>OZ059813.1:6981525-8401059 GCA_964057025.1 Standfussiana lucernea | reverse complement strand
GGTCCAAGAGAGCCTGCAGAAAAATTCTGGCTGAGCTATCTGTAACCGTGATGGAATTTTCGGGTTCAGGTGGATAACACTCTTGTTTTGCTAGTTGCACCCTGTAATAGCAAGGATATAAGTCTCTAATACCTTCTCGAATTGCTGATTCTCTCAAAGTTATACATTTATATTGCCATTTTGATAATTTAAGAGATAGCATTAATCCAAGCGACTTTAGGGGTGTAAAGGTTTCCTTGCCAGCCGGTTTTTTTATCAAGTCTTGAATCTATTAACTGCTTCTGGATTTTTCAATAAGTATTCAATTACAGAAGCAATATTGTCTCTTCCATCTTCCGTCAACTTGGTACATGCTGCATAAACAACCTCACTGCAATAACTGTTCAAATAATCACCACTCCGTCTCTTCTTTTGCTTCGTTCCCAACTCTTCAAAAGGTTTTCTAGGGAGTTTCCGTTTGGTGATACTCGTAGTACCAACTGATGATGTTGATGGCTCTTCTTCCTCATGAGCTACAGATGTTGAAGCTCCCTGAACATTTTCTTTGATGCAGCTAGGCCAGTCGACATTTTTCTCAAGCCAGTTTCCATATTCCTTTCGGAATAACTCCATTTTTCGGCTTGCAGAATGCCAACGTTTCTCTACTGCTCTCGTAAATTTCCGGCAAAATTCTTTAAACGTCACACGATCTTCCTCAGATAAATTACATCTCAATCGAGATAACACTGTCTCAAATAAAAACTGATAATCGTTTTTTTTGGCTGAACCTTTTAAAATAACGAACATATCAAGATTTGTTACGATGCTTTCCATGTTTACGGTGATGTTATTACTGTTTGTACTTTCAATGCGTAAAGCGAAATGAATTGATTTTATTTTGAGTTCTCCTATTTATTGCAACGACGTTATTTAGTGTAATCATTAAACTAATTTACTTACTACCCTCATTAGCTAACTCATAGAATAGATATGAATAACCATATTACTTAAACTCATAAAATAATGACCATAATTAGGATCGTTACATTATTAGGTCTTTAGACCTTATTTTTTTATGATCATGTGGCGTGTTAATACAAAGTAGTGGTCGGGTGCATCGTTTAAGTAGTCCGTGTAGATTTTAAGCTTAAATTAAGTTAAACATTTGATTAAAAATATTTTTTGAAAATATTAAATTGAAAGCGATTTTTAAAAAAAAGGTCGCACCAGTGGCCGCTTCGGGGAGTATGTCAAAAAATTCTAAATAATTCAAGGTTTAATTACCTGCAAGGGAATTAGGGCCAGTTGAACGATGGCGGAGGTATAAGACTTTTTCATGCCAGCTCCATAGTAATTTTTAAAGAAAATTTTTTTTATACGTTGTTTGCAATGCTATTCCATAATGTTGATATTTTTAGGCATGGATTTAGTCTCCCAAAACATTTTCAAGTCATAAAAGTGGACATTTGGGAAAAAAGTATTATATGTCTATGAAAGTCGATTTTCAGCCCACTGTGCGGCGGCCCGCATAGCTTGCCGCCGATCTGCATCATCATCGCCGTTCTGTATCAATTTTGGTGTACAATAAAGTATATTCTATTCTATTCTTGCTGGAGTTGAACATTCGATTATATGGGTGGCAGTGCGTGTTAATGAACCTAACAACAACACATTTGGTAAACTCCCATTTTCATTCAGTATATGATGTCCTGGGTTCGATTCCCGGGTCGGGCAGTGTTATTGGGTTTTCCATAAAAAAATTCTCAGTAGCAGCCACGGAGTCAGGATTTGTGGCCGGTTGATGACAATAGGCTCGCCCCCTTACATTCGACTTCAAAATAACTGCCGAAATGTGGAATGTTATGTGTCAGTTACAACACCACACCTGGTAATTTTCATTTATCACCTTAGCGAACAGCTGTAACATTTTATAGCTTACTAGCGAACCGTCCCGGCTTCGTACATGTGCAAGTTACTTACAACAGAGCCACCTATCGGATTCAAAATTATTCTTTCTTTCACGCAGGAAACAACCATACACATGATCAATGAACATACACATTCACAAAATTTCATTAAAATTGGTTAGGTTAGTACATGGATTTTTATACATTATGACATCTTACTAGGTTTTTTTACACAATAAGTGAGCCTAATACTCTTGACCTCAATTTTGTTCTGAAAAAGATGATGGAACGAGCTAACCCAATAGAAATAGGTAATCAAATAAAATTCATATATTTTGTAGTTTTAATTTATTTTATTTGTTAAAATGACATACTTACAAACTTTTCGATTATAAAATATGTTTATTACAAGCATGAGGAATATCAGTAGTAATTAAATTCGGTACCCAGGTCAGGCAATGTGCTATTGGGTTTTTCCATCAGAAATTTCTCAGTAGCAGCCACGGAGTCTAACCTGGGAATTGAACCTAGAACCCCATGCTCAGCAGTCAGGATTGCGACCACTAGACACATGAGGTCTGGAGTCAGGTATTTTATGAACGGGTTTCTTAAAATTTACTTTCTTTCACCAATATCATTGTATTCCCTTTTCGCCAAACAGTCTGATGACAAGTTCATATGATTCTTAAAGTAGGAAAGGCATGTAAATCCAAATGTTCTAGAAATATAAATATTATTAAAATATCAACTTACTGGAATATCAGTCAGCCTCTCATATAGTTCATGCAAGTTCTTGTTGACCACCACATGGATGCGAACATTCTCCGCTAAACATATCCTACACATTGGCAGTTTTTCCATCTTGTAACTGTTTAGGAGTCACTGAAGATAATTACTTCAACTTGGAAATTCTGCTGCGTACAAATAACAGGTGACGCTTGTATATAATTATTGCGACTTCTTTTAGTATATAATATACACAGGTGTCGCGACTAAGTTTAACTCTACACTTTGTAAATTGTAATTATCTAAGAGGACCCTCTTGATCAATTTTATTGTCGTGAGCAGTTCGTTTGTGCACCACGCTAAGACGACAGCGGCCGGAGTGTGCTAGACCAAAGACTGCTAGACTTAATTACGTTAAGTTTAGTTTAAGTTTACTAAACACTATTTATTGTACATGTAGTACGAATACCGGTATCAATAGTTCAAAACAAACAAAGTTATAATCACAGATAACTAAAAAATGCAGTACACATTAACATTGACACTTGACATTATGGTTTTCAAAGCAGGCTTAGAATAATAATAATACAAAAAAAAATTGAAAACCCATAGATGGTTACAGTTTTCTGTTGTATTATATTCCCCTACTGTTAAATTGTTTTAATTTATGAATTTATGTTATAACAAATATCCTTTCTATTTCCAAATTTCCCTATGTAATATTTTTTCTTTTCACGAATAATCGATTCTTACGTTTTGTTATCATCAAATGAGCGGTTTTCTTTTTGAATATTAAAAAAAAAACTTAGTTTCCAAGAACTCTGTAGATGGTGTTGAACTACGTTATAACTAGGTGCCAAACCCAAAATGCTTGGAAAAAAAAACATTGCGTCACGACCATTGACTTTTTCTATGTCAGTGGTCACGACAAATACGCTCGTTGACTGACACTTTCGTTTAAAAATTAAAATTACATCCAAGCTGTCTACGCATCCAAGTGAAATGAAATGATGTGACGTTCCGTTCCTAGCAGTAACTTACCAAGTTCAGCGCCATCTATGCAGCGACTAGGGAAGAGTTTAAAAAGAAAATCATTAAATATTGTCAGTGGTAATAAGCACATGATAAGCACGACTACTTTAGCTATAATGCAAACTGCACACTGACATAGAAAAAACTGCAACGCCAAAAAAAAAAAGAAATGTCAATGTCAGTGTCAAGTCAACATGTAGAAGAAAGCACAAAAGCACCTGAAACAGAAAGCATCTGACCACGGTACGCAGTCAAGTTGCTTTCCCCCTCAGTAGCCCCGTAATACGTCTAGCACCGCGGCCGCTGCCGTCTTACCGTGGTCCAATGAACTTCTCACGATAATCGGTCAGACGGTCGTCCTAGATAATTACAATTTACAAGGTGTAAAGTTAAGCTTAGTCGCGACTCTTTCGTAAACGCTCAAAGAAGTCGCAATAATTATATACAAGGGTCGCAGCAGAATTTGTAAGTTGAAGTAATTATCTTCAGTGACACTAAAACAGTTACAAGATGGAAAAACTACCAATGTGGAGGATATGTCTAGCGGACAATGTTCGCATGCATGCGGTGGTCAACAAGAACTTACATGCACTATATGAGAGGCTGACTGATATACCAGTAAGTTGATACCGAATTATATTTACATTTCTTGAATATTTCTATCTAAATCCCTTTTTACCCGAGGATTAATATTTATTTATTTAAAATAAGTACGCCAACAGTAAATACATCAAACATTCATGAATAAACGTTAATAGGACAAGGTTCTTGTGCAGGTACCAATTACAGGTGTACACATCATTCTCATAAGTTCAATAAAGCACTGTAAAGTTATATAAAATTAAAAATAGAATTCTTTACTAGGAGTTTGTTAGGGAAAAGGGAAATCAGCAATATTGGTAAAAAAAAAAACTAATTTATAGGATGCTTAAAATAAAATTATAAGCCCACCAATCTGCCTTGAGCAAGAGTGGTGTTTAATGTACAATTTACATGCCTTCTTTGAAAGAGGTGTTTAGATAGCGTTGCTCAACAAAACCTATAGACTACAAACTACAGTGTTGCCGAAATATTATTCATAAACCCAGAAAACTGAAACACTAAGTTTTGTTGCAGTTTGTAACTGACGACAGTAGACCGATCCTTGCTTGTTTCTTCTGCTACGCTAAACTAAAGCAATGCTTCCAATTGCTGAGGAAATGTTTGGCAGCAGAAGAGCTGTTCGCTCAGATAATGAATGGGAATTATGAGGTGAAATGTTCTTCAACACACATTTATTCTGATAACTTCTAATTTCAGTATAGTGCGAATGTAATGAATGCCCTTGTGATCATCAACATATTTTACCTAATACTGTAATCATATTTTTACAGCCAAAACCTTTAATAAACCAAGACCACTTAGAGGTTCCCCATGGGTTTATTATCTGTCCAACAGTAAGCATAAATATAAGTGATGTTGGTCAAACAGAAAGCGTTGTTGTGAAAGAAGAATTACCAGCTGTTTGTGACAGTCTAGATGATATTCTTGAGCCAAAGGAGGAATATCAAAGTGATGGTATGTTTTCAAGACAAAAAATTATTGATAAATTAATATCTTCCATAAAATAAAGATACAATTTATCAAAAGCTTTTAGTTTATTGTTAAATATTGTAAACTAAGAAATCGTAATACATAATGAATTAGAAACACATGGAAACATAATGCTTTAGAAGGTTTTGTCTCATACAATACTTGTTTGTGTTGATGCCAGCTATTTGATTAATACTGGTTTTATGCATGTCTGCTATATTAAAATAATGAAGTTTGGCTTGCAAGGCTCCATACTAAAATATTCTAACTTTTTTGATTATATAGACTGAAATTCAGGAGGCTTCTGTACATAATTAAATGTAAAAAAATAAAATTAATTAATTTTGCAGTGTATTGCGTGATGGTACAGTAAAAACCAAATTGTTTATAATGTCTTTGTCATCTGTTCAATAAAATAGAAAATTAGTAACTCTTAACTGTTTTTGTTTACTTACAGATCTAGAACTGGGAAATCTGGACAATAGTCGTCTAGATGTAGAAGATGTACTACCATACGGTTCTGAATCCGATTCAGAAGATGATGTACCGTTTATGGACTTTAAAATTGAAGAGGAAGAACAAGAAGCATTTAAGGAGAAACGCAGAGCCCTGGAGACCAATAGTAAGTATTGTATAGCGGGCTGATGCCACAACTTCACATTCAAAGCGCGTATCTTGCGTAAGGGTGGGAACTTGATTCGATCCGCCCCAGTTGCCGAGAAAGGTCAGCAACGCCTTGGTGTTGCTGACAATCTCGTGGAGAGTACCTGGGTTACCGAAGTACCGGTATGAGGCAACCTCTGGGCAGAGTAGAAGCACGTGGGCTGCTGTCTTGTCTTCCTCCATGCAGGCTCGGCACAGTGGGCTCTCTGTAATTCCAACGACAAAGGAGTGTTTATTGAAAGAGCCGTTTCCAGTGATGGCGGCTGTAACTGTGCACAGCTGTAGTTTTGACAGCCGAAGCGCCTGTTTGGTGAAGCGGCCGTCAATGGTAGGAAGTGCTTCCTTGACCTGCCTGCACTCACCATGGTCCAGCCACAGTTTGTGGTGCTGTTCACTAGTGCGTTTCCTTACCAGTGTGCGTAGAAACCCGAAAGGGAGAGGCACGATGGGTTCAGGTCCCACTACTGCCATGCTCGATCCCCTTCTAGCAAGTTCATCCGCGGCGTCATTGCCTCGGGAGTCGCTGTGTCCTTTGATCCATTGGATGGTTATGTTATTGAGATTACCAGCCTGGTTCAGGCGCTGGTGACACTCGTGTATTAACCGTAGTAAGTACAGCCGTGCTGTCTGAGAGTATACGAATAGAGTGGCCCTTAACCTCCCTGGCGAGTATGGCTAATGCGGCCAGTGAGACGCCCATGCATTCTGCCTGAAATACAGTGTTGTGAACCCCCAGTGGTGTAGCTATATGGATATTGAGATCCTCCGAGAAGACTCCAGCTCCAGTACCACTACCTGTTTTGGATCCGTCCGTGAAGATCCGTAGTTCTGCGGGGGTTAGCCCCTCGCAGCGCTGGTCCTCATGAAGCTGGATTTTGTATTTTTTGTCGAATACGAACTGTTTAGGTACCCGATCGTAAATGGCTTTCGCCAGGGGAACTCTTAGAATCGCTCCTGTACCGCGGTATGTTGTGTTTTTATTAGTGAGTATTAGTTACTTAATGAAAAGTAGATAGTGGCCGACTGGAGCTCCGGTTTCAGCCATCTTCGACCAAACAACACCGAAGATTATTAGCAAGTGTAGAAATTGAACGAACCGTTACGAATGCGCGAGAGCCCGATGGACACACACAAGGGAATTTTAATTATCTCGGTAAGTTGTACAAGGTGAAATACTGAGGCCGGGCAGTAAGGGCAGGTACCCTAGCTACATGAAAACAGTCTTAGGATAAGGAGACTTACCTTACCTTGAGCTGGAATTGTATGTTATGTTACCTTACCCATCTCATTCGTTCCACTTGCTGAAAATCTCCCACCTGGACATGAGTTGCCGTAGCTGACCTGGAAGTCTTTAAATAGACTCCGGACCCAGGTTGGTTGCAGCATGGAAAACCTGGTCAGGTGGAGATTCAGACCCTGCCCTGGAGTGTAAATGAGGTGCGGTTCCACAGACGATAGGGCACTTAATTTCGTGTCCTGTTGTTTGTGCATTACGGGAACTGATGGACGGTACTAATGGCGCCAAACTAGTGGCTCAGTTCTGAGCCGACACAATTTAGATTGCCATCGACACGCTAAGAAGAAGATGTTATACAGGGTGATTATAAATTGGTAGCATTCCCTGAAATGGGTGATGCTAACAATTTTGACCCCGATAATTGGGTTGTTTTGGAGAAATCGAACTTCTCCACCATAAAATGTTGATTGCGAGAAATCTCCGTCGTTCAGGATGTTAAACTGATCGTTTTTTGATAGCTTATGAACGAATGGATCCTTCGAAAACCAACTTATCAAAAAAGTCTTCACTGCCTTTGCAAATTAAGCGCCATAAAGGTCATGTTCCGAAATTGTCTTGAAACTTCCCTTGTTTTTCAAGGTAGTTTTCTCAAAATAAATGTACGACACTATTCTTTGCGTGACTGGCCAGACCGAATTTGCTTTGAAATACCCGGTCCCAACTAAAGTACATGAGTTGACCGGTACAGTTATAGGTGTAGATTTAAGAGTTATAAGTGTAGGGTGTGGTGTCTCTCTTTACATATTTGGCGCTCTTCGTTCAATGTATCGTGTCGCTGTTTTTCGAATGTTTTTACATTTTTGTAAATAGTAGAGCGCCGAGGCGACCTTTGCAAAGCGAGCCTCTCCCAGCCAGTTGGATCAATAGCGCAAGCCTTAAGATGCCTTTTGAGCACATCCTTATAGCGGAGATGTTGACCGCCATGCTTCCGTTTGCCCTCTGCCATATCAGAGTAGAAGACCACTTTGGGTAAACGGTATTGCTTCATGCGGAGGACGTGGCCACACCACCTGAGTTGGCGCTGAATCAGTAGAGCTTCTATGCCATACATGTCGCATCGGCGCAGAACCTCAGTATTAGGAACGCGGAACTGTCACTTAATGCTTAGGATGGATCTCAGACACTTTAGATGAAATGTGTCAAGTTTACTAAATCTGGTTTATATAGACACCATGTATCTGCGCCATAAAGAAGGGCAGGTAGGATTAATGCCTTGTAAACACTAATCTTTGTCTCTAGCTTTAGGCCATGGGACCTCCAGACACGATCATGAGGCCGTCCAAAGAGAGCTATACTCTGACAAACTAACAACTCTTAACAAAGCCTATGGCTTGGTTATGATTTTAGCAGTATATGTGTTTACCTGCTAGCTCTGCTCGCATTGCCGGCCGTGGGACAGTACAGGTGCCTACCACAAGCACCGCTCTTCGGTCCGAGTGTGTGAATAAAACAGCATTTTTGTTACATCTGCATCCCTCAACTTCCTTCGAACATTGTATAATTGAAGAACTATGCAAACTAAATACAAAATTTCATTGAACTTACCAGATTTGTACTCACAGGTGCGCCCGACGCGAGGAAACCAAAACTAGAAGATACAATTACGGCGGAGCAAAAGAAAATCGACCTATCTGACACTATAATAATTCAGAAAACCAAAAAGCCTTTCACTGAAATAAAATCAAAAGTTCATAACAGTATTAATAATACTGCTGTAGACACGGGTTGCAGTAGTAATAGTAGCAAAGATTTAATACGTAATAAATGGAAGAACAAAGGTATTGATGAAATACATAGAGATGTAAGATTAACTGTTGAAGAAAACTCTTTCAAATGTAAAATATGTCAGCGTATTTTTAAGACCAATTATCTTTTAAATAGACACATTCGAATACACACTGGTGAAAAACCTTACAATTGTGATATATGTCAGCGTAGTTTTGGACAAAAGACACATTTAAACAGTCATGTTCGAATACACACTGGTAAAAAACCTTTTAAATGTGGTATATGTCAGTATAGTTGTCTAAAAAAGAGTGATTTAACAAAACATATTCTAATACACTCTGGTAAAAAACCTTTCAAATGTGACATTTGTCACAGTAGTTTTACACAAAAATCATATTTAACAAAACATTTTCGAGTTCACTCTGGTGAAAAACCTTACAAATGTGACACATGCCAGCGTAGTTTTGGACAAAGGAATACTTTAATAGCTCATATTCGAGTTCACTCTGGTGAAAAACCTTACAAATGTGACATATGCCAGCGTAGTTTCAGTTGGAAACATAATTTATTGATACATGTTCGAATACACACTGGTGAAAAGCCGTTCAAGTGTGATGTATGTCAGAGTGCTTTTACTCACCTGTCGAGTTTTAAAACGCATGTTGGTCGCGTGCACCCTAGTGAATAACATTACAGGTGTACTATGAGCAGGCGCGGGGACGTACAGGCAGATATTTTCATATACATAGGGGTATGATGCCATTACACGCGCAATCCTGGCATGAGGGAACCCACTGCTAATTATTTTTTATTTTATTTATTTATAACCAACTTATATTTACAATTTACACCACACATACAAATTATTTGTTGAACATAAAAATCAAGTAAAACTACACAAAATCTGACAGAATTAGAAAAAACAATAATGTTAAGAAGTTAACAATACTTTAGATGAATAAAAATAAACAAAAGATTTTATTTATTTATCAAGTAAGTAAGGCACATCGACGACATATTTACAAGAATTGTCACTAAAGGAAAGTCTTCAAGGCTGTGTAAATATATCACTTACAGGCATGCACAACATTCTTATTAAAAGGTAAACAGCAATTCCAAAAACATTTATTTTAAATCTACATGATAAAATTACATCATACATTACACGAAATGGATTAAAAAAAAAGCAAAACAAAAGTCATAAAAGTTAAACAAGAACAAACATCCTAAGTCAAATAATATTAAATTAAATTTAATTAAAATTAAATTAAATTTTTAATAGATTGAAATTAAAATTCAACACGGCTAAAATTGAATTATTATTAACATAGAACATGAAAGTATTAATTGGCAGCTGATTACGGGTCAATTTGAATGATTTTGGTTTTAAATATTGGCAGCCTGTCAAAGAAAATAGCCATGTTACAGCCGACTGAACAGGCTCTGTTGTAAAACGTCAATATTTTGTTTAGGGGAGCATGCTAGCCCAGGTTTGTGCGGCACCCCGAGACGGTGGCGCGTAGTGTTCCACGCGCGCCTCTCTGTGACGTAACGGGTGGAGTTTTGTACACCTTATTCCCCCCCGGGACGAGGCCCGCAGGTCAAGCGGGCCGACACTAGTCCGGGGCAGCGGAAGTCGCATTAGTTCCCGCTGCGCCCCGACGCAAGTGTGCGAGGGAACACCGGTGTGGTTTTAGTCAGTACGAGTTTGAGAGACCCCTCCGCTCTCCCCAGGGCGGAGGACATCCATTGAGGATTACCTCATCGTGAAAAAAAAAAGGTTTGTGCGGCACGGTCTAGAAGCAAACGGTCCAAGCGCACTGCTAGGTGCGCTTGGACCGGAGCTTATAATGACGAGGTGCTTCCAGGTTGACTTTGTTTAGGAGATCTGGAGTTGATGTTATTCCGTGTACAATCTTATAAAAAGTCGTCACCGCTTAAGACCCTTCGTCGCTTCAGTGAGTGTAATTTGAAGTAACTTAGCCGTTCTGCATAATTGGCTCTATCTATTTATATAATTATGGTTTTTTAATAAATCCTTAAAATTGAATTCACGTGCAAGCCTGATCCTGTTAATATCTTTTAATTGACTATAAATAAAATCACTTTCATTCTGATTACAAATGTGTTTTATTAATTAATCCAACTAAGTAATAAAAGTGACGAGTACCAATAACGAACGGCAGCCGACCTCGACATAGTTGGGGACACGTCGATGACGATGAGTACCTATGATGTACTCGCAAAAGCGAAACCTATACAGGGTGAAACAGAACAGAATAAGCGCAATCCCTCTTAGGTGCTGTGTGTGTCAAACCATCAAACTGGATAACTTTTCCAAGGAACATGGGTCGCAAATATCAAGAATCGCGACAAATACATGGGGTATTTTCGGATACCTGTGGCCACGAGGAATCAATTGTTTGTATGACATCACTTTTTTAACCATCCAGTATAATGGTGTAAAAAAAGTAATTAAAAAACCAGACTGCGCTAAAAAACTTAAGTTAAAAAAACACTAAAAAGCTAAGAACTAGCACCTTTTAAATTTAAAAAAGTTGGAAGCAGGCGGGAGCCATTCCATTTATATATTTTCAAACTCAAATGGGTCCGGCCTGCTTCCAACTATTTTAAATTTAACATGTGCTTGTTCTTAGCTTAAGTTTTTTACCGCAGTCGGGTTTTTTAGTTTTTTTTATTTCCAGCTTTTTAGTTTACAAATGTGAAAGATTTCGCAGACGATTAGCCAAACAAATTTAACCGCCCACCTTATGTTGTGTTCTGATTCAAAATTTATACCCGGTGTCACTCGCAATTAATACGAATCTAACGACACCTCTCAAGCTAAAACCCATCGAGCCGTTCAGGCCGCAGAGCGTGCCAAACAATTATACATACATACATACTCTCGAAAAACATAACCCTCCTGGCTCAGTCGGGTAAAAATACCCCTAAAGACGCCGAACGACACTTGTTCTCCCCGTCATAGCGATCATTTCTTTGTTCTGGAACATAACTGGGAACCTTATAGTTACGGGGATATTGGGGGTCAAAGTTCCAACTTTTTCAAAAGTATGTTTTTGAATACAAGTTATTAATGTTATTATTTTACTTTAAATACCTCCTTGACCCCCGTACTATTTAATGCATCCATCAGCACAACATTTTGAGTGCGTTACATTGAGTCCTACCGTAAAACCTGATTGTTGACCCCAAAAAGTCTTTTCCCAACAATATTTTTTGCGTAGAGTTGCTTAATTTTGATGTAAAGAATGCTTGGTTGATGGCTTCGTGAAGGGTCCTGTTACACCTTGTATGAATCTTTTGGCGCGTGGCTTACATCGGAACCAACGCTGACATCATGTATTTTTAACTTTTTTAATACATTTCACAAAACAATAAACACGTGTTCTCCATCAGCGCCCCTCTGACGTTAGTCAAGCCGCAAAAGATCCATGCAGCATTTTAACTACATAGGTCAAGTGGGGTGTACGAACGGGCAATTGGGAATTTCTTAAAATATTTAAGAAAATCTTAACTAAATTAATTAAAATGATGAACCCAGAGATTAGTACTTTCTGAGATTTAAGCTATGCCACTATATGCACACGTCCGGACTGAGGGCCCAAGTTATTTAATAAAAACAGTTCTAATTCACGTTTAACAAATTAATGGCCTTTTGCTTTATGTTTTTACTAATTCCCCTATAAGTCTTATTTCGTTTCGCAAGCATTTAATTTTTTTTCCCTCAATCCAGATGCACATACTAAAACATAACTGGCGAAATGTGGGTGTACTATTAGGTACACCTCTGCCGAACCCTTCGGGGATTACAGGCGTGATGTTATGTTATGTTTCATTCAGTTAGCAGTCCTTTGAAAAGTTCTGAATGAATGTTGATGATCATGTACCAGTTTAAGGTGTAAGCGCCCGGGTGACCCTCGAAGTTCAAGTTCTCTTACGTTTTTTGCTATTTGCTAGTCTATGTCAAGCTGTATGTTGGACAATATATGATTCGCGGGTGCCCTATGACCATCTTTTTGTGCTGAGCGCTAGACTAGTAACTGGTTGTCTGGGTCGATTTGTCCTGGTACCCTGCCAGGCACTATTTATTGCAGTTGGAAACCAGAGTCTGATGGTGGAGAGGACAAAGGTGAAATGTGAAGCACTCAAACTCAAAGCATTTATTTTTTTCAATTTATTAGACCATTACAGGCACTTTTGAATGTCAAAACACAAAAAAAATAAGCTATACAGTCCCAGTCACAGGACATAATAAGTTGTGAAAGTACTGTAGTTGCCCATTCGAAAGCGTAGATCCTATGGAGTAGAATGGGCAAGAAACTCCATGGACACTCCTTTAAATCAATATGTTGTTACAAAATCTTGGTTACATCATTCATGTCGATGTTATACATACATATACATATGTGAGAACGATGTAGTAAGACGTGTGAGTAAGAGCGTCCAGAGTTAAAATATAAAATACAATAATCCATGGCAGTTGCAAGTTGATCAGTCCCTACTGACAGCGCCCGTTCACGAACATGGCGCATGGATCAGCAATCATTCAACTCAACCATTTTGAAGGGAACTAAACGAACCGACACTCGCGCCACCATCAGCGAGATATTTGAGTGAGCATGACATTCTCTCAACCGCCAGGGCAAATTCGAGTCAATAAAAAATGTCAATGATAGTTTTATTAACCGACTTCAAAAAAAGTAGGAGGTTCTCAATTCGGCTGTATTTTTTTTTGTTGTGTTTGTTACCTCATATCTTCGTCATTTATGAACCGATTTGAAAAATTCTTCTTTTATCTGAATGAATCTACTTCCCGATTGGTCCGATAGTAATTTCATCAAAATCGGTTCAGCAGTTTGGTTTTGAAATTAAAATACTTAGCTGGAAAAAATATTTCATCCAAGTAAAAGAAATTACGAAATTGATACTTGACAAGGATTTGTGTGTGATACGGTAACTAAAAAGGGTAAAATAAAAACTTTTTTGCAAAAAAAAAACCGACTTCCAAAAAAAACACTAAAAAAGTGGAAAATAACTTTACTTTCGGAAGTCGGTGGCAAAAAAGTGAATGAAACAAACAATAGTCACCGACTTCCGAAAGTAAAGTTATTTTCCACTTTTTTAGTGTTTTTTTTGGAAGTCGGTTTTTTTTTGGAAAAAAGTTTTTATGTACTCACACATGTGCTTCGTAATTATACGTTGTGAAAGGGACACAGATGCGAAAACTAAACCACATACTCAGTACATAATTTTGAACCCACCCCTAAATAGAATCGTCGGTTATTAAAAAAATTGCTGTTTCTTACAAAAGTGCAATACCTACACGTTCAAAATATATGGAAAAGCTGTTATTTTTTTTTTTTAAAGCCGACGAAAAATTTCTGTGGGCGGGTCCAGAATGATGTACTGAGTATGTGGTTTCCGTTTTCGCGTCGGTGTCCCTTCCAACCCGTATTACAATTATATAAAGCTGCCATCGGTTACCAAAGTCAGGAGCAAGGAATTCCAGTTAGCGATGGAAACAAAAATCTTTGAAACGAGAATGTTATCTAATTCAATTATATTACATTTTATAGCTTGCTAGCCGTACCAGGCATGCGTTGCAATGCACTTTGTCCTACCTAGTACTACCTCCTTGTATTTTTACTACTCGATCCACTACCAGGTAATCAAATAAAATTCGTATATATTTTGTAGTTTTTATTTATTTTACTTGTTAAAATCACATAGTTACAAACTTTTCTTTTAAGTATACACAATATACTTACATTACAACAAAACTATCATAATGTTGTTGGGGCTTCCACGTTACTGTAGCCAGGGCTGGGCAAAATACATGCTTTGCTTTAATTTAAATACAAATACCAAATACGTTTTTGTATTTCAATTACGTATTTTAATTACAAGTAATAGAAATACTGCCCAGCCCTGACTGTAGCGTTTCAGCAATGTTTGCAGAAGTACGTACTAACTTATCGTAGACATTCAGAATCCATAATTAAAACACTAAAAGTGTATTGTCACTGGGGTTCTAATGCAGGCTGCAACGTGCGAATCGTCTTACTGCGTTAACCGCTAAGCCAGATGACACATATTTGTGAGATTGAAATTAAATATCTTAATACGCCAGCGCCGCATTGTGGACAATTTAAAGAAAGTTATTAGCGGTACGTAAATCATGATTCTCAAGTTGAGGGTCGATTTAAAAACAGACTTAAATCTGTCTAGTACACAATACATATTGACAAAATCTTTCTTTGTTTTTATTGTGATTTCTGCGTAAAGTTAGTTACATTATGCTAAATGGTTGTCAATTTGTTGGATTTAAAAAAATGGTGCATTTTAATGAAGGTACCTATTAATAATCACATCGTGTAATTTTTTTGATAAATATTTCACAGTTGTTTCGTAAAATAATTATTTACTAACACATTTAATTTTCAACCACATTTTTGCCTTTCGAAGAGTATACATTTCAAGAAACATGTTAGAACGCAATTTTTTTAATGATAACAGCTGGAGTCAACATTGTTCTATTAGATTTGATTCGATTTTTCGCCGCATACTACCGCTCTCTGAACATTTTATTTTTATGTTCAGGGAACAGCACAAAAACAAATTGTGATTTATTCTATCATCTCTTGGAAAGTCCCGTAATTAAACCTACAACTAAACAATCAAAGGACATGCTATTTAATTATGTTCTAGAAGTGATTGGCTCTACTGATTGAAAATTCAAATAAAAAAATCTTTTACGAGACCCGAAACATAGTTTTTGTACATCTACTTCAAGAACTTGGCTGGCAATCGGTAAACATAAGACTTAGTTTTGAAACTAAATATCATGATTGGCTTTCTAAATAAATAATCACGTCAGGAATGCAAAATATACTACCATCTTCATCTGGGTCTGTCATTAAGGGCCGGCTAAAACTACCATTTTCTGATATTTGCAATAAAACTAAACGAAGACGATTAAACGAGCAAATACATTCAAGAAGTGAAGAAGAATTATGTTTAGCAGCTGAAATGAAGCTTTATTCTGTAGGAAAACGGAAGGCCGCTCGATCTCTTCAAAATATCTTGTCTTCTGCTGCAAACAGTGTTTCAAAACAACAAGAATCATGATGATATCCACTCGAAGAAGCACTAGCTTTGTTTACAGAGCTGAAATTAACTCGTCATCAGTATACTGAACTGCGGATAACAGTTATCCGCAAAAATTTAAAGCATCTATATCCCCCTTATTACAACATTTTGTAAGAAAAACAAAAGTGTTATCCGTCAGATATTTCCGCAGAAGTTTCTCTACAAAAACTGTTCGATCATAACGACGACCCGCATAGCACGAAATCATTGTGATGTTTTTACTAGTCTGGACGATAATATTACACATTTGAAAATGTTTTTTAAATGGGGTACTGATGGAAGTGGATCTCAAAGCAATTATAAGCAATATTTTAGTAGTGAGCAATCTGACGAATTTCAAGGAAAGATACAAACGAAGACCTCTTTAAAATTTAGCTTGTGTCATCGGACCCTCGTATATCGAATTTAGGGCCAATGACATAAAAAAAAGAAGTAAAACACCACAGGAAGTTCTCAATCCATTACAAGGCACCTGACATAATCAATAATCAATGATGATAAGGAATGATTAATTCATTAACAATTTTAGTATGAATTGTCACATATTTAAATCAATAACGTTTTTGTTTTATTACAAACACAAATTACAATTAAGTTAGACCTGGTATTTTCATTAATATAATAATGTCCCCGTAGATTTTAAAAATTGTCCACTGTGCGCCGCGCCGACGCGTCATGACAGCCTTGTCACTACGGCAAATGAACATTATATCGCACTCTTTATAACTAGATAATGATGAAAGAGTGCGATATACGAGATCGTGTGTGTGCAAAATGTTTGCTTTAGAAAAAGGTCGTAAGTGCCACTTGTTTTGAAGCGAAAGATTTGTGAAACTGCTACTGGACTTATGGCCCCTACTGTACATGTACCCGGCGCGTCAGGTGGGTGCAGCAGATATATGAATTAAAATCTTTTATTACGTTTGTTGCTAACATAGCTTATGAGTAGTGTGTATTACTAACATCATATGGATCAAGGTCTGCAATAAAGTCTTTTTTTTTTAATATGTTAAAAGAAGTTCTCAGAGAATTTTACGAGCTAAAAACTTTACCTTCACCATTTTTTTGGATAGATCTCACCGTGTCAGAGATATCTATACTAATATTATAAATGTGAAAGTTTGGATGGATGTTTGTTGCTCAATCACGCCAGAACGGCTGAACAGATCTGGATGAAATTTGGCACAGAGATAGATTATAGTTTGGAATAGCACATAGGCTACTTTTAATCCCGGTAGAACGACCCCTGGGTCAATTATCGAACTTCACGCGGGCGAAGCCGCATAAGCTAGTAAGCCATAAACGAAAATTTGTGTCCTTTGACCTCGGATATAAAACAACGCACAAGCGAGAGCCACCGGGACTTTTCACATAGCATACAAAGTGTAAACGGATTCTTCGTGAAGTCGTCAACCAAGCATTCTGTACATCAACCTAAGTAACCCTATCCAAAATTATTGCTGAGAATACACTTTTTTGGGGTGAAATATCACGTTTTACGGCAAAACTCAACGTAACGCACTCAAAACATTGTGCTGATGGATGCATTTAATAGTAAACGGGTCATGGAGGTATTTCAAGTAAAGTGACCTTATAAACGAGTCCAAAAAAAAACTCTAGAGCTGAGTAAAAGCACGCTGACATACATCACACTTATAAGGTTTTTTTACCAGTGTGTATTCGAACATGTCTTGTTAAGTTACACATTTGCCTAAAACTATGCTGACATACATCACACTTATAAGGTTTTTCACCAGTGTGTGTACGAATATGTTTTGTTAAACCAGATTTTGTACTAAAATTACGCTGACAAACTTCACACTTGTAAGATTTTAGACCACTGTGTCGAATGCGAATATGGTTTGTTAAATCACTTTTTTTTCTAAAACTACTGTGACATATATCACATGTGTAAGGTTTTTCCCCAGTGTGTTTTCGAATATGTATTGTATGTTCTCCCTTTAGCCTAAAACTACGCTGACATACATCACAAGTGTAAGGTTTTTCACCAGTGTGTATACGAATATGTATAGTTAAATTATCCTTTTTATTAAAACTACGTTGACATATATCACATTCGTAAGGTTTTTCACCAGTGTGTGTACGAATATGTACTGTAAAATCTCCCTTTCGCCTAAAACTACGCTGGCATACATCACACGTGTAGGGTTTTTCACCAGAGTGTATACTAATATGCTTGATTAAATTATCCTTTTTACTAAAACTACGCTGACATACTTCACACTTGTAAGGTTTTTCACCAGTGTGTGTACGAATGTGTACTGTAAGCTCTCCCTTTACCCTAAATCTACGCTGACATACATAACACGAGTAAGGTTTTTCACCTGTGTGTATACTAGTATGTTGCGTTAAATTATACTTATTTCGAAAACTACGCTGGCATACATCACACGTGTAAGGTCTTTCACCAGTGTGTGTACGAATATGTTTAATTAAACTATACTTTCTACTTACACTACGCTGACATATATCACATTTGTAAGACTCGCCATTACCGTCACTACCTTTGTTATGTCGTATTTTACAACTAAAATCTTGATTAGTATTAGTAGGGCAATCTATATCTTCAGCAGTATTATTGATACTATTCTGAACTCTTGGATTTGTATCAGTAACAGGTTTAGCAGGTTTGGACGTATGCTTTTGAGGGTTTTGGATAATTTTCGAGATTGTTTTCTTTGACTCCGCTGAAATTATATCTTCCAGTTTTGTTCTTCGTGTGGGTAGTTTTGCTTTCTTCGCGACGGGCGCCCCTGCGGTTGTAAATCTGGTAACTGCAATGTTAGAAGAATATTGAGCACACACATACAACGTTAGGAGCTTAAACGATTCGCATAGGACTCTTCTTCTTAACGTGTGGTTAGTACCTAACCTGGTGACAGAGTTTCAAGCCGCCCATGGGTCTCTGACCTGGCTTTACATGCCGTCCAGAAATATCTCTCAGGCATGCTGGTTTCCTCACGATGGTTTCCTTGACCGAAGCAATTGATAATTATACAATACGTACATGATTCCGAAAAATCAAGTTGCGTGTCTTGGGTTCGAACTCGAGACCTATGACTTGCCAGTCCAACGGTCACATCACTAGGCTATCACTGCTTACTAAGCAATAGCACCAGGACTGAAAAGAACCTTCACTTATCATTAGTGTCATAAAAAACAAAATTCCGCGAGCATAGACGCAGATATCACTAGCCCACCTCACGGGCGCCGATTAGTTTCAGGGGAGCGCTTCTTTAGCTCCACCAAGAAAATGTTTGTACCCCACAACAAAAACGGAAAGATTTCCTTGGTTCATACAGAAAAAAGACAAATAAATGTGTCAGTTTATTTAGAAATGCTAAAGAATTGAGAGATAGTCGGTTGCGAGATCAAGTTAACCCAGCTTCACAATTCGGGGCGAATTTTAATTTTAAAGCTCGGTTCGCTTGATCTCGATCTTGCTTCGGATTTTTTTTTTGGTTCACAGAAATAAGAGTTACTTTTTTTATCGGGACACGCCCGTCATACTCCCAAGCCATTGCAACTCTCGAAAGCTAGAATCAACAGTGGTGACCACCAGAAAAGCGCCGAGACAATGAAGCTCAACGAAGTCCCGGAGAAAAAAATTTAGTCTTGGATCTCGCAAAGAAATTAATCGGAAAATAATAGCGGACTACGGAGGAGTAGGAAAAACAATTTCGACTGCCCTCCATACCAGCAAAAGATAGGCCTAAAGGCACAAAGAGACGGTTACAACTCGGATAAACCCAGTTGCCTAGCACCACGAATAAATTTTAGCACTAATTGTAGAAAATCGCTTCGCTGGATAATCAACAATCTCCTGAACAAGAGGGCTTCCGTCCCGGACTTTCCACCACCGACCACTTGCATACCATCAATCAGATAACAGAAAAATCACTAGACTTTAATATCCCACATTACCTTGCATTTCTGGACTACTCGAAAGCATTCGATAGAATAACGTACTCTGCCATCTTAAACGCTCTTAGCAAACAAAATGTAGAATCTACCTACATACGTTTTTTACTAGCAGTTTAGCCGCTATAAAATTATAACGGATAGGTCCACAATTCAGAATCCTAAAGGGAGTCAAACAGGACGACCCCCTATCTCCAAAGCTATTTACCAGTACCCTGGAAGAAGTCTAAAACGTTGGCGACCGCCTGCGAAGACTTTACTTTAGACTTTACCACGCATACTTTAACTTTCAAGTTTAAAAATGACAGATCCTACGTAGATTTAGACATTCTCGTTAGGGCATAAAAGTTCTTCTTAGCTTTTACACCGACAGTTTTTATATGATCTGTTGAATGAAAAATGCATCTCTAAGACCAAACCAAGGTAGCACACGGACTGCTTCCTTTTTCGAGAACGTCATTAAATTTAATACCAGGCCATGATTTAAGATAACGTTTTAAAATAAGTAGATAAGTTATTTGCGGTGCAAAGGTCAGACGGTTTAGATCGCCCCGCTGGGGTAATCGTAAGCAAGTGTCAGAAAAATTCTCCGCGTAACCGGTTAGTGAACAGCCCGCATGAAAGTGGAAGCCCCAGAAATATCTAGAAGGATCCCAACTACGTACTTGTGTTCCGATGTATCCGCCGACTCTTGCTCAACGAGCCTGCCCGCGCCGCTGGGCGAGTAACTTTGAATTCCCCAAATAATAATATTATGACCTAGCTGCCCACCCGTCAATGACGCCCTAAGTTGAGGTCCGAACCCCACAGGGGTGCCCATAGCGAGCGGTCATTTAATTGTGTAACTTAGTTGTAATCCCTGGCTAGAGGCCTTAAATTCATTTGAGGTCTCCACAGAAAAGATGAGCAGTTTTGCAACCTTATCGAGTTGAACAGATAGTGGCCTCGTAAATAAAAAAAAATGATCGGATGTTTTAACTATTTATCTGACAAAAAGTGCCGCGTGTACGCCGTACGGTACATTTTCCCTCGGTGAAACCGAATTGGTTATGTTCCGTCTCGTAGCAAACGTGGGGCGATAAGGCGCTCCAGGACTTTCCCCAAAGATGGTAGTAGTGGTATGGGTGATATGGTCGAAGTAGGAGAACAGGTTAAGTAACTTAGATAAGATAGTTGGCTCGAAAGTTTTAGCACCCTGCCCGGTCCACCATAGGGTAAATCGTTAGTCTTTTCATACCAATCGTAATTTGGAGTTCAAACCCAAGACTTCTGATTTTTCGGAATCATGTGCGTATTTTATAATTATGACTTGTTTCGGTGAAGGAAAACATCGTGAGGAAACCAGCATACCTGAGAGATATTTCTCGACGACATGTAAAGCCGAGTCAGAGGCCCATGGGCGGCATAAAAACTCTGCCACCAGGTTAGGCACTAACCACACGGTAATGAAGAAGACCGATCGTACTTCTGATCGGACTTTTGTCACCTTGAGCAGATAAACTCAAAAACCAAAGATGGAAGATGCAAGAGCGAGTGCAGCAAGCACGCAAAATTTTTAGCACATTGCCTTGGAGAGGTTCCGTCCTCTATTATGGACTATGTTAGACATTTTTGATGTACAATATGTATAATACATACTCTTTGTCTTCTTAGTTTTTGGCTTCTTTTCATGTACTTCTTGTTCTTCTTCCACTTCAGTTTTTATCTCCAGTAAAGGTACGTCATCTTCTGATTGTGATGCGGAGTGGTGTGGTGGCATATATTCTATTTCGAGATAGTTGTTGTGTTGATGTACTTTTTCTAGATCTATAAGTAAAATAAAACAGTTGTTTAAGGTGTTAGCACCGAGGTAGCCCCCGAAAGTTAATTTTTCTTACGTTTTTTGCAATTTTCCGGTCAGAAGCACGCTGTATGTTGAACAAAATATGATCTGTGGCCGTAATACGCATGTATTTACAGAATTATATTCATTAAAATCATCAATACGACCCTCTACTTTCATTTAATCCTCATTATGCTCATACTGTGGCTCATACAATTTTTGGCCATCTCCTTTCATCCAAATTGGTTCAGCAATCGAGTGGGAAGATGTTACAAACAACCAAACTCGCTTAAACATTTATAATACATAGTATTAGTTAAGATTTATATTTTTTCTCTCAAACATACCATCATCACTTGGATATTCCTCCTTTGGCACAAGAATATCATCTTGTCCCTCACAAACATCTGGTAATTCTTCTTTCACAACTATGCCATCTGTTTGACCAACTTCAACTATACTTATGTTCTCTATTGGAGTTTTAATAAACCCATGGAGAAACTCTAAGTGGTCTTGGTTTATTAAAGGTTTTGGCTGTAAACAGATGATTACACTATTAGGTAAAATAAATTGATGATTACAAGGGCATTACGATCACAGTCGAGAATAAATGTCTGTTGGAGGATACCTCACCTCATATTCCTCATTCAATATCTGAGCGAAAAGTTCTTCAGCTTGCAGACATTTTTTCTGTAATTGGTAGCATTTCTTCAGTTGAGCACAGCAGACAAAACAAGCGAGTATTGGTCTCTGGTCTTCAGTTACAAACTGAAACAAAATTATTGTGTTTGTAAATAAAATACTTACTTTCATATATTGTATTATTGTCAATGCTGCAGAGCAGGTATCTTACTTTGTGTAACTTATTTCATCATGACTGCTCACAAAACTATGAAGAAGAACATTGTGAGGAAATGGGGACGTCATAGAATATGACGCCTCTCAGCTGCCGGCCGACAGTAGACGGGCCTAAATATTTAAACCCTTTTTTCGAACAAACTGTAAGGTTTTATACCTTACAACTAACCTTAAGTTATGTAGGCTGCGTTGGGGATCTCAAAGGATTATGAAATATAAATAATTTAGAAAAATAATAAATGATTGTTTTCTCATAGGAATATCAGTAAAGTTTTTATCTTGTTAGAGTGTGGACTAATATACACAGTCTGGCCATAAATACTGTTACAGTTAAAAATAAGAAAGATATTACATTTGAATTTGGAATCTGTCATTGTTCATTAAGTTTTCTAATTTTGGTGCCAATACATTGTACAATATTTTGCGATATTAAAATGGAGTGGGGTGATAAAGAGAACCGAATCGCTGTGATTGCATTACACAAAGTTGGTATGGAGCCAAATGCAATTTTTAAAACTCTTGGTTGGATGTGAACGTTTCGGACTTCATCAGAGCTGAAGACTGGCCGTCGTCTAGTCCCGATCTTAATCCGCTGGATTATGATTTATGGTCAGTTTTAGAGAGTATGGCTTGCTCTAAACGCCATGATAATTTGGAGTCGCTAAAACAATCTATACGATTGGCAGTGAAGAATTTTCCCATGGAAAGAGTGCGTGCTTCTATTGATATTATCTTTAAAGGCCTGTATTGCAGCCAATGGAGACCACTTCGAATAAGCTTTTTAAATTTTAAATTGTTTTATATTTATGTATTTTAAAGTAACACTGTAAAAGTAATAAATATTTTGGCAATAAAAAAAATTTTTTTTTTCTTTGTGACAATATTTATGGCAAGACTAGGTATAATAATACTTATATTATAAATGCAGAAGTTTGGATCGATGGATGCTTGTTACTCAATCACACCAGAACGGCTGAACAGGTCTGAATAAAATTTGTTACAGTAACCGATTATAGTCTAGAACAGCACAGAAGATACTTTATTTCTTACAATACTAAGGCAAGTGAAACGGTTTGTGATTTTAAGTGAGTTGTGCAGTCACCTACAGTCTTGCAGGTTACATCACAAGAATTTCTGTCATCACTATCTTTGGTTTCTAATAAAACAGAAACATACAATATTTGCCTAGTTTTGACCAAGCTGGACATTACAATATTTCAAAGCTACAATACCTTAATAAGTAAACATATCATCAACAATATAACATGACACCTGTAATCACCGAAGGGTTAGGCAGAGGTGTACCTAATAATACACCCACATTTCACCAGTTATGTTTTAGTCACATGTAAAAGTGGGCGAGCCTGTAATATTTATCATCAACTTACTGGAATATCAGTCAGCTTCTCATACAGTTCATGCAAGTTCTTGTTGACCACCACATGCATGCGAACATTCTTCACTAAACATATCCTACACATTGGTAGTTCTTCCATCTTGTAACTCGGAAATAATAACTTAGTAAACATAAATTTCAATAACACAGTTGAGTACAATTAACTGGCGTGGCTTGTATATTATGATGACGATTTCTTCTAGCAAACGCTTTATAAAACAATATCAATATCGAATGCACTTGTTTAGTGGACCTAGTTATGACGGAGCAGGCGTGAAGGAGTTTAGTGGGTCTAGTCAAGTCTAGACTAGATAGACGTATGTATTGTGTCGTAGATGGACGGGCTGTCCCTGGTAATCCATAAACCCATCATTGCCTTCCGATATGTCTTCAACTCTTCATTATTTACAGAGTATCTAAACAACACTTTCAATATAATAATGACTTCCAAATCTATAAAATTTTAAATAGTAAATATTTGATACTGACAGACCACTGATCAAATAACAATCAATGACAACATTGACAACCGTAGAGCTTTTTATGTCTATGATGAAAACCCTCAAACAAAATTCAAACCAAATGCCAGTGTTACCAACCTTATATCTAAAGGGAAGTGTACATCGTGCAATTAGTAAAAAACATAACATAAGCAAAAATTCATGACCCCGGTTTCCACTAGGTCCGGTTTCCGGTTTACACTAGCGATTTACTATTCTGAGAACTAAAAACCAGTCAAGTGGGTACGAGTCGCACACACAGGGTTCCGTAGCACCATAAAAAATATAGTGACAATACTTTTAGCGCTCATCCAGATGTGAATAATGAAGAACAGCAAAAATAATCGGCATATGACATGGAAAATACACATTGAGCATTTAGTAAAAAAATTGAATCAATATTGCTATGCGCTACACAATTTAAGTAAAGTCGCAAATCGCAGTACCGTTCTTACCGCATACCACGCATACGTCTCCACAACACTGCGATATGGAGTAATATTCTGGGGTAATTCTACGGATAGGGAAGCCATCTTTAAAGCCCAAAAGAAATGTGTTCGTGCAGTATGCATGATCCAAAACACTGACAGTTGTAAACCATTTTTTATTAATCTAAAATTATTAACGCTCCCGTCCCTTTACATTTATGAGGTTGCCATATTTATCAAAAATAACCCTAACCAATTCGAAACCGTATCCTCTAAACGCCACCAAGGTGAACTGAAATCAATTTCCCATCAAACAGCCCTTTACTCAAAAAGTTTCCTAGGAATGGCACCAAAAATATTTAATAAACTACCTAAGGCAATAAAAGCATCAGGAGATACCAATACATTCAAAAAAACACTCCATCATTTTTTAATCCAAAAAGCATATTATTCTATTAATGAATACTTAGAAGAAAAATAAAAACTGTTTTTATCTTATTTTATATTTTTAATACTTTTATTACCTAATTATTATAAGCATTAGTTCGTAAGATTTTTACTTTATTGTTTGCTTACTTTGTATTGTTTATGATTCGTTTTGTTTAATTAATATTTTATTAAAGATTAAATATTAGGTAATTAGTTATATTATCAGTAGTTTTTATATTCATTAAAACTACTGCCTGCATTTCTTAATGTGTAAACATTATTTGTACGCCTTGCAAGGCAGCACATAGTGAGACATAACCATAGTTATAACACCATGTAATTACTTTTACCTATGTGTCACGAATAAACAAATTTGAATTTGAATTTGAATAAATTTAGTTTTCGATGTATAAGTAGTATGTTTATGAATTTGACGTTATTGAATTTAAATTTACTCTATTTGCAGGTCAGTTAAGGGGTTATATGTTTATTAAAATATGATTCTCGGACGTATCGTCAATACAGCCCTCGAAATTTCTATTACCCAAATCAATGACTATTTAATGGAAAAATCATTCAATAGGGTAAAATGAACTTACAAGGGTTGTATATAATTATGTTTTTAATGACTACAATTCTGTAAACATACGTTTACGCCCGCGAATCATATTTTGTTTAACAACCTGACACAGACCGGCAAATTGACAGGAAAAACAAGAAATTTGAATTTCGCGGGCTACGCTGGCGCTTCCACCATATTATGTTCTGTGCTTCCACCCTAAACCAATCAGTTCATTTTTGAGTGTGTTGATCAAAGAGAAGAATACAGTTTATCAAAGAGTAGAAAACTTGTACCTAATTACTTAGAATAATAACTGAAGCGAATAAGTAAGTTTGTTGTTTTCAGGATAAAATAAGTAATTTATTTTTATCCTACATTTTGTAGTATTTATTTCACAAGTTGTTTTTGTTTTAGTTTTGTTTGATGGTTTATATATTGTCAGTGGCAAAAGCACGAATAATGCAACGCCAAACCAAAAAAATATATGTGGCGTTTACATACTCTGTGCCTGCTTTGAAAACCATAATGTCAACTTGTCAAGTGTCAATGTCAATTGTTTGCTGCATTTATAGAGATAATGTGATTATTTTTATTCTTGTTTTGATACCGGAATTCGTATTAAATGTGCAATAAAGTGACTCCTAAACAGTTACAAGATGGAAAAACTGCCAATGTGTAGGATATGTTTAGCGGAGAATGTTCGCATGCATGTGGTGGTCAACAAGAACTTGCATGAACTATATGAGAGGCTGACTGATATTCCAGTAAGTTGATATTTTAATAAAATTTATATTTCCAGAACATTTGAATTTTTAAATGCGTTTCTTACTTTAAGAATCATATGAACTTGTCATCAGAGACTGTTTGGCGAAAAGGGAATACAATGATATTGGTGAAAGAAAGCTAATTTTAAGAAACCCGTTCATAAAATACCTGACTCCAGACCTCATGTGTCTAGTGGTCGCAATCGTGACTGCTGAGCATGGGGTTCTAGGTTCAATTCCCAGGTCAGACTCTGTGGCTGCTACTGAGAAATTCCTGATGGAAAAACCCAATAGCACATTGCCTGACCTGGGTATGGAACCCAGAACAGCAGCTCAGCAGTCATGCTTGCAACCACTTGGTCAATGATGCAGTCTTGTGGACTTGTGCCCGGTTGATGGCAATAGGCTGGCCCGTAAAAACTACACTGGACTATGTAACCTTGTGGGATCAAGTGTAGGATCCAATGTAAGGAATCATACAAGAGCAAAAAAAGATGTGTGTTCTCCTATTAAAAATAAAAAGATGTATGTGTAACAATAAAAGAATTTCGGGCGCCATGGAGATGCACACTGCATTTAAAAATTACTTGCCAGATAGAACGTTTCGAAGAGTCTGACCTTTAATCTGCCGGGGATGACTAAAGTAGGATAATGGAAATACCTTTGTTAATACCTCGTTTATTTTGTCAGTAGCTTCCTTATTTTACTTTAAAAATTAAATTATTACTATTATATATTAGAAATCAACTAACATGTGAAAAGCATGTAACGGTTTTAAAAACACGTTACAACTATTAGGGATATCTCTGCCTAACCCTTCGGGATTATAGGAAAGATAGGTACTGTAGAGTATGTGTTACAATACTCCATGTTAATTTCAACACTCGGGGGATTATAGGCATGATGTTATGTTCATAAAATAAGATCATTAGTTCTGGACATGAGAAGCATATGGTCGTATGTACAATACTCTGTATTTGTATGTTGAACCTTATGCTCAGAAACATAAGATTGTATGTACAAAACTCTGTATCAGTACATCCAACCTTACGCTTCTGATGTTGAGAGTTGTGGATCTGCTTAGAACATGAGCAATGATCAATGCTTATGCCTTCTCAGAGAGAGGCATTTATAAAGCCAAAGCCAAAAGTTCCTCCTGCACAAACCCTTTAGACTACAGTGTTGACGATATATTATTCACAAACCCAGAAAACTTAAACACTAAGTTTTGTTACAGTTTGTAACTGATGACAGTAGACCGATCCTCGCTTGTTCCTTCTGCTGCGCTAAACTAAAGCAATGCTTCAGATTGCTGAGGAAATGTTTGGAAGCAGAAAAGCTGTTCGCTCAGATAATGAATGGGAATTATGAGGTGAGGTGTTCTTCAACAGACATTTTACTGTCTAATGTGTAAGTGTTAACCTTGTTATCATCACCAATACCATAAACATATTTTTACAGCCAAAACCTTTAATAAACCAAGACCACTTAGAGGTCACCCATGGGTTTATTATCTCTGAAAGAGAAAGCATAAGTATAGGTGAAGTTGGTCAAACAGAAAGCGTTGTGAAAGAAGAATTACCAGCTGTTTGTGAGAGACAAGATGATATTCTTGAGCCAAAGGAGGAATATCAAAGTGATGGTATGTTTTCAAGACAAAATATTATTGAAAGGTTTAATTTATCAAACGGAAAAGGTTTTAGTTTATTGTTAATATGTTAATAGGGTAGACGTGCCACCAACACACAAACAGTTACCACTTATTCAGTACATCATACTAGTGGTTTGAATTATTTGGCTTGCCTATCTTCCGCCATTTGATTTTATTTTTTAAATAGCGGCCACACATACAACCTAGAAATTAATCAGGTTCTACCGCCCACATATAATAACTCCATCCTCTTTCTCTCATAAAATTAAACACAGCACAGTCCCCAATATTAAGTACTTGGGTGTAATCATTGACAGAAACCTTAACTGGCACACGCATATAGAGAGACTGCACTAGAATCAGAAGACTAATATATATTTTTAAAGAACTCAGGCACTCCTCCAATTCTGAAAACTCTGACTCTTGTGTACCTCTGCCTTTGGCAGTCTATCAATATGTAGTGCATCCCGGTGTGGGGCGGTACTTACAAATCCACAATGATCCCAGCACAACGGGCACAGCGAGCGGTTCTTAGAGTGATGCTTTTTAAATCTAGAGACTACCCCACTGATCAGTTATATTCTGAGGCCGAAGTTCTCGCAGTATGGCAACTATATGTCTGCTCAGTCCTACGGAGTCACTCCAACCTACCATTAGATCAAAATCTGCTTCTAAGACGCCACGGTTTCCCTATATGTAAAACAACCCCCTGTCGTTTTGCATTTATAAGTCGACAATTGTTGTCTCAAAGTTCACGCATGTATAATAAAATAAATAAAATTATTCCATTGTACAGACACAACTTATATGAAATTAAAAATAAATTAAGATAATGGCTCTTAACCTTAACTTACGATGAAACAGAAAATAAATTGGCTATACAATCATAACTTTATCAAACCTTCCTTGAAAGAAAGCTATTTAAACACTCACATTTCACATACACACCTCCCTACTCACACACTACACTCATATACACACTCCTATATACGCAACCACAATCTTTCACTCAAATTGCTGTGTTAATAACCAATGTCAACAAAGAGAAAAGTCTCGGTTGTAATATATAAATTGAAGCCGCAAAATCTCCAACTCCCAAAATAAAGGTCTGCATACCTAGTTTAGGAGCCCAGAAAGCTGACAATAATAATTTTAAACTTGGTAGTACAACCCACTGCTCTCATATTATTATGGACTGTATTTTTGTTTTTTTTTTTGTACGAATAAACTTACTTATATAGGCGACAATGGCGTTGAAAAAGGTATCAATCAATAGCTGGCATCAATACAAACTAGTTTTGGATGAGACCATATCTCATCTTCTAAACCGTCACGTTTCCAAAATATAAGCCATCAAAGTTCTTTATTGACGGAAACCGCATTAAAATCCGTTGCGAAGTTTAAAAGATCCAGGCGTACAGGCGGCGGCGGGAAGCGACTTTGTTTTATACTATGTAGAGATGATATAAAAGAATATTTACTTTTTCAGTGTACTGTGTGATGTACGGTTTAAACGAATTCATTTTATAATAATTTATGTCTTTATGTCATCTGTTCAATAAAATAGTCTATGAGTAACTCTTAACTGTTTTTGTTTACTTACAGATCTAGAACCGGGAAATCTGGACAATAGCCATCTAGATGTAGAAGAAGATATACTACCATACGGTTCTGAATCCGATTCAGAAGATGATGTACCGTTAATAGAGTTCAAAATAGAAGAGAATCAAGAACAAGAGGCGTCTAAGGAGAAACGCAGAGCCGTGGAGACCAAAAGTAAGGATAAGTTACTTATCAAATCAATAGTAGGTAGTGTTCCACCAAAGCTGCTGCTTCGGCCACCTTCGGCCAACACGTGTAACTTAGGCTACTTTTATTTTACAAAATTTATGGATTGGATTAGGGTCCATGCAAAAAAATGTACCCTTAAAATTGTTAATAAAATCCGATTCAACTAGGGAAGTAATAATTTGCACGTGGACGAAGGTTGCGGGCAACACCTAGTTATTATCCATATGATTAAAATGAATATTTATATGTTCATCCTGTAAGCGTTCCTATACCATTGATCCGATTGTGATGAAACTTTGGAGGGTCCTTCTGCGTACGTCTGCGATGGTTCCTGGCCCAAAATATCGATATACATATTTGCGTCGCATTGCAACGCATAGGACCAACGGCTTAACGTGCTTTCCGAGGCATGGAGGAAACTCGGTACGTAATGGGCTGTCACCCATCCACGGACTAATCTAGGCAAGCGCGTCTTAACCTGAAGATGGACCCGAGCGGCTGATATTATTTAGCCACGAGCTCCTGAAATAATGAAAAAAGAGTCAAACAAAGATTGAGTAACAAGAATGGATAAAGTAAGGAATGAGGATATTAGAGAAAGTTTGAAAGTGGCGCCCGTTACAGAAAAATTTAAAGGAAGTCGTCTGTCTTAGTATGCACATGTAATGATGAGGGATGAAATACATGTTACTAAAAGAGTGATGGATATAAATATTGATGGATGGAAAGGGAGGGGAAAGCCAAAGAAAACATGGATAGATTGTGTGAGGAATGATATGAAAGAGAAAGGAGTAAATGATGTCGTGACGTCTGACAGAGGAATATGGAAGAAGAAAACGTGTTGCGCCGACCCCGAGTAGAATGGGACAAGGGCAGGAAGATGATGATAATTCAGGTCTGATTGAGATACCATAAGTAGACCGCGGACCTTTGGATCAAAAAAAGGCATTAGGAAACCTTTTAGAAATGCGGAACATAAGTCATAAATCAACCGAAGTGTCATTGCCAAATGGCAAAAACGCAACCCTTATAAAGGAGATCGGGCGGAAGTGAGCCAAGTGGCCTAAATTTTCTTGAAGCTGATTGAAAGAGCAAATTTTTTTATGGCGCCAAAAAGATTGCTCTATAGAAAAAAAATTATTCAGTATTTAAAATGATCTATGTAATTAGCAATTGCATTAATTGCAAATAGCGTCAGTGATTAAGACATACGTCATTTTTAACCGACTTCAAAGAGGAGGAGGTTCTCAATTCGTCGGAACCTTTTTTTTTTTTTTTTATGTATGTTCCCCAATTACTCGAAGATGGCTGGACCGATTTGATTTATTTATTTTTGTGTTTGAAAGGGTCAAACACAAAAATAAATAAATCCTAAATCCTAATCCTAATCCTAATCCTTCCCAGGTGGTCCCATGATCATCAAGTCAAGATCTGATGATGGGATCCTGGAGATATAGAGAGAACTCTTCAAATTTTATAGGCACACATGAAGCGATTTGGGTAGTTTTTGGAAGAGTACTTTCTCGGAGTGGTCCCATTTCAATTTGGTGAAGATCTGATGAAGAACTTCGGAGATAGGCAACGGAACTCCTCAATAAATGATAGCAAATGGACTGGGATTGCTGAAATCTCATGTCTGTCTATAGTTTACACCAGTTCATAACATAACAACGCGCCTGTATGTTCTAAGGGGCTACGCAGATGTGCCAAATTTCGACAGGTATGATGCTAAGTTCCATTGTAATGGGGATAAGCCTTGCCTATTACCTACCATGACATGCATTGTTATCAATGTAAAATAAATGCATGGCAAATATTTGTACAGGATATTACAACTAAAAATGGAAAAATATTTTTTTTTTGCAAAAAATAAAACCGACTTCAAAAACACAAAAAAGACAGAAATTTTTCAACATATAGAAGAATAAATACAAATAAATAATCATGCTATTATTAAGATTAAAATATACAGAATAACAAATGAAATTAAATAGTAATGTCAGAATGAATTGATGGTTGAAATTGAGATCATAATATAACTGAAAATAAATTAAGATTCAAATTAAAATTATGATTAATATTATTATTTAATTCATTAATTGATTATTGGAATGATAACTCAAATGTCCTCTAACTTAAAGTGCTCATATAATTTACTTTTAAATATGTTAAGACTATCGTGATTGATGTCGAGTTCAGCTTTGCACCATATAGCGTTATACAATAATTTAGTTGCCCTCGTAAGGGGAGAGTTGTCACCTAAGTTGATTTTGTGCATAGGTTGTCTGAACAGATTATAGGTATGGGACCGGGGTAACCTGCTTGGGACATTGATAGATATTTTTGACAGGTCAGTATTTATTTTAGACGTCATTAGTTTGTGAAGGAAACATAAATCCAGTACTTTTCTGCGATTGTTGAGACTTTGAAGCTTAAGGTGGTGAACACGGTCCTTGTAGGATTTTAATTGTTTCGCGGTTTTGCTTTGTAAAGATAAATGATACAAGAACCTCCTTTGGACTCTCTCAATACATTGCTTATGAACGTTATAATGAGGTGACCATACCTGTGAACAGTATTCCAGATTACTGCGAATCAACGTCTCGTATAGAATAATTTTAGTCTTAGGGTTAATGAACGGCTTTGAGGTTCTTAATACAAAACCTAGCATTTTGTTTGCATTTGATATTATCTTATCAATATGGTTATTGTACGAGAATTTCTTGTCCATCAAGATTCCCAGGTCCCGGATACCATTCACTTCCTTGAGAGTGTTGCCCAAAATTGAGTATTTCGTGCTATAAACTTTTTTATTGCGGCAGAATTTTATATGAAAACATTTTTCAAAGTTTAAACTCATCCTATCTTTGCACCACTCAACTAATCTGTCTAAGTCAGCCTGTAGTAAATAATAATCTTGCAATGATTTTATAGGCAGAGTCATTTTGAGATCGTCTGCAAATAGATAAAATGCTGCGTGATGGAAACTGTGGATAATGGTATTTATAAAAATATTGAAAAGTAATGGCCCTAGGTGGGAGCCTTGGGGTACCCCAGATGTCACATGAAAATCATCAGATCGGGTCCCATTCAAAACAACGTACGACATACGATCACTTAGGTATGACTGAAACCATAGCAATAGAGGACCGTGGATTCCGTATATCTCAAGTTTCTGTATTAACAGTTGATGGTCTACTTTGTCGAACGCTTTACTAAAACCAGTGTACACTGCGTCTACCTGAATCCGTTGGTCCACATACTCTATCACATTTTCTGAGAAAGTTACCAGATTAGAGTGAGTTGATCTTCCTTGAAAAAAAAACATGCTGGTTGCCTACTATGTGATTTTTCAAGTGGCTGTACATATAAGGATAAATTAATAATTCAAAAACTTTAGGGATAATGGAAATTATCGATATCGGTCTATAATTTTTAATATCCATCCATTTAATAAACCATTCAGCGCAACAAACTCAGTAAAATGGTGATTGATTAAACAATTAGTGGTTTCAGGAACTAGAAAGCTACTGTTATCACTATTGAGCCAGTTGATGTTAGTCAGATTAAAGTCTCCAGCAATGAAAGTATTACCCTCTGTACTAATAACTTTGCCTGCATTCTCAAGGTAATGCTCTAGAATATTAATATTAACTGGTGATGGGATATAGACCGCGCAAAAACAAAGACTGATTGTTTTGTGTTTGGTTTTTACTTGAACTTTAACCCACAGATCTTCACACAAGCTGTTATGGAACGACATGTCGAAAGAATTATGTTTTTTTTAAATAGCGATTAGTACCCCACCCCCAGTCTTCCTACAGAGTTCATTAAGTTGACGGTCTCTTCTATATACATCGTAACGGTCATCAAATAATTCTGTACTGGATATATCCCCATTGAGCCAAGTTTCCGTAAGAATTATAACATCCTAATCATTCATTAAAATATTGTGTTACAAGTCATGAGTTTTTGTCTTTAAACTTCTGGTATTTTGATAATAAATTTGGAAATCTGCGAATTTAAATTATTTGTTCAATAAACATTAAAAAATATATATAAATATTATTGTTACAGGGTCGACTCTTGCGGAGGAACCAAAACTACACTTACGAAGAACAAAATTAGAATATTCAATACCAGCCGACCAAAAAACAAACCAAATACCCGACTCAGAAATTATCCGAAACACTCAAAATCGTACGTCAAAATAAATTTGTAAATTCAAAAAGCCTCACGAATGTGAAATATGCCACTGTAAGTTTAGTGCAAGGACTGATTTTATAAGACATGTGCGTACACACACTGGTGAAAAACCTTACAAGTGTGATATATGTCAGAGTAGTTTCAGTCGAAGGAGTGCTTTAACAAATCATATTCGTATACACACTGGTGAAAAACCTTACAAGTGTCATTTATGTCAGAGTAGATTCAGTAAAAAGGATTATTTAACATATCATATTCGTACACACACTGGTGAAAAACCTTACAAGTGTGATAAATGTCAGAGTAGTTTCAGTAGAAAGGATCATTTAACAGGTCATAATCGTACACACACTGGTGAAAAAAGGAAAAAGTAGCAACACTGCCCGAGTGACATGTAAAATTTTTGTTCCGTATTTTAAAATTAAATTAAATTATTAAATAAGTTATATTAAGGTGTAATTGTTTGAGCAAACGTAATATAAATGCGTAAATACTCCGGAAAATTGTTTTCCTGGTGATTAATTAAGTTTTCGCCTATACAACGTTACCGGTAACCAAAAACAACAGATGACGTTCTAACTGTGGATTTATACGGAAAATTCAGGGGAAGTATTGTTTACTTTTATTTAATAATAGCACACAATCGTCACTTTATATCAATCACACATCTATGCCATTTTTTAGTATATATTTTTGCTGATTTATTACCCTGTACTGGTTCTTAATCGCTTTGTTGACAACCGGTCGTAAAAAACAAAACTGACAGTAATTCCATAACTCTGTTGTTTATTATATCGTTTCAATATAAATTCAGTAATATAACGTGTATGGTAATTACTGTGCATTATTGTCTCAAAGTAATATCTTAATAATAAGTTTAATTTTTTTTTCCTATGCAATCTACCCTCTTAAGAAAAAGTAATACCTTATTACAAATTTACAATAGAATCAGTTAAATTTAATATTCTGTTGATGCATTGAATATAATTATAGTTAACTTTTAAAGCTAATATAGCAGCCTACCTCATTTCATTTCATAACTGAACATTTTTCCCTCGGTTTTTTTTCCCCCTTTTACCACTAACTTTTCTTAATTTGTCAATTCTATTAGTTCTCACCGTTTCTTTACTCCTTATTTTCAGTAACCTTTCCTGAAACCATGCCTGTGATGACCCGTAAGGCTACCGCTCAGGATATGGAGCTAAAATTGAGAACGGCCCTCCAAGAACTTAAAGAATCAAACCTCCAAGTCCAACAACTGTTACAGGAGAGAGATGAGAGTGAGGTGGAAGTCCATTCAGTTAATGGCAAAAACTCAAGCTTAAAACGAGAGCTAGTGGTCCTACATCAGCAATACTTGGACGTTGTTGATGAACGGGATCAACTGAAGGTGGTCACGGATGGTTTCAATAATTGTAGTAACTTGTACGAGGAGGCTTTAAATAAAATTAGGGACCTAGAAGATGAATTAATTCATGCCAATAATTGTATATCAAAGTTACAGATAGAAAAACAACATACTCAGGTTAAAGAAACTAACATCTTATATAATGAATTATTAAATAGTAATTGTAACCCCCCTTCCTTAATAACCATTGATCTGACTGAAGATTCCTTATTAAAACAGAATTATACAGTTAGCAACAAGAAAATTAAAAAATATGCTAAACTGAATAGAATAATTAAAAAATGTTATCAATTTAGGAAACAACATAAGCAATTTTCCAAAAATATTTCACTAAGGAAAGAGCGTGTTGATTTAGTTAATAAGTTAAATAATTACCAAATAAAATTAGAAGACAGTATAAAAATTTATGAAATTGATACTCGGCATTTGCAGGCTGAAATACAGGTACTTCAGGACTCACTTAGTTCCCTTTCCAGTAGGTATGTGAGTTCTCAGAACCAAATTAGGGAACATATTCTTGCAGCAAATGAGTTGGTAATGTGTCAATGTAGTTGTCAGTCAGTTACCAACCAAGATACTGTCCAGCCTGAGGTAATGGAGGACCCGTCCCAGGCTGAGAATTTATCTCAGGACTGTGTACTCAATCAAGATTATTTACAAGTGGTACAGCCTGAGATATATGATAGTCATAATTGTTCTTGTTCAGTAATGTTCTCAGATAGTATAGGAAGAGGTGTAGGTAAATTAGTTAGTAATAACCTGAGTTTTCCCAATCAAAATCATTGTATGCCAGGGGCAACATACAAACAGATAATGGCATCAGTAACTAGAAATGTTTATAATATTAATACAGACATCACTATATTTATTGGAAATAGTTCAAAAATTAAAAAAGAAGACATCACAGACAGTGTAACTGAATTGTTAAAGTTGAATTGTCGTAAAATAATATTGTGTGCTTTCCCATACTTAGAAAAATTGTCAGGCAAGAAAAACAATTATATTCACATGCTGAATGAGCATGTTCATTTCTTAGTAGGTCACTATAGTGACAAACTTATATATCTTGATATCAACAGTTTTGTTGGTAATCTTAAGTCGACACGGGGTAGTGTGTACCTACCTATTAGTTGTAGACACAAAATAGCTCGGCTATTAGTTTTTAATATTCACTCAGACATAAATAGTATGTCTATGTTTAGTTCTATTATTAACACTGCGACTATTAGTAAGAATACTAATATTCATTTTTACAATTATTTTACAAACGAGGATCCATGTGTAACTACAGAAGATTCTCAAGTAGGGTCCACTAGTACTAAGGTTTCATTGTCTTGTAATGGCATAGGAGTCTTGGGGCTCACTCCGGATGCTCATTTAAACTAGTTAGTAAGACAACAGAAGATACCAGTAACAGTAATGTTACTTTAACCAACAACACAAAGGTACCTTCTTGCTCCCAAAAAGTTAGATGTAAAAAAGGGGCTAAGCAGAATTCCATGCAATTATTTCACCAGAACATTCAAGGCTTCGCTTCAAAGCAATTAGAAATTGAATTGTTTTTAGAAAAAACAAAGTTTGAAATAGTTTGTTTCACTGAACATTGGTTAAAAGACTTTGAAATGCTCATTAATTACGAAAATTACAGTGTGGGCAGTTGCTTTAACCGGAAATCTAAGATGCGTGGGGGTTCATTAATCTTAGTTAAAAATTGTATTAAATTTAAGTCTCGTAATGATATTGTTGATCTATCGGTTGAGCATAATATTGAACTGTCTTGTGTTGAGCTAGATAAGCATGTAATAGTGTGCGTTTACAGACCCCCAAATTATCAGAACTACTCTTTATTTGAGTCAGTAATGGAGGATGCTTTAGCAAAACTTGCTACTAGTAATAAATCACTCGTTATCTGTGGTGACTTTAATGTTAATATTTTAGACAAAAATTCAAATAGCAGTAGATTATTACATCTTTTTAAATCATTCAATTTGTTAAACGTGTTCTCGGAACCAACCCGAATTACTAAAAATACTGCTACATGTATTGATAATGTTTTTTGTTGTTGCGACTACTTAGATAAATCCATTGTAAATTACCTTCCTTCTGATCACAGTGGTCAAACCGTTGTTTTCGAGTCCTACACACCATTACAAAAAATCCAGATAAAGTCTAGACAAATAACACCCATTAATTTGAATAATTTTAATAATAACTTAATTGGTAATTTAGGCATTCCGGGATATATTATTGAAAATGTAAATCAATTTTATGAGGAATTCTTTTCGGTAGTTTACACGGAGTTTAATAATACAATAAAAATGAAAACTAAATCTATTTACCCAAAGTTTTTGTTCAGTGAATGGGCAACTAAGGGTATTAGGAAAAGTAGGGAGCGATTGTTTGAGCTGTACGGCCTCAAGCCTTACATTAATTCAGAAACTTTTAATAAATATGTTGCAACATACTCAAAAATTTTTAAAAACACTTGCAAGGTTGCTAAAGCCTTATTCATTAGCAACAAGATTAAATCCGCAGATAATAAAATAAAGACGGTTTGGAAAATTATCAATAGTGAAACTAATAGAAATAAAAAATCCAATAGTGATATCACATTAGAAACCTCACGTGGTGTTCTAAGCTCTAAAAATGAAGTTGCTCAAGAATTTGTAGATTTCTTTACCAGTATCCCACTTAAAACTACCGAAACCTTAAATTCCTCACCCTTGCTTTCTATTGATTTATTAAGAGCAAATGTTTCAGCCTGTCCGGTTGAGTTTCAATTTAAACATATAAACCCCATAGCTGTCATTAAAGCCTTTAAGGAAATCAAAATCAAACTAACAGAAGATCTATGGGGAATGTCTATTAAAGTTTGCCAAGCTATTATTGAGACTATAGCACCGTACTTGGCTTTAATATTTAATTTGTGTGTGGACCAAGGCGTCTTCCCGGACCTTATGAAATACAGCAAGGTAATACCACTTTTCAAATCCGGGGACAGTAAAGACACCAATAACTATAGACCCGTATCCGTATTGCCAGTTTTTAGCAAGGTGTTTGAGAAGGTAATGCTTAATCAGATGCTTAACCACTTTAACAACAATAAGATCTTACATGAGAAACAATATGGTTTCACCAAAGGACGTTGTACGACTGACGCCGGTGTCACCTTATTAAAACACATATTCACTGCGTGGGAGGAGGCACAAGATGCCATAGGAATATTCTGTGATCTCTCGAAAGCATTTGATTGCGTGAGCCACGAAACCCTACTCCTTAAACTTGAGCATTACGGTTTAGGACAACTTGCGCTCAGTTTAGTGAAGTCGTATTTAAACGATAGACATCAGCAAGTACAAATAAATGGTGTCAATTCAATGGGTTTAAAAGTAAGGATGGGTGTACCACAAGGCTCAATATTAGGTCCTTTCCTCTTTTTAGTCTATATTAATGATCTACCCCATTTATTTAAAAACCAACCACAAATGGTGTTGTTTGCTGACGATACTTCTTTAATATTTAAGATCAACAGACGTGCCTCAAATCTTGACGACGTAAATAGCGCCCTACTGCAGGTCCATAATTGGTTTACCGCGAATAATTTAGTATTAAATGGGAAAAAAACCAAGTGCATAAAATTTACTCTACCAAATGTCAAAAGTAGTGATTGTGACATAGTATTGGATCAAGAGAAACTAAAATTCGTCGATGAAACTGTTTTCTTAGGGATCACGCTCGACTCAAGGCTACAATGGGGTCCTCATTTAACATCTCTTGCAGGACGGCTGAGTTCAGCAGCATATGCTGTTAGAAAAATCCGTCAATTTACTGATGTAGATACCGCGAGGCTAGTCTATTTTAGTTATTTTCATAGTATTATGTCATACGGTATTTTACTATGGGGACGGGCTGCAGACATCGAGTCTATATTTATTCTGCAGAAAAGAGCCATCAGAGCCATATATAATCTACGTAGGCGCGATTCTCTAAGAGAACTGTTTAAGGAAATTAACATTATGACAGTACCTTGCCAATACATCTATGAAAACATAATGTACGTTAGAAAAAATCTGCATTTATTTAGTAAAAGAGGCGACAGACACCACTATAATACTAGAACCAGGGACCAACTAGTTCAGCCAGGTTTCAGGCTAGCTAAAGTAGACTCATCTTTCATGGGGTACTGTTTAAAATGTTACAATAAAATACCTCCCCGCATTCTACAACTGAATGAGACGAAGTTTAAATCTTGTATAAAACGCACACTATGTAGGCAAGCATACTATAAGTTGGGAGATTACATTGATGATAAAAATGCTTGGCTCAATGCTGGTCCTGCTCCACAACCATAGGGGCAAACTAATTGATTACTTTGTGAAGTTATTGTGGAAGCTGCAGAAGATTGTAAACATATCTTTGCATTGTATAGATTCAGTCTCTTAGTATTATATAATTGCATAGCACATGTGTGAGTTCTATGTACGATAAAGCTACCATTTACATCTTTTACTGACTCGAATTTGCCCTGGCGGTTGAGAGAATGTCATGCTCACTCAAATGTCTCGCTGATGGTGGCGCGTGTGTCGGGTCGTTTAGTTCCCTCCAAAATGGTTGAGTTGAATGATGGCTGATCCATGCGTCATGTTCGTGAACGGGCGCTGTCAGTTGTGACTGGTCATCTCGCAGCTGCCATGGATTATTGTATTTTTGAATTGTTAATTTTATCTTTTTATTCTGGACGCTCTTACTCGCACGTCTTTCTACATCGTTCTCACATGTATGTTTAATCTCGACATGAATGATGTATCCGAGACTTTGTAACAACAATGATTTAAAAGAGTGTCCATGGAGTTTCTTGCCCATTCTTCTCCATAGAGATCTACGCTTTCGAATGGGCAACTACAGTACTTTCACAAGTTATTATGCCCTGTGACTGGGACTGTAGCTTAGTTTGTTTTTTGTGTTTTGACATTCAAAAGTGCCTGTAATGGTCTAATTGAAATAAATGCTTTGAGTTTGAGTTTGAGTTTTGAGTTTGAAAAACCTTACAAGTGTGATAAATGTCACCGTAGTTTCAGTCTGAAAAGTAATTTAACAAATCATTTTCGTGCACACACGGTTGAAAAACCTTACAAGTGTGAAATATGTCAGCTTAGTTTCAGTCTAAATAGTAATTTAACAAGTCATTTTCGTACACACACTGGTGAAAAACCTTACAAGTGTGAAATATGTGAGCTTAGTTTCAGTCTAAAGAATAATTTAACTACTCATAAGCGTAGACAACATCAAACTTCCCGTGCAAAATAGCAGAGATGAATCATGGTCAATTATTCAGGTTTACTCACCAACAGAAGCAGATACAAACAAAACAGAAGAGTTCTACCAAAAATTACAAAGTGCTGTTGATACTGCTCACAAAAATATAATAATAATGGATGATTTTAATGGACAAATTGGGGAATGTCAAAGTGGCGAAGAGTACACTGTAGGAAGACACGGTAATGGCAACAGGAGCAAAAACGGAGAAATATTGGTTAACTTCGGTTTAGAAAACAAACTAAAGTATCCTGAATAGTTTCTTCAAAAAAAAGAAGAATAAGAAATGGCCGTGGACTTCCCCGAATGGACTCTTTAAAAATGAAATCGATTACATTATGACCACTAAACCAAAAGTTTTTAAATTTACGACCTGATTTCGTCATCGCGGCATTTATCTCGCCAATTTAATTTTACAAATCCGGTATAATCACGGATATTTTAGGCCAAAAATGTAACCCACCAGGGGTGTGTGTGGGATCAAGTGTAAGATCCAATGTAAGAAATCATTCAAGAGCAAAAAAAGAATGTGTGTGTGTGTGTGTTCTCCTATTAAAAATAAAAAGAAAGATGTATGTGTAACAATAAAAGAATTTCGGGCGCCGTGGAGACGCACACTACATTTAAAAAATACTTGTCAGATAGAACAATTCGAAGAGTCAGACCTCTAATCTGCCGGGGGTGACTAAACTAGGATAATAGAAGCAATGGAAATACCTTTGTTAATACCTTGTTTATTATGTCAGTAGCTTCCTTTTTACTTTAAATATTAAATTACTAATTTGAGGTTATTATTATTGCATCTTTTGTGTAGAAAGTAAATTAAGTTTGGGCCAGATTTCTTGCATAAAAAAAATGTTAAATTAGACCTCAAGATTTCGGCGTCGAAGATGAGAATATGTGGAAATTACATAAGTGGATCCAAAAACCATGAACGAAAGAGTCTATCGTTCGCGTGATAAAACAATCACGTATGGTGTGCCGCAGGGGAGCGTGCTTGGTCCCCCTCTATTTATACATACTTTACATAAATGACCTGCCAAAAGTAACGGAACACCACATGACACTATTTGCCGACGACAGCACAGTTACCATTGACTGTAAAGATAAACAAAAATATGACAGACTAATCTATGAAAATGACGTTACTAATACTATAAAATCAATAATGAAATGGCTTTAATAATAACCTTAAGATAAATATTGACAAGACCAAATTAATGAGATTTACCCAACGCAAAAATTTGACTATGAATATTCTTTACGAGAACAACAAAATAAATCAAGTTGACACAACGAAATTCCTTGGGTTAACCATAGACCAACGACTAGATTGGAAGGCACATACAATAGATTTGTCGAAGAGACTTAGTAAATCTGCTTATGCTTTATATAAACTTGCGCCAGTCATAGGAACGGACGCTATAGTTACTGCATACCATGGCATGGCTGGTTCAATATTAAGATATGGAGTAATTTTTTGGGGAAACTCATCCAATAGGGAACTTATATTTAAAGCCCAAAAAAAGTGCATTAGGGCAATGTTTGGGTTAAAATGTACAGATACATGTAAACCTTTTTTTATTAAATGTAAAATACTGATACTACCCTGTATGTACATATTTGAAGTTGCAGTATTTGTTAAAACCAACCCGTTTTTATTTCCCAAACTATCTGACAGAATTAACCGGAGTCGACGACACCTCAATATGTTGTGCTCGAGACAGTCCAAAACAGCTCTGATGCATAATAGTGTTTTTTGTATGGCACCAACTATTTATGACCATATACCAGAATCAATTAAAATATTAAATATTCATTTATTCAAAAGACATTTAAAGAACTTTCTGGTAAGTAGATCCTATTATAATATCAATGAGTTTCTGAAGGAAAAAATATTAATGTAATGTGTAATGATTGACAGGTCTATTTAATTGTTTTCTTGTTATTTTTTATTATTGCAATTTATTGTTTGACATCCAATTATGTACTTTGCTTTTACTTGTTTATTTTTATGACGAAATATGATTGAATCTTTGACATTTTTTTTCTGACATTTGTTTAATTTTTTTTTTCTTTATTACATGACATCTTATCTTTGATTTTATTAACTTTTGCAAATTAATTGGTAATTTAAAATGTACAGGTTTCTAATTTTTAATGTTGTTTTAATTATTTGTCATTTTATTAGTTATTGCAACCTGTAATTATTTGTACCCCATATTTGTACGCTTCACGGCAAAACATAGAGAAGCTAATTACATTTTAACATCTCACACACTGTGTAACGAACCTATGTTTACAAATAAAGTTTCTTATTCTATTCATCTTTATTCATTAGTACCAGTTTGATTCAATAGATGTCGTTGCATGTATCTTAAGTAATGATGATGATTGCTTCTTGAACACTTTAAATTCATATATCTTTTGATTAAGAGCACGGATTGCAATGAAATAAAAACTAATACATTATCTCTGTTACGCACAATACTTGTGCATTGAAACTAACCACATTGGTTTTGTAATTTTCACGTGATACTTAAACAAACAAACAAACACAGCCGTAGACTCACAGACTGCAGACAAACAGATAAAAATTCTAAAAATAATAGAAATGGGTTCTGTTTGTTATCCTTAAAAACCCCTACTATTTTTTTTCTAAATATTTTTAATGTACAGAAATGCCACGTCTACAGATTTATTATATATATAAAAAATATGTATAGATATAGATTATAACGACTGAAAAACATTTCTAATGAAAATGTGTCTTATAACTTACGATTGCATCGCACGCGGCGGGCTTGATGTTGCCAGAGGAGCAGCAGTGGCAGGAAGCGATGACCTGGCCGCAGGAAGTGACGAACTGAGGAGGTAACGGATTAGGCCCATCGAATAAAAAGTTTTTGTTGTTACAAATAATACGAATATAAAATACTTATTTCGATGAAACTTACATGTAGATCATTGGCGCGCTCGGAGGATTTGAGGAGGGGCGTAGCCGAAGCTTCTCTCCCTCGGCCGTGTTCAGTCCGAGGGTAGTCGGTTCCGAGCCGAAATACTGAAAATTCAAAGCCCAACACCTCACACAAAATAACAGCAATGTACATAATGAAACAATCGCCCTTCACAACACAAAACATGCAGACAAAAGACATGCTACATACAAAGCTAAACTTACCAACGGATAAAACCTATTATAAAATTAGTGATTTTCTCGAAGGTAAATAATGTGACTAGAAAATACATCTTTACACATTATTGATATAATTAAAAAAATGACATAATTTCTAATAGTTTAAGTGACATTGTAATTTCTGAATTGACATGGCCCTGATGAAATGAATTTAATTATTTTTACTTATAGTCTAATATATTGTTTGTTTGTATTATAAAATTGTACTGATAATCTGACTTATAACTATTCTAATTTTATGTTGATGCATGTACCTGTTTAAATCTACTAAGCACTTTCCGAATTATAAAAATAAGTAAAATTTGCATGCCAGTAAGGTAGATCAAGGAGAACGATATTGAATGTAATGTTAACACCACTGTATATACCCTTGACCAGCAAATAAATGATTAATGATTATGATACTTCTGTAATTATAAAGAGCCTGACACCTCACACAAAATAGCACCAATATACAGAAGAAAACATTCACCCTCCACAACACGAAACATGCAAACAAAAGACATGCTGCATACACAAGTAAAATTCAACAACGGAGACTGGTCTTCTGTAATTATATATGTGGAATCAGGAGTGCCGAGAGGGATATCGTCAGGGTTTGGAGTCCCCATTTTATTGGGATAAACAAGACTGTATTTGCAATTACAGAGTTTTTATTACAGTAGGTACTAATAACACACAATACAAAATGGTAAATGGTAAAAATACAAAGCAGGTAAAAAGAAAAATACAGTTAGGCGAACAGACTTTTTAAGGTCACAGCTCGTATAGTGGCCAAGCCACCCAATTACAAAGATTATTGCTCGCTTACAGCAAGTCAATACAGCTATATAAATATACAGCAACGCTGTACCAGGTAAACCGACAGTTTTGCAGGAACTTTATTGAGTTTTATTGAGTCGAATCCGAAGACCGACTGACGAGCTTATTTTTTTTTTATCTCGCAGTTCAATCTAGCTAGGAGGTAGTCGTCTGCTTAACCGGTCTATCCTGTGGATGCCTTGAGTTTAAGGCCTCCAGCCAGGGCAAAAAACTTACAAACTAAGCGACTACACGCTAAGGGCACCCCCTGTGGGGTACGGGCCTCGGCTTAGGGCGTCGCTGGGGGAGGACAGCAAAGGGACAGGCTGGATCTGAGTAGTGATATTATTTTGGGGCTGGTTTAAAACTCGACGGCGAGGGCGGAAAGATGGCGGTCTGAATCGGGGTGTACGCTTGAGCGTACTAGTTTCCCTACGGCTCTCCTGGAGAGTGATAGCGTCGTCGGGTGTGACTAGGGTGTGCCTTAGTCGGCGAATCTGACCGATACACGAGGGGTCGTATCGCGGGCGGCCGATGCGATCAGGGGATTACGATGCTTAATTGCACGTTCGAAGAAACGCTTGGAAAGGCGTTTCATGAACTGCAATATGGTGGGCATCCTAAAGTCTACGTGAAGACGTTCGTTACGGACGTAAAAGGGGGCACCCGTGACCCTACGTAAGTATCGGTTCTGGAGCGTCTGCATCCTATGAATGTAGCGGGGCTTGGTATGTGCGAACACAACACAAGCGTAAGACATGATGGGGCGGATCACTGTGGTATAGAGGCGCAACTTGCACTTAAGTGACAACTTGCTCTTAGCCGCTACCATAAAATGAAGCCTACTCATTGCGAAGGCAGCTCGGTCGCGAGCTGCTTTGGTATGTGCCCCGAAGGACAGGTGTTGGTCTAGTATGACTCCTAAGTATTTGGCTTGCTTCTCCCAAGGGATAGGCTTACCGTACATAGTGATCGGACGGAGGCTGGGGGGATTATTATTCTTATCGGGATTGACCTCGATTCTCCACTTCCTGAACCAAGTGTCCGGATTCTTATCGGGATTGACCTCGATTCTCCACTTCCTGAACCAAGTGTCAAGGACGTTGTCTGAGGTTTGGAGCGTTTTGGCGATTACGTTCTGACAACGGCCAGTATGATAAATGGCCGTGTCGTCCGCGAACAGAGCTAACTGAGCCTTTTTGCTCTTAGGGATATCGGTCGTGAATAAGGTAAAAATAAGAGGGGGGATGACCGAGCCTTGTGGGACTCTGACGAGCTTACCGAGTGCACGCTCTTTTATATGACGATGCCCCCACTTTGCAATCCGTCCACGATAACTCTGTCCGTTGATGCACCTGCAACTACGTCACGTAGTTTCAAAATAATTAAATTCATTTCATCAGGGCCATGTCAATTCAGAAATTACAATGTCACTTAAACTATTAGAAATTATGTCATTTTTTTAATTATATCAATAATGTGTAAAGATGTATTTTCTAGTCACATTATTTACCTTCGAGAAAATCACTAATTTTATAATAGGTTTTATCCGTTGGTAAGTTTAGCTTTGTATGTAGCATGTCTTTTGTCTGCATGTTTTGTGTTGTGAAGGGCGATTGTTTCATTATGTACATTGCTGTTATTTTGTGTGAGGTGTTGGGCTTTGAATTTTCAGTATTTCGGCTCGGAACCGACTACCCTCGGACTGAACACGGCCGAGGGAGAGAAGCTTCCGCTACGCCCCTCCTCAAATCCTCCGACCGCGCCAATGATCTACATGTAAGTTTCATCGAAATAAGTATTTTATATTCGTATTATTTGTGTACGGGACAGTTTAGTTCCTGAACTGTACACTATAATTGTTCGGTTGTTAAGTAGGTAGTGAGTGTGGCCAACATGTAAAACTCTTCACGTAGTAACCCAAAAGTTTATTTATCACAATTATCGTACACCGTAATAAAGATTGGTGATTCCTACATGTATGTCTGTTCCGCGTGTTGGTTAGTTGCACACTGAGTAAAAATATTAGTTGTGACAAGTGAACCAGTTGATTCGCTTCGTCAGCCAGAAGTCGGGTCAATGTACGTAGACCGTACAATTTGTAACAACAAAAACTTTTTATTCGATGGGCCTAATCCGTTACCTCCTCAGTTCGTCACTTCCTGCGGCCAGGTCATCGCTTCCTGCCACTGCTGCTCCTCTGGCAACATCAAGCCCGCCGCGTGCGATGCAATCGTAAGTTATAAGACACATTTTCATTAGAAATGTTTTTCAGTCGTTATAATCTATATCTATACATATTTTTTTATATGTATAATAAATCTGTAGACGTGGCATTTCTGTACATTAAAAATATTTAGAAAAAAAATAGTAGGGGTTTTTAAGGATAACAAACAGAACCCATTTCTATTATTTTTAGAATTTTTATCTGTTTGTCTGCAGTCTGTGAGTCTACGGCGGTGTTTGTTTGTTTGTTTAAGTATCACGTGAAAATTACAAAACCAATGTGGTTAGTTTCAATGCACAAGTATTGTGCGTAACACAGATAATGTATTAGTTTTTATTTCATTGCAATCCGTGCTCTTAATCAAAAGATATATGAATTTAAAGTGTTCAAGAAGCGATCATCATCATTACTTAAGATACATGCAACGACATCTATTGAATCAAACTGGTACTAATGAATAAAGATGAATAGAATAAGAAACTTTATTTGTAAACATAGGTTCGTTACACAGTGTGTGAGATGTTAAAATGTAATTAGCTTCTCTATGTTTTGCCGTGAAGCGTACAAATATGGGGTACAAATAATTACAGGTTGCAATAACTAATAAAATGACAAATAATTAAAACAACATTAAAAATTAGAAACCTGTACATTTTAAATTACCAATTAATTTGCAAAAGGAAAAAAAATTTCAAAGATTCAATCATATTTCGTCATAAAAATAAACAAGTAAAAGCAAAGTACATAATTGGATGTCAAACAATAAATTGCAATAATAAAAAATAACAAGAAAACAATTAAATAGACCTGTCAATCATTACACATTACATTAATATTTTTTCCTTCAGAAACTCATTGATATTATAATAGGATCTACTTACCAGAAAGTTCTTTAAATGTCTTTTGAATAAATGAATATTTAATATTTTAATTGATTCTGGTATATGGTCATAAATAGTTGGTGCCATACAAAAAACACTATTATGCATCAGAGCTGTTTTGGACTGTCTCGAGCACAACATATTGAGGTGTCGTCGACTCCGGTTAATTCTGTCAGATAGTTTGGGAAATAAAAACGGGTTGGTTTTAACAAATATTGCAACTTCAAATATGTACATTTAGGGTAGTGTCAGTATTTTGCATTTAATAAAAAAAGGTTTACATGTATCTGTACATTTTAACCCAAACATTGCCCTAATGCACTTTTTTTGGGCTTTAAATATAAGTTCCCTATTGGATGAGTTTCTCCAAAAAATTACTCCATATCTTAATATTGAACCAGCCATGCCATGGTATGCATTAACTATAGCGTCCGTTCCTATGACTGGCGCAAGTTTATATAAAGCATAAGCGGATTTACTAAGTCTCTTCGACAAATCTATTGTATGTGCCTTCCAATCTAGTCGTTGGTCTATGGTTAACCCAAGGAATTTCGTTGTGTCAACTTGATTTATTTTGTCGTTCTCGTAAAGAATATTCATAGTCAAATTTTTGCGTTGGGTAAATCTCATTAATTTGGTCTTGTCAATATTTATCTTAAGGTTATTATTATTAAGCCATTTTATTATTGATTTTATAGTATTAGTAACGTCATTTTCATAGATTAGTCTGTCATATTTTTGTTTATCTTTACAGTCAATGGTAACTGTGCTGTCGTCGGCAAATAGTGTCATGTGGTGTTCCGTTACTTTTGGCAGGTCATTTACGTAAAGTACATATAAATAGAGGGGGACCAAGCACGCTCCCCTGCGGCACATAATACGTGATTGTTTTATCACGCGAACGATAGACTCTTTCGTTCTTGATTTTTTGATCCACTTGTGTAATTTCCACATATTGTTTTCGATTTTTTAGATATGACTCGATAAGTTGTAGGATATTGCCTCTAATTCCGTACGCGTCTAATTTATTTAGTAGGATATTGTGATCAACGTAGTCAAAGGCTTGAGTCATATCACAATAAATTGAACATACTGGTATATTTCGGTCGACATTTGCAATTACATTATTGTTACGTCGTACGTACGAGATCTTTCGAGAAAGGACGTGATTCAGTGTGTTTGCGCTAAAAACTTCGAGAAGCGTGCCATTATTATTAGTTCAAAGTTAAGTAGGTAACTACTTATAAAAAATATTAGGAATTGTCATTGTAATTTCGACCGTACGCCGAGGGCATAAAGTACCTACTTCTTTATTCGGTACAAGTAGGTTATTATTTTTTTGCCTACTACTCGGTAATGTTTTTTTTGTTGATGTTTTTATCGAACCGTTCTACACATCGCCGGAATGTTCGTGAATAATGGGGTAGTATAAAAAGCAGAAGCGCCGACACACGAGGAGTAGTCTGATTCAGGCGATACAACGGAGCGAATCGAAGTGAACTAGAAGTGCGATATCTAAGCGAATAGTGATCAGTAGTGTACTTGTGATTAAGATTTAAGTGTTTTGTGTTTAATAAAGTTATTAAATTGTCTGATTGGTAGTAATTAATTTATCCCATACCCAGCTCGTAACAATTTGGTGTCAGAAGTGAGGGATAAATTATGCCAATTCTACCGAAGGACGACACGGACGGTATCCGTACCAGGAGTCAGCGACAGCAGGACATGGACCAAAGGCGGTTTGGAGATTCCCCAACACAGACACCGGGTGGTGTCCAGCCTACGTCAGTGCCAGTCGCTGGCCCATCCGCAGTTTCTACAGCATCAATGGCGCCAGACTTGTCAGCTTTAATGGCGCTGCTACAGGAGCAGGCTCGCCGTCAAGAAGAGCAGGCTCGCCGTCAAGAAGAGCAGGCTCGCCGTCAAGAAGAGCAGGCTCGCCGTCAAGAAGAGCAGGCTCGCCGGTTGGAAGAGCAGTTGCAGCGAGACAAAGAGGAGCAAGTCCGCCGCCAAGAGGAGCAGGTCCGCCGCCAAGACGAGCAGATGTTCCTCATAAAGGATCTTCATGCAACTTTTGGCAAAGACCTAAAGGTGATGAAGGATCAGGTACAGCAGCACGAGAATCGCCTCTCAGAAGCCGAAGTTCAGATCGCTGGGGTGAAGAAGGCTTTGGGGGAACTGAAGACTGGAGACTTGACTGTAGCTTCAGTAGTTGCTGCACCTTCAGCGCGGGGCTTTAAGGTGCCTCCATTCGATGGCACATCTTCGTGGTCGGCTTATAAAATTCAATTTGAGGCCGTTATAAAGGCGAATGGATGGACAAAACTGCAAGCCATGACCGCGCTCACCTTGGCCCTCCGAGACCAGGCCCTTAATATTCTTGAGGCGCTCGGCAAGAATGTAACCTACGAGCAGCTGCTGGAGGCGTTAGAGTCCAGATACGGTGACGCGCACCTGGAGCACGTATTTCGTGCTAAGTTGAAAGATCGTGTTCAACGTAGTGGCGAGAATCTACAGCAGTGGGCCCTCGAAGTTGAAAAGCTGGTTCGGAAAGCATACCAGTCTGCCCCTGCACTTATCGATGGGAATCTGGTACAAGCGTTCGTTGATGGAATACGCGACCTAGAAGTTAGAGCCGCTGTGAGACTTGGGCATCATGAGGCGCTGAAAGACGCTTTGGCCCATGCCTTAGAAGTAGAGGCAGTGAGGCAGGACCACCGAACGCACCACGTCAGAGAGGTTGTAGCATCTCCTGTACGCGACCGGCCGCAAGGGTACAGTCTTAGGTGCTACACTTGCGGAGAAAGGGGTCATCTTCGGTCAAGCTGTCCTAAGCGCGGCACTCCGAGAGAAGATCAGCAGGGAAGGGTAGCTGAAGTGACTGCCCAGCCACAGCAGGGAAACGAGTAAATGCCAGGACTGGGGGGCGAGTGCTGGCTGGTATTGAAAAGGCCCCGAGAATCTTGATCTCGCAAGCACATGATGGGAACAGCCTGACCATCAAAGGCGAAGTCAATGGAACACCATGCAAACTGACGTTGGATACTGGAGCTTCTCACACGGTCGTCAATTCTCACCTAGCAAGTCGGTTCCTTGGGGACTACGTCAATAACCACGACCGTATACGATTACTAACAGCTACCGGTCAGCACATAATCGTCCGGGGAAAAAAGGAGGTGGAGTTAAAATTGGGTGATAGAACTTACCAGCACAATGTCATCGTGGCCGATATAGTGGACGATTGCATCTTGGGCTTGGACTTCATGCGGAAACATCGTTGCGAGATCGACGTTGATCAAGGAGTATTGAAATGTGGTTCACATGAAGTCTTCATGGAAGGTGCACCATCAGGAAAAGTGTACTGCTTGAAAGAGATTGTTCTTCCTCGCAGATCAGAAACAATTGTGCCAATTAGATTACCACAGAATTCTGGACACAAAGATCGAAGTGTTCTGATAGAAAGGGTGAACAATGACTTCCCATGGAAGATGGCACGTACTCTGGTCAAGGCCACCAACGTCTCAGCAGTACGCATACTGAATCCAAGTTACAAGGAGCATGTGATCAAGAAGGGCACCTTGATCGGTACTTGCGAGGAAGTAGCTTGGATGCGTCAATTGCAGGATCCGCCTACCGGAAATAAAATTCGTAGTGCAAAATTTGACGTGTCAACGCTTTTGGAAAACTGCGATTTAACTAAAGGAGAAATGGACAAGGCTAAGAAGATGTTACTTCAGTACGCCGACACTTTCTCTTCAAACGATGCTGACATAGGGAGAACTGGACTTGTTCAGCATAAGATTAATACAGGCCACGAGCTACCAATCCGTCAGCGACCAAGAAGACTGCCAGTTGCACGAGAAAAAGAGGTGGAAACCATGATTGAGGGAATGGTGAAGGACGGTGTTATAGAGCCTTCATCGAGTCCATGGTGTTCTCCTGTGGTCCTGGTAAAGAAAAAGGACGGCAGTATGCGCTTCTGTGTGGATTATCGACGACTGAACGACGTCACGAAGAAGGACAGCTACCCGCTGCCTAGGATCGATGACACACTGGATACGCTGACTGGTATGAAGTGGTTTACCACACTTGACCTGAAAAGTGGCTACTGGCAAGTAGAAATAGACCCCAAGGATAAGGAGAAAACTGCATTTTCAACAGGAAAAGGGTTGTGGCAGTTTAAAGTTATGCCATTCGGTTTGTGCAATGCTCCTGCGACGTTTGAAAGGTTGATGGAGCAAGTACTCGCCGGATTGATTGGAGACGCATGTCTTGTATATCTAGACGACATTATCATCGTGGGCCGTACATTTGAAGATCACCTTAAAAACCTCAAGCGAGTGCTGTCGAAAATCCAAACAGCAAATCTCAAGTTAAGTCCGAAAAAGTGCTCGTTTTTCAGACAACAAGTAAACTTTTTAGGACACATAGTTTCGGGGGAAGGTGTTCAAACAGACCCGGAAAAAGTAATCGCCGTCAAGGATTGGCCAGTTCCGAAAGACAAGACACAGGTCAGAGCCTTTCTGGGTTTGTGCTCCTACTATCGAAGGTTTGTCAAGAATTTTGCCGACATTGCGAAACCTCTGCACAAACTCACTGAGGAAAAGCGGCAATTCTGTTGGGACGAGAACTGCGACGTCGCATTTCAGGAATTAAAGAAACGTCTGTGCAATACACCTATTTTGGGATATCCTGACACTGAAAATGACTTCATAGTTGACACAGATGCAAGTAATACTGGAATTGGGGGCGTGCTGTCTCAACGGAAAGGAGACCAAGAGGTTGTGATAGCTTACTTCAGCAAGTCTTTATCCAAACCAGAAAGAAATTACTGCGTTACAAGACGGGAGCTACTCGCCGTAGTAAAGACATTGCAGCACTTCAGTAAATATTTGCTGGGACGTAAATTCCAATTACGAACTGACCATGCTGCATTGAAGTGGCTATTACAGTTTAAGAATCCAGAGGGGCAAGTGGCGAGATGGATTGAACTACTACAAGAGTTTGACTTCATAACTGAACATCGCAGTGGGAGAACTCACGGTAACGCAGACGCCTTGTCAAGAAGACCTTGTCCTGAAGACTGTAAGCACTGTGCCAGGCAAGAGACTAAGGAAGTAGTGTCCGTGAGGATGCTTAGAACAGATCTCAGCGATGAATGGAAGGAAACCCTACAGCAGGCTCAGCAAAATGACTCGGACATCAAACCGATCTTCGAGTGGATCAAAGCTGGTGCTCCTAAACCTAAGTGGAGTGATGTGGCTGCGATGAGTTCCATCACGAAGAGTTATTGGGCGCAATGGAACAGCTTGGTGATCCAGGATGGAGTCTTGTGCCGTAAATGGGAAAACGCTCGAGGGGACAGCTGTCATCTACAAATGGTTGTCCCTAAAGCTAAGGTACCAGATGTTCTACGGCTCTACCATGATGGATGTTCAGGAGGACATATGGGGGTAAAAAGGACTCTACTAAAAATTCGAGATCGCTTTTACTGGATCCACTGTCGAGATGATGTGGAGGACTGGTGTCGCAAATGTACCAGTTGTGCGGCCGTGAAAGGACCCCACACACGCAGCCGAGGTGCATTAAAAGTGTACAACGTTGGAGCCCCTTGGGAACGGATAGCACTAGACGTTGCGGGACCATTTCCAGAAAGTGAGAGCGGAAACAAGTACTTCCTGGTGGTCATGGATTACTTCACAAAGTGGCCAGAAGTCTTCGCCATTCCTAATCAAGAGGCTACAACTGTCGCAGATAAATTAGTTCAGGAAGTTTTCTGTCGTTTTGGAGTACCCTTAAAAATACATAGCGATCAAGGAAGGAATTTTGAATCGCAAGTATTTCAGGAAACTTGTCGATTGATGGGTACCTACAAAACCAGAACCACCTCTTACCACCCACAATCTGATGGAATGGTGGAACGATTCAACCAAACGTTGGAAAGATATCTGGCAAAAGTCGTGGAAAGCAGGCAAAGGGATTGGGACAAGCACATACAGCCGTTTCTACTGTCCTTCCGCAGCGCAGTCCACGAAAGTACGACTGTGACGCCAGCGTTCGCGAACTTTGGAAGGGAATTACGGTTGCCTGCAGATTTAATCACTGGAACTCCCCCTGATGCTCCACGTAGTGTAACAGATTACGCACATGATTTGCGTAACAAGTTGAATGATGTTTATGAGCATATCCGACAATCCGGCCAACAGATGTCTGAGAAGATGAAGACCCGTTATGACCGCAAGGCAAACAGTAGGGCTTTCGACGAGGGTTCACTGGTGTGGTTACATAACCCAGTGCGGAGCAAGGGGAGGTCTCCGAAATTGCAAGCAAAATGGGATGGACCATACCGAGTCGTGACTAGGATCAACGATGTCACCTACCGAATACAGAAGGGTCTACGAGGTGCGCCTAAGATTGTCCATGTAGACCGATTGGCCCGATACTACGGGGCTAATGATGCTCGGGACGAGCATGTCTAAGGAGGGGGCAGTGTTACGTCGTACGTACGAGATCTTTCGAGAAAGGACGTGATTCAGTGTGTTTGCGCTAAAAACTTCGAGAAGCGTGCCATTATTATTAGTTCAAAGTTAAGTAGGTAACTACTTATAAAAAATATTAGGAATTGTCATTGTAATTTCGACCGTACGCCGAGGGCATAAAGTACCTACTTCTTTATTCGGTACAAGTAGGTTATTATTTTTTTGCCTACTACTTGGTAATGTTTTTTTGTTGATGTTTTTATCGAACCATTCTACACATCGCCGGAATGTTCGTGAATAATGGGGTAGTATAAAAAGCACAAGCGCCGACACACATGGGGTAGTCTGATTCAGGCGATACAACGGAGCGAATCGAAGTGAACTAGAAGTGCGATATCTAAGCGAATAGTGATCAGTAGTGTACTTGTGATTAAGATTTAAGTGTTTTGTGTTTAATAAAGTTATTAAATTGTCTGATTGGTAGTAATTAATTTATCCCATACCCAGCTCGTAACATTATTTAAAAAATCATATATGGCCATATTAATGGTTTTGTTCTTCCTAAAACCTTTTTGTTCTTCAGTCAATATATCTTGCTTTACCAAATATTTATGAATTTGTTCATAAATGTATTTTTCGAATATTTTGGAAAATATAGGAACAAGTGCGATCGGCCTGTATTATCACGATCCGGGCCGATTCCGTTTTATCACGATCGTTTCTTTTGTAAAGTGGTTTTACAACAGCAATCTTTAGTTTGGTTGGAAATACACCTCGCGATATGCATACATTAATTACGTGACTCAAATGGCCGCTAATACTGTCTGATACATATTTTATTATTTCAGTGGATATGCCGTCATGTCCTACGCTCTTAGTATTTTTTAAGGGATTTATTATATGTTTTATGTCGTCTTCGTTGCTAGGTGCCATAAACATCGAGTTGTTCGATTGGGTTATATTCGAAGTCACTTGTATTGCGGTCTCAGGAACGGGTTTAATCTTGTCAATGAAAAAATCGTTAAAGACTAATTAGCTATTTCACGGGGATTTGTGAAGTGCTCACAAGATAACTTTAAATCGACTTATCGGGTTTTGAAAAAAGTTATGATAGCAAAAGGTACTTTAGATGGCGCTGCTTTGAAAATCTTCATAGCCTATATTGTTTTTTCGATCGCTGTCCATGCATTAAATTTTAGCAGTTTAACTCCGGGCTCGATAGATGGCGTTGTTCATTTGACGCCAATTTCTGAATCGCGGTGTTAAGGTTTTCCGTGAAAGAATGACCCTCGCCAGGTAAACTGCATCGATGTTGGTTGTTAGATGTCTTTCGTTACGTGATGTAAAAGTATTTGTTTTCATATCTATACTATATAATATTATAAAGCTGAAGAGTTCGTTTGTTTGTTTGTTTGATTGAACGAGCTAATCTCAGGAACTACTGGTTCCAATTGAAACATTATTTTAATGTTGGATAGCTCAATTATCGAGGAAGGCTGTATAACATCACGCTGCGACCAATAACGAAAATAACGAAAACGAAAATCTTTCATTTGATAGGCTGAGCCCGTCACGCGCTCTGCGGTCGCCTACACCTACTTGCGGAAAGTTATACTTCTACTTTTTCTCGTTTTACATTTACATCAAGAATAATAATTTCATTTTCAATTTTTTTTAGGATTGAGTAAGTCGTCATCATCCAGGAAGACGATGACGACAATTATCATCTTGCTGACGAGCTTCAGATTTACCCTCCGCAAGTGGTAGAGCGTCTAGATAGTCCAGTGCGTGGCCGAGGAAGGGGACGCGCGCGCGGACCACGCCGAGGCGGCCGGGCGAGAGGAGCAGCAGGTCGGGCAGGACGTGACCAAGGTGAGTCCCAATGGAGAAAGGGTGACAGACTACTGGAAGTGAATGATGAGGACGTGCCAGAAGAGCTGCAAGCGATGGCGATAGAAAGTGGTGAATGCAAGGGAGGCAGCGAGAGTGCGGGCAGTTGCGAAAGTGAGGAGGCAAAGGCCAGAAAACGAAGCGCATGAACAGAATGCAGATGGTGAGTTTTTAGATGCTGATGTTGGTAAGGACGAAGCTCTGTTTGCTGGGACAGAGATTCCAACTCGCTTTGAATGGTCATCCATGAGTGACTACTCAGGTGAGAGGGAGCTATTTCTGCCTGAACAAACGGGGCCTGTTATCGCATCTGAAAATGCGTATGGGGCGTTTAGGCTGTACCTACTAAGATGACGGCATCTTGTCACATATAGTGACCGAGACAAACCGCTATGCTCAGGGGCTAGCTAGTTCATCCGCTAACTTTGCCCGGGACTGGTATGACACAAATATTCATGAAATATTGGTCCAATTTGCCTTCTGGGTGATGCTTGGAATCATCAAGATGCCCTCCACGAAGTTCTGCTTTACAATGAACCCACTCCTTCAGACGAACGTCTTTAGAAAGATGCTCTCCCGTGCCGCTACTACAATTTTTGCCGCGCTCTCCATTTCAATGACAACAGCAATGGACTGACTCTGACAGACTGTTTTGTTTTGGCCCCGTTTTAAAACATTAAATTCACGCTTCATGGAAGCCTAGGTCCCACCCCAGAACATTTATATTGACGAATACCTCACTTTGTGGAAAGGTAACCTAAAATTCCGCCAGTACATCAAGACCAAGGCAACCAAGTTCGAAGTTAAAACCTTCGTACTGTGCGACTCTTCCACCGGCTACCTTTGGTATTTCTTTGTGTACCTCGGTACTGGCACTACCTACGATACCGCTTACCCGTCGACGCTCCTGAAAAGCACGACGACTGTCCTTAAACTCATCCGTCCTCTCCTCAACAAAGGGTATATTCATGGACAATTGGTTCAATAGCCCCTTACTTGCCCGATATCTGAAGGCACATAAAACCGATTGTGTAGGTACATTGCGCGCCAACCGTAGCAATGTCCCTCCACTCATAAGCTATGCAAGCTGAAAGAAGGTCAGATCGTAGCTCGTCATGCCGGCGATATCGTTGTCATGGCCTATCAGAATAAGAAACGCAAAAACTGCACCATCTCATCCTACCATGGCATTCAACAAGACCGGATGGAGCCTAGACCATATCGTGAAGCAAAATTTAGACCCCAGGTAGTTTTATATTAAAATAAGGGTATGGAAGGCGTTGATCATAAAAATCAAATGCTGGAACCATACCTGCTGGAAAGAAAAAGGTGTCATAAATGGAATATGAAGGTTTACAAACGCCTTCTCAATTGCTCAATTTTAAATGCACGGATTCATTTAGCGGCTTCGACCGCTACTTCTAAAGAACACAAATAGTTTTTCGATTGGAGTTAGTCGACCAGATACTCCAAACACACCACAAATATATGCCAAAACAACGCAGCGCCCCTGGAGTTCGTGTTGGTGCACCCACAGCGGCCCCAAGCACATTTGGCCTGCCCGAAATACCTATGGAGCGGCATTTCGCAGCGCGACTTCCAAAGGTGGACGGGAAAGGCTGTATTAGCCGTCGTCGTTGCCGCTTGTGCGGACCCAACAGCACCCGAAATAAACGCACGTCATACTGGTGCAATATTTCTGGTGTTCCACTTAGTTTAGAGCCCTGTTTCGCGCGTTACCATAGCCATCCTCCCGAGTCATCTCCATTATGAGATTTATTTCTTTCCAGTTTTTTTTTTACATTGAACGACTTCTGACAGGCTTACTTGACAGACTTCCAAAATAGTATACCTTTTGTTCTTTCCACAAAGTCACAGCTGACTGACACAGACAGACAGTTTAGAGTCACTCCTTTTCTGGGTCACACTACTCTATTGTCTAAATGCTATGTATGTATGTGTGGATGCATGCGTGTCCATTGGGACTCACCTAATGGAGAATATGCATATAATTTTTTCTTCACTTAAATCAATAAAATACGGTACTATCAACCCAAGGAAAGTATTAAAAGTTAAGTTCAACTACTGCTTGTCACTCAAAAATAATATAAAACTCCTGCAATTTTCTACGACAATTCAAACGTCGGTGACTGTGGCGGCCATGATGTGACGTCATTTCCCTTAATCTGCATTGTTTACATCTTATTTTTCCCTTAATAAAATAATTTTACTAATTGTATGTGCTTTATTTAAGCAAAAATTGTGCAATAACAATATTGTAATAAAATCTTAGTGAAACTCTAAGTACTCTTCAAATAAAAGTGTTTTTTTGAAACATAGATGTGTATGTATGTACTTATGTTTTTATGCGCCAATACAAGGCATTTTTAATAAATGGTTTTTTATTTCTTGCATATTCCCTATTGCGTAACACATATAATGCCAATCACGTTTATTTTGTTACTATACAACATTATTTTTAGTATATGCGAAACCAGAATATAGTTTGTTCAGAATAAGTAACTGAATCGATTCCAATAATTTTTATATCATGTTATATTTTGTCCCAAAAATATTTAAAAACGAGTTGGACACCGAGCGACACTTAGTACCTATCCGCAATCATACGCGCACAACACAGGCATTAGGCGCGGGCGCACAGTGGGGCGCCGCGTGGTGAGTATGGTTATGTACGGACAACCAGGTAACATAACAAGCATATAACTTTAATTTGTACGTAGATTCTTTACATAAAAATACTAGCACGTGTGTGTTTCAGGTTTCGCATATACTAAAACTAATGTTGTATAAGGTGTTAATGTGTTTTGTTTGTACAAGAATTATGTTTAATATTTTTCTCCCCTAGGTAAAAGTAGTAAATACTTTTTTATGTAAATGACAATGTATATGCACAATATGAAAAGTAAAACATGTAGATCTAAATTGTATTTAATTTTCCTTACTGAACTAATTTCGATAGGTACACATTTTATCGATAATGTGGTGGTGTGTTCCCCACCCTACAGCATGTTAGAATTCAGTACGAGATGGCTAAATGGGAGTATGGACGACTGCCCCAGCAATGTATAAACATGGAACTTTGCAATATGTAATGCTGAATAGCTGGATATTAGTATTTCATGTGAAAAAAGTTTCAAGAACTTTTCATATCTTTACAATCCTGAAAATAAAATCGTGTAACTCCTACGTCAATAGGTATAAAAAACTGCAAAGAAATGACATATTGCTATGAACTTTTACCTAGGCGTTTGGATATTTCTGCAATGATTTACGATATTTTTGACTAGCGACACATCCCGATTTCGCACGGTGGTACGTGAGTATATATCTACAAAGAGGTAATTACGGGCTTTCTACAATCCACGCAAAAATCACTCCCGCCGGTGTGTATACATAATAATGCATGTAAGATGCATTATTATGTATCTAGCGGGATTGTACATCTATCTCAAATACAAAAATGTACAGTTGTTTGGGTGTCTGTTAATAGGAATCCCTATTTTCACATAAGGTCATCATTTCAACCACTTATTTATATATTATCTGTGAAAACTGTCTTTACTTCAACTCATATTCCTACACGAATGTATGCCTAAACCTTCCGGAAGAACCAATCAACCTACTAGTGACAACCCCATTTAAATCTGTTTGTTGATACATCCGTAGGCAGACTGACAAACGCGCCAGGGGGACTTAGTATATAATCCTGCCTAAACTACGATATCTAGTTCAGGCACTGAGTAACCAAGGGCATAAAAGATATTGAAATAAAACAACAAAAATACAATTTATTTATTTATTCCTCATTCTCATTCCGCCGCAGTCTTTGTTGTGCCACACCGCAGTTTATGCATCGCATGATGAATGATTGCAAGTCCGTGTCGAGAAGCGAGACGTCAGTAGATAGGCGAGCACACACTAAGTCCAATAAACAAGCCAGGGTCAATGAAAATCCAAAATAAAATAGCACAACGAACAAGAAAACGGCATATCGTTGAAACGGAGTCTGTTCTGTTATCTGTAGTATGACATCTGACCATAGATAATACACTAGCATCTGACGTTTGTTTTTTCTTAAAGATGTCTTAAAGAAGGGATTGAACTTCAAGTGTAACAGAATCAATGAAATAATCGAATAGGTTGAAAGAAAAAATGGAATTAGTTTTTATCGACCACTATTTAGTTTATATTTTTCGACACAAAATAGGTAGTAAGATTAAACGAAGAAGCACAGTCCGAAGCTTTCAGTTATTTTTATTTGATTTTGATTATAATAAAGTGGAATTGAGTAAAGTCAATTGTCACTTTAAAAACAACCCCATTTTCCGAATCTAAACCCTGTGAAAACATAATAACAAGCAACTATACAGGACACCGAATTGGACGCCTTAGTTTCAGAAAAACCTGTTATCAAAAATCGATTTAAGTACCTACAGTTTCATTTGACATTCTGCAAAAGTAATAAGAGTAAGACCCCTCCCTAGCTTGCAGTTAGTGTTATTTCCCCTTGACCTTGTCATGTAAATCAAAAAAGCAAATAATATACTTTTTTTATGTTTAACGTTCACGAAAGTTCTAAGAAATTATTAAACACTAAATAATTCATGTATGATTTTTTAAATATTACGAGTTAATGTGAGATTCCTATATATGTACATGCTGGGGGCAGTCATTTAGCCATCTCCTTTTACGACCACTTGAAATAAAGATATATCTTATTTTTTATTGATAGGAAGGCGTGTGTGTGCAGAAATTGATAAAGCATCTTGTTCTTGTTTGCTTCTGTAGGCTATACCCGCCTATACCTTACCTACAGTTTGGTCGCTCTGCCGACCTACAAGTATCTTGGAGTTGCGCGCCTAGCGGCTCGACACGCCGCCGCGCGCCGCCTCGACCGACCCCGCGCGCGAGACGCGTCCCTTGGGACGCCCTCGCCAGTCCACGCGAACCAACCGAGTGCTAAACTGGTTTTTTTTTTTTAATAAACTTTCTTAAATAGTTAGAGCTGTGTTTATTGTGAAGAGTTCCAATTCCAAACCACCAATAGACACACACACTCCACAGTGGTGACCCCGAGAAGTTAACACGTGCAAGTGCTTCCTACCTAATTTAGTGTAAAATACGCGGATTCATAAACTGTTATAGTGAAGGATAACTTTAGTGACAAACAACATGAATAACACCGTGCAGGTGAACGTGGCTGATGCAGAAAAGACACAAGATTCTTCAAGTACACGACTCACTACCGCGGGCCGGGGGACGAGATAATGATATTTAATCAAAAGAAATCGATTACAAAAAACATATGTTCTGTTATTATTGATTTTTAAAATTACTTAATTTGGTAAATGTTTTTCGAATTAAAGTTTTAGGGTCCTGACTGTTCTTTGTAAACAAATATAAACAAGCGTCTAAATATTTCTGAATTATGCATCTTGCTAAATCATTTAAATGATTTTTTGATTCTATTTCAAATAGATGAAAACTTTATTGGATCAAAGACCACTGCCCTCAAAAACTACAAAGTGAAAAATTGCTAGCGCCTGACCGCACTGGGACCGGCGGAACCTGAGGACATCAAAATTAGCCCTGCTCAGAAATTGTATTGGTCCCGGTCAGTGAAAGAAAAATTTTTTTTTAGATCAGTCCAGCCGTCTTCAAGTAATCCGGCAACATAAATACATTAAAAAAATCGGACGAACGTATAACCTCCTCCTTTTTTTAAAGTCGGTTAAAAGTAGATAGGTATTTGGTCAGTGGGTCATCTTAGGGGCGGAGTATTGCAGTATTTGAATTAAATAACTTTTTTATTAATTTAAATTTTATAATTGTCGATATCAACTTCGGATATTAAAGGTGACAGCACAGGGTTTTACGATAAACATACAAAGGGAATGAAAGGGATAAAAGAATTAGAAATGTCTAATGAAAGAACGAGATGTTTCCAAAAGACATCAACGCGGAAATAAAAAAATATTTTCTTTCTGTTTACTTACCGGTGAAAAGTTATGCCATCCTTTTTGTAACTAGATGTTTTGGAATGTTTCCCACATCACTTCACCGCGCATGAAGGCATTTTGATGCGTTATAATTACATAAAAAGTAAAAAAAAAAATTGCCATAATTTAGGTCTAATACTTGGTCACAACTAAAATGCTTACTAGTACCGTAGTCTACTCGTATACATAGGCGACAAACAACTAATAGTTTTCGAGCATCGGGGCACTGCATGCGCAGTCAAGTGGTTATACACTGAACCGCTAATGGCCTATTTACTACCCAAATTTGTCACAATGTGTGTGTAAGTTTTTTCAATCTCCGAACAATAATAAACATGTCACCATAATTGCGACACCGCGCTCTACGTCTTGTATATTTTATGTATTACCTACCTAAGTAAAACAGTCAGTACGTTACGGATAGGCATATCGGGCGCGACTCAATCTCATCTCATTCACCTCATTAGTTTTAATAAGTTATCCCATTTGTGTTACTGAAATTTAGCATCTTTATAATCTTCAATCTTCGTTTATCTCAACCTCACCCCAACCCCGAACAGAAAGTGATATTTATTGCTGGACAGATGAGAGTAGAAATTTTCGCATGTGCGTGTGAACTGCGGAACCACAATGGCAATTCGCGAAATGAAAATCCAAGGATTTAGTAGTAGATTTAAAACAATTGTAGAACGAATCTGGGAATTTGTAAGCAAATCTATTAAAAACTACGAAACATAAAGTGTGGTCCCTCAGTTCTCACAGACGATCAGCCAGATCTCGGAAAGTATCTTAAAAAAAGGTTTTGCGCGGCTGCGCGGTTTAGTGAAAATACGTAAATTCAACAACGGAGACTGGTCTCCTGTAATGAGAGCTTTTCTTTTTAAGTATTAAAACAAAACATAGTTTCCAAGAACTCTTGTAGATGGCGTTGAACTGACTACGTTACTAGGTGCCAAAGCCAAAACGCTTGGAAAAAAAAACATTGCGTCACGTCACATATGCTCGTTGACTGACACTTTCGTTTGCTTATGCTTCCGAATATAACCTAGTTTTCTCGCGCTTTGTTAAAATACAGTTTTGTTTGTTTGTTGTTTTCGTTAAGTTTGTACGTTTCGTTTTACGATCTCAAAATTACGTCCAAGTGAAATTATGTAACGTTCCGTTCCTTGCAGTAACTTACCAAGTTCAGCGCCATCTATCCAGCGACTAGGGAAGAGTTTAAAAAGAAAATCCCTCATTATATGTGGAATCAGGGGTGCCGAGAGGTATATCGTCAGGGTTTGGAGTCCCCATTTTATTGGGATAAACAAGACTGTATATGCAATTACAGAGTTTTTATTACAGTAGGTACTAATAACACACAAAACAAAATGGTAAATAGTAAAAAGATAAAGCAGGTAAAAAGAAAAATACAGTTAGGCGAACAGACTTTTTAAGGTCACAGTTCGTATAGTGGCCAAGACACCCAATTACAAAGATTATTGCTCGCTTACAGCAAATCAATACAGCTATGTAAATATACAGCAACGCTGTACCAGGTAAACCGACAGTTTTGCAGGAACAGGGGAGCTTTCTTGAGTCGAATCCGAAGACGACCTTATTTTTTTTTTTGTGAATGGCATCTCGCAGTTCAACCTAGGAGGTTGTCGTCTGCTTAACCGGTCTATCCTGTGGATGCCTTGAATTTAAGGCCTCCAGCCAGGGCTCCTGGATCAATTGATTCATATACAGGCTGAAGAAACACGGGGAGGTTATTCCCCCCTGCCTCACCCCACAGTCCAACCCGTATATGTCCGAATGCGACCCTGCCCATCTCACACTATTTTGCTGGTGACTATACCAAAATTCAAAAAGTGCTATAATGTCGTGTGACAACTTCACCTCGCATCGCAACTTACGCCATAACTGGTCATAATTTACTGTATCGAATGCTTTTGACAGATCTAAGTAGCATGCATATACAGGCGTATTCCTGTCTGTGTAGTACTGAACAGTTTGCTTGAGAAAGAGGATAGCACTCTCAGTTGAATGGCCAGGCCTAAAGCCAAATTGGGCGTCGTTCAGAAGTAGGTGCTTTTCCAACTGTTGGTCAAGCAAACTATCCAGTACCTTACTTATGACTGTTGCTAGCGAGATGGGCTTATAATTTGAAATGTCAGAAGAATCACCAGTTTTATTTTTAACAATAGGAAGTACTACGGAGTATATTAAGTCATCAGGCAAGTAACTGTGACCCACACATAAATTGTAGAACAAAGCGAGAACTCTCGGTAGATGCACACCCGCGTGCTTCAGATGCTCGATGCTGAGCCCATCGTGACCCGGAGACGTGAATCTAACGGCAACGTCCCCGGGGCGATCTACAGCGGCGAGCACCTGCGCGCGGGCCCGAGCGGGGATTCGACCTTGAAGTGGCGCTGAAAGGCACAGGCTATGTCCCGGGGCTCATGCGCATCCCCAACACTCACAGGGCGGCTCGACACAGCATTCATATTACTTGTATTTTTCCAGAAATTGCTAAAGTTGTTATTAGCATGATGCTCAGCAATAATATTCATTTTAATCTGCAGTTCATTATCTTGACAATATTTCAATTTAGATTTAAATATTTTCCTGGATTCACACATGTCTCTGTACACAGGTCCAAAACTAGGTTTACCATTATTTATCCATGACTGAAAACAAAGTCGCGCCCTCCTGTGAGCATCACTGACAAACTTATTCCAGCCCCGGTACATGTCTATGCTTAGATACACGTTTCTTACAGCTGCACTTAGCGGCTTCGGTCAAAACATTTACAATAGTCTTGTACATTTCATTTATTATTAATTTATGGGACTCATTATCACACATTTTATCCGCACAATAAGTAAATTCTGATGGGAAATCTAACTGTTTTAGTTCTGAATTACAATAATTTAAATACATTTCGATTTGTTCATTGTTTCTAATACCCCAATTTATTTGATTAAGTGTTGACGTAGTTATCTGACTTTAAGGTTTAATTACATTCAAATTACACTCCACCAGTAAAGGGAAATGATCAGACCAATAGTTATCGTGCAGAATAGACACGTTAACAACCGTACGTCGCGCCGACCCCGTTACCATGCAGTGGTCGAGCCAGCGGCGGCACCCGTGCGCCTCACTAATAAACGTAAACGCATCGGGAGGTAATATTGCCATGTCCACACACGACATCTGTTCGGAACAAAACGCTAATAATTCACAAGAAAACAGCTCACCTGCAGTCGGCATGTACACTGTTATAACATTTTAACCAGTGTGTGCACGAAAATGATTTGTTAAATTACTCTATAGGTTTTTCACCAGTGTGTGTACAATTATGACTTGTTAAATGATCCTTTCGTCTGAAACTACTCTGACATTTATCACACTTGTAACGTTTTTCACCAGTGTGTGTACGAATATGACTTGACAAATAATCCTTTTGACTGAATCTACTCTGACATATATCACACTTGTAAGGTTTTTCACCAGAATGTGCACGAATATGTTTTGTTAAAGCAGCCTTGTGACAGAAACTACTTTGACATATATTACACTTGTAAGGTTTTTCACCAGTGTGTGTACGATTATGACTTGTTAAATAATCCTTTCGACTGAAACTACTCTGACATATATCACACTTGTAAGGTTTTTCACCAGTGTGTGTACGAATATGATTTGTTAAAGCACCGTTTTGACTGAAACTACTCTGACATATATCACACTTGTAAGGTTTTTCACCAGTGTGTGTACGCACATGTCTTATAAAATTACCCTTTTTACTAAACTTACAGTGGCATATTTCACATTCGTGAGGCTTTTTGAATTTACAAATATATTTGGACGTAATTTCCGAGTCGGGTATTCGGTTTGTCTGTTGGTCGGCTGGTATTGAGTCTTCTAATTTTGTTCTTCGTAAGTGTAGTTTTGGTTCCTCCGCAACAGTCGACTCTGTAACAATAAATCGGGTAAGTACAACATTCCAACCAGATTGGCGATAGGAGATATAGGTAATTTAATTAATCCATACATTTTGACTGTGTAGGTATTGCACTTTTGTAGGAAACAGCAGATTTTTTTTTATACCCGTTGAAAAATTTCTATGTGGGGGGGTTCAGAATGATGTACTGAGTATGTGGTTTCCGTTTTCGCGACGGTGTCCCTTCCATCCCGTATACTGCGGTCCAAGAAGCTTTGTTGATTCTATGATACTCAAATTACTTGTTGTGTTTCATGCTTTTCAATCATCAAAGCTCATGGAAATCGCTTAATAAAAAGGTTAAAATAATGCTTTTAGAAAATCGAATTTTTTCTTTTATTCAAGAGCATTTATTTATTTAATGCACAATGTACACAAGCATAGAGTTACAGCTGGGCTTAAAACTAGTGCGTACATGACCCTGTTAGGGCGCAGCAAGATAACTTAAAACTATAATTATTGTAATGAATATCTATTATTATCTAATATGGCGTAAAATAGGTACTTTAACAATAAGATATTATATATTTACGCCGTCCATGCGCTGTTTGACTCCAAAACGGTACTTTTCAAACCCTTTAATACCATCAACCCTTTATCTTACAAAAATCATAATGACTAATAACTTTAGGAAATTTCGTTGTCTCAATAGTTGTGGAATTTTTTTTTTCAATTAATAGAGTATTGGTAAATTCTATCAAGATAACAGAGGTTTTCTTAATTTCCCTTTCAGCGTCAGTTTCGAAGCTCTTGTTATAGGAAACCACTGGCAAACCTAATTAGTTTTTTTTAACCAATTGCTAAGGTCCGAAGGAAAATAGTTAATGTCAAAGATTTTTTGATTTAGGTATCTTTCTATAACAAATTAAAGTTCAAACAATCTAAAATGTTAAGGAATTAAAATGATTTTTGCACCGATATATCTTACTCGATTTAATAGAATAATAGCATAATATGATAGAACATATGCTTTAAAACATCCTTTTTAAAATTTCAACAAATTTACAGTGATTATTTTTCTATAATTATTTGAAAACTACTATAAATCATTGCGCGTGAGCAATTTGAAATCAGTCCGCCACGAGGCTTTCTAGAGAGAGGACACGTCGGTCGGCGCTCTGCCTGACCTACGTTGACCTTTGCCGTACTTAGAAAGATAGCTGACGTTTATAGTGTGATTGAAAAATCTGTGTACTTTGATGATTTTTTTTTTAATTATTTTTGATGACTGACAATATTTTTAGTGACAACAAATATTTACCCTATTTTTTACCTACTGATTTTATTTATTAAACTTTTACTTATTTTTTTTTTGTATATAAGAACATAAATTGCTTTTAACAAAGAAAAACCCTCTTCTAACAAGCTTTAGAATGATGTATATTTCAATTACCGACGCTCCTTATATCTATTGAATTAGAAGATGTTTTTGTCAGTAATTGTAAATTTTTGCGTTTAACTTTTTTCTCCCGGCGCCGATTTGCTTAAGAAAGAAAAACCTCAACAAACAAAACGTTTTTAACAAGCTTTAAAATGACGTATGTCGTAATCACTGACGCTATTTGCAATTAATGCAATAATTGTTAATTACATATATCGTTGTAAATGACGAATAACTTTTTTTTCCATAGAGCAATCTTTTTGGCGCCATAACAAAAAAATATGCTCTTTCAATCAGCTTCAAGAAAATTTAGGCCACTTCGCTCGCTTCCATCCGATCTCCTTTATAAGGATTGCGTTTTTGCCATTTGGCAATGATACTTCGGTTGATTTATGACTTACGTTCCGCATTTCTAAAAGGTTTCCTAATGCCTTTTTTTGATCCAAAGGTCCGCGGTCCACTTATGGTATCTCAATCAGACCTGAATCATCATCATCTTCCTGCCCTTGTCCCATTTTACTTGAGGTCGTCGCAACACGTTTTCTTCTTCCATTCTCCCCTGTCAGACATCACGGCACCATTTACTCCCTTCTCTTTCATATCATTCCTCACACGATTCATCCATCTTTTCTTTGGCCTTCCCCTCCCTCTCCATCCATCAATTTTTATATCCATCATTCTTTTAGTAACATGTATTTCATCCCTCAACATTACATGTGCATACCAAGACAGACGACTTTCTTTCAATTTTTCTGTAAAAGGCGCCACTTTCAAACTTTCTCTAATATCCTCATTCCTTACTTTATCCATTGTTGTTACTCAATCTTTGTTTGAAGACTCTTTTTTCATTATTTCAGGAGCTCGTGGCTAAATAATATTAGCCGCTCGGGTCAATCTTCAGGTTAAGTCGCGCTTGCCTAGGTTAGTCCGTGGATGGGTAACCGCCCATTACGTAGCGAGTTTCTTCCATGCCTCCAATGCGACGCAAATATGTGTATCGATATTTTGGGCCAGGAACCATCGCAGACGTACGCAGAAGGACGCACCAAAGTTTCATCACAATCGGATCAATGGTATAGGAACGCGTAGAGGATGAACATATAACTATTCCTTTATATGCATAATGCATAATAACTAGGTGTTTCCCGCGACCTTCGTCCGCGTGAAATTATTATAAAAATATTACTTCCCTATTTGAATCAGATTTTGTTATCAATTTCAAGGGTTAATTTTTTGCACGGAACCCTAATCTTTTTTGTAAAATAAAAGTAGCTTAAGTTACACCTTACAACATCGCCTATCTGTCAGCAAAAGTCAGGTCCAGCCGTTTCGGAGATTAGCCGGAACAAACAGACACGCGGACAGACGGACGGACAAACAAAAATTAAAATAAATGTTTTTTTTTTTGCTTTAAGTACCGAACATACTTAAGAGCCTATACAACCTTAGCTCAAATTATAATTTGGCCCCCACTTCCCCGCGCCACCTCACTCTTTTATCTCGCTCGCACACTACTGCTCGCGGTGACCAAGGCACACGAAGTCGAAGCGATTTTGTTAGAGTAAACTACACTATTATCGGACGAGTACTAAGTACTTAATAAAATTATCAATCATAATTTAATATTAACTTGTCATTATATGAACATAAAATTGTACATCGCAAATTTAGTTTCAATTTACCTACTAACGTCAAAATGGAATCATTTACCATGTGTTAGTACAAGTATTTTACTATATTTGTCTTTAAAATCATGAAAAACAACAAATCGTAAAATATTTCTTGCTCTTACTATGTTATTTTTGTTTTCAAATATCACAGCGACTGTACTATTTTTGCAACAAATACATTGCTCCTTAACCACTACCTAAGTTTGCCGCTAAGTGACTGGACAAGTAATGTAAACATCACAAAACGATACTTTATTAAGTGGATGCATCGCGGCCGCTGCGTCTTGCGGCAAGTTAGTGATGTGCTTGTGCAGATCGACTAACGTAGGCTATCGATCGATCGATAGGATTAGATCTCTTTCATAATATTAAGTTTCACCAATTTGAGCAGTTCCTATTCAATAATCACATAAATTATTCTTTATTTTGAGGACCCCAATTTTTTTTTTGTACGATAATAAATGTAAGATTCGATAACTTTTCGATTTAGTCAATCACTAGCGTATATGTAAAATAAATTGCTTTTGCACAGAACAACGATAGCGACCGATGTTTTTGTGTGGGTAAGTTGTACGGTGCATGGTATATACACGCTGTGATTGATGGGATAAGGTTTATAATTGATCGTGTAGTACGTTCTGTTTTAAGAAATGCGGATGTGTGCGCGACTGCGTACTTATTGCTTTTACTGAACTGCATGTGTAGTAGTTGCCGTGTGGCAGGGGCAAACTGGAGGCACAGGTTTCCGATACATTTTCGTCTGCCGGGCATATCTCCTTGTTTCCTAAATCTATGTTATTTTCCATTGCGCCAACACTATAAACCTAAGTACTTCAATATTTTAATTTCACGTCGTCCTGTTGCGTAATGTGTGTTCTGAGCGCAAGCGACACAGCTCTCCCGTTCGAAAGCCGAAGCGACACTGAGCGCGGGTGGCGGGCGGCAGAGAACAAACTTCAAGACACCGATAGTTTAGGTATCTATTTTCTTTTTACGGTGAAAAAATTAAAAACAGAAGACCTGCTTTATAGGTAGTTCAGTTAGTATGCCAAGTTTCATGATCTAATTTTAAGTATTTTTTGAATAGCAGCGGTTTATCGTTCGGTTTGGAGGTAACTTTGGAATTTTTTCCTATCGAGAAAATTTTATGGAATCGTGTTTTCGTCAAACATAGTACTTAGCATTAATCCTCAACTCTACCATATATTTATTTCAAAATTAATGCTGCAGTATTTTCGGCATAACGGAGGATCATGCTAAGCCATCTGAGGTAGTACGGGCTCTTAAGCTAAAGCTGGTATTTTGAAATTACAAACAGATACTTCAATTTTATTTATTTGTATAGAAAGATACATATAATTCAATCTCAAGGTAAGTCTCCTAAGACCGTTTTCATGTAGCTACAATGGTCAAGGTACCTGCCCTTACTGCCGCGTCTCAGTATTCCACCTTGTATAGTACAGTCAGCACTTGCTATAAACCTTCGGCTTCGGCCAAAACGTCGGCACATGTTGGCTCAAGCCGAAGGTGCTTCCTTGGCCGAAGGTGGCCGAAACGGAAGCTTCGGTCGGACACTACCTACTATTGATTTGATTAAGTAACTTGTACTTACTTTTCCCCACGGCTCTGCGTTTCTCCTTAGACGCCTCTTGTCCTTCATTCTCTTCTATTTTGAAGCCTATTAACGGTACATCATCTTCTGAATCGGATTCAGAACTGTATGGTAGTATATCTTCTACATCTAGACGACTATTGTCCAGATTTCCCAGTTCTAGATCTGTAAGTAAACAAAAACAGTTAAGACTTACTCATAAACTATTTTATTGAACAGATGACATAAAGACTTAGTCAAAATTTGTTCAAAGTCCAAATTGATTCAATGGAATAGAAAAAAAAATGCCTGTGGGGGCGACCCGCCTCACCACCTGGCTGTGGAATTTTTATTTCCTCACTATAGTGGGGGAATATAAGAAGATAACCACGGGGGGGGGGGGGAATCCATAGCATGTTGAACCTAATCATAGTGCGATAAGAGCCAGTTTTCGAGGAAGTGTATTGAAAAATATTTTACCAATTGTTTACTTTGCTTTCAGGACATAATGGGCATTGGGACTGGTGGAAGATTCTGATATATAAGTAAAATAATTATATCCACAATAAAAGCATTGTTTTCTATGAACAGAATGTTTTTATTTTGCAACAAACAAATTGAAAAAGAAAATACAATCCACAACAAACTATTACAATCAAACATATTTCCTTTTATTTGCCTTTTATAGTCTTAAATTATTGCTGGGTATGACTATGGAATACCTTGCCTGTGTCAGTAATGCACACTCAAACATTGTCCACTTTTAAAAATTTGGACAAAAATCACTACCTCTCTCCATAAGCATCACTATGCATGGTTCTTTGTCCTTGTTCAGTACTTATTATCTATACTAATATTTTAAATGCGAAAGTTTGGATGGATGAATGTTTGTTACTCAATCACGCCAGAACGGCTGAACGGATCTGGATGAAATTAGGCACAGAGATGGATTATAGTTTGGATTAGCACATAGGCTACTTTTTATCCCGGTAAGACGATCCCGTGGATTAATTATCGAACACCACGCGGGCGAAGCCGCTGGCTCAAGCTAGTGATTATATATGTATAAATTAGTATATGCTTTATGACTGTATATTATTATGTAAATAGTACACCACAAACTACCTGCAGTATTGTTTCTTCCTATTCCCCTAATTCATCCAAAAGTTGTCTTGAAAATATTGCTTTTAGCGATAAGACCACCCATTGTGTCACCCAATGTAAAATGTTTTCTTTTATGTAAATTGAAATTAGTATGGTGTACATAATAAAGAATCGACTGTAATAGGTATTTAGTTAACCCCATTGAATGACTTTTTCATGAAATAGTTATTCAATGGGGTTATATGAACTTTGAGGGTTGTATTGATGATTTTAATGATTATTATTCTGTAAATACAAAAGTGTTACAGCTGCGAATCATATTTTGTTCAATGTACAGCCTGACAATGACTGCAAATTGCAAAAAAACGTAAGAAAATTTGAATTTCGCGGGCTACCCTGGCGCTTCCACCTTAAGGAGTAGGTTTTAGTCCGTAATTACAAACTAACTTTGGACGGGCCCGTATATTCGTTGACGGACTTGAGAGTAGAACCCCTGGACCGGTAACGGAACCCATCTGTGTCCAAACCTTGGCAAGAGTGGCTTAACCTGGACCGTTAAGGTAACCCATCCGTTTCCAAACCTTGGCAAGAGTTGCTTAACCTGGATCGGTAAGGTAACGCATCTTTGGCCAAACCTTGGGGGATTTGGGCATAACCTTACCCATCAATATCGGCAAGTTTCTTACTAATGTATTATATCGGGCAAAATTAGTTTTCAGCTATTGCGACTACACTACGACTAAAAGCTATAACAGAAATCTTTTGCGTCTGTAGGTCGATTTTGATGAAATAAACGCTAAATGCTACTCACAATATTGTTTCTTATTTTTCAATTTTGAATACAATGAGTGGTTTTTACATGATGCGTGCCCAAACGAACAAACAAACCGACTAACAGACAAAAAATTAATTATTTTTTTTACGTTCTGTTATTTTTTTCCCGTACCTTCCAGTATTTTTTTTTGCAAGAATCTGTAATGTAAAGACACGGTAAGTCTACAATTTTGTTATATTTATAGATAGACTAATTTATTTTAATAAAAATTACAATTATTGGAAAATCAAATTGACTTGATCGATGGTGGGTACGAAGTGCCCGGACTCGGTCATGTAGGCGGTGTCTTCAGGCCTCGTGTTCTGTGTCGCAGCATGATGTTATATAGCCTACAGCCTTCCTCGATAAATGGGCTATACAACACTAAAACAATGTTTCAATTCGAACCAGTAGTTTCTGAGATTAACCCGTTCAACTAAACAAACTTTTCAACTTTATAATAATATTAGTATATAGCTATATTAATTTATCAATAATTATTTGTCTTGAAAACATACCACCACTTTGATATTCCTCATTTGGCTTAAGAATATCATCTTTTCTCTCACAAACAGCTGGCAATTCTTCATTCACAACAACGCTTTTTGTTTGACCAGCTTCAACTATACTTAGACTCATTATTGGAGAGATAATAAACCCATGGGCAAACTCCAAGTGGTCTTGGTTTATTAAAGGTTTTGGCTGTAAAAAGATGATTACAGTATTAGGTAAAAAATGTTGACGATCACAAGGGCATTCATTACATTCGCACTATACCTACTGAAAGATTAGAACTTATCAGAATAAATGTCTGCTGAAGACCACCTCACCTCATAATTCCCATTCATTATCTGAGCAAACAGCTCTTCTGCTACCAAACATTTCCTCAGCAATCGGCAACATTGCTTTAGTTTAGCGCAGCAGACGAAACAAGCGAGAATCGGTCTACTGTCATCAGTTAGAAACTGCAAAAAAAACTTTGTGTTTAAGTTTTCTGGGTTTGTGAATAATATATCACCAACACTGTAGTATGTAGTCTACAGGTTTTGTTCAGTAATGCTATATAAACACCTCTTACAAAGAAGGTATGTACATTGATCACCACTCTTGCTCAGGGCAGATGTGTGGACTTAGAATTTTAATTTATGCATCCTATAAATTAGTTCTTTCACCAATATTTTTGATTTCCCTTTTCCCTAACAAACCTCTAATAAAGAGTTCATATGAATTCATGAGTAAAAAAGGAATTTAGATAGAAATATTCAAGAAATGTAAATATTATTTAATTAGGGTCAGTACGGACTGGTCATCTCGCAGCTGCCATGAATTATTGTATTTTTGAATTGTTGATTTCATCTTTATACTCTGGACGCTCTTACTCGCACGGCTTTCTACATCATTCTCACATTTGTATAATCTTGACATGAATGATGTAACCAAGATTTAGTAAAAACATATTGATTTAAAAGAGTGTCCATGGAGTTTCTTGCAGATTCTTCTCCATAGGATCTACGCTTTCGAATGGGCAACCACAGTACTTTCACAAGTTATTATGCCCTGTGACTGGGACTGTAGCTTAGTTTATTTGTTTGTGTTTAAACATTCAAAAGTGCCTGTAATGGTCTAATTGAAATAAATGCTTTGAGTTTGAGTTTGAATTATCAACTTACTGGAATATCAGTCAGCCTCTCATATAGTTCATGCAAGTTCTTGTTGACCACCACATGCATGCGAACATTGTCCGCTAAACATATCCTACACATTGGCAGTTTTTCCATCTTGTAACTGTTTAAGTGTCACTGAAGATAATTACTTCAACTTATAAATTCTGCTGCGTACAAATAACAGGCGACCCTTGCATATAATTTTATTATTGCGACTTCTTTTAGTATATACGAAAGTGTCGCGCTAACTTTACACCTAGTAAATTGTAATTATAAGACGACCCTCTGACCAAATATCATGAGTAGTTCATTTGTGGACCACGTCAAGACGGCAGCGGCCGGAGAGTGCTAGACTTATGATATCACTCGTAGGACAGTCTATAATTAATAGGAATTAGTTTATTAGTCCCTAGACACCATCTACTGCACCTACTGTGCGAATACCGGTATCAAAACAAAACTAAAATGTTATTATTCACATATTTTTGCATTAAGCTACATAGGTTATCACTGACAGGACAGATTGACATTGACGTTTCATTTTCAAGGTTTCCAAATGAGGCACAGAGTACGCAAACACCACATTACTTATAATATAAGTTATTATAACCGACAAGCATAGCTGAAAGCTAAAAAAATATTATTAACATAAAAATTAAAAAAAGACGTGCTAAATGTTTTTTACACAAAAAGCACATAAAACAACAATTTGACTTGTACAATGTTTTGATACCGGTATTCTGCAGTAGATGGTGTCTAGGGACAAATAAACCAATTCCTATAAATTATGGTTTGTCCTACAACAGATTTAATGAGTCTAGCACTTTCCGACTCCTTCCCTCAAAACGTGGTCCTAATGATTTCATATAAGTCAATGCGTGGTCCACAAATTAAAAACACACGGTAATTTACAAGCTTGAATTCGCGGTACTTACGTCAATAATTTTCTTAAGATTTATCGTGGATTTGCATAATATCTTTTTAAATCAGTATTAGTTAGCTAGGCAGATGATGATGTGAATAAATGTTGTACTTCATTTCTTCAATGAATCCGGTCAGAGTGTCTCAGACCTCGCGCTCGCCTAACTGTAAACCCCCCCCGCCTCACATAGTTACGTCATCGCGCGCGTCAAGGGGCCCGCACTCACAAAAATGCTTATTACTCGACTTCTACTAATTCTTATTTCACGGGATAAAACGGGATAGGACGGGATAAATCCGGATAAAACGGGATAGGATGGGATAAAACGGGATAGGACGGGATTGAACTGGATAGAACGGGATAGAACGGGATAGAACGGGATAGAACGGGATAGAACGGGATATGACGGATAAAACGGGATAGGACGGGATATGACGGGATAAAACGGGATAGAACGGGATAGGATGGGATAAAACGGGATAGGACGGGATAGGACGGGATAAAACGGGATAGGACGGGATAAAACGGGATATGACGGGATAAAACGGGATAAAATGGGATAAAACGGGATAAAACGGGATAAAACGGGATAAAACGGGATAAAACGGGATAAAACGGGATAAAACGGGATAAAACAGGATAAAACGGGATAGGACGGGATAGAACGGGATAAAACGGGATATGACGGGATAAAACGGGATAGGATGGGATAAAACGGGATAGAACGGGATAGGATGGGATAAAACGGGATAGGACGGGATTGAACTGGATAGAACGGGATAAAACGGGACAAACAGGATAAGACGGGATATGACGGGATAAAACGGTATAAAACGGGATAAAACGAGATAAAACAGGATAAAACGGGATAGGACGGGATAAAACGGGATAGGACGGGATAAAACGGGATAAAACGGGATTGAACGGGATAAAACAGGATAAGATGGGATAAAACGGGATATTGTTGATGCAAAATTATAGTTATCGAGATTTGGTCTGTTCCTAGCTGAAGGAAGCCAACATTCTGAGAGGACTAAAATGTCCCATGATATTTCAGACCTTTGCAAATGTGTGCTGAGGTTAGGCATGTTACAGTTAACACTACGAATATTTTGTGACAAGAGATTGAGAGTGCAATTATTTGTATTGCCGCATGTGATTGATTTTGCTATTTGAAGTGAGTCGAGATCTGAGTGTAAGGTTTCAATACTTAGCATTCTTACGAGGTAACTGGACTAAAAAAGTCACGCAGTGACCTATATTTACGTAAGTAATTGAAGTATAAACCCAGATCCTGTTCGTATATAGCTATAATGTTGGGCAGTCGACTTGATGTAAGATATAATGGGGCTAGTTTACTGATACCACAGATATACCGGAATAATGCTCGCTTAGGTAATATGTTGTTTGAAACTTGTGTGTTCTGTGACCGTGAAGGAGATATCGCGTTAGAGTGTGAGGAACTATTAATCCACTGGTTACAACTAATGATGGTAAAATATAAGCTAACAAGCATAATCGTACATAGTATAGCAGATTTCAATAGAATGAGACGATTAAACAGGATGTTACAAAATATAAAAACAAAGACGAAATTAATGCATGCACAATAGATCGTTTCAGGACCGCAGATTGAGCATGACAGTTGTGATAATAAAACTATTCATTGCGATTTGATTTTAGTCAGATCTTCTTCTCGGGAGATCAGCTCAGCCAGATCGCCTTCCTTCTGGCGAATATAGACCTTTCCGTACGAAGTCCAGCAGCTTGCCTGTTTATTTGTTTTGACGAATTCACGCGCCAAGTAATATAAGCGCCTTCCACAAGTTTTGAGAGACTCCGATATGAAAATTGGTTTTGGTTCGCCATCTAGTTTCAGGTGTGTCGTGCTAAGTTTTTCTTTAGTATTTTTATTGAAGGTTTTTGATGATTTTATTATGTTTTCCTTAAGCGAGATTGAGGAATATTTAACTATTATAGGAGTAGACTTGTTTGGAGTTATTCTGAGCCTGAATATATTCCGAATATCGGTATCTAACACCTCCACCCTCAGCACATCACCAACATTCTTTATCACTCTGATTAGTGCCGAAGAAGGTTGTGTGATTTATACACTGGTCTGCAAGAATCAGTCCAGTCCATATTGAAAATTGAGCGTATGCATTTTATTTGTGCCAACAGAACCCTAGTAATTTCAGAAGAGTTACCCCAGACAATGATACCATACCTTATGATGGAGCAAACATAGGCGTGATATACCATTAATGCAGTTTGTCTGGAGGTCTCATTTTTAACTTTTTTCAAGGCAAAAACAAATGTCTATTTATTTAATACATATTTCGTCAATATGATCCTTCTAAGTTAAATGTTCATTAATTGTAATACCAAGAAATTTAGTTTTATGAATTTGTTCAACTGTTTGATCTCTATGAGATATTTTAAGGGGTAGATATTTACTCTTATGTGTTTTAAAATTTAATATTTTAGTTTTTTCTAAGTTAAGTTTTAAAGCGTTTTGATCTAACCATATAATTATTTTATTCGAAGTGTGATAGACTCCTGTGATTCACCACTTTTACTATCTAAAATAACAGTTGTGTCATCAGCAAACAGAACACAATCTTGGTCTATCGCTTGAGGAAGGTCATTTATGTATACAAGGAATAACGGTGGCCCTAAAATGCTTCCCTGTGGAACACCAAAGTAATTGTATCGAGGTTGGGAATCAAAGTTGGTGAATTTTGTCGTCGAATTTGGTAATTCTCGTTATCTGCGTTCTATTTCAACCACTCTAGGGCTGGGCCTCGAATACCAATTCTACTTAGTTTGTCGATTAGAATTGAATGATTGACGAAGTCGAAGGCTTTGGTCTAAAAACAAAACAGAAGTTGAAATTTTCGAGTTAATGTTATTTAAAACAGATTTGACTAAATTAAAAGCTGCAAGTGATGTGGATTTGTTTTTTCTAAATCCATACTGCTCTTTTGCAAGCATGAATATTTATCCCAGAAAGAGAGGATTCTCTTGTGCATAACTCTTTCGAAGACCTTTGACAGAATCGGAATTAGAGCAATAGGGCGGTAATTGTTTTTGTCTGATTTAGAGCTTTTTTATGCAATAGTTTTATTACAGACTTTTTGAGTTTATCCAGAAAGCAGCCTTGTTCTAAAGATAAATTGATTAAATGTGAAAGAGGTTCTGAGATATAAGGCGATATTTGTTTTATAAGGTCCGTAGAGATATCATCATAGCCGGATGATTTAGTGTTTTTTAACGACTTTAATAAGCTGAAGATTTCAGTGGGACAAACGTCAGATGCTAGTGTATTATTTATGGTCAGATGTCATACGACAGACAACAGAACAGACTCCGTTTCAACGATATGCCGTTTTCTTGTTCGTTGTGCTATTTTCGAGTTTCATTGACCCTGGCTTGTTTATTGGACTTAGTGTGTGCTCGCCTATCTACTGACCTCCCGCTTCTCGACACGGACTTGCAATCATTCATCATGCGATGCATAAACTGCGGTGTGGCAACACAAAGACCGCGGCGGAATGAGAATGAGGAATAAATAAATTGTATTTTTGTTGTTTTATTTCAATATCTTTTATGTCCTTGGTTACTCAGTGCCTAAACTAGAAATGATGAACCTATGTGAAAATAGGGATTAATATTAACAGCCACCCAAACAACTATAGATTTTTATATTTCAGATAGATGTACAATGCCGCTAGGTAAGATGCATTATTATGTATACACGCGGGCGCACAGTGGATCCATATTGAAAATTAGTGGACATGGGCAACAAAGTTCCAATATCGATTCGATATTTTTTTATGTGATTCTTCATGATATTCCAGACAACTTTTACTCTTGTGAAATTTCTTCTAAAGTTGATCGTTTGTCTGAAAAAAAATAAATTAGATTTTTTTGTATGGAGCGAATCACGTTTATTTTTTTTTTCTTCAATTGTACGAATATGTTAGGTGTATGGCGTGAGTATATGATAGCTAGGGTCATTCTCTATCCAGGAAAAAATATATCAGCGCCGGCCATCCGCGGCCGCGCGAGTAATCATTCGGTAAAAAAATAATATTTTCTATGATTTTTTTTGCCTTTTAAAATCAATTCAAAGTATATTTTCTGTCTCACTTGGCTGTTTTCACCTTTTTAGTTAAATATACAGTTTTAATAGCACATAGGTACTCACAACTAGTAATTCTGGCAGAGGTTAAGTTATTATTGCATGTTACCGGTGGCACCTGCATTGTGATTGATGACTCATTTGTTTGTGCGCTCGGCTAAATGCATAACAAACGAGTCACCGAAAAATAATTGTCTCTGATTGGTTGTTATTTTTTTAACTACCTGCACATTATCTACTGTTATCGGTAGCACCTGCATTGTGATTGATGACTCATTTGTTTGTGCGCTCGGCTAGAAGCGCATAACTAATGAGTCATCGAAAAATGGTCGTCTCTGATTGGCTGTTATTTTTTTTTACTACCTGCACGTTATCTATTGTAAAATAAACATGTAATAAGTTTCTGGGTATACTAATTTTATCAAATATACGTGAAATAGTTTGAATTTTTACGGGCAAGACGTTGATAATCATTATCTACATAATCAAGCGTATGTAAAGTATAGTATAAGTTATCGTACGTATGATCGAAAGGAAATTGTGAAATAATTGTAGCCCTGAAAAGGGCTGTTTGTCATATTCCCAGCCCTGATGGGCTTTTGTGGGAATAGTCCATAGCCGGATCACTTTATTTCTTATTCCAGAAGTGGGTCCGGCAAATTTTCGGACTCTGCTATGAGGCATTCTTCTTCCTCCATAATCTCACTGTCACAGGGAGGCTCGGTAGTCTGTAACAACTGAATTGCTTCAGGCAACAACTCACTATGAACCTGTTTCGTTATTTTAGGCCTTATGTAGGATATGTGAGGATCAGAGCTTATTAGAAGTCCATGGAGGATGTCTTCGTTTGTTGCTATTCTGTCCGTTTTCCGAGTGTGTCTCTCTCTGACGTTTCTGAAGTCCTTATTACGGGCTTCCGAAGCTTCTTCTGATAAGGTACCTAAAAGAAATAAGTACATGCATTTTAATTTCAAAAAGCAATCGAGTCAAATTATACATCAAACTCTATTTATTTTTTACTTACCGATTGGCAAAACACCAAAGTGGTTACAGATGTCTGCACCGTGCATTAGAAGTTTATGTACACTAACTGGCATGTAGTACCACGAATAGTGTTGCACGTATACATCAGCTGTTTCTCTACAGTATCTTCTAAATTTTTCACAGTCAATGTTTTTGCCTGATGATATGGCTTGTAGAATAACGGAAAATCTGAAAATTAGATTTTCGTCAATTCCTAATTCGTCATTCCAATGTTTTGTAATCTTGGAAAAAGCGCCTCGCAGTATTCCCGTCATTTGTAGTTCCAAAACCCTGAAATGGGGAAAAAGACTGTAATATACGACACATAGAGATATAATACACAAAAAACATAAAACGAACTAAATACATACCTGTTTGACTATATCAATCAGCATTCCAGTTTGCTCACGAAACTCTTGTTGCGTGGTATTTTTTTTAGCTTGTTTCAAAGCCTTATGTTCGCCTCGAGCTGTCCATCGTTGAAAATCCAGATTATAAGATATATGGAGAAGACATTCCATACACCGAATCTTCATATGTAGTGAAGAAATTCCTTGTTTGTAAATATGTTCACGAAGTGGTCTGGAAGTCAAAGAGTCTAAATTATTCATCTCACTTGGTTTTGCCAAGCAAATGGGGCACGTTGCAAATGATGGTACTTCAGCAATAATATTGGCCACTTTTCCATCAATCATGGTCATATGCAATTCATGTGATACAATAATATTTCCACACTGAGTAGATATTCGTTCATCAATTTGTTTTTTCATCTCCGACTCTTCAGACTTTATAAAATCAGCTGTCTCCGAAGTGAATGTGAACTTCACTAGTTGACAGTACAGAGTTGAGCAAGGTGTGGGGTTCTCCCAAACTATATTTTCATTCCCAGATAATGAGCCAGACACTAGCCGAAGAGGGACGATGCTTATCATGACTACTGATGAATCACCGAACTCTGTAGCTGTGTTTGACGTTTTCTGTTTATAGTTACTCTGCGACGAAGAACCATCAAGCCCCCATTTCCAGGTCAACTTGAGTTCTTCATTTTGAGACCTATCAACAGAATTCACATCTAGTAAAATCCTCTCCACAGTGTGGTCCAATAGCGCTTGCAATTTAATTTGAGCTCCTTTTTCGGTAATCTCCATACTCTCTTGTGGTAGATAACATCTTTTCTTGGCATTAACGAGCTTTGGATAAGATGGAAAGGCAGCACAGTTTTCTTCTTTCAGAAATTGTCGAAGAGCTAAGTACTTCCATCTCGAGAGCGCAAGTGATGTGTAAAGAGCTAAACACTTATCTTCAGAGACAGTACTTAGGCTCTGCTTTTTGAATAGTCGCTCGTGTACTTCGGATAGCGTTTCTGGATTACTGGAAAGGTATTCGACCACTTTTGCCAGATTCGTTTTGCCGTTGTCTTTCAATTTTGTTAAGTACCAGTGCTGCAACTCTTCCTCGGAATTTTCTTCTACTATGGAAGTAGAACGTCTTTTTTTTTGCTTATTACTTAAGTCTTCGAACGGTTTTCTGTGCTCCTTTTCTGTAGATGTCCCCGCTTCCGTAGTACATACTGCAAGATTAGGAACATGGGAATTCATATCCACTGGCTCAGATAAGGCTGTGTCCGAAAAGCCCAACTCACTTCTCAGGTCAACACTGTCACAAACAGGCCAGTTGATGTTTTTTTCCAACCACTTGCGATTATTTACACGGTTCATAAAAGTTTTTTGATTTCTACTTGACTCTATCCACTTTTTATTTAGGCTTACACAAAAAAGCCGACAGAACTCCTTGATTAGGTTTTTGTCTTCTTCAGAAACTGTGGTATTCAAAACAGAAATTATACTTTCATATAGAAACATATAATTTTTCAGATCACCACCACTTCTTAATTTCACAAAAAGATCTAGGTTGGTACAAAATCCAGCCATAGTTCTAAAGTAAATATAAAAATAAAAGTATTTCACTGTGTTCACAAATAAGCGACAAGAGCGAAATTAGAGGGACTTAATGAATGTCTTTGTATTTATAGTCAGTGTTAATTACTCAAGTAGTGAACATATTAGCATGACTGAAAATTATTCAGCCAATCAGAGACGAGCATTTTTCGATGACTCATTAGTTATGCGCTTAGACGAGCGCACAAACAAATGAGTCATCAATCACAATGCAGGTGCCACCGATAACAATAGATAATGTGCAGGTAGTTAAAAAAATAACAGCCAATCAGAGACAATTATTTTTCGGTGACTCGTTTGTTATGCACTTAACCGAGCGCACAAACAAATATCAATCACAATGCAGGTGCCACCGATAACATGCAGTAATAACTTAACCTCTTCCAGAATTACTAGTTGTGAGTACCTATGTGCTATTAAAACTATATATTTAACTAAAAAGGTGAAAACAGCCAAGTGAGACAGAAAATATGACTTTGAATTGATTTTAAAAGGCAAAAAATTTCATAGAAAATATTATTTTTTTACCGAATGATTACTCGCGCGGCCGCGGATGGCCGGCGCTGATATATTTTTTCGTGGATAGAGAATGACCCTAGCTATCATATACTCACGCCATACACCTAACATATTCGTACAATTGAAGAAAAAAAAATAAACGTGATTCGCTCCATACAAAAAAATCTAATTTTTTTTTTTTCAGACAAACGATCAACTTTAGAAGAAATTTCACAAGAGTAAAAGTTGTCTGGAATATCATGAAGAATCACATAAAAAAATATCGAATCGATATTGGAACTTTGTTGCCCATGTCCACTAATTTTCAATATGGATCCACTGTGGGGCGGGAGTGATTTTTGCGTGGATTGTAGAAAGCCCGTAATTACCTCTTTGTAGATGTATACTCACGTACCACCGTGCGAAATCGGGATGTGTCGCTAGTCAAAAATATCGTAAATCATTGCAGAAATATCCAAACGCCTAGGTAAAATTTCATAGCAATATGTTATTTGTTTGCAGTTTTTTATACCTATTGACGTAGGAGTTACTCGATTTTATTTTCAGGATTGTAAAGATATGAAAAGTTCTTGAAACTTTTTTCACATGAAATACTAATATTCAGCTATTCAGCATTACATATTGCAAAGTTCCATGTTTATACATTGCTGGGGCAGTCGTCCATACTTCCATTTAGCCATCTCCTTTTGAATTTGTTTGAAAATGTTTGTAATGTTTTTTTTTCACTCAAGTTTTAGGTTTATATCACTTACAATTCACTTCGTTTTACATATTTATTTATGAGTGTTTTATGTTTTTAGGTGTATTTGGTGCAATGATTACGTTCAACTAACACTTAATTCACTTGTTTATTTACAAACGTCATAGTAGATTGCTTTTTCATGTTTTTACACACAATTCTTCTCATAAGTTGTTGCAAACGATATCTAGCAACTATTGTTCGTTTATGCACAAGTTAAACACAATTTTAAACACTTTTTCACTGAATTACTATTTTTTTATAATTTTAAATATGGAGCTAGTGTACCTAGTGTACTAGAGTATATCGTCAGGGTTTGGAGTCCCCATTTTATTGGGATAAACAAGACTGTATTTGCAATTACAGAGTTTTTATTACAGTAGGTACTAATAACACACAATACAAAATGGTAAATAGTAAAAAGATAAAGCAGGTAAAAAGAAAAATACAGTTAGGCGAACAGACTTTTTAAGGTCACAGTTCGTATACTGGCCAAGACACCCAATTACAAAGATTATTGCTCGCTTACAGCAAGTCAATACAGCTATATAAATATTTATTTATTTATTTAGGTTAACCAACAATTGTTTACACTATGTACATTTCTGACTTAATGACTAGAGTAACATTTACAAGTGCAACAATTAATTACAGGTTAACACCACATGCATAAAACGGTTTAACATAACATATTTATATTATTGACTTATACATACACAGAATAATTAAAACAATAATAAAGTAAAATATACAGCAACGCTGTACCAGGTAAACCGTCAGTTTTGCAGGAACAGGGGAGCTTTTTTGAGTCGAATCCGAAGACCGACTGACGAGTTTACCGAGAGCACGCTCTTTGATATGACGATGCCCCCACTTTGCAATCCGTCCACGACAACTCTGTCCGTTGATGCACCTGCTAAATCTAATAAGACTAACATTATAAAGTAATCAAATAATACAAGAATAATTGTTTTAACTAAATAAATGGTGAATTCACAAAGTAAATTATTTTAAAAATTAAAGCAACATGTCATCAATTGTTTTGAACAAAACTATCTGTCACACTTATCGGAATAAGTTGTCAAAAACCAATTAGTGCGTACACTAAGTACTTAATAAATTATGTTTCGATTTATTAGACAATTGATCCTTACCATAAGTATGTAAGTTGCAACATTAAGGTAAATATTTCGAAATAAATTTTCTAACGGTTGGTGAAGGCCGCAACTATGTATATTCGTAGTGTAGTTTATTAAATTAATAATAAGAAAATCAACTCCTAACAAAATCTGGTGACTACCCACAATTGTAATTGACAACCAACTCCGACCAACCAACATACACTGCAGGCCAAAAGTTCAAGACCACCTTAATTGAAGTAGGAAAATAAAGTAAAACACCAATAAAATATTAAATGTTTAATTAACCAGTTTAACTATCTATATCAATTAGTCACGTTAAATTTTGATCGTTTTAATGATCGTCCGATGGACAGGTGGTTTAACATACAAAATACTATTCATCAACAAGTTCACAGCATTGTATCTCATAGAACTAATTGGCTGCTGGATCTAGGGTTGATTTAGAAGGCAGTACTTCTGGACACAAAGACACAGGACAAAAGGATATATTTCCCTTTTCTAAACAAATCGTTCTAGGTGAAAATTTGGAAAATTAAATCCTTGGAGAAAGTTACAACACTAAAAATAAGGTAAAATTTAAGAATTCATGAGACATTTTACAGCCGAATTACTAATTTGTAACAATATCTTGCGTTTAATAAGCCGATTGCAGGGTGTCGTGCGCGAACGGGATCATAAAATACCTACATACACAGATATTATATAATTCGATACTACGTGGTACTTTTTGTTAGTGACAATAGTTTTATATCTCTCTGTTTCATTTCCTGTTTGAAATATAGAATGGGAAAGAAACGTTGCATAGATTGAATATGCGGAAAATTGAAAAACTCGATTTAGCAACCCTGGGGTGCGCATCACAGCCTTCGATCAGCTGTTGTTTTTTTTTGTTTTGGCGTTGAACTATTCGCGCTTATTGCCACTGACAAGTTCGATCAGCTGTTGTGATGACTTACCGCCATTACCGCTACAGATAAAAAGAATTAAGGCGAGTCAATTATTTAATCATTTTGGACTTGACCATTTGCAAAAAAGAACTGTTTTCAATGTTGTAACTATTTTTGTTTATTTTATGTAATCAATTTACATTATTGTTTCTTATTATTTCACATAATATAAGTATTAAGTTGCGTAATTTAATTATTTTGTTCATCGACACCTAAAACCTGCGCAGCGAAAACTCTTTGGTAAAAGTTTTCATGCAATTTGTTATCTATGGTTCCAAATTCAAATCACATTATTGCACAGCGGACAGTAATGAAATTCAGTACAATATTGTACTACTGTTATTAATGCCCTAGGCTCTAGCCCGGCTAGAGCCTAGGGCATTAATAACTTACTTTACTTTAGGTTTGCACAACATATAATTTGACATTTACGAGCAGGTGGTGTGAAAACATAATTTCGTATTAAATGTTTGCTTACAACGCCGCCCTATCAATGACATTCATACGCAGAAGATCGCTGAAAAAGAAATTGCGAAATTGATACTTGACAAGGATTTGTGTATGTTGCGATAACTAAAAAGGGTAAAATAAAAACTTTTTTTTGCAAAAAAATAACCGACATCCAAAAAAAAAAAACAAAAAAACGTGGAAAATAACTTTACTTTCGGAAGTCGGTGGCAAAAAAATCAATGAAATAAACAATAGTCACCGACTTCCGAAATAAAAGTTATTTTCCACGTTTTTAGTGTGCTTTTTTGAAGTCGGTTATTTTTTTGTGCAACAAAACTATAATTTATTTCGTCCAATTATTATTTCGTTAAACAAATTCGTTTATTTAGCTACAATTACCGGCATGGATATCTAAGAAATTCATTGATGATTCGATCGGGACCGGGTGCTTTTCCTAACTTCTGCGTAGTAATAGCTCTTTTTAATTCTTCTTTTAGAATAGGTGGTATAGGTCATAGGTGGTATCATGCGTGTCTTCAGTCATAGTCGTAGCAAGTTTATTACTTTTGCTTTTATACAGCTCCTTATAATATTCCGTAGCAATATTTAATATATCTGATCTTTTTGTAGTACATCTTCCTTGTTTATCCTTTATATTTGGCATCCAATTCTTCTTCGATTCTAATTCTTTGAACGATTTCTTTACTCCGTCTGTTTTCTAAATATTATGTTGGTGTTTGCGCTTTTTTTATTTCTGTCTTTCCTTATATTTTGATAGTATTTTTACTGATTTCTGCAATCTCTTTTCGTGTTTCTTTGTTTTTCTAGCCTTGCAACAGCAATTTTCATTCTTAAAGTAATTGAATTGTTTCGGTGGATAGTTTGGCTTTATTATTTGTACACTTTTCGGGCTTCAGTTTTGAGAGTATTTACAAAATCGCAGTATGTCGCCGCAATTGGTTTATTGTATTCTTTTTCCTCCCTTCTCTCTAGAATTTCTTTTAAGCTGTTCCTTATATCTGCGATATTTTTAAATTGCATATAGGGTACCGATTCAGTGTGCAGCCTTCGACTTTTCTTTGTATGTGTCCCTCGTAACGTAGCGCGAATAATTTTATGGTCCGAGTTAAAATTTAAATTATGTAAAATTGATAGATCTTTAAAAACTTTGGTTTATTGGTCATAATGTAATCGATTTCATTTTTAAAGAGTCCAATTGGGGAAGTCCACGGCCATTTCTTATTCTTCTTTTTTTGAAGAAACTATTCAGGATACTTTAGTTTGTTTTCTAAACCGAAGTTAACCAATGTTTCTCCGTTTTTTCTCCTGTTGCCACTACCGTGTCTTCCTACAGTGTACTCTTTGCCACTTTGACATTCCCCAATTTGTCTATCAAAATCACCCATTATTATTATATTTTTGTGAGCAGTATCAACAGCAATTTGTAATTTTTGGTAGAACTCTTCTGTTTTGTTTGTATCTGTTTCAGTTGGCGAGTAAACTCGAATAATTGACCACGATTTATCTCTGCTATTGTGCACGGGAAGTTTGATGTTGTCTACGCTTATGAGTACTTAAATTATTCTTTAGACTGAAACTAAGCTGACATATATCACACTTGTAAGGTTTTTCACCAGTGTGTGCACGAAAATGATTTGTTAAATTACTCTTTAGACTGAAACTACGGTGACATATATCACACTTGTAAGGTTTTTCACCAGTGTGTGTACGATTATGACTTGTTAAATAATCCTTTCGTCTGAAACTACTCTGACATATATCACACTTGTAAGGTTTTTCACCAGTGTGTGTACGAATATGATTTGTTAAATAATCCTTTTGACTGAATCTACTCTGACATATATCACACTCGTAAGGATTTTCTCCAGTGTGTGTACGATTATGACTTGTTAAAGCACCCTTTTGCCTGAAACTACTCTGACATTTATCACACTTGTAAGGTTTTTCACCAGTGTGTACACAAGTATGTTTTGTTAAAGTACTCTTGTGACTGAAACTACTGTGACATTTATCACAGTTGTAAGGTTTTTCACCAGTGTGTGTACGATTATGACTTGTTAAATAATCCTTTCGTCTGAAACTACTCTGACATATATCACACTTGTAAGGTTTTTCACCAGTGTGTGTACGAATATGATTGGTTAAATAATCCTTTTGACTGAATCCACTCTGACATATATCACACTTGTAAGGTTTTTCACCAGTGTGTGTACGAATATGACTTGTTAAAGCACCCTTTTGACTGTAACTACTCTGACATATATCACACTTGTAAGGTTTTTCACCAGTGTGTGTACGCACATGCCTAATAAAATTACTCTTTGCACGAAACTTACAGTGGCATATTTCACATTCGTGAGGCTTTTTGAATTTACAAGTATATTTGGACGTACGACTTTGAGTGTTTCGGATAATTTCCGAGTCGGGTATTTGGTTTGTTTTTTGGTCGGCTGGTATTGAGTCTTCTAATTTTGTTCTTCGTAAGTGTAGTTTTGGTTCCTCCGCAACAGTCGACCCTGTAACAATAAATCGGGTAAGTACAACATTCCAACCAGATTGGCTATTTAAAAAGAAAATCAGCTGGTCCATACATTTTGACCGTGTAGGTATTGACTTTTGTAGGAAACAGCAGTTTTTTTTTTAACCGTTGAAAAATTTCTATGTGGGGGGGTTCAGAATGATGCACTGAGTATGTGGTTTCCGTTTTCTATATCTATTGAATTAGAAGATGTTTTTGTCAGTAATTGTACATTTTGGCGTTTAACTTTTTTCTTCCGGCGCCGATTTGCTTAAGAAAGAAAAACCTCAACAAAGAAAAACCCTCTTTTAACAAGCTTTAAAATGACGTATGTCTTAATCACTGACGCTATTTGCAATTAATGCAATTGTTGTATTGCATCCGATTCATAAGCCGAGGGACAGAGACAACGTCAACAACTACAGGCCAATCGCGATCCTAAAACGCTATCGAAGATATTTGAACGTATTATAAACACAGCAGGCTAATAAAATATCTAGAAGAATAGAATTTGTTTTCTAACACGCAATATGGTTTCAGAGCAGGTCGCTCAACAGATAATGCCGCACTTGATCTTGTTAACTTTTTAGTTAGCAAATTAGTAAAAAGAAATGTCTGACTGTACTCCTTGATCTTGCCAAAGCCTTTGATACTGTCTCTGTTCCCCACCTTGTGCAAAAACTGGGAGACCATGGTATTAGGGGCATTCCACTCGCATTGTTATCGGATTATTTGAAAAACAGAACCCAATCTGTAAAAATTGGAGAACACATTAGTGACGAACTTCCTGTGGAATTTGGGGTGCCACAAGGCAGTATATTGGGTCCCACTTTTTTTCTCTGCTACATAAATGTGCTCTGTACACTCAAGATTAAAAATTGCCGCATCTCTGCATACGCTGATGACACTGTCTTAACCTTTTTCGCAGACTCGTGGGATCAGCTTTTTAATCTTGCGCAAGACGGGATTAACACGGTATGTCACTGGCTCTCTCACTAAAAAAACTAAATACATTCTCTTCTCAATTCGTAATAGAATGGAAGTTGCTAACCTTACCAATTATAAAATCGCTGCACATAAATGTAACTTTCCTCCAAATCCAAACTGTAATTGTCCTAATATTAGTCCCACTAAATGTATTAAATATCTTGGAATCGAAATTGACGCCAATTTAACTTTAAAAAACCACATACAATCTCTCTCAAAAAGAATACGTAAACTCACATACATTTTTAAAAGGCTTCGTGATGGCAGACAAACAGGTGATAAGGATGGTTTTAGAAGCTCTGGTGCAGTCCATCATAAGTTATTGCATAACAACATGGGGAGAAGCATGCAAAACTAAAATGATAACAGTTGAAAGAGCCCAAAGGATGAAACTTAAAGTGAGCCTATCCAAACCTCGTCTTTTCTCCACCTCAAAACTGTATGAGGAAACTCAAGTGCTAACGGTACGCCAGTTGTACATATTGCTAACTGTACTTCTTCAACACTCCGGATTACCTGAATAAAGGAAAAACAGTATAGCACTCTCCAGGAGATTTAATACCTCCTTTGCACAAAGATTTTTGCCATTCCGAGGAGGCGAATTATTCAATAAATTAAATAAAATAATGAATATAGCGAACTGTCGTAAAATTGTATGCAAAAGCAAATTAATCAAATGGTTACTAAATCGAAGCTACGCTGAAACGGAAAAAGCCCTTGAGATAGTAAAGTGACAGGGTATTTATTTATGTATTTATTATAAATTTAATAGTATAATATATTATTCTATATACAATGAATGTAGGCAAACACATACAAACTCTCTCTCTCACACACACACAGACACACACACATACCCTCCCATCGCCTCCCCATTTGATTTATTTGTATAGAAAGATACATATAATTCAAGCTCAAGGCAAGTCTCCTAAGACCGTTTTCATGTAGCTACAATGGTCAAGGTACCTGCCCTTACTGCCCCGTCTCAGTATTCCACCTTGTACAGCACTTCCTAAGATAACGTCGGCACATGTTGGCTCAAGCCGAAGGTGGCCGAAGCGGAAGCTTCGGTCGGACACTACCTACTATTGATTTGATTAAGTAACTTATCCTTACTTTTGGTCCCCACAGCTCTGCGTTTTGCCTTAGACGCCTCTTGTTCTTCATTCTCTTCTATTTTGAACTCTATTAACGGTACATCATCTTCTGAATCGGATTCAGAACCGTATGGTAGTATATCTTCTACATCTAGACGGCTATTGTCCAGATCTCCCAGTTCTAGATCTGTAAGTAAACAAAAAGAGTTACTCATTTATACTATTTTATTGAACGTACATCACACAGTACACTGAAATAGTAAATATTCTTTTACATCATAATCAAACTCAAACTCAAACTCAAAGCATTTATTTCAATTAGACCATTACAGGCACTTTTGAATGTCAAAACACAAAAAAATAAACTAAGCTACAGTCCCAGTCACAGGGCATAATAACTTGTGAAAGTACTGTAGTTGCCCATTCGAAAGCGTAGATCTCTATGGAGAAGAATGGGCAAGAAACTCCATGGACACTCTTTTAAATCATTATGTTGTTACAAAGTCTCGGTTACATCATTCATGTCGAGATTAAACATACATGTGAGAACGATGTAGAAAGACGTGCGAGTAAGAGCGTCCAGAATAAAAAGATAAAATTAACAATTCAAAAATACAATAATCCATGGCACCTGCGAGATGACCAGTCACAACTGACAGCGCCCGTTCACGAACATGACGCATGGATCAGCCATCATTCAACTCAACCATTTTGGAGGGAACTAAACGACCCGACACACGCGCCACCATCAGCGAGACATTTTAGTGAGCATGACATTCTCTCAACCGCCAGGGCAAATTCGAGTCAGTAAAAGATGTAAATGGTAGCTTTATCGTACATAGAACTCACACATGTGCTATGCAATTATATAATACTAAGAGACTGAATCTATACAATGCAAAGATATGTTTACAATCTTCTGCAGCTTCCACAATAACTCCACAAAGTAATCAATTAGTTTGCCCCAATGGTTGTGGAGCAGGACCAGCATTGAGCCAAGCATTTTTATCATCAATGTAATCTCCCAACTTATAGTATGCTTGCCTACATAGTGTGCGTTTTATACAAGATTTAAATTTCGTCTCATTCAGTTGTAGAATGCCGGGAGGAATTTTATTGTAACATTTTAAACAGTACCCCATGAAAGATGAGTCTACTTTAGCTAGCCTGAAACCTGGCTGAACTAGATGGTCCCTGGTTCTAGTATTATAGTGGTGTCTGTCGCCTCTTTTACTAAATAAATGCAGATTTTTCCTAACGTACATGATGTTTTCATAGATGTATTGGCAAGGTACTGTCATGATGTTAATTTCCTTAAACAGTTCTCTTAGAGAATCGCGCCTACAAAGATTATATATGGCTCTGATGGCTCTTTTCTGCAGAATAAATATAGACTCGATGTCTGCAGCCCGTCCCCATAGTAAAATACCGTAAGACATAATACTATGAAAATAACTAAAATAGACTAGCCTCGCGGTATCTACATCAGTAAATTGACGGATTTTCCTAACAGCATATGCTGCTGAACTCAGCCGTCCTGCAAGAGATGTTAAATGAGGACCCCATTGTAGCCTTGAGTCGAGCGTGATCCCTAAGAAAACAGTTTCATCGACGAATTCTAGTTTCTCTTGATTCAATACTATGTCACAATCACTAGTTTTGACATTTGGTAGGGCAAATCTTATGCACTTTGTTTTTTTCCCATTTAATACTAAATTATTCGCGGTAAACCAATTATAGACTTGCAGTAGGGCGCTATTTACGTCGTCAAGAATTGTGGCACGTCTGTTTATCTTAAATATCAAAGAAGTATCGTCGGCAAACAACACCATTTGAGGTTGGTTTTTAAATAAATGGGGTAGATCATTAATATAGACTAGAAAGAGGAAAGGACCCAATATAGAGCCTTGTGGTACACCCATCCTTACTTTTAAACCCATTGAATTGACACCATTTATTTGTACTTGCTGATGTCTATCGTTCAAATACGATTTCACTAAACTGAGCGCAAGTTTCCCCAAACCGTAATGCTCAAGTTTAAAGAGTAGGGTTTCGTGGCTTACGCAATCAAATGCTTTCGAGAGGTCACAGAAGATTCCTATGGCATCTTGTGCCTCTTCCCACGCAGTGAATATGTGTTTTAATAATGTGACACCGGCGTCAGTCGTACAACGTCCTTTGGTGAAACCATACTGTTTCTCATAATATAAAACAAAGTCGGGTTTTAATGCAGTTTTAATAGACAGTGATTCATAAGGAAGGTTTATATGTATAATACATGCATATTATAGTAGAGAAAACCAAAAAATTCAAAGACTTGTAATGTGCTGTCGTAAAACACATATTTTTGTGTGCTTACATTGCAAACGCTGGTTAAACTTTATGAGATAGATAAAAATAATGTACTACGAAATTGTATATCTTAAAAAGATCTACAAAAAAGTCCGCGACTGTACCTATAATATGTCTCTATATCTCCGAATAAACTCAAACCATTTATTACAATGAGGGATTTTATTTTTAAACTCTTCCCTAGTCGCTGGATAGATGGCGCTGAACTTGGTAAGTTACTGCAAGGAACGGAACGTCACATCATTTCACTTGGTTGTAATTTTAATTATTAAACGAAAGTGTCAGTCAACGAGCGTATATTGTGTCGTGACGCAATGTTTTTTTTCCAAGCGTTTTGGCTTTGGCACCTAGTAACGTAGTCAGTTCAACGCCATCTACAGAGTTCTTGGAAACTATGTTTTTTTTTAAATACTCAAAAAGAAAACCTCTCATTAGACCATTAACAGGCACTTTTGAATGTCAAAACAATAAAAACGTTTTTGCAAAAAAATAAGGTCGAATGACACACTTATTGTATTACTATTCCAGTTGATTGATTATAAATTTTGATATTTTATTTTTAAAGTTTTTAGATATCTACCTACATATACCCCTTAGTATATATATGCTATACCTATTACCAAATTCAAATTACCTTCTTAAAGTAGAAACTACTTGGAGTTGTCATTATGCGAATTTGTCATTTTAAGAAGTTGACATTGTGAGAAGTTGATGTTATGAGTTTGTCATTTTGAGGTAATGGACATTTTGAGATCGGTTGTCATTTTGCTAAGTTGACATTATGAGCTGATATGCATCCCGCTAATGGCAGCCATTTTGTGTTTTTTAATCGGCTGATCTAGGGTATGTTCAATGAAATCTTTGAACCTAAGACACCTGGAGTCGTGTGAATCTCTAGATCTCTTAGATTCAAAGATATTACCCACAAAATTAAACGAAATACTGCATAGTCAAAAAGGTTTGAATAAAGTATGTAGCCTGGCCAGCCGAACATCTGCCATTTTTTTATTTTTTAATATATCAGACATGCATATACCAATTTTAATCAAATCAATAGCTGGCATTTATACAAACAAGTATTGTATAAAACAAAATCTTCTAAAGCAGTATGTTATTATTTACATTTGTTTTATGTAATTCACTACATGTTTAGATTTGTTAATTATTAATATATAGAGGGGGTGAAGCTCGTGGATAAATAATAACAGCTGCTCGGATCAATATGCAGATTAAACCGTGCTTGCCTGAGTTGGTCTGTGGATGGGTGACCACCATACCGAGTTTCCTCCGTGCCTCGGAAAGCACGCTAAGCCATTGGTCCTGGCTGTCATTTGTAGATCTTTGACAGTCTTACAGGTAGTCAGTGGCCCAAAAGTCTGACAACTAGTCTTACCAAGGGGTATTGTATTACCCAGTACTAACTGGGTTGTGGAGGTCAGATAAATGGGCTATTCAACACTAAAACAATGTTTCAATTCGAACCAGTAGTTCCTGAGATTAGAGCATTCAACCAAACAAACAAATTCTTCAGCTTTATAATATTAGTATAGATATTAATTTATCAATATTTTTTTGTCTTGAAAACATACCATCGCTTTGATATTCCTCATATGGCTTAAGAATATCATCTTGTCTCTCACAAACAGCTGTTAATTCTTCTTTCACAACAACGCTTTCTGTTTGACCAACTTCAGCTGTACTTATGCTCTCTAATGGAGAGATAATAAACCCATGGGAAACCCCTAAGTGGTCTTGGTTTATTAAAGGTTTTGGCTGTAAAAAGATGATTACAGTATTAGGTAAACTATGTTGATGATCACAAGGGCATTCATTACATTCGCACTATACTGAAATTAGAAGTTATCAGAATAAATGTCTGTTGAAGACCACCTCACCTCATAATTCCCATTCATTATCTGAGCAAACAGCTCTTCTGCTTCCAAACATTTCCTCAGCAATTGGTAACATTGCTTTAGTTTAGCGCAGCAGAAGAAACAAGCGAGGATCGGTCTACTGTCATCAGTTACAAACTGCAAAAAAAGTTAGTGTTTAAGTTTTCTGGGTTTGTGAATAATATATCACCAACGCAGCAGTTTGTAGTCTACAGGTTTTGTTCAGTAACGCTATCTAAACACCTCTTACAAAGAAGGCATGTACATTGATCAAGACTCTTGCTCAGGGCAGATGTGTGGACTTAGAATTTTAATTTAAGCATCCTATAAATTAGTTCTTTCACCAATATTGTTGATTTCCCTTTTCCCTAACAAACCTCGAATAAAGAGTTCATATGAATCTTCGAGTAAAAAAGGAATTTAGATAGAAATATTCAAGAAATCTAAATATTATTTGATTATCAACTTACTGGAATATCAGTCAGCCTCTCATATAGTTCATGCAAGTTCTTGTTGACCACCACATACATGCGAACATTGTCCACTAGACATATTCTACACATTGGCAGTTTTTCCATCTTGTAACTGATTAAGTGTCACTGAAGATAATTACTTCAACTTAAAAAATTCTGCTGCGTACAAATAACAGGCGACCCTTGTTTATAATTATTACGACTTCTTTGAGCATATACGAAAGAGTCGCGACTAACCTTAACTTTACACCTTGTAAATTGTAATTATCTAGGACGACCGTCTGACCGATTATCGTGAGCAATTCATTTGTGGACCACTGTAACGGCAGCGGCCTGAGAGTGCTAGACTTACTATATCACTCGTAGAACAGTCTATAATTAATAGGAAATTGATAATAATCCATAAACACCATCTACTGCACCTATAGTACGAACACCGGTCGCAAAACAAAAATACAACAAATTACTCAAAATATGTTGACACTGACAGAATGACATTGACATTTCATTTGCAAGTTTTCCAAAGCATGCACAGATTAAGTAAACACCACTTTTTTTTTAAGGGCTGGTGTATGAAAATAAAAACTAGATTACTAAATAAACAACAGGAATGCTAAATGCTATATCACTATACATTTTCAAAATTTCCACGCATACATAAAGGCAACACAGAATGAAACACGCCAACGTGTGAAGGGTGTCAGCTATCGCGAAAAGTAGAGTTTTTTTACTTTTCCGCTGTCATTATGTTAGATTTGACAGTAAATCCGCTTTAGTGGTATATATGTCCTGTGCAGTAAATCGAGTAGTTGTGAATGTTTGTCCAGGTTTTTAAAGCCAAAATTATTTATTTGGTTTGAATAAACAAGACTGTATTACAATTAAGATTGATAAGTTAATTAAAACTTTAGGGCCAAACAAATGCCAACCTTTTTTAACTGTCCCTTTCTTTAAAACTAGAATAGGAGTATGCCCAGCTACAGCTCCTGCCCTTATCCGATTCTACTTGGGGTCGGCGCAACACGTTTTCTTCTCCCATTCTCTCCTGTCAGATGTCACGGTATCATTTACTCCTTTCTTTTAATCATATCATTCTTCATACAATCAGCTGCAGCTGTGGTTAATTATTTATAATTAACAGAAGGTCTACGGGTACTAATTTGTTTATCTCTACAAGGAAGCCATATAAAACTGTGAGCTCCAGCACAATCAACCGCTGGGTCAAAAAAGCTACGCAAGAGAGAGGAATTGACATTAGCACATTCTCAACGCACAGTACCCGCCATGCAACAACATCAGCAGCCTTCAGCAAGGGTTATAGACGATATTAGACGAGCAGCTGGTTGGACTGGAGAGTCAAAAATGTTTGCTAGATTTTATAATAGACCTGTAGTAAATAATAGAAGCTTCTCTGATGCCATTTTTAATAATACTGAAAATGATTAACCTGAATTGTCAAAATGCTACCTTAGTCATTAAAGTAACTAATGTGGTGTTTATGAAACTTTTAAAAATAAGTCATTTGTTATTTTATTTTTATATATTTTTTTTATTGATTTTACAACTGGTCTTCAAACATCTACACTCGTTTTCTGAATCATAGAGGGCAAGACAACAACAAGTATAATTGATTAGCCAAACGAACTTACCTGTAAGTGAAGTTCGACGGTAATTATGCTTGTTGTTGTATTGTCTGAAGATGATTAGTCCCGCCCGACCCAGACCTTCCATGCTATATAGTTATATGAGCATGGACCCTATGTTGTAAAACCAATAAATCGCTATGAAATTATGGTGGAAGCGCCAGAGTAGCCCGCGAAATTCAAATTTTCTTACGTTTTTTGCAATTTGCCGGTCATTGACAGGCTGTACATTGAACAAAATATGATTCAAGGCTGTAATTAATAACTATTTAATAAAAAGTCATTCAATGGGGTTGTATGAAAGTTGAGGGTTGTATTGATGATTTTAATTAGGCCGCGAATCATATTTTGTTCAATGTATAGCTTGACAATGACCGGCAAATTGCAAAAAACGTAAGAAAATTTGAATTTCGCGGGCTACCCTGGCGCTTCCACCTTAATGAAGATAGTTTACAGAAGCAGTTGGCAACACGGTAAGGTTGCGTTCGGATTTCTTTTTTCTTTAAACTTTTTTACTAATTCCCCCCCGCCTCGACTAATTTCTAAAGTAAGAGGAGGAAAATTCTGAATAAAATTGGTTTGTAGAATGTAAAAAACTTTTCAACGAAAATTGGTTTGAACAAAATAATTTTAATATTCAGTTTTTGAGATATGGGACTTTTCCCCCAAACTGCAGCAATCATTTTGTTTTTGATTTTTTTTTTCTTAGCCAGATTGTCCCACTGCTGGGCAAAGGCCTCCCTCTGATTTTGATTACCATACTAAAAAAACAAATTTAGTTTTGCTGTCGAGGTTAAATTTACATCAGAATGAGCGCTAAAAAATATTGTCGTTGTATTTTTTGTTGCTGGCCTGTGTTTTGCAGGTTTTTGCAATTTGCAGGTCAGTGATTTATCAATTTGTCTTTTTTTTGTATTGTTTTTATGCACTCCTTGGTAATAAAACACATCCATAATTGTAATGACAACAATTTTATTTATAATCACAATGAAACAATACCAGTACGGCTTCAGTCTTTATTGAGTATACACCTAAACGCAATATAGTACCCACAGTAACAATATTTGCAGTATGAGTTATGAATTGAGCGCTTTGCTTTGATATTTCAATATCTTAAGGGGCGGAAACGCCAGGGTTCAACCATTTGAATTTCGCGCTACCCTGGCGCTTCCACCTTAACCCGAAATAGCCAATCAAGATTAATCAGCATTGCCATCCAACATGGCAATGTTGCCAGCTTTCCTGGCATATTTCCCGGTAACACCGAAGCGAACGAATTTTGATTATTTTCCGCTTTTGATACATTTACATCTTTTATTATAATTTTGAATTTTTAAGAGTAAAATGCTTGGAAGACCTTCTGGGCCCTAAAAGAACATATGAAGGGAAGTCTTCCAATGACACTAAAAAGAAAACTCATCGACATGTGCATCCTGCCCGTCCTAACCTACGGTGCGTAAAGCTGGTCACTCAGTGAACAACAGAACTCCAAACTCAAGATTTGCCAGCGGGCAATGGAGCGCAGCATAATAGGTGTGAAGCGTACAGATCGCGTTAGAAACAACACCCTGCGTTCCATAACTCAGGTTGAGGATGTCGGAAAAAAACAGCCAAGTTAAAGCGGGAGTTGGCTGGCCACATAGCGCGAATGCACCCGGAGATGACGTGGGCGAAGATCGTCACTCACTGGACGCCTGACGGAGGAAATCGCCGTCGAGGTAGACCGTGGCAAAGGTGGTGTGACGATCTGATCTTGTTTGCGGGGCGAACATGGCCAGATATCGCACAAGACAGAGAGGTTTCGAAGGAGAAAGGGGAGGCCTTAGCCCAGCAGTGGGACACATGAGAGGCTAACAAAAAAAAAATATAGTATACATATTTTTACCCCATTTTTTTTAATTATCTTGAACATGACTTATCGAATCAGGCGATACTTTGCGGAAATCCATGACATTAACCTTTTGACCACCACGGTCGGCTATAGCCAACAAATGAAAAAGTGTCCAAAACGCCACCGTCGGGTGTAGCAGACAAGAAAACGTCATTTTTCAAGTAGTTTTCATCTGTCGGCTATAGCCGACCGTGGCGGTCAAAAGGTTAAATTTTATGCAACATTAAAAAAAAAAATATGCAAAAGTTCCAGGTCTACATGCAGGATGCAGCACCGCCCTCCCGCCCACAAAAATATGCATATGCAGGCAAGGCATTAATAATTAGCATGCCACGCACCCAAACCTATACTCGACACGTGGCGCCTCCTCCACGGAGCATCCTCAGAAGGAGTTGACTCGACGACATTTATTCGCGCCCATCGCTACCCAGGCCTGGATCTTTTTCGCGGAATGTAAACTAAATATTTTGCACGACATCGAGGGCTACAGTGCTGCAAAGGATACCACGAAGACGGCTATTGGGAGAGCCAAAACTCAGGCCCGCGTGGAACTGCTGGCAACTCTGATATCTTGAACATTTGACAACTGAGGTTATTTTCAATCAGAGCACTCAATTTGTATGTGGCACTATAAATAGACGACCACGGATACCTATTCTGCCCTCGTAACAGTAAACACCAGTATTTGCAACATGACGATTTTGATAAAAACGCTCTACTTTAACTGATAAGTGAAAGCTCACTTATCAGTTAAAGTAGAGTGTTTTTTTTATGTCTACTTTAGCTTATCAGTTAAAATAGAGATTTAAAATAAACACTTAACCGTGTTTTTCTCAAAACCGCCATTTTGCAAGAACTGCGTTTACTGTTATGAGGGCAGTATTCCGATCCGTATATTTACATTTCCAACAGCCATTAATTAAACAAACCATACTCTTCACATCGTAAACACTAACAAGGTCCCATAACTGAAAACTTGAAAAGACGTAGGTTCTACCGAATGCACTGACGTTCGACCACTTTACAACATAATTAGCAGAGGTCGGAATAGGTGGAGTGTATTTGCCTAAACTTCAAGGGAGTAAGTAACATGTGTATAATACCACCCTCTAATTTAACAGATTTATTTCGGAACTTAAAAATCATTCCGGGATATTATACGTAGTAGGTAATATCCACATATTACTTACTAGCTTATGCCAGCGGATTCGCCCGCGTGAAGTTCGATAATTGACCCACGGGATCGTCTTACCGGGATGAAGAGTAGCCTTTGTGCTATTCCAAACTATGATCTATCTCTGTGCCAAATTTCATCCAGATCCGTTCAGGAGTTCTGGCGTGATTGAGTAACAAACATCCATCCATCCAAAGTTTCACATTTATGATAATAGTATAGATGAAATTTAGGCAAATATACTCTACAATATCTATTCCGATCTCTGCTTAGTTATGTATGGCATAAGGGTGAAGAGCGGTAGACCGTCAGCGAAATCAGTAGTACTTGATACACATCGCACTATGGGACTAGGGCTCACACCGAAACCGCGGAAAAACACATTTCCCTGATACCCCTTGGTAAGACTGGTTGTCAGACTTTCGGGTCACTGACTACCTGTAACGACTGTCAAAGATCTACAATTGACAGCCAGGACCAACGGCTTAACGTGCTTTCCGAGGCGCGGAGGAAACTCGGTATGTATACGGTCACCCATCCACGGACCAACCCAGGCAAGCGCGGCTTAACCTGACGATCGATCCGAGTGGCTGTTATTATCTAGCCACAAGCTCCTCCGAAAAAAAAACACATTTATTATTTTAAAATTAAATACGCACATGATTGCGAAAAATCACTGGTGCGAGTCTTGGGTCAGTCTTGGGCAGTCCAACGGTCACACAAGGCTATCACTGCTTACAGAAACAGAACAGAATGGACTAAACAAGGTTGACAATAACTGGCATTCGCAAAGTTTTTTTTGTATTTTAAATGTTTTGTATTCCTCCCCCGCCGCTTAGAAAAGGGACCCGAAAAGCATGGAAGGTTTTGACGGCACCCGCTTCAAGGCGCTGTCCGAATGGATCTCCGCCCGACACGATTTGGCAAAGCTGGAAGAGGACGCGAAGCGAAAGAGAGAGAAGATTAAGGAGCTGGAGAGGAACCATCCCTTTTTCGGAAACCTAAAGGAAATGGTGTCAAAGAAACCAAAAAAGAAATCAGCTCCTTCCTCCAAAGAAAAGAAGGAAAAGGGAACGGGAGCGAGCGGCGGCGAACCCGGACCCAGTTCGGCCAAAAAGAGAAAGGCGGATGGGTCGGTCCCCGGAAAGAAAACTTCTGCATCGGGGTCCCCCCCCGTTCAGATGCCGCCCCCCAGCTCAGGAAGAAGAAGACTATCCACAAAGTCTCAGGGAGGTGATAAATTCATAAGAGACCTGATCCAGAACATGAAGAACCCGGAGTTTAGGGAGCAAATGCAGAGACTCCAGGAGGAGACGGAGAGAGAGGAGAGGAGCAGAAGGGACTCCTCAATGTATTTTAAATGTTTTAATAATACATGCTTTTGAGTACTTGCGACCCCGCCCCCCAGCTCAGGAAGAAGAAGACTATCCACAGAGTCTCAGGGAGGTGATAAATTCATAAGAGACCTGATCCAGAACATGAAGAACCCGGAGTTTAGGGAGCAAATGCAGAGACTCCAGGAGGAGACGGAGAGAGAGGAGAGGAGCAGAAGGGACTCCTCAATGTATTTTAAATGTTTTAATAATACATGCTTTTGAGTACTTGCGACCTTATCTACACTCTTCTTCTTAGCGTGCCGACGACAATTCAAATTGAGTCAGTCCAATATTTGGCAACGAGTTTGGCACTTTCAGTAGCGTCCATCAGCTCCTGTGATGTGCAAACAACAGGACAGGCAGGACACGATATACACACGATATACACTTACAAAATTAAATCACTTAGTCATTTTGAACGGGTTTTCCGCCGGAGTGTACATCCATGTGTTTTCTTAGATTAGACTTAACATTAAAACTACGCTGACATACATCACATTGGTAAGGTTTCTCACCAGTGTGTATTCGAATGTGTTTTTTTAAATCGCTGGCGTATCTGAAACTGCGCTGACATGTTCCACAGTCGAAACGCTTCTCACCAGTGTGTTTACGAATGTGTTTTGTTAAATCCCTCTTATCGTTCGAACTAAACTGACATACTTCACAATTGAAAGGTTTTTCACCTATGTGTACATGAATATGTTTTATTAAATCCCTTTTATCTATAAAGCAACGTCGACATAAATCGCACTTGTAAGGTTTATCACCAGTGTGTATTCGAATATGCCTTTTTAAATTAGATAATTGACTAAAACTCCGCTGACATACATCACACTTGTAAGGTTTCTCCCCAGTGTGGCCCTGGAGATGCCGTGTTAAATGACCCTTATGACTAAAGGAACGTTGGCAAAAATCACACTTTAAATGATTTTCTTTAACATCGGCAAAACCTTTGTTCTTCCTTCGTCCATTGCTCAAATCAGCTCGGTTCTGCTTACAGCTCAAATTCGTATCTATATCAGTATTATTGTTAAAACTGTAAATTCTAGGTTTTGTATCGGTGAAGGGCTCTATGAATGTTCTACTTCTTACAGGTTTTGACGTACGAATCTGAGTGTTGTGGAGAACTTTCGCATGTGATATTTTTCTTTGTTCATTTTTCTCTTGTTTGACTGTGATTGTATCTTCAAGTATTGGTTTCTTCGCAACAGTCGATCCTGTGATTAATTATATCTGGTAAGTACGATCGAAGAACACTGGGTACTGGCACACGGGCTGAAGTAATAGTGTTAAATGGTTCGCACTATATACTTTCACGTGGTTTAACTTGGATTTGTACGGGGTGGAAGGGACACCGACGCTTGAATGGTAACCACGTATTCAGTACATCAATCTGAACCCCCCCAAAAAGAAAATGTTCGTCAGTTATTAAAAAAAATCTGCTGTTTCCTACAAAACTGCAATACCTACACGGACAAAATATATGGAACATCAGATTTCTTTTTTAATAAGCGACGAAAAATTTCTATGTAGGGGTGTTCAGATTGATGTATTGATTGGCGTGGTTACCGTTTTAGCGTCGGTCTCTTCCACCTTGTATATTTTCATGCGGTACAACTTGGATTTGTATACATGGTGCCGGCCGGCGTCATTCTTTACTCCAAATTATGATATACTAGGTTATGCCAGCGGCTTCGCCCGCGTGGTGTTCGATAATTGAGCCACGGGATCGTCGTACCGGGGTAAAAATAGTAATGTAATAGGCTACCTATGTGCTATTCCAAACTGTAATCCATCTCTGTGCCAAATTTCATACAGATCCGGTCAGCCGTTCTGCCGTGATTGAGTAACAAACATCCATCCATCCATCCAAACTTTCGCATTTATAATATTAGTATAAGTAAGTAAGTACATATATAGATATTATTATAGACGTATAGATAACTAGAGACCGGATTATATGCAAATGCACATTTGGTTTTTGTTCAATAATGTGCCCGATTCATATTTATTAGATTATATTAAATATACTTCAAATTGACCTTGTGGATGTGGTACGGTCGGCCAAGAAAGTGGTGTACCAGTTTTGATTTAGTTTCCCGGTCATCGAAAATTACAACAAGGTTCGTTATAAAAAGATATTACTGAAAGAGACAACATTATCATGACGTAAACCTATGTATTTAGTATTCATACGTCATATGTCACATATAAGTACATGACATTTTAACCTTTAGTATAAATGAAAAGGACATTAGTTTCTACAAAGCAATTGAAATGTTTCCAAACAAAAGTAATAAAAACTATTTAGACAACCGAATTCCATTTGAAAAAGAAAACTGACAATTGACATTTTGTCAAATATATGCAAAAAATCGATATATTTTCCGTGTTATTTTTCAATCAACTGCATATAAAATCATCTCAATGCCTGCCAACTTGACCATTGCCGAAAGAGCACAAATAATTGCCCAATTTAATGAGGGAAGCAGTATCAGTGCGATATCCCGGAATTTGAATATATCGAGGCGTTCTGTCCGCTTTTGGATTCGTCGTGAAGGAGAGGAGGGAAGTTTGTTGGATCACAGAAGAAGTGGTCGCCGGCCTGCACTCTCCAATAACGATAGAGAATTCATGAGACGGGAATATGAAATCAATGGTTTTAAGCCCACAAAACATTTTGCGGAGATGTTCGATGTGAGTGCCCAAACAATAAGGAATCATCTACATTACATGGGGTTGCACCACAGGCATTACGCCAAGAAAATATATTTGACGGATGCTCACAGACTTGCTCGTCTGAACTTCGCCAGAGAGCACTTAGAGTTTGATTGGTCTAATACAGTGTTTTGTGATGAAAAAACGTTTAAATCCAGTCAGCATGGACGTCTTCACCTTTGGCGATATAATTCAACACGGTATAAAGATGATCATGTAATCCCAAATAGAGAATCAGGTCGAATTTCCGTAAATATTTGGGGCTGGATGAGTACGGATGGTGTAGGAGAATTGTGTTCTCTACCTCCTCGAGCGACGGCTGTAAATTATATCGACGTGCTTCAGAATGCAATGCTACCGACAGTCCGTAATGTTTACCCGGAGAACGAAGTGCCACAATTTGATTTTGTTCAAGATAATTGTTCAATTCATAATGCGAGGATCGTAAGAGCCTGGTTTCGTTCACACACTGACGTAAGGGTAATTCAGTGGCCCTCAAGATCGCCGGACCTCAACCCGATAGAAAATCTTTGGGGCCTTATGGTCCAACGATGGTCGCATCAAAATGAAAGAACCAAACAAGCTCTTATTAGTCACTGTAATTATATCTGGGAGGAAATGCGGGGAACCGATATTTGCTCACGGCTTGTTGGTTCAATGAGGTCTCGTCTTTTAGAGGTTATAGAGGCCAACGGCGGTTACACCCGTTTCTAATTTTTAAAAATTTTCAATATCTTCTAAATATTACTATATATGCTATGTTTTTATTTGTTATAAGTATTTTAAAATTGATTGTAGAAATTTAATAAAAGGATAAATCTATTTTTAGCTTGTTTTTTATTGATATTGTAATTACAAGTTTACAGAAATTGTAGGTTTGTGGACTCGCCTTGTGCCTTTACAATTTTATGTAACTTGTTGATTACAATTCTGAATTTGTAGATACAATTTTGTCATCAAAATCTACAGCCCCCCGCCGTTGATTTTACGACGTCATTGGTTCCATCAAGTTCAAACTAAGAACAGCTGTCACGTTACAAACAGTAATAGTCGTTATCAATAATCAGATAAAGACAGCAATAGAAGTTGTCAGATCGATCTGCAAGCGAAACTAATCTTTATCACCTATGAATCTGCAAGCGATATTCAACCTTAGGGTGGTACACCACTTTCTTGGCCGACTGTACGACCGTTGTCAAGTTACAAAAATATTTTTGTTTAATAAAAGGCTAATCGTACTATTGAAAATAAAGTTAAAAAAAAAACGTTTATTGATAATAACGTAATTTTTCGCTCAGTTTTTGTTATCAACATTAGCTTTAGTTTTGAATGTAATTCAACAAAGTAATTTACTGTTTCATTAAAAATGCATCCATTTTCGCAATTTCGTAAGTAGGAGGTAGGTAGGTCCATGTTCCGGCGGGGGGCGTGGCATAGACTTGGGTGTGCGAGTGTGTGTGTGTGTGTTTAGGTAGTTAGGTAGCGCAACATTTACCGCGGAGCGTTGTGATCGTATTGTTTGCAATCCATTGCGTGCTCAAAAATGAAAATTTTTGAAAACGATTATTAACGAGATGAATGCATTTCAAAATTTAAATTAAACCTAAACCTATTTAAAAGGAATTGAGGAAACAAAATAATATTTCAGGTGCGACCTCATTTGGAGACGACATTCGCCAATGTACTCGCTCACATCCACACGGTATATGTGTTGAAGACCAAACCACATTAGGTGTGGTCTTTTCACGAAGTGTTTGCGTCCCTGTCCCGTCCACGCTGTATAATCCGGTCTCTAGTTACGCGTACTGGTTGATAGTTTTAGTAAGCAATGGGTGTAAACTTGTTCAGCCTACTGTCAAAATTGAGTGACTAAACGTCTAGAATGTATAAGACGATCAAAACCATACATCATCATCATCTGCCTAGCCTTTTCCCAACTCTGTTGGGGTCGGCTTCCAGTCTAACCGGATGCAACTGAATACTAGTATTTTACATGGAGCGACTGCCTATCTGACCTCCACAACCCAGTTCGTAATGGGTAATACGATACCCCTTTGTAAGACTGGATGTCAGACTTTCGGGCCGCTGACATCTGTAACGACTGTCAAAGATCTACAAATGACAGCCGGGACCAACGGCTTAACGTGCTTTCCGAGGCACGGAGGAAACTCGGTATGTAATGGATGGACACCCATCTACGGACCAACCCAGGCAAGCGCGGCTTAACCTGACGATCGACCCGGGCGGCTGTTATTATTTAGCCACGAGCTCCTCAGGTCAAAGCCATACGTGGAACATATTAAGAGGATATATTATCAAAAACAAACTAACATCGTGTACATTTGTTAGGTTTTTCATCAGTGTCATCGAATAGAGTTTCTTAAATCACCCTTCACGCGAATTAGCCTTTTGAAAAATAACTAACTTGGCAAGATTTATCACCAGTGTGTGCTTAAATGTTTTGTTAAATATATATATATATATTGTCACTAATACAACGCTGACATCACGCTTTCAAGGTTTTACCAGTGTGTGTACGAATATGGTCTCATATATTATGCTTTTGACTGAAACTACTCTGACAAATGTTTCATTTGTTTTCTTTAAAAGCTTTTATTTAACTTCACTTGTATGTCGCGGAATTTTGCAATCAATATTTCACCCACTTCCACTGAAGCTATCGGGCTGGAATTTGGCGCACACGTTTGGTTCTCGTGACAATACACGATTACTTAATAAAATAAAAGCTTTTTTTAAATACTTATATAATTAATTCGTGTGTACGATTATGATTTGTTAAATTATGCTTAATTCTAAATTTATGCTGACAAATCTCACACTTGTAAGGTTTTTCACCAGTGTGTGTACGCACATGTCTTGTAAAACTACTCTTTATTCTAAACTTACAGTGACATATATGACACTTGTAAGGTTTTTCACCAGTGTGTGTACGAATATGATCTGTTAAAGCGCCCTTTTGACTGAAACTACTCTGACATATATCACACTTGTAAGGTTTTACACCAGTGTGTGTGCGAATATGATATGTCAAATGACCCTTTTGAGCAAAACCACGTTGACAAATATCACACTTGTAAGGTTTTTCTCCTGTATGTATACGAACATGTTTTATAAAATCACTCCTCTTACCAAACTTATTGTGGCATATTTGACATTCGTGAGCGTTTTTGAATTTACTTATAGAATTGAACGTACGATTTTGAGTGTTTCGGATAAATTTCGAGTCGGATATTTGGTTTGTCTTTTGGTCAGCTGTGCAGTCTTCTAATGTTGTTCTTTGTAAGTGCAGGTTTGATTCCTCCGCTACAGTCGACCCTGCGATGATACATCGGGTAAGTACAACATTCCAAGTAGATCTAGGATAGGAGGTTTGAACATAAATCTAATTAACAGGGTTTCGAATGATTCACACTAGGAAGGAACGGAAAAGTGGCTAACCACTTCATGGGGCCTCGAGCGAGGTCCCATTAAATGAATTGGGACTAATCCCAATCCCATAATATTGTTATTTGAACAAGACTTTGCTCTAAAGCAAAGTCTTTGCTCTAAAGCAAAGTCTTGTACAAATAACAATATTATTAATTTAGGAAAATTCAAAATCTATCATGGAGTCCGTCTAAACATTTGACATATGCTATATATATAATAATATCTTCATACAAGCAAAAATAGCGCCATCTGTCATCATCACACATAGACGAACTATGTGAGTGCCGCGTTGCAAGGGTCGACGACGTAAGTTGTAACCTTGTGCGTGCGTACATTATTTTTTAAATTATACAAGGTGTTGTTTTGCATCCTCGTCAAATTCAAGGAGGTAACTATGCTAATGATTCTCGACTCGAATCAATAATAGAATGAGTAGGTAATTTTTATATTTTTTCTTAATATCGGAAATCGGTAAGTACACCACCCGTGTTAAAACGAGGCCCGTCTAATACTAGCCCTATAACCGCGCTTTCACACACACAAACAAACGCAGACGTTTATTCGATAAACGGGTGATTCTCCTCTTTTGAGAAGGGCTTCATTCTGAAATAGTGTCGAATTAAAACAACAAAAAAAGCAACGTTTATTATTATTGACCAGGTACCGTAATTTATATTGATTATTTACGTCTTCTATGACAACCGCCTGAATTTTGACGAGGATGCAAAACTACACATTGTATTTGCGTGGAGGAAAGAAAACGGCATGTCAAAAAAATTCATGTATCAGGTTTTGAGTTTCAATTAGGAATCGTTTCTTTTGTGCTTACTCTTTTCGTTTTGCTCTTATTGAATATATTTCTCAAAAATAGTTCTTAAGGCTACTTACTGTCTTACTGTGCAAAACTCGGAAATTCACAGCAAAAACAAAAGCAAATCGTTTGTGCGGGGAATTATTTGAAATGATGCTAAAGCTGCTCTACCTGCCTATTAACCGACTTAAAAAAGGGGGTAATCAATTCGACCTATAATTATATTTATTCCTTTTTCCAGGAACAACCATACAATGACGTAATAAAAAATATATTTATCAAATAGGTATATATTAAAATCCATGATCACTAGTTTTCGAACATATTTTTTCTGGCTTCCGCATGATGGAACTTGTCGCCTTGCCACAGCAAAATTGTTACAATACGTATTCGTATTGTAACAATTTTGCTGTGGCGACTCCTTATTAGGAGTTCATCATCTGCCGAGCCTTTTCCCAACTATGTTGGGGTCGGCTTCCACTCTAACCGGATGGAGCTGAATACCAGTATTTTACATGGAGCGACTGCCTATGTGACCTTCACAACCCAGTTCGTACTGGGTAATACGATACCCCTTGGTAAGACTTGGTTGTCAAACTTTCAGGCCATTGACTACCTGTAACGTCTGTCAAAGATCTACAAATGACAGCCGGGACCAATGGCTTAACGTGCTTTCCGAGGCACGGAGGAAACTCGGTATGTTATGGGTGGTCACCCATCCAGGGACAAACCCAGGCAAGCGCGGCTTAACCTGACGATCGACCCGAGCTGCTGTTATTATTTAGCCACGAGCTCCTCTATACGTATAAGAAGTTACTTTTTAAAAATCTAGGACATTTGCGCGAAAGGACACCTAACACATTTCAGTGATTCCCAAAATGAAAATCCAAGATGCTACCGACAAAAATTTTCAGTTTATCTTTCATGGGTGTCGTTAACATAGCTTTCGGGGTCACCGATAACGAAAATGATGTCAGAATCAAAATCCAAGATGGTCCCGATGAAAATTTACAGTTTTTACTGTTTTTTTGTTTCGATAAATAATTTTCCAATTCGCCATCTTTAATTTTGATTTTGATCCCTTATTCGTTGAGAGCACCCTCGGTTACTATACACGTTTCGTAGCCACCACCTTTTATTTTGATTTCAATTCATAATAAGGAATTTTATTTCCCGTAAGTATCCATTTGCGATAGTGTCTTTTGTGAAAAAAATACAAAAAAGTCAAATATATAATATAGATTAAAACGGAACCCTTCTTTTCTTCGCAGTCGGTCAAAATTATTAAGTAGAGCAACCTGCACGACATAACATGACCGCGATAGCATGATTGTGCGAGTGAGAAAAGGTCGATCATCAATTGTTTTCCGGAAAAAAATTGACCATATTCCGACATCATTCTACCTCGACCGCTAGGCGGTCACTGAGGAAAAACGGCAGACGTTTCTATATATAAACTGTACTTTTATGGGTGTTTTGGTATAATGATTTTCAGTTTAGGTTAATTTTAATGTTTTTTTTTAAGTTTTTCGTGTTATTCAACATTGGCCCTTCAATAAAATCGAATAATAAGACAAATCTATTGACTGAAACTATGTATTTTATGAGAGCAAAAACCAGGTAATTTGACGATATTATTGTAATCAGATTAAGTTTTTTTTTTTAAGTAGAAAAAGTAACGAACCAATTTTGAAGACAGGGATATAAAAGTAAAGATTGGCTCGATAGATTTTGCGATTAGGTCTCTGTTGCCTTGGAACGTATACTGAAATACAACTCCGACTCGCGTTGGGCCCGAGAGACCTCTTTTCAACGCCTGATTTAAGCAACAAGAGCGAGTTTTGTGAACTTTAAAAAAATACGTGATTATTAAGCATATAACCAATATTATGTTGCACTAAAAATAATTGCAATTCATTATTAACTTCAATCAAAAATATATTGTAAAACTGCGCGAATATTTCGACGGGCTGTCAATCTTACAGGACGGAATACTTAAGATAAAAATATAACAGAAATAAAAAATGACGTTCGTACAAGGTTACTTCGCGTGCGCTGCGGCCACACTAAAAATATGTTTATTTCATAATTTAAATGCTACAAAAGTAATGTAAGGTAACGTATCGATGATACTTATCCCATGTTACTTTTTAACCGACTTCAAAAAAAGGAGGAGGTTCTCAATTCGGTTGTATGTTTTTTGTTTGTGTTTGTTACCTCATATCTCCGTCATTTCTGAACCGATTTGAAAAATTCTTCTTTTATCTGAATGGATCTACTTCTCGATTGGTCCCATAGAAATTTCATCAAAATCGGTTCAGCAGTTTGGTTTTGAAATCAAAATAACTGGAAAAAATGTCATCCAAGTAAAAGAAATTGCGAAATTGATACTTGACAAGGATTTGTGTGTGATGCGATAACTAAAAAGGGTAAAATAAAAACTTTTTTGCAAAAAAAAAACCGACTTCCAAAAAAAACACGGAAAAAGTGGAAAATAACTTTACTTTCGGAAGTCGGTGGCAAAAAAGTCAATGAAACAAACAATAGTCACCGACTTCCGAAAGTAAAGTTATTTTCCACTTTTTCAGTGTTTTTTTTGGAAGTCGGTTTTTTTTTTGCAAAAAAGTTTTTAACCTTTGTATCGTTACTTTTGCAGCCTAAACCTAAACTGTCATTTTTAGGGCCAGCGCGCTGGTGCCATTTAGTTGCGCGGCTCTTACGCCAGTAATATACAAGGTGGATGGGACAAGGACGCTAACACGATCACCACGTATTCGTAAAAAAAAATCTGCTGTTTTTTTTGAATAGCTGATTTTTTTTTAAATAACAGATGAAAAATTTCTATGTCCCCACATTCAAGCGTTCATAGTGATGTACTAAATACAAAGAGATTTAAAAGACTAATAGAGCGGACATTAGGAATATTTTCATACAAAAACTTTGATGCCGAACATTTTCGATTTTGACACACGAATGCTACTTGACAAGCGGGCGTATGACACTAGACAGAACGATTTGTTACTAAAGTAAAAAATTTTTAAATTACGATTTTCTTCGTCTTTTCCCGTCTGTCGTTCGTATTTATTTTTATGTCTTTGACTGAATTCGTGGTAACCGTTTCCGTGTCAGTATCCCTTTCATCCTGTAGTCGACATCGCATGCCTGAGTACCTAACTAGTACTTACTAAGTAGTACTTACTAACTAGTACTTACTAAGTAGTACTTACTAAGTAGTACTTACTAATTAGTACTTACTAAGTAGTACTTACTAACCAGTACTTACTATCGGTCTCGATGGCTCTTTGCTTCTGCTTAGGTACTTCTTGTTCCTCTTCAACTTCAGTTTTAAACTCCATTAATGGTCCATCATCTTCGGAACCTTTTTCAAAATATATTTTTGGGAACGAGATATCTTCTTCATCTGAATAGCTAATGTCTTGGTTTTCCTGTTTGATATCTGTAAACAACAAAAGCAGTCAGGAGCAATGCTCTTAATTAATTTATCATAATTAATTAAATCATTATATTTTTATTGCTGGACAGGTACACTCAAATCTGTGTGGTTCTTCAGAAGACCATCTCAGGACACTCATCTGCATAGTCCTCATGTGAGTTGACTAAGATTATGTCTGGGCCTAAATGGAGACTATGACCTCTGAGTTTGTTTCGGCGGTTTCTGCTCAAAGTAGTCAGGTACGAAACACAGGCCTCATCTAGTTTAAAAAAAAGACGATTTCTAAAAGTGTTTGTAAACACCTATTTGAAAAATAATCATTATTTATGATTAAGTATTATTTATTCTTAGAAACATACCGTCATTTTGATGTTCCTCCTTTGGCTCAATAATATTATCTTGTCTCTCACAAACAGCTGGTAGCTCCTCTTTCACAACAATGCATTCTGTTAGACCAACATCAAGTATACTTATGCACTCTATTGGAGCTTGCACAAGTCCTCCGAAAAACTTTAAGTTGTCTTGGTTTACCATAGGATTTAGCTGAAAAAAATGTATTGTATTACCAGTTATTTCCTTTATTTATTTCTTTAAAAATTTCATACATTTTAAAATATTTCGTAAAAACAAAAAATTAATTGTTTTTTTTTCAACTTAAAATTTCGATTACTAGAAACCACTCAGATAAGACCCCTAGTTATCGGGTCAAATTTGTTGCAAATTAGCTCTAGTATCACCCATTTCAAGGACTGTACCCAATTACCAATCACCCTGTTTAGTAAAACCCAGGTTCTAAATCAAGAAAATGAAGTTGAGAACTCGAAAAACTATACTTTAGCATTCTTTCTTTATCTCGTGGTTAGTGTCTAACCTGGTGTCAGAGTTTTTATGCCACCCATGAGCCTCTGACTTGGCTTTACATGCGGTCGAGAAATATCTCTCAGGCATGCTGGTTTCCTCACGATGTTTTCCGTCACCAAAGCCAGTGATAATAAATTATACAATACCCACATGATTTCGAAAAATCAGCCATGCGTGTCGAGACCTATGACTTGGCAGTCCAACGGTCACACCAATAGGCTATTACTGCTTACACATTAGCATTTTGTATGAATAACCTGATGATGATGATGATGTGATGTGTTCTCATCTTCAAATACACAAAACAGAAACCGACTGTTACGTGTCAGTAGTACACCCCACCTCATAATCCTTATTTGTGATCTGGCATTTGGCAAACAGCTCTTCAGCTTCCAAACATTTCATCATCAATCGGTAACATTGCTTCAGTTTAGCGCAGCAGATGGAACAAGCAAGAATCGGTCTACTGTCTTCAGTTACAAACTGCAACAAAATTTACATTACACTATTTTGTTTGTATGAATATAAAAACTTTTTTGTACAAAAAGTAAGACTTTAAAAAAAAAAAACAAAAAAACACTAAAAGATAGAATATAAGGTTTTCTGGAAGTCGGTGACTTTTGTTTGTTTCATTGACATTTTTGCAAATGAATTCCGAAAGTAATCTTATTTACAATTTTTTTGTTTTTTTTTTTAAGTTGGTTATTTTTTTTTACTCTTTTTAGTTGTGATATCTCACACAAATGTTTGTCAAGTATCACTTTAACATTGTAACTAGAAAATATTAGCACATCATCCACATGGACGAAGAATAAAAATGCATATTATTGAGGATAAGTCGTAAAGTACAAAAGCAAACTTAATAAAATTTATATGCGACCACCGCGCAAGTTTCTTCTACTACATGAAAAAAGAATGACTATAATTGGACCCGTAATCACGTAGTAATCGGTGAAAATACATTAAAAAATCAAAGATTGTGGGGAAATACAATACCACCTCCTTTTTTAGAAGTCGGTTAAAGATACTTTCAATCTTGGAAATATATTATTAACCTGTCCGAGCACACAGTTTTCTATGTGTATCTAACAAAGAGGTCATAATTATACATTGATACCACTCTTATTCATGTCAGATTGGCGACTTAAGGCCAACTATTCCTTTATTTTTATCATAACACACTTCGGCCAAAATTCTTCTGTGAGGGTTGGAACTCATACCACAAACAAGTTAAAGTTGATGTTGTGGCGCGATTCCAACCTTTCGACCTTCAGAGTCTAGTCAGTCTTTACTTTCAAATACTCCACGATTTCCTCAATCTTCGTTGAGTAATGCAGACGCAAAATGTACAGCTGCGTCGCAGGTACAGCAGGAAGCAGCAACATGTTGGGTCCACTCGGTGCTGTACCGCACTGATTACAGGAACAGGGCCACTTCTTTTCCACTTTAATGTAGCCCTTCTTCATCAACATATCGCTCGTTTGCGACAAGGATGACATAACTCAAAAATAAGAAATACAGGACAGCTTTTTTGTAAGTTCTAAAAATATTTTCAGTATATTGCCAATATTTTTTTTGCAAAGAGAAACTTTTTATCAAAAGATTAAAGGTTTATTTTACGTATTTCGTTCCTTAATTTAATACTTGCTTTCCTTAATTTTATATTCAACTACAAACAACATCGAAAAATCTAAATTTTGAGTTATGTCATCCTTGTCGCAAACGAGCGATATGGGTCACTGCAATTGTTTAACTATTTTGTCTACTTCGCGCACAGTGAACGTGTTAATACGTAATAGGGGGCAAGCCCATTGCCATCAACCGGGTACAAATCCAGACTCTGTGGCTGCTACTGAGAAATTGCTGAAGGAACCCTCCTCCCCCTCCTGTACCTGTTTTTCCTGGTTTTGGTTGCAAGCGCTACTGCTGACCATGAGGTCAGCAGTAGCGCTTGCAACCACGACCCACAAGGCAGTTCACTTTTATCAGTGATTTGTATTTCCCCTTATGACCCCTGACCGAAACTTCCTATTTTGAATTCTCGAGTGAGTTGAGATGCAGTTAAAACATACATATAATCATTGGAAATTCAATAATTTCCAAAGTATCAACTTACTGGAATATCAGTCAGCTTCTTATACAGTTCATGCAAGTTCTTGTTGACCACCACATACATGGAAACATTCTCGGCTAAACATATCCTACACATTGGCAGTTTTTCCATCTTGTAACTGTTTAAGTGTCACTGTAGATAATTAATTCAACTTAGAAATTGTACTGCGTACAAAGAACATGCGACGCTTGTATATTATTACAACAACTAAGTAATTAACGAAAGTTTGGCGAATACAAGCTTGTAAAATATCGTGTGCAGTACATTTTTGGACCACGGTAAGTTACAAGCAGCCGGAGAGTGATACACTTATTATATCTATTGTAGAACAGTTCAGACTTAATAGGAATTAATTATTAGTCTTTATACACCATCTGCTCTACTGCATTTAATAAATACCGGTATCAAAACATTGCACAAAGAGCACATTGAAATATTTAGTTACTAGACTTGATTTGACAGATTGACAGTGACAGTAACACAGATAATAATTCTTATTTTTTTTTGCATGGAATGTTTTTTTACTTAATTATTTACGTACACCTTGAGTCATAGAGGAATAAGCTATAGAAAAAGCAAAGAGCGAATCGCCGAACAATATCTTCTGCCACTTTTTGCGAAAGGAGACGTAAACACATACAGCACACACACATACACATACTATGATAACACTATCATTCATTAATTCCCGTTGTCTCAGTCTTATGCCAAATCACCTACTTGCTAGCCCCTGTACTACGTTTGAGCTACCAACGCACCACGATTTTTTCTATCTTAACGGCATAAAAACTATTTCGATTTGTATTTGAATAAAACCATGTTAATGCATATTTAGTACTTACTTATGATACGAAACTCCGTGGTTTTGCAGGTTTTAACAAACAGAAACTGCACAATTGACCATTTTTTGTTTGTTTGCAACTTAAAACCATGGGCGAATGAACTAGTTTTATATAACGTGTATGGTAGACGGGCTGTGTACTTTGACAGAGGGCCATCCTCAGCCCAGCACATCTGTGCCATCTCTATAGCTTATTCCGTTATGTTGTATTGAATATAGTCCAGTCATTTACACCATGATCAATTTTTTTTCATTTCTTAATGTTATTTACTTTATATTATCATTTTTCAGATTACCTTATCAGTTAACAGTAACACATATAAAGTAAATACAAACTTGTGTCAAGAAATAAGGCTTAAGACGCACGGTTGGCGCAGTGGCTGAGCGATTGGCTGTTGCGCTGCGTGTCACGCCTTCGATCCCCACACGGAATAAATATTTGCATGGCCTAGTTTTTCCGGGTCTAGCTGTTTGTGTACAGCCCGACAAAGAAGTTTACAGATTAAATGAAGAGGTTGTTAGCGACTTTCTGGCAACCCTGAGCAGAAACAAACCAATGACATTGCTGAGTTTGTCAGAAATCGTGGCATTGACAGATAGGACATATTTAGTTCCGCGTTTCGCCACCATCTAAATTTTTTTTGTCGGGCAGTATGCGTGTTTAAATATTTTGTTTTTTTGCTTGGTCTTCGTCATTCCTTTACCGCCACGCGAGAGCCACTCGCTACCTCCAATATCCTTGATATGGTTCGACAAATTACACGAAACCGGCGTGAAAATGAAAAATCCCTTGAACTTGCCTATTTCTAGATCCTGACGGAATAACAAGAGAATTGTTCACGGAAAAGTCCAGAAAAAAAATCAAAATTTCGCGCTCACTTTTCAATAACGATCTGACTTAACGCGGTCCAGAAAAATAAAAAATTATCGAGCTCGCTTAGCTCGCTCTTTAATGGAGACTTGGCTTATCGCGGTCCAGAAACTCCAATTTTTCGAGTTAGCTTCGCTCGCTCTTGAATGAATACTTGACTTGTCACATTTTGGTAAGCTTAATTTTTTCGACCTCGCTTTTCAATGAAAACTTCACATCTAACGGCCCAGAAAGCTTTAATTATTCGATCTCGCTCCGCTCGCTCTTCAATAAAAACTTGGCTTATCATGGCCCAGATAGCTCTTTGGATTGATTCCGGCTATTAATAATACAGGTTGTATGCATGATGGTTATTTTGAATATTAACTAAAACAGCAGAAGTCTGGCAAGCAAATATTTCAAACCCCTTTGACATCCTAATGTAATAGTGTTGTAGTTTAGCCATCGGGGGCGGCATTATCATTACAGCACCCAGGCGACTGCCTATCTGACCTCCACAACCCAGTTAGTACTGGGTAATACAGTACCCCTTGGTAAGACTGGTTGTCCGACTTTCGGGCCACTAACTGACTACTTATAACGACTGTCAAAGATCTACAAAGGACATACGGGTCCAACGGCTTAACGTGCTTTCCGAGGCACGGAGGAAACTCGGTATATATTGGGTGGTCACCCATCCACAGACCAACCTAGGCAAGCGCGGCTTAACCTACAGATTGATCCGAGCGGCTGTTATTATTTTGCCACTAGCTCCTCCGAACCGCGGGCCTAGATGCAGTCCGTTAACACCAATCACACGTTGGCCGAGTGATCAGTGTACTACTTCGGTTTATCGGTTGTATTTATTCAAACACATCAATAATTATAATGAGAACAATTTTATTTACAATCAAAATAATATAATCACAATGAAACAATAACATTACAGCTTCAGTCTATATTAAGTATACACCTAAACGCAATACAGTACAGCATCAATATTTGTGGCAATGAGTTATGAATTGAGCGCCAAAATTCTTTAATTCTATTTTTTTTTCCATCTTCAACATGTTTTCCATTTTACAACTAAGGTTACAATTATTAATGGTTAATATTAATTTCAATGGTTAAATGTAATGTAACGATAAGTAACTCGATGTGAAGGAATTTATTTATCTAAAATAGGTATGCTAACAGTACATACATTTTACAATAAACGTATGCAAGGTGTAGTTTTGCATCCTCGTCAATTTCAAGGAGGTAACTGTGCTAATGATTCTCGACCCGAATCAATAATAAAATGGGTAGGTAATTTTTTACATTTTTTTTCTTAATATCAGATATCGGTAAGTGTACACCACCCGTATTAAAACGCGGCCCGTCTAATACTAGCCCTATAACCGCGCTTTCACACACACAAATAAACGCAGACATTTATTTGATAAACGGGTGATTCTACTCTTTTGGCAAGGGCTTCATTCTAAAATAGTGTCGAATTAAAACAACTAAAAAAAGCAGCGTTTATTATTATTGACCAGGTACCGTAATTTATATTGACTATTTACATACGTCTTCTATGACAACCTCCTGAATTTTGACGAGGTTGCAAAACTACACCTTGTATAGGTAAGGGTTCTTATGTAGGTACCAATTACAGGTGTACACAACATTCGCTTAAGTACAATAAAGATATATTATCGTATAGTTATAGAAATAAACCTAAAATGTAACATAAAATAGAAAACAAAACACTTTAAACTTAACAAAAGATCAAATGACTGACTTACACTAATAACAATAGTAGTACCACTGAATACAAGGTAGTACAGACAAAATAACAAAATTTCCATTTAAAGACTAATTATAACCGTTTAAATGACGGTTCAAATGAGAGCAACAGACTCTTGAACTTCCATGTTCATCGGATGATCTGCATAACTTTTTCCCAAACTATGTACTACAGGTCGGCTTCCAGTCTAACCGGATGCAGCTGAATATTTATTTATTTATTTATTTATCATCTATGGAAGACTAACAGCTAACAAAACAGATTAAAAATAGTACGTGAGACTGACAGCCAATGATAAGTCTTCACTTATAAAAAACAGAGTGTAAACAAAAAAAAGTGTGAACAACACATCGCTGCCACAATAAATTAAAAATCAAAGGACACCATCAAAGCTTAAACTAAAACACATATCTTAATACTAACAATATAGACACTAATACTTAAATCTATTCAGCTTATATTTAACCTTTAATAATTTAACAACTTACTTAAATACCTACACATAGTAAACTTTAACTTAAAATGAAATATCTTAATTAAAAAAGCTAAGGCTCAGGCACCTTCTGGCCGAGGACACACTTGTTAGAAAGGGATCAAAATCATGCTGTTTGCATATTTGGTTAAAGTTACTGCTTGCACGCACAATAAATGAATTTTGCCTATAATTAAATAAATAAATAAATAAATAAATATCGCTAGACATTACACACAGCGCCATCTAGTGCCACACTAAGCAACGAGGCTTGTGTCGTGGACACTAGATAGTTGATATACTACATAGATACTTTTTTTTTTTGTTTGTAAATACATACTTATTATACATATAAACATCCATGACTCGGTAACAAATGTCCATGCTTAATCACACAAACACTTGCTCCTACCGGGATTCGAACCCGGAACCCTATGAACGTAAGGCAGCCTCACTACCGCTGCGCCATTCGGGTCGTCAATTAGTGGAAGTAAATGGAACACGCAGTAAATATTACCAGTATCTTACATGGAGAAACTGCCCATCTGACCCAGGAACCGGGTAATACGATATCCCTCGGCCGTTTGTAAGACAGGTTGTACATAGGTATTAAGTATTCTGATCCGTATATTTACACTTCAACAACAACTGCTTTGTGAACAGACCATAACGCAAACTCAAAGCATTTATTTCAATGGGGGCTATCGCGCATGATTTCGCCGCTAGAGGCGTTCGTGTAGAGTAAGGTCTTTTTTATCACATAGTTTTATTAATATTCACGAGTGTGGTCAAGATTGAGCCATTCCTGATTAATTATGACTTGAAGATTGTAGGTAGCAAGTTGGATGTTTTAATTTGTTAGTACTTGAAGGCCGAATGATTTTTAAATGTTACATGCTTGCTAATTTTAGGGACAATATTGTAAATATGTACCTTAAGTTTACACTATGTTGTTAAAAGTAATTAAATAAACTTTTTATGAAGTTATTGGTACTTTAAAGTATAAAATAGGATTAATGACAGGACCTTATTCGACAGTGGCGCCATCTGGTGAGCTCATAAACGATAGTCCTCATTAGACCATTACAGGCACTTTTGGAAGTAAAAAATAACGAAGCTACAGTCCCAGTCACAACGCATAATAACTGTAAAGGTACTGTGTTGCCCATTCCAAAGCGTAAGTCTCTCTGGAGAAGAATGGGCAAGAAACTCCACGGACAACTCTTTTCAATCAAAATATTGTTATAAAATCAGCTTACACCATTCATGTTATAGCAGGTTCTTATTACACATCGTATTGAACACCTCTGACTATGGAACCAGGGCCAGTCTTGAAACCGCGAAACAATACAAGCAGGGTGGTCATTAACCAATTAGATAAGGAATTGTCGTGTTAATTGGCTCCTACGAGTATTAAAACGGTAAATTCTAGGTTTTGTATCAGTGAAAGGCTTCTGATTGTAGTAACAGCTGTGGACATACGAATCTGAGAGTTCTAAATAATTTTCGAATCGGATAGTTCGTTTTTATTTTTGCTTGGCTGTGATTCGTGTATCTAGTTTTGGTTTTTTCGCAACGGTCGATTTTATATCTGTGATTATACATGGTTAAATTTAAGTCGTTTTAATCCTCTTAAGAGGTCATTGTACTCATTACAACGAACAACTTTTAATATGTGACCAACCCTGAAATCGCGGAAAAAAACCGCTGTTCAGTATATTTTGACGAGTTAGGCGAACATAAATCGAACCTGGACCTCATGCTCAACGGTCGCGCTTGTGATCACTACACCATCCAGGCCGTCAGACTTTTATTTCCACGTGGTACAAATGGGTTAGTTAGTATACATAGCGCCGGCCTTATCGCGCATCACTCCTTACTATAAAGTACGAAAAAGTGTTTTTTTTTTTAATTAACTCTTATTTTTCCAAATAATGTCAAAAGAATTTGTTGTTTTAGAAACCAGAGCATGCGAAGTATTTCAACGTCAGTGCCATCCGTCAATATTGACTGATTCAACGTCTAGAACGTATTTATTCTACCAAAACCCTATGTAGAATATATTATCAAAACAAACTTTGTCATAGTTTTAATATTAACATCAGTGTAATCGAATGAGATTCTTTATATCACCCTTCACAGTTATGAGGTTTTTCTCCAGCGCATATACGAAAACTTTTTTGCAAAAAAAAACCGACTTCCAAAAAAAACAAAAAGTGGAAAATAACTTTACTTTCGGAAGTCGGTGACTATTGTTTGTTTCATTGACTTTTTTGCCACCGACTTCCGAAAGTAAAGTTATTTTCCACTTTTTGTTTTTTTTTTGGAAGTCGGTTTTTTTTTGCAAAAAAGTTTTTATTTTACCCTTTTTAGTTATCGTATCACACACAAATCCTTGTCAAGTATCAATTTCGTAATTTCTTTTACTTGGATGACATTTTTTCCAGTTATTTTGATTTCAAAACCAAACTGCTGAACCGATTTTGATGAAATTTCTATGGGACCAATCGGGAAGTAAATCCATTCAGACAAAAGAAGAATTTTTCAAATCGGTTCATAAATGACGGAGATATGAGGTAACAAACACAAAAAAAAAACAACCGAATTGAGAACCTCCTCCTTTTTTTGAAGTCGGTTAAAAATAATTGGACTAAACACCCTTTACATTAAAACTAAGTCAGTAAATTTCATATTTGTTAGGTTTTTGGGAACGTGTTTTGTTGGTTTTTTTTTATTACATCACATTTAAAGGTTTTTCACAAACGTGAAATAGATTATGATTTGTTAAATGAGCCTTTTGACTGAAACTACCTTGACTTGCAAGTTTTTTCAATAGTGATTACTAAAATATTTAGTTAAATATCTTTTGTTATCAAACCAATGCAGCAATACATCACGCTTCTAAGGTTTTTCACTAGTGTGTGTACGAAAATGATATTTTAAATTACCCTTTTGAGTAAAACCACGTTGACATATATCACACTTGTAAGGTTTTTCACCGGTGTGGTTACGAATATGAGATGTTAAATGAGCCTTTTGAGTAAACCTACGCTGACATATATGACAATTGTATGGTTTTTCACCAGTGTGTGTGCGAATATGATATATTAAACGACTTTTTTGAGTAAAAGCATGTCGACATATTTCACACTTGTGAGGTTTGTCACCGGTGTGGTTACGAATATGAGATGTTAAATGAGCCTTTTGAGTAAACCTACGCTGACATATATGACAATTGTATGGTTTTTCACCAGTGTGTGTACGAATATGAATTGTTAAATAAGCCTTTTGAGTAAAACTACGCTGACATATTTGACAATTGTAAGGTTTTTCAGCAGTGTGTGTAAAAATATGAGATTTTAAAAGTCGTTTTTCATTAAAGCCATGTTGACATATATCACACTTGTAAGGTTTTTCACCAGTATGTGTACGAATATGACTTGTTAAAATATTCTTTCGTCTGAAGCTACGCTGACATATATCACAATTGTAGGGTTTTTTTCCCGTGTGTGTACGAATATGACTTGTTAAATGACCCTTTTCAGTAAAATTATGCTGACATATGTCACACTTGTAAGGATTTTCACCAGTGTGTGTCCTAATATGACTGGCTAAATTGACCTTTTGATTGAAACTACGCTGACATTTGTCACACTTGTAAGGTCTTTCAGTGTTAAGGTAAGGTTTTTCAGTGTTTGCACTAATATGAGTTGTTAAATGACCCTTTTTAGTAAAACCACATTGATATAAATCACACTTGTAAGGATATACACCAGTGTGTCTACGAATATGAGTAGTTAAATGACCCTTTCGATTGAAACAACGCTGACATATGTCACACTTGTAAGGTTTTTCACCAGTATGTGTACGAATATGACTTGGTAAAAAATCCTTTCGACTAAAACTACGATGACATATATTACACTTGTAAGGTCTTTTTCCTGTGTGTGTACGAATATGTCTATTCAAAGCACTCTTTGCACTAAACTTCCAGTGACATATTTCACATTCATGCGGCTTCTTGAATTTATAAATATATTTGGACGTACGATTTTGAGTGTTTCGGAAAATTTCCGAATCGGGTATAGGATTTGTCTTTTGGTCGGCTGGTATTGAGTCTTCTAATTTTGTACGTCGTAAGCGCAGTTTTGGTTCCTCCGCAACAGTCGACCCTGCGATAATAAATCGGGTAAGTACAATATTCCTAGTAGATCTGGGATAGGTCAGGAGATTCGAACATAAATCTCATTAACAGAGTTTCGATTGATTCACCCTAGGAACGGAAAAGAGAGCAGAGTAATAATACACGCTATATAATACAGGGTGTAAGAGACATCCCTCCGCAAACTAACAGGGTGCATTCAGCTCCTTATTTTGAATCACCTGGGCCACTCTATTCCTGCCTGTGCTACGATATCATCTCGTGTAAGCTCATATGAGACCGCGGAAATTACCACTGCGAAGGATTTTTTGTTTAAATCCATTTCTACGACCCGCAATGTTTCGCGGCGCAAGAACCGTAAACGAAAAGAAGTGGAGGATACCCTCCTATTTGCGTGTTTAAAGGGCCATTTAAAGGAGGTGTTTTTTTTCCCCTACAATAATGGCCCAACCGTGTACCTCAAGGACAAAAATACGAAATTATAGGAAAAAAATCGTAGATTTTGAAAAAAAAATTTTGAATTTATTAGCGCATTTGTACTAGTAGAAATTGTCGATCAAAGATGTTAAAACTTGCAACCCAAGAATTTCAATCTGGCAATGTCATGATTTACGTCTCCGATGATGCGTTTCGTTACTTCATTTTATAAATGTGTGAAAACACAAAAATGTGCTTTACAGAATTTATTTATGTATTACAGATAAGTTTTTATTTCTAGTACACATTTTTTGCGAATAATCATGGGAACAAGAATTTTAAAAATACATTTATTTCACATTTCGTATTATTTTTTGCGTTTGGTTATCTGCCGGCCAAAAGCCAGGGCTCCAGACCTAGGCCGATAGTTTTTTTTTCTATTGTTGTTGATATGCATTGTCAAATTGTCATTCCGTCTTTACTACCTACCAGAATTCATAATGAAAATAGAAGAACCAATACTGTTATTCCGACTACCTAGCTTCACGATTATCTTTTATTATATGACGATAATCAAATCTTACAGACATAATATATAATCTTGTATTACGCTTTCACAAATGCCATTCATGAAGAGTTGAAGATATAATCCTGTATGATACGATGTTGTTGGCGTAGAATGACCATAGTGTACATACATAATTTAGATCCTCTTGTCAGACTCCAAAAGGGTGGGTATGGCTTTCTCAGCTTTTCTCAGTCTATGGGTGGATATTTTTATTCATATAACCCGTTTTTATCATGTTTTTAAGGTTTTTATTGAACACCGATGTAATAAATATTTTGACGTGATTTTGACAGATGAAACAGATTGACAGCCGTCAATGCTGTCATAAACGTTTCTTTGTTGTGTTTTTAACGCAGTTACGTTACGAGGTAGTGTTTTTTCATATACTTTTATTTCTTTTTCTATCTAGTATTGAAGGATTTTAAATACTGCTAAAAATACAAATTATTGGAAGGAGTTTTAATAGTAATTTGTACCTCGGTACATGTCTGGTCCGAAAAAAAAACACCTCCTTTGCATTTTTCAAATTAATTTATTCACTTTTGAGTTCTGCTAAAAGCTGCTACACTGTCTGAGAACTCATGTGAGAAGGTGTAAGGTGTCAAGTGTAGAGACTTTAGACCTTCTCGGTTCTCGCGCTATGTTCTGGCGAGCCTACTCGCCGACAATTCTCGCGTGAGTCTTTAGGACGTATTAGAGTACAGATACAGACAAAACCGCTATCTTTGTTGAAAGAGAATTAGAGAAATTACCCCCTGTAAGGATACAGGGGGTAATTTCTCGATCACATATAATAAGTCGGTGGAGAAACATTATTAAAAAAAAATCACATTGACCTGACGACCTTATTGAAGTACATTGTCGTATATAAATCGGAGATTAAAGACTTAAAATCATCCTGTGCTGCGGTCGTCTAACTAATCAGAGTAGAAGACATGAAATCTGCGTCGTTGGCAGATGTAGAACGCACTGACACCGCAAACGTTAACATAAAACGAGGTGCTTACTTACTGGACAGCGGTCAAAAGACCTTCATAGGTTCAAAATCATTTATTTCAAGTACGCCAGTTACAGGCACTTTTGAGTTGTTGACGAACCAAGACAACAATAAAATTGAAAAGTCCCAGTCACAAGACATAATTACTGTGAAAGTACTGTAGTTGCCCATTCCAAAAAGTAGATCTCTATGGAAAAGAACGGGCAAGAAACTCCATGGACACTCTTTTAAATCATAATATTGTTACTACTACTTGTTACTAAAACCCTGGTTACATCATTCATGTTGAAATGGTACATTATGTGAGAACGATGTAGCAAGACATGCACGTTAAAATTGTCCGTAGTACAAAAAAATTACAATTCGAAAATTAAATAATTATTTTTGTTTTGTATTGGTTGACAACGAAATACCTGAAATATTCTATTTGTGATGGAGCGATGAAAGAAACCGAACAAAGTTGAATTCTCATTCAAAATATCGCATCCGCTGAGGCAACTAGTTTGACGAGATCAAAGTTCCTTTGGAGAATATGGAATATGGTACATCCATGTATATCTATACAAATAATTAAAATTGGAGTAATAAAAAAAAACTTTTTATTGAATGCATATGAAAGTACATATTGGTAATTATAACAAAAACATTTTTTTTTAATTTTTGTTTGTCTTTCGGTTTGTTCCGACTTTTACTGACAGATAGCTGATGTTATAAGGAGTAACTTTAGTTTTTATTTAAAAAAAAGATAAGGGTTCCGTGCGAAAAAAATTAAAACCATGAAATTGTTAACAAAATCCGATTCAAATAGGGAAGTAATATTTTTATAATAATTTCACGCGGAAAAAGTTCGCGGGCAGTTTCTAGTTAAAAATATGTACTATTCAATCTACGTTGACACATTTCACATTTGTAAGGATTGTACGGTCCTTTCAGTTTATTTATTTGATAATTTATACACTAAATACAGAAGAGGAGAAAGGAACAGAAAATAGTACACAGGTGATGCTTATTTCTAATGAAATCTCTTCCAGCACACCTGCGAAAGGCGATACTAAAAAAAGAGATGTAGACATAGTGTGTAAAAGAAGAAGAGAAAATGGAATACCAGGCCACTCAGAAAGTATTGCGATAAATAGTTTTTATATATGGGAGACTGGCCAGTTACAATCTTTTTCGAAAATATGATTACTTGTAAGTAAAAATATGTGTGTTCCATTTTCAAACCCTCCACTTTTTTTGCGAGCTAATTCAAAGTATCGTGTCTTACTGAAAAATGGATCTGCGCCGGGAACATTTTAGAGCTATGATTTTTTACGATTTCAAGTGTCGCCTGAAACCGGATGAATCGTTCGATAGACAAATGGCATTTATGGATGAAGGCCCCTCCAAGGCAACCGTGTATCGTTGGTATAACGAATTTAGGCGCGGTCGACCAACCTTGGGGGATGAAGAAAGAAGCGGTCGCCCTTTGATGGCTATTACGGAAGAAAACGTGCTAGCAGTGAAAAATTTAATCCGAGATAATAGGCGAATTACATATCAGGAGATTCAGCACATATTAAAGATTGGATCGGGAAGCGTTCACGAGATTCTACACGGGCATCTTCGCGTGAGGAGGATAGTATCGCGCTGGGTGCCGCACTACCTCACCGACGCTCAGAAGCAGGCCCGGGTGGAATGGTGCCGTGATATGCTGAACAAATTTGAAGCAGGCTCGTCTCGGCGTGTTTACGACATCGTAACAGGTGATGAGTCCTGGATTTATCAATACGATCCAGAAACCAAGCGCCAGTCGACAGTTTGGGTGTTTCAAAATGAACCAACGCCTACCAAAGTGAAGCGATCTCGAAGTGGGGGGAAGATTTTGATCGCCAGCTTTTTTAATTTGACAGGCCACTTGGCCTCAATTCCCTTACGAGATCAAAGAAGCATCAACGCCGAATGGTATACTACCAAATGTTTACCAGAAGTTTTTTCTGTTGTGAGCAACAAGCGACCAAACACAGGGCTCCGCGGACTACTGATCCACCACGACAATGCGCCTGCACACACCGCGCTCAAAACGAGGGACTTCCTGGACAGTACACCAGTCAAACTCCTGGGTCACCCTCCTTACAGCCCTGGTCTAGCACCGTGTGACTTCTATTTATTTCCAAAAATAAAAAATCAGCTCAAGGGGCCACAATTTTCGTCGCCGGAAGATGCGCTGGCTGCGTTCGAGCAGGCTGTAAACGAGGTGTCTGCGGCGGACTGGAAAAAGTGTTTTGAAAACTGGTTCAGACGCATGAATCTTTGTATAGAGGCTGGTGGAGAGTACTTTGAAAAGATTTAATAAAAATATATGTACCTGTAGAACAATTTTTTTTAGTGTCGCAAAACTTTCTGAGTGTCCCACGTACATAAAGCAGATAACTATTTTAATTATAATACACAGTATACGAATATACTTACATACGTATAAATACAATGACAAAACACATAGCAATACTAAAAATACAATAAAATAAATAATAATAAATACCTATGCAACTATAACGAAATGGAAAAAAAAATTCACTCTTCTCTTTAAAACAGCAACAGTTTGGCAGTCCCTAATGTCAGCGACAATAAAGCGGTCACCACGCATTCAATACATCATTCTAAACTCCCACACATATAAACTTTTCGTGGGTTATTAAAAAAAAAAAACAGCTGTTTCCTACAAAAGTGCAATACCTACACGGTCAAAATGTGTGGAACAGCTGTTTTTTTTTAAATTACCGATGAAAAATTTTCATGTTCAGAATGATGTACTGATTACGTGGTCACCGTTTTAGCGTCGGTGTCCCTTCTACCCTGTATTTGTGTCTTCCAAAATTACAGAATTGATTAAACTACGTGGACATTATGTCACATTCGCGAGGTTTTTTATCAATATACAGATTTGTGAGTTGGGTTAAATGTTTTAATAAAACTTGCTTTTCGAGTACTTTTGACCAAATCTACACTGACATGATTAGTTCAAATTTAGAAAGGGTTTATTGCCGGAGTCTACTTTATCGTGTGGTTAGGACCTAACCTGGTGTCAGAGTTTTTATACCACTCCTGGGCCTCTGACTTGGCTTTACATGTCGTAGAACTATCTCCCAGGCATGCTGGTTTCTCACGATGTTTTCCTTCACCGAAGCAAGTGATAATTATACAATACGCACATTATTCCGAAAAATCAGAGGTGCGTGTCTTGGGTTCGAACTCGATACCTGTGACTTGGAAGTCTAACGGTCACACCACTAGGCTATCACTGCTTTTATTGCCGGCTGTACAAGAATGTTTTCTTAGATTACTCTTATCATTAAAACTGCGCTGACATATGTCACAATGGTAAGGTTTCTCACCAGTGTGTATTCGAATATGTTTTTTTAAATCACTACTATCTTTAAAGCAACGCTGACACAATTCACACTTATAAGGTTTTTCACCAGTGTGTGAACGAATATGAACTGTTAAATGAGCCTTTTGACTAAAACTACGCTGACATATGTCACACTTGTATGGTTTTTCACCAGTGTGAATACGAATATGTTTCGTTAAAACACCTTTACTACCAAAACAAACCTGACATACATCACACTTGTAAGGTTTTTCACCAGTGTGTGTACGAATATGGTTTTTTAAATTACTTTTACTACCAAAACAAACCTGACATATATTACACTTGTAGGGTTTTTCACCAGTGTGTGTACGAAGATGAACTGTTAAATGACCGCTTTGACTAAAACTACGCTGACACACATTACACTTGTATGGTTTTTCACCAATGTGTGTACGAATATGTTTTGCTAAATATCTTTTAAAACCAAAAACACACTGACAGACATCACACTTGTAAGGTTTTTCACCAGAGTGCATACGTACATGGTTTGTTAATTCACTCTTTGTACTAAACTTACAGTGGCATATTTCACATTCGTGCGGCTTTTTGAATTTACTAATAGATTTATACGTACGATTTTGAGTGTTTCGGACAACTGTCGAGTTGGATACTTGGTTCGTCTTTTGTTCGGCTGATATTGAGTCTTCTGATGTTGTTTTTCGTAAGTGTAGTTTTGGTTTCTTCGCAACAGTCGACCCTGCGATAATAAAGTCGGTAAGTACAATTTTCCAAGTACATCGGGGATATGAGGCGTGAATAGAAATCAAATAAACAGGGTTTCTGTGATGATGATATTAGTATAATAGTGCAAAGACATTCAAATATTTACGAGCGACAGACGGAGCAAGACGACGAAAATCGTTATCCAATACTTGTTACTAACTAGTAACAAATCGTTCTGTCTAGTGTCATACGCCCGCTTGTCAGGTAGCATTCGTGTGTCAAAATCGAAAATGTTCGGGATCAAAAATTTTGTATGAAAATATTCCCAATGTCCGCTCTATAAGTCTTTTAAATCTCTTTGGTATAGTGGGAGTTGTCAGTACGCAATTTTGTAAGTCATAAGAGCTACTCAGCGGTAAGGGTTCACAGGGTCGACCCCTGTGACAATAAATCGGTTAAATACAACATTCCAAGGAGATTAGATGGGAGATATGTTTTACAATTTTGAAAAAAATACAACTGACTTCCACAAAAACTTAAGAGGAGGAGACGCTTAAACTTGGCAACTTGTCGTGGTTTTTTAAACGCCCATATAAGTTTCCTAACACGGGAGGATGTCTGTTCAATGTGGGGACGGCAGCTAAGTCCTTCGTCCAGAATCACTCCCAGGTACTTCAATGTTTTTTGTTGTTTGATTGGAAGACTTGAGCATGGTATACTGTTGTTAGCGGCGTCACAGGAGTGCGCTTTGAGACTAAGGCGAGGCGCCTACTATCGGTGGGCATCGGTGCGGCTCGGTACAGCTCGGGCGCCTTACGGTGGCTTCGGGCGCCTGAGAGTTGCCTCGGCAGTCGTAAGCATACCTAAGGACGCCGAGGCTGGTTTCGGCTAGCTTCGGCAAAACTAAGAACAGTTCGAGTGGCAGACAGATCGCAGAGCAGTCGTAACGTTACGGGAAGAAAACAGTTATGCGTGTGTATTTAAAATGGTGAATTGGGACTTAGTTCTCGAAGACAGCCTCGGCGTCCTTATGTATGCTTACGACTGCCGAGGCAGCCCGAAGTCGCCCGAAGCAGCTCTCAGGCGCTCGAACCGTCCGACGCCCCCCGAAGCCAACGTAAGGCGCCCGAGCTGTACCGAGCCGCACTGATGTTCACCGATAGTGGGCGACGCGCCTAAGTACTACAGTACTTAAAAAAACAAAATAACTTGTGTTCGGATGCCGGTGACTTTTGTGGGTTTGTTTAATTTTGTGCCACCGACTTCCAAAACGTAGTTATTTAAAATTGTTTTTTATTTTTTTTCCCCTTTTTGTTGGCACGGGTGGCGCAGTGGCTGAGCTATTGATTTCTGCGCTGCGTGTGACGGTTCGATTCTCGCACGGAACAAATATTTGTATGGTCTACAGCTAGTTGTTCCGGGTCTGGCTGTTTGTGTATGTGAGTTTAAATGTTTGTAAACGCACCCGCGATACAGGAGAAATTCCTAGTGGGGGGGGGGGGCAACTTTTATTTAATTTATTTTTTTAATAAAATGCGGAGGATTACTTTAACGCCTCAGTGCCCTATTGTCGAAATTTTTATATTCCGTTACGGAATACTTATAGATTCGGTCTGTCCGTCAGTATGTCCGTCCGTCCGTACGTCACAGCCATTTTACTCCGAGACTATAGGCACGACACATCTGAAATTTGGAGAGTAGGAGCCTTCTATGAGCCTCTACACATATATGATGTAAATTGTTATGACCAATGACGGGAACACTGCATCTCCCTGTTTGCTTATCCATCATTCTCCTAACCTTACCCTAATTTACTGGGGGTCGGCGCAGCATGTCTTCCCCTTCATCCCATCTCTCGATGTATGGATCGCTAGTTGTCGTCACCTCATGCACGGTCACCTATTAACTACCTAGTACTTACTATTGGTCTCCAACCGCCTTCGTTTCCGCTTTGATACTTCCATTTCTTCTTCCATTTTAATTTTGACCGCTACTAATGGTACGTCTTCTTCTGAATATTTTTCAAAGTGGTGCGGTTGGAGTAGTGTATCTTCTTCGTTTGAATAGCCAATTTCTAGAACTTCCCGTTTGAGATCTGTACATAAACAAAAACAGTCAAGAGCAATTTACGTTATACGAGGTGTAAACGGACCCTTTACGAAGCCGTCAACCAAGCATTCTGTACATCAAACTAAGTAACCCTACGCAAAAATTATTGCTGGAAAACCACATTTTTTTTGGGTGAAAAATCATGTTATCTATTAGAAATTTCTCAGTAGTAGCCCGTAATTTGGAAGTTGGCGGTATGAGAGCCCCGTGCCTCGGTGCGCACGTTAAGCCGTTGGTCCTGCGCCTGATCTCTCTCGGGTCGTGTCGGGTTGCCGGCCCATCCGACTATGAGAGTGAGGCAACAGAGAGTGCACCTGTGTCTGCGATGGCCTACCTGCGACGGCTAATCTTCGCTAAGATTAGCCGCAGTGACCGAAAACGGTCAGGACCATAGTAGTAATTGTTCTTACAAACATACCCTCAGTTTGATGTTCTTCCTTTGGCTCAATAGTATCATCTTGTCTCTCACAAACAGCTGGTAGCTCCTCTTTCACAACAACGCTTTCTGTTTGACCAACATCAACAATATTTATGCTTTCTACTGGAGTTTTCACGAGGCCACCGAAAAACTCATAGTTTTCTTGGTTTACTAAATAATTAGGCTGTAAGAAATGTATTGTCGTATCAGGTAAAAATATGCTGTAATTGTAAAGGCACAGAGTGTTTTTTCAGTGTTCCGTACGCACTCGAAAAGCCTCCACAAACGCCGAGAAAGAAGAAATTAAACACATCCTGGACAGTGTGAGACAGGACAGGAACAGTAACTGAGTCTTATTCTCGTAACTGTATGGATTCCACCAGTCAGCGGAGTAAGAGCATAAGACCCAGTTTCTTAATTAAGAATTTGAAGTTGAGAACTTATCGAAATATAAAAAAAAAATATACTAGTAATACCGGATTATTACCGGATGAGGAGCCCGTGGCTAACTAATAACAGCCACTCGGGTCGGTCGTCAGGTTAAGCCGCGCTTGCCTGGGTTGGTCCGTGGATGGGTGACCACCCATTACATACCGAGTTTCCTCTCTGACTCGGAGAGCACGTTAAGACTCTGGTCCCGGCTGTCAATTGTAGATCTTTAACAGTCGTTACAGGTAGTCAGTGGCCCGAAAGTCTGACAACCAGTCTTACCAAGGGGTATCGTATTACCCAGTACTAACTGGGTTGTGGAGGTGCGATAGGCAGTCGCTCCATGTAAAATACTGGTATTCAGCTGCATCCGGTTAGACTGGAAGCCGACCCCAACATAGTTGAGGAAAGGCTAACTTGACAATCTATACTTAAACCCAAAATTTTGTATTTAGAACAAATCACTTTAAGCATTTATACTGCTAAATTAGACAGTTACTCAACTTCAAATACTTGAATCAGAAGCGAACTGCCTTGTTGGTCCTGGGTTGGATTCCCGGGTCGGGCTAAGTCTTATTGGGTTTTCCATCAGGAAATTCTCAGTAGCAGCGACGAAGTCTGAATTTTTGCCCGGTTGATGGCAATAGGCTCGCTCCCTATTACATGGGACTTAAACAAAACTGGCGAAATGTTGATATACTATTAGGTACACCTCTGCTTAACCCTTCGGGGATTACAGGCATGATGTTATGTAAGTATGTAGAAGTGGAATGTTATATGTCAGTTAAAGAACAGCTCACCTGGTAATTTTCATTTGTCATCTGAGCAAACAGCTCTTCAGCTTCCAAACATTTCATCATCAATCGGTAACATTGCTTCAATTTAGCGCAGCAGATGAAACAAGCAAGAATCGGTCTACTGTCTTCAGTTACAAACTGCAACAAAACTTGTCTTACACTATTCTGTTTTTTGTATATTTATTTTAATGTAATTAATTTTATAATCTTCATTAATCTGAGTATAAGATAATATAAAGTTTTATTCAGTTCGCATAACATGGTACAATATTAAAAAGCTAGTAACAAAAAAAAACAATGACCCTTAATCGCTAGATTTTTACATATTCCCTGGATTCCACACCAGGATACCCTGGGTCATAGGGTCCAGTCTCTTCCCAAGTAAGGCTAACATGTTAGCTTTAATTGAACTAATTACACCATTTGCAACATTAATAAAGAACAATAATAAACTAAAATCTGTTATGTGTAACAATCAGTATTTAAAAATGCAAAAAATAAGTGAGAAAAATAAATGAAGGAAATAACAATAATAAAGTGAACAAACTAAAAACTATTGTGTGACAATCATTTTGAGATAAAGTTTGAGGACAAGGGGTTTGGTGCTTTTGGAAGTGTGTGTGTGTGTGAGTGTGTGTGCGAGTGTGTGTGTGAGTGTGTGTATATTATAGGAAGTTTGAATGTGGAGCCTGTTACAGAAAACTTTAAAAGAAGTTGTTTGTCTTGGTATGGACATGATGTAATGAGGGATGAAATGCATGTTACTAAAAGAGTGATGGATATGAATGTTGATGGATGAGGAGGGAGAGGAAGGCCAAAGAAAAGATGAATGGATTGTGTGACGAATGATATGAAAGATACAGGAGTAAATGATGCCGTGACGTCTGATAGGAGAGAATTGAAGAAGAACGTGTTGCGCCGACCCCGAGTAGAATGGGACAAGGGCAGGAAGATGATGATGATTCTTCATTCTCATTCAATCATACTTCCTGCTGCTACGCTAGCTTGCTATCTCTGCTTTAATAGCTATACTTTATGGGGTTTGATACCCGTGTAGTTGTTGATATAGGAGACCAAACCTATCAACACACTATGCATAGAATACTTTCAGTCTACCAAATATAATGTGAAGCTATCTAAGTACACATCATCACCATCCGCACTCTGAATTCACCCACTGCTGGGTATAGGCCTCTCTTCTTGTGCCAATCTCCACGGTCCTGTGCCAGTCTCATCCAGGTTTTACCCCAATGGCAACTAAGTCGTCTGCCCATCTCGCCAACGGACGAATCACATTTCTTTTCCCCATTCAGTGATAGCCTTAGTCCACCTATCATCACTGCGCCTAGCTAGGCGTCCTGCCCAACTCCATTTGAGTTCTGTAATGCGATTTCCAATATCGAAAACCATACTCGTTTTCTATACACATCTGACTGAGAAGGCATTAGCATTGATTCACTCTTATTCGAGTCAGATTGGGGACTCAAGTCCTGGTTTATTCATACTGATCTCCTTCAAAAAGTCAGTGAGTGCGCTCAGAAGATTGCTGGGTATTTGTGAGTCATATGCTCTGTCACATGGACTCAATTATAATGCTAGTAAGTGTTCTCATGCTACACAAATCAGGGAACAAGGCTCCTTCAGACGTGCCGCCAGTTAAGATCGGTGGGTCGGCACTAGTGAGGGTGTCTAAAGTTAAATATTTGGGTCACATGCTGACAGATCGCCTACAGGATGATGAAGACCTAGAGCGGGAAAGGAGGAAGGAGGGTGTTGGCAGTCCAATGTAATATGCTGGCCCGCAAATTCGACGATGTACCACAGATGTAAAACTGTTACTTTTCAGAGCCTTCTGTCAGTCTTTCTACACGTGCAGTCTGTGGATCAACTTTACTTGGCGGGCGTATAACGCCCTGCATGTTCAGTACAATGACGCTCTGAGGGCAGTGTTGAGAAAACCCCGGTACTGTAGTGCTTCCGCAATGTTTGCTTATGCTTCCATCGATGATTTCTTTGCGGTAATTTGGAAATGAACTGCATCAATGATTAGCAGGGTTTGTGGTAGCACCAACACTGTCCTCAGAATGTTAGCATGCAAAACTGATAGTCCTTTTACTGTGTACTGATCAGGTGTACACCTGCACAGGAATAGGAAATAGTTTAATTAAGTAATTGTTGTGTAACTTGTTTTGTTGAAGTACTAACAATTTACTAACTAATTTTACATTTTTATTTTTGTGTGGTCTACTAACAACCCAACTAACGCCTTCTTTGTATAAATTTTTGCACTGGGTTGTGTTTATGGACTGTTGTATGAAATAAGAATAAATTAAATTAAGTCTGTGATTTCTATTTTCCCCTAAGATCGCCATTTGATCAAAAGTTCATTATTATGAATTCTGATGTATGAGAGGTAGTTAAAACCAAAAGTAAAATTGGAAATTTAATCATTTTCAAATTATCAACTTACTGGAATATCAGTCAGCTTCTCATATAGTTCACGTAAGTTCTTGTTGGCTACCACATGCATGCGGATATTCTGCGCTAAACAGATCCTACACATAAGCTGTTTTTCCATCTTGTAACTGAATATGTACCACTGAACTTGAAAGCACTGCTGCTTACAAATAACTAGGGACGCTCGTTTATAAATGATCGAGAGCAGTTCTTTTGTGGATCACGATAAGACTGCATAATTATTACGGAAACCTACCGCGTGAATACCAATACCGGCATCAAACAGTTGCACAAAAATCAATAATAACAAGATCTTGATTTTGCATTGACAGTTTAGATTCTCTGTCCTTGTCTATGGAAAGTAAAATCATGGAACTATTATGTACTAGACACAGGCCGAAGTCACAGGATAAATATGGACAGTATGGAAACTAAGCCTAGTTGAGGACATAATTACCTACGCTCCATTGAAGTAATAGGGTTGTAACTTTCAATTTTTTTTTCCTATTTTTTTACAGTTTTGTTCTTATTAACAAAATTGTATAAAAAAACATTTAAAAAATATATATATTTATTTATTATTATTTATTTTAACACTTTAAAATTCTTAAATACCTAATGAAAAATGTACCTATTAAAACAAATTAAAATTTATAACATTAAAATGTCACAGTTTTTCCATCCACCGAAATCCGAAAACTGGTATCACGGAAGATCAAGATCGTTTAGTCGCCATACTCTCACTATGTTGGCACCATGAGCGAGCGAGTGAACAGATATGAAAGAAAGTATCGGTCGCGAAGCTTGCCGCCCGCTCCTTGCGTAAAATACCTACATTAGCGTAACACCGAAATGTAAGAGGGCTTTTAATAAACCAAAGTTCAAGCTGGTGGCCACTTTTACAACTCAGGAGGAAGGTAAACAATAACTTTTGTAAAAAAATACTGTCCTATGTATTTTATTATGTTTATCAGCTATAAATACCGTCTAAACCGCCCCATTCTGGATTTACAGATATGTTCATGAATTCATTATGATCGATCACACGGACTTATAGTTCGATAACGATTATAACAATAAATAATTTTTACCTTTCAAAATCAAGAAGAAGTTTAAAATACGATAGCTCCAGTTTTGATGAAACCGAGTTCAAACAGCCATAATTATACTACGCAATACGTTCGTGGCATTTTTAAAAAGATCGCGGATATAAACTTAAACGTGACCACTCGTCTTGACGCGGCATTCAATATTATTGAGAGCACCGCGTCGGTCATCAATGAGTCTCGTCATTGTGCGTGAGTGTGCCGTTTCGAGCGTTTGTAGGTAGTTTCCATACTGTCCATATTTATATCGTACCTAAGTCCCAGTATATTATGTTAGTTAAACACGTTGCTCTAGCGCACGTCGAACTTACTTGCCACAATGCTGACCACTCGTTGCCACATTAAACCGAGTGACTCGGAACTCATGAAATTTCAAGTAAAGCAAGTTAATAGTTTTTGTATGTCTAAAATGAATTCACTCTGTATCTTTTATTGGAATTGATTGTGACCTAAAGGTTGAATGATACTGCGAGAATCTGAGAAAATTACCGAATTTTTAATGTTGTGTAATTTAATATGAATTTAATCAAATTAATTGCTCATTGAGTTCTTCAAAGCAAGCAATGAGTATGAGTATTTTATAGATATGCTAATGTGGCGTTTATATACTCTGTGCCCGCTTTGAAAACCTTACCTTAGTGTCTTTGCCGTAATGTCAATGTCAATCAAAGTGGTCAATACAAGTATTTAGGTTTTTGTGCATTGCATTTTTTAAAGAGTTATCTGTGATTTTATCCTTGTTTTCATACCGGTATTCGTACTACATGTGCAATAAGTGGTGTCTAGGGTTTAATAAACTAATTCATATAAATTATTGGCTGTCCTACGAGTGATGTAATAAGTCTAGCACTCTCCGGCCGCTGTCGTCTTAGCGTGGTCCACAAACACAAACGAACTGCTCACGATAATTGGTCAGAGAGTCCTGTTAAATAATTACAATTATTATTTAGCTGTAAAGTTAAGCTTAGTTGGGAAACTTTATTTAACAATTATATGCAAGCTCCGCCTGTTATTTGTACGCAGCAGAATTTCTAAGTTGAAGTAATTATCTTCAGTGATACTTAACCAGATACAAGATGGAAAAACTACCAATGTGTAGGATATGTTTAGTGATGAACGTACGCATGTATGTGGTGGTCAACAAGAACTTGCATGAACTATATGAGAGGCTGACTGATATTCCAGTAAGTTGATATTTTGATAATATTTATATTTCCAGAACATTTGTATTTAAATGCCTTTCTTACTAGGATTCATATGAACTTGTAATCAGAGATTGGTTGGGGAAAAGGGAATACAATGACGTTGGTGAAAGAATGATAGTTTTACGAAACCTGTTCATAAAATACCCGACTGCCTCATGGTCTTGTAGTTGTAATTGCGACTGCTGAGCATGGGTTCGATACTCTTAGAAATTCCTGATGGAAGAACCCAACAGCACTTTGCCCGACGCTTGAAATGAACCACATGCTCATTAGTCGTGCCTGCAACCACTTGGCTGATGAGGCAGTCTTGTGGGCTTGTGCCCGGTTGATTGCAATAGGCTTGTCTCCCAAAAATATAACTGGACCATATTCGGGATTATAAGCATGTTAGGTACTGTAGAGTATGTGTTAGAATACTCCATGTTAATTTCAACACTCGGGGGATTACAGGCATGATGTTAAGATGTTCATAAAATAAGATCAATAGTTGTGGACATGAGAAGTATAAGGTCGTATATACAAAAGTTTGTATTTGTACATCCGACCTTACGCCAGGCGTCCTTCACTCTATAGAAATCATCCACTTAAGTACCTTATGGCTCGCATTCGCCCGGGCGGGCAAAATCCAGTCAGTTGCCACGCTCCCGCTCGTGTATGTGCCTACATACAGTACCCGCTCGCCTTATTGATGGCTAAATCTCATGCAAATTTCAATGGAGTCTGTCAAAATAAAACTATCTAACCCAACAAAAGTTTATCTTTTTATAAATTATCTTAACACATTAACATTAATTAATTAATTATTAAATAATTTTGAGAAAACATTAACTAGCTGGCCAGGAAGCATGCCAAAGGAAGTGAAATTTAAAGTACATGTTTTCCGAAATTTATATTATGTAGATTAAATAGTTAGCCTTTATTATACTGTGGAATATTAATGTTTAGCGGTGAATGTATAAGCTTGTACCTTTTATTAATGGAAAACTACAGACAAGCAGTTAAATAAATTGTCTATATGGGAGCTACATCTGCCAACAAACTGCTGTGCAGTTTGGCAGAAGTAATTTTTTTTTGTAATAGGATGTAAACACAATTAAAACCTTTTTCATTTTTTTTTTCATTCCTAAGGAGTACTTTTTAAAGTTATTTGTTAGATTTAGAATTTTTGCGACGGTTAGATTTAATAATCTAAATTTATGGGAGGGTACAAAGTTCATTTGTGATTTTCAATAAATAAAAATTGTTTTAAATCAAACAAAAAACTGTTTGTAGTCACCCATTCTTTTGTGTAATAATTTCACCGTACCTTTATACAACCATAGTGTTGCGTTCAATGATGCACGTGAGCGCCCAACACCACGGCAGACGACGTAGTAGGTATCCTCGGGCGGGCGCATAAGGTACATTGTAGCGTGCACGAAGGCCTGTAATATTTTTGTAGGAAAGTATAGTGTTAAGTATCAATCTTTTCCTACAGAGTGAAGTATCTGTTCCGAAAGGAACTATTTTTAATAATCTGTGCTTACGCTTCTGATTTTGAGAGTTGCCAATCTGCTTAGAGCATGAGCAATGATCAATGCATATATGCCTTCTCAGAGAGGCATTCAAAAAGCGTTCCTGCACAAAAACTTTAGACTACAGTGTTCTCAATATATTATTCACAAACCCAGAAAACTTAAAGCACTAAGTTTTGTTGCAGTTTGTAACTGACGACAGTAGACCGATCCTCGCTTGTTTCATCTGCTGCGCTAAACTAAAGCAATGCTTCCGATTGCTGAGGAAATGTTTGGAAGCAGAAGAGCTGTTCGCTCAGATAATGAATGGGAATTATGAGGTGAGGTGGTCTTCAACAGACATTTATTCTGTTAACTTCTAATTTCAGTAGGTATAGTGCGAATTTAATGAAGCCCTGTGAGCATCAACATTTTTTACCTAATACCGAAATCATCTTTTTACAGCCAAAACCTTTAATAAACCAAGACCACTTGGAGTTTGCCCATGGGTTTATTATCTCTCCAATTCTGAGTCTAAGTATAGTTGAAGCTGGTCAAACAGAAAGCGTTGTTGTGAAAGAAGAATTACCAGCTGTTTGTGAGAGACAAGATGATATTCTCGAGCCGAAGGAGGAATATCAAAGTGATGGTATGTTTTCAAGACAATAAATTATTGATAAAATAATATTTTCCATGAAATAAAGGTACGATTTTTTAAGATTTTAGTTTATTGTTAATTAATGGGGTAGAAGAGACACCGAGGCACAAATGGTGGACACTTAAATTTAGTATGTCATGCTAGTGACTCAGTTCTGGGCGGACACAATTTAGATTGCCATCGACATGCTAAATAAAATAAATAAATAAATAAATAAATAAATATCGCTGGACATTGCACACAGCGCCATCTAGTGCCACACTAAGCAACGAGGCTTGTGTCGTGGACACTAGATAGTTAGTAAATAGAAGTACATCATGCTTAACCCCTATTTTTTTTGGGGTGGGTAATCATCAAATGACATCTCACGCTCTGGGTGGAGCGGGAGGGCGTGTCAGACTCTTACTGACTAATACCCACCCGTGTTCCTTCAGTTGCCTGTGCCAAGGTGCCAAGGGTCACGGTAACTCTTTCGAATAAATCCGCAACCCTGGCAGGCATCGGTTCTAAAGGACCCCGTCAGTTTGTGCTGACATCTCTTTGAGGCGAGCGTGGAACACAACGCGCCATCGACCCAGGCCTGGTCCTTACCGGACGGCGAGCTACCCATTGCTCGCCGTCCGCAAGCCCGCGCCTACGGTGTCCGGGAATCTGCTTGGGATGCTTGTGCGTTGGTGTCTCTTCCACCTTGTATTGTTTAATTAACAAATCATAATATGTAGTCAATTAAAACAAATGGAAACTTAATGCTTCAGAAGATTTTGTCTCATACTATACTTGTTTGCGTTGATGCCAGCTATTGATTTGATTAAAACTGCTTTTATGCATGTCTGGTATTTTTAAGTATAAACAAAATGGCGGAATTTCGGCTGGCCAGGCTCCATACTAGCATATTCAAACCTTTGTATTTATACAGTCTGGTTAGTTTAATTTTGTGTGTAATATCTTTGAATCTAAGAGACCAAGAGATTTACTCGTCTGTAGGTGTCTTACACCCGTATCTATAGTCAAGTTAAAGTAATTAATTGTGCATTTTTTTATCGAATAGACATGAATTTAAATGAAGTAAGAACCGCCAAAAGAAGCAAAGCTAAGAATTATAACTTTTTACAGTTCTAACATCAAGCAATTACTAAAATACATGAAAAAACGTATTTTAAATAATGAAATTGACTGAAGTAAACACTTTGACTTGTTTATATGTAGATATGGGTGTTATATTCAAAGATATTAGCATTTAATTGAACACACCATAGATCAGGCGATTAAAAAAACAAGTTTTTTTTCATTTCTAGTGTTCATCCAAAGGATGAACCCTATTTTTTAACCGACTTCAAAAAAAAGGTTCTCAATTAGGTGGTAATTTTTTATTTTGTTACCTCATATCTTCGTCATTTATGAACCGATTTGAAATATTCTTCTTTTATCTGAATGGATTTACTTCCCGATTGGTCCCATAGAAATTTCATCAAAATCGGTACAGCAGTTGCGTTTTTAAATCAAAATAGAAATTAAATAAAAAAAGTAAAAAATTACCTACTCATTTTATTATTGATTCGGGTCGAGAATCATTAGCACAGTTACCTCCTTGAATTTGACGAGGATGCAAAACTAAACCTTGTATTAAGGCGAATACACTTCGTTCTTGTATTTATTTGGTAGCGCTTGTGCTACATTACACTATTCACTAACACTAAACACTAACACTAACACTAAACACTAAACACTAACACTAAACACTAACACTAAACACTAACACTAAACACTAACACTAAACACTAACACTAAACAATAACACTAAACACTAACACTAAACACTAACACTAAACACTAACACTAAACACTAACACTAAACACTAACACTAAACACTAACACTAACACTAAACACTAAACACTAACACTAAACACTAACACTAAACACTAACACTAAACACTAACACTAAACACTAACACTAAACACTAACACTAAACACTAACACTAAACACTAAACACTAAACACTAAACACTAACACTAAACACTAACACTAAACACTAACTCGAATGGTTTTGTTCTTTTTAGTCTTCTCACTATGTCCGTGTGGTAGAGAAGCTGGATCGCCTCGACGTTCACATGCTGATGAAGTATGTTCGTGAACTTCTACAGATTTTTGTTTCACTTTTTCGACGAATTCAACTTTTAGGTCACGATGGAGGTCATCGTTTCGTACGTACCAGGGTGTATTTACGATTACTCGTAATACTTTGTTCTGGAATCTTTGAATGATTAACACATTGGTCTGTTTCGTGCAGCCCCATAGCTGAATACCATAAGTCCAAACTGGCATCAGGACTTGTCTGTATAACAACAATTTGTTCTGCACGGATAGCACGAAGTTTCTTCCAAGCAGCTAATACATTTTTTTGAACTGTAGGTCCAGTTCATCTTTTTTCTTCTTGACGTGGGCTTTCCAGCGTAGCTTTGCATCAAGGGTCATGCCGAGATACTTGGCTGTATTTTCGTATAGGATTAGTTTGTTATCAATATAAACTTGGAAATGCTGTTGTTTTTTGTTAGTGAAGTCTATATGTACAGAATTGGAGTCATTTAATTTAATCCTCCATTTTTTGGTCCAGTTATAAACTGGATTAACAGCCATTTGAACCTTTTCTACAGCTTCTTCGTGGCTGTTTCCAACAGCCATTATGGCAGTGTCATCAGCAAAGTAACCATTAGTAATGTACTCTGGTTCAGGAATATCGCAAAATAGTAGGTACAGGACCGGACCTAGCACACTCCCTTGCGGTAGGCCAGCTTTTATTGCTTTCAGTTCTGAATAGGCATCTTCTTGTCTTATTCTAAAGACTCTGTTTAGAATGTAGGATTCCAGGATATCTGCAAACTGTTTCGGTAGCATGCTCCTCATTTTATGTATAAGGCCTTCATGCCATACTTTGTCAAATGCTTGCGCGACGTCCAAAAATACAGTAGCACAAACTTTCTTATTTTCTAAGACGTTTTGTATTACGTTTGTGATCCTATGCACATGATCGATAGTTGAGTGTTTGTCTCGAAATCTAAACTGGTGCTCTGGTAATAAGTTCTTACTATCTATTATTGTTAAAAAACAAGATGGCTGCCATTCGCGGGGTGTTGGGTTAGGAATATTTGGAAACGTGTATTTGTCGATAGAAATGAGTAACAATATGCCCTTAAAGTATCGGTTACCATTATCAAAACACATTGTATAGACTGAACTTCGGGACGCTTCTGTATGCTTTCAAATGTTTAAAAAAAATAATTTACATTTTGCAGTGTGTTGTGTGATGTACAGTTAAAACTAAACTGTTTATATAATAACAACAACAACTTAACAACAAAATCAACTCAACTCAACTTTTGTTTATATAGTTTATGTCGTGTGTTCAATAAAATGGTGAATGATAAATAACTCTTAACTGTTTTTGTTTACTTACAGATCTAGAACTGGGAAATCTGGACAATAGCCGTCTAGATGTAGAAGATAATATACTACCACAAGATTTTGAATCCGATTCAAAAGACGATATACCTTTAATAGAGTTTAAAATAGAAGAGGAAGAAGAAGAAGAAGAAGCATCTAAGGAGAAACGCAGAGCCGTGGAGACCAATAGTAAGTATTCGTTACTTAGTCAATAGTAGGTAGTGTCCCACCGAAGCTTCCGATTAGGCCATCTTCGGCGAAAGGAACACCTTCGGCTTCGGCCAAAATGGGCCGACGTTTTGGCCGACGCCGAAGGTCTTTAACAAGGGCTGACTGTACTGTACAGGGTGGAGTACTGAGACGAGTCAGTAAGGACAGGTACCTTGACCGTGACATCCGTCGCCACCCATCAAACTGGACCCGAGACGGCGGCGCGTAGTGTTCCTCGCGCGCCTCTCTTAGACGTAACGGGGGGAGTTTCACACCTCACTTACCCCCGGGACGAAGGCTCGCAGGTCAAGGGGGTCGGCACTAGTCCGGGGCAGCGGAAGTCGCATTAGTTCTCGCTGCCCCCCGACGTAAGTGTGCGAGGGAACACCGGTGTGGTTTTAGTCAGTGCGAGGCTGACAGACCCCTCCGCTCTCCCCAGGGCGGAGGACATCCATTGAGGATATCCACATCGTGAAAAAAAAATACCTTGACCGTTGTAGCTACATGAAAGCGGTCCGATATCCCTAGTAAGACAGTTATAAACCGCTTTCATATTACTATCATCATCTGCCTAGCCTTTTCCCAACTATGTTGGGGTCGGCTTCCACTCTAACCGGATGCTGCTGAATACCAGTATTTTACACGGAGCGACTGCCTATCTGATCTCCATAACCCAGTTCGTACTGGATAATACGATACCCCTTGGTAAGAATGATTGCCAGACTTTCGGGCCACTGACTACCTGTAACGACTGTCAAGATCTACAAATGACATCCGGGACCAACGGCTTAACGTGCTTTCCGAGGCACAGAGGAAACTCCGTGTGTAATGGGTGGTCACCCATCCTCGGACCAATCCAGGCAAGCGCGGCTTAACCTGACGATCGACCCGAGCGGCTGTTATTATTTAGCCACGAGCTTTCATATTACTATCTTCCGGAATATAGCTATATCCCTAGGGATATAACTATATCACGGCTTTAACTATCTTACTGCGACATATATACTTCATTGCGCGTGGCTGTACATACACACCTCCTATCCCCAATCTACTTGGAATGTTGTACTGACGTGATTTATTATCGCAGGGTCGACTGTTGCGGAGAAACTAAAACTACACTTACGAAGAACAAAATTTGAAGACTCAATACCAGCCGACCAACAGACAAACCAAATATCCGACTCGGAAATTATCCGAAACACTCAAAATCGTACGTCTCATGAATGTGAAATATGCCACTGTAAGTTTAGTACTAAGAGTAATTTTAATAAACATGTGCGTACACACACTGGTGAAAAACCTCACAAGTGTCATATATGTCAGCGTAGTTTCAGTCAAAAGGATAATTTAAAAAAACATATTCTTATACACACTGGTGAAAAACCTTACAAGTGTCTTATGTGTCAGCGTAGTTTCAGTCGAAAGAATACTTTAACAAATCATATTCGTACACACACTGGTGAAAAACCTTACAAATGTGATATATGTCAGAGTAGTTTCAATCAAAGAAGTCTTTTAATGTATCATAATATTCGTTTACACACTGGCGAAAAACCTTACAAGTGTGAAATATGTCAGCGTTGTTTCAGTCAAAAGGGTGCTTTAACAGGTCATATTCGTACACACACTGGTGAAAAACCTTACAACTGTGAAATATGCCACTGTACGTTTAGACTAAAGAATAGTTTGACAAGACATGTGCGTACACACACTGGTGAAAAACCTTACAGGTGTGATGTATGTCAGGTTTGTTTTGGTAGGAAAAGTACTTTAATAGAACATATTCGCACGCACACTGGTGATAAACATAAATATCCATTAAAAAAGAAAACCAAAATATAAATTTAAAAAATAATACTTAAATGTAAGTATTATTTATTTACAGAATGAATACACAAGATGTCCATATCTTCTATTCTTCTTCGTCGGAGTCATCTGTTGTACTGTCGTCTTCCTGTAGGTTTATATCCCATCAAAAACAAAGGTGAAAATGGGAGCCAAGTTCAATATTAAGAATATGCGCGGTTGAAACTTCGCCGACAAGAGTTGAGATCTCAATGGGTGGCAAGTTCTGTAGATAATCCAGACATTTATTTACAAGAACATTACAATATTCTAAAATAAATTTAAATCGCAATTTCTTGAGTGAGTGGGTCAGTGACAAAATCAAGGAATTTTGACTTGCAATAATTCATAAACGACAGGTTCAAATTGAATGTGTATGAAGAATTTTCTCAGTGGTTGTATTTGGGATATTTCAATGATTTCACAACGTTTAACATTAAAAACACAATATATGGCACAAACAGATAAACAGTGAAGTAATAACAATATTAGCGGACAGGGTTTTGCGAGCGTGGCGTCAGCACTCGCGATCTATGGTTAGCTTGGCGCGTCTCGGGGCCGCGGGCGGTGTTGCCAGCTCTAAAGATGCATTCTCACAAAAATGTTTTAAAGATAGTGCTACATCCGCACCCTCTGACCCAGACATGCGCCCACGCGTCTGATTCAGTCAAGATATCGTTTAAGCCTACCGCGCCTAAGCTTTTCGTTGGCCGAAGCTGGCGCTACGTCACCTACGAACGGGGTCAACTGAAAGACGTGGTACTTTCCTAATGTTTCACTGCTACTAAACCTTTCCAACAAATAAGTGGTTGCGCTTAAGGGCTCCTTAATGCGGTATGGTCCATCTCTCCTCGGTATGAGCTTTTTCTTTTTCGTTTGCCCGTGTGTCGTGTTGTTGCTCCCTTGGGTCTTCAAAAGGTGCAGATCGCCGATCGAGTAGTCAGGTACAGGGCTACGCCCCTCGTCGGCATAGCGCTTCTGATTCGCTTGTACCTTTTCATGCACATCTCTAGCTTCAAAGAGAACGTTTGACATCCTCTGAAGGTAATATAATGGTGCGCATATCAGCGATGACGTCGGCCGGTGCACGCATCTCTCGTCCGAACTTCAGGCTTACCTGAAGTGAGTTACCTGCGGTGAGAATCCGGTACTGCTGGTCACTGCAGAGTTCAACGCTAAGCGTGTCGCGGGTAAGTGGGTGTCCCAGGTGTTGTGATCTTTCCCACAGATCCTCTAGATTCCGTACCATAAATATGTTGTTTGAATTCGAGTTCACCAAATGTAGCGGTAGGCACGCGGTGCGCGGGGACTGACAAGTGCAATCCGATTGGCTATTTCAAGGTGACGTAGTGACAGGACATTAAATGTAGATTCTGACGTCGATGTTTTTTTTTAAACAGAATGATATATTAATGTTCCCTTTTTATATTGTAAAGATCTTACTTCATTACAATATTTGTAATAGATTACTGAATATTCCTAATGAACACAGTTTTAACTTTAACATTTTTACATGCCATTGGTTTAATTGACGGTTGAATTTGCACAAAACCCGATTATTTTTTCAGAATGAACCGTAATTGTATGTATTTATATTTTAATTGAACTATTTTGTCCAAATAAACAACAAAATATCAATAGCATCGATATCTATTTTGTCCAAATAAACAACAAAATATCGATAGCATCGATATTTTATTTATCGATAGGCAAGAACGTATTGCTCATGACACTATTAGTTTTGTGGGAAAAAGACAGCAATACAATAATACCTAATGAGTGAAAGGGAAAGACATCAACGACAGTCTCTACATCTGCCACTATAAGTCGAGCTCTTTCTAAAATGGTTGATTTTATAATTTTACTTAACAGTTGAATATTATCCGATCTTTTTTTATAACTCAAGGTCCTGGATAATTTTCCTCACCATTTAACAGCATAGGTAGTCGTTTTTTTTTTTAAGTAAACCGTAATAATCAAACTTTCATACATATTGAATTCTCTAAATTGCTAGCGTCATCACGGGTCTAACTTCTGGTCAACACTGAAGAAATAGATCTACGCGCATCGAGTTATATTAGTGCTAAGTCACAAATGTGCGGTGCGCATAAGTTGCCTTCTTTGCGGAATCTAGAGGAGGTTATCTGTGGATCTTTCCCCACCAGAATAGTAAGTTGCGGTTTGAGATCACGGTTCTTTCTTTCCACCGAGTTCGCTTGAGGATGGAATACTGGTGTGAGCGACTGAGTAATGCCAACGGAATGGCAAGCTTGCTCCATTACCTCGTTTATGAACTGTGCACCATTGTCACTCGTCACTCGAGATCCGTCTATCGACCGGTCTGACCCGAGATCAGGATCTTGGAACAGTTCAAGCTTGTAGCATCCTGTAGAGCAAATAGCTCTACCCATCGTGAGCACGTGTCTTCTACGATAAGTGTTCGCGCGCCACCGACCGCTCGGCAATGGCTGTCGGCGACAGTGGGCGACGACGGGTGGTGGCGAGAGGTGCGGCGTGCGTTACAGTCCACTGCCTTTGAGTAAAGTCATTTGTTAGGGACCTAACTAAGGACTTTACTCAAAGGCAGTGGACTGTAATTTATAAGAGTATATTCCAAAATAGGTAAGTACAATAAAATGCTGTTGATAAACTAAGGATTGTGCGCGCGCGTCGTCTTTGGAGATCGGTAGCGAAGTGAGCCAGTGGCCCGCGTCCCGCACGTCGCACGCCGCACCTCTCGCCACCACCCGTCGTCGCCCACTGTCGCCGATAGCAGCCGAAGATTGCCGAGCGGTCGGTGGCGCCCGAACAATAAGGATCCACTTGTTCTTATCACCGGTCTCCGGTAACGGACCGAAAAGGTCCACGGCAATCTCTTCGAAACGGCGATTAGTTGCGGGAGTCTGCAGTAGTCCGGCCGGTTTCCTATTATCGACTTTGTATCTTTGACAGTCTACACACTTTTTCAAGTATCCGACGGTGTGTTGCCGCATAACAGGCCAGTAATACTTCGACTCCACTCAATCCAGTGTGCGCTCTACTCCGCAACGTCCAGCCGTCGGTGCGTCGTGATACTCTGCCATGACTTTATGTCGTTCGTGCTCCGGTATAACGAGACATCCTGTCTCTTTTCACATTCGCCAGGTCCGTATCTGTATAGATCACCGTTTGACATGATAAAGCTACGCAACTTCTTCCCCTACACGGATCGTAGGTTGATTCAAGGTCTTCGATGATCTTTCGCACGTCAGAGTCCTTTAGTTGATTCTCACGAACGTCATTAGGGCTTCTTGGTGGGAAATCGACCTCGGCGTAGCAGATATCGCTATTCGTTTCCTCAGCACAAGGTGGTCGTGAGAGTGTATCAGCGATGACGTTTGAGTTACCAGGTGTATACTTTATATGGAGGTTGTACTCCTGGAGGGTAAGGACCCACCTTGCCAAACAACCACTTGGTGATTTAACAGTCATAAGCCATCGCAGAGGTTGGTGGTCTTTGTCTTTATCACAACCTCTTTCGATGTACATATGCGCGGAATTTGGTAACCGCCCACACAACTGCTAGCGCCTCTCTTTTCGTTGTGATATAGTTCCTTTCAGCACTATTCAACAAACGGCTGGCGTATTCCAATGGTCTTTCCTCGGGTCCCTCCCCCTGCATCAGCACAGCTCATATCAGCGCATATCTGCTGCTGTCGGTCCTCAACGTAAACGGCATCGATTCGTCGGCCTGACGCAGAATCGGAGCGGAGATTAACTTTCCCTAGATGCAATCGAAGGCATCTTGTTGCTTCGTGGTCCAGCTCCATTTGCTATCCCTTTTGAGAAGATCCGTCAGAGGTTTAGCAACATCGGCGTAATTGGGAATGAAGCGCCGGAACCAACTTGACGTTTGCAAAAATGTCTTCACGTGTTTCGCGTTCTCAGGTGGGGACATGTTAGCCATAGCTGCTGTCTTATCAGGGTTTGTCTTCACCCCACCTGGTACGATCACGTGGCCCAAAAACTTAACAGATTCGCGAGCAAAGCAACTTTTTTCACGGTTCACTCGTAGGTTGTACATCTCTAGCCGGTCGAAAACAGCATTCAGGTCTTCCAGGTGCTTGGGAAATTACTCGGACAGGACGATGACGTCATCTAAATACGTTAGCATGCAAACATCGGCCAATTCCTTGTCAGATCTAAGTCGCTCTATAAGCCGCTGGAAAGTCGCTTCTGAATTCCTCAAACCCATTGGCATCCTTTTGAATCTAAAACAACCGAGATGGCTCACGAACCCAGTCTTGTCGCGGTCGTCCGGTTCCACAGCAATTTGAAAGTAACCTGATCGCAGGTCGCAGGCTGTCATAAAACTGGTGTTCTTAGCTGCGTGGAGAAAGTCTTCGATGCGCGGAAGTGGATAGCAGGCACAGTTACAGCATTCAGCTTCCTGTAATCTACTCATAGGCGAACCCCTCCATCTTTCTTCGTCACGAGGACCACGTTGGCGACCAAAGGAGGCTCGCATTCTTCTATGCCATCAGTATCCAATAACTTCTGCAACTCCTGTTCCAGCAGAGCCCTCTTACTAGGAGACATCCGGTAAGGTGGTAAAGCGATGAGTTCACGATGTGAGTCAATCTTCAATCGGTGCGTGGCGTATTCTATTGGTGGCCCACCCCTTTCAAAGCGGGGACCTCTTCAACAGAAACGCATTCAGTTGTATCCTTTGATCAGCTGTCAAGTTGGTGCCTTCATCAACCCTCAGCACAAGGTTCGAAGCTTCCACCTTGATCAGCTCCATTTGGCCGCCGGTAGATAAGTCGAAACTAGTGATAAAAAGATGCCAGCATTCAGGTTTGTTGTTAGAACACCAGCTGCTCAGAGGTAGATCTGACATGATCCCCGCTTTAAGATTAAAGTCCTTACCTAATAATGTACGGGTTTGCGCGTCTGGTAATACAATAAACATAGAAAGTACGACGCGTCCCTGTAATATGACGTCAGTGGTGCGCTCGAGCACAGTACCTACTTGCTGCGATCCATCAGCAAGCCCTATGGTACGTGAATTTTCCTTAAAAACAACGACGGCTTGCAAAGTATATTAAATTGTAAAGCATGGTGCCCGCAATAGAATGAGTAGCCCCCATGTCCAAGATAGCGACTCCATTCCGATTCGCGACCTGAATTTCCACCAGTGGACGCGGATCGTTTGCTTCGGCGGCATAATAATAGGACTAAGAGAGCACTAGTTCGTCTGTTTCTTGCTCGAACAACCGGATCAACACGGGTGATGGTTATATGGACGGTACGAGAGTAACGAACTACGTATTCGTTAATTCTCGTTGCAGAACACGAACCGTTGCACTTCTGTATTATTCGCGCCAAAACACTGCGCGCGGTGTAGGTACTTTCCCGCGCGTCGCGCGTCGATTACGATGTTGGCGGGAAGAATGGACTCGCCCAAAGTTTTGCAGATTGTTTTTTTGCAATGTTTGGAGATATATCACTATCGGGAAGGGTTCACAGTTTGTGTTAGCACGATAGTAATAAGCACTTTTAGTCACTTATGATTTTTACGAATTGTCACTGAGTTAAAGTTGGTCACGAGTTGGGTGTCACTGTAAGAAGAGTTTTCTCAGTAGTTGTATTTGGGCTATTTCAATGAGTTCACAACTTTAAACTAAAAAGTATATAATATAAACGGTAAAAACACAGTATATGGCACAAACAGGTAAACAGTGGAAAAATAACAATATTATCTGAGAGCGTTTCGCGAGCGTGGCGTCAGCACTCGCGATCTATGGTCCACTAGCTTGGCGCGTCTTGGAGTCGTGGGCGGTGTTGCCAGCTCTAAAGATGGGTTCTCACAAAAATGTTTACAGGTAGTGCTACAAATGTAACTTAGGAATAATTTATCAGTAGGCTACACATCCTTTTTATTATTATATTAATATAAACAAACCTTTTTTTAATTCTAATACATGAAATAAGACAATTTATTGAATATTTTGTTAGGACATTATTTCTCAAGTTTTAAGTAAGTTTGGAAAATCTAGAACTTCAGATACAGAGCTTAAAGAATCTTTGTGTTGAGTAAATAAACTTTTAAATATTAACCCTATGTGTTATCGTGAATGTAAGAAATCTTTAAAAGACTGGCTAAAATGCAAGAGTTATGACCACATTGAAATTCTTTACAAATAATCATGTGATAATTTGATGAAAAGCGACATACACGCGCAAGCTTACACACACTCACACGCGCACACACACACTCACACGCGCACACACACATTTACACGCACACACATACTCACACGCACACACACTCACACGCACACACACACACTCCTAGATTTAAGTTTAATTTCTTTTGTATATACACTCCTACATTATTATTGTCTCTAGTTTTAGAAGAACGGGGTCTCCTAGCACAGGTATTTATCGTGCCTAAAAGGAGGCCTCTTGGTAAGATTATATATTGTAGAAGTCTGTAAAGTTAACTGAAATAAATTTATTTGTACAAAGATAAGATAAGGTAAATTTGCGTAAAACATGGTATACATAGGTGTTATAATAGGATATGAGATCATACATGTTTTGCTTAAAATTAAAGCATGCAAACTTAAACGAATAAACAAATTTTAATTTACAAACATTATAGTTTATGTTGAAAAATATATTTTCATTCAGCCATTTATATAATTTAATTTTGAGTAATCTCCAATTTAATATTTTTAATATATTCGGTACAACCGAAACCTGCGGTACATTCGGTAAACCTGCTCATGTGGAGATTCATTAATGACTGCCCTGGACTGTAAATGTGGTGCTGTTCCATAAACGATGGGGCACTTAATATCGTGCCCTGCGTGTCCTGATACTTGTTCACTACAGGAACTGATGGACGCTACTGAAGGCGCCAAACTAGTAGCTCAATTCTGGGCCGCCACAATTTAGATTGCCATCGACACGCTAAGAAGAAGAATACATTCGGTAATTTATTATAAACACTTACACACATAGCCAGACAGCTTTTATTATATTTTGCTAATCTAGGGAGCTCATCTAGTACAAGTCTGTACTGATCACGGCGACTTCGAGAACTTATTTCCTCTGCTGCTTTGAACAATTCTTTATATTCCCTAACAAACACACATGCTTTATACAAATACAATGAAGGTAACGGTAGCAAGCCAAGCTTTTTGAATATCGGTTGACATGATTCATCGGAAGGAATCCCGTATATGGGTCTTGGAACATTTTTTTTTGGGCGACGAATGCTCTATTGTGGTCCGTACTATTTCCCCACATAATTAATCCATACCGACTCAACGTATGCGCGGTAAGACATAACAGCCGTTTTTATATTTGTTACTTTTTTAATCTGTCTTAGGGCGTATACAACTTTATTTATTTATTACAAACATGATCGACCTGGGCTTTCCAGTCTGAATTATTGTCAAATAATACTCCTAAAACTTAGTTTGTGTCATTTGTGTAATCTGTGGTATGTCGAACCTAAAATTAAATTTATTTTGATAAGATTTATTAAATTGTATATATACATGATGTTTGTAAGATTAATACATAAATTATTATTATTTAACCAATTAATTAGATTGTCTATTGTATTATTTATGACCGCGTCATGATCAGTAATAGATTTATATTTTTTATCGGTAGTCACAATTATGGAGATATCATCAGCAAAAAAGAAGCATTTACTATGTCGTTTATGTAGAGTAAAAACAAGATGGGGCCAATATTCTACCCTGGGGGACACCGCGTTTTATGTTCAGACGAAAATTGTCTCATGTCTCTACTTTCATCAAGTTTAGTGACCGTGACACTCTGTTGTCTGTCAGTTAAATATCCACTGAAGTGGCAGTCCTCTAATTCCGACAGCCTCTAATTTGTGTTATAATATGTCATGTAAAACTGGATCAAATGCTTTTGATAGATCAAAAAACAACTCTGTCGTCAGCTGATTGTTGTTGATATTGGTCAGTATTGCTTTCAAAACTTTCTTATAATAATTAACTATTCTTTGATACATGCATTTTTCATATATTTTTGACAAGATGGGTATTAGTGTTATGGGGCGAATTATTTATGACAGCTTTATCACCCTTTTTAAATATCGGTTTAACAATAGATATTATTAATGCTTTAGGAAACATTCCTTGTGAAAAGGACAGGTTAATTAGATAAGTCAAAACTCCACTTATTCCATCGACACATGACTTAATTATTCTGGTGTTGAGTTCATCGTTGCCTTCAGAGTTAGTATTATTCGACGATAGTATCTGTTGCCTCACCCCATTTTCGGGCTTGGGTGAGAGAAACAGTGAGTTAGCAGTAAGCGTTTCACTGCGGGAACTATTTGTACAATTTAGTGTAGGTATAGGATTTGTAATGTGATTCTTAAAGGCGGAGGCTATTTATGCTGGTTTTGTGTTGTCAATTTTAATGTGTTCCATGGTGTCTTTGGGGTTCGCATTTTGTATTTCGTCTTTTATAACTGTCCACGTGGCTTTACATTTGTTGAACTTACATTATCACTTACGGGATATCATCCGCAATTAATGTTTACATTGAGCTCCCGATATTTCGACGCTGCACGCTGTTGCAAGCGCCATGATCACGAGATGACATCTCGTGATCGTGGCGTGATATCCCGAAGTGATAGTGTAAGTTCAGTTGTAAACCGTGAAAACTTAAAACAGTGTTTACATTTGTTGTCATTATTATTTATAAACTTTATGTTAGTATTTCGTTTAGCATATACGTTATAGATACATTTTTGTAATAGATTAGAATATGTAGTGTGTCTAGTCCTGTTTCTAAATTTTTTGGAACGAAGTTCCTTATCGCGCGTTGTGAAAGGGGGCTAGACGGAAAAAATTCTTACGAAAAGTTGTCACGACACTTTTTGCTATAGTAAGCTATTGTAAGCTGTGCGGCGTCGCATGTTTCTGTCTGTCTCTCTCTCTCTTATAGAAAGCAAGCCAGATATTTTCATTTCTATTTCGCATTGAACAGTGTGGTGTCGCGACGATTATTTTTGTTGAGTGTATACAGGTTTTTTGTAAATAATAAATAATAAAAAAAAAAAAAAAAATTACAATTCCTACACTAATTAATCGAAAGAAACTTCGTTCCATCCGGGTGTCCCTTGACACCTCTCAAGTTTTTATTCTTGTAGTATTGGTATCTTAAGAAGCGCTTTGTTTTAGAACTCTGTTTAAGACCGTTACTTATCCACCTTCGTTTTATTTTATTTTTTGCATTAATCTTTACCCTCACTTTTGTGAGGTGTGTCAAAGTGATATAAGAAACTTTACATAGACTATCAGAAGTGATTTTTCGACCACTTGGTAAGATGTCGTGCGATTTGACTTGACCCCCTCATTCCCCGTAAGATTTATCAAAATGTGTAGTTATGTTAATACGTTGACCTTTTCACCGCCACCGTACACAGAAAGCGATGCCTCGCCAGCGCCAAGCTATAAATGTATAACGAAATAGTAAACGGTAGTGATAAGGGTATCGTCATATCGATGAATGAGATCTATACGCGTTAAGATAAGTTTTGTTTATAATTTTACGAATATAAATAAAAACTGATTCAATATTTCCATATTTGTTTTATTTCACAGTATCCTTAGTAAGAAAAAACAGTTTAAATTATAAGTATCAAAGAAACAAATGCATAAATCGACGCCTTTATACACCTGCTTCCTTGATCTTTCTAGAGCCTTCGATCTTGTCTCGTATGATGTGCTCTGGGAAAAAAATGGCAAGCATACCCCATACTCGCAGAAATATGTGAGCTATTCCAGTAATGGTATAGCTTTCAGGCCAATCATGTCACATGAGACGGTATTCGGTACGCTCTCTGAACCGTATGGGTTGTAGTGTGGGGTAAGACAAGGAGGTCTGTCCTCTCCCAAGCTCTTCAACCTCTACATAGATGACCGTAGGACCCACCTCATAGGACTCAGCAGCGTGTAGTGTGTGAGGTCAGGGACTTCTTCAATTATTGTTTTTTTTTTTCGATAACAACAGCGATTTATTTGAATTTAATATGTACAACAGATATGTAGTTCGTAGGTCTAACAAAGCGATTAGCCAGTACAACGCGCCGTCGATGCAGTGTCGTCGCGGTCCAGGGCAGCCGGCAGTGCAGCGCGCCCCCTCATACTTGCCTTCTCCGTGCCCTCCTGTCAGCTATAGAGTGCGCGAGGGTCACGACGTAGGCGCGTGAACAGTACATTTTGGCATTACGCAGACACTGAATGAACCATATGTATACACTCCTTTGCAAAAAAAAAAACGGGCGGTTATGATTTTTCTACATTATTGGTAATCATTTAGTTCTAAAAAGGTTTTAATAGCCAAACTATGTTACTGGCACTTAATAGTCTGGGTATGAAAAAAAGTTAATTCTAAATTCGAAACTTTTGTTTTTAAAAATAACAGTCGTAATAATCCCTTTTTCAGTTTGTGACTTTTTACTTACTTTTCGCGGGTTTGCGGTTGAAAGGTTATCAGGCAAATAAAAACTTCTCGTTATTTTTAGTAGAATAATTTATGATTGTCGCATAATCCTGCCTTATTGTGACCCACAGATATCTTTATGCCAATTGTAAAGGCAAAAAAGCAATAAAACCTAGTAAAATTATAGCGCTGCTGGAAGAGGGGTGTAGCCAATGTCTCACAGCGGTTAAACGTGAGTCGTTCCACCGTCCAAAGAACCTGGACTCGATACCAAGAGACAGGTTCCGTTCAGAGAAGGCAAGGTTCTGGGAGAAAACGTTGCACACAACCACGAGACGACCGCTTTTTAGTGACTCAGGCGCTGAGGAACCGTAAATGCAGTTACATACACCTCAAAAGAAACCTTGAAGAGGTACGAGGAGTACAAGTTAGCCTATGGACAGTGAGGAGGAGGCTTTTAGCAGCTGATATACGCAGTCGACGACCAGCGCGGGCCCCCAAGTTACTCCGTGAGCACCGGATTGCTTGATTGAGGTTCGCTAGAAATTGCCTATCTTGGACACTAGGTAACTGGAGTAGCGTACTCTTCTCCGATGTGGCTCGAATTTGTCTGAATGGTGAGGATCGACGTCGGCGAGTGTTACGAAGACCAGGGAAACGCTATGCCGACGTGTGTTTTGAAGAAATAATAATAAAATATAATGCTAAAGATTTATTTTTCTCCCACAAAGTACAATTACAATATACAGGTGTTACAAATATAGGAGGTACCAAGGTTTGTGGGAGTCAGGAATCCAAACTAGGATACCTTGTGCTATGGACTCCTGGCCCCCCTCGCCGAGATTTAAATTATCACAATTGTAAGTTACATGTAGGACTATTGTAAGAAAAGAATAACAAGAAAAAGTAATAATAAAACAATATTAAAATGTTTAAATGTTTTTTTATACTGATTTTGTATAGGGATATTTAAAAATGTATATGTATAAGTTAGAAAAATAAATAAAGGAAAACAATATTAAATTAAAATAACGTTTTGTTTATTATCTATATTAACGACTTGCCAAAGGCAACGACTCAACCTATGACATTATTTGCTGATGACAGTACAATTGCATGTAAGGACATGAATAGTTATAAATCTGACATAAATAATTCACTGACATCTATAATTTCTTGGCTTGATAATAATAATTTAAAAATAAATTTATCAAAAACAAATATAATGCACTTTGGACAAAGATTGCATAATCCATTAAATGTAAATCTAATTCATGATAATTACACTATAAATGAAGTATCTAATGCTCGTTTTCTCGGCATAATTATAGACAGTAAACTAAATTGGAAAGAACACATTGACGCACTATGTAAAAGAATCAGTAGTCAAGCATATGCTTTGTACCAACTAGCTCCATCTATCAACACTAATGTGCTACTCTCGGCTTATTATGGACTTGTTGAATCTGTCCTCAGATATGGCATTATCTTTTGGGGCAACTCATCAAATAAAGATATGGCATTTAAAATGCAAAAACGTTGCATACGTGCAATGTTCGGTATCCAAAGTACTGAGAGCTGTAAGCCATTTTTTACAAAGCATAAAATCCTCACACTGCCGTCACTTTATATTTTAGAAATCGCCTTATTTGTTAGAAATAACCCCCATTTGTTTCCTCGAATATCGGACATTGTAATACGAAATCGCCGGGATAATAGTAAACTACGTGTTCAGCCAGCTAAGACAGCGCTACTGCATAAAAGCGTAGTATGCAGAGCGCCGATAATTTATAATAATATTCCTAAATGTGTAAAAAACCTAAATATAGACCAGTTTAAGAAAACATTAAAAAATATACTGACAGAAAAAGCCTACTATAATGTCAATGAATTTTTAAATGACAAATCGCTCTAAATATACTTGCTGAATAAATTATATTTATTTTGAATTGAATGACTAATTTACCTATTTAAATTTTTTTAAATGTTAATTGTTGATATTTATATTATTGTTCTTGTATTTTTGTTTTTAAAGTTATGGTAGTTCCCAACTAATTTGTACACCAGCCATGGTCAAACATGTTGAGCCAAAGAATCACTTGTAACACCTATAATAAGCATCATACCATGTATATTATCTACACATGTTTTTGCAAATAAAATGAATTTGAACGTTGCGCGCGTGTGTGTGTGTGTGAGTGTGTGAAGTGTGAGTGTGATGAGGAAGGTGTAGTTGTGTCTGTGTGGTGTGTGTGAGAGAGAGTAAGATGGTGTAGGTGTGTGATTACGTATACAAGTTGATGTGAAGGTATACGAATGTGTGCGTGAGGGGGTGAATGTATTTATGAAAAACGCTAGACTAATATAGGATAGTGAGCAGTTTTACCGTTTCTTCATAATCAAGCCCTAAAAGCCACTGTGTGAGCTTCTTTTAACATTCTAACCTAGAAAAATTAATAATTGCAAGTATTTTGTTAATTTCATTATACAGTCTGCTTGCTCTGAAATGGAAGAAATTTTGGGCGAAAGATGTTTTTACCGGAGTTGTATCACAAACTTCATAGTATCGCCTAGTATTTACCTTTTGTTTGGCTGTAGAAACGTCTATAGAGGAATGCTTTTTCAAACTATTATTAGGATACAAGGTGTTGCTTTGCATCCTCGTCAAATTCAAGGAGGTAACTATGCTAATGATTCTCGACCCGAATCAGTAATAAAATGGGTAGGTAATTTTTATATTTTTTCTTAAAATCGGAAATCGATAAGTGTACACCACCCGTATTAAAACGCGGCCTGTCTAATATTAGCCCTATAACTGCGCTTAAACACACAAAAAAAGCAGACGTTTATTCGATAAACGGGTGATTCCCCTCTTTTGAAAAGGGCTTCATTCTGAAATAGTATCAAATTAAAACAACTAAAAAAAAGCAGCGTTTATTATAATTGACCAGGTACCGTAATTTATATTGATTATTTACGTTTTCTATGACAACCTCCTGAATTTTGACGAGGATGCAAAACTACACCTTGCATAGAATATAATACATAATGTAGCATCTCATATATAATAGTTTCAATATTTATGCACACACATATACCTAATCCAGATGTAGAGCTTGCATTGCAGCTGAAGGCAAACAGTTTGAACATTTGTTATAAAACTTGGTAAATCTGATTTAATAAAAATCATAACAAAAGAAATCCAACGACTGAATTTTATTTCAAATGCACCTAAAACTAACAAAGTAATGAGAGGTTTTCTTTTTGAGTATTAAAAAAAAAACATAGTTTCCAAGAACTCTGTAGATGGCGTTGAACTGACAACGTTACTAGGAGCCAAAGGCAAAACGCTTGGAAAAAAAAACATTGCGTCACGTCGCATACGCTCGTTGACTGACACCCATTATATATATATTACTTTACTCTTTGACTGACACTTTCGTTTAAAATTAAAATTTTACATCCGAGTGAAATGATGTGACGTTCCGTTCCTTGCAGTAACTTACCAAGTTCAGCGCCATCTATCCAGCGACTAGGGAAGAGTTTAAAAAGAAAATCCCTCATTATTTTCCTCAATTAAGAAGTAGCAATTAGTAAGTGTCATACCATTTTGGAATCCAGACTAAACGCGCCATCTTTTAAAGTTGCTTGCCAAAATAGTGTAGTGCATTTTTTTACAGTACAATCGGTTAAAGTTGGGTGATGTAATTATTTTGAATTCAATTTTGGACAAAAATCTAACATTTTATTTAAAACTGAGGCAGTTATGTTTTAACTTTTAATTGTAATTTACAGAAGGGTTATTCATGTTTACATCATAGAAAAAAAAAACTGACGAAAAGTTAATATTTGTAGTCACAGGACTTGAAAGATCATCACTTTAAGATTTATTTTTGAATCCTTATAATTAGAAAAGTACATGACCAAGATTTTTTTAATATTTTTCTAATAACTGTCACAACTTGGCCTATTGCCCGTTTTCGTCTTGACGTTGATTTCTGGGACACGTTGTATATATAATCACTTGCTTCGTTGAAGGAAAACATAGTGAGGAAACCAGCATGCCTGAGAGATATTTCTCGACGGCATGTAAAGCCAAGTCAGAGGCCCAGGCCGTTATTAAAACTCTGACACCAGGTTAGGCACTAACCACACGATAAAGAAGAAGAACCTCATTGTCGTTGGACTTTCGGATATTTCGTCAATAATCACTGTTTTGATTGCAGAACACAAACATGTTCGTAGTTTTATAGACCAGAAAGGAGTATTAACCAATTGTCTGTTGTTGTTTTTATTAACCTTTTGAACGCCAGAGCATAAACGCACGCACGTGCCCTCCACGCCAAGCAACAATTTCACAGCATACAAAAAAAAAAATATCTTAAAAAGAATAGGGATTCCCAAACTTCAAGAAACAATATTATTAAAGAGACAAGACAAGAGCTTAAATATTTAAGGTTTACAACAAATAAAAACACAAAAGTAATGATTTAATTGTTTATTTCGTGTTATATTGCAACGCATTTTTTGTCACATATTTGTGTCGTTGGCGTACAGGGCACGCGCTTGCTTGTCACGTATAGGCGACAATAGCGTTCAAAAGGTTAATGATACTGTTAGCCTGCGTCATCCCACTGCTGGGCAAAGGCCTCTCCCCATGACTTCCAGTTGTTTCGATGCAGGGCCAATGTTCACCACTGGTCGCTGGTCTTGTCCAGCTCGTCCCGCCGTCTTCTAAGAGGTCTGCCGCGACGCCTTCTGGCTGTGTCAGGGCTCCAGAAAGTGGTTATTTTGGCCAACAGCTCATTGGCTATGCGGCAGACATGGCCAGTTTAGTCCCATTTCAGCTTAGCAGCTTCTTGAGAAACGTCAGTAAATTTTGTTATGGAACGCAGATTTGTTGTCAATATTAATCAAGCAAAATATATATATATGATATTTCTCGACGGTATGTAAAGCCAAGTCAGAGGCCCATGAGCGGCATAAAAACTCTGACACCAGGTTAGGCAGTAACCACACGATAAAGAAGAAGATCAAGCAAAATTAGTTTACTCGCCACGGCTTGACACTAGTCCACAGTAAGGTTGTTGCTGATGCAGGTTTTAACTGTATCGGCGGATGCCGATATTAATAAATTACTTAAATAAAACATCTTACTATAAAATTTAGTAAATGTATTATATAAAATGTTGAAAAAAAAACGTCACACAATAACTCACTAGCATCCAACCCATTTATGTTGACTAAACAAACGGCTGAAGGAACAAGCGACAGTTTTTTTTTTGTATGACTGTCTATGATTGGTTAAAACTCCACGTGGCTCGCTCTAAGTACGCTTTCAACGAACACGTCACGACTTGAATATTAGCATTAAAAATCAGCATTGACTGTTGCTGATTCGGATGCTGATATAAAAAACAATGTTGATGCTGATATTCCCAACAACCCTAGTCCACAGCATGTAAAGGAACACTGTGGCCACATCCATTATGTGTTTAACATTTTAACAAAGCTTACTTAACTTACAGTCAGTGAACTTAAGTTCTGGTGTGTTTTTCAATTTAACTGTATTTTCTAACCAACCATAAATATGACAAAAACTACGCCGACAAATATCACACTTGTAAGGTTTTTCACCAGTGTGTGTATGGATATGACTTGCTAAATTAACCTTTAAACTGAAACTACGCTGACATATTTCACGCTTTTAAGGTTTTATCACGTGTGTGTACACATAATATATATGTCAAATGACGCTTACAACTAAAAATGACCTGACATACATCACACTTGTTAGGTTATTTAAATGTGTGTATGAATATGAAAAGCTAAAGCACACTTTTTAGCAAAACCACGCTGACATATATCACACTTGTAAGGTTTTTCACCAGTATGTGTACGAATATGAGTTTTTAAATTATGCTTTATACTGAAACTACGCTGACATATATCACATTTGTAAGGTTTTTCACCAGTGTGTGTACGAATATGATCTGTTAAAGAATTCTTTTGAGTAAAACTGCGCTGACATATATCACACTTGTAAGGTTTTTCACCAGTGTGTGTACGAATATGTTTTTTTAAAATACAATTATGTTTGAAATTACGCTGACATATATCACAGTTGTGAGGTTTTTTAACAGTGGTGTGTGTACGCAAATGATATGTTAAAGAACTTTTCCTACCGAAACAAACCTGACATACATCACATTTGTAAGGTTTTTTACCCGAGTGTGTACGAATATGAAAAGTTAAAGCACTCTTTTTAGCAAAACCACGCTGACATATATCACACTTGTGAGGTTTTTCACCAGTGTGTGTACGACTATGTTCAGTTAAACCACCCTTTTTAGTAAAACAATGCTGACATATATCACACTTATAAGGTTTTTCACCAGTATGTGTACGAATATGAGTTTTTAAATTAACCTTTATACTGAAACTACGCTGACATATTTCACACTTGTAAGGTTTTTCACCAGTGTGTGTACGAATATGATCTATTAAAATATTCTTTTGAGTAAAACTACGCTGACATATATCGCACTTGTGAGGTTTTTCACCAGTGTGTGCACGCAAATGTTTCGTTAAAGAATCTTTCCTACCAAAACAAACCTGACAGACATCACACTTGTAAGCCTTTTCACCAGTGTGTGTACGAATATGACCTTCAAAATGTTCTCTAACACAATAACTTCGCTCACATAAATAACATTTGAAACGTTTATCACCAGTGTGTGTACAAAAATGAGTTGTTAAATTAGCCTTTTGAGTAAAACTACGCTGACATACATCATATTTGTAAAACTCGCCATTGCTGTCACTAAATTTTTTATGTCGTATTTTACAACTCAACTCTTGATTAGAATTAGTAAGGCAATCTATATCTACAGCAGTATTATTAACACTTTGAACTCTTGGTTTTGTATCCGTGACAGTTTTGGACGTACGATCTTCAGTGTTCTGGATAATTTTCGAGTCTGTTTTCTTTAGTTTTGCAGTTATAGTATCTTCTGTCGCTCGTCGTGTGTCTAGTTTCGGTTTCCTCGTGACGGGCGCTCCTGTGATTATAAATCAGGTTAGTGCAATGTTCGAAGCAGATTGAAACTGTGGTTGAATGATTCGCGCTAAGGCTGAAAAGCACCTACACTTTTCATTGGTGTCATAAAGTTTATTTTTATACTAAATAGGCTTGCGTTTGGCCGCAACTCGCCTGATGTGCAGCGATGACGCGGCCTAGGGTGGAGCACGCGCGCCTAGAAGAAACCAATTCACACCTTCAATAGATCCAGATTATGGGAACAGAGATGCCGGCAGTGAATTCCACAGACTGGCAGTTCTCACAATAAATGTGGAAGCATAGCGCTTTGTTCGGGTCCGCGGAACTTCAATCATATAACGGTGACGCTTCGCCGTATCTCTGCTCGTCCGGTGGTAGGATGGGGATGCGGGATTACATTGTGTAATTCCAAAGCAAACTCCCCGAAATGTAACCGAACCAATTTCGTCGGTCGGTCGGTCGTACAAAATTGCGGATATTCCCAGTCCCTCCCACATGGATTGCCACCAATGGCATCTAGGACGTTATTGCCCCCACTTTAAATCGCTGCAAACTGCGGCGTGGATCGCTGTTTGGCTTATGGCCAGTGATCGGAGTAGGTAGATTGAATTGGGGTCATTGATCCGAAACGTATATATTAATATGGACATTCCTCCGGAATTGGTTGATTATTAAAAAAAAACCGGAACTTAGTTTGGAATTGTATTAAAATGAGCAAAATTATGTTCTTCATATTTTTTTTAACGGCACACAGTCACGATTTGACACAACCCAACCAATCAGAACAAAGGATCATAGGTGGTGCACTAACCGGTTATCAAAACAATGCGTACGCCCGCCGATGACATGCCAGGTAACTCACTCGTTTACTTCGGTTCGTAGAGTGTGCTTCTGTGTTGTTAAAACGTTACTTGACCCTGGCTTGTGTACATACTGACTTCTGGAATCTGCTCAAAACCACGATTTGGCGCGAATATACGGACTTAGATTTTTCACTATTTATTTATTCAACAGATACATTAATTTAGTTTTAAAACCTCCCTTAAAATTTTGAATTGAGTAGTAATAATATCACTACCAACATTAACAATATTTAATTGAATCCGAAAATACCGGAATTACTTTCCGGAAAAATGGCTTATCCATGTTATTCTTTCTGTGTGCATTTATGATACAAGTACTAAAAATCAATCTACCTACTCCGATCAATGCTTATGGCCCCGATGAAGGGGTTGGCGGTCAGACTTTTCCAATGTGGTTTTATTAGTAGATAAGTGATATTATTAGGGACATACATATAAAGAAAATTGTGGGGGCAATCATTTCCCAAACTCCACCCGGCTCCAACTGGGAATTTTATTCCCGATTGCCATCTCGTGGCAATCCATGTGGGGGCGACTGGGAATATACAAGAAATTGTGTGAACAGCGACGCAGACATCACTCGCCCCACTAGAGTTCTTGGGTATCATCGAGCGTCTCGGACGTTCTATGGTCTATCATACGCGCATGGGTGCCCGCAGGATCAGTTTCCGGGGAACACATCTTTAGCTCGACCAAGAAATTTTTTGTCGTCTCGGATAGTTTAGATTCTCTATTATTGGGTAGGATAACGTGGTCGTTAGTGGATCACTTTTTGCGCACTATAATACGAAAACGAATAGTTAGAATTGTAAAAAAACATGCCATGGGGTTGCCAAGTTATTGAATTCTATAATACTATTAATCATACTGACAGTGTACACTTACAAACAAATATACAAGGTGAAAGGTAGACAGACGCTAAAACGCCCTTATAATCTGTTGTTGGTCTGTGATGGCGGGTTCGTCGCGGGAATCGTGCTCTTCTGGTCTGCCAATAACACAGTTGGGCGCCAAGTTCTCGTCATCAAAAACATGTCGATCGAATGGAATGATTCCGGTTTTTTTAAATGCTCGTATTATGTTTGATGGCGTCATAGACTTTGCGAAGGCTTCGCCGATTAACGCCCCAACTTCATAAATAGTAATAGGGCATTCAGGATTACGCAACATCCAGGAACTCATGGCAGAGGAATAGAACGCTCTGAATGCTCCGTGAATACCAACTTCCAGGGGTTGAAGACGAGCTGATGTACGTGGGTGCAATGTAAGCACCGTACAACCCGAGTCTTCAGCGAGATCCAGGGCTTCAATAGAGAGATGGGACTCGTGGTTGTCCATTAACAAAATTGACGGGTTTTCTTTCGAAGTTCCCGTTGTTCGTATAAAATGCTTCATGACTACCAAAAACAGTTCGCTGTTCATCCATCCCGATAGGTTTTCCAGAATCAGCGAACCAGCTGGTAAACCTGCAGCCATGCGAGGATCCGTATTTGTTGTTGGGAAGACAAGGACTGGTGGAACTGCCTGCCCTCCAGCGCTGATGATATTGCAGATGGTGATCAGGGTCCCGTTGCCACCACTGGTCTCTTTACAAACATATCTTCTCCCTTTTGTCGGGACAACCCCTTGGGCCGTTTGCATAGTGGTGATACAAGTTTCATCTAAGTTGTATATTCTAGTACCGTCAGCAAATGCAGGGTGGCGCTTGATTACGTTTTGCAAGCTATCAATGAAATGGTTAACAGTTTCTGTGTCAAAGGTGGATGCCTGAGCTAAGCTGCGCGCTTCGGGTTTTGGCAGTGACAGATCCTGGTGTCGTTCGCGTAAACTCCTCAGCCAATCTATGCCAGCAATCCGGTTCTCTGTCCAAGACTTGGGCACTTTAACGCCATTCATTTTCGCCATATCGTAAGCCACTCGTCTACAATCGTAACCAGACAGGCCATAAAATAGGTTTGCGCATTTTTTTAAATATTCCTTTAATATGAATTCTTGGTCTCCGGAAAATACTTGGCTCGCGGCATAATTTGGTGTCAACCTAGTGAGCTCGTTTTGCGTTTCTATTTCTTTTTTTCGATAACTTCGTAGCGTTGAACAAGCAATATTATTGTCAGCGGCAGCTTGCCTGATACTTTTCCCAACTTTTATGGCCAGTAACGCTTTTCGCATTTGCGCATGCGTATGAGCACCTTTTTTTCTTTTCTCTACTCTATGCCTCGGCAGTTCTGTAAAGTTATGGTTCCAGTAAGTTACTTTATTAAAAGTGGTGTAAGTGAGAGTACACGCCGGATCGCGACCCATAGTGTACACAGGGCATCAATCCACTGTTTACCAGGTTACCACTACACAATCTTCTATTCTTCTATCTTCTATATTGTATATATATAAAGTAAGAAAATGACTGGCTGACTGATTCACTGACTGATCGATCAACGCACAGCTGAAACCGCTGGGTCTAGAAGCATGAAATTTTGCACAAATGATCCTTAAATAACGTAAGTGTGCACTGAGAAGGGATTTTTGGAAATTCATCCCCTAAGGGGTTAAAATAGGGGTTGAAAGTTTCTATGAAACTTCAGCCACGTGAACAAAGTTGTGAGAATATAAATCATTTTATGTTATTCTATAACAACAACATTAAGCACATAATATACCGGAAAACAGCTTTTATTAAAGGAATGTAAACAAAATTCAACTTTGTCGCTTGTTTTTATTCACGAAAAACAAAATGGCGCGCTGGGACTGCGGGGAGCTGGAGGGCGCGGGGGGGGGGGGGGGGTTCGCGAGTTAGACACGCTCGTTACTTGAGTAAATGGCGCAAAAGTGTGTGATCGACTGTGTACCAGTGATCCACTGTAGACCATGCGAGGGGCTGGTGGGCTTAACAATATAATTTTTGTTTCTAAATGTTTCTACAGATTCTATTCCAAGCCAGTGGACGCACAGCGCTCCTGCATACGTAAACCACTTCCTATCAGGTCTGGATAGACCGACGGCTGACCGGTCATATTCGTCCACCATTGCTCTGTTCGCCAACCTGTTTATTGATAAGCAAAACAGTAAGTGTTAACTTACTGTTTGTCTTCTTCGCTTTTCGTTTCATTTCAGATACTATTTGTTCTTCATCCACTTTATTTTTAAACTCCTTTAAAGGTAGATCATCTTCCGAGTCTGATTCAGAATGGCGTGGTGGTATATATTCCATTTCCAGATATTTGTTGTATAGATTAACTGTTTCTAGTTCTGTAAGTTAACAAACAACATTCAAGAGCATTTTTCGTTTCGTACACAGGGTGGAAGACACAGACGCGGAAACGGGTACCACGTACTCGGTACATCGTTCTAAACCCCCATAGAAATTTTTCAAGAATAATTTTAAAAATAATAATCGGCTGTTCCGTACGTTTTGACCGTGTAGGTGTTGCGCTTTTGTAGGAAACAGCAGATTTTTTTTAATTACTGACGGAAAATTTCCATGTTTCATTCAATGGGTTCAGAATGATGTACTTACTGAGTATGTGGTAACCGTTTTCGCGTTGGTGTCCCTTTCCACCAATTTTTTTTTTAATCATTTTAATATACGCGGCGACTGGCGGCGTGACGATCTGATGCTGTTTGCGGGGCTAGCATGGCCAAAGATCGCACAGGATAGAGAGGTATAGAAAGAGAAAGAGGCGGCCTCTGCCCAGCAGTGGGATACGATGTGGGTTAGTAAAAAATATATATACTAGAGCGCACTGATGGCTGTGGTATCGGCGCCGACTGACGAGTTGTAGATCGTGGCTTCGAACCCACGCAGGCGCATTACTTTGTGTCACTAAGGTATTTAATCACCATAAATATATCAACACAAGGTTAAAAAGCAGACTTGTACGTAATAGTAAACCCACATTTCGCTTGTTATGTTTAAGTCCCACGTAATACGGGACGAGCCTGTTGCCATCAACCGGGCACAAATCCAGACTCCGTGACTGCTACTGAGAAATTCCTGATAGAAAAACCCAATTACACATTGCCCGACCTGGCAATCGAACCCAGGGCCTCTTCCTCAGCAGGCGCGCTTGACACCACTAGACCAACAACGCAGTCGACTTCTGCTCACAAAATGGCGAAGGAAAACATGACGAGGAAAATGTGGTAGAAGAAATATTCGAAGATATATGTGACATCGACCAACGCGCTCAGGGCCGCGTCGAAGATTACTGCGCATTCCCACTAATAGATAGGTCTGTGCCACAGCACTGGGATGTACCCATTCAGCATCTGCCTGTCTTTTCCCAACTAGTTGGGGTCGGCTCCCAGTCTAACCGGATGCAGCTGAATACCAGTATAGGCATGTTGACTAAAAAAAAATATTTAGTCCGTTAGTTAAGATTGTCAGAAAATATTAGACACGTATTTTTTCTTGTGCTCCGTAAACATAAAAAATGACGAAGACACAGAGCGTGGAAAATTCACGTGACGTCACGCCTAAGTACAATTTTTACTTAGCCGTGATGTCACAAGCCCCCACCCCTAAATTTGAATGCGCTTAATCTTTGTAAATTTTTATTGAATTGACAAAGCAAAAAATACGTGTCCAATATTTTTTGGCAATGTATTGTATTGTATCACGGTCAGGTGTCCGCAACTCCACGTCCAAAACGCGTATTTTGCGTACAATAATAATTGACGGACCAAATAGAATATTTACTTTCCCACACAGTCATCATGTCTATACTACATGGAGCGACTGCCTATCTGACCTCCACAACCCAGTTAGTACTGGGCAATACGATACCCCTTGTTAAGACTGGTTGTCAGACTTTCGGGCCACTGACTACCTGTAACGACTATCAAAGATCTACAATTGACAGCCGGGACCAACAGCTTAACGTGCTTTCTGAGGCACGGAAGAAACTCGGTGTGTAATGGGTGGTCACCCATCCACGGACCACCCCAGACACAAGCGCGGCTTAACCTGACAATCAAAACTACAAGCAAACTCATTTTACGGGATAGTTGGAATTTATATATACATACCATTGTCACTTTTATATTCCTCCTTTGGCTCAATAATATCATCTTGGGTCTCACAAACAGCTGGTAGTTCGTCTTTCACAACAACGCTTTCTGTTTGACCAACTTCACTTAGGCTAATGCTCTCTATTGGAGTGGTAAGAAACCCAAAGAGGTCTTGGTTTACTAAAGCTTTTGGCTGTAAAAGATTGATTAAAGTATTAGATAATATACAAGGTGTAAACGGACCCTTCACGAAGCCGTCAACCAAGCTTTCTGTACATAAAATGAAGTAACCATACGCAAAAAATATTGTTGGGAAACTATTTTCTTTTCTGGTGTAAAATAAAGGTTTCGGTAAAACATAACCGACTTCAAAAAAAAACAAAAAAAGTGGAAAATAACTCTATTTTCGGAAGTCGGTGACTATTAGTTACATTGACTTTTTTGGCACCGACTTCCGAAAGTAAAGTAATTTTCCGCTTTTTTTGTGTTTTTTTTGCAAATCGTTTTTTTTTTTTTGCAAAAAACGTTTTTATTTTACCCTTTTTAGTTATCGCATCACACACACAACTCCTTGTCAAGTATCAATTTCGCAATTTCTTTTTCAGCGATCTTTTGCGTGTGAATGTCATTGATAGGAAAAAAAATACAACCGAATTGAGAACCTCCTTTTTTAACCGACGTCAAAAAAAGGAGGAGGTTCTCAATTCGGTTGTATGTCTTTTTGTTTGTTACCTCATATCTTCGTCATTTATGAACCGATTTGAAAAAATCTTCTTTTATCTGAAAGGATATACTTTCCGATTGGTCCCATAGAAATTTCATCGAAATCGGTTCTGCAGTTGGTTTTTAAATCAAAATAGCTGAAAAAAATATGTCATCGAAGTAAAAGAAATTGCGAAATTGATACTTGACAAGGATTTTTGTGTAATACGATAACTAAAAAGGGTAAAATAAAAACTTCTTTGGCAAAAAAAGTCAATGAAACAAACATTAGTCACCGATGACCGAAAGTAAAGTTTTTTTTTGCAAAAAAGTTTTTTGAAGTCTGTTAACAATGTAACGCACTTAAAACATTGTGCTGATTGATGCATTGACTTGTAAACGGGTTATGGAGGTATTTTAAGTATAGTTAAAACCTTAAAAACTAGTACTATTTAAAAAAGTTGAGAAAAACCGTCGGAATTTTGACCTCCAAAATAATCAGAAGATTTCCCAGGAGAACAAATGCCTTTCAGTTTTTTTAAGGGTCTATTTACACCCGTTATGTTGACGATCACAAGGGCAATACAAATATCTGTTGAAGAATATCTCACCTCATAGTCCCCATTAATAATCTGAGCAAAAAGCTCTTCAGCTTGCAGACATTGTCTCAGTAATCTGTAGCATTTCTTCAGTTGAGCACAGCAGACAAAACAAGCGAGTATTGGTCTGCGGTCTTCAGTTACAAACTGAAACAAAATTATTTGTTTGTAAATGTAGTAGTTCTCCATAGAGATCTACGTTTTGGAATGGTAACTACAGTACTTTCACAGTTATTATGTCTTGTGACTGGGACTGTAGCTTCATTTTTTATTGCTGTTTTTGTTTCGACAGTTCAAAAGTGCCTGTAATTGGCCTACTTGAAATAAATGCTTTGATTTTGAGTAAAAACAAACAATGCATGTTAAAACGTATGTAAAATTTACAAAATTACTTAAATTGTTCTGTTACTAATATGGGTCAAAGACCTGAAATAAATGTTTTTTTTTTTTTAATTTTTATTATGCAAGAAAGTCTGCAGGAGGAAGCGACACGGACGCAGAAACGGTTACCATTTGGAGCAGCTCAATCTGCTGTTATCTAAATATGCTGTTCCCCTACCAAAAGTGCAGTACCTCCACGGTCAAAATGTATGGAAGAGCTTTTTGTTTTTTTAATAACCAAGGGCCATCTTTCAAGTTTCGGTTTTTAGGGCAGTTTTATAGGCCCCTCTTCCTTGGGCTCCCAGCATCACGTGTATTTTTTATTATTGATAACATCAGATAGTTTTAAAATCTGTTTTAACAAAAAAACAGAAAAACAACCTTTTTTTATAAAAATCCGCATGCTTGGGTTTTTGGACAAAAAAATGCTTGTCTGGGTTTTTAATTAATTATTGATAAATCGTATTTTACACATCACACTTTAAAAAAAAACATGTGAATGCCACATAATACCCTCTCCCCCCCATCGTGACAAAAAAATGTGAAAAAAAAAAACAAAAAAAAACCATCAACTTACTGGAATATCAGTCAGCTTCTCATACAGTTCATGTAAATTCTTGTTGACCACCACATACATTTGTACATTCTGCACTAAACATATCCTACACATTTCTAGCTTATCCATCTTAGTACTCAAAATAATCACTTGGTTAACATTTATATTTAAAAAACACTGTTGAGTCCAATTAACTGGTGAGGGTTGTATATTATGATGACAATTTTTTCTTATTTGTTATCAACAAACAAATACTTTAATAGTAGAACAATTTAATATTGAATGCACTTCTTTTGTGAACCTAGCTATGACAGGGCAGTCTAGTCAAGTCTAGACTAAATAGAGTTAGACTTGTGTTTTCTCTCGTAGACGGTCCGGGCTGTCCATAGATCACTATCTAGATTCCGTATGATAATTATTTTGTTTGTATTCGAGCTCAACGATTTTCGCGGTAGGCATGCGGTGCGCGGGGAGTGACAACTGCCATCCGATTGGCTATTTCAAGGTGACATCACTGCTGTAGTGAAGAGACAGTGACATAAAAATGTAGTTTCTGACGTTGATAATATTTCTTAAGCGGACTGACCAATTAATGTTCACTTTTTTATGCTGTATGGGTCCTACTTAATTACAATATGTAATAGATTACTGAATATTGCTAATGAATAAAGATTATCTTTAACATTTTAACATGCCATTGGTTTAATTGACGGTTGAGTTTACATAAAATCTATTTTGCTTTTTGGAATAAACTGTAAATAATGTGTATTTATATTTGAATTGAACTACTTTGTACAAATAAACAACAATATCTATAGCATCAATATTTTATTTATTTGATAAGCAAGAAGGTATTGCGCATGACACTATTACTTTTGAGAAAAAGACAGCAATACAATAGTACCTAATGAGTGAAAGGCAAAGACATCAACGAGTCACTACCAACTACCCTACTATAAGTTGAGCTCTATCCAAAATGTTAGTTTTTTATAATTTTGCTAAACAGTGGAATATTATCCCATCTTTTTTATAACTCGGGGTCCTGGATAATTTTCCCTATTTTTAACAGCATAGGTTTAAGTAAATCGTAACAATCAAACTTTCATACAATTATTATTTAAAATCCTAGCGTCATCACGGGTCTAACTTCTGGTTGACACTGAAGACATAGATACGAGCATCGAGTTATATTTGTGCAAAGCCATAATAATGTGCTACGCATAATTGGAGGCATGTCGGTCATCGAAAAACATTAGGAATAACTTCTTTTAGTAAACTTCAGATAAAACGTTTATCCGTATAATATGTTGCCTTTTAGGCGGAATCTAGTGATCTGTGGGGGTCCCTAGTCTACCAAAGCCATCACGAATTCCCAATCTTGCCAGTGACATGGAGGTGTGCCTGGTGCCGGTAGCAGCATGAGTTACTACTCACTGGGTATCTAAACACCACTTTTGATTTATGAATGACTTCGACAAATAGATAAACCACTGAATATTTGGTATAATTTACAATAAAAATAATCAAAATAAATACTCTTTGCCTTTGCTTTGGGTTGACACTTGACAGATAATCCAATCCACAGATAATTAATAATAGTCGGAGAATCCAATCAGTAAAAATCATAGAGCTTGTGTCTATGGTGATAACACTCAATTCAGGACCATGATGCTTAGGCAATTAGGCTTGGCTCAGCAAGTCAGCACAAAGAGTAGAATATTGGGTTGGGTTTAGATACGTGCTGCCTCGCTGGACGAAAAGTGAGGATATTAGGGGGTTCTAGGGAGTTTTCTGATACCTATGCAACATTATTTTTTGCCGGAGACGCCATTTTATAAAAAAAAATGGGCAAAATTGGAGGAGTCGGCAAATATGTAGTGTAGATTAAAATTTTATTTTAATTACTACGTAGACAGAACTTAGTCTCAGAACCGACACGGGGCACCCCGACCCTACGTAGTCTTTTGGTCCCTACCCCTAGAGTGTTTTTATAAAGGCGGGAGCCATCCATAGCGATGCGAAGGTCGAGTGTGTTGTAGCGACACTCAGAGGTGACCGAGAGCTTTTGGCGGGAGCACACCCGGAGTCCGACTCAGTACACAGTACGAAATGCGTGTCTTTTTTGTTTCAGGTCGATAATTAATCCATACCGACTCAACATATACGCGGTAAGACATCACAGCCCTTTTTATATTTTTTACTTTTTTAATCTGTCTTAGGGCGTATACAACTTTATTTATTTATTACAAACATGATCGACCTGGGCTTTCCAGTCTGAATTATTGTCAAATAATACTCCTAAAACTTAGTTTGTGTCATTTGTGTAATCTGTGGTATGTCGAACCTAAAATTAAATTTATTTTGATAAGATTTATTAAATTGTATATACATGATGTTTTTAAGATTAATACATAAATTATTATTATTTAACCAATTAATTAGATTGTCTATTGTATTATTTATGTCCGCGTCATGATCAGTAATTGATTTATATTTTTTATCGGTAGTCACAATTATGGAGATATCATCAGCAAAAAAGAAGCATTTACTATGTCGTTTATGTAGAGTAAAAACAAGATGGGGCCCAATATTCTACCCTGGGGGACACCGCGTTTTATGTTCAGACGAAAATTGTCTCATGTCTCTACTTTCATCAAGTTTAGTGACCGTGACACTCTGTTGTCTGTCAGTTAGATATCCACTGAAGTGGCAGTCCTCTAATTCCGACAGCCTCTAATTTTTGTTATAATATGTCATGTAAAACTAGATCAAATGCTTTTGATAGATCAAAAAACAACTCTGTCGTCAGCTGATTGTTGTTGATATTGGTCAGTATTGCTTTCAAAACTTAAAAGATGGCTAAGGACGTGGACTTGTGCTTTTGAAAGCCAAATTGCTCTTTTCTGATGATATTAAATTTCTTATAATAATTAACTATTCTTTGATACATGCATTTTTCATATATTTTTGACAATATGGGTATTAGTGTTATGGGGCGAATTATTTATGACAGCTTTATCACCCTTTTTAAATATCGGTTTAACAATAGATATTTTTAATGCTTTAGGAAACATTCCTTGTGAAAAGGACAGGTTAATTAGATAAGTCAAAACTCCACTTATTCCATCGACACATGACTTAATCGTTCTGGTGTTGAGTTCATCGTTGCCTTCAGAGTTGGTATTATTCAACGATAGTATCAGTTGCCTCACCCCATTTTCGGGCTTGGGTGAGAGAAACAGTGAGTTAGCAGTAAGCGTTTCACTGCGGGAACTATTTGTACAATTTAGTGTAGGTATAGAATTTGTAAAGTGATTCTTAAAGGCGGAGGCTATTTATGCTGGTTTTGTGTTGTCAATTTTAATGTGTTCCATGGTGTCTTTGGGGTTCGCATTTTGTATTTCGTCTTTTATAACTGTCCACGTGGCTTTACATTTGTTGAACTTACACCATCACTTACGGGATATCTTCCGCGATTAATGTTTATATTGAGCTCCCGATATTTCAACGCTATTGCAAGCGCCATGATCACGAGATGACATCTCGTTATATCCCGTAAGTGATAGTGTAAGTTCAGTTGTAAACCGTGAAAGCTTAAAACAGTGTTTACATTTGTTGTCATTATTATTTATAAACTTTGTTAGTATTTCGTTTAGCATATACGTTATAGATACATTTTTGTAATAGATTAGAATATGTAGTGTGTCTAGTCCTGTTTCTAATTTTTTTATTCTTGTAGTATTGGTATCGTAGGAAGCGCTTTGTTTTAGAACTCTGTTTAAGACCCTTACTTATCCACCTTCGTTTTATTTTATTGTTTGTATTATTCTTTACCCTCACTTTTGTGAGGTAAGTGTGTCAAAGTGATATAAGAAACTTTACATAGACTATCAGAAGCGATTTTTCAATACCTTGGTAAGATGTCGTGCGATTTGACTTGACCCCCTCATTCCCCGTAAGATTTATCAAAATGTGTAGTTATGTTAATACGTTAACCTTTTCACCGCCACCGTACACAGAAAGCGATGCCTCGCCAGCGCCAAGCTATAAATGTATAACGAAATAGTAAACGGTAGTGATAAGGGTATCGTCATATCGATGAATGAGATCTATACGCGTTAAGATAAGTTTTGTTTATAATTTTACGAATATAAATAAAAACTGATTCAATATTTCCATATTTGTTTTATTTCACAGTATCCTTAGTAAGAAAAACCAGTTTAAATTATAAGTATCAAAGAAACAAATGCATAAATCGACGCCTTTATACACCTGCTTCCTTGATCTTTCTAGAGCCTTCGATCTTGTCTCGTATGATGCTCTGGGAAAAAATGGCAAGCATACCCCATACCCGCAAAAATATGTGAGTTATTCCAGTAATGGTATAGCTTTCAGACCAATCATGTCACATGAGACGGTAGTCGGTACGCTCTCTGAACCGTATGGGTTGTAGTGTGGGGTAAGACAAGGAGGTCTGTCCTCTCCCAAGCTCTTCAACCTCTACGTAGATGACCGTAGGACCCACGTCATAGGACTCAGCAGCATGTAGTGTGTGAGGTCAGGGACTTTTTTTCGATAATAACAGCGATTTATTTTAATTTAACATGTACAACAGAAATATAGTTCGTAGGTCTAACAAAGCGACTAGCCAGTACAACACTGTCGATGCAGTGTCGTCGCCGTCCAGGGCAGCCGGACGCGCGGCCCGCCCCCTCATACTTGCCTTCTCCGTGCCCGCCTGTCAGCTATAGAGTGCGCGAGGGTCACGACGTAGGCGCGTGAACAGTACATTTTGGCATTACGCAGACACTGAATGAACCATATACACTCCTTTGCAAAAAAAAAAACGGGCGGTTATGATTTTTCTACATTATTGGTAATCATTTAGTTCTAAAAAGGTTTTAATAGCCAAACTATGTTACTGGCACTTAATAGTCTGGGTATGAAAAAAAGTTATTTCCAAATTCGAAACTTTTGTTTTAAAAAATAATAATCCCTTTTTCAGTTTGTGACTTTTTACTTACTTTTCGCGGGTTTGCGGTTAAAAAGTTATCAGGAAACTAAAACTAACTTCTCGTTATTTTTAGTAGAACAATTTATGTTTGTCGCATAATCCTGCCTTATTGTGACTCACAGATATCTTTATGTCGATTGTAAAGGCAAAAAAGCAATAAAACCTAGTAAAATTATAGCGCTGCTGGAAGAGGGGTGTAGCCAATGTCTCACAGCGGTTAAACGTGAGTCGTTCAACCGTCCAAAGAACCTGGACTCGATACCAAGAGACACAGGTTCCGTTCAGAGAAGGCAAGGTTCTGGGAGAAAACGTTGCACACAACCACGAGACGACCGCTTTTTAGTGACTCAGGCGCTGAGGAACCGTAAATGCAGTTACATAGACCTCAAAAGAAACCTTGAAGAGGTACGAGGAGCACAAGTTAGCCTATGGACAGTGAGGAGGAGGCTTTTAGCAGCTGATATACGCAGTCGACGACCAGCGCGGGCCCCCCAAGTTACTCCATGAGCACCGGATTGCTCGATTGAGGTTCGCTAGAAATTGCTTATCTTGGATACTAGGCAACTGGCGTAGCGTACTCTTCTCCGATGAGGCTCGAATTTGTCTGAATGGTGAGGACCGACGTCGGCCAGTGTTACGAAGACCAGGGAAACGCTATGCCGACGTGTGTTTTGAAGAAATAATAATAAAATATAATGCTAAAGATTTATTTTTCTTCCACAAAGTACAATTACAATACACAGGTGTTACAAATATGTATAAGAGGTACAAAGGTTTGTGGGAGTCAGGAATCCAAACTAGGATACCCTGTGCTATGGACTCCTGGCCCCCCTCGCCGAGATTTAAATGATCACAATTGTAAGATACATGTAGGACTATTGTAAGAAAAGAATAACAAGAAAAAGTAATAAAAACCGGTCAAGTGCGAGTTGGACTCGCGCACCGAGGGTTCCGTACAAACCTGTGGGTATATAACTTTTTTTTATATGACGAAACTAAAACTTTACGGTTTTCGTAATTTTTCCTATATCTGTACTATAAGACGTGACTTCGTACAAAATTTCAAGATTCTAAGTTCACGGGAAGTACCCTGTAGGTTTTGATTCCCGTGCGAGTTTCGAAAATTTGCGGAAATTTGCGGCCTAAGTGGCTGTATCTTTTGATTGCGTTGACTTAGAAGGTTGATTTTTCTACAGCTTCCAGGGACAGTAGAACTAAGTATCATATAGAAATTTCATTTGATTTTTTTGTTGATTTGTTAGTTTGATACCTCCACGCGTTCCTGAGAAAAACGGTCTTGACAGACGGACGGACGGACGGACAACAAAGTGATCTTATAAGGGTTCCGTTTTTTCCTTTTGAGGTACGGAACCCTAATAAAACAATATTAAATTAAAATAACATTGCGTATGTGTGTGTGTGAAGTGTGAGTGTGATGAGGAAGGTGTAGTTGTGTCTGTGTGGTGTTGTGTGTGTGTGAGAGAGAGTAAGATGGTGTAGGTGTGTGATTACGTATACAAGTTGATGTGAAGGTATACGAATGTGTGCGTGAGGGGGTGACAGTATGTATTTATGAAAAACGCTAGACTAATATAGGATAGTGAGCAGTTTTTCCGTTTCTTCATAATCAAGCCCTAAAAGCCACTGTGTGAGCTTCTTTTTACATTCTAACCTAGAAAAATTAATAATTGCAAGTATTTTGTTAATTTTATTATACAGTCTGCTTGCTCTGAAATGGAAGAAATTTTGGGCGAAAGATGTTTTTACCGGAGTTGTATCACAAACTTCATAGTATCGCCTAGTATTTATCTTTTGTTTGGCTGTAGAAACGTCTATAGAGGAATGCTTTTTCAAACTATTATTAGTATACAAGGTGTTGCTTTGCATCCTCGTCAAATTCAAGGAGGTAACTATGCTAACGATTCTCGACCCGAATCAGTAATAAAATAGGTAGGTAATTTTTATATTTTTTCTTAAAATCGGAAATCGATAAGTGTACACCACCCGTATTAAAACGCAGCCTGTCTAATATTAGCCCTATAACTGCGCTTTCACACACACAAAAAAAGCAGACGTTTATTCGATAAACGGGTGATTCCCCTCTTTTGAAAAGGGCTTCATTCTGAAATAGTATCAAATTAAAACATCTAAAAAAAGCAGCGTTTATTATTATTGACCAGGTACCGTAATTTATATTGATTATTTGCGTCTTCTATGACAACCTCCTGAATTTTGACGAGGATGCAAAACTACACCTTGTATAGAATTTACAATACATCATGTAGTATCTCATCCTAACAGTTTCAATATTTATGCACACACATATACCTAATCCAGATGTAGAGCTTGCATTGCAGCTGAAGGCAAACAGTTTGTTATAAAACTTGGTAAATCTGATTTAATAAAAATCATAACTAAAGAAATCCAACGACTGAATTTTATTTCAAATGCACCTAGAACTAACAAAGTAATTATTTTCCTCAATTAAGAAGTAGCAATTAGTAAGTGTCATACCATTTTAGAATCCAGACTAAACGCGCCATCTTTTAAAGTTGCTTGCCAAAATAGTGTAGTGCATTTTTTCTACAGTACAGTCTGTTAAAGTTGGGTGATGTAATTATTTTGAATTCAATTTTGGACAACAATCTAACATTTTATTTAAAACTGAGGCAGTTATGTTTTAACTTTTAACTGTAATTTACAGAAGGGTTATTCATGTTTACATCACAGAAAAAAACTGACGAAAAGTTAATATTTGTAGTCACAGGACTTGAAAGATCATCATAGGGTGACACTTTAAGATTTATTTTTGAATCCTTATAATTTGAAAAGTACATGACCAAGATTTTTTTAGTATTTTTCTAATAACTGTCACAACTTGGCCTATTGCCCGTTTTCGCCTTAACGTTGATTTCTGGGACACGTTGTATATATAATCACTTGCTTCGTTTAAGGAAAACATAGTGAGGAAACCAGCATGCCTGAGAGATATTTCTCGACGGCAAGTAAAGCCAAGTCAGAGGCCCAGGCCGTTATTAAAACTCTGACACCAGGTTAGACCCTAACCACACGATAAAGAACCTCATTGTCGTTGGACTTTCGGATATTTCGTCAAAAATTACTGTTTTGATTGCAGAACACAAACATGTTCGTAGTTTTATAGACCAGAAAGAAAAAATTAACCAATTCTGTCTGATATTGTTTTTACTAAACGCCAGAGCATAAATGCACGCACGTGCCCTCCACGCCAAGCAACAATTTCACAGCATACAAAAAAAAATATCTTAAAAAGAATAGGGATTCTAAAACTTCAAGAAACAATATTATTAAAGAGACAAGACAAGAGCTTAAATATTTAAGGTATACAAATAAAAACACACAAAAGTAATGATTTAATTGTTTATTTCGTGTTATATTGCAACGCATTTTTTGTCACATATTTGTGTCGTTGGCGTACAGGGCACGCGCTTGCTTGTCACGTATAGGCGACAATAGCGTTCAAAAGGTTAATGATACTGTTAGCCTGCGTCATCCCACTGGGTAAAGGCCTCTCCCCATGACTTCCAGTTGTTTCGATGCAGGGCCAATGTGCACCACTGGTCGCTGGTCTTGTCCAGCTCGTCCCGCCTTCTTCTACGAGGTCTGCCGCGACGCCTTCTTACTGTGTCAGGGCTCCAGAAAGTGGTTATTTTGGCCAACAGCTCATTGGGTATGCGGCAGACATGGCCAGTTTAGTCCCATTTCAGCTTAGCAGCTTCTTGAGAAACGTCAGTAAATTTTGTTATGGAACGCAGATTTGTTGTCAATATTAATCAAGGAAAATTAGTTCACTCGCCACGGCTTGACACTAGTCCACAGTAAGTTTGTCGCTGATGCAGGTTTTAACTGTATCAGCGGATGCTGATACCGATATTAATAAATTACTTAAATAAAACATCTTACTATAAAATTGTTAGTAAATGTATTATATAAAATGTTGAACAAAAAAAAACGTCACACAATAACTCACTAGCATCCAAACAATTTATGTTGACTAAACAAACGGCTGAAGGAACAAGCGACAGTTTTTTTTTTTTTGTATAACTGTCTATGATTGGTTAAAACTCCATGTGGCTCGCTCTAAGTACGCTTTCAACGAACACGTCACGACTTGAATGTCAGCATTAAAAATCAGCATTGACTGTTGCTGATTCGGATGCTGATATAAAAAACAATGTTGATGCTGATATTCGCAACAACCCTGGCCCACAGCATGAAAAGGAACACTGGCCACATCCATAATGTGTATAACATTTTAACAAAGCTTACTTAACTCACAGTCAGTGAACTTAAGCTCTGGTGTGTTTTTCAATTTAACTGTATTTTCTAACCAACCATATGACAAAAACTACGCCGACAAATATCACACTTGTAAGGTTTTTCACCAGTGTGTGTATGAATAGGACATGCCAAATTAACCTTTTAACTGAAACTACGCTGACATATTTCACGCTTGTAAGGTTTTATCCAGTGTGTGTACACATATATGATCTGTCAAATGACGCTTACAACTAAAAATAACCTGACATACATTACACTTGTTGGATTATTTAAATGTGTGTACGAATATGAAAAGTTAAAGCACACTTTTTAGCAAAACCACGATGACATATATCACACTTGTAAGGTTTTTCACCAGTATGTGTACGAATATGAGTTTTTAAATTATGCTTTATACTGAAACTACGCTGACATATATCACATTTGTAAGGCTTGTCACCAGTGTGTGTACGAATATGATCTGTTAAAGAATTCTTTTGAGTAAAACTGCGCTGACATATATCACACTTGTAAGGTTTTTCACCAGTGTGTGTACGAATATGTTTTTTTAAAATACAATTATGTTTGAAATTACGCTGACATATATCGCACTTGTGAGGTTTTTTAACAGTGGTGTGTGTATGTAAATGATATGTTAAAGAACTTTTCCTACCGAAACAAACTTGACATACATCACATTTGTAAGGTTTTTTACCTGAGTGTGTACGAATATGAAAAGTTAAAGCACTCTTTTTAGCAAAACCACGCTGACATATATCACACTTATGAGGTTTTTCACCAGTGTGTGTACGACTATGTTCAGTTAAACCACCCTTTTTAGTAAAACAATGCTGACATATATCACACTTATAAGGTTTTTCACCAGTATGTGTACGAATATGAGTTTTTAAATTAACCTTTATACTGAAACTACGCTGACATATTTCACACTTGTAAGGTTTTTCACCAGTGTGTGTACGAATATGATCTATTAAAATATTCTTTTGATTAAAACTACGCTGACATATATCGCACTTGTGAGGTTTTTCACCAGTGTGTGCACGCAAATGTTTCGTTAAAGAATCTTTCCTACCAAAACAAACCTGACATACATCACACTTGTAAGGCTTTTCACCAGTGTGTGTACGAATATGACCTTCAAAATGTTCCCTAACACTATAACTTCGCTCACATAAATAACATTTGAAACGTTTATCAACAGTGTGTGAACAAAAATGACTTGTTAAATTAGCCTTTTGAGTAAAACTACGCTGACATACATCATATTTGTAAGACTCTCCATTGCTGTCACTAATTGTTTTATGTCGTATTTTACAACTCAACTCTTGATTAGAATTAGTAAGGCAATCTATATCTACAGCAGTATTATTAACACTTTGAACTCTTGGTTTTGTATCCGTGACAGTTTTGGCCGTACGATCTTCGGGGTCCTGTATAATTTTCGAGTCTATTTTCTTTAGTTTTGCAGTTATAGTATCTTCTGTCGCTCGTCGTGTGTCTAGTTTCGGTTTCCTCGTGACGGGCGCCCCTGTGGTTATAAATCAGGTTAGTGCAATGTTCGATTAGATTTTGTAACAACATAATGATTTAAAAGAGTGTCCATGGAGTTTCGTGCCCATTCTTCTCCATAAGATCTTCTCTTTCGAATGGGCAACTACAGTACTTTCACAAGTAATTATGCCCTGTGACTGGGACTGTAGCTCAGTTTATTTTTTGTGTTTTGACATTCAAAGGTGCCTGTAGTGGTCTGATTGAAATAAATGCTTTGAGTTTGTTTCGAAGCAGATTGAAACTGTGGTTTGACTGATTCGCGCTAGGGCTGAAAAGCACCTACACTTTTCATTGGTGTCATAAAGTTTCTTTTCATACTAAATAGGCTTGCGTTTGGCCGCAACTCGCCTGATGTTAAGCGATGATGCGGCCTAGGGTGGAGCACGCGTGCCTTGAAGGAACCGAATCACACCTTCAATAGATGCAGATTATGGGAACAGAGATGCCGGCAGTGAATTCCACAGACTGGCGGTGATAAAGTACAAAATCGCGGATATTCCCAGTCGCCCCCACATGGATTGCCACCAGTGGCATCTAGGACGTTATTGCCCCCACTTCAAATCGCTGCAAACTGCGGCGTGGATCGCTGTTTGGCTTATGGCCCCGATGAAGGGGTTGGCGGTCAGACTTTTCCAATGTGGTTTTATTAGTAGATAAGTGATATTATTAGGGACATACATATAAAGAAAATTGTGGGGGCAATCATTTCCCAAACTCCACCCGGCTCCAACTGGGAATTTTATTCCCGATTGCCATCTCGTGGCAATCCATGTGGGGGCGACTGGGAATATACACGAAATTGTGTGAACATCGACGCAGACATCACTCGCCCCACTAGAGTTCTTGGGTATCATCGAGCGTCTCGGACGTTCTATGGTCTATCATACGCGCATGGGCCCGCAGGATCAGTTTCCGGGGAACACATCTTTAGCTCGACCAAGAAAATTTTTGTCGTCTCGGATAGTTTAGATTCTCTATTATTGGGTAGGATAACGTGGTCGTTAGTGGATCACTTTTTACGCTCTATAATACGAAAACGAATAGTTAGAATTGTAAAAAAACATGCCATGGGGTTGCTAAGTTATTGAATTCTATAATACTATTAATCATACTGACAGTGTACACTTACAAACAAATATACAAGGTGAAAGGTAGACAGACGCTAAAACGCTCTTATAATCTATTGTTGGTCTGTGATGGCGGGTTCGTCGCGAGAATCGTGCTCTTCTGGTCTGCCAGTAACACAGTTGGGCGCCAAGTTCTCGTCATCAAAAACATGTCGATCGAATGGAATGATTCCGGTTTTTTTAAATGCTCGTGTTATGTTTGATGGTGTCATAGACTTTGCGAAGGCTTCGCCGATTAACGCCCCAACTTCATAAATAGTAATAGGGCATCCAGGATTACGCAACATCCAGGAACTCATGGCAGTGGAATAGAACGCTCTGAATGCTCCGTGAATACCAACTTCCAGGGGTTGAAGACGAGCTGATATACGTGGGTGCAATGTAAGCACCGTACAACCCGACTCTTCAGCGAGATCCAGGGCTTCAATAGAGAGATGGGACTCGTGGTTGTCCATTAACAAAATTGTCGGGTTTTCTTTCGAAGTTCCCGTTGTTCGTATAAAATGCTTCATGACTACCAAAAACAGTTCGCTGTTCATCCATCCCGATAGGTTTTCCAGAATCAGCGAACCAGCTGGTAAACCTGCAGCCATGCGAGGATCCGTATTTGTTGTTGGGAAGACAAGGACTGGTGGAACTGCCTGCCCTCCAGCGCTGATGATATTGCAGATGGTGATCAGGGTCCCGTTGCCACCACTGGTCTTTTTACAAAGATTTCTTCTCCCTTTTGGTGGGACAACCCCTTGGGCCGTTTGCATAGTGGTGATACAAGTTTCATCTAAGTTGTATATTCTAGTACCGTCAGCAAATGCAGGGTGGCGCTTGATTACGTTTTGCAAGCTATCAATGAAATGGTTAACAGTTTCTGTGTCAAAGGTGGATGCCTGAGCTAAGCTGCGCGCTTCGGGTTTTGGCAGTGACAGATCCTGGTGTCGTTCGCGTAAACTCCTCAGCCAATCTATGCCAGCAATCCGGTTCTTTGTCCAAGACTTGGGCACTTTAACGCCATTCATTTTGGCCATATCGTAAGCCACTCGTCTACAATCGTAACCAGACAGACCATAAAATAGGTTTGCGCATTTTTTTAAATATTCCTTTAATATGAATTCTTGGTCTCCGGAAAATACTTGGCTCGCGGCATAATTTGGTGTCAACCTAGTGAGCTCGTTTTGCGTTTCCATTTCTTTTATTCGATAACCTCGTAGCGTTGTATAAGCAATATTATTGTCAGCGGCAGCTTGCCTGATACTTTTCCCAACTTTTATGGCCAGTAACGCTTTTCGCATTTGCGCATGCGTATGAGCACCTTTTTTTCTTTTCTCTACTCTATGCCTCGGCAGTTCTGTAAAGTTATGGTTCCAGTAAGTTACTTTATTAAAAGTAGTGTAGGTGAGAGTACACGCCGGATCGCGACCCATAGTGTACACAGGGCATCAACAATCTTCTATTCTTCTATCTTCTATATTGTATATATATATAAAGTAAGAAAATGACTCGCTGACTGATTCACTGACTGATCGATCAACGCACAGCTGAAACCGCTGGGTCTAAAAGCATGAAATTTTGCACAAATGATCCTTAAATAACGTAAGTGTGCACTGAGAAGGGATTTTTGGAAATTCGTCCTCTAAGGGGTTAAAATAGGGGTTGAAAGTTTCTATGAAACTTCAGCTACGTGAAAAAAGTTGTGAGAATATAAATCATTTTATGTTAATCTATAACAACAACATTAAGCACATAATATACCGGAAAACAGCTTTTATTAAAGGAATGTAAACAAAATTCAACTTTGTCGCTTGTTTTTATTCACGAAAAACAAAATGGCGCGCTGGGACTGCGGGGAGCTTGAGGGCGCAGGGGGGGGGGGGGGGTTCGCGAGTTAGACACGCTCGTTACTTGAGTAAATGGCGCAAAAGTGTGTGATCAACTGTGTACCAGTGATCCACTGTAGACCATGCGAGGGGCTGGTGGGCTTAACAATATAATTTTTGTTTCTAAATGTTTCTACAGATTCTATTCCAAGCCAGTGGGCGCACAGCGCTCCTGCATACGTAAACCACTTCCTATCAGGTCTGGGTAGACCGACGGCTGACCGGTATATTCGTCCACCATTGCTCTGTCCGCCAACCTGTTTATTGATAAGCAAAACAGTAAGTGTTAACTTACTGTTTGTCTTCTTCGCTTTTCGTTTCATTTCAGATACTATTTGTTCTTCATCCACTTCAATTTTAAACTCCTTTAAAGGTAGACCATCTTCTGAGTCTGATTCAGAATGGCGTGGTGGTATATATTCCATTTCCAGATATTTGTTGTATAGATTAACTGTTTCTAGTTCTGTAAGTTAACAAACAACATTCAAGAGCATTTTTCGTTTCGTACACAGGATGGAAGACACAGACGCGAAAACGGGTACCACGTACTCAGTACATCGTTCTAAATCCCCATATAAAGTAAAAGTAATTTTAAAAATAATAATCAGCTGTTCCATACATTTTGACCGTGTAGGCATTGCACTTTTGTAGGAAACAGCAGTTTTTTTTTTTCTCTAGCCTGCTCTGTCCCACTCCTGGGCAAAGGCCTCCCTCCACTCCTTCCACTTCTCGCGAAACCACGCGTCTTCCTTCCAGTTCGGACGGAACCTGTCTAGTTCGTCCCACCATCTCCTTCGTGGCCTGCCGCGACCCCGCCTCACTGTGTCAGGGCACCAGTTTCCTGCTATTTTGGCCCACAGTTTGTCCGGCATGCGGCAGACATGTCCTGCCCAGGCCCATTTGAGTTGGGCAGCCTTTTGAGCAACGTCAGCTATATTTGTTTTGGAGCGCAGTATTGTGTTTCGAACACGATCCGTTAACTTAACACCTAGTACACTGCACTCCATTGCTAGTTGGCAAAGCTTGAGTTTGGACTTCTAGATGTTAGTCAAAGACCAAGTCTGTGCACCATAGGTTAAGACGGGGAGAACACACATGTCCATAAGTTTTCTTTTTAGTGCCATAGGCAACTCACCCTTGAATAATTCCTTCATGGACCAGTAGCTCTTCCAGGCGTTTTTTTAAATTACCGACGGAAAATTTCTATGTGGGGGGGTTCAGAATGATGTACTTACTGAGTATGTGGTAACCGTTTTTGCGTCGGTGTCCCTTTCCACCAAGTTTTTTTATTATTTTAAATATACGCGGCGACTGGTGGCGTGACGATCTGATGATATTTGCGGGACTAGCATGGCCAAAGATCGCACAGGATAGAGAGGTATAGAAGGAGAAAGAGGCGGCCTCTGCCCAGCAGTGGGATACGATGTGCGATAGTAAAAAAAATATATATACATATACTAGAGCGCACTGATGGCTGTGGTATCGGCGCCGACTGACGAGTTGTATATCGTGGCTTCGAACCCACGCAGGCGCATTACTTTGTGTCACTAACTATTTCATCACCATAAATATATACCAAACACAAGGTTAAAGCAGACTTGTACGTAATAGTAAACCCACATTTCTCTTGTTATGTTTAAGTCCCATGTAATTGACGTTACGCCTAAGTACAATTTTTACTTAGCCGTGATATCACAAGCAAAAAATATTGGACACGTATTTTTTGGCAATCTATTGTATTGTATTGTATCACGGTCTGGTGTCCGCAACTCCACGTCCAAAGCGCGTATTTTGCGTACAATAATAATTGACGGACCAAATAGAATATTTACTTTCTCACACAGTCATCATGCCTATACTACATGGAGCGACTGCCTATCTGACCTCCACAACCCAGTTAGTACTGGGCAATACGATACCCCTTGATAAGACTGGTTGTCAGACTTTCGGGCCACTGACAACCTGTAACGACTATCAAAGATCTACAATTGACAGCCGGGACCAACAGCTTAACGTGCTTTCTGAGGCACGGAAGAAACTCGGTGTGTAATGGGTGGTCACCCATCCACGGACCACCCCAGACACAAGCGCGGCTTAACCTGACGATCAAAACTACAAGCAAACTCATTTTACGGGATAGTTGGAATTTATATATACATACCATTGTCACTTTTATATTCCTCCTTTGGCTCAATAACATCATCTTGGGTCTCACAAACAGCTGGTAGTTCGTCTTTCACAACAACGCTTTCTGTTTGACCAACTTCACTTAGGCTTATGCTCTCTATTGGAGTGGTAAGAAACCCAAAGAGGTCTTGGTTTACTAAAGCTTTTGGCTGTAAAAGAATGATTAAAGTATTAGATAATATATAAGGTGTAAACGGACCCTTCACGAAGCCGTCAACCAAGCTTTCTGTACATAAAATGAAGTAACCATACGCAAAAAATATTGTTGGGAAACTATTTTCTTTTCTGGTGTAAAATAAAGGTTTCGGTAAAACATAACCGACTTCCAAAAAAAAAAACAAAAAAAGTGGAAAATAACTCTATTTTCGGAAGTCGGTGACTATTAGTTACATTGACTTTTTTGGCACCGACTTCCGAAAGTAAAGTAATTTTCCGCTTTTTTGTGTTTTTTTTTGCAAATCGTTTTTTTTTTGCAAAAAACGTTTTTATTTTACCCTTTTTAGTTATCGCATCACACACACAACTCCTTGTCAAGTATCAATTTCGCAATTTCTTTTTCAGCGATCTTTTGCGTGTGAATGTCATTGATAGGAAAAAAAATACAACCGAATTGAGAACCTCCTTTTTTAACCGACGTCAAAAAAAGGAGGAGGTTCTCAATTCGGTTGTATGTCTTTTTGTTTGTTACCTCATATCTTCGTCATTTATGAACCGATTTGAAAAATTCTTCTTTTATCTGAAAGGATATACTTCCCGATTGGTCCCATAGAAATTTCATCGAAATCGGTTCTGCAGTTGGTTTTTAAATCAAAATAGCTGAAAAAAATATGTCATCGAAGTAAAAGAAATTGCGAAATTGATACTTGACAAGGATTTTTGTGTAATACGATAACTAAAAAGGGTAAAATAAAAACTTCTTTGGCAAAAAAAGTCAATGAAACAAACATTAGTCACCGACTTCCGAAAGTAAAGTTATTTTCCACTTTTTTTCGTGGTTTTTTTTTTTGGAAGTCGGTTTTTTTTTTGCAAAAAAGTTTTTTGAAGTCTGTTAACAATGTAACGCACTTAAGACATTGTGCTGATGGATGCATTGACTTGTAAACGGGTTATGGAGGTATTTTAAGCATAGTTATAACCTTAAAACTCGGAATTTTGACCTCCAAAACAATCAGAAGATTTCCCAGGAGAACAAATGCCTTTCAGTTTTTTTAAGGGTCTATTTACACCGTTATGTTGACGATCACAAGGGCAATACAAATATCTGTTGAAGAATATCTCACCTCATAGTCCCCATTAATAATCTGAGCAAAAAGCTCTTCAGCTTGCAGACATTGTCTCAGTAATCTGTAGCATTTCTTCAGTTGAGCACAGCAGACAAAACAAGCGAGTATTGGTCTGCGGTCTTCAGTTACAAACTGAAACACAAATTATTTGTATGTAAATAAAAATAAATAAATAAAAATAAATATCGCTGGACATTACACACAGCGCCATCTAGTGCCACACTAAGCAACGAGGCTTGTGTCGTGGACACCAGATAGTTGATATACTACATAGATACTTTTTGTTTGTAAATACATACTTATTATACATATTAACATCCATGACTCGGAAACAAATGTCCATGCTCATCGCACAAACACTTGCTCCTACCGGGATTCGAACCCGGAACCCTACGAACGTAAGGCAGCCTCACTACCGCTGCGCCATTCGGGTCGTCAAATGTAGTAAAAACAAAAAATGCATGTTAAAACGTATGTAAAATTGACAAAATTATAAATTGTTGTGTATCTAATATGGATCAAAGACCTGAAATAAATGTTTTTTTTTATTATACAATAAAGTCTGCAGGAGGAAGCGACACGGACGCAGAAACGGTTACCATTTGGAGCAGCTCAATCTGCTGTTATCTAAATATGCTGTTCCCCTACCAAAAGTGCAGTACCTACATGGTCAAAATGTATGGAAGAGCTCTTTGTTTTTTAAATAACCAAGGGCCATCTTTCAAGTTTCGGTTTTGAGGGCACTTTTATAGGCCCCTCCTCCTTGGACTTCCAGCATCACGTGTATTTTTTATTATTGAAAACATCAGATAGTTTCAAAATCTGTTTTAACAAAAAAACAGAAAAACTAAATTTTTTTAATAAAAATCCGCATGCTTGGGTTTTTGGACAAAAAATTGCTTGTCTGGGTTTTTAATTAATTATTGATAAATCGTATTTTACACATCACACTTTTAAAAAAAACATGTGAATGCCACATAATACCCTCTCCCCTCCATTGTGACAAAAAAATGTGAAAAAAAAAAACAAAAAAAAAACCATCAACTTACTGGAATATCAGTCAGCTTCTCATACAGTTCATGTAAATTCTTGTTGACCACTACATACATTCGAGCATTCTGCACTAAACATATCCTACACATTTCTAGCTTATCCATCTTATTACTGAAAAGAATCACTTGGTTAACATTTATATTTAAAAAACACTGTTGAGTCCAATTAACTGGTGAGGGTTGTATATTATGATGACGATTTCTTCTTATTTGTTCTCTACAAACAAATACTTTACGAGTAGAATAATTTTATATTGAATGCACTTCTTTTGTGAACCTAGCTATGACAGGGCAGTCTAGTCAAGTCTAGACTAAATAGAGTTAGACTTATGTTTTCTCTCGTAGACGGCCCGGGCTGCCCACAGATCACTATCTAGATTCCGTATTATAATTATTTTGTTTGTATTCGAGTTCAACGAATTTCAAGGTAGGCATGCGGTGCGCGGGGAGTGACAACTGCCATCCAATTGGCTATTTCAAGGTGACATCACCTGCTGATGAGACAGTGACATAAAAATGTAGATTCTGACATCAATAATATTTCTTAAGCAGACTGACCAATTAATGTTCACTTTTTTATGTTGTATGGGTCCTACTTAATTACAATATGTAATAGATTACTGAATATTGCTAATGAATAAAGATTATCTTTAACATGCCATTGGTTTAATTGACGGTTGAGTTTACATAAAACCTATTTTGCTTTTTGGAATAAACTGTAAATAATGTGTATTTATATTTGAATTGAACTACTTTGTACAAATAAACAACAATATATCTATAGCATCAATATTTTATTTATTTGATAAGCAAGAAGGTATTGTGCATGACACTATTACATTTGAGCAAAAGACAGCAATACAATAGTACCTAATGAGTGAAAGGCAAAGACATCAACGAGTCACTACCACCTACCCTACTATAAGTTGAGCTCTATCCAAAATGTTAGTTTTTTATAATTTTGCTAAACAGTGGAATATCATCCCACCTTTTTTATAACTCGGGGTCCTGGATAATTTTCCCTATTTTTAACAGCATAGGTTTAAGTAAATTGTAACAATCAAAGTTTCATACAATTATTATTTAAAATCCTAGCGTCATCACGGGTCTAACTTCTGGTTGACACTGAAGACATAGATACGAGCATCGAGTTATATTTGTGCAAAGCCATAATAATGTGCTACGCATAATTGGAGGCATGTCGGTCATCGAAAAACATTAGGAATAACTTCTTTTAGTAAACTTCAGATAAAACGTTTATCCGTATAATATGTTGCCTTTTAGGCGGAATCTAGTGATCTGTGGGGGTCCCTAGTCTACCAAAGCCATCATGAATTCCCAATCTTGCCAGTGACATGGAGGTGTGCCTGGTGCCGGTAGAAGCATGAGTTACTACTCACTGAGTACCTAAACACTACTTTTAATTTATGAATGACTTCGACAAATAGATAAACCACTGAATATTTGATATAAATTACTATAAATAATCAAAAAAGTACTCTTTGCCTTTGCTTTGGGTTGACACTTGACAGATCAATCCAATCCACAGATAACTAATAATAGTCGGAGAATCCAATCAGTAAAAATCATAGAGCTTGTGTCTATGGTAATAACACTCAATTCAGGACCATGATGCTTAGGCAATTAGGCTTGGCTCAGCAAGTCAGCACAAAGAGTAGAATATAGGGTTGGGTTTAGATACGTGCTGCCTCGCTGGACGAAAAGTGAGGATATTAGGGGGTTCTAGGGGGTTTTCTGATACCTATGCAACATTATTTTTTTGCTGGAGACGCCATTTTATAAAAAAAAATGGGCAAAATTGGAGGAGTCGGCATATATTTAGTGTAGATTAAAATTTTATTTTAATTACTACGTAGACAGAACTTAGTCTCAGAACCGACACGGGGCACCCCGACCCTACGTAGTCTTTTGGTCCCTACCCCTAGAGTGTTTTTATAAAGGCGGGAGCCATCCATAGCGATGCGAAGGTCGAGTGTGTTGTAGCGACACTCAGAGGTGACCGAGAGCTTTTGGCGGGAGCACACCCGGAGTCCGACTCAGTACACAGTACAAAATGCGTGTCTTTTTTGTTTCAGGTCGATAAAATTAATAAAATTGAAGTAAAATTAATTTGTTTTTTTTTTTCACACAAAATGTCTTATCCAAAAAAAAAATCATACAAACAAAATAATTTCCAGTATGGAAAATGATGCGGGACGACATCCCCATCCACCTTTGCCCTCCCCCTCTCTCTTGAACCCCCCAGAACCTTCAGAATACACATTTTCTATGAGAAGACTACTGCATACAATAAAAAATATAAAAAAAAACTATACGTTTCCGGCGGGGGGAATGAGGGGGGATGGCATACACACTCAACCCCCCCCCCATCGAAGCAGCACGTTTCTAAACTTTAACCAGAATATTTATACCTGTAGGCTCAGCATCATCCTGAATCGGAAGGCCATTACATTACATCAAGAATGTTGTCACTCGGACTCGGAACGCACTCTTTGTTTTGGTTTGAAGTTGAAGTGTCTGTGAACCATAGACATAAAAATAAACCATCTCCCATCCCATCTGACAAGTGTCAATGTCAAGGAGTCTGTATTTATTGTTATATTTTGTTTTTGTACAGATTTATTTACCTGAATGTTTGTGTATTAAATGTATGGGCAATAATAAACTAAATCCTATAAATTATGGACCTTTTGAACTACCTACGAAAGTTATAATAAGTCTAGCTCCCTCAAAATTACAAACATTTGTTCACAAAATCTTTATAAAACAATTATTTTATAAAATTGAATTAAAATATAATAAACAGCCTCCCTCGCTTATTTGTACGCAGCATTGTTTTTCTAAATATAAATGTTTTGTTTTTTAAATTCAACTTGGAAATTAATAAATTGAGTTACAAGATGGAAAAACTGCCAATGTGTAGGATATGTTTAGCGGAGAATGTTCGCATGCATGTGGTGGTCAACAAGAACTTGCATGAACTGTATGAGAAGCTTACTGATATTCCAGTAAGTTGATACTTTAAAAATATATAATAAACACACAAGTCAAGTCAGAGGCCCACCGGCGGCATAAAAACTGACACCTGGTTACGCACTAACCACACAAAAAAGATAGAAAGAACACACATACTTAAACTGATGCCTTTTTCACAGGCAGTATCTACTGAATATTACCTGCTATGATCCTTACAAACCTCTTTCGCCTTGTCCATGTTCATATGTACATCAGTAATATTTTATTCCCTTTTTTCATTGTTAAAATATATCTTTAAAATTTTTCAATAGTTCATAACCACTACCCGTGGTTAGGGCTCCAGAGAAAGGAAACTTCTCACAATGCGGGCCGTATCAAGGATTACTGCCTTCTGAATCAAGCCCTTGATATAACCACCAAGCGAGAGCCTCGCGAGATGTGCCATTGGCCGTAACGATAAAACCGTTAAGAAATATATGATGTCGTTTTTACGTGGGTCCAAGTTCCAGCAGTATAACAGGATTGCACAGATAAACATTTCGGTTACGAGAGATATTAAAATATGAGTTTTATTGCAGTTTGTAACTGAAGACAGGAGACCGATGCTTGCTTGTTTCTGCTGCTGTGCTAAACTAAAGCAATGCTGTCAATTCAAGAAAAAATGTCTGGAGTCAGAAGAGATGCTCGCCTGCTTGATGAATGAGGATTATAAGGTATTCTTCAATGGACAATTCTTAAAATGAACTGTTAATCACAGATCAACAAGAATGATGTATCCAAGATTTTTGTAAAAACATTATGATTTAAAAGAGTGTCCATGGAGTTTCTTGCCCATTCTTCTCCATAGAGATTTATGCTTTGGAATGAGCAACTACAGTACTTTCACAGTTATTATGTCTTGTGACTGGGACTGTAGCTTCATTTTTTATTGCTGTCTTTGTTTCGACAAATCCAAAGTGCCTGTAAGTGGCCTACATGAAATAAATGCTTTGATTTTGATATAGATATACCTTGATAAGGCAAAAGCACCTTCGTTTGCGCAGATCAAGCATTTTATACTTTTAGTGCCTACTGTCCCAGCAAGCTAATTCGTTTAAAACAACTATGTTACAACTCAAGAACTGAATTCTAGACATTTAAAGAAGCTTTAAGATTTAGCTTCCTGCTGGTGAAAGAATTTTCAGAATCGGATCTATAGTTCCGAAGATTATCCCCTACATACAAACTTACAAACAAATTTTACCTCGTTATAATATTAGTACACAAGGTATAGTTTTGCAAGCTCATCAAAATTCAGGAGGTTGTCATAGAAGACGTAAATAATCAATATAAATTACGGTACCTGGTCGATAATAATAAACGCTGCTTTTTTTGTTGTTTTAATTTGACTTTATTTCAGAATGAAGCCCCTTTTCAAAAGGGGAGAATCACCCGTTTAACGAGTAAACGTCTGCGTTTGTTTATGTGTGTGAAAGCCAAAAATTACCTACCCATTTTATTACTGATTCGGGTCGAGCATCAATAGCATAGTTACCTCCTTGAATTTGACGAGGATGCAAAACTACACCTTTTAGATGTAGATTGTGAGCACATTTTACCTAACACTGTAATTATCCTGTAATAGCCAAATCCTGCAGCGAACCAAGACCACTTAGAGTTTCTCCATGGCTTTATTAGAACTCCAATAGAGAACATAAGCATAGTTGATGTTGGTCAAACAGAAGACATTACTATCAAAGAAGAATTACCAGCTAGTTCTGAGACAAGAGAATATTTTATAGAAGTTAAGGAAGAAGTTCAAAGTGATGGTAAGTCTTTCATACGTTGCGCGTTTGCCGGGTCCCTGGATGTGTGACCACCCATAACATAACGTCGAGTTCCCTCCGTGCCTCGGAAAGCACGTTAAGCCATTAGTCCCGGCTGTCATTTGTAGATCTTTGACAGTTGTTACAGGTAGTCAGTGGCCTGCAAGTCTGACTACCAGTTTTACCAAGGGGCATCCTATTACTCAGTTTTTGGTTGAGATTTACTGCTTTTTTCCTCCATATTCCTCACACAATCCATCCATCTTTTCTTTGGTTTTCCTCTCCCTCTCCATCCATCAACATTTATATTCATCACTCTTTTAGTAACATGTGTTTCATCCCTCCTCGTTACATGTCCATACCAAGACACACGGCTGCCTTTCATCTTTTGCCTTTTATCCATTTTAGTCACTCCACACATCCATCTTAGCATTTATTGAAATTAAATAAATATTTATCAAACAAATAACATTCTGCGACTGTTTTTGTTAACCGACTTAAAAAAAAGGAAAAAATAAAAAAATATTTTTTGACATAAAAGGAGGTTATCAATTCGACCCCTATGTATGTAATGTTGTTAGAATTGCACATTTTTTTTTTGTATATGTTAGTCAATACCAGCTTCTAAACATGTGTGCCAAATTTCATAAGTGTATCTATGTATGTTTGTACATGCATACCTCAAAAACAATAAGTCGAATTTCAAAAAATAATTTTTATTTGGACTAGGTATAGTCCAACTTAGGGAACAGTGCAAGTTTCATTAAAATCGGTTCAGTAGTTTGAACTTTAAATCAAAATAGCTGAAAAAAAAATGTCACCCAAGTAAACGAAATTGCGTATTTTGCTTTCCTGTGACTTTTTCTAGTTACAACGTAAAATTGATACTTGACAAGGGTTTGTGTGAGATACCACAGCTAACCAAAAAGCAGTGATAGTCTAGTGGTGTGACCATTGGATTGCCATGTCATAGATCTCGAGTTCGAACCCAAGACACGCACCTCTGATTTTTCGGAATCGTGTGCGTATTGTATAATTATCACTTGCTTCGGTGAAGGAAAACATCGTGAGGAAACCAGCATGCCTGAGAGATATTTCTCGACGCCGTGTTTTGACTCCTAAGACAGGGTATCCTAGTTTAGGAGTCAGGGTTTAATATATTTGTACGCCTTTCACAAATTGTGTAACACGAGCTAGATATTAAGCGAATTGTAAGGTATTTTTGTTCAATAAAGATATATATTATTAAAGTAAAAGTATGTTTACTTACAGACCAAGAACCGGAAAATATAGACATTAGTTGTCTAGATGTAGAAGATATAGCACTGAATCATTCTGAATCTGATTCAGAAGGTGATGTTCCTTTAATGCAGTTTAAAAATGAAGTGGGACAGAAACTAGAAGTATCGAAGAGGAGACATAAAGCTAAGGACACGAAAAGTAAGTCTTAGCTGCCTTATAGTGAAAACCTCGGGAATGTAATTTTGGCCATTTTAATTGTATTAAATTTTTGCAAAGAACACCTCGCAACGCACGCCCAAGTTTCACAAAAAAAAATTGTATACGATATTAAACTGAAATACATATCTTAAGGATCTGAAAATGTATCCAAATTGCACCCTTAAAGCTGTGGTAGTAAAGTTTTAAGGGGCGCAGTGTCTTCTTCCTCATGAAAAGTTACCTTCTTCGCATATACGAGGTCTTCACTCTAAGGCGACGATAAATAGAATATTCTTTATTATCTACACCATAGGTTCCCAACCTTTGATGGACTACCGCCACCTTTACAAGAAAAAAAAAATCCAACGCTCCCCAAAATAGTTATAAAATAAACATTTTAGACGGCTAGATAAAATGTTTTTTCATGAAAATAGAGGTATTTCATAACGCTCCCATTTGCCTTTGAACCCGCCAGCATGAAAAGCTCCAGCGCCCACTAGAGGGCGGTACCGCCCCCGTTTTGTGCACACCATACAAGTTTCAATTTACATAAAAGAAAACATTTCACATCGGCTGACACAATGGGTGGTCTTATCGCTAAAAGCAATATTTTCAAGACAACCTTTGGATGGGTTAGGGGAAGAGGGGGAACCAATACTGCGGGTAGTTCATAACCCTTCTGCCCTTATTGGGGTCGGCGCAGCATATCCTTTTACTCACGTCGTTTGGCAGAGCTTTATTTTGCTTTTTTTATGCACCTGACCTTTCTGAAGAACATCACCGATAAGGTCAGTGTATGTCCTTACATCAATTTATTTGCGGTCGGCGCAGCATGTCTTCTTCTTCCATACTTCTCGTCATCTCAGCAGTTACCTCCTTTCTAGCCATGTCATCTTCTCACGGTCCATCCATCGTTTGACGAAGAGTAATCATGAACATAACATCAAGCCTGTAATCCCCTAAGGGTTAGGCAGAGGTGTACTTAATAGTACACCCTCATTTCGCCAGTTATGTTAAGTCCTATGTAATAGGGTGAGCCTATTGCCATCAACTGGGCACTAATTTAGACTCCGTGGCTGCTACTGAAAAATTCCTGATGGAAAACCCAATAACAATCGGTCCATCTATCGTTTGACGAAGAGTAATCATGAACATAACATCACGCCTGTAATCCCCTAAGGGTTAGGCAGAGGTGTACTTAATAGTACACCCTCATTTCGCCTGTTATGTTTAGGTCCCATGTAATAAGGGACGAGCGTATTACCATCGACCGGGCACGAATTCAGACTCCGTGGCTGCTACTGAAAAAATCCTGATGGAAAACCCAATAACAATTTGCCCGACCCGGGCAATTGAACCCAGGTCCTCCTGTTCAGCAGTCGCGATTGCGCCCACTGGACTAATGAGACAGTCAAGAGTAATCATTAGTTTGTAATTTCAAATTCATTTATTTCGTGAACACAGAATACATACAGTAGATATTACAATAAATAAATAAAGTCCGAGCTGTGTGTTCCGCCAAAAAGCATACGAAATATCAAAGGATTTTTTTAAAACATATGTATATTTTAGAAATTCAAAAGGTAGGTAGAATCAAAATAATTATAAATCATGTCAAATTTAGATAAAATTTACATATACTAATATTATAAAGTTGAAGAGTTTGTTTGTTTGGTTGAACGCGCTAATCTCGGGAACTACTGGTCCGAATTGAAAAATTCTTTTAGTGTTGGGTAGCCCATTTATCAAGGAAGGCTTTAGGCTATAAAACATCACGCTGCGACCAATAGCAGCGGAGCATTGATCAAAAATGTTACGCAGACGAAGTTGTGCCGGTCAGCTAGTTTTTGAAATCAAATAAGTTATTTACATCAAATTATATCGGCTAAAAACGTAAATAGTTTTAAACGTCAGCTTTTTAAATTATTGAATGACAGGACATATTACTCTATTGATGAATACCTTAATGACAAATTTTGATAAGAAAAGTTTATTATTAAGAGATTTGAAACGGTTATAATTAATTGAATTTTGATCATTTAAAATTTTACTGACACTATATCTTTTCTTCATGACTTTTTGCACCATTTAAATTAATTTTAGTTTGACAATTGTAATATTGCTGACATTGTATATTCTTTTTCGGGCGATTTTTGTACTATTTCATTTCATTTTTGAAAAATTTAGTTGCTGACATTGTATTTTATGAGATTTTGTACTTTTATAATGAATGTAAATTTGATTATATTGACTTTAGCGACACTATTTTGTATGCTTCTTGGCGGAACATAAGTTGGACCAAACTTTTTTATAAAACATCATTTGTACCCTGTGTTCACAAAATTAATAAATGAATTTGAATTTGAATTGATCAGATGTCAAGTTAAATAAAGTAAAAGCAACCAAATGGTACAAAATAAAGATAATAATGTCACTAATTCAATAATACAACAATAATCAAGATCATTATTAGTATGTCAAATAACATAAAGACAGATTTCATTTAATTAAAAAAGAATTGATATTAAAGTTTGTCATTTAAATATTTGTCAACAGAATTATACAACTTGTTATTTAACAATTTGAACAGATTTCTTTTAAAGTCGTTGATTTACTTAGTGAGTGAGCAAACAGGTGGTCAGTCCATCTGATCAAAAGTTGTTAGCTAAAGGTAAAGGACGTGGTTGCCATCCATTTGTGTCTCCCCACATCGGTCTTAGTTTGGAGGCCCAATCAAACCCTTCTATTTTTAACCGACTTCAAAAAAAGGAGGAGGTTCTCAATTCGGTTGTATTTTTTTTTTGTGTTTGTTACCTCATATCTTCGTCATTTATGAACCGATTTGAAAAATTCTTCTTTTATCTGAATGGATCTACTTCCCGATTGGTCCCATAGAAATTTCATGAAAATCGGTTCTGCAGTTTGGTTTTGAAATCAAAATAGTTGGAAAAAATATGTCATCCAAGTAAAAGAAATTGCGAAATTGATACATGACAAGGATTTGTGTGTGACACGATAACTAAAAAGGGTAAAATAAAAACATTTTTGCAAAAAAAAAACCGACTTCCAAAAAAAAAACACTAAAAAAGTGGAAAATAACTTTACTTTCGGAAGTCGGTGGCAAAAAAGTCAATCATCAGTTTTTATGATGAATGTGCATCCCAAATTCTTCTGCGGACAAAGTTCTCACCCAATTTATAATCACAGATTTTCCTGTCGTGAAGAAACCAAGACTGGACACACGAAGCACAAAGCCAGAAGATCTAGAAGACGGAATTGCGGCCCAAGAACAGAAAATTGAAATTTCAGACTCGAACGAAATTGTCCAGAACATTCAAAAGCCTCTCAACGATACAAAACCTAGCGCTAATATCAGTGATACTGCTGTTGATTCTAGTAGATGTAGCAAAAACGAAGTAAGTAGGAAACAAGGCGTAGAAAGTGCCACTAAGAATAGAGATCGCAGATTACGTATTAAAGAAAACCCTTTGAACTGTCGTATATGCCAGCGGAGCTTCAGTAATTCTTGCAATCTAAAAAGACACATCCGAATCCACACTGGTGAAAAGCCTTACAAATGTGAAGTTTGTCAGAGTAGTTTTAATGAAAGAAGTGATTTGATAAAACATAATCGGATACACACTGGTGAAAAACCTTACAAATGTGATACTTGTCACAGTAGTTTTCTCAAGAAGCATGCATTGACGAAACATCTTCGGATACACACAGGAGAGGTACTTCACAAGTGCCATATTTGTCTGCGTTCTTTCAGTCTGTATTCTAATTTTATTAAACATATTCGATTACACAATGGTGAAATACCTTTTAAAACTGAAATTATTCAGCGGATGTTCAATAATGAGACAGATTTAATGCATACCGCTGAAAAACCTTACAAATGTGATATGTGTCAGCAAAGTTTTAATGATAAGTGTGATTTAACAAAGCATATGCGAATACATACGGGTGAGAAACCTTACAAATGTGATGTTTGTCAGCGTAGTTTTAGTGAAAAGGGTAATTTGAACAAACATTTACGAATACATACGGGTGAAAAACGTTATAAATGTGAATTATGTCAGCATAGTTTTAATGATAGGTGCGGTTTAACAAAACATATGCGTATACACACAGGTGAGAAACCTTACAAATGTAACATATGTCAGCGTAGTTTTAGTGAAAAGGGTAATTTAACTAAACATATTCGTATACACACTGGTCAGAAACCTCACAAATGTGAAATTTGTCAGCATAGCTTTAATGATAAGTGTGATTTAACTAATCATATGCGTATGCACACGGGTGAAAAACCTTACAAATGTGATATTTGTCAGTGTAGTTTTGGTCAAAGGTATACTTTAACGGAACATATTCGTATACACACTGGGGAGAAACCTAACAAATGTGAGATATGTCAGCGTAGTTTTCGTCAACTGTGTAATCTAAAAAGACATATCCGAACACATAATGGTGAGACGCCTTACAAGTGTGATTTATGTCAACGTGGTTTTGGCGATAAGAGAGACTTAACAAAACATATTCGTACACATACGGGGGAAAAGCCTTTCAAATGCGTAATATGTCAGCGTAGTTTTCATGATAGGAGGAATTTAAAAAAGCACAGTCGTACACACACGGCTATATAACCTTATAAGTGTGATACAGTTCAGAGTAGTTTTAGAAAGAAAGAAAAAACTATTTATTAGGCTCGCATAGGACAAAAAAAGATTAAATTAACAATAAAACAAAATTACAATATAAAAATTAAACATAAGAAAAACTTAAAAATAAGACACATTATACTAAAGTTGGTCCTGTACGAGATTAAAAGGCCCAATAAATACATTTTCTTTCCTTCACTTAATAATATTTTTAACGCTCATTCTTAATATGTCAATTTACACTCGACAGCAGAAATAAATTTGTTTTTTTCATAGTATATTAATGAAAAACACATAGTTACGCAAACATACGTAGATTTTTTTAACCCTCAGTTACATGTTTGGAAGGCCACCCCAATTTTTTTTCATAATTTCCCCTCACTTTTGTGTAGCGGTTCATAGAAGACACCTGTTCTTCAAATTTCAACTGTGCAGTGCCAACAGTCTCGGAGTAAAATGGCTGTGATATGCAGACGGACGAACAGGACGAATCTATAAGGGATACGTTACAACGTACGTCTAACGCACGTCGTCAACGTACGTCCAACGCACGTTGTCAACGTACGTCCAACAAACGTCGTCAACGTACGTCCAACGCACGTCGTCAACGTACGTCCAACGCACGTCGTCAACGTACGTCCAACGCACGTCGTCAACGTACGTTATACGCACGTCGTCAACGTACGTCCAACGCACGTCGTTAACGTACGTCGTACTGCCAAGTCATTGGCCTCGAGTTCGAACCTAAGACTCGCACCTCTGATTTTTCGGAATCATGTGCGTATTGTATAATTATCACTTGCTTCGGTGAAGTAAAACATCGTGAGGAAACCAGCATGCCTGAGAGTTATTTCTCGACGGCATGTAAAGCCAAGTCAGAGGCCCATGGGCGGCATAAAAACTCTGACACCAGGTTAGGCACTAACCACACGATAAAGAAGAGAAGAAGAGGGATACGTTTTTTGCCATTTAGCTTCTACACCGTAAACATGTTCTCCCGAGGTTACCGAACATATAATTAGCAGCACATCAAATTACCCGAAACTGTCAAATTTTCCCAATCAACCTAGAGCCTAGTTCTATAACGTTAAAGTTGAAAATCTATTAAAGTTTGACAGATTGTTGTAGCTTGATGTGCTGATGTCTGTATATAAACTGTATAATTGTATTTGTCTGTGTAAATTTATACAATAAAGAATAAGAAACACAATCGTTACTTTTTTTTTTCATTTAATTTTTATCCAGTTCGCCGGAACAGGAAGTGCAGTGTTTTTTTTACATTATATGGGCTTACTCTTGACCTCAATCTTGTCCTGAGAACAGAGATGAAGTCGACGATGGAACGAGCTAACCCAAAAGAACCCTATTAACTCGCGACTTAAATATATTGGGGTCATATGAGCTGGGGAACACCGACGCAGGCAGGAGATTCCACTCCTTGGCAGTGCGCATAATAAGATGTAGCAGAGAGCTTCGTGCGAATGTGTGGAACATCGCCGAGGTATGGGTAACCTTCAGTGACGCAAGAAGGTATGGTATGTAGATAGGCTAATAAAAATAGAATACTTCGTCTGTAGTAACATACAGTCACTGTGACACTGTGTCTACGTTTCTTCACTGTGTCTACGTTTCTTCACTGTATCTACGTTTCTTCACTGTGTCTACGTTTCTTCACTGTGTCTACGTTTCTTCACTGTGTCTACGTTTCTTCACTGTGTCTACGTTTCTTTTATATCTATCCTCTCGCAGGTCCGCTGGAAGAGATTTCTAAATGAAATAAGCGGTACCTTTGTGCTCTTTTGTCTTTATGTATTTTTTCTGTAATGTGTTTTGTGTGTACAGTCGATATGGAAGAAGGAACGACACGATTTTCTTTCGATAGGAGGATTCTTATCGTCGTCCGCTAAATCAAGGGTGGAAGCGCACTATAGAAATATCTTAAGATATATGAAAGCGCCAGAGGTAGCCCGCGAAATTCAAATTTTCTTACGTTTTTTGCAATTTGCCGGTCAGTGTAGGTAACAGAATAGGTAGCTTTTTCTAAGTCTTTTATTCTGAAACTAGCTTATGGCCGCGTCTTCGCTCGCGTGGAGTTCGGTTATTGTCCCACGGGATCGTACTACCGGGATAAAAAATCTAGATAAAAAGCCTATGTGTTAATCCAGGTCAGTAGTTTTTGCGTGAAAGAGTGACAAACATCCATCCATCCATCCATCCTCACAAACTTTCGTAATTATAATAGTAGTAAGATTTTATCCGAATAAACTAATAGATGAAACTATTTATCTGCTTTATTGAAATTCAGCTGTTTCAGTCATTCAGTTTTTAGTTTATTTTTCATGTTTTAGTGTGGTAACGTTATAATTGCTTAGCAATAATTGATACCTACTGAGATGAAAATTAAAAGGTAATTAGGAAATAAGTTATTTGCAACAATTTTTACATTAATTTCTTTTTCATTTTCAATCAACAATCGTCAAGATTCCGAATGCTCTGTTGTAATATAAATACTTTGAAAGATCTTCATAGCACGGTCATGACTTAATGAGTGCTTGCACCAAAGAGTACAATACCTCATGCTTGCAAGCAGCACAGACCACAGACGACATAGAGTCTACGTATTTTGCAAACCGTGCCATATGTCAAAAGTGACAGTTCTTCGAAGTTTGACACTCGTGTGTACAGACCAAAGAGTAGACAGACGATGACTACCGGCCGGCACCGCCACGGCAATGGTCCGGCTCTTCACCGGTGCATCATTCTACGAATGACCGAGAAGGAGGGTAATGTTTTCATTGTTTATTGTTTGTTTCTTGTCTTTATTAATTTATATTATAGTTTTGCATCTGAGCGATTCCTAATTCCTGTGCTTAGTATAAAACCATCTAAAATTTGAACTAATCGTACCTTGAATAGTTAAATATTTCATAATAATTTCAAATTATTCCTGTACTTATAATTTGCAAACCTTACTGACCAGTCATGTTGGTGACGCAAAATGTTTTTCATTTCATTTGTCTTAATATAAATTTTCTACAAACTATTCTCAATACCTTTGGTTTAATAATGAGGGTGGGCGCTAATAGGGACCTTTAATTACAAGATATTAAGTTATCTTAGCTTAGGTATTGGCTGCAACTATAACATACAAGTTTATTAACCTTAAGGCCTATTCTTATTGTAAATCATATTGTTTTTACTTGAAGGTGCAAATAAACGATTTTTTTATTTTTATTATTCTCTACGGCTTTTATTTACCTACTGCATTTGAATTTCGATGTTGTTTCTAAATAAATAATTCGTGATTCTTGTGTTATTCAATTTACGTTGCGATGCTCAATTAAAAAAAAAATATAGTGGATTGTGGTTGTAAATTGTTTTGCAATAGATGGCAGAGTTATTTCTATCTAAGCTTTGTAAGCTATACCTACCTAGCATTATAGGTCAAAATCACATTCTATGACCACTATTGTACAGAGGCAAATTTCTTTAATAGATATTTAACTTTATTGTTAAAGAATTAGGTTCAAGGTTGATTGGGAAAATTTGACAGTTTCGGGTAGCTTGATGTGTTGGCGTCTATACCATATTTCAATTGAAAAATCAATCTTATTCAGATCAAACGATTCCTTCACGTTGGTTATGTCACACAATGTGTAGTTACGCCGCGTCGTAGCAAAACGATCATTACTGTGCAGTTTCGCACTAGCATAAAAGGCTATTGAAATAAAAAGCATTTTTCAGCATATTCCACATTGGGGAAATACGTAAAATGGGAATATTTCTAAAGTTCGGTGACATAAGCCCATGCCAGAGCAGTGCGAGCTACGCCGTAGCAAAGAGATAATGCTGATGCCGTAGCAACATGATTGTAGTAACGTAGTAGTAGGTGCCGTAGCAGTGCGAGCTACGCCGTAGTGACATGAAGGCTACGCCGTAGCAAAGCGGTAATGCCATCTATCGTAGCGACATCAAAGCTACGCCGTAGCAATGTCGACGCATATAATGTGTGAAGATTTATTTTATTTAAAGAATACAGTTTTTTTACATTTATTTTGCATAGTTGCTGTTGGGGTGCAGCTCAACATCTGCCTGCCTTTTCCCGAACCTTAAATTAGTTTAATCCCATTCAATGACTACTTGATAAAAAAACGACCAACTACGACTACTTTAAATACTTCCACGACCCCCGTTCAATTCAACGCATCCATCAGCACAATGCTTTGAGTGCGTTACATACCGAAACGTGATTTTTCACCCCAAAAAAAGGTCGTTCCCCAGCAATATTTTTTCCGTAGAGTTACTTAGTTTGATGTACAGAATGCTGACGGCGTCGTGAAGGGTCCGTTTCTCACCCATCCTCTATCTTGCAGGAAACACCTTGTATATTACAGATATGCAAAAAAAAAATGATTACAAAATAATGATTGAATTTCGCGGGCATTCATCAAATGAATGAAAGGAACGAATGCAGCAGATTCGCTCAGTAGCCATTACGAAAAAAAAACAATATTTTCAGCAGCAACACTGACCAAAGGTTCATTCAAATATCGATTACTCTACCGCGCAGACTCCTCACTTGTTATAACATTCCATTAGTGAACTCATCAACTCAGAAACAGAACATTTTATACGGAATAAAATAAATGAAATAGTAAAATAAAAATAAAATATCTTCGGTGCCAACGTACTGCCACAAAAGCATCGTTCCTTAAAAAAAAACCACGAAAATGTTGCGCGTTCATCCGTAAATTACAAAAAAAAACACATCGGGAATTGTCTTTTTCTAAATAACATTTTAGTGGGACATCATTCGGTTTGAATTAAAAAAAAGTTTCGCAAATTAGTTAAAACGGCGTCTTTACGGAGTATTGGTAATTTTAAACAAATGTATAATACGGCAAGTGCCGTCAAAAAAAGTGCTTTAAAACTAGAGTGTACGGAGTCTGAAGACCACTTTCATTGTATATCGTTGCCTCCTGATATCAAAAAGCGAGAATGTCTCTGCCCAGAGAGTTTCACTTCAGTCAGGTAAGTTTTTTGCATCATTAACGTCCTATCATTCATCTGCCCTTTATCCTAATTTATTTGGGGTCGGTGCAGCATGTCTTCTTCTTCCATATTTCTCTGTTACTCGTCATGTAAGTATATAATCCTTTTTTTATTTACCAAATCCTCCTTACCATATTTGGCCCGTTAATGCTGAGGCTCGTGACCAATCTTGTTGGTTTCTTGCCCTGGCTTCGCACCAGAAATCCTGAGCAATTATTGAAGCTTTCTTAAAAAAAACTGGAGAATCTAGTCAGTCCATCATTTTGTTCATCGCCCTCTCGGTCTCTTTATACTGATCACGACTCTACGCAGTAAAATATTTGTGAAATAATTTTTTTACCATAACAAAAAACCACAAAAATTGTGAACCCAAGCAAAGGAATAATTGAAATAATGCTTATTATGTCAAAAAATTAGGCGCAATTTTTTTTTCAGTTACATCTACTTTTTTTATCTGCTTAAAAAAAATAAAAGGAACACGCTAATGTACCGTTGCATACTTCCTATTATGTCAAATGCTTTTTCTGCGTCATTTGTAGTGGTGCATCAATACGTACGCGGTGACCTAGATCCTAGTCCATTGCTCTCTGCGCTGTGTAGCTACCTAATACATCTAGCCATAGAGGATTTTTGAATGAAGAGTTCAGAGTCCATACTACAGTAAAACCTAGTTAAGTGGCCTCAGGATGTAACAAACCTGTTATTGAAAATTACAATGGGGTTCCGACACTTTTGCATTAAAATAACTCTGTTACTGGGAATTTTCAAACCTTATTAACTGAGATTAGATTTCATAGATTTTTTCGATGTTTACGTTTATAATTTTATTAGGACTTTGTAGCTCAATAGCCCGTATAAATGATACAATATATCAGGTTTAGATAAATTATGACACTTTCGTTTACAAAAAAACAATTGTGCAACACAAAAGGCATCCTTCATAAATAAGACAACTGTCAATGGAAAGCCTCTTTATGTGATTAAAAATCAAGGTCCCTTGAGATCCCAGTTAACCTGGTTTCACTGTAATAATAAAAATGTTCGGTTAAGGACGACAACTTCCTATGTTCACCTGCGAGATGTCATACAAAAAAAATACGAAAATAATTATAAAACGAAAACAATAGCATTATTGCATCAACAACGAAACGGATTTGTGTGTAATTTAGCATTAATACAATTGCAAAATTCCGGACTTCTACGCGAGCGAAGCCACGGGCAAAACACTAGTACAGTTTACAAAATGCAAAAGCAAACTTTATAATATCAAATTCGTTTGCTGTTAAGGCATTTCAAACTATTTTGTCATATTGACTGTTTTACGTCAGAATTAGGTCATGGCTTGTTTTCCGTCGCGTCTGTTGCTAGAAAATTCTCGCGCCGCGGACGTTTACGGAAATGGTGGGTATTTAAAGTTTATTGCAAAAAAAGGAGACTCGCTATTATTATATTTGTTTTATTTTAAGTGAATGTAATATATGTTTTGATGTTTTAATTTTGAATTGAGAATGTTTTTATTACTAACTAGCTGTTGTACGCGACCTTTGTCCGTGTGACATATAAATATATTACTTCCCTTTTTGGATCTGATTTTGTTAACAATTTTAAGGGCTTTATTTTTTATTGCACGGAACCTCAAACCTTTTTCAAAATTAGAAGTAGCCTAAGTTACTCCTTATGGCATCAGCTATCTTACAGTAAAAGCCCTGTCGGAAATTAGCCGTTATTAATCATTAGAACAAACAGACAGACAGACAAAAAAATATTTTTGTTATAAGTACACACTTTCATGTGCATTCAGTAAAAGCTGTTATTTTTTTAATTACATACAATCAGACACTTCAATTTTATTTATTTGTATGGAAGAGGTGCAAATGCACTATGTTTGTATCTAGTTTATTTAACAATCGTTACGGGTTAGTACCTCGTTTTCACTAACCTAAACAAAAAGCAGTGGTAGCCTAGTGGTGTAACCGTTGGACTGCCAAGTCATAGGTGTCGGTACCTCTGAAGCTTCAGCCACCTTCGGCCAAAAACACCACCCTATCCTTTTTTTTGGAGCTGGAAAATCCTCATAGATACCCTCCGTCTGGGGCGAACGGAGGGTTATATCGGACTCTAACCGACTAAAAACCCACTGTTCCTACTTCTACTATATGGGGCCAGGGAGATACAAAGTACATTCGCGCGCACCCCTAAACCACCCCCTGTCCTGCCAAACCTTCGGCAGACGGACCGGTCTTCTTTATCGTGTGGTTAGTGCCTAACCTGGTGTCAGAGTCTTTATGCGGCCCCTGGGCCTCTGACTTGGCTTTACATGCCGTCGAGAAATATCTCTCAGGCATGCTGGTTTCCTCACGATGTTTTCCTTCACCGAAGCAAGTGATAATTATACAATACGCACATGATTCAGAAAAATCAGAGGAACGTGTCTTGAGTTCGAACTCGAGACCTATGACTTGGCAGTCCAAAGGTCGCACCACTAGGTTAACACTGCGCCGGACCGGTGGACCTCGCGGACGAGCGAGCGTGTAAGAATCGCGTAAGCGGTAAAGCGATAAATTAGCTTTAATCTTTAGCGGAAATCTCTAACCATGTCCTAGGGTAACACGACTAAGTGGGTTAGTATTTCTTCGGCTAACAAATTGCAGTGGACTGACCGCATTTTACACTCAAGGCCGTGAGTTCAATAACCCCATAAAAATAATAGCCTTGAGCCTTACTTGGTCTGAGTTAGTCTACACTCAATATTATAAAGAGGTAACATTTGTTTGTAAGTTTGTATGTAGGTAGGGGGTAATCTTCGGAGCTACTGATCCGTTTCCGAAAATTCTTGCACTAACGGGAAGCTCCACACCGGTGTTCCCTCGCACACTTGCGTCGGGGGCCAGCGGGATCTAATGCGACTTCCGCTGCCCCGGACTAGTGCCGGCCTGCTTGACCTGCGGGCCTCGTCCCGGGGGGGAGTGAGGTTACGTCATACAGAGGCGCGCGTGGAACACTACCCGCCACCGTCTCGGGTCCAGTGTGATGGGGGGCGACGGATGTCCCGGAATCCGTCGCCCCTGGACCAGTTTAGGGGGGACGGAAGAGGGCGTTGTCCGCAGAAGGTTTCGCAGAAGGACATCACCGCATCCCAGGACTCTGCGCTACCGACCATCGAGCGAACAACGGTCGGCAGCGACAGGTCTCCTCCCACCTCTGCAACGAGGGCACGGCGCGGCTCATCCCACACGGCACACTCAGGAACGGGAAGCTACATTAACCCCGAGTGTTGGGTGGCTACATCTAAAACGTAATTTCCGTACATAACGGAAGCGAAGCCGCGAGCAAAAGCTAGTTCTTAATGAAGGCGCTGTAGAGAATTAACCTTAGTATTTAATAATCCATTCGTTGGTCAAGTGAACGTAAAGTGATACTGCGAGTTCTTGAGCTCCTTTTTCGCCATTTGGCCTCTTACAGGACCAATTTAGTTTGTCTTACTTATTTAGTATTTTTCTTGTTTAATTTTTTTATAAAATTTTGTTTTATTGTTAATTTAACCATTTTGTTTTGTCCTGTGCGAGACAAATAAATATTTTTTCTTTTTTAATCGACTTCAAAAAAAGGAGGAGGTTCTCAATTCGGTTGTATTTTTTTTTGTTTTGTTTTTGTTACCTCATATATTCGTCATTTGTGAACCGATTTGAATTTTTTTCTTTCATCTGAAAGGAAACACTTTCCGATTGGTCCCATAGAAATTTAATCAAAATAGCTGGACAAAATATGTCATCCAAGTAAAAGAAATTGCGAAATTGAAACTTGACAAGGATTTGTGTGTGATGCGATAGCTAAAAAGGGTAAAATAAAAACTTTTCTGCAAAAAAATAACCGAGTCGGTTATTTTTTTTTTCTACATATTTCGGTTTCCACGTCGAGTTAAAGTTATTGTTAATTTCCATCAGAAATTTCTCAGTAGTAGATCGTATTTGTGCCCGGTTGATGGCAATATGCTGGGCCCCTGTTACATGGGATTAAAGATTACTGGCGAAATGAAGGTGTGGTACAGGTACACCTCTGCCTAACAGTCCGGGAATAACAGGCGTGATGATGTTGTTATATAAGCCCAGCGCGCCGAAAGCAGACAGCCCCGTCCTATCACTGACTCGTTTATTTTGTTATGTAATACTAGCACTCCGCCCGCGACTTCGTCAGCAAAAATTGTAAAAGCTCGGCTAATAAGCAGGATATTTAAAAATATAATTTGTGCGTATAACACCCACGAATAATGTAGCTGTCTACTAGTGAAAAAAAAATTAGAATCGGATCAGAAGTTTCAAGGATTAACCCCTACATAAAAACTTACAAACAAATTTTACCTCTTTATAATATTAGTCTATGACAAATAAATCATAATCATCTCAAGGTTATTTTAAAACGTATAATTGTACCAACCTCCACTTATTGGTGAAGCTCTTCGTGAAGGTCAGGAGCGTAGCACCCGCAACCGGCGTGCGTGTGTGACCAGATGTATGATCGTAGACGAGGCGAAAAGAGTGTAAGGATCGTAGCAGGTGGCGTTCTGTAGTTTCCGTCTACCCCGTGTGAAAAAGGCCTTAGATTCTGTATGTAAGCAACCAACTTCGTAGCAATAACGGGACTTATATAGGTTTTAGATGCTATCATGGTTTTAATGGCGCCCAACTGGGACTTTGAGATTTACTCAAAACAACATTTCAAGATGTACCGATTTACTTACCGGGACATTGAAACTGAAGTCCTATCAAAAGGTTTTAATCTTGTAAATATCCTCTTACTCTTGATAAACTCTACAATATTTTCGGTTGAATACCATGAGGTTGGGCGCCATTTGGACTATTGGCGCCCAGCAGCGACATTAAAATAAAATAACCTTATTTTCAATTACAATTAATTACCATGAATATTTTTATTATTGCATGGATTACTGATTATCTCCTCTGGTCGGGTCTCCAGTGGTCCACCTTAACCCTTGACCGAAAAAACTGGAAGTCATGATGATGAATATCAGCCATAATTGAATATTGATTTTCTGCCTCTTTCGTGTAATGCTCGTAAGCTCGTGCATGAGGTCCTGGGTTCGATTCCCAGTTCGGGCAAAGTGTTATTGGATTTTACCATCAAATAATTTCTCAGTAGCAGCCACGGAGTCTGGATTTGGGCCTGGTTGATGTCAATAGGCTCGCCCTCTATTACATGGGACTTAAAACTTAACTGACGAAATGTGAGTGTAGGTACTATTAGGGGTACACCCCTGCCTAACCTTTCAGAGATTACAGGCGTCATGTCATATGTTGATTAACACGTTCAGACCGGCGTGTACCACCGGTGGAGCACGTAGTATTTGCTGACACGGCGAGGTGTAGCACCGGTGGCCACGTCACACTATACGTATACTTTCATTATACTAAGAAATTCGCGCCGCTTTGAGAGAAAGTGTTGTATTTACCGTCCCCGCCTAGTAAAATTGTCAAATTTTCATAGTGCAGCTCAGGAGGTGGATATTATTTCGAAAAGTAAGCAAAAATCAATGTTGAAAAATTGTATTTTGGTTCATGGGGAGGTGATGTATCACCGGTGGCCATATGAAGATTTGCGCCGTAGGATACCAAGTACCTACTCATGAGGTCTGAACGTGTTAAATTACTTTTTGATTTTTATACTGCGGTGACCTCGAACGAAAACGACGATTAGGATTCATACACTCAGGGACGCGGTTTTTATAATTTCTGTGTATTCTACAACATGTTAATGGCGTCCGATAAAACCTAACGATGAATATTTCACAGTAAACATGACTCATGGCTACAATACTGTTATTGGCATGATTCTACAGCCATTCTACAGTCATACAACATGACTCGTAGGAGCTGAGTTTAGTAACCTATGAGTAACATTTCTTATTGTTGAGAAAATTGGATACTGACTTTGCCCTACACGCATTTCATCACATACTTAAATGCTTTTAATTTTTAGGGTCCGTTGCCAAATGGCTTTTCATTTTTATGGTTCTGTTGCCAAATGGCAAAAACGGAACCCTTAGGCGTCGTCCTAATTGGGTAACGATCGTTCGAGCTAACGATGCGATTTCGTCGCGCGATGAAAATGATCGTGCGATGGTCCAACAGGTGTCCTAATAGTTCGCGCGATGACCAACGCGCGATGCCCATCATGCGATGCCGCCGCCCGCGCCGTCACCGCAACGCTGCCAGTTCCACAATGGCTGTTTACAGAGATGCACTGATTTTACTCTCGGGCAATATTGTTTTGAAAATTGCAAGTGACATTGAAAAAAGAAGACGTACATCACACATTATAGGCCTCTAATTCGACGAACTCGACTCACCGGTGCCGCCTGTGCACGCGCGATGACGCGTGACCAAATAGGACACTCAAAAGAGATTTGTAGCTTTGATTGTACGATCGCCCGATCAAACGCATCGTACGATCGTTATTAAGCATTTCCAGTGCTCGCGATGATTTTCAAGCTTCAATAATTATGACAGTTCTAAATAAATGTGTGTGTTTAATCTCGTCGTGTGACGAAATCGCATAGTTTGGTCGTACGATCGTGGCCAATTAGAACGACGCCTTATAGATTCGTCCTGTCCGTCTGTCTGACCGTCCGTATGTCACAGCTATTTTACTCCGAGACTATAGGCACCACACTGTTGAAATGTTGAGAGTAGGTGCCTTCCATAAACCACTACACAATTATGTTGTGGAATAATGAAACACTTTTGAAAAACTTCATTTGGTAGAGGAAGCTCGCGCGGTGGTCCCATATATATTGTATTAACTTAGCTTAGGTACTTCATTATGTATCCTCTACAATTATGCATTTTTTTCTTCTTCGTCTATTTTCCGTTTTTATGTCATGTTTAAGTCCCATGCAATAGGGGTGAGTCTAGTTGTGTGCCTTAGCAGTAGGCTCATTATATCGTGATTATAAAAGTAGTTTTTTTATCTTGTGGTTAGTGGCTAACCTGGTATCAGAGTTTTTATGCCGCCCATGGGCCTCTGACTTGGCTTTACATGCCGTCGAGAAATATCTCTCAGGCATGCTGGTTTCCTCACGATGTTTTCCTTCACCAAAGCAAGTGATAACTTAAATACAATACGCACATGAATCCGAAAAATCAGAGGTGCGTGTCTTGGGTTCGAACTCGAGGGCTATGACTTGGCAATCCGACGGTCACATCACAAGGCTATCGCTGCTTATAAAAGTAGTAAAAATGCTGATTAGATCACGATATCGGTATCAGGTTTATTTTAAACATAAAACCAATTGGAATCGACCTTTCATTTGATGTCGCCATTCTGTTGATCACAGAGCACAGAGACGCTTCGGCGTCGTTGCCAGAGGCGGCATTTTTAACATAACATAGCTTTACGTCTGTGTTTCTGTGTTTTTTGAAAGGTTTAAGAAGAGGTGTAGTGCACACCCACATTTTGATCTATAGTTTTTTTTTTAAATTATTTATTCACTCAAGAACAAGCATCGTAGTACACGTTAAAATACAGAACGTTATATAAAAAACGTTTTACGTTTTTATTTTACCCTTTTTATTTATCGCATCACACACAAATCCTATCTTATTGACGTTTACTACGTTTTTTTTTTTTGTTTTCTTTAATTACAAAGCGATCTGGATGAATTGGAGATAGGGTGCCAAACGAACCAGATGCTTCTAAATCCTAGCAAATGCTACCATATAAAATTTACCAGGAAACATCATCTCATTGACCATGACTATTATATTGACGGAAAAAAAATAAAGGAATTGGACACAATAAAAGACCTTGGTGTTATGTTCGATCGGAAATTAACTTTTATCCCTCACATAAATAATACAGTGAAAAAGTCTTCCAAAATGCTGGGTTTTGTTATCAGAAACACAAAACAATTTAAAAGCTCCAGAACAAAAATTATCCTTTATAATTGTTTGATTCGAAGCATATTAGAGTATTGTAGCGTGGTCTGGCGGCCGCACTATGCTAATCACTCATTGCGTCTTGAACGTATACAAAAACGTTTTCTGGGGCACCTTGCCTATGCTAGAGGTTTGTTCAAGAAAATACGCTCATATAGTGATAGGCTCAAACATTTTAACATGGTTTCTCTGGACAAACGTCGACGTGTGAATGACGCGATGTTTGTGTGCAAAGTTATGGCCCATAAAATCGACTGCCCGCGAATATTAAATAATTTTAACTTCCGTGCCCCCTCAAGAATTCCTCGCAGTCCTATAACGCCACTCTGCCCTCCGCAGAGAAGAACGGTTCTGGGTGCTAATTCTCCCTATGCGAGGTTTTGCAAGGTTGTGAACGGTTGCGGTGATCGGATCGATCTCCATTTTGACAGTTTGGGCAAATTGAAAGCCAGTTTTTTTAAGTATCTCCCCGAGCATTGAATTTCTTAGGCTGCATTATCCATTTTTTTTTAATTACCTATTTTTGTTTTACCTAGTTTTATTTAGGTTACTTTGCTTTAATTTGGTTTAATATATATATTTTTTTTCAATTTAAGTTTGTGCAACTCTGATGCACTAACTTAACTTAACTCGTCTTCTGTTTCTATTTCTTTTTTTGGAACTTACGACAACGTTTTGTGTGCATGCTGAGTTTACCTATAAGTGATTGTTACACTTTATTATGATTTGTTGCTTCTGTTTTATTTGCTTATACCAGTGTATTCAATTGTTGGTGAACCAAATAAATAAATAATAATAATAATTCGGTATGGGGTTTTGCGGTGTTGCAGAATGACTGTTTGTAGTATGAAGTGTTGCCGAACATTTAAAACTTTGCAGGCATTGTATAGTTGATTGGTTGAATAAGGCTAGGACGAAAAGTAACTACTTTTAAAATGGCCCTATGTGCTACTTCTAGTGGCATGGTTTTAGCTGCGCCGCCCCACTAGGAAATACAGTAGGTTACTATGGATAGGCAAAGTGCGTAATAGACATTGCGTATTATAATGGGATGGCAATATACCGAAGAGTTTTAAAGATGTATATCAGTTTATTGTGCGAACTCGTCCAGTTAGCTGATGGATATGAGATTTAAAATTGAGATTCCTGTCTAAGACTATGCCTAGTATCTGATACTTTCAACAGAGCTTAAACGAGGACATTGACAATTTGAACCCTGTATTTGTGGATGACAAGTGTGAGCTCTGATTAATTGGAGTCTATGGTTGAGATATCGAGCTGTTAGAGTAAGTTAGAAATTTGGTTTTGGAGGTAGTGAGAGTTAGTGTGGAAATTAAGATTTTGCAAGTTATGTTTAAGCTTCATGTAATAGGGCGAGCCTCTTGCCACCAACCGGGCTGCTAAAGAGAAATTCCTGATAAAAAAACCTTTTTGGTGAACTCGAATTCAAACAAAATATTTATCATACGGAATCTAGTGGAGGTTATCTGTGGGTTTTGGCCTTGGGTGAGTCACGGAACGACATTACTGGGTAGGTAGTCAACGTTTTATAGGTACCATTTAAAATTGCTTTGTAAAACGAACTTCCTACAGTTTCATGAGAAAATTGTTTTACTGCTCTGATATGCAGTGAAGCAATTTTATGTAAGTACCAACTGTATTAGCTTTACTTAAAGATATATATAGCTAATACTAGCTGACTCACGCAACTTTGTCTGCGTAACATTTTTGATTAATGCTCCGCTCCTATTAGTCGCAGCGTGATGTTTTATAGCCTTCCTCGATAAATGGGCTATACAACACTAAAATAATTTTTCAATTCGAACAAGTAGTTTCTGAGATTAGCGCGTTCAACCAAACAAACAAACGGACTCTTCAGCTTTATAATATTAGTATAGATCTGCCTAGCCTTTTCCCAACTATGTTGTGGTTAGCTTTCAGGCTTACCGGATGCAGCTGTATACCAGTATTTTACATGGAGCGACTGCCTATCTGACCTCCACAACACACAGTTAGTAGGGACTAGGAAATATATATACAATACCCCTTGGTAAGACTGTTTGTAAGTCTTTCGAGCCAATGACTACTTAACGACTGCCATAGATTTACAAATGACAGCCGGGACCAACGGCTTAACGTGCTTTCCGAGGCACGGAGGAAACACGGTATGTAATGGGCGTTCACCTATCCTCGGACCAACCCAGGCAAGCGCGGCTTAACCTGACGATCGCCCTGAGCGGCTCTTATTATTTAGCTACAAATTCCTCCTCGAGATGTACTTATACATACTACTTTATTATTATAGACTAGCTTTTGAATTCCACAGACTGGCGGGAATTAATAATTAAAACATATAACATACCATCACTCCTGTAATCCCCGAAGGGTTCGGCAGAGGTGTATCTAATAGTACACCCACATTTCGCTAGTTATGTTTTTGAAGTCCTATGTAATAGGGGGCGAGCCTATTGCCATCAACCGGGCACAAATCCAGACTCCGTGGCTGCTACTGACAAATTCCTGCTGTAAAAACCCAATAACAATTTGCCCGACCCGGGAATCGAACCCTCATGCTCAGCATTCACGCTTGCGACCACTCGACACAGGGAATCCTAATGTTGAGGCTAGTGATGTTCAACTTGAGGAATGCTCTCTTGAACAATAAAGCTTTTTTTATCATTTCCTTAATTTATTTTTCTTTCTTATTTTTTACATTTTAAAATACTCCCCCATATGAAATAATAATAAAATATAAAAAAACCGACTTCCAAAAAAAAAAACACTAAAAAGTGGATAATAACTTTACTTTCGGAAGTCGGTGACTATTGTTTATTTCATTGACTTTTTTGACACCGATTTCCGAAAGTAAAGATATTTTCCACTTTTTAGTGTTTTTTTGGAAGTCGGTTTTATTTTGCAAAAAAAGTTTTTATATTACCCTTTTTAGTTATCGTATCCTACCCAAATCTTTGTCAAGTATCAATTACGCAATTTCTTTTACTTGGATGACATATTTTTTCCAGCTATTTTGATTTCAAAACCAAACTGCTGAACCGATTTTGATGAAATTTCTATGGGACCAATCGGGAAGCATACCTTTTCAAATAAAAGAGTTTTTTTTTATCGGTTCATAAATGACGAACATATGAGGTAACATTCATAAAAAAAGGTTCCGACGAATTGAGAACCTCCTCCTTTTTGAAGTCGGTTAAAATTGTAGGCCACCGGTATCGGGAACAGGGTCCAAGCTACCAGCGGTCAGGGCTCCAGAGAGAGGAAACTTCCAACAATACGAGCCATGTCCAGGAGTACCGCGCACTGAATCAAGCCCCTGATCCAGCTGCCTAACGAGAGCCTCCTCAGGTATTGGTTGAGGCTCTTGGCAAATAAGCCATTGGCTGAAACGACTATCGGTACAATGATCGCCGAGTCCACTTCCCACATGGCGACAACCTCGCGAGCCAAGTCAAGATACTTGATTTGTTTATCTTTCTCGGATTTCACGAGGTTCCCGTCATGCAGAACCGTTATGTCAACAATATTGCGCACCGCTCTGATCGATCCACCACCGCTACATCAGGCTTGTTGGCCACAATAGTCCTGTCAGTGATGATGGATTGGGAACTGGGTCGGAAACATACCGTCTATATAAGTACGGCACTTCCGATTCCACAAGGATGTATTTTAGAGCAAGTTGCTGATGGATAATCGTGGCTACAAGGTTGTGTCTATCCAAGTACTCTACGTTAGCTAGACGAGAACACCCGGAGATAATGTGACGGATTGATTCGCCCGGACGGTGGCATGCCCGACATACTCGTATGTCAACCGTGCCGTCCTTCACAATAAATCTCTGGTAGTTATTCGTCATCATATCTTCATCCATAATTGCACAGACAAAACCTTCGGTTTCGCCGTTTTTTATTTACTATTATTTGTCTATCCATTAACATTTGATAGGTAATCACAGCTCTACTATTAAGCGAAACATAGACAAGCGTTTTCCATTCTTCCTCGTTATAGAAGCGTAGCTTGTCTGTGCCTGTGTCGTATCGACCGGCGAGGTCATTGTCCCAACTGTAGTGTTTGTCTGGGAAGCTTCTCTGTTCTGACGGCTGCTTTTAAATGTAATATTTAATATAACTTCGCGCTCATATTCTCCCAAGGGATCGATATAGGCATACCGTGTCCTTTATACATCTATAGCAGGGTTATCAGCATTCGCGGATTATCAGCATTGTTTTTTTATCAGCATCGGCAACAATCGATGCTGATTTCTAATGCTGACATTCAGGTCGTGACGTGTTCGTTGAAGTCGGGAATTAGCGCGAGCCACGTGGAGTTTTAACCAATCATGGACATTATACAAAAAAAAAACTGCCACATGTTCCCTCAGCCGTTTGTTTAGTCAGCATAAATTGGATGGGTGCTAGTGAGTTATTGCGTGACGTCTTTTATTCAAAATTTTATATCACATTTACTAACAATTTTATAGTAAGATATGTTTTATTTAAGTAATTTATTAATTTCAGCATCAGCATCCGCTGATACAGTTAAAACCTGCACCAGCATCAACCCTAATCTATATTCTTTACAAATAAATTAAGTTGAAATGTTTGTTTGTAATTTCAAGATTTATAAGCATACAGTAAAAACAGGTTTTCAGCTCGAAAAATTTGTGAACCTCGCCTCGGAGATGTTAGATTTTTTTTGTTTTCATTTAAACGATTATGTTGAAGTGATTTTGTCTTCAGATTGATGAATGAACAAACTGTATGTTACATGAGCGAGATCGAAAATTTTTAGCACCTTCGGAGATGTTAAACTTCTAAGAAAATATGAATATATTAATTATGAACAAGTTCGGGCGTTTTCGGGAGGAGCTCGTGGCTAAATAATAATAGCCGCTCGGGTCGATCGTTAGGTTAAGCCGCGCTTGCCTGGGTTGGTCCGTGGATGGGTGACCACCCACACATATCGAGTTTCCTCCGTGCCTCGGAATGCACGTTAAGCCGTTGGTCCCGGCTGTCAATTGTAGAACTTTGACAGTCGTTACAGGTAGTCAGTGGCCCGAAAGTCTGACAACCAGTCTTACCAAGGGGTATCGTATTACTCTTACCCAGTACTAACTGGGTTGTGGAGGTCAGATAGGCAGTCGCTCCATGTAAAATACTGGTATTCAGCTGCATCCGGTTTGACTGGAAGCCGACCCCAAGTCCCCAACATAGTTGGGAAAAGGCTAGGCAGATGATGAAGTTCGAGCGTTTTCGGCGCCCCCCGATCACGGTGCGGTCGCACCGCTCGCACCGCCCTAGGGCCTGTGATACAGGCATACTAATTTTATGTATGTTTTTCTAAAAGGTTATTCGCATAATAGGTACTCGCAACCGTTGTGTGTGTATGAACATAGACGACGTAAAAGTATGTGAGGATCGTAACAGGTGACTTTCTGAAGTCTCAAGTGATGCTTGCTTTGTTGGAGTCGGCTCCCACTTTAACCGGATGCAGCTGGACACTGGTATTTTACATGGAGCGACTGCCTATCTGACCTCCACAACCCAGTTAGTACTGGGTAATACGATACCCCTTGGTGAGACTGGTTGACAGACTTTCGGGCCACTGACTACCTGTAACGACTGTTAAAGATCTTTAGATGACAGCCAGGACCAACGGCTCAACGTAATTTCCGAGGCACGCGGAAAACTCGGTATGTAATTGATGGTCACCTATCCACGGACCACCTATGCAAGCGCGACTTAATCTTGAAGATCGTCCCGTTGGCTTTTATTATTTGGCCATGAGCTCCTCATATAATCAAGGATTCCTTACTAATATTATAAAACGCGAAAGTTTGTATGTATGGATGTTTGTTATTCTTTCACGCAAAAACTACTGAACGGATTTGGATGAAATTTGGCACATATACTTTTTATCTCTGTAGTACGATCCCATGGGACAAAAACCAAACTCCACGCGGGCAAAGCCGCGGGCATAAGCTAGTATTTAATCAAGAGAAAAATACAAAGGTATTGCCTGCCCGTCCTCACGGGAATATGTCGTACGTTAAAGTTTTAATATTCTCATCTAACTTTAAAATTCAGTTTTTTATTCACCGTTTGGCTAGTTACTTACGTAGGTACGTACTCAGCACGCCAGGTACCTTCCCCTGAATAAAATCAATAGCTGTCTTCATTGCATGCGATCGTTACAAACTTAGGTCGAAAAATAAACTTGGCAGTGACGTTAAAATATTGAATTTAGAATGTCAAAGGTCTTTTTACTGCCGTGTCTATGGTTGAAAATCAATAAGTGACCCGTAAAGAAGCCTGCAAATATTATCGTATCTTACCTCTTATGTAACATGCGAAAGTTTTTGAGTATGGATGGATAGATGGATATGTGTTACTCTTTCACGCAAAAACTATATAAGCAGTGATAGCCTAGTGGTGTGACCGAGAAAACCAAGTCATAGGTTACGAGTCCGAACCCAAGGCACGTTCCTGTAATTTATCGGATTCATGTGCGTATTGTATATTTATCACTTGCTTCAGTGAAGGCAAACATCGTGAGGAAACCAAACAAGCCTGAGAGTTATTTCTCGTCGGTACGTAAAGCCGAGTCAGAGGCCCATGATCGGCATAAAAACTCTGACATCAGGTTAGGCACTAACCACACGATAAAGAAGTTTATATTTTCGCGATTAAGATGTTGGTTCTATTGAAGAAAGTTGAAGAAAGTGATCAGTTTGATGGTATGTAGCATACCTTTTCATTTGACCATACCCTTTCTCTTAGAGACTTAGACTGTTACAACCCGTTCACACGGCTTCCGTCATAAAACACGATAACGGATTGACGGATGGACGTTCACATTGCATAAGGAATCGTGTTTTATCACGATCCGGCAGAAAAACGAATTGGTGTTCACATTTACTTCCGTGATTTTTCGGGAGCGAACGCATTGGTGAATCCATCACAAAAAAATAACCATCCATGTTTTTTGACGTACCTACCTAATTTTTATAAGACGTTATGTGATTTAAGACGTGTTCGTCTTTTTTCACGATTCGTGATACGTGTGAACACGGGCATTTAAAAAGCGTTGCCGCCGTCAAAAAAAATTACGTATCGTGAAAAAAGACGATCCGTCAAAAAAATAACGATACTTTGTTGTGTGAACGGGCTGTTGCACGCTGTATACAAGGTGTAAACGGAGCCTTCACGAAGCCGTCAACAAGCATTCTGTACATCAAACTATATACGCAAAAATTATTGCCGGGAAACCACTTTCTTTTTTGGGGTAAAAATCACGTTTTACGGTAAGACTCAATGTAACACACTCAAAACATTGCGGGGTCGTGGAAGTATTTAAAGAAAAACTATTATAATATTAATAACTTGTACCTTTTTAAAAAACAACTTGTGAAAAGATTGGAAGATTGACCCCCAATATCTCCTTAACAAATCAAAAGTCATTTATTGAAATTAGGCTTTTATCAGCACTTTTCGAACGTCGAGTTTACAAGAGACAGTCCCCCAAAACGCCCGCCCTTCGCCACTTCCTAGTGTTTTAGCTGGGAAGAAGAAGTGGCAGAACAAACTCCACAGCCCAGCAACACATCTGTCTGTTAGGTTAGAAGGACCAGATTCTATACAATAGCGTGTAAAATATATAAATAAAGAATCAATAACAAGAAGGTTCCCAGGTATGGTACAGAGTAAAAAAAAACTTTTTTGCAAAAAAAAACCGACTTCCGAAAGTAATGTTATTTTCCACTTTTTAACCGACTTCAAAAAAAGGAGGAGGTTCTCAATTCGGTTGTATGTTTTTTTTTTTTTTTTTTTTTTTTGTGTTTGTTACCTCATATCTCCGTCATTTCTGAACCGATTTGAAAAATTCTTCTTTTATCTGAATGGATCTACTTCTCGATTGGTCCCATAGAAATTTCATCAAAATCGGTTCAGCAGTTTGGTTTTGAAATCAAAATAACTGGAAAAAATGTCATCCAAGTAAAAGATATTGCGAAATTGATACTTGACAAGGATTTGTGTGTGATACGATAACTAAAAAGGGTAAAATAAAAACTTTTTTGCAAAAAAAAACCGACTTCCAAAAACAACACTAAAAAAGTGGAAAATAACTTTACTTTCGGAAGTCGGTGGCAAAAAAGTCAATGAAACAAACAATAGTCACCGACTTCCGAAAGTAAAGTTATTTTCCACTTTTTTAGTGTTGTTTTTGGAAGTCGGTTTTTTTTTGCAAAAAAGTTTTTTTGTGTTTTTTTTGGAAGTCGGTTTTTTTTTGCAAAAAAGTTTTTATTTTACCCTTTTTAGTTATAGTATCATACACAAATCCTTGTCAAGTATCAATTTCGCAATTTCTTTTACTTGGATGACATTTTTTCCAGCTATTTTGATTTCAAAACCAAACTGCTGTACCAATTTTGATTAAATTTCAATGGGACCAATCGGGAAGTAGATCCATTCAGATAAAAGAAGAATTTTTCAAATCGGTTCATAAATGACGGAGATATGAGGTAACAAACACAAAAAAAAAAAAACACAACCGAATTGAGAACCTCCTCCTTTTTTTGAAGTCGGTTAAAAATGATCGCAATGACGGCAAAACAAGTGCCTGTCGGCTTCGTCAATGGTACTTTTACACGCTGTATAGAAGTGACCTTTGCACCATATCTGCCATACGCCCCACGCATTGCCCAGAAATAGGTGAAAACATTCTGCCAGCCTAGTGGGTGTTGCAGCCCACTGCGAACCGTTAAAAAAGTGCTAGCAATCGGAGTCTTTAGCCGCTTTTATTTTTAACCGACTTCAAAAAAAGGAGGAGGTTCTCAATTCGGTTGTATGTTTTTTTTTTTTTTGTGTTTGTTACCTCATATCTCCGTCATTTAAGAACCGATTTGAAAAATTCTTCTTTTATCTGAATGGATCTACTTCCCGATTGGTCCCATAGAAATTTCATCAAAATCGGTTCTGCAGTTTGGTTTTGAAATCAAAATAACTGGAAACTATGTCATCCAAGTAAAAGAAATTGCGAAATTGATACTTGACAAGGATTTGTGTGTGATAACTAAAAAGGGTAAAATAAAAACTTTTTTGCAAAAAAAACTGACTTCCAAAGAAAACACTAAAAAAGTGGAAAATAACTTTACTTTCGGAAGTCGGTGGCAAAAAAAGTCAATGAAACAAACAATAGTCACCGACTTCCGAAAGTAAAGTTATTTTCCACTTTTTTAGTGTTTTCTTTGGAAGTCGGTTTTTTTTTGCAAAAAAGTTTTAGTTTACAAGGATAAGTTTCCACCTAGCGGAAAAATTCTCGCACAATTTTTCAACCGACTTCAAAAAAGGAGGTGGTTCTCAGCATGTCGGAATCTTTCATTTTTTATGTACGAGTAGGTTCCCCGAGTACTCGAAGGCGCCTGGAACGATTTGGAAAATTCTTTTTTTGTTTGAAAGGATATACGTGGGACACTCAGAAAGTTTTGCGACACTAAAAAAAATTGTTCTACAGGTACATATATTTTTATTAAATCTTTTCAAAGTACTCTCCACCAGCCTCTATACAAAGATTCATGCGTCTGAACCAGTTTTCAAAACACTTTTTCCAGTCCGCCGCAGACACCTCGTTTACAGCCTGCTCGAACGCAGCCAGCGCATCTTCCGGCGACGAAAATTGTATCCCCTTGAGCTGATTTTTTATTTTTGGAAATAAAAAGAAGTCACACGGTGCTAGATCTGGGCTTTAAGGAGGGTGACCCAGGAGTTTGACTGGTGTACTGTCCAGGAAGTCCCTCGCTTTGAGCGCGGTGTGTGCAGGCGCATTGTCGTGGTGGAGCAGTAGTCCGCGGAGCCCTGTGTTTGGTCGCTTGTTGCTCACAACAGAAAAAACTTCTGGTAAACATTTGGTAGTATACCATTCGGCGTTGATGCTTCTTTGATCTCGTAAGGGAATTGAGGCCAAGTGGCCAGTCAAATTAAAAAAGCTGGCGATCAAAATCTTCCCCCCGCTTCGAGATCGCTTCACTTTGGTAGGCGTTGGTTCATTTTGAAACACCCAAACTGTCGACTGGCGCTTGGTTTCTTATAAATCCAGGACTCATCACCTGTTACGATGTCGTAAACACGCCGAGACGAGCCTGCTTCAAATTTGTTCAGCATATCACGGCACCATTCCACCCGGGCCTGCTTCTGAGCGTCGGTGAGGTAGTGCGGCACCCAGCGCGATACTATCCTCCTCACGCGAAGGTGCCCGTGTAGAATCTCGTGAACGCTTCCCGATCCAATCTTTAATATGTGCTGAATCTCCTGATATGTAATTCGCCTATTATCTTGGACTAAATTTTTCACTGCTAGCACGTTTTCTTCCGTAATAGCCGTCAAAGGGCGACCGCTTCTTTCTTCATCCCCCAAGGTTGGTCGACCGCGCCTAAATTCGTTATACCAACGATTCACGGTTGCCTTGGAGGGGCCTTCATCCATAATTGCCATTTGAAGTCTATCGAACGATTCATCCGGTTTCAGGCGACACTTGAAATCGTAAAAAATCATAGCTCTAAAATGTTCCCGGCGCAGATCCATTTTTCAGTAAGACACGATACTTTGAATTGGCTCGCAAAAAATGTGGAGGGAAATCTTGAAAATGGAACACACATATTTTTACTTACAAGTAATCATATTTTCGAAAAAGATTCTAACTGGCCAGTCTCCCATATATAAAAACTATTTATCGCAATACTTTCTGAGTGGCCTGGTACTTTCCGGGTTCAGTTCAGTTTTCAGTCATCAGTTCAGAAACTGATGATGGGAATCATCAGATCCTGAACTGACTTCTGGAGGTATCGAGGGAACTCTTCAAGATTTATTGGCACACTTGAACCAATATGGAAACTGACTATGTTAATTTATTTATGCTTTTGCTTTTCGCTTTTTTTGTATGAGCTTTTGGTGAACGTTTCGACTGTCAGTACGTGAACCACTGGTGCATGATTCACGTATTGCCTAATGTCGTGATATTATTCAAATCTTAGCATGTTCTTTTAATTTTATCTGTCCATTATAATTTCAAATTTGTTAAATATTACTGTATAATTTTCAATTTTAATTGTAATGTAAATGTAATTCTTTAATCTGATTAATATTTTTTTTTGAATTGTTATGTTCCATAGATGATTGAAATAAATAAATATATCTCAAACAAAGTGTAAACGGACCCTTCACGAAGCCGTCAACCAAGCATTCTGTACATCAAACTATTACTTAGTTACTCTACGGAAAAAATATTGCTGGGAAAAAATCATTTTTTCCTCAGTTACCAAGTTCTTGGAAAGGAAGTAACTCATTAGAGCAAACGAATGATTCATTTCATTCATTCACCTACTCATTCACTCCCGATATGGCTAGTATTGTACGAAACAAATGCCCCGTGACCTTTTCAACTGGAATAAAAACCTCTTGCATTGCGTAACTCACGCAATCTTAATACCTATTCCAAAATCCAGAAGCATTATTACCTACCGTATGAAGGAGATACAGAGACCGTAGACAACATGATATTCTATCAGCGATAACTTAATTGGTAATTATGTGTTTGAGCCGTTTGGGGTTGAAACGCTAGGGCCACGGGGTCCGAGTGCCCACCTATTATTTCGGGATATCGCCAAGCGGTTGGTCGACTCTTCACGTGACCAGAGGGCTGGCATTTTTTTGGCCAAAGAATCAGCATTGCCATCCAACGTGGCAATGCTGCCAGCCTTCTGGGAACTTTTCCTGTTGACAGCGATGTGGACTAATTTTTTGACGCCCCGTAATTGTACATATTTTTATTCTTATTTTAGATCTAATATTAGTTTGTAAATAAGGTAAATATTTTGATGATTTAATAAAGATTAGGATTAATAAACAACATAAGAAATGTGCAAATAAACTTGCTAGCAAAATTCAGTGCACATGATGGGTCAATAAATCAATCATTCAACTCCACTAGTCTCAGTCCACAGATGGACAAATCTTCGCTGCGTTAGGTTCAGCACCAACAGCAAGGCTCTCTACAGTCTCCCCAGGGATTTGTAACAGGCGTTGCACAGAGGGGTTACGGGCAGGTATTTTAAGAAGAAAGAAACAGATAATTCGTGCTTATTTATTAGTGTCGCACAAAAAAAAACAAAGTTAAATTAACAAGAAAACAAAATTATATAAAAAGTAAACGTAAGAAAAAATTAAAAATAATACTAAATATATTGGTGCTGTACGAGGCCAAAAGGCCCCTATCTCAGCATGGTGTTGTAACATTTAAAAAAAAGTTACAGCGCTGGTATTTTGAAGAAACGGTGCTTCTTTCCTTGTGCATATTGTGACCACTGAGACGGTTTTTCTGAAATAAAATACAGTCTCACCGGTCTTATTCCCAAAGACAGATCGCCATTAGTAGGTTTCAACCCGAAAAAAATCTTCTGTGACCAAAATATCGACTTCAAAAAAAGGAGGAGGTTCTCAATTCATGGAGGTTGTATTTTTTTTGTGTTTGCTACCGCATATCTTCGTCATTTATGAACCGATTTGAAAAAGTCTTCTTTTATCTGAAAAGTTGTACTTCCCGATTGGTCCCATAAAAGTTTTAGTTTGGTTTTTAAATCAAATTATCTAGTAAAAAAAAATTATCCAAGTAAAAAAAATTGTGAAATTGATAGTTGACAAGGCTTTGTGTGTGATACGATAACTAAAAAGGGTAAAATAAAAACTTTTTTGCAAAAAAAAATAACCGACTTCCAAAAAAAAACACCAAAAAAATTGGAAAATAACTTTACTTTCGGAAGTCGGTGGCAAAAAAAGGCAATGAAACAAACAATAGTCACCGATTTCCGAAAGTAAAGTTATTTTCCATTCTTTTGGTGTTTTTTTGGAAGTCTGTTATTTTTTTGCAATAAAGTTTTTTAAATATCATTATTGTGGCGCGAAAGTCACGAATAGGTACCTAATTATGATTGATGATACCATGACGTGTCATAAGCTTAATAGTAAGGGAAAATGCCCCGTAACGTTGGTTTTCACTTCATCGATTTTACAATTAATGCTTTGTTACTTTTTTTAAAACATCATAAAATTTATATTTTTAGTATGTACATTATAAACTACTTATAAATAGATCTAAGTAAAATAATTATAAAAATATGAACAAGCATCAAAATGGTAAAAAAAATACGGGGCGTCAAAAAATTCGTCCACATCGCTGTCAATACGAAAAGTGCCCAGTAGACTGGCAGCATTGCCACGTTGGATGGCAATGCTGATTCTTTAGCCAAAAAAAAAACGCCAGCCCTCTGATCAAGTGAAAAGTAGACCAAACGTTTAGCGAAATCATGAAATACTAGATAAACTGCATACTGATTGATACACTCGGACGCCATGGCCCTAGTGTTTCAACCCCAAACGGCTCAAACAAATTTTTGATTGTTTATTTGTATTCCTAATTTTTTATTATGTATTTCGATAATGTGCAAGCTGTGGTTAGGTACCTATAATTGAGTTTGCCCTAGAGGACCATGTATTCTGTAGTAGTTTTAATTTTATGAATGTGTTCCCGCAAGCGCCTACAGCAATTCGTATATCATAATGTTGAGGCTACGTGGATTATGGCCAATCGTTTTATTTTTTAATGCTTCTCGACCGCCTACCTACATTTGTGATTATGTTAGAATAAAATTGCACATTCAATCAAGCAACGCATTTTTTCACTCTTCCCGAAATTATACCTGGATCAACCCCGCACATGGTCCTTCGACGCCTGGATGTGGAGATTTGAAGAATATTTACTCCGATCAGCGAATTGTTATAAAGGGATTGAAGAATTGGTGTACATCAAAAATTATAGTCGACGCCCGGCGTGGCCGGTGAATTCTGCTACGTCATTCAAAGGATTATTGGAATTTACGTGGTCTGGATACTTAATAGCTGAGAAAAGGCGTATTTATTATTAAATTTGTACCCAACACTCTATTTAACAGGTATAATTAGTGTAAGTCAGCCGTTAATAGCCAGGTTAGTACGAAATACCTATTGTCATTTTTCTTTGTTCTGTGAGTGGTTACAAATTGTAATATAATTATTAACTGATCAGTAATCATTGTTCAGTTTTGTTATTTACACATTGTTAAAGAGTAGTTCTTTATAGTAACTGCATTATTTTGCTTTACGGTGTAATAATTTTACAGTTATTGAGACAGTTATGTAATCATATTAGTTAGCACAGGTAGACAATAGAAATCATTGCAATTGCAGTGTTATTATTAAAGTTTAGTACAATATAACCGTCAAGACGCATGGTTTATTATAAATTCTAAATTATTATTTATGTAAATTCACTCTAAAGTTAGTGTATTTTAATCATGTACGTATTTCAGGCTGCTTCATTAATTTAAACGTTGCTATAACTTTATTTATATACATTCCAGGTTGATTGCACCAGCTTACGCAATGCCAGAGGATAAGGAATTAAATAAGGACAATAAAGATCTCGTTAGGAAACGAGCGAGTTGCAAAGGAAAGGTGACAATGTTCTCAAACTATCTAAATTCTTTGAATCCTTCTTCCTTGAGCCCTACTGAGGTAAGCGAGTTGCAATTACGTTTTACTAGACTCGAGGCGTTGTATGCGCAATATGATGAGGTGCAATTAATGCTGGAGTGTAGCACAGATGACTTGGATGGTCAGATGTCGGAACGCGAGGAGTTTGAATCTCTTTATTACGAAACCCTATCTAAAGCTCAACAAATGTTGGACGATAATAGGAAAGGAGATTCTAATGATAATTGTGACGTAATGTCGCGTTCTAGCAATCATAAGTTTGTTAAATTACCGACTATTCAGTTGCCGAAATTCAGTGGTTCTTATACTAACTGGTTAGAGTTTCACGACACATTTGTTAGTCTCATCCACTCAAACGACGATATGGATGAAATAAATAAATTTCACTATTTGAGGTCATCCCTAGAAGGGTCTGCTGCTGTGGTGATCAACTCAATTCAGTTTTCTTCTGCAAATTATTCGGTAGCGTGGAATCTTCTCTGCGAGCGGTTTGATAACAAACACCTGCTTATCCAACATCATGTTTCTGCATTATTTCAAATCGACACCCTTCAAAAGGAGTCTTCAGTTAATTTAAAGGGTTTACTTGATGTTGTTAACAAAAACATACGTGCCCTAGAATCCTTAAATGAACCTGTTAATCATTGGGATACTTTACTCATTCATATTGTCACACATAAATTAGATAGCAAAACTTATCGTGAATGGGGTGAGTATAAGGGCCGCCTGGACAAGAATTCTAAAGTTACGTTTGAACTATTTATAACTTTTATTAAAAACCGTGCTGAGATATTAGAAACGTTCGAAATGGAAGCTTCTACGAATGCTAAACACTCACACACAGTTAAAAATTCAAACAAGGTTCGGTCAATGTTAGTACAGGATTCTAACAAAAATAATTCAGGTGAAAGTTCTAGTAAACAGGATGATGGTGTTTCGAATAAGCCTAAGAATTGTGTTATGTGTAACGGTGATCATAAGTTAAGTAGTTGTTCTCAGTTTTTATCGTTGAGCAATGAAGCTCGTTTAGAGTTATTACCTAAATACAAAGTTTGTTACAACTGTTTTAATCTGGGACATTATGCAAACAATTGCAAAAAGCCAGGTTGTAAAATATGCCGTCGTAAACACAACACTATTGTTCACGTTGATAAATCCTTGAAGTCAGACGCTAGTGGTGCTTCTGCTAGCAGTGTTGTTATTGATAAAAATGGCAGTGCGACTGTCTCCACTCATCCCACTGCTATAGGTATAGGTACCGGTGTGTCGCTGTCCGCGAGTGTAGAACACGGCGACGTGTTATTGTCCACTGCACTCGTCAAGGTCATGAGTATTAATGGTCAGCAGTATGTTGCTCGTGCTGTGCTTGACAGTGGCAGCACGTCATGTCTCATGACTGAGAGGTTATACCACCAGCTAGGTTTGACTGCCAAGACTGTAAACAATTCTATTATAGGTGTCAACAACTCGTCATCTTTTATCAATAAAATGTGTGCTTTATCAATAAAATCTTTAAATAACAATTTTAGCATGGATATTAATTGTTTTGTTCTCCCATCCATCACCGATAAGATTCCAAGTAAGCAAGTTAACTTGTTAAAAATTAAAATTCCGTCTGATGTTTGTCTCGCAGATCCCAACTTTTACTCACCGGCGCCTGTCGATATGTTGCTGGGTGCTGACATCTTTTGGGATTTATTGGAATCTCAACGAATTAAGTTGGGTGATGGGCAACCAATTCTTTGTGAGACTAAATTGGGTTGGTTGGTCTCCGGCCCAATTAACAGTTGTATTTCTTCTAAAATTTTAAAATGTAATTTTATAAAGGTGTGTTCAGACTGTGACGATGAATTAAATTTTAATGTTGATCAACAACTCACAAAGTTTTGGCAACTTGAAGAAGTGTGTACTTCGTCTCCATATTCCTCAGAGGAGAAGCTATGCGAGGAGCATTTTATGAAAAACACTACTCGTTTGGAAAATGGTCAATTTTGTGTTAGGATTCCTTTAAAATGTTCCCCGGACAATTTAGGCGAATCTTTGTCAAGAGCCAAACATTGTTTTGCTTCTTTGGAACGTAGATTTAAATCTAAAACTCAATTTTGCAATATGTACAAAGAGTTCATTATGGAATATGAAACTTTAGGTCATATGTCTAGATGTAAAACTATTGATGATCAAGCGTTTTACATTCCGCATCACGGAGTTCTGCGCGAAAGCAGCGCCACCACTAAGTTAAGGGTGGTCTTTAATGCAAGTAGTTTAACCAACACTGGTATTTCTATTAATAATATCCAGATGATTGGACCCGTGGTACAGGATGACCTTTTATCGATCCTGTTGCGTTTTAGACAACATAAGTACATCATAGCTGCTGATGTTGAGAAAATGTACCGGCAGATAGTTGTTCATCCAAATGATAGGTATCTTCAACAAATTATTTGGCGTGATAATCCGTCAACTCCAATACGCGCTTATCAACTTAATACCGTGACCTACGGCATGGCCAGCGCTCCTTACCTAGCAACCCGGTGTCTTCGGCAGTTAGGGCTAGAGTGTGTTGATAAGGAGATTGGTGACGTCATCCTCCACGACTTTTACGTGGATGACTTGCTCACCGGAGGAGATGACATCAATAAGGTCAAAGAGTTGCGTCATAAAGTTACTTCAACTCTCGCTTCAGCGCAGATGAATCTAAGAAAGTGGAAGTCGAATGACATACAATTGGTAATTGGTTCTGACTTTCCCCAGTCTTCACTGGATTTGAATGTTGGTGGATTTGAGTCAACCAAAACCTTAGGCCTAGGTTGGCAGCCACTGTCAGATTACCTTTGTTTTCCAATAAGTCAGTCAGTTAATTTTAATAACACAAAACGTGACATGCTTTCGATTGTTTCACAAGTTTTTGATCCGCTTGGATTATTGGCTCCGTGTGTAATTGTTATGAAAATATACCTTCAGAAGTTATGGTTAAAAAAATTATCTTGGGATGAAATGCTATCACCGGACATTAGTAAGCTTTGGAATGAAATGATTATTAATTTACCTAAATTAAAAGAAATTCATATTCCACGTCGAGTTTTAATTGATTGTTATGAGTTTTTAGAATTTCACATTTTTACTGATGCGTCTGAACGCGCCTACGGCGCTTGTCTGTATGTAAGAAGCGTTGATAAGCAGGGACAGGTTTTAGTGCGTTTATTGTTAGCCAAAAGCAGAGTTGCGCCACTCAAGCCGACGACCATACCCAGACTTGAGCTATGCGGTGCTCTTGTAGGTGTTCGCATCTTTGAAAAGGTTGTAGCAGCATTACGAGTCAGCGCGCGACGCACTTTCTTTTGGACTGACTCCACTATTGTTTTAGGGTGGCTAAAAATGTTACCAAATAAATTACAGCCGTTCGTTCGTAACAGGGTTGTCGAGATTTTAGATAAGACTGGTGGCTGTGAGTGGAGACATGTTCCAATTGACCAAAACCCTGCTGATCATTTGTCTCGTGGAGTAGACATTAATTTATTACCTAGTTTAGATGATTGGTGGTCCGGTCCTAGTTTTTTAATGAATGAAATTTCTTATTGGCCTTCCAAATTAATGAATTTTAATGATGAAATTTTGCCTGAAATGAAATTAGATGTCACCTTGCATGTTTTATTCAATAACAATTGATGAATTGATTAATTTTACACGGTTTTCAAACTTTTTAAGACTTCAGCGAACAGTCGCCTATGTTTTACGTTTTATTGACGCATGTAGAAAACAACCTATTCGCGGTCCTCTTTCTGTGCATGAACTAGAAAGGGCTTTAAACTTTATTATGTTTATCTCAAAGGCAATCTTTTAAAGACTATAAATTACTACTTAATAATAAATCGTTACCCAAGAAAAGTGAATTAAATAAGTTTAACGTTTTTCTAGACGAGAATAATATAATGCGAATTCGAGGTAGATTACAACATTCAGATTTTCCTTATGATAAAAAGCACCCGATTCTTATTCAATCTAGCCATCATTTTTCTAAGTTACTTTTTAATTATGAGCATAAAAGATTATTTCACGCTGGACCCCAGTTATTGTTGGCGTCGATACGAGATACCTACTGGCCCATACGAGGTCGCAATTTAGCTAGGATGAGCTGTAAACAATGTGTTCGTTGTTGCCGATTTAGAGGTAAAACTGTAAGTCCTATTATGGGAGATTTACCACAGCAGCGACTTCTACCAGGTTTTCCTTTTGAAAATATAGGCTTGGACTATGCAGGTCCTATTCAGTCAGCTGTTCGACAAGGTCGTGGCTGTAAATTAGTAAAAGTTTATATAGCTATTTTCGTTTGTTTTTCTACAAAATCAATTCATCTTGAATTAGTCGGTGATTTAACAAGCAATACTTTCATTATGGCATTAAAGAGGTTCATCTCACGTAGAGGAAAGCCGAAAAATATCTACTCAGATAATGGCACCTCATTTGTTGGTGCATCTAATGACCTTTCTAGGTTTCTTAAGGCGAGTTGCGATTCGCTATCTGAGGAAATGGCTAAGGAAGGAATTAAATTTCACTTTATTCCTGCATATTCCCCTCATTTCGCTGGCCTTGCGGAGGCTGGTGTTAAATCAACCAAGCATCACTTAGTCAGAGTGCTGGGCCTTTGTAACCTTACCTACGAAGAGCTATACACCATGATGGTTCAGGTTGAAGCAATTTTGAACTCCAGACCACTGACGCCGTTATCATCGAACCCCGAGGATCTGACGCCGCTCACACCCGGACACTTTTTGATTGGACGTCCTATGACATCGCTGCCGTCACCTGATTATCGAGACCAGTCCATCAATTCTCTGAATCGATTTGAGCGTATTGAGCTTCTCCGACAACATTTTTGGAGTAGATGGAGCAAGGAATACATATCGGAACTCCAACTTCGCACGAAATGGCGAGCATGCAAGGGCTCCTTGAAGCTGAATTCTTTGGTCCTGTTAAAGGAAGACAACCTCCCCCCACTCAAGTGGAAAATGGGTCGGATCGTTGCTACGTATCCAGGGACAGACGGCGTAGTCAGAGTGGCAGACGTCAAGACTTGTAGTGGTCTGTTACGCAGATCATTCAGCAAGATTTGTCCGTTGCCTATAGATCCGGAGTCTGAGGATTCTTAGTGGTTGAAAGGCAGGCTTTCAACGCCCGGGGGTATGTTCCCGCAAGCGCCTACAGCAATTCGTATATCATAATGTTGAGGCTACGTGGATTATGGCCAATCGTTTTATTTTTTAATGCTTCTCGACCGCCTACCTACATTTGTGATTATGTTAGAATAAAATTGCACATTCAATCAAGCAACGCATTTTTTCACTCTTCCCGAAATTATACCTGGATCAACCCCGCACAGAATGATAATGTAATGTAACTAGTTGGTAATCCAAAATAAATAAATACATAACTATGTTTAGGCGGTTTGAATTTTCCAAAATCCCTTCTTAGCTGATGCCTACGTCATAATAGCTATCTGCATGCCAAATTTTAGCCCGATCTGTCTAGTGGTTTGAGCTGTGCGCTGACAGTCGGTCAGGACAAACGATTTTATAAGTATAAAAAGATAGGTAGGTAGATTGATGGTCTTTGAACAAAGCGGCACGACAGATCGATACGCTGGCATTGTGCGATGCTTACCCAATTATATTTAGTTTGGCACAGTAACTGCCACATAGGTCGATCGAAAAAACGAGGTAGGACAAAGCTGTTTTTTCTTTTAAATTGCTGATGACAAATTTCTATGTGCGGGAAGGGGGGGTTGGAATGATGTACTGACGTGGTAGCGACGGTGTCCCTTCCACCTTGTATGTCTACAATTATGTAGTTTTGCATCCTCGTCAAATTCAAGGAGGTAACTATGCTAATGAAACTCGACCCGAATCAATAATAAAACGGGTAGGTAATTGTTTTTCTTCTTAATTTCGGAAACCAGTAAGTGTGCACCACCCGTATTAAAACGCGGCCCGTCTAATACTAGCCCTATAACCGCGCTTTCACACACAAACAAAAGCAGACGTTTATTCGATAAACGGGTGATTTCTTTTGAGAAGGGCTTCATTCTGAAATAGTGTCAAATTAAAACAACAAAAAAAAGCAACGTTTATTATTATTGACCAGGTACCGTAATTTATAATATTGATTATTTACGTCTTCTATGACAACCTCCTGAATTTTGACGAGCATGCAAAACTACACCTTGTAGAGATGAGTTGTGATTTTTATTCATATATTAAGATTACTATAAATAGTGTATGAATGACAGTGGCCTTCTACCCATGTTATCGATTTGCTGGCACACTGTCGTTATTCTTAGAAAGTTAATCTGTTATTGATTGTGGGTGCAAGGGCGAGGTGATGCAATTTTAATGAGATAGTCAAAGCACTTTTTTTTAACTTACTGAAAATAATTTATTTCATTTGAATTTATTTGTGCAAGTCTGAAAGTGGCGCCGGTAGCTGAAAAGTTGTGTGGTAATCGGTTGGCTTGGTATGGGCATACGATGCGGAGGAATGAGGAAAACGTGGTGACGAAAGTTTTGAGTATTAATGTGGACGGGTATAAGAGTAGAGGAAGACCAAAGAAACGATTGATGGACTGCGTGAAGGATGATATGGCTAGAAAGGAGGTGGCTGCTGAGATGACGAGTAACAGAGAAGTATGGAATAAGAACAAACGCTGCGGCGACCCCAAATAAATTCTCCCTCTCTACTACTCTGCCGTCGTACAGTTTATAACCAGTACGGAGGGTAGTTAACTAATTTGTTTGTCACACAACTAGTCAATAAGTTACAAATACCTACCATCATCAATTGCAAAATTGTTTTTTTTTTTGTAATGTTCAAGTATCAAACTTAAAGCATTTATTTCAATTAGACCATTACAGGTACTTTTGAATGTCAAAACACAAAAAAATCTAAGCTACAGTCCCAGTCACAGGGCATAATAACTTGTGGAAGTACTGTAGTTGCCTATTCGAAAGCGTAGATCTCTAAGGAGAAGAATGGGCAAGAAACTCCATAGACACTCTTTTAAATCATTATGTTGTTACAAAGTCTTGGTTACATCATTCATGTCGAGATTATACGAGTACATATGTGAGAACGATGTAGAAAGACGTGCGAGTAAGAGCGTCCAGAGTAAAAAGATAAAATCAACAATTCAAAAATACAATAATCCATGGCAGCTGCGAGATGACCAGTCCCTACTGACAGCGCCCGTTCACGAACATGACGCATGGATCAGCCATCATAATCAAAATGGAAATGGAATTACAGGGAGTCAAAAATTTCTTCCACATCTCTGTCAATAGGAAAAGTGTACAGAAGGCTAGCAGCATTGCCACATTGGATGGCACTGATTCGTTGGCCAAAAAAGGCCAGCGCTCTGGTCACGTGAAGAGTCGACCAACCGCTTGGCGAAATCCCGTAGATAATAAATACTAGGTCGGCACTCGGACTCCAAGGCCTTAGTGCTTCAACCCCAAACGGCTCATACACATGACTACCAATTAAGTTATTGTATTTGCGCCGTTTGAGGTTTTCAACACCTGTAGCAGCCGCCCCAGCGCAGCCCACCGTGCTAGGAAGATGGGGATAACTTGGGTTTATCTAGGCAGCCTGGTGCAGTCAAACGGATTGCTAGCAGTTAGCATACGTAGATGTAATATTAAAAGGGTCTCCATGGAATGTCCTGCAAATTCTTCTCCACAGAGATCTACGTTTTGGCATGGGCAAATAAAGTACTTCCACACCCTTGCCTTGTCACTGGGACTGGTGGGTCACCATGATCTGTTAGTGCAAGAATGTTTTAGTATTATTCCGAGAGTGGGTAAGAGATGGCGCTAGACAGCTGTCTAGCGCTGTCACTTTCTCACTCTCGGAATAGTCCTAAAACATTCCTGCACTAACAGATCATGGTAACCCCCCTGTGGCTTCCTCTATATGTTTTTGTCAATTTCAAAAGAACCTGTAACTGGTCTACACAAGTAAATTTATAAAATTGAAGTGTTTGTTTGTAATATCAAAATAACAGCTTTACCTTAAGAGATACATCACGGAAAAATAACTCGTTTATAAGTTGTTCTGCCCTGGCTAAATACCAACTCTCAAGACACACACAGCTGCTTAACCGAACTATCGACAATCTCTTGACCTGCGAGGTGCTGTATCAAAAAAAAAAAAAGAACTGTTGGGCTAAGAATGTTATAGAACAGTAAACATGAATGGAATTGCGATTGTAAGTCCGTTACGCAATTACCCGTACGTCATACATCATTAAAGTAGTGTGAACTAAATAAATCAACGTCAGGCGAGCTGCGAGTTGAGAATCCATAGAACTTTATTAGTTATATTAAACCGGTTTCAGACTTGCAATGTTTTGTCGCAGTATGCAATACAAATCCTGTAGAGCATGCTTGATTGCTAGCAAAGACATTTAAACACAAGGTGGACGGAACACCGACGTGAAAACGGATTTTTTTTCACCGGTTTTTAAAAACTTTTTTGAAAAAAAAAACCGACTTCCAAAAAAAAAAACACTAAAAAAGTGAAAAATAACTTTACTTTCGGAAGTCGGTGCCAAAAAAAAGTAAATGAAACAAGCAATAGTCACCGACTTCCGAAAGTAAAGTTATTTTCCACTTTTTTAGGGTATTTTTTTGGAATTCGGTTATTTTTTTGCAAAAAAGTTTTAATTTTACCATTTTCAGTTATCGTATCACACACAAATCCTTGTCAAGTATCAATTTCGCAAATTCTTTTACTTGGATGACATATTTTTTCCAGCTATTTTGATTTAAAAACCAAACTACTAAACCGATTTTAATGAAATTTCTATGGGACCAATCGGGAAGTATATCCTTTCAGATAAAAGAAGAATTTTTCAAATCGATTCATAAATAACGAAGATATGAGGTAACAAACACAAAAAAAAAATACAACCGAATTGAGAACTTCATCCTTTTTTGGAAGTCGGTTAAAAAAAAAACAGCTGTTTCCTACAAAAGTGCAACGCCGGTCCGATACCTAATTTTTACATTAAATACCTCCATGACCCGTTTACTATTCATTAAATCCATCAGCACAATGACTGCGTTACAATGAGTCCTACCGTAAAACGTGATTTTTCACCAAAAAAAAAGTCGTTTCCCAGCAATAAAACCCCAAAACCCCCCCAACCCCCCCCCCGCCCTAATCTCTTCAAAGTTAGAGTAAACAGGCTTCCTCTGGGTAAGCTCGCTCCATCGTCGACTCTGTTTCTGTCACCTCTGACCTAGACTAGAGTCAAGAGCAAACCCATCTTAAATTTAAAAAAAAAAAACAATAACTTTTACCTAGAGTTACTTAGTTTGATGTACAGAATGCTTGGTCGACGGCTTCGTGAAGGGTTCCATTTACGCCATGTATAGTGTTACGATATAAACGCTGGTTTTTTTCTTTGCAGGAGTTGTCGAAGCTCGATACCCAGGTGCTCGGCTCATCAGCGCCCCCGACTTCTACCGCGCTGTCATGTTCCATCGATCTGCCAACGGATGTCATCTCAGAGGTGAGATGTTTTTATCACTTCGTATCTTGGACTAAAGAGGTGAGAGGTTTTCGTAACTAACAGTCTTGGTCTTCTTCAGTAGCGTCCATCAGTTCCTGTAATGAACAAGCAACAGGACACGCAGGACACGATATTAAGTGCCCGATCGTTTGTGGAACAGCACCACATTTATAATCCAGGGCAGAGTTATTAATGAATCTCCAACTGAGCAGGTTTTCCCTGCTGCGACCAACCCTGGTCCGGAGTCTATTTAAAGGCTTCCAGGTCAGCCATGGTAACTCATGTCCAGGTGGGAGATTTCACTCTTGGATTAAAAGGGGATCTATCACGCTGACATGCTCCATCGATCTACCAGCGGATGTCAGATCTCAGAGGTCTTCGGTGAGAGGTTTACGTTAGAAAGCGCCCTCACCCACCGCGACTACTTGCAGTTATGCAAACGCAAAACGGTCGTTCATCAGCAGTATTGATGATGGTGCTATATTTCTGTCGCGTTTCATCCGTCAAATACGGCGAGGGGGGTAGTGGCTGATCTTCGCGTTATATGCTCGTGAACGGGTGCTGCTTGTGGTGACCGGTCGTCTTGTGGACTTGTTGCTGTTATTACCGTGTGACTGTCTCGTTGGTCGTGGTCGCAAGCGCGACTGCCGAGGGTTCGATTCCCGGGTCGTGCAAAGTGTTATTGGGTATTTCCATCACGAAAACTTTCACTATCACTTACGGGATAACTTCCGCGATTAATGTTTATATTGAGCTCCAGATATTTCGACGCTGTTGCAAGAGCCATGATCACGAGATGACTCGAGAACATTAATAAACCGTGAAAGCTTGAAACAGTGTTCCATCACGAATTTCTCAGTAGCTGCCACGGAGTCCGGATTTGTGCCCGGTCGATGCCAATAGGCTCGCCCCCTATTACATGGGCAAACATAACTGGCGAAATGTGGGTGTACTATTAGGTACACCTCTGTCCAACCCTTTGGGGATTATAAAGCATGATGTTATGTTTATTACCGTGGGCTCAAAAACAGGAATTGCAGACGTAGGCAAAAAGGCTACCAGGTTCAAATGGGATTGGGCGGGTCATGTGAGCCGCATGCATGACGAACGCTGGACAAAGGTCTCAACACGATGGGTGTCTGGGTGGACGGCGCCGTCGAGGCCAGCCTAGAAAGAGGTGGCGAGATGATCTTGACGCACATCACGAAGGCTGGTTTGAGGAGGCGCAGGAGAAGAGTACCTGGAAGCATATGGGGGAGGCCTTTGCCCAGCAGTGGGACATACAAGGCTACAAAAATAATACTACAACTAATAGGCGTTCTTCACGCTGTACCGTTTTGGTTGCACTGCCTCGCCTTTGGCCTTTGATCGCACACGTGAAATAGTGCACAAGTGAAATGTTACTAACATATTGCAGTTTTAAGGGTCTCTTGAATAACACAAATTGTATTTTATCATAATACTTATATGTTAGTCTTTAACGTACATATGTATCTATGGGCCAAAGGTGCCAGATTTTTTTTTATGGTTTTTGGCTGTTGTTTGCCTCTCTAAAGAAACGTCGTTCGCTCCACAGGCCGTTAGGTCCCCGGACAAGGCGAGCTCGCTGCTGTCAGTGCAGTCAGCACCAACAGAGCAGAGGGAGCGGCCCGCCAGCCTGCAACTCGAGCTTCCATTAGCTACGGTAAGCATCATCGTCGTCTTGCCATCATAATGCCATCATCTAAAATCATAATAATGAATATAATTTTGGGTGGAAGGGCGAAGGACGCTAAAACGGCTACTAAATATTCAGTACATCATTTTGAACACATATACAACGTGGTGCCGACAATACGACAATAAATGAAAACATTGGTAATACTAGTTAATAGTGATGTTTTTAAACTATCAAAAAAATCTTAACATCGAAAAGTGATTCTCCTCTTTTGAGAAGGGTGTCAAATTAAAACAACTAAAAAAACCAACGTTTATTATTATTGACCAGGTAGCGTAATTTCTATTGATTATTTACGTCTTCTATGACAACCTCCTGAATTTTGACGAGGATGCAAAACTACACCTTGTATAAATTAATAGATCTAATGAGAAAAATAATCGTCACTAGATCCATCATGGATTTGGGTAATGGATCTTCTGAGATTGAACGGAGTTTATTTGTCTAAACTTCGAGGAAGTAAGTTACATTTGGATAATAACGCCGTACAAAATCCCGGAATGGTTTTTAAGTTTCGAAATAAAGCTGTTAAATTAGAGGGTGGTATTATCCACACGTTACTTACTCCCTTGAAGTTTAGGTACTCTACCTATTTCGATCTCTGACCTGAGGTACACCTCTACCTACCCCTTCGTGAAGTTATGATACAACATAATTATGACGATAATATTTCCTGCCCCACAGCAAGTAGGCGCCTACCTGTCAGCGATGTCCCCCACGGAACAGGAGGAAGACTCCCTGCTGACCCTCTCGTCGGTGACGGCGCGCCCCCTGCTCGCGGCCTCTAGGAAGCTGAGGCCCGCGCCCGACTCCACGGCTGAGTGAGTAGACCTGACCAATCTGTTACACCTGATATAACATCGTGAGGAAACCAGCATGCCTGGGAGATAGTTCTCGACGGCATGTAAAGCCAAGTCAGAGGCCCATGGGTGGCATAAAAACTCTGACACCAGGTTAGGCACTAACCACACGATGAAGAGAAATTACCTGACCCATCTTCCTGTTTCCTGCTTTGTGAGATGGGTAAGGGAAATGCAGGGCACTGACCGTACTAGCGAAGAGCCCATGTTTGTTTTTTTTAGGTCGACTTTTTGAAAAGGCATTGCCATTTGTCCGCCATTATAATTTATTTTTCATTTATTGTCATTTGGCTGTCCAGACCAAAGCGACAGGTACAGGAAAAATTCTGACAAACAGTCTTACCATGGGGTATCGTATTACTCAGTACTAAATGGGTTGTGAAGGTCAGATAGCCAGTCGCTCTATGTAAAATACTGGTAGACTGAAAACCGACCTCAACATAGTTGGGAAACTTTACACCCTATTTCTAATACTTCAAACGGTTATTCGCCATTCCACAGAAGCACCAAGCAAAAAATCTTAAATGCAATTTCTTCATTCTACGAACAGCACAGCCCCTCCGGAGTTTAAGGAACTTCACACCTTATTTCTAACATTCTTAAGTTCTTTTTTCCATCCACCAGGAGTGCCACCCCGGAGTTTAAGGAACTTTAGAACCTATTTCTAATAATCTTAAATGCCTTTTCTCCATTCCACCAAGAGCACGGCCCCTCCGGAGTTTAAGTAACTTTACATCTTATTTCTAATAATCTTAAATTTTCTCTTCTTTTCTCTATCCACCAGGAGCACCACCCCGGAGTTTAAGGAACTTTGCACCTTATTTCTTATATCTTAAATGCTCATTCTCCATTCCACCAGGAGCACGGCCCCACCGGACGGCGGATACGGCTGGGTCGTGGTGTTCGGAGCCTTCATGGTGCAATTTTGGGTGGCAGGGCTGTTCAAGTCGTACGGGGTGCTGTACGTGGAGATCATGGAGACCTTCCCGGATTCATCCGAGTCGGTAGCATCTTGGATACCGGCGGCTCTGTCGACGCTGTGTTTGGCTCTCGGTAAGACAAAAAGATATTCAACTCTGGGTTTATAATTATAGTATTTGTGTACAAAACTGAAAATGAACTGAACGAATTATTTTGAATAAAGGCAATTGTGGAAAAACGTCAAGTCTCACGATCTATTCTTATGATGACACATACAAGTAGTTCCGTGTAAGATAAAAAACAAAAACACTTGTAAACCAACTGAACACAGAGTGCCTACCAGAAATGCCTTAGAACGGTAAAAAATATTCCTTAAGGTGGAAGCGCCAAGGTTACCCCCCAAAAATTCAAATTTTCCTACGTTTTTTGCAATTTGCCGGTCATTGTCAGGTTGTATGTTGAAGAAAATATGAATTGCGACCGTAACACGTATGCATTACAGAATTATTATCATCAATACAACCATTTCATCCCATTGAATAACTATTTCATGAAAAAGTATGTAATTATTTTAATTAACATACAACTTGGCACTGACCGGCAAATTGCAAAAAACGTAAAAAAAATGGAATTTTTGGGGGGTAACCTTGGCGCTTTCACCTTAAGGAATTTGCAGAATTGCATAAAACGTAAGAACATTTTAATTTCACGGACTATCTTAGCGCATCCTAACTTTCTAAGTCAACTACCACTACCTATCTCCGTGTTTGACTGTATACGTTATCGTGTCGACATTTTAGATCTTGAATTACGTGTATTTCGTCTTATAATAAAATAAAATAAAACCCTGTCGGATCCGATAGGGGCATATAGGAATACCAATGACATTGCCAAATATAATAAGAAACTTAAAATATTCATAAAGATGCATGAATTATAAAATGCATGTTTTTTAAGTCGAAATTACCACCATTTCCATAAAATCTGATAGCACCATCTCCGGCATTAGGATGTTCGATCGTCAACTGTTTGTTTATGACGTCACTACCCGAGAAGCGATCGGAGTGTCGCCACCTGCACCCCTGTGTTGCCATGTATGTTTCCTAATTTTAGTACATTTTATTAAATTTTTATCGGTGTATTTGTTTTACTTGTATAACTAATATTACTCTCATGGATAAGACAATTTTAAATATATTGTATTGTTCGTAAAATGGTTTGAAAGAAGAGGACTCTTCTTCCAGCGCCATTGTCATCAGCGCTCTGCGAGAAGTACTCGTGCCGACTGGTGGTGTTCATCGGAGGCCTGTTCTGTGCCACCGGCCTCGCTCTCTCCTACTTCAGCAAGGGGCTGCTCCATCTGCTGCTCAGCTTCGGCGTTATGACCGGTAAGTCAACATTAATATTACCCATTAATATTAATATTTATCCGTGGTGCTAGGCAACTGGGCTTTTCGCAGCTGTAAACGTCCCTCTGTGCCTATTGGCCTTGTTGTGTTCTGTCTCCTGCTGATATGGAGGAAAGTGGAAATTATGTTTTTCCTACTCCGCTATTCTTTTCTGATTAAACTCGTTGCGGGATCCAAGACAGTTTAATTGTTTCTCTGGGACTTCGTCGAGCTTCATTGTCTCGGCGTTTTTCTGGTGGTCGCCACTGTTGATTCTGGCTTTCAAGAGTTGCAGGTGGTTTTGGAATAGTGTGGTGGGCTTGGTAAGTCAACACAAAACAGTCTTTCAAAGACAAAGTCAAAATTATTTCATCATCATATTCCTGCCCTGGTCCCATTCCACTCGGGGTCGGCGCAACACGTTTTCTTCTTCCATTCTCCCCTGTCAGACGTCACGGCATCATTTACTCCTTTCTAAAGAAAGAAAGAAAACGTTTTTATTAGTCTCGCACTGGACAAAACAAAATGGTGACTTGACAATAAAACAAGATTTAAAAAAAAGTAAACTTAAGAACAAATTAAAATAAAACTAACCAAACTGGTCCTGTACGAGGCCAAAAGGCCCCTATCTCAGCATGGTGCTGTAACATTAAAATAGTCACAGCGCTGGTTTCGCTTTCATATCATTCCTCACACGATCCATCCATCGTTACTTTGGCCTTCCTCTCCCTCTCCATCCATCAACATTTGTATTCATCACTCTTTTAGTCACGTTTGTAAAAAACACACGCCTCCCTCCTCATCACATGTCCATACAGACGATTCCCTATCAACTTCTCTGTAACTGGCGCCACTTTAAAATTCCTCGAATATAGTCTGTTGGAATGTTACAAAAATCTCGCTGTTTACAGATTAAAAATACAAACTCGATTCAATCACACGACTATAACACTCATTCATTCACTCATTCAATCACTCGTTCTCTTTGTCTTTGATGTTCTCATTTGAATATTTTTTTAATAATATAATAAATTGGACTCTCGAATAGAGCACAAGCAAAAGTCTTTATTTCCTCCTGCGACCCATTTTCCCACATAGTCATTCCTTAATTTATCCATTCTTGTCACTCCACACATCCACGTCAAAGTCGAAATTATTTATTTGTGGTAAATATGGAGGTTAGATAGACAGTCGCTCCAAATAAAATACTGGTACCTGTTCAGCTGCATACGGTTAGACTTGAACCCGACCCCAACATTGGAAAAAGGCTAGGCAGGATTTACTGCAAATAAATAATTTTGACTTTGACAAAAAAAAATCTCTAGAGCATCTCAATTAGTTTTTGAAAACCTTAAACGGTGCAAAATATAATGACTTCATTGGTGACTATGTGTTTGAGCCGTTTAAGGTCGAAACACTAAGGTATGCTGGAAGAGATTTCATTACAAATAAGCACTACCTTTGTACTCTCTTTTCTGTTCCTTTCTTGATTTCTGTATTTAGTGTGTACATAAATTGTTAAATAAATAAGGCGATGGGTTCTAAATGCCCACTTAGTCTTTCGGGACATCATCAAACGGTTGGTCGACTCTTCCCGTGACCAGAGGGCAGGTCAATTTTTTGGTCAAAGAATCAGCATTGCCATCCAACGTGGCAATGCTGACAGCCTTCTGGGCTGCACTATTCCTGTTGACAGCGATGTGGACGAATTTTTGACACCCGTTAATGCTTCTCTTATTTTCTATAATTACATAGTTTTACTTCAAGTTTGATTAGAGATAATTATATAAGACATTGTTTCTATTTTCAAGTCCTGGTGGGTTACCATGATCTGTTAACGAAGGAATGTTTTAGTTCTATTTCGAGAAAGAGAGATAGCGCTAGACAGCTGTACAATTAAAACGTTTCTGCATTAACGCGTCATGGTAACACCCCTGGAGTAATTATAAAATCACATTATATAGAATAGATTCGTGTGTGTTTGTTTACAGGTATCGGCGGAGGACTGTCCACGACACCCGGCATCGTCATCGTTTCCCAGTACTTCGATAAACACAGGTGAATAATACAAAAACATGCTATTACTGACTGACTTGGTGTACCTAAAAGACATCGACGTTAAAACTGTTACCTTAGCTCAGCACAAAATTCTGGATCTAGCTTACAACCTGTACAATTTGTTAAAAAAAAAACCCTTTTCAAACCGAATGGGGCATATTGGTTTCCCAATGATATTACCAAATTATAAATAAGAAACAAAAGCCAAGTCAGAGGCCCATGGGCGGCATAAAATCTTTGACACCGGGTTAGGCACTGACCACACGATAAAGAAACAAAAAAAAATTTTTTTCTTATAGTAAACATAATAATCAATTTTAAAAATCATGATTTTTGTGTCCATAATTTCCCTACCTCGGAAAACACGTTAAGCCGTTGGTCCCGGCTGTCATTTGTAGATCTTTGACTGTCGTTACAAGTAGTCAGTGGCCCGAAAGTATGACAACCAGTCTTACCAAGGGGTATCGTATTACCCAGTACTAACTGGGTTGTGGAGGTCAGATAGGCAGTCGCTCCATGTAAAATGCTGGTATTCAGCTGCGTCTGCTTTGACTGGCCGACTCCAACGTTGTTGGGAAAATGCTAAGCAGATGATCGACCATGGGACTGCCGCATTGGTATCTTGGTCATGGTGGATGGAATTTGGTTCTGTTACATAACACATAACATAACATCACCTCTGTAATCCCTGAAGGGTTAGGCAGAGGTGTACCTAGTACAGTCACATTTCTCCAGTTCCACGTAATAGGAGGCGAGCCTATTGCCATCAACCGGGTACAAATCCTGGCTCCGTGGCTGCTACTCAGAAATTCCTGCTGGAAGAACGGAATAACAATTTTCCCAGCCCGGGAATTGGACCCAGGACTTTATGCTCAGCAGTCGCGATTGTGTCCAACAGACCAACGAAGCAGTCCAGGCAGTTGGGTTTGTTAGTAAGCAGAAAGACCTTGCTGACCTCCGACGTTCAGGGGCAAAATGTCCAACGGTGTCAAAATGTCCAAATCCCAAAATGTCCAAGTCCCAAAATGTCCAACTCCCAAAATGTCCAATCTTTGAGAATGTAACATGTGTGTGTAACATTTATTGAAGAGTTCCCTCGAATTCTCCAGGATCACATAATCATACAAAAAAAAACAGTCGAATTGACAACCTCCTCCTTTTTGGAAGTCGGTTGAAAAGCGCTTTGATGAGTTATTTAACAAATTTACCACATTCTCAAAGATTGGACATTTTGGGAGTTGGACATTTTGGGACTTGGACATTTTGGGAATTGGACGTTTTGGGATTTGGACATTTTGACACCGTTGGACATTTTGAGCATTGGACATTTTGCCCCTGAACGACCTCCGAAATGAATTTTTGGGAGACTTCAGAAAATTCGAATATTGATCCATACTTGCTATTACATTGACAACTGCTCTAAATATTGTCATCTCTTTTCAGGGCACTAGCTAATGGTATATGTGTGAGCGGGACGGCAGCCGGCAGCTTTGTGTTTCCGATGCTGATCGAGAAGCTAGTGGATATGTACGGGTTACATGGAACTGTGCTACTGTTGGGTAAAATTATAGTATTATCTTCTATACAAATAAGTAAAATTTAAGTGTCTGTTTGTAAAAGTATAACAGGCAATCATGTCAAGTATTCGTATCCAACATTGCTGTCAAGCCTTCATGTCAATCACTCGTCTCAAACATTACTGTCCAGCGTTCGTATCAAACCTTACAGTCATGCCTTCACGTCAAACATTCCTATCCAGCATTCGTATCAAACATTACATTGCTGTCAAGCATTCGAAGAACCAGATTCTAAACAATAGCGTGTAAAATATACAGGAGGTGGCATGCTGCACGTCTGCGTCTCGGCGACGCTGTACCGGCCCGCGCCCGTCAGCTTCAACACCTCGAACTTAGCCGACCGTACACCAGCCACGACCACCACGACTGAACATACCACGCTGCTCCACGATATACAGGAAGGTGAGATACTTCTGTTCTTTCTTTCTTTATCGTGTGGTTAGTGCCTAACCTGGTGGGTTACCATGATCGTAGTGCAGGAATGTTTTAGGACTATTCCGAGAGTGGGAAAGTGACGGCGCTAGACGTCTTTATGCCGCCAAGGCGGCATAAAGACGCCATATAAAATCACTGGCTTCGGTCAAGGAAAACATCGTGAGGAAACCAGCTTGCCTGAGAGATATTTCTCGACGGCATGTAAAGCCAAGTTAGAGGCCCATGGGCGGCATAAAAACTCTGACACCAGGTTAGGCACGCCCGCCCGGAGCTACTGCCTGTAGGTCATAAAAATATTGGTTCCGTGCGGGGATTGAACCCGCGACACACAGCGTAGCAGCCAATCGCTCAGCCACTGCCACAACCGTGCCATCTAGTATACAAGGTGTAGTTTTGCATCCTAAATTCAGGAGGTTGTCATAGAAGACGTAAATAATAATCAATATAAATTACGGTACCTGGTCAGTAATAATAAATATTGTTTTTTTTTTTGTTGTTTTACTTTGACACTATTTCAGAATGAAGCCCTTCTCAATAGAGGAGAATCACCCGTTCATCGAATAAACGTATGCGTTTGCTTGTGTGTTAAAGCGCGGTTATAGGCCTTGTATTAGACGGGCCGCGTTTTAATACAGGTGGTGTACACTTACCGATTTCCGATATTAAGAACAAAAAAGTAAAAAATTACCTACCCATTTTATTATTGATTCGGGTCGAGAATCATTAGCATAGTTACCTCCTTGAATTTGACGAGGATGCAAAACTACACCTCGTATATCTTATAAGTTGACCGCCTATAAATACATCCATGCCTATCCTTCCCACAGACCAGGGCATCATGTTCAAGTCGGATTCAACGAAAGACAACCGGCTTCAGAGTCTGTTCCACCCGGAAAACGAGCTGGTGCTCAACCAGAAGAACTTGATGCTCAACGACGACGCCAAGAGGAGCAGCCTTATCACGGAGATCATGCACCCAAGTATTATTGAGGTACAGTTAAATTAGAAAAAGTCTGTGCTTATGTATTGTGATATATTTTTCAACACACTTCCTCGAAAACTGACTCTTATTGCTCTATGATTAGGTTAAATTTGGAATGTATTTCACACGCAGTGAACGTCTTATAATTCGATGGAGCCGGCTGCACGCACGAAAAAATGCGGCGTTACCTCGCTCGGAGGCGTTCCATTTAAGGCTTGAAGTGCAAGGGAGAGCGCGGAACGAGCTTCAAAGAGGCACAATCGGTGACGTTGTCACGTTCAACTGTCGTCAGTAAACCGACTTTACAGACAACCGATTTTTTCATTTAACACAAACTAGTGCGGAAATAAAATTTTCCACAGATAACTATACTTATACGAAGTCCAAATTGGTTCAATTCAGACACCGTGGCTGCTACTGAGAAATTCTTCCTCCCTATTAACAAGTTGCGCGACCCGGGAATCGCACCCAGGACCAATGAGTCAATAACATATCATAATCTTATTATTTTGCATTGTAGGTCTCCCGTCAACAAATGCAGCAACAACATTCTGATTCCGAAGACTCTGAGGGTCTGGATGTCTTAGGAGTCGTAGGTAAGCCAGCCTAGCCTTTTCCCCACTATGTTGAGGTCGGCTTCCAGTCTAACCGGATGCAGCTGAATACCAGTATTTTACATGGAGCGGCTGCCTATCTGACCTCCACAACCCAGTTAGTACTAGGTAATACGATAACCCTTGAGAAAACTCGGAGTCGTAGGTAAGTGGCATCCACTAATAGCTAGTATTCGACCGAAAGTTCGGTTTCGATTTCGGTCGAGTTTGGCAAAAAATCGTTTTTTGCAAAAAAAATAACCCATATTTTTTATTTTACCCTTTTTAGATTTCGCATCACACACAAATCCTTGTCATGTATCAATTTCGCAATTTCTTTTACTTGGATGACATATTTTATCCAGCTATTTTGATTTAAAAACCAAACTGCTGAACCGATTTTGATGAAATTTCTATGGGACTAATCGGAAAGTAGATCCATTCAGATAAAAGAAGAATTTTTCAAATCGGTTCATAAATGACGAAGATATGAGATAACAAACACAAAAAAAATACGACCTCCTCCTCCTTTTTTTGAAGTCGGTTAGAAATGAGTTTCGGTTTAGGCGGCAAACCTGCCGAAACTACGACTTACACCGAAACTGGATTCGGGAGTTTTCGCGCTGTGATCGGTCATGTTCGGTGCGTTAAATTCCATCCAAGCGAGTAACCGAGAAGACGAAGACATTTAGCCACGTCCACGTGCATAATCATATTGTCGTGACTGGCTTGTGTTTGCAGTTCGTTTTGTTTGTTGTGAGTTTTCGTGCGATTAATTTTGAATTCGGTAACTTTTATTACGTGATATAATAGATTATAATAACGTTTTCTTAATTTTTCCCTCAAAACATGATCTTGGAAGGAAGTTTCGGTTTCGGCCGAAACTGAGACCGTTGCCGAAATTCGGTTTCGGTTTCGGTCGTAAAAACCAATTTCGGTCGGACACTACTAATAGCATATTAGATGGTGTGTGTGAGGAACGAAATGAAGGAACAGGTAGTTCAGTCAATGATAACGTGACTGCTGATAGGCAAGAATGGAAGAAGAAAATGTATTGCGTCGGCCCGAAGTAATATGGGATAAGGGCAGGAAGATCAAAAACCGACTTCCAAAAAAAACACTAAAAAGTGGAAAATAACTTTACTTTCGGAAGTCGGTGACTATTGTTTGTTTCATTGACTTTTTTGCCACCGACTTCCGAAAGTAAAGTTATTTTCCACTTTTTTAGCGTTTTTTTTTGGAAGTCGGTTTTTTTTACCCTTTTTAGTTATCGTATCACACACAAATCCTTGTCAAGTATCAATTTCGCAATTTCTTTTACTTGGATGACATTTTTTCCAGTTATTTTGATTTCAAAACCAAACTGCTGAACCGATTTTGATGAAATTTCTATGGGACCAATCGGGAAGTAAATCCATTCAGATAAAAGAAGAATTTTTCAAATCGGTTCATAAATGACGGAGATATGAGGTAACAAACACAAAAAAAACATACAACCGAATTGAGAACCTCCTCCTTTTTTTGAAGTCGGTTAAAAATACACATACATTCATAAACTCACGCCTTCTTCCCATGAAGGTAAGCTGAAACCACGGAACGCCACCTGCGACGATCCTTACATACTCCTTTTGCCTCGCCCACGTTCATACATTGACCATACCTGGTAACCAGAGACATTAGGGGTCAAAGAATCAAATTTTTCACCAGTTTTAATTTTTTTAAATAAGTTTTTAATGTTACTTATATAACTCAAATGACCCGTAATATTCAATGCATCTATTCCATCGACACATTGTTTTGTGTGCGTCACATTGAGTTCTTGCGTAGAACGTGATTTTTCATCCAAAAAAAGTCGTATCCCACTTGCGTAGAGTTACTCAGCTTGATTTACAAAATGCTCGGTTGACGGCTTCGTGAAGGGTCCGTTTACACCTTGTATTTGTAATGTATGTGTGTGTGTGTGTTTGATGAATTAGCAATTTACTTAAAACTGAATTAAAGATACCTACTTAATTCTTTCGCAGGTTTGCCCAAAGAGGTGGCTCGTCTTCGCCTGCGTCCGACGCGCTCGTCTTCCATCCTCCACTCAGTAGAAGACCTGTCTACGGACAGTACTTGTGTCTATAAGGCCAGGAGGAACCTTAGCAGGTAGGTGTACCCGAAACTTAGATAGGGCTAAAATCGGGTTTGGCAGGTAACATAATCTAATATATAAAATTCTCGTGTCACAGTTTTCGTTGCCATACTCCTCCGAAACGGCTTGACCGATTTTGATGAAATTTTTTGTGCTTATCCGGTATCTATGAGAATCGGCCAACATCTATTTTTCATCCCCCTAAATGTTAGGGGTAGTCCACCCCTAAATTTTATTTTTTATTTTTTAGACAAAATTTTTAATTTCTATTTTTTTATGATACAACATACAAAAATACATACAATCCTCAATTTTCACCCTTCTACGATCAACCCTTATTTTTTTATATGGCAAAACAACGTTTGCCGGGTCAGCTAGATTAATTATAATTCTGCCGCTATTTATTAATACTGAAAACGTATATTACAATGTTTACTATTTGTTTTGAGTTCCCAATATTTCGGCGTTGTTAACATGGTAAATATCCCGTTTTCAGTGCTAGATTACGATCTGGGTATGGAACCAAATATCTTTATATGTATAACACAAAACACATAATTCAATCGTAAAATCACTTCTGATCACTATTCACTTAATCGCACTTGTAGTTCACTTCGATCGTTTCGTTGTGTAGCCAAAATCAGACTGACTGCTCCCGCAAACCCGACGGCTATTTATATGCCGTCCCATCCTTCGAGAAAGTTCCACAACTTTCTGGAACCTTCTTCAAAGTTCCATAATGGAACATTCTAGGATTATTCTCGAATCTTCTAGATAGTTCCATGGTGGAACATTCTAGACTCGAACGTAATCTAGAATGTTTTCGTGAAGCAGCCGTCGTAACATTATGTCTCTATCATCCTCAACTGATGTCAGTTAAGTACCTAACCAACGTTTCTCCCCAGCAAATCCCTGTACATCCGGCCGCCGCCAAGCCGACTGATCCCCAGCAAGTTGGCCGAGCCGATCGTGATCAAACAGGAGGAGGTACAAAAGGAGGACGTCCAGGTGCAGAAGAAGCGCTCCGGATGCGTTGAAGTCATCTCTAGGTACGTTCTGAACAGCATGTGACCAAGCATCAGAAAAGTGTAGGCATCTTTAACACATATAATGCCGTACTAATAAATGAACTAACAGTTTTTTTTTTGTAAAATACTTTCTTAGAATGTGAGGAATGTCATATTTCACATATTCAAATTTTACATAAGTATTATAATAGTAAAATAAATAAATAAATAATGGTGGCTGCCATATATGGCTGACACGGCTCAATTGGTTTGGAAAATGTCAGCCATATGTGGCTGACGAGGCATTATATGTGTTAAAGATAGCATACCTGTAAGCCATCAAGCTTTCACCATGGGATCCACTGAGAGGGAGATTCCCGATGGAAAAGCCCGAAAACGCTTTGCCCGACTCCGGAATCGAACCCGGGACTTCGTGCTCAGCAGTCGCGCTTGCGGTCACTAGACCGACGAAGCAGTCTGTATAAAAAACAACTCAAAATAAATAAGTAAAGGGGAGGTATGCGTCACATCGACACAAAACGGTCATTGCTCAGTATAATGCTGAGATAAAGAAAGAGTAAGTGAGTATATTAGAGGAAGTTTGAAAATGGCGCCTGTAACAGGACAAAAAAATAACCGACTTCCAAAAAAACACTAAAAAATGTGTAAAGTTATTTTCCACTTTTTTTCGTGTTTTTTGGAAGTCGGTTATTTTTTTGTAAAAAAGTTTTTATTTTCCCCTTTTTAGTTTTCGTATTACATCTTGTCAAATATCAATTTCGCAATTTCTTTTACTTGGATGACATATTTTTTTTATTTAAAAGAAAAAACAATCAAATCCGTTCATAAATGACGAAGATTTGATTATTTGTAACAAACACAAAAAAAATATAAATTTAAAAAAGTTACAACCGAATTGAGAACCTCCTCCTTTTTTTGAAGTCGGTTAAAAATTGAAAGGTAGCCTTCTGTCTTGGTATGGACATGTAATGGGGAGGGATGAAACGCATGTTACTAAAAGAGTGACGAATATAAATGTTGATGGACGGAGAGGGAGAGGAATGCCAAAAAAAAGATGGATGGATTGTGTGAGGAATGATATGAAAGAGAAAGGTTTAAATGATGCCGTGACGTCTGACAGGGGAGAATGGAAGAAGAAAATGTGTTGCGACGACCCCGAGTAGAATGGGACAAGGGCAGGAAGATGATGAATGCTGAGACAAAGAAAAGGTTAAGTATCTAAAACAAATTAAATAATAATAATTAGTGACGGTACTTTCATACAAGCCCAAAAGCCTGACTTGCCCTTTTAATTTACTACTCATCAAGATTTAAAGGTTTCTGAACCGTATGGTTGCCTTATGGGCAAGCCGTAGATTGACATAATGTTGGTATTTCGACACACCATTTAAATAGGTTCTGATATCTATATATATATATATATAAAACACAAAAAAATATTCTACCTATGTCCGTTAAAGACTATAGAACCATCTAACCGATGTGATCCAATCCATCCAATAATGCGAAAAACAAATGCATTTGGCACTATAGCGTAGTAGCACACGCCGGGTATCTGCTAGTAGTTCCTAATTTTGCCTTATTACTAGTGATCGGAATAGGTAGGGCTTTTCGCGGGATTTAGTGACCGTTATCATAACATGGATATGCCTTCTGAATCCCGGGAAATATATTATTTGTTCATTTTATTGAACCGTTTTTTTATTGATAACTATTTTAGCAATTCGTATTTTACATAGTAAGTACGTATTCAGCAAAATTGTATTCTTCACTAAAGTCATCCCTATCCTCGCGCCTTATTAAATCTACTAATCAAAAAACATAACACGTATTTTAATTGAACACTTCCTATCTAATTCACAACGATTAAATTTTTTTAAATAAAAAATATAATATTTACAATCATAAAACTAGAAAGAAACTCAAGTAGGTAGATGAAATTGAAATACTGTAGACGAGCAGCCCTATCGCGTGTTTACATTTCGCGCGGCATTATTTCAAGGATCGGGCCGAGTCACAATACTGATAGAAATCTATACTGTGGTTCAACTTCAACTAGTACATCGACATTCAGAAAAATATTCCCGGGAATCCTGGGGCATGTCCATATTAACATTATCATTCAGGTTCAATGACCCAAAATAGCACTACCTATTCCGATCACTATTTATTGCTCTCCAGGTACCTAGACGTGTCCCTGTTGAAGTCCTGGCGCTTCGGGTTGCTGTGCGCGTCAGTGGCGCTGATGTCGTGCGGCTCGCCGTACGCGCTGTACTACCTGCCGGCTTACACTGTCGCCGCGGGACACAGTAAATCTGCTGCCGGTGCGTATCACTGCTCTATACAGGGTGTCGGAGACATACCTCCGCAGACTGATGGGGGTGAATTAAGTATAACATACTAAGATGGCCGGTACAAGAAATTATTTCAGGAACGTTATGGGAATCCAATAAACCTGATTTGTTTTATTTCCTCATACGAAATGTATCGTTACCGTGGTAAAACGCACGTAGCGAACGGCAAGCGCAGCGGTGACTTCGGTGAACTCTGTGCAGCTAGGCAGAAAATGAACAGCTGATTTTACGCGTCGTAGCTGTATTATTTATATAAATGGAGTGGGTTGGTCCGTGGATGGGTAACCATACATACCGAGTTTCCTCCGTGCCTCGGAAAGCACGTTAAGCCGTTGGTCCCGGCTGTCAATTTAAGATCTTTGACAGTCGTTACAGGTAGTCAATGACTCGAAAGGCTGACAACCAGTCTTACCAAGGGGTATCGTATTACCCAGTACTAACTGGGTTATCGAGGTCAGGTAGACAGTCGCTCCATGTAAAATACTGGTATTCAGCTGCATCCGGTTATACCTACTGGAAGCCGACCATAACATAGTTGGGAAAAGGCTAGACAGATGATGATCTATATAAATGGAGTGCTGCGTACTGAAAATCTAATTTCACATTGAAATAAAGGAATAGTAGCTGAATAAACGAAAAAAAACCTGAGAAAAAGTCTGGTGGAATATGACACAAAATAAGACGCTGAATACATATCAGTTTGCGGAGGGCTGTCCCTAACATCTTTTATTACAGCCTCCTCTCTCAAACTACGTTGGGGTCGGCTTCCAGCCTAACAGCATGCAGCTGAATATCAGTATTTTACATGGAGCGACTGCCTATCTGACCTTCACAACCAGGTAATACGTCAAATTTTGGTAAGACTTTTTGTGAGAGTTTCGGGCTTCTGACCACACATAACGACTGTCAAAGATCTAAAAGTGGACCTGGACCAACGGCTTAACGTGCTTTCCGAGGCACGGAGGAAACGCGGTATGTAATGATGGTCACCCATCCACGGACCAACCTAGGCAAGCCTTGCTAACCGTGGAGATTGACGTTTGCGGCTGTTAACACTCCTATATTCGCGCCAATTTTTGTAACACCCATACTCGCGCAGGTCTCACGGACCAATTACACGTGTGTTTCGCACGAACGCGCGGCGTGCACTAAAATGAAGTTAGCAACTAATCCGGCAGCAACAAGGAACTCGTCTTCCCAGGATTTTCGTACATAAAAATAATTACGAAAATGTGTTTGGTCGGTCTCACAGACCAACGCGCGAGTATAGGAAGGTTAAACTATGTCTGTTGAGTTTCTAATATTTAAGTGAACTTGGTTATGTACTTTTCTAGAAATAAATTTATTTTAAAACAGAAAGAGTAAAGTTTAAGTAGGCTGTTTAGATCCCAGTCTAAAATCCCCTCTGGATTAAAGTCTTCTCTTTACTAACTTCCTCCCTCCTACAATTCCAGGTCACCTGGTAGCCATCAGCGCGGTGTTGGACCTGTGCGGACGCCTCGGTCTGGGCTGGCTGTGCGACCTGCATTTGTTTTGCAGGAGAAAGGCTTATATTGTCAGGTCAGCTGTTGTATAACAGTATTCTTAATCTATATTGAACACAAAATTAAAAGATGCTATTTTTAGGCTCTTTTTAATTATTTTTCAGGAAAATTTATTTAGTGATTCGACAGCCTCGGCTTTTACCCTTGCAATAAAATCATTTGCACGTATATGTCTCTTATATTCAAAGATATTAGCATTTCGTTGAACATACCCTAGATCAGCAGAATAAAAAAACAAGATGGCTGCCATTCGCGGGGTGTTGGGTAGGAATATTTATAAACGTGTATTTGTCGATAGAAATGAGTGTTTATTAAGCCCAAGTGTCGGTAACCGTTAAACAAACACATTATACGTACCTAAAGTTAGAAACTGACTGGCTGACCGATTCACTGACTGACCCATCAGCGCACAGCTGAAACCGCTGGGTCTAGAAGCATGAAATTTTGCACAAACGTTCCTTAAATGACGTAAGTGTGCACTAAGAAGGGATTTTTGGAAATGCATCGCCTAAGGGATTAAAATAGGGGGTTGAAAGTTTTATGAAACTTCGTCCAGATGAACGAAGTCGCGGGCAACAGCTAATAACTGATAATTGAATTTAATATCATTTCCAGTATTCTGGTGGCTGGCATTGCTGTCCTGACCCTACCAAGCCTTAAATCCTGGTGGGCATTAGCTATCGCTTCTGGTGAGTCTGAACGTTTTACCCCTTTCGTCATTTTTAAGGTGGAAGCGCCAGGGTAGCCCGCGAAATTCAAATTTTCTTACGTTTTTTGCAATTTGCCGGTCATTGTCAGGCTGTACATTGAACAAAATATGATTCGCGGCTGTAATAGGTATTTAGTTACAGAATTATAATCATTAAAATTATCAATACAACCCTCAAAGTTCATACAACCCCTTTGAATGACTTATTTTTACAGCCGCGAATCATATTTTGTTCAATGTACAGCCTGACAATGACCGGCAAATTGCAAAAAACGTAAGAAAATTTGAATTTGGCGGGCTACCCTGGGGCTTCCACCTTAACTCTTAAATAATGAATTGAAACAAAACTGGGCGTATCATCGTACGAATCTGTGGCAAATGGCGCGGTTTTGAAAGAGCCTGATACAATCCTGACTGCATGAAATTAGAGGCCGCTAGACGTCTAGGCATCTTATCTTTTTAACGTTCCGTTGCTAAATGGCAAAAATGGAACCCTTATAGATTCGGCCTGTCCCTCTATCTGCCCGACCGTATATTCAGCTTTTTTACTCCGAGACTATTGATCCCACACAGTTTTTTGGAGAGCAGCATAAACAATCGATTCAATACCGAATAGATCATAGACGAGTTCGATTATCTGAATTTCTAATCGAATGACTGGCAAAACGCTGTTCACAGATCCGATCGGCATGGCAGAAAATAAATATTTGTGGTAGAAAATTTAATGTGGAACATAAATTATCTTTAATGAGTATTTCTATAAAGTTTTACTGTAGATTATACTGAATATCCGTCGGGTAACTATAAATATATTTATAAATCAATTAACAATGATTTTATTAATAAATGGATCCGCAACAACTCTTTTTATGGTATAGTACAAGATGGTGTCGTAGTTCCGATTATGGCCACGCGCTATAATATCCACGGAGTAGTATTTGTTGCAGAGACAATTTCTCCTGTTTCTGTTGATATGCGGCACGCCGACGCGACGATCCCTGGATGGCAGAGCCCGGTACACCATCTACCCAAATAATTTAAATCAAAGACTTTTACCTACTAATGTAAGGGTTACATACACCACGAAACATCGTGTAAATATACATATGCAGCGATCACAACAATAATAAAACTTTACATGGAATATGTATACGTACTTCAGATAAAGCCTAAATAAGGTAACAGCACTTTTATTTTTGGTTCAATTGTAATTCCGACAGCACCTAGCTGTCGGCAGGATTGATGTCTTCATATCGAATCACAATCGAATCGAATACTCCGTTTCGGTTTTATGATATAAAAGCGATTTTTTTTTTTTATAATAGCGACTTTTTCGATAGAACTGTCGATCGATTGGATATGACAGCCAATCGAGCGGTTGTGAATAGCTATGCAGGTGTCTTTTATAAACCGCTAGACAAAAGGGTTGAAAAAAAAAAAACAATGTATAACACTGTTTTAAAAAATTATATCGATGTTTCTAAAACTCTTTTTTAATTAATATTTTTGGCGAATTTGTGGCAAATAGCGCGGTTTTGAGAGTGCCTGATACAATCTTAACTGCATGAAAGTAGAGGCCGCTAACGTCCAGGCAACTTATCTTTTTTACGTTTTCCATCGTATCGTTCGCTCGACTTTGCCCGAAATCTATGGCAGGATGTCTTTTAGTGATAAATAGACTTGAATTTAGCCGCAACACGTCTGATGCGAAGCGATGATGCGGCCTATGGTGGAGTATGCGCGCCTAGAAGAAACCGATTCACACGAATTTTGAAGAAATCCATGTTATCTACGCTTTGGAATGGGCAACTACAGTACTTTCACAATTATTATGTCTTGTGACTAGGACTGTAGCTTCATTTTTATTGTTGTCTTTGTTTTGACAATTCAAAAGTGCCTGTAATTGGCCTACTTGAAATAAATGCTTTGATTTAGATGATTTTTGATTTTGATTGGGAAACCACTGTAACCATTGACAAAAATCTAAAAATGACAGCCGACATTAATGCAACGGTTTATCCCACTTTCCGAGGTACGGAGGCTAGAACTAAATCTTCCGATTACACTTCCAGGTGCGTACGGCCTGTGTCTTGGCTGCTGGTTCCTTCTGGTACCTGTACTCCTGGCTGATGCCTTCGGGACAGCTCGCATCGCGTCGTCGTACGGACTCGTCAGAATGTTCCAGAGTCTTGCCGCAGTGTCAGTACCGCCTACAGCTGGTAAGAAGATATTTTAATTGGCCTGGGTCTTGTTAGGTGGTACAATATTACCACTCATTAGGGGCCATCCATAAATTACGTTAAGAGCGTTTACGCCGTCCATGCGCTGTTTGACTCCAAAACAGTACTTTTCAAACCCTTTAATACCATCAACCCTTTATTTTACAAAAATGATAATTACTTATAACTTTAGGAAATTTCGTTGTCTCAATAGTTGGGGAGAAAAATATTTCAATTAATAGAGTATTGGTAAATTGTATCAAGATAACTCAACAGAGGTTTTCTTAATTTCCCTTTTAGCGTCAGTTTCGACGCTCTAATTAAAGGAAACCACTGGCAAACCTAATTAGATTTTTTTTTTACCTATTGCTAAGATCCTAAGGAATATAGTTGGAGAAGAAACTTTTTTGATTTAGGTTTCTTTATATAAGAAATTAAAGTTCAAACAATGTAAAATATTAAGGAATTAAAATGATTTTTTCACCGATATATCTTACTTGATTTAATATAATAATAGCATAATATAATAGAAGAACATATGCTTTAAAACATCCAATTTAAAATTTCAAATAATTTACAGTGATTATTTTTCTATAAATATTTGAAAACTACTATAAATCACTGCGCGCGAGCAATTTCAAATCAGACCGCCGCCGCGAGGCTTTCTAGAGAGAGGACATGTCGCTCGGCGCTCTGCCTGACCCGAGTTGACCTTAGTCGTACTTGGAAGGATAGCGGACGTTTATAGTGTGATTAAAAAATCTTGGTACTTTGATGATTAAATTTTTTTATTATTATTTTTGATGACTGACAATATTTTTAGTGACAACCAATATCTACCCAATTTTTTTACATACGAATTTTATTTATTAAAACTTTTACTTATTTTTTTGTAAATAAGAACATAAATTGTTTTTAAAGTTAACGCCAACCTATTGTATTTCCCTCATAAGAGGTGTCACTAAGAGGAACATCGCGTCAGGTTAAAATATAATATAAAATAAACGTAAGTAAATCCGTATAAAGTGATTTATTTGAATAGAATAAGAAATATTTATTAATCAGTCACAAATCAATAATAATTAACGAAGTTCGGTTTCTTTCCAAAGTTTAGATCAACAAATTCATGTTTGAATAACTAAAAAACGACTTTAATATTAATCATAATTATAGCTATACTTGCAATATATTATTGAATACTTATTTTATGCACTCGTACTTTAGTAATCCGTGTACGTTCAAATTCAAATTCAAATTAAATTTTACTACAACAATTGCACTCGAACGGATCATAGTGGGTTAGTTTGACTATAGCGCGCGAGAGCGCGCCAGCGCTATACACACAGGCACGCGCGCTTCTGTGTGTGTAAAAAATGCATTGAATTACCTAAACTTGACTTCGCGCGATAGACGTAAACGCTCTTAATGATAATTACGTCGTCATAAAATATCATATACACAATAAAATATTATGTTAAAAAACCCTGTCCAATCCGTGAGGGCGAAGTGCCAATAATACTTATCTGACAAAATAAAAAATTTACACAAACAGAAAAAAACGCATAACTTCTGGAGAAGTTAAAAATGTGTTAGTTTATTTATTTATTTTGATAATATTTATGTAGGATTTATATATTATGCTGAATTCGTATATTTATTATGATAGTGTAGTAGGTATTCGGTTAGATAGGAGGTATTAACTTTTGTACTTATTCTTTTTATGTGATAATGTTGTGATATTTAGAAGATTATGGATTTTACAAAACACCAATTCAATACACTTAGGAGATATCACTGAAACATGCGAATAACACCTTTAAATTCAAAACGATAAAAAAGTGAATTTCTCGAAAAATTACATTTAGGAGGTATTGGCACTTCGCCGTCGATATGTAATCCTTTTTTGACAACATGTAAAAAATACCCCGATAAACGTTTTTTTGCGAAAAAAAAACTCTTAAAAAAATTGGAAAATAACTTAACTTTCGGAAGTCGGTGACTATGATTTGTCGGTGACTTTTTCGGCACCGACTGATCCTATCCCGTCCGTCAATCTTTTGTTTAGTACCCGTGCGAAGCCGGGACGCGCCGCTAGTTCATTAATATGTTTACTTTCATAAATACTCTATATTATATTTCCTATTTTATTTGGTAATATCGTTGCTAAAGGTAATAAATAAACAATAATAAATAATATAAATGCCCTTTTTGATCGGACAGGGTTTTTTAAACACATTGTATGTTTTTTTATTTAATTTTTTTTCGGCGTTTCTTTGTTCGGTTTTTGTATTATCACGGATTTTGCGTCTACGAAGTTTAGCTAGCTTATCTAATGTGATTATTGTGACACATTATTGTTATAATTTCCAGGTCTCCTCCGCGACGTCACAGGCGGGTACTCCTGGTGTTTCTACGGCATGGGTTCCTGCATGGTCCTAGGTTCGATCCCAGTCTTAGCATTCCATCTAAGCACCAAAAACGAAGACTCAGACTCTTCCGTAGACTGAAGAGCCTTCATTAAATAGTCAACAACTAGGTAAATCGGAAAACGCTTTTACAAATGGTGTTGAAACTATATTGGGGTATTATGAAATGGTGAAAAACGTCATATTGGTTAAAATAGTTGGTTTTGAGGGTATATAATAAATGTTGATGTTAGATAATTTTTGGGGTCAAATGGGTCAAAATCTTGTTGATAATTATTCTTGATCTAAATGGTGATAATGTGTCTGTAATCTATATTATGTATGTATGTATTTATATGTATAGTTGACCTCGTAATCACTTTATCACTTTTGACAGCAATCGTCACTAAATTGTAACTTCACTACGGTCGAAAATATCTTACCGTCACAAATATAACCCTTAGGATGTAGACAAGGTGAATTTTATTCAAAGTGTTCCGCATTAAATTTATAGAAGTTTTTGGAAAGGATTGACGCAAAGCGGTAGTTCATTATCACCTTTGAGTTTTCCGTAGGGGGCGTCCATTAATTACGTGAGGCAATTTTGGCGATTTTTAGACACCTTCTCCGCTCCCCCTTGGCGAGATGTCGTGAGTTTTGGAATTTTTCAAAATGCGTATTTTTAGTGTTTGGCTGGCGGCGGCTAACCAATCGAGGGGCGTGCTACTTTAGTGCGTTTTAATTTAAACCGCGATAAATATTATTTTGTGCGATTCAGTAATTTTTTAGTGGTGAAACATGTTTTACTTAAATTGACCTAGTTTTCTCTCATTCTGACAAAGTTTCTTGCGGAAAAAAATCTGTACGAGATACTTGCCGGAATTCCCCCACGTGAGATTGGATGAGATTCAGTTCAACAGCCTCCCCTCCCCCCCCTAAACGCCTAACATAATTAATGGACGCCCCCTTACAGCTGAAAGAACGGCTCATCGTCTAGCTTCTCCCGTGACATAAAACCTGAGAGTGGTAAAGCAATTGCGAGTTCTACTGTACTATACGCAGCCAAAAAAAAGTGACAATCGAATTTTAGAAAAAAGGTCGTCTTTCAAGAATGTCGTCTAAATGACTGTCTGTTTCTAAAACTCGTTGACTCATAATAACGCGTGTAGGTAGAAATTAAAAAGATGGTTGATGAAAGAAAAAATAAGAATAGGTAGATGTTGTTTAAATACACAGATAACCTCCGATAGATTCCGCATGATGAAACATTTTGTTTGTATTCGAGTTCACTACATTTAGCGGTAGCGACGCGGTGCGCGGGGAGTGACAACTGCAATCCGATTGGCTATTTCAAGGTGACGTCACCTGTCGTAGTGATGGCAATGACATTAAATATAGATTCTGACGCATCGATAATAATTTATTAAACAGAATGGCAAATGTTCACTTTTTTATTGTATAGGTCGTACTTCATTATCAGTATGAATAAAGTCTTAACTTTAAAATTTTAACAAAAAGAACAAACATTTTTATCTTTGATTGTTTTTTGCCATGGCTCGTGTTTTAACTAATTATTTCTCTGGTGGCGTATAATGTTCATCGCCTCTTAAAGGAATATTGTTTCAATGTTACTTTAGTATGTGAAAGAGATGGAGCTAGACGACTTCTATACCGCCATCTCTTTCTAACACTTAAGTAACATTAAAGTAATCTATAGCTACTTATAAAATCGCTTGTCCTGACTGACCATCAACGCACAGCTCATACCACTGAATAGATCGGGCTAAAATGTTGGCACACAGATAGCTATTAATGCAACCCCTAGGCCAGTGAAATAGGGGTTGAAAGATTGTGTGAAAATCCGTCAACGGACCAAGCTGGTGGTCGGTTCATATTGCTACAAGAGGTTAAGCCTTGGTGTCGCGGAAACCGTTTTTTTTTTGTAATTAAAGCTGTATTTCCTATTCAAAATTACAGTGTATACAAGGTGGCAGGGACACCGACGCTAAAACGAAAATTTTCATCAGCAATTTAAAAAAAAAACAGCTGTTACATACATTTCGACCGTGTCGGTATTGTAGTTTTATAGGAAACAGCTGTTTTTTTTTAATAACCGACGAAAAATTTGCAATGTGGGGGGTTCAGAATAATGTTCTTACTGAATACGTGTAGGTGTACCTTCGACCCTGTATAAATTGATGATTTCTTATTTGAGGTTAAAAACACTTTTTTTCAATTATTAGGTTTCCGGCAGCAAATAATAACTACATAACCGACGACAAGAATAATATAAAACTAAAAACCAAATAAACCTTTTCAAATCGCGGAGGCATGTCCGATTATTGACCGTACACCAATCTACCTAATTTGAGCCGTGTTCTTTAGCACGGCTAAAAAAAAAATTGCCAAAAATCTTTACGACTTTACGTAAAGATTTTTGGCAGTTTTTCTACGCTATTTTGCCAGAGTCGGCCGAAACTTTGAGAGGTGCTGAATATTTGGTTATGGTTTGATTTCGGCTGAAAATCTTGTTTCTGTCGGAAACTACGGTAAATTATAATATATCCCATCATGAAAACTCATTTGATATATTTAAGATCTTTGAATAAACTCGTAGAATCGTCATACATAATCATCATTGTAGATAGATTTAATAGGTACTATTATATTGTGTTCTGATCATATAGTTATTCTGCTTGCATAAAACATAGAAGACAGTTAATTAAACATTCCACTAGGTACTATTTATATGTGAAACGATTAGCGCCATTTATATAAGAAAGATAATACTATTAAAGTTTGTAGTAAGAAATAGCGAAAGGCGACCATAATAAGAAATTCCCGCCATATTTTGACGTTTTAGCTGTCAAACCAACTTTAGTACAGGCATGGCAATATTACCTAGGTACTAAATAAGGTTATAAGCTATGGGTCAGGTCGGTAACTACAAAAAAGAAGAACGGGCTATGGTCCGCATTTTTTTTTTTGACCTAGCATTTTGTTATCTAATTATTCGTTTATAAGGTATACATTTTATTCTTACTCAGTGTAACTGCATCCGTAATTCGAAATCTTAGAATTTGCAAAACTTTTTTTTTTCTTAATTTCAAGAATGTTGCCAGCACTATGTGTTATGTGACAAAACTTTGATTTAAACACTAATCGCCCTACCACACGATCAATTTTACTGGTACAAATTGCAACTTACACTAATAAACATCGAAATTATGTCCCGCACCCAACTTTAACTCTGTTTCGATGAAAATTGAAATATACATAACTAGGTAGGCTGGTATTTTTATATCAATAAGCTGCGGGTGTCAAATGTTCTTTGCGCTTGCATGTCTCATCGTGGGTAGAAGCGCCAGAGTAGCCCGCGAAATTCAAATTTTTACGTTTTTTTTTTTCAATATTTTTATTTCAGTGTCAGGCTGTAGATTGAACAAAATATGATTTGCGGCGGTTAGCCATATTGCTTTGTACGTCGTGCATCGTGATATTATGTTCTTTTAAACTTTAAATATTCCTTTGTAAAACAGTGGAAGTAATAAGAAAAATGCTTTGTATAATGGAGTTTTGTAATTCGATTTGATTAGTCAAGTAAACGGTTAAAATCGCTGTTGCTTGAGGTGTTGTAAATGTTTAGAATAACAAGGTCTATTGTTAATACAGTAGGCCACACCACATACAGGGTGTAAACGGACCCTTCACGAAGCCGTCAACAAGAATTCTGCACATCAAACTAAGTAACCCTACGAAAAAAATAATGCTGGGAAACGACTTTTTATTTGGGGTCAACAGAATTAACATGGAAATGAACAAATAAATAGTTATGCTATTTTTAACATTTTAAGAAACTTGTGACTAATTTTGATCGGTTTTATATCCGTTAATATTGGGTTTGAAAATCTGGTTCACCAATGAACTTTTAGGAAATTTAATGTTCTTCAACTTTGTCGTCCAATGTGGTGCACAAAATGGGCTTAGTTTAAGAGATAAAAGCGAAAACCTGGAAAAAAACAAAAAAATGAAGTGCCCCCCCCCCCCTCAAGTTAGCACAGGCTCCTCGAGGTCCCCGAGTTGGCATTCCGCACATCAAACTAAATAATGAACACTGCGCAAGAATTTTTGCACAGTGATTGAGTGTTTTTTCCTGTGTGTAAAATTACGTTTTAAATTATTACGGTAGCGCTCAATGTAACGCGCTCAAAACATTGTGCTGATGGATGCATCTAATGAATAGTACAAGGGTCATAGAGGTATTTTAAGTAAGCATAGTGTAAAAAAAAAATGTGTCAAAAAGTTGAAGAAGGTCTTATGGCTCCCAGAAATGGTCCGGAACAAAAAAAAAAGATCGCAATGACGGGGAGGGAAAGTGCGCTTCGGCTTTGTTATGTGTGTTTTTACACCCATTATGTGTTTAGTGGTCTACTGTACAAATAAATGTTTTTTAAAAGTCTGTGATTAAGAGGAAAAGAGTAGGTATACTGCTTACCCCTCTTTTCTGTGTTGAAATGATAGTGTCACCAAGTGGCAAGAATGCATCAGTTTGTAAGAAAGAAATGTTATAAAGGACGGTGTGTTCACGCCAACGCGTTCGCGAGCAAGTATAGTCCTTTCACACATGTTTTACAGCAACAGCCAATAACGACCTCATAACAATGAAAATAAAGATACGTTGGGTTAAGGTGGAAGCGCTAGAGTAGCCCGCGAAATTCAAATTTCCTTACGTTTTTTGCAATTTGCCGGTCATTGTCAGGCTGTACATTGAAAAAAATATCATATTTAAAACATAACAAAATATATATAATCATATTTTGTTCAATGTGCAGCCTGACAATGACCGGCACAGTCCGCCTATGTACCAATCTTGTACATGAAGTTTAAATAAATAAATAAAATTTGAATTTTGCGGGCTACCCTGGCGCTGCCACCTTAAGGTAAAAACGCCAGGGTAGGCCGCAAAATCCAAATTTTCTTACGTTTTTTGCAATTTGCATCCCATTGAATGACTTTTTCATGAAACAGTCATTTAATGGGATTAAATGAACTTAGATGGTTGTATCGATTGATGATTTAAATGAATATAACTCGGTAAAGCCATATTTGTTACGTGCGCAAATCATATTTCAATCAACATACAACCCTAAACTGACCTGCAAATTGCAAAAAACCCAAGAAAATTTGAATTTCGCCCCTTTCCCGGGCGCTTAAGAAAATGTTGCTTAAGAAAATGTAACATAAGTGTGAGCGGACTGTACATCAAAATTATAATTTGGCTATAAATAGCGTAGGTACCTAAATTAATGATTATTTTTTTAATTAGTTGTAACACGGTGATATAGATAGAGTGAGCCTTTATTTTTTGATTAGGGAATATGATTACAATTATTACAATGTAGTTTAGTTTCGAGTTTAAAAAAACTTGTATTCTATTCGTTGTGCATGAAGGAACTTGGGCACAACTGAATGTATTCCAAATTGAAAACAGTCAGTGTGTCATCATTTGCCTGCCTTTTTCCAACTATTTTGGGGTCGACTTCCAGTCTAACCAGATACAGCTGAATACCAGTATTTTACATGGAGCGACTGCCTATCTGACCTCCGCAACCCAGTTAGTACTGGGTAATACGAACTGTTTGTCAGGCTTTCGGACCACTGACTTCCTGTAACGACTGGCATAGATCTACAAATGGCAGTCGGGTCCAACGGCTTAACGTGCTTTCCGAGGCACGGAGGAAACTCAACATGTTATCGGTGGTCACCTGTGGTGGTCACCCATTCACGGACCAACCTAGGCAAGCGCGGCTTAACCTGAAGACAGACGCGTTGCGGCTGTTATTATTTAGCCACGACCTCCGAGAACACCCAGTGTGTACGAACGTTAAAAAGGTGACCCCCATATCTAAATTTGGTTTGTGAAACACGCCCATGTTTTGGTCACAGAAATTCTATTGTGTACCTTTCAGCTAACTCGGTCCTGTAGATTATATACTTTATAATGTTTAATTTAGCTTAGCTTAAATATAAAAATATATTTTTCTTATTGAAAAACAGTAGTTATCTACTTGGAGGGAACGACATATTTTAATTCCATACTTAAATAATTAACTAACAAAAAATTTGCGTATTTTAACAAACATTGTGAATTGAATAATTTATTTGGAGGATTTGTTTTGCATTAGAATGGGCGGACACACAATATAAAAATATTAGTACACACAATATAATAAGATTCTGTACGTTCAAAATTGCACAAAACCAATGTGAACTGCTTTTTAAATACGTTATAAATGTATTTTAAATAATAAAAACAAAAAGAATAAGAACACTTTTAATAATAAGTATACTTTTTGAGCAGATACAAAAAAATAAAACTTTTAACACAATCGTTTCTGTTCCTAGCACGAAAGTTTGCAAGTAGCTAAAGCTACGTATAAAGACGACTTGGGAGGCGGGTTCTGCGCACACGAACGAATTAATGTTCGACCGAAGTGTTAAAAGTATTCAAGGGAGATGAAGACTAAAAATAATGAATGGATTGTGTGAGGAACGATATGAAAGAAAAAGTTGTAAATGATAGCGTGACGGTTGAAAGGGGAGAATGGAAGAAGAAAACGTGTTGCGCCGACCCCGAGTAACATGGGACAAGGGCAGGAAGATGACGATCTCTGATGAGCATATAAGCACAGCTTACAAGCTACTTGCATCCTTTTTTGTAAAATACAGACGCCTACATAAATATGCGGCTTTATTAACAACACTGTTTATAATGCGAAAGGGACTCCGACGCACAAACGGTTACAGCGTATACAGTACATCATTGTGATCCCTAAACAGAAATTTTTGTCTGTTATTATAAAAAAATAGATGTCTCCTACAAAACTGCATACCTACACGGTCAAAATGGTGCAGCAGATTTTTTTTTATTACCGATGAAAAATTGCTATGTGGCCTCGCACATAGCAATTCTTCATGGGTACCTAATCAATAATATCTGCTGTCAGAATGATGTACTAAAATACTTAATACGTGGTAACACTTTTGGCGTCGGTGTTCCTTCTAACTTGTATGTATCCTATAATTTTATGTCAACTGGTGGGTAACCATGATCTGTAAGTGCAGGAATGTTTTAGTATTATTCCGAGAGTGGCCAATAGATGGCGCCAGACAGCTGTCTATTTGACACTTTCCCACTCTCGGAATAGTCCTAAAACATTCCTGCAAAAACACATCATGATACCTAACCCTCTTGAAGTATTAAAAGAAAAATACAATCATTTGTTTCCAAATTAGGGTTTTAAAACTAGATATTATTTAGATATTATTTCATTATCATTTTATGTAATGTCAATACAGTCATATTGACATTTCTTTTGTGGTCTAATTCATCATCATTCATTCTCCTTCCTACCTCTATCTCTATTTATTTGGGGTCGGTGCAACATGTTTTCTTCTTCCATACTGCGCTATTACTCGTCATCTCAGCAGTCACCTCCTTTTTAGCCTTTATTTTTTATTTTATTCATATAAGATTATTTTTGTTTTAATTTGTAAAATATTATAAATACTCGTAAGTAGAATGTAGCTACTTACGAGTATTTATAATATTTTTGTTTTAATTTGTAAAATATTATAAATACTCGTAAGTAGCTAGATGCCACAACAAATTCATTTACATTACTAAATGTTACTGAAAATTAGATGTTTAAAAATGTACGGTATGTAACATAGAGATATTGTTACTTTTTATTTTATGTTAGAAGTAGTATGCAAGTACCTTTATAAGAGTTGTAAATGAGCTTAGTTCTAACAAAAATTACCAACTCACATCAAATTTCCCCCAAAGTTTGAACCGACTTCAAAAAAAGGAGGAAGTTCACAATTCGGTTGTATTTTTTTTCCCCAAATTATTTTGGACAGTTACCTTTGATTAATTCAAATTTATCTAAGCATGCTTTTTGGATGTAAAAAGGACAGATTTTTTTGGATAGTAATATTGTATTATATAACGGGCAGGTGGTTTACAATGATCTATTCGTGCAGGAATGTTTTAGGACTATTGCGAGAGTGGGAAAGTGACGGCGCTAGACAGCCGTCTAGTGCCATCTCTTGTGGTAACCCCCCAGGTGTCGGCAACTCCACATCCAAAGCGCGTATTTTGCGTGCGGACAGTAATGAACCACATTTGAACTGTTGAGTTAATTTAACGTATTTAATTGAATTAATAAGACATATATTGGTAAATTTTGGCAAGACTACGCATGGTACTTTCAAGTAACGTTGCCTACCTTCGCAAGTATATGCTATACTAATCATCTTTTCATTTTTAGATGAAACGTGTCAAAGCACTATATTAATTATTCTGCAACACTGTATTGTAACTTTTAACATATTATTTCGTTACATATTTTTCAGGGAGGTTTTCATGCACGCTTAATATATAGTTGGTCCGTATTTATTTGTAAATTGCCAGGGAGAATACCAACGCACCGCCTCTTTTTAATGTTACTTCTGTGTGGGAAAGAGATAGAGTCATACGTCTTTTCTAGCTCTGTCTCCTTTCCACACTTTGGGTAGATTGTTTAAGCTTATCCGTTAATATAAGGTATGCTTTAAGGGAGAAGCTCCGTACAATTTTTCTTGGGTTTTTGCTATTATCAGGTCAGTTTAATCAAGTTCATTTAATCCCATTTAAAGACCATTTCATGAAAAAGTCATTCAATGCGGTTTAATGAACTTTTATAGAGGATTGTATTGATGATTTTAATAATTAAAACTACAAAGCCATATTTGTTACGGTCGCAAATCATGTTTTGTCTAATGTACAGTCGGACACTGGTCTGCCAATTGCCAAAAACGTAAGAAAATTTGACTTCGCGCTTCCACCATAAGAGGTGGTGGTTGGGCCAGGCATTAAAAACTTTAACACGATGTCATACCCTTACTTTTTCTCGGATCCTCTCTGATCAAATATGTTCGAAATATGGAAAATGAATTGAAAAAATAACAAAAAAAAATCAGTAGATGTAACGTGGTATACAATAATATCATCATTCTAGTCGTAAGAGGTGTCGATAGTTGTCTTTTATTTGTTCTGTAGGCACGTGACGACATTGAGCAAGTTGTGTATATGGCTACAAGCGAGTGCTTGCAGAGAAATCATTTATTTTTATTTGATGAACACTGAGAACTGAACACAAAACTGTTTTGAATTATTATATTATGTTTACTATGAGTATTCTAAAGTGCTGCATAGTTCTTTTGGCGCTTATATGAGGTTGACAGGAGGACGCTGTTAGTAAAAAATATTTTGTGAAATTGTCTGTGGAAATTGTATTGCAAAGACAAGATGGTGGTGAACTGTAGTTCAGAATGGACCATGCAGTACTCTATGAAGCCACTTCTGAAATCAACGCCATCTATTACCGCTTGAAAATACTACTTTGTTTCCACATAGCCCTAAGAGATGGCGCTATTAGTCCACACGTATCATAGAACATACTATCAAAGTATACATAATATTCAATGAGTTTTTGATCTATTTTAATAAAAATAAAATAAATGTAACCTAACCTATTCTAATTGATGTGTTCAGACATTTACAGGTGAATCCTCTTAATGTGGGGCAGAGAAGTAAAAAAAGTGGTTATTCGAGAGAGATAAATATAAAGAAGCGAGGTCCGAGGTATGAATGCAGTTGAGTTGAAAAGTTTTGAAATATTCGAAGTTTGAAAGCTATCGTTACAGTGAACATTGTCTGTGCTAAAGTGAAAAGGTGTTTGTTTTTTTGCTAAGTCTATGGTTTTATAACCAATTTTTTTGTTGACTGGAAGTCTATGCTCTATGCAAGCATCTTTCATTGTGAATGGCGCCAATTTTTATTAAAGTACATTTTTCACTAACTTGAAGATATTGGCAATATGAATGTTAATTATATGTATAAGTATTGATGATTAAAGAATGATCCTGAAAGAAAAGTTGCATGAATTGTGTTAGAAATGTTACGAAAGAAAGGAGTAAATGATGCCGTGACGTCAGACAGGGGAGAATGGAAGAAAAAACGTGTTGCGCCGACCCCAAGTAACATGGGACAAGGCCAGGAAGATAATTCAGAAGAACGATCCTGTATGAGTTTCTTTTTGAAGTTAGACGTGACATATTTATGGTCAGGGCCTGCACCCCAACTTCTTAACCTTTTGAACGTCAGACCACAATTTTACAGCATACAAAAAAATACCTTCAAAAAGAATAGGGATTCTAAGACTTTATCTAGAAACAATATTATTAAAGAGACAAGACAAGAGCTTAAATACCTATATAAGGTATACAAATAAAAACACACAAAAGTAATGATTTAATTGTTTATTTCATGTTGTAGTGAATCGCTTTTTTTGTCACATATTTGTGTCGTTGGCGTACAAGTCACGCAATTGCTTGTCTCGTATAGGCGACAATGGCGTTCAAAAGGTTAAAGCAACATTACTTTAAGGGGGAAGTGCCAGGGTAGCCCGCGAAATTTCTTTTTTTTTTACGTTTTTTTGCAATTTTCTGATCAACGTCGGATTGTATGTTGATTAAAATATGATTTGCGACCGTAACAAATACGGTTTTACAGAGTTTTAATCATTAAAATCATCAATGCAACCCTCTAAGTGCATTTAATCTCATTGAATGACTTTTTCATGAAATAGTCGTTGATTGGGATTTCGCGGGCTACCCTAGCGCTTCACCCATAATGTTACTTCTGTGTGGGAAAGAGATGGAGCTATACCTGCAGCACGTCTAGCTCCATCTCTTTCACACACTGAAGTAATGGCTGGAGGCCTCTGGACAGGGTGGATACACACTATATGTAGTAAAACGAATGTTTTTTTTTACTTCTCTATCCAAGCTCAAAGAAATAGATTGTAAATGTTTTACAAAGACAAATGATGTAAGGGGCGTTTGTGAAGAATTTTTAATCCGTGATTTTAGTTTTTTTTTCTTCTTCTAAGTGTTCATTTATGGAATTTCATGTGTGTATTATGGCTGTTACCAAAAAAAAAAACTTAGGAACGGATTTCAGTAAGTAAAATCGATTTAATCACGGATTAAAAAACAAAACTACTAATGGCGTGTAAAAAAATGCTTCAGAAAACAGCTTTGTGTATATTATAACTGTAAAAAGCAACCAAAACTGCGTGACTATGGCAGTGATTTTATATTCTAAAATAGCCTTTAGTTCCTTCACCAAACTCGTCTGATTTTAACAAAAATACGGGTAATATTATCCTAGCACAGTGCTGCCATAGTGACTTAGCGGCGTTTCACCGAACTAACATGACATAACGACTGCAGTGTGTAGCTTGTAAGAAAATTGTATTAATGTATATGGTGACTTTTAAAAACATTATTCAATTTTTAATGTCCCACGTACCTACGCTTTTTATTGATTAAAAAAATGTTATTAATCCAATTTGATTTGTAAATAAAGTAATTTAAAATATATCTTGAGGAAAGACCTCCATTTTTTTTGCAAACTTTCGATGCTTACATCTACATATTCGAACGTGATAAGTAACTCACGTCAAGGATAATGTTTTTAAAAGTAATGAAACTAAAAACTATCGTTCCAATGAAAACATGAAATAAACTGATAGCTATTAAGTGTAATCAATGTTTTATTTGTTCTTTCTTTATCGTGTGGTTAGTACCTACTGGTGTCAGTTTTATGGGCCTCTGAATTGGCTTTACATGATTAATTTTAATTAATTATTTGAGAAGTTTAAATTACGAAATTCTGTTGGTGGTTTAACACACATCTCTCCTCTCGTGTCGTCCCCGCTTCGGTGGAGCCCGGCCCTTACACTGGCTGTCAGGCTTTCGAGCTTCTAACACATGCCGGAACCAATGTGATTACTGCCCCGAATCAACATAGCCTCAACTCAAGTCGATCGGGATACTTTCTATGATAAATAGAGATCGGATATTCGGATGCATATTTACCTAAAGTTTGAGTGTTGTCTAGGATGGAGCTCGCGTCGGTACGGGAAAAAATATTCGTTTTTTTTTTCATTTTATTGACTTAATTCAAATGAGTTATACCCATAGTCATATATTTTACCATTTTGTCCCATTCGATATTTCATCATCAAAATATGAATTCAAATAGTTGTAGTAATTTTATTTACTTGTTATTTTCAGCAAATTGCTTGGCTGGTTTTAAATAGATAATAAGTATTCATTATGCTTTTGAGTACTTCATTTTAAACACACGGAAGAATTATGAAATTCCGCGACCGGGGATTAAATTGTCATTTAAAGAAGCAGCTTCCATACTTTTGTACCCTTTGCCGGGAATAAACGTACTTTAGGTAAATATGCATCCGAATATCCCCGATCTCTAATGATAACCCATACTAAAACACATAGGTAACTTATATGCACCGTAACAGGAGCGCCTCTGATTGGGCTCAGCTAATAAAAATGTCATGGTACACACCCTGTGCAACGCTTATACGTAATCATCTGCCTAGCCTTTTCCCAAAGTATGTATGTTAGGTTCGGCTTCCAGTCTAACCAGATGCAGCTGAATTCCAGTATTTTATCAAAATCTAGGTATTTTATTTCACATAGGCCTACACGGGCACTTATAAAACGTTGAGCAAAAGTGCACGGTTCGGGTTGGTCGTTTCCTATGGAGAAGAATCGGCAAGAAACTCTTTGGTTACACTTTTATTGCTTTTTTTATTTTTTTACATGGAGCGACTGCCTGTCTGAACTTCACAACCCAGTTAGTGGGTATAATACGATACCCCTTGGTAAGACTGGTTGTCAGAGTTGCGGGCCACTGTCACTGTAACGACTGTCAAAGATCTTCTAATGACAGCCGGGACCAACTGCTTGACGTGGTTTCGAGGCACGGAGGTAACTGGGTAAGTAATGGGTGGTCATCCGTCCACGAAATAACCTTGGCAAGCGCGGCTTAACCTTGAAGATCGACCCATGCGGCTGTTAACATTTACTCAAGAGCTCCTCTGCAGTGAAAAAAATAATAAATCTTATTTAGGCACACAATGAAAGTTTAATAACAATTCCAGGTTTTTCATTTAAACAATCGGTAAAGCTAACGTCAGACGATTTACTCGATTTCACATTTCACACGGCCACGAAAAAACTAGTCTTATTACAGTTATTTTAGAATGAGGATGTGATATTGTCGACATCAGACAGTGATATAAAGTAATAACTTTGAAAAAACTAATCACACGAGTACGATTAGTTGTTTTGACAATTCGCCTTTTTGCACGATTCGTAAATTTTTTGACGGCGTCAATGATTTTTAAATGCCCGTGTTCACACGTATTACGAATCGTGAAAAATGACAGACACATCATAGATCACGTATCATAATCGTGAATTTTTTGTATTCGGATTTCATTTTCCATCGTGTTTGGAGGTCCAACTAAGACAACTCTGAATGACGAAACGGAATGTGAACAGCAATTCGGATATTTTGCTGAATTGTGTTCTAACACGTTTCCGTATGCAATGTAAACGTCCAACCGCCATGACGTATTGTTTTTTGACGAATCGTCAATGACGGCTCCCGTGTCAATGAGCCCTAATAGGAATAAGAATAGACATTTAATTGCCGAAAGTGGAAACAAAACATCTATGATTTATTTTTGGGTTCACTAACGAATTCATATATTTCACTTTTGAGACATTTCGAGTTCTACGTTTCACATTGACTGAAAAATACCGAAGGGGAGATGAAGCGTCTGATATCGGCTTAAGTATTTCTTTTTTTGGAATCGTTGGTTCCAATCGATGAGTATATTTTTTTGGACTTGTAAACAGCTAATGGTATAGCTTGTATCGGGTCCCGCATATTTCGTTTTCTCACGGGAGAAACGGCTAAACGAGGTAGCCCTCTGTAATACGGCGAAGGGCAAAAAGTAGGCGAATTGAAAGTACCAAACTTTTTTGGCTTTATGTCAAGGTGCATGATGTTCGATAAGCACAACTTTCTGCAGTAGCTTTCGTGTATCGTACGGCTCATAATCACGGGGTGATATCTTGAAGTTTCTGAAACAAAAGAAAACATAAAGGTGTAGGTACTTATGTGTACCTACACCCTCATTTCGCCAGTTATGTTTTTAAGTCCTATGTAATAGAGGGCGAGCCTATTGCCATCAACTGGCCACAAATCCAGACTCCGTGGCTGCTACTGAGTAATTCGTGATGGAAAAACCCAATAACATTTTACCCGACCTGGGAGTCGAAACCAGGACCTTCATGCTGAGAAGTGGCCCTTGCGGCCCCTAGACAAAAGAGGCGGTCAACAAAAGAAAACAAATTCTCATTAAAAACGATCTGGTGGTCTACATACAAGGTGTAAACGGACCCTTCACGAAGCCGTCAACAAGAATTCTGCACATCAAAACTAAGTAACTCTACGAAAAAAATTATTGCTGGGAAACGACTTTTTTTTTGGGGTCAACATAATTAACATAGAAATGAACAAATAAATAATTATGTTATTTTTAACATTTTTAAAAAACTTGTGACTAATTTTGATCGGTTGTATCTCCTTTAATATTGGGTTTGAAAATGTGGTTCACCAACGAACTTTTAGGAAATTTAATGTTCTCCAACTTCGTCGTCCAATGTGGTGCACAAAATGTGCTTAATTTAAGAGATAAAAGCGAAAACCTGGAAAAAAAAAAACAAAAAAATGAAGTCCCCTCCATCAAGTTAGCACAGGCTGCTCGAGGTCCCTGAGTTGGCGTCGCGTGGTGTTTCCGCGCGCCTCTCACATGGAATGACAGGGCGAGGATCAGCTCAGTCCTCCCCTTTACCTGAGACGGGGTTTGTCGCAAGTAAACCGTCACTGGGGTGATTGTGAAGAATGCAATTGTGTACCCGCACCTCAGCCATAAGTGACGAGGAGGAACATCGCGTGGTTTTAGCCAGTTGGAGTCTTACAGACCCCTCCAAATGTAACCTACCGGGGGTGTGTGTGGGATCAAGTGTAAGATCCAATGTAAGAAATCATACAAGAGCAAAAAAAGATGTGTAAATAGGCAACATGTTATGTTTAATAATGTTAACCAAAACCGCATCAAACAATGGCAAAGAAAGACGACTAGCCATGTCCATTATTTCTGTAATGAAATCTGGAAGAGATTCAGAAGTCTTCTGTTTCCTCGTACGAAGGTCATGTTCCAGAAAATAGTCAGAGGATATCCATTTAGGATTTACACACTTAAAAAAAAGGGTCCTCAAGGTCGAAAACTTAGGATAGTTTTCCTAGTGTGTACTCCCAAACAACCTGTTAAAGTTCCACTAACTTCGGAATACTTTCCAGGGTACATAACTACTGGACTTTTTCTTTTTTTTGGGTGGGAATTCATCAAATGACCTCTCCCGCTCTGGGTGGAGTGGGAGGGCGTGTCAGACTCTTACTGACTAAAACCCACCCGTGTTCCTTCACTTGCCTGTGCCAAGGTGCCAAGGGCCATGATAACTCTTTCGACCAAATCCGCAACCCTGGCAGGCATCGGTCCTAATGGACCCCGTCAGTTTGTGCTGACATGTCTTTGAGGCGCGCGTAACTACTGGACTAAGATTGTTTTACCTTGTTTTTTTACAGACTTCACATGCATAGCGCTTGAACTGGAACTGTTAGAGTATGACGGCTCTTGGGGCACTCTTATAACGGCTTCCGTGCTTCGTTTGAACTTGGTTTGCTTCTTTGGTAGTGTGTCCCTTGAGAATCTCTCCGTCTTTTGTTGTTTATCCGGTTTTGGCATTAAAGGTCTGTAAAAAAGACGGCTAAGAGAGTACTTAGACTGTGTGATGGATGATATGGCTAGAAAGGAGGTGGCTGCTGAGATGACGAGTAATAGAGAAGTATGGAAGAAGGAGACGTGCTGTGCCGAGCACAAATAAATTGGGATAATGGCAGGAGAATGGTGATAATTGTCTGTAAAAAACGGCTAATAGTGTAGAATATCATTGAAATGATGGATGGACAGTGTGAAGGATGGCTGGACAAGGAGGTGGCTGCTGAGATGACGAGTAATAGAGCAGTACATTCTCATCTGCTTAGCCTTATCCCAACTATGTTGGGGTCGGTCCAAGTCGGTTCAGTCTAACCGGATGCAGCTGAATACCAGTATTTTACACGGAGCGACTGCCTATCTGACCTTCACAACCCAGTTAAATGGTACTAGGTAATACGATAACCCTTGGTAAGACAGGTTGTCAGACTTTTGGAGCCACTACCTGTGACGAATGTCAAAGATTTACTAATTAAAGCCGAGGCCAACGGCTTAACGTGCTTTCCGAGGCGCGGAGGAAACTCGAAATGTAATTGATGGTCACCTACCCACGTACCGACCTAGCCAGGCGCGGGTTAATCGTGAAGATCGACCCGAGCGGCGGCTGTTATTATTTAACGAGCTCCTCAAATGTTAATCAAACCTCGCTCAGCATAAACAAAATAATACAGCCCTACTAAGCGCAAAAGAGGTATCTCAAAAAAACATTGTATAATTACTTAAATTGCTTTAACAATACGCATGATCTGATGAACTAAGCCTTTTAGCGCTATTTTGTTCAAAACATATGAAAAAAACGTTAAGAGCGTGTACGCCGTACGGCATTTCATACAAATTATCAAGCCCTTATTTTTCGAAACGACTGAACTGATTTTAATGAAACTCCACACACTTCAGGATACATAGGTCTAAAAAGTTAGTAGAAAACCTTTTTCAAAATGTTCAAATTCTTATTTAAAAAAATATAATTGGAAAATTTCTATGGAAAATTTCAAATCGGTCTAATTTAACTGTAACACAATTTTGCGAAAATGTTTTCTATTCTACTAAGTTTTTAGACCTATGTATCCTGCTTATGGGTATGAAGTTTCATTAAAATCGTTTCTGTCATATCGAAAAATAAGGACTTGAAAATTTGATTTATTCCAGATATCCCCACCGACAAATCCCCACCAGTGAGGATCGTTATTTTTTTTTCAGAAATCCCCACTTCTTATATAAACTCAGTGTAGTGGGGATTTTTGGAAAAATAAGTAACAATACCACCAGGTTCTGTCGTTTCTAAATTATTAAAAAAAAAATGCAATTTAATTCTTTCAGAATTGTATGAAATGCCGTACGGGGTACACGCTCCTAAGAAAGATTTCCCTATCTCAGTTTTTACAAAACTTCAATTATATCGAAACTGGCTTTCCCTGATATATCTAGCTTTTGCGTTTAGCACGGCAGAATAATTATGTAAAGCTGCTCAGTGTCACTGACCTGGGTTCTGGACCTCGTCGGTTGCGAAAGACGCCATACTTGAGATGCGGTGCCGTGGGGTCCGGCCTGTCGAGGTACTGCTGGCTCCAGGTTCGGGGCGAATCTCCTGCTCTCTTGGTCCTGCAGAGGAGACTGAACGACTTCATAACAGTACGCGCCTTTCACAGTGTTATAGCTACTAAGTCAGTTTTACAACGCGCAATGGAGTGCAGCATCTTAGGCCGACCACATACGCCACACCACACTCCGCTCCAACACCCAAATTAATGAGTTGGCTCAAAAAGCCGCTAAGCTTATGTGGAGCAGGGCTGGCCACGTCTGCCGCATGCCCAATGAGCTTGTGGGCCAAATAACCACTTTGTGGAGCCCTGACACAGCCAGAAAGCGTAACGGCAGACTAAGTAGATGTTGGACCAGCTGAGATTTTTATGGCTCTCTTGTTAAAAATACCTTTAACGACGTTGCGATTTTTTTTTTGTTCTGGACCATACCTGGGAACCTTCTAGTTACAGAGATATTGGGGGTCAAAGTTCCAACTTTTTCCTAGAAGTCTTTTTAGGTAGGTACTTCATTGGGTAATTCATTGCATCCATCAGCACAATGTTTTGAGTGCGTTACATTGAGTCCTACCGTAAAACCTGATTTTTCATCCCAAAAAAAACGTCTTTTCCCAATAATTTTTGCGTAGAGTTAATTAGTTTGATGTTGTACAAAATGCTTGGTTGACGGCTTCGTGAAGGGTCCGTTTACACCTTATTATGTTGTTACAAAACCTCAGGTTAGCTAACTTAAAACTTTAACTAAAAATAGCTAGACGTTAATAAATTATTAAAGGACTGACTGTGGTTAATGCCTAACCTGGTGTCAGAGTTATTTATGCCACGCCCATGGGCCTCTGACTTGGTTTCACATGCCGTCGAGAAATATCTCTCAGGCATGCTGGTTTCCTCACGATGTTTTCCTTAACCGAAGCAAATGATAATAATACAATACGCAAATTAATCCGACAAAATCAGAGGTGCGGTGAGGTGGTGTCTTGGGTCTATGACTTGGCAGTCCGACGGTTACATCTCTAGGCTATCAATGCCTATATCATTGATTAAACGTTATACTGTTCACTTACTTAGGTCCCTTAGGGCCGCCCAAGATGTTTTTCTTCATCACCAAAGGCATGGAATTAGGGTCCCAGGACTGGGAGTATGGCGCCGGATACATCATATGACTGAAAGGGAAAGTGAACTCAAACTCAAACTCAAACTCAAAGCATTTATTTCAACTAAACCATTACAGGCACTTTTGAATGTCAAAACACAAAAAATAAACTAAGCTACAGTCCCAGTCACAGGGCATAATAACTTGTGAAAGTACTGTAGTTGCCCATTCGAAAGCGTAGATCTCTATGGAGAAGAATGGGCAAGAAACTCCATGGACACTCTTTTAAATCATTATGTTGTTACAAAGTCTCAGTTACATCATTCATGTCGAGATTAAACATACATGTGAGAACGATGTAGAAAGACGTGCGAGTAAGAGCGTCCAGAATAAAAACATAAAAATAACAATTCAAAAATACAATAATCCATGGCAGCTGCGAGATGACCAGTCACAACTGACAGCGCCCGTTCACGAACATGACGCATGGATCAGCCATCATTCAACTCAACCATTTTGGAGGGAACTAAACGACCCGACACACGCGCCACCATCAGCGAGACATTTGAGTGAGCATGACATTCTCTCAGCCACCAGGGAAAATGCGAGTCAATAAAAGATGTAAATGGTAGCTTTAGCGTACATAGTACTCACACATGTGCTATGCAATTATACAACACTAAGAGATTGAATCTATACAATGCAAAGATATGTTTACAATCTTCTGCAGCTTCCACAATAACTTCCCATGGTAACCAATAAGTTTGCCCCTATGGTTGTGGAGCAGGACCAGCATTGAGCCAAGCATTTTTATCATCAATGTAATCTCCCAACTTATAGTATGCTTGCCTACATAGTGTGCGTTTTATACAAGATTTAAATTTCGTCTCATTCAGTTGTAGAATGCCGGGAGGAATTTTATTGTAACATTTTAAACAGTACCCCATGAAAGATGAGTCTACTTTAGCTAGCCTGAAACCTGGCTGGACTAGATGGTCCCTGGTTCTAGTATTATAGTGGTGTCTGTCGCCTCTTTTACTAAATAAATGCAGATTTTTCCTAACGTACATGATGTTTTCATAGATGTATTGGCAAGGTACTGTCATGATGTTAATTTCCTTAAACAGTTCTCTTAGAGAATCGCGCCTAAATAGATTATATATGGCCCTGATGGCTCTTTTCTGCAGAATAAATATAGACTCGATGTCTGCAGCCCGTCCCCATAGTAAAATACCGTAAGACATAATACTATGAAAATAACTAAAATAGACTAGCCTCGCGGTATCTACATCAGTAAATTGACGGATTTTCCTAACAGCATATGCTGCTGAACTCAGCCGTCCTGCAAGAGATGTTAAATGAGGACCCCATTGTAGCCTTGAGTCGAGCGTGATCCCTAAGAAAACAGTTTCATCGACGAATTCTAGTTTCTCTTGATTCAATACTATGTCACAATCACTAGTTTTGACATTTGGTAGGGCAAATCTTATGCACTTAGTTTTTTTCCCATTTAATACTAAATTATTCGCGGTAAACCAATTATGGACTTGCAGTAGGGCGCTATTTACGTCGTCAAGAATTGTGGCACGTCTGTTTATCTTAAATATCAAAGAAGTATCGTCGGCAAACAACACCATTTGAGGTTGGTTTTTAAATAAATGGGGTAGATCATTAATATAGACTAGAAAGAGGAAAGGACCCAATATCGAGCCTTGTGGTACACCCATCCTTACTTTTAAACCCATTGAATTGACACCATTTATTTGTACTTGCTGATGTCTATCGTTTAAATACGATTTCACTAAACTGAGTGCAAGTTTCCCCAAACCGTAATGCTCAAGTTTAAAGAGTAGGGTTTCGTGGCTTACGCAATCAAATGCTTTCGAGAGGTCACAGAAGATTCCTATGGCATCTTGTGCCTCTTCCCACGCAGTGAATATGTGTTTTAATAATGTGACACCGGCGTCAGTCGTACAACGTCCTTTGGTGAAACCATACTGTTTCTCATGTAAGATCTTATTGGTATTAAAGTGGTTAAGCATCTGATTAAGCATTACCTTTTCAAACACCTTGCTGAAAACCGGCAACACGGATACGGGTCTATAATTATTCGTATCTTTACTGTCCCCGGATTTGAAAAGTGGTATTACCTTGCTGTATTTCATAAGGTCCGGGAAGACTCCTTGGTCTACACACAAATTAAATATTAAGGCTAAGTACGGTGCTATAGTCTCAATAATAGCTTGACAAACTTTAATAGACATTCCCCATAGATCTTCCGTTAATTTGATTTTGATTTCCTTAAAGGCTTTAATGACTGCTATGGGGTTTATATGCTTAAATTGAAACTCAACCGGACAGGCTGAAACGTTCGCTCTTAATAAATCAATAGAAAGCGAGGGTGAGGAATTTAAGGTTTCGGTAATTTTAAGTGGGATACTGGTAAAGAAATCTACAAATTCTTGAGCAACTTCGTTTTTAGAGCTTAGAAGACCACGTGAGGTCTCTAGTGTGATATCATTATTATATTTTTTATTTCTATTAGTTTCACTATTGATAATTTTCCAAACCGTCTTTATTTTATTATCGGCGGATTTAATCTTGTTGCTAATGAATAAGGCTTTAGCTACCTTGCAAGTGTTTTTAAAAATTTTTGAGTATGTTGCTACATATTTATTAAAAGTTTCTGAGTTGATGTAAGGCTTAAGGCCGTACAGCTCGAACAATCGCTCCCTACTTTTCCTAATACCCTTAGTTGCCCAGTCACTGAACAAAAACTTTGGGCAAATAGATTTAGTTTTAATTTTTATTGTATTATTAAACTCTGCGTAAACTACCGAAAAGAATTCCTCATAAAATTTATTTACATTTTCAAAAATATATCCCGGAATGCCTAAATTACCAATTAAGTTATTATTAAAATTATTCAAATTGCTGGGTGTTATTTGTCTAGATTTTATCTGGATTTTTTTTAATGGTGTGTATGACTCGAAAACAACGGTTTGACCGCTGTGATCAGAAGGAAGGTAATTTACAATGGATTTATCTAAGTAGTCGCAACAACAAAAAACATTATCAATACATGTAGCAGTATTTTTAGTAATTCGGGTTTTTAGTAAACTATCTGATTAGTTCCGCGAAGATGGCGCTCCGTGGCGATTTCCCACCGAACATCTGTTCCGTGCGATTACCTCTAACTCGTCTTTACTTTACATAACATAACATAACATCACGCCGGTAATCCCCTAAGGGTTAGGCAGAGGTGTACCTAATAGTACACCCACATTTCGCCAGTTATGTTTAAATCCCACGTAATAGGGGGCGCGCCTATTGCAATCAAACGGGCACAAATCCAGACGCCGTGGCTGCTACTGAGAAATTCCCAACTGAAAACCCAAAAACACTTTGCTCGACCTGTGAATCAAACACAGCATCTCATGCTCAGCAGTCGCGCTTGCGACCATAAGGCAGTTCTATACTTTACCTCTTCATTAATGTCAGTAACTGTAATTGTATAAATCAATTCGCATGCAACTGCGCAACTAGTTAACTAAAATGTAAATAAAAATCTTTAGATGTCACATTCATAATATCATCATATTTCATATCATTTAATTTCGTAATAAGTAAAATTTATGTAGTATTCAAATTGTATGAATTGTTGATTTTATCTTTTTACTCTGGACGCTATTACTCGCACGTCTTTCTACATCGTTCTCACATATATGTATAATCTCGACATGAATGATGTAACTAAGATTTTATAAAAACATATTGATTTAAAAGAGTGTCCATGGAGTTTCTTGCCCATTCTTCTCCATAGGATCTACGTTTTCGAATGGGCAACTACAGTACTTTCATAAGTTATTATGCCCTCTGACTGGGACTGTAGCTTAGTTTATTTTTTTTTGTGTTTTGACATTCAAAAGTGCTTGTAATGGTCTAATTGAAATAAATGCTTTATGTTTGAGTTTGAGTTATGACTTGCACTTTGTATCGTTGTCACTACATATAATGGTGAATGCTGCGTATACCTCTGTTAGGGCCAGACTCCGCCGAAGCGGAAAGACGGATGAGAGGAGATGTGTTGTAAACCACCAAAATTTCGTTATTTACACTTCTCGTCTTCGCTTAACTTTAGTTGGGACGGTTGAGCAGAGAGGAGACAAGAAAAGACCTGGCATGCGGTGATCGGTGTGCTGTGGGCGGCGCGGCGGCGGCGTGCGTTGATCGCTGCATTTCTCTCTCCGCTTTGCACAACTGCGCACAGCTTCGGTGGATAAACCGTAGCTCTACGCATCTCCTCCTCGCTCCACTCGTCTCCGCTTGGGTAGAGTACGAGCCTAATAGGCATACATACTAGCGTTTATATTGTTTCTTATTTATTCTTAGTATGTACTGATGTTAGTGTACCAAATAAATAAATAATGTTTCTGTTTCATTGTGATTTTAACCAGCTCTTCTTCTTTGAGTTAGTGGCATGACAACCTTACTTCATCAACACTAATCACTACATAGTATAAAACAAAGTCGCTTCCCGCCGTCTGTCTGTCTGGCCCTATGTATGCTTAGATCTTTAAAACTTCGCAACGGATTTTGATGCAGTTTTTTTTTTATAGATAGTGTGATTCAAGAGGGAGGTTTATATGTATTTCATGCATATTATAGTAGAGAAAACATTAGTATCTACATTGCACCCGAGCGAAGCCGGGGCGGGCGCTAGTATGTTATAAATGCGCAAGTTTGTGACGATGGATGGATGGATATTTGTTAACCTTTCATGCAAAAATTACTGAACCGATTTCGATGAAATATTGCACACAGACAATTTATAACCAGAGGATACTTTTTATGCCGGTAGTACTATCCCGTGGGATAGTTACCGAACCAGGCCCAGTCAACAGTGTATGGGTGACGTTGGACTCGACGGGGGGCCTAATCTATGACAAGAACAGCGAGTGTTGATTGTTGCCGTCTCTGTCCAACAAGCTGTCATGCATTATAATGTTACTATATAAAATAAAGTTCAGTATCGGTATGCTATAAAAGCTTTTTCTTCAATATATGTAGCATAAAAATAGCAATCTAATGTTTTTTCGTTCATATAATTAAATTTGGAACTTCATTTATAAAAAGTAGATGAATATAATCAGTTTCGAAATTATAAATAGACTCTCGTTGGTAGTTTGCTATGGCAACACAACAAGATAAATGTCTTCCTTTGAGGTTGGTCGTTTTTTCTTGTGATTTAGTTTCGTTTAAATTATATTTAAATAAATAAATTATCCCATTGTGCTATTAAAACGTTGAGTCGAGGATCCTGTTCCTCCGTTCCATTGTCAAGTGTTAGAAACTCTAACGAGGTAGTGACTCTCATTGAGATAGTGACTCTTTTGGGAATCGTGTTTCACGATGAAGGAAAACTTAAGAAAGTGCATTAAGTGTGGGTTCTCATCTTCACAAGATGCAAGCATAACGTTACACCGTTTTCCAAAACCAGGCAGAACCAATAGTCTTCGGAATGTGTTGGTATTACATTACTTGTTGCTTTTTGAGTGAATATAAAATATGGTTGTACACTGCGAACGGACAGTGAAATTGAAGACGAGTATTGAAGACTTGTGATTACCCATTGTAACTTTCCTTGTAAATTTATGTCGTTGGTGTGCCTTTATTCATGTAAAAACAGTCATAACATATATGTTGCCTAAATAAATTATAATTGCTGCCATGCACTAATATTTGTTTTATTCCAAGAGTAAATATGTCAATAAAATGCAATACAAAGTATCAATAAAATGCTCTGTAGTTTGAAATTCCCGCCCTAGCTTCCACTCTTTAGTTTTCGGGGGGTGGCCACTAGATGGCGCCGGCGGGTAAGGAAAAATTTTCTCGTAAAATTTGTATGGAGTCGTTCTTCTTCCGCTTTAGTGGTATATATGTTCTGTGTACCGAACTCAACGCGGGCGACGCCGTCGGCATAAGCTAGTATTGTAGATATACAAGGTGGAAGGGACACCGACGCTTGAATAGTCTCCACGTATTCAGTAGGTATATCATTCTATCATTCATTCGTAGTTCATGTAATGTAGATCTAATTAAAAGCTGAAAATTGATCACTGAATAAACGATTGAACGGGTACTATGGGCAATTGGGCATCTTTAAAAAAAAAACAAAAATCTCTGCCCATCTTCAGGGATTACAGGCTTGAAGTTATGTGATGAATAGTAATTGTTTGTGAATTGATATTAGCGTTCCTATCTCTGATAGCCCGGCCATCCCAGGTTGACAATAAAATACAAAACAAAAATTTGGGGCAGTCCGTGTGTTAGTACGGAACCTAAATTTTTTGCTTGGAAACAAATGTAATAATTTATGCATTAACATGTAATTAATTCAAATATACTAAATCGAATTTCAATATAGTTTACTCACAAGGTTTTTCTCTTAGATTTAGGTACTGGTAAGTCTATTGTAGCCTATATTTTATTGGATTTTTATTTTCATCTCAGAATTTAATCTCGATTTACTCAAATTATCTAAATTACGTCATTCAAATTGACAGGCTGTCCCTGTCACGGAAGTCCAATTATATTGGTCTATGTATTCTGTTGTAATATTAGTTTTATAGAATTTTATGTCTATGTATTACTGGCAGGTTTTAAAGTCTATGGTCTTTTAAAAACCTTATTGTTGTTAGGAAGGTTTTTTAAATGTATAAAAATGACAGAGAAGAATAACTAGAAAGAATTGGAAGAGTGTGAATAGAAAATTGGATGGGGTAACATGTTGTAATTTGGAGGTATTTATTTAGTTTGTTATATATGGTTGAGTTGTTTACATATGGGGTTTTAGATGGTTTAGTTATACTTAAATAAAATATGTGAATGTTTGTTGGAATTTAATTGAAGAAGGATCCCACCCTCACAACATGATGGTAAGCAAACATAGATTCCATAACAGGTTATGGGCTGCCCCCGGGCAAATTTGAACTGCACCTCATGTTGTGAGAAGGTCGAGGAAGGAAGAGCCTGGAAAATATTTTGGAGTAAAAGTTAAAATTATTGGAAGTTAAATTTTTTGAAAAATGGCTGACGACCAAAAATTGACAAAACTGACAAGCGAGTCAGAATATTTTTTATGGAAACAGAAATTGTTGTTATTATTGATGGCAAGGGACCTTGATGATGTTTTGGAAGAAAAGGCAAATTTAAAAAAAGATTTCATAAAAAAAGATGCAAAAGCAAGATTAATAATAATATGCTCTATTAGCGATAAATACATGGTTTACGCTATAAACTGCAAAAGTACAAAGGAAATTTTAGAAAAATTTGACACGATATTTCTTGGACACAAGGATACACAAATTTCTAGGCTATTGGAAGAATATTATAAATTTAAATTTGAAAATAGTGATTTAATGACAGACATAGCAGAAATTGAGAATAAAGCGACGAGGATAAGAGATTTAGGATACGATTTTGATGACAAGCAGATCATAACCAAAATACTTTCAAATTTACCGGAAAAGTTCATTCATTTTAGAACAGCATGGGAATCAACATCATTAGCAGATAAAAATTTAATTAATTTGATATCAAGACTTAATCTAGAAATAAAGATGAGACAAGAAAATACAGACAGACATGAAGTATCAAAACCAACAACATCTGTTGAGAATGACTCTGTCAAACAAACAGAGAACAGTTTTCATGTAAGGAGTTGCTTCAAATGTGGGAAGAAAGGACACATTGCAAGATTCTGCAGAACATTAAATGGTGACGGTAATGCATACAACAACATAGCACAATGCTATAAATGCATGAAGAGTGGACACAGACATGCAGACTGCAATATAAAGTTTAACTGTATGAACTGTAAGGATAACTCGCATTATACAAAGTTCTGCCTAAAACAAAATGTAAGTAACTTCTACACAACTAATACAACAGAAACAGAGGTTGAATTCATAATAGATTCAGGTACCAGCAGTCATATTGTAACATCAGAAAGTTACCTTAAATGTAAGAAGAAGGTAGATTATAAAATCATGACTGCAGATGGTAATATTCACCATGTCAAAACCATGGGCAATATTTACACTAAAAATATTGTTTTTAAAGATGTATTATGTGTTCCCCAACTCAAAAAGAACTTAATATCTGTATCTAGATTAGCTGATGATAATTATTTGTTAAAATTTTTCAGAACGAGTTGTCGAATCGAAAGTGAAGGCTCTGAATGCATAGAGGTTGGTGAACTGAAGCAAGATGGTCTGTATTATTTGAATGTTAATACAAAACCAGTCGTATTTTCAAGCTCAGAAAACATCTTTCACATAAATGCTAATTTTTGGCATCGTGCATTAGGTCATGTATCTATTAACAAGACCAAGGATCTTGTTCGAGGTATAGATAGAGGCCTGGTAGAGGAGATTGACATCTGTGAAGTTTGCACACAATCGAAATTATGTAGAAAACCTTTTAAAACAAATAGACACAGAGCTAGTAAGCCATTAGAAATTATTCATAGTGATATCTGCGGTCCTATTGAAACAGAAACATGGGATGGTTACAAGTATTTTATAACGTTTTTGGATGATTATACTCATTTTGTTAAAGTTTTTATGATCAAAAATAAAAACGAGGCTTTTTCTAAAATAATTAACTATATTAATTTGGCGGAAAATCATTTTGAAACAAAAGTTAAAACATTCAGATGTGATAATGGAGGTGAATATACTAGCAAACAGTTTAAAATGTACTGTAATAACAAAGGTATTAATATTGATTACACTATTCCCTATACTCCACAGCTGAATGGTAAAGCTGAACGATTAAACAGGTCATTAATGGAACGAACAAGAGCGTTGCTTTTTGATATGCAGCTACCTCATGAATTATGGGGTGAAGCCGTTTTAACTTCTGCTTATTTATTGAACAGGAGTGCAAATACAATAAATGTTAAAACACCAGCTGAAATGTGGTTTAATAGAATACCTAATTTAAAACATTTGAACATTTTTGGATCTTTAGTATATTATAAAAATAATTTTCAGTTACATAAACTTGACTCCAGGAGTAGCAAAGGGCTTTTAGTAGGGTATACTAACAATGGTTATAAGATATGGGATCCTTCAAGTTTTAGAATTGTTTATTCGAGAGATGTGGTGTTTAATAATAGTAAGAGTGATGTTGCAGATTATTTAAAAATGTGTAATTGTAGAGTGAAACAGTGTGATTTAGAAAATTTATTTAAACAGGTTAGTGTTGATATTGGTGGTGATGGTTTTTGTGGTGAAGGTGGTGATGGTTTTTGTGGTGAAGGTGGTGATGGTTTTCGTGGTGAAGGTGGTGATGATTTTCATAGTGAAAGTAGTGATGGAGCTGTTGGCGATGAAGAAGTTTTAGGAAATAGAGCTGAAGTTAGTGATGAAGATGCTGAGATTTTTGAAGGCAGTATTGAAGATGTTGAAGTTGGAGTTAGTGGTGAAGATGTTGAAGTTAGAGGAGTTGGTGTTGAAGATAATGAGATTTTTGAAGATAGTGTTGAAGACATTGGAGTTGGTGTTGAGGAAAATAATAGTTTGAGAGGGGAAGTTAGAGATGATACAGTAGTTGAAATTAGTGATCAGTTTGAGGATGCGATTGAACCAGTTATTAATGATGGATTGCGGATTTTACCGAATAGAGAAAGGAAATTGCCATTTAGGCTGAAAGATTATGATTTGGAGACTTCGTTTTTAACTTATACAGATGTTTTTAATAGTTTTGATAAAGATTTATGGGAAAGAGCAATGAATGAGGAAAAAGATTCCTTAGAGAGAAACAAAACTTGGGAAATTGTTAACAAGTCTGAAGCAAAAGATAGGAAAATAATTTCGAGTAAATGGATATTTACTATAAAGCCTGGTGGAAGATATAAGGCTAGATTAGTGGCAAGAGGTTTTCTACAAAAATACAATATTGATTATAAGGAGACATATAGTCCAGTGGTAAATACTACTAGTGTTAGATTGTTGTTGGCGATTACAGCTCAAAAAGGTTTTAAAATTAAGCAATTTGATGTAAAGACAGCATTTTTATATGGAGAATTAGATGAAGAAATTTTTATGGAAGTACCTTTAGGATATGATATAAAAGACAAAGAGAATAAAGTATGTAAATTAAAGAAGAGTTTGTATGGATTGAAACAAGCACCACTTATGTGGAACAAGAGATTAACGGAGTTTTTAAAAAAATTGGGATTTTTACAATTAAAATCAGATCCATGTGTGTTTGTAAATAAAGATAAAGAAATATATTTGGCTATTTACGTAGATGATGGTATTTTAATTGGTGAAAATGAGTCTGATTTAAATAAAATTATTACTAAGTTAGAAACAGAATTTGAAATGCGGAAATTTGATAAGATTGAAAAGTTTATAGGGTTTGATGTTAAAGTAGAACGAAACTTTATTAAGATTTATCAGGAAAGTTATATAAATCAAATTTTGGAAAAGTTTAAATATGAAAACTTAAAAGATAGTAGTCATCCAGATATTTTAGTTGATACACATCAAGAGGGGAAAATGGGAGTTGATGATGTGCATCAATATAGACAATTGATTGGTTCATTGTTGTATTTGGTTAATAAAACAAGACTGGATCTGGCTTTTCATGTTGGTTATTGTAGTAGGCATCAAGAACATCCTAATTTGAATGATTTTGCAAATATTAAGAACCTTTTTAGATATATTAAAAATACAGTCAGCAATGGTATACAGTATGTTCGTGGTAACGATTTAACTTTAAAAGCGTATTGTGATGCAGACTTTGCAGGTGATCCTGATACTAGGAAAAGTACGACTGGCTTTGTAATATTTTATGGTGGTGGTCCAGTTCATTGGTGTTCACGTAAACAGTCAGTCACTGCTCTTTCCAGTACTGAGGCTGAATATATTTCTGCAGCCGAATGTATAAAAGACCTATTATACATTCAGAGTTTGATCTACGAGTTGACAAATAAATTACCAAAAACACAGTTGTTTGTTGATAATCAATCAGCTATAGTATTGATTAAAAAATGGAATTTTGAATAGAAGAAGCAAACATATTGATGTTAAATATCATTTCATTAAGGAAAAAATAGATAAGAATTTGTTGGAAATTCATTATTGTCCGACTAAATATAATTTGGCAGATATACTAACTAAACCACTGGACAGAACAAAGTTTTTGAGATTGAGACAGTGTATAGTGAGTGATACGTAAAGGACATTCTGTAATGTGATGAGTTATGTAGGTTTATTAGGATTTAAGGTTGTTTGAGAATTAATTTGAAATGTTAATGTGTAAGTTAGTTAAGTAAGATGTTTAGATTAATTAATTCAAAAGTTTGTTTGTTATATTTAGTTAAGTTGGGCGGGTTAGTTAAGTTGGGTTTTAAATGAGTTGATGGGAGTTATCTATGAGATGTTATTCTAATTGTAATAAACATAAAATTCAGAGGGGATGTTGTAATATTAGTTTTATAGAATTTTATGTCTATGTATTACTGGCAGGTTTTAAAGTCTATGGTCTTTTAAAAACCTTATTGTTGTTAGGAAGGTTTTTTAAATGTATAAAAATGACAGAGAAGAATAACTAGAAAGAATTGGAAGAGTGTGAATAGAAAATTGGATGGGGTAACATGTTGTAATTTGGAGGTATTTATTTAGTTTGTTATATATGGTTGAGTTGTTTACATATGGGGTTTTAGATGGTTTAGTTATACTTAAATAAAATATGTGAATGTTTGTTGGAATTTAATTGAAGAAGGATCCCACCCTCACAACATGATGGTAAGCAAACATAGATTCCATAACATATTCTACTCTTTGGTCCAGCTAAAAACCTCAAAAAACACGAAAGAAGAACGAAAGGCACTTTTTTATTATTTCTACTTTTTAAATTTACCGCGCTATTTTATTTTTGTACGTTTCGTTTAGAAATCACTTGATTAATTTATAACGTTTGTTTCGTGGTGAAGACAAATAAGAAGGTCCTACTCTGTTAATTTTATTGCAGTTACAAAATGATCGTTTTAGTTGAAAAGTAGTTTTTATCAGCAATATTAAATAAAACGTAATGATTTAAAAACGCAATCGCATTGGATAAGCTTTTAAATGTTTCCGTATTTCTGAACGTTGAATAAATAAAGACAGCTAGACAATTTTCCTGGAAATGCTACTTAGAATTGCCAAAGTATAAAACTTACCCATATTGCTGACATGATTCACAGGGTAAAAGGAAGATTTCCAAATATTTGTCAAAAACATCTGATACTTGACTGCTTGTATGATTTTGAAATATTCTCTATTCATTCTCGTGGTTTTTTTTGTGTAAAATGTCTTTATATGATTAATTTTATTTTAAAACCCTTGTGCTGATATGTGACAGTTGAAAAGTTTTGTTTCGAGATTCAAATATTAACGTAGGGGTTCCAGGACGGAAGTTGTTCAAGAACACAACACTATCTTACAGAATAGCATTCGAACACAGGCAGCTGTTGTGTCGGCGCGTATCGATGTATCGTTAAATATTGATGAGTCATACGAAAACAAAAATCAAGAGACGAGAGGTCAATGACGTCATACAAATACTCGGGGGTTTTGATTGTTGGCGATGGTATCACTCGAACTGTCAACCAACCCAGCGCGGGTGGCGGGGCGGTATGTTTTTGCATGAGTTTCCTTGAAGTTAATTTTTTTGTCATCAGTTTTTTGTCTCACTCGTTCTGTTACCGGTGTGCAATTTTACATAAGAATAATGTTAAACAACCACTAATGGTTTATGTGATGACAAAAACAGGACAAAAGTGATTTATCACGAGATATTTTGATACGGGAAGAGTAAGTAAATACGTGTACCTAAAATTAAAATTGTTTATGGAAGTGTGCGCTGCGTTGTGTATTCGTATTCGTGTTGAGTGTGTGCGTCGAAATTTCTTGGAATTAGCTCAGGGCGTTCAATACAGGTAAACTGTCGGGTCAACTCACCCCTGGAATTGCATAGTTATGAAAAAGTTGTTAGTGCTGGTGGCATTTTGGAAAGGTGTCCTTTGCCTAGTTTTTGCTAGACCGTTTTAAAAGTGCAAGTGGTCAATTTGCGCAGTTAAAGTGGGAAAAAGTTTTTAATCTTGCATTTTGTGATGAAATGTGCTTGTAAAAGGTGTTATTTGAGTAAGTGTGGATTTATTCTTTTTTGGTAAAGTGCTCCAGTTATTCACGGCAATATGTGAAATATGCTGACAATGAAATTTCTTTTGCAAATATCACTAGTTACAGCAATATGTTTACTTAGACTATTGTAACCAAATTGTTGAATTATTTTGACTTCTTGTTTATGTTATTAGCTCATATAAAATAATTTTTCAGTGGTAGTCTTGGCTACTTGGTGATTTCATCATTATATTGCCTACAATTTCATACATCATGTCAACTTCAGTTACCAGATGTCCAGCATTACCCAGACTCGTAAAGCTTTATAATCCGTGGTCTATGTACCTAGCACACTCAACATCATCTACCTAGGCTTTACCTGCTATGTTGGGGTCGGCTTCCAGTTTTTGCAGCTGAATATCAGTTCATGAAGTGACCGCCTCTCTGAACTCCATAACCAGTCCCTGGAATACAATATCCCCTTCACATATGTACAGACGCCAGCTCATCGATCTACTCGAAACTGTAAAATTTTTCAAATCAACCTTGAACCTATTTCTTTAAAAGCCAAATAATAGTACTGTAATGTTTTTCACGTACCTATTATTAAGCTCCAGATTTTCAACAAATTGGCTCCATACAGAAGAATTTACCTGCAATAAAATAACAATATTTGTTACGATAAAGTTGAAAATCTATTACAGAAATTTGACAGATTGCTGTAGCTGGATGTGCCGGGGTCTGTACCTAGCATGGTGATGAACTGATAATAGTAATTTTTCAGTTTAAGGCTTCTTTGTTCTGGTTCTCAGTGCAATCATGTTTTGCAGGGTGTTCAAAATCTAATATCACGCATGTAATCCCGATGGGTTTAGGTAGAGGTGTACCTAATAGTGCACCTACATTTTGTCAGTTATGTTTTAGTCCGAGGCCTCGAGTCCGAGGGGGCGAGCTTATGGCCATAAACCGGGCATAAATCCAGGCTAGGTGGCTGCTACTCAGTAATTCAATCATAATACAATCAATCAATTCAATTTACAATCTTATGTAACCTAATATCTTAAATCTCTTTAGATCAAAAAAATTATAGTGAGGAAATATTGAAGAAAAACTGCGCTTTTATGTTTGGCTTTTTTTTTTAAATTAAACGTTGCCCCACACTAGGAATTTCTCCTATATCGTGGGTGCGTTTACAAACATTTAAACTCACATACACAAACAGCCAGACCTGGAACAACTATCTGTAGGCCATACAAATATTTGTTCCATGCGGGGATCGAACCCGCGACACGCAGCGCAGCAGTCAATCGCTCAGCCACTGCGCCAACTGTGCTTTAAAGCAAAATGATATACATAATTGCCAACATGTACATGTTACAGTTGCACTGACAGGAGCTTGTGGCTAAATAATAGCAGCCCCTTGGGTCGATCTTTAGGTTAAGGCATGTTTACCTAGGTTAGTCCGTGGTTGGGTGATCACCCATTACATCCCGAGTTTCCTGTGCCTCAGAAAGCATGTTAAGGCTCATCATCTGCCCATCTTCATCTTTCATCTTTCACTCTTACCGGATTCAGCTGAATACCAGTATTTTACATGAAGCGACTGCCTATTTGGATAGGCAGTACTAACCAGGTTGTGGAGGTCAACCTCTACAACCCAGTTAGTACTGGGTTGTACAATACCCTTGGTAAAACTGTTTGTTAGACTTTCGGGCCACTGACTGTCTGTAACATCTGTCAAAGATCTAAAAATGACAGCCGGGACCAACAGCTTAATATGCTTTCCGAGGCACGTAGGAACTCGGTATGCAATGAGTGGTCACCCATCCACGGACCAACCTAGGCTTAACCTGAAGATAGACCCGAGCGGCTGTTGTTATTTAGTCACGAGGTTCTCATATTATACCTGAATAATTGAATTATTTCCTTACTATACATAAGAAAAACCGGAGACCAGTATTATGTTAAACATAAAACTACATTAAAATCCAGTTTGTCTAACTTTCACAAAGCATTGTTTGCATAAGTTTGCAAAGGAAATAAAGAACTGGTTTTATGTTCATTAAATCTAAAGTATAGTCGGACTTCTTAGAAAAAATGTCTGGCTGCTTGTGTGGTGACAGGTTATGTTTTATTTAGGACTATCTGAACCGCGCAACTTCGTCTGCGTAACATTTTTGATTGATGCTCCGCTCGTATTGGTCGCAGTGTGATGTTATATAACCTATAGCCTTCCTCGATAAATGGGCTATCCAACACAAAGAATTTTTCAACTCGAACCTGTAGTTCCTGAGATTAGCGCGTTCAACCAAACAAACAAACTCTTCAGCTTTATAATATTAGTATAGATTTAAAAAAATGTCACTGAACTGTTTTATGATAACGTATACATTACGCCTGCAATCCCCAGAGGGTAAGGTAGAGATGTGTGTCTATAGTATACCAGTCAGTGGCCCCAGAAGTCTGACAACTAGTCTTACAAAGGGGTATATTAATAGGTGTAAAAATACCCTTAACGAAGCTGACAGGCATTGTTTCCCCGACATTGCAATATTTTTTTTTGGTCTTGACCATACCTGGGAACCATCTAGTTACGGAGATATTGGGGGTCAAAGTTCCGACTTTTTCACAGGTTTTTTTTAATATTTTTTTTTTTAATGTTTACTTTAAATACCTCTTAATATTCAATGCATCATTAACTCAATGTTTTGAGTGCGTCATATTGAGTTCTACCGTGAAACGTGATTAACACCCAAAAAAAAAATTGTTTCCCAGCAATAATGTTTGGTATAGTTACTTAGTTTGATGTACAGAATGCTTGGTTGATGGCTTTGTGAAGGTTCCGTTTATACCTTGTAAGTACACACAAACTGGGTTGTGGCGGTCAGAATAGGCAGTTACTCCATGTAAAATACTAGTATTCAGCTGCATCCAGTTTCACGGGAAGCTAACCCCAACATAGTTGTGAAAAGGCTAGGCAGATATCCATACATATAAAATTCAAAGTCCTGACTGCTGATATATTAACGCACAGCCCAAACCGCTGGTCCTAGAGACATGAAATTTGGAGGGTGTATTCTTTGTAAAGAGTAGGTATCCACTTAGAAAGGGTTTTTCGAAATTCCACCCCTAAGGGGGTGAAATGGGGGTTTGAATTTTCTGTGAAACTTTTATGGGACACTTTTAACGTGCACGTCCTGCTACATCGCGCATCGTTCTCACATAATGTACCATCTCAACAAGAATGTTGTATCCAAGGTTTTTGTAACAACATTATGATTTAAAAGAGTGTCCATGGAGTTTCTTGCCCATTCTTCTCCATAGAGATTACGCTTTGGAATGGGCAACTACAGTACTTTCACAGTTATTATGTCTTGTGACTGGGACTGTAGCTTCACTTTTTATTGCTGTCTTTGTTTCAACAATTCAAAAGTGCCTGTAATTGGCCTACTTGAAATAAATACTTTGATTTTGATTATTCTCTGGGTCGATTGACTTGAAAATTTGTTTACATGCTTAGCAGGCAGATGATGAAGCTATGTAGTTATTTAGTAAGATACCAGTACATTAAATGAAACAGAACAAGAATACATGAATAACAATATCATGACAAGCCTGCATAAAGGTCCATGATTTAAATACCACATAGACGGACATAGTTATACATTGATGTATCACTGAGTTCTCGAATACATTATAATTTATTCTGTAAATGTCAAGATTGTATAAATTAATAAGGATTTACGTGTAGTCAGGCGCATTTATCTAAGTCATGGCGAAGTTAGACGTCGCTTGTTGTTGGTGAAAATGGACGTTAGGCATTCAGTTAGGTCTCGTTTAGTGTTGGTGAAAACGGGCGTTAGGCATTCAGTTTTAGATGTCGCTTAGGGTTGGTGAAAACGGTCGTTAGGCATTTAGTTAGGTGTCCCTTAGTGTTGGTGCAAACGGGTGTTAGGCATTCAGTTAGGTGTCCCTTAGTGTTGGTGGAAATGGGCATTTAAAGATTTTATATTTAACATGATTATTATATCAAGATTTCAGGAGACACCGCGTCGGACTATACGCTTTTATTGCATAGAATTTAATTAAGTGCTTACTGATCTGCGCTATTGCACTAACCATGAACTTATTTGACCTTCACATAACGTTTGTGTTTTTTTTTAAATAGATAAAGAAGCTCTGGAGGCGATTATAAACGACACAAGATAAAAAAAAAAACTGGTGAGTTTTATTATTTTATTACTGCTTTAACAGCCACTCATTTTAACTATACTATAGTTAGATAGATATGTAGATCGATCGATAATAGATGATACCGTTCAGTAGTTTTTGTTTCGTGAAAGATTAACAAACAACCATCCATACATTAGAATAGAAAGTTGTTATAAAAATCAGAGTTCAGCCATATTTTACCATTCGGCATGCAAATATTTACATTTATAATATATGTACTTACATTTTAAGGACCAGATTCAATTAATAAAATATCATTTTCATTACTATTATCATTAAAAATATTTAAATTATCACTAAACTTATTATTACAATTATTTCCTTTATTTATTTTTCTTACTTAGTAATTACATTTTTAAATATTCCTATATTACAATTATCATTAAAATTATCAATTCATAAATTAATAAATCAATCAATCAAATTAAATTATCATTACAATTAGTCAACAAATATATTTTTCTCTGTTAGAAATTCAGTTACACTGTAGTACGTTTTCTCTATCAAAAATGTACGAAGTCTACTCTTAAACAGCACCGTGTTTCATCAATCATTCATCAATCCTTACCAAGTTTCGCCTTTTATAATAAGCAGTAAGATTCTTGTCTCTCTGGGGGCCTAAATTGGCCACGTTAGCAGAACATAATAGGATAATAATATGAATCGCATTAAAATTCTTAAAAATGGTCACAGACACAGTTAACTTGTTGTATTATCAGTTTGTGACCATTTTACGAATTGTAACGTAATTCATATTATTATCATATTATGTTCTGCTAAACTGGCCATTTTAGACCCCCTGGTCTTGTGGCCGCACGCGCGACTGCGGCGCCTGAGCTCCTGGGCTCGATTCCCGGGTCAAGCAAAGTGTTATTGGGCTTTTCCATCACGAATTCCTCAGTAGCAGCCACGGAGCCTGGATCTGTGCCCGGTTGATGGCAATAGGCTCGAGTTCTATTACATGGGACTTAAACATAACTGGCGAAATGTGGGTGTACTATTAGGTACACCTCTGCCTAACTCTTCGGGGATAACAGGCGTGATGTTATGTATTCCTGTGAATAATGATTGTATCTTCGTTGCAGATCCAAAATGTCTCTTTGGGCTAGAGCTCAGCAGCTGCCTCCCGAGAGCCTGCAGAAGGTAAGCTAATTATGTTAGAGCTGGAACTGGAAGCCAGTGCTGGACGACGCCAGTGCTGGACGACGCCAGTGCTGGACGACGCCAGTGCTGGACGACGCCAGTGCTGGACGACGCCAGTGCTGGACGATCGAAAAACATCTCGATTGTTTTGTAGAACGGCGAGTCGATGGTTGACTCCATGGTTTATTTTAACAACTCCGATTCTTTCGATTGTTAAAACATCTCGAAATCGCCCATCGCTAGTCGTTATAATACTTAGTTATATTAGATTTTAAAATGTGACGTCACAAAATAGGAGCCCTCCCCTCCCCTTAACGTGTGACGTTATTTATGGATGGCCCCTTCTACTGGAAGCCGACCCCAACATATTCGGGAAGAGGCTAAGCAGATGACGATGATGACTTCAGTCTCAACTCTGCGATTGTTGTCAACAGGTGCGCACCATTTACGGGGACCACTTCCCCATTGAAGTTCGCCACTGCCTCGCACCATGGATCGAGAGCCGCATATGGTGAGTGTATGTCATGAATATGTAAACACCAATTACCTAATACATCTACCGTGTGGAAGGGACACCGACCCTAAAAAATCAAACATCAAAATATCTTTATTGTGGGCATAATTATGTGTTATATCTCTTAACAAAAAATTAAACTTCCAACATGTCCTGCATAATAGGCATACAATAATTATGTATTTCAAATTAATTTACATGTCAAATTTAGTTATTATATAATAGATGTCAAAATACAGTGAAGCTAATACATTCAATCAATAATTCAAGAAATCTTGGATCGTACGTAATATGCTTATACAAAACGGTTATTACGTATTCAGTACGTCATTGTGAACATGTTCCATACATTTGGACCGTGTATGTATTGCAGTTTTGTAGGAAACAGCTGTTTTTCTTTTTAATAACCGACGAAAAATTTCTATGTGGCGGGGTTCAGAACGATGTGCTGAATATGTCGATGTCCACCATGTATACATGGTTAAATTTAAGTCGTTTTAATCCTCTTAAGGGGTCATTGTACTCATTACAACGAACAACTTTTACTATGGGACCAACCCTGAAATCGCGAAAAAAAATCAGCAGTTCATTTTGAGGAGTTAGGCGAACATAAATGTACTGAACAGCTGATTTTTTTTCGCGGTATAGTAAATAAAATTGATGTATCTGTTTATAATATCAAATTAGCGGCTTTTTACTGAATGCATATGTAGGTATATATACGATACCTACCTACTTCTAACAAAAACACTTTTTTTTTTTAATTTGTCTGTCTTCTTGTTCCGGCAAAGCTCCGAAACGGCGGACCGATTTTGACGGAAGCTTTATTGGCAGATAGCGGATGTTATAAGGAGTAACTTGACTACTTTTACTTTTGCAAAAAATTAAAACCCTTGAAATTGGCAACAAAATCTGATTCAAATAAGGAAGTAATCATCACTACATAGTATAAAACAAAGTAGCTTCCCGCTGTCTGTCCCTATGTATGCTTAGATCTTTAAAACTACGCAACAGATTTTGATGCGGTTTTTTTTTAATAGATTGAGTGATTCAAGAGGAAGGCTTATACATGTATAATAAAGTAAAGAAAACATTAATATCTACATTGCACCCGTGCGAAGCCGGGGCGGGTCGCTAGTATTTTTATAATAATTTCACGCGGACTAAGGTCGCTGAAACAGCTGGTTTATAATATGATGAGTCTAGTCGATTGGTTTTTATTCTTGGAAGCTGGCTGGGAGAGGAAAATGGCTGAATTGTTTGTTTTTCATGTGTATAAATTTATTGTCTAACATAAATTGGATCTCGTTTAGGGTGTAAGATGACGAGACAACGAGACATCGTTCATCATCGGTGTAGTTATGGCGACTGCAGAGCATGAGGTCCTGGGTTTTATTAAGGCGTGGATATACGTGAATTGAGCTTCATTTAGGATACATTAGAACCTTTTTGTTCCGTAACCATCACCGGATGTTTTTTCCAAAAAATATATATTAATCTACACAATGTAAAGCATGTCCTCTTGGCTTTAAAAAAATTAAAAATATAATTTAAACATCATAAATAAATACGCAAAGTAGCCTCTGTTTTTGTAACTAACTACCATTTTTCTCCTAAACTATCAATCATAGGATCTTTTTATTGCCATCAATATATTATATTAAGTAATGCCGAGGGGACCTTTGGCTTATTTTTGCCAATAACTTTCTTAATTATTTATATGGATTTTTTTACGTAATCGAGGCGCACGCGGGGGGCTTTATCGTCGAAACGCCCACATGACCAAGGTCATTGGCGTATATCCAGCTCTTAACGGGTCGGGCGAAGTGTTATTGGGCTTTTATTCAAACTCAAACTCAAAGCATTTATTTAAATTAGACCATTACAGGCACTTTTGAATGTCAAAACACAAAAAATAAACTAAGCTACAGTCCCAGTCACAGGGCATAATAACTTGTGTAAGTACTGTAGTTGCCCATTCGAAAGCGTAGTTCTCTATGGAGAAGAATGGGCAAGAAACTCCATGGACACTCTTTTAAATCAATGTTGTAACATCATCATGTTCATCTTTTTAGCGTGTCGGTGGCAATCTAAATTGTGTCGGCCCAGAACTGAGCCACTGGTTTGGCGCCTTCAGTAGCGTCCATCAGTTCCTGTAATGAACAAACACCAGGACACGATATTAAGTGCCCTATCGTTTGTGGAACAGCACCACATTTACACTCCAGGGCAGAGTGGGGTAGGGCACGCCACGATAGTGGCGATAAGTCCCCTCTTTGAGGAGTGGCTTGAGAGGCGCCACGGCGTCCTCACCTTCCGCCTGACGCAGGTCCTCACCGGACACGGTTGTTTCGGGAGGTTCCTGCACCGAATCAGGCGGGAGGAGACGCCCGGGTGTTTCCATTGCGAGGATCGACCGGAGGACACGGTGGAGCATACGGTGGAGGTCTGCCCCGCTTGGGCGGAGCAACGCCGTGTCCTCATAGCGGCGATCGGCGGCGGCGACCTCTCGCGTCCGGCCCTGGTTCGAGCCATGGTCCGGAGCGAGACGGAATGGGAAGCCGTCACCTCCTTTTGCGAAGCAGTCATGCTAGCAAAGGAGGAGGCGGAACGTGAGAGAGAGCGTTCCTCCTCACGTCCCAGCCGCCGCGGGAGACGCACCGGGCGTCGGGGGCCACGTGGTGGCCCCCGGCCACCGTAGACGCGGGCCTGTGGACGGTGAGCTAAGGGCTAGCTCGCCGTCCCTCCGTCTTAGGACGACAGGCCGTGTCGACGGCGCGTTCGTGTTCCACGCGCGCCTCAAAGAGATGTCAGCATAGGGAAGGGGCCCGCAAGGGCCGATGCCTGCCGGGTGCTGCGGGTTGTTCGAAAGAGATACCGCGGCCCCGGAACACAAAGGGCGATGAAGGAACATGGGTGGGTTTTAGTCAGTAAAAGTCTGACACACCCTCCCGCTCAGCCCAGAGCGGGAGAAGTCATTTGATGATTTCCCATCCGGAAAAAAAAAAAGGGCAGAGTGGGGTTTTATTTATTCGTATAGATACTTCATTCGCTATTCCAGCCATGAGGCAGTATGTAAGCTCGCTCAGATACTCCCTAAACAATGATAGCCGCAAATAAACAAGACATAACCAGAAGCCTAGTTCTCTGAACCGTATCGATTGAGTTTCCTATGAAACCACAATAGCAAGCCCTCGGGCTGCTACGAGAACTAGCTACTAAAAAAACAAAAGACACGGCTCGAGAATTCATGAACTCGCATCCTACAACCCCGTTCGGAGAATGTATGCGGGGTATACGTAACTGAGTTATCACCAGTGATCGGAATAGGTAGAACTAATGTGCCTAAAGTTCAAGGAACAGAAACGAAAAGTGGAAACTTCCTTACGACTAAAAATTTTTGGAACCTTCTAGTTACGGAGATATAAGAGGCGTAAAGTTTAATTTTTTTCATTAAAAAAAAATACCAGTTTTTATGTTATAACTTTATTTTGAACTAGCTTTCGCCCGCGACTTCGTAAGCGTGGTAGGATAGATTTAAAAAAAAGGTCATTTCCTGTGGTAAAATTTAGCCTATGTTTTAAGTTAGGTATCTATATAGCAGTTGAGCGGTGAAAACTGCGTTCAAATCCATGCAGAAGATTTTGCGTGATTTATTTTTTTATTTTATTAAATTAGCTTCACCAAAAATTGTAACACCGAATATAGACATAGTAGGTACATTCATAAAATTAAATAACAGCGTAACAATTACTTATAGGTAAACACCACATGCTCAAAATAATAAATTACAAAGATAAGCTAGCTTACTAGGTAATAAGCGCCAATAAATTAAATTAACAATATAGAGTAAAACAGGTAAAATAACATTAAAAACGATCAATTTTCTTGGTGGATTGATAAAAAGATCGACATAAAAATAAAAGTTGATGATGCGCGTACAAACATTCAGACAGAAAGACAGACAGACAAAAATTCTAAAAACTGTTGTTTTGGCTTCTGTTGGTCTAATAAAGACCCCTCATATATAATTTATATTTTTCAATATCTTCAATTACAATCTATACTAATATTATAAAGCTGAAGAGTTTGTTTGGTTGAACGCGCTAATCTCAGGAACTACTGGTTCGAATTGAATTTTTTTTTAGTGTTGGACAGAACATTTATCGAGAAAGGCTATATAACGTCACGCTCCAACCAATAGGAGCGAAGCATCAATCAAAAATGTTACGCAGACGAAGTTGCGCCTCCGGTCAGCTAGTTTTATTATATGTGTATACACATCCACGAACCCTGTGCTGCACAATGTGTACATCAGCAGAATATTTTTAGTGTGTCACATTGAGCCCTACCGTAAAACGTAATTTTTCACACCAAAAAACAGTTTCCCAGCAATCATTTTTGCGTAGAGTTACTTAGTTTGATGTACAGAATGCTTGGTTGACGGCTTCGTGAAGGGTCCGTTTACACCTTGTATGTAATTAGCCAATAGTCATGTGTATTACACCGTGTGATAGACTAGAACATCCAAAACCGTAGTCCAGCGAAACCAGTAACCAGGTCATCTGACCCCAACAGGACAGCGGAACCTGACGAGCAGCAACGCTTCTTCGTAGATGAGCTGGTGCAGGAGATCCAGGCGCACGCCGACCTTATGCTGTCCCCGGACATGTTCGTCACCAAGATGAAGCTCCTGGACGCCGCTAAGAACTTCCACATGCAGTACAGGTGAGTGAGGGTAGCTAGTACTAGAGGTCAGTGCTGGATGCAAGTCAGCTGGCGTCCAGCAGAAGATCCAGGCGTCAGGTCAGAGGCTATCCATAAATGAAGTCTAATTTCATGACTTTTTTAACCCCCCACCGTCCTTGTCACAGCTGGTCACATTTGTGAGACAGCCAACCAACTTAATAACCGCCGACGGTAAAATAAATGTGAATTGTGGTAAAAAAAAAACAGTATTAGCTTTGCCACATTGTATGGCAATGCGGCAAAGATTGATTTGATGATTCTTTGGCCAAAAAAAGGTCGGCCCTCTGGTCACGTGAAGAGTTGGCCAACCGCTTGGCGATATCCCGAAAGACAACGTGGGCACTCGGACCCCGGGGCCCTAGTGTATCAACCCCAAACGGCTAAAACACATAACGACCAATGAAGTTATTGTATTTGCGCCGTTTGAGGTTTTCAGCACCTGTAGGTAACAGCCACAGCGCAGCCCACCGTGCTAGGCAGATGGGATGGTGCAAGGGTGTCGACGCAAGTTGCATCCCACACCAAAAGCCCACCCAACTTCCATGGCATTATGGTCATACCATCTGGTCTCTTCCCATCGACGCGTGCCAAGCCATTGGGTTCTAAGACAGCTGGCACGCCGGCGGTAGCAAGAGCACGACGGATGAAATCATTAATGCTAGCGTGCCGCGCAATGCGACCTGCACTCTTACTGCAAGAAAGGCCATGGTGTCCGAGGGAGTCGACTGCAATGTGTTGACACATTGACAGCGATGTAGACGATTTTTTGACGCCCTGTATTTTTTTCCCATTTTGATACTTTATTTAGGAGGAGTACGTCGCTAAATGATAACAGCCGCTCAGATCAATCATCAGGCTAAGCCGCTCTTGTGTAGGTTGGTCTGTGGATGGGTGACCGCCCATTACATACCGAGTTTCCTCCGTGCCTCGAAAAGCACGCAAAGCCATTGATCCCGGATGTCATTTGTCAGTGGCCCGACCGAAAGTCTGACAACCAGTCTTACCAAGGGGTACCGTATTACCCAGTACTAACTGGGTTGTGGAGGTCAGATAGGCAGTCACTCCATGTAAAATACTGGTATTCTGCTGCACCCGGTGAGAGTGGAAGCCGACTTAGACAATAGCCGACAATAGTCACGATGATGACTTAGTATTCTTCTTTATCGTGTGGTTAGTGCCTAACCTGGTGTCAGAGTTTTTATGCCGCCCATGGGCCTCTGACTTGGCTTTTACATGCCGTCGAGAAATATCTCTCAGGCATGCTGGTTTCCTCACGATGTTTTCCTCCACCGAAGCAAGTGATAATTATAGGTACAATACGCACATAATTCCGAAAAATCAGAGGTGCGTGTTTTGAGTTCGAACTCGAGAACTATGACTTGGCAGTCCAACGGTCACACCAATAGGCCGTCACATGACTTAGTATTAGCATGCCTGTTTTTCTATTCCACTGTAACGGTACGCCAACTCCTGGTCTCACAAAACCACGTATCGTGTTTTTAGCCGTACTTATTTAACTTTAAAATGTTTACTCAAAAATATTTATTTGAAACCGCATTATTTACGATGAGTAAGTCCGAATTCGTGAATGAAGCATTCATTTAAGTTAGCTGAAAACCTATTATGTCATAAGCATGACTGTTTCACATTTATCCTTGTTTTGTTTGGTTTACGAACTCACGATTCTGTTGAGCTGAAAAGTTTATTAACCTTCTTTGTATCTTTCGATGTCATATACAGGGTGGCGCCGACAACACGACTATAAATGAAAACACTGTTAGTACTAGTTTATAGGAATATTTTTAAACTCTCAAAAGAATCCTAGCATTGAAATAAAAAAAAAACACACACACACACAAAAAACAAACGAAATAGCAGAAACTGTTAACGAAATACAACACCATTTATAAATATTGGTTTACTAAACTTAGGTATAATTTGCACTAATTCGCGTCTGGAAATAACATTTTAGGAACGAATTTGGCAAATGTTTTTGAAATAGCGAGTTGGCAACATGTGTTTAGTGTTTATATCGATGCGGGGATCGTTAACCTGTAAGTGCTAGCTTATTAATCTACATCATGTAGAAAATTCCGAATATGAAAAATAATGTCCTGTGACTAAACTACTGGATATATTCGAATGAATTTTTGTATGCAGACTGGGAACGTCATGAGGTATAAGCAGTTTAATTTATTATCGTATTGTCGGCGCCACCCTGTATATGATATACAGCGTGTATCAGAAACACTCACACTCACTACTAATACACAAACTCGCGCTTTATTAGTTTTTTTTTAGAATTCAAAGTAGAAGTTTTCGTTTTTTTTTTTGTCATAAAACTAATGCGATCTTGTTTGCGGGGCGAACATGGCCAGATATCGCACAAGATAGAGAAGTTTGGAAGGAGAAACTGGAGGCTTTTGTCCGGCATTGGGACTCATCATTATCTGCCTAGCCTTTTCCCAACTAAGTTGGGGTCGGCTTCCAGTCTAACTGGATGCAGCTGAATACCAGTATTTTACATGGAGCGACTGTCTATATGACCTCCACAACCCAATTAGTACTGATTAATACGATACCCCTTGGTGAAACTGATTGTCAGACTTTTGGGCCACTGACTACCTGTAACGACTGTCAAATATCTACAAATGACAGCCTGGACCAATATTTGGCCGTGCTTTCCGAGGCACGGAGGAAACTCGGTATGTAATGGGTGGTCACCCATCCACAGACCAACCTAGACAAGTGCGGCTTAGCCTGAAGATTGATCCGAGCGGCTGTTGTTATTTAGCCACGAGCTCCTCCTAAATTAAGTATCAAAATGGGAAAAAAATTACAGGGCGTCAAAAAATCGTCTACATCGCTGTTAATGTAGTGAAGCAGTCGACTGCCTCGAACACCATGGCCTTTCCTGCAGTAAGAGTGCAGGTCGCATTGCGCGGCACGCTAGCATTAATGATCTCATCCGTCGTGCTCTTGCCACCGCCGAGGTGCCACCTGTCTTAGAACCCGATGGCTTGGCACGCGTCGATGGGAAGAGACCAGATGGTATGACCATAATGCCATGGAAGTTGGGTAGGCCTTTGGTGTGGGATGCAACTTGCGTCGACACCCTTGCGCCACCCCATCTTCCTAGCACGGTGGGATGCGCTTTGGTAGTTATGTGTTTGAGCCGTTTGGGGTTGATACACTAGGGCCAATGGGGTCCATGAGAGGCTAAAAAAGGTAATGTATGATTTTATTAGACTCCTATAAATTCCTTCAACTCAGTTTCAACTGTCGCAGGAGTCAGGGTATCCTACATACCGTGTACAATGTTTTTATGTCTTAGAGTCGACGCAGACAGATCCTCAAACCAACGCTTTTGTCTGTCTGTCCGTCTGTGTATCACAAAGTATTTTTTATTTTTTATTAGCCTTGTATGTCCCACTACTGGGCAAAGGCCCCCCATATCCGTCCAGGTACTCTTCTCCTGCAGCCACCTCGAACCAGCCTCTGATGTGCGTCCAGGAGGTCTACTCTCTAAGCACGAAATCCGTAGTTTCGGGCGAAGATACGGGCGTTTCCTACTCCGTATCACTTACGGACATACGATTAGTGAGGGACCCGAACTAAAAACGAATGACAACACGATTGGACAGTTGTCCCTACGCCCGATGTATTTTCAAAACTCATGAATGCAAAAATTAATTGGGCGTAGGGTTCATTTCGAAGTTTCGATCTACTTTTGTACTGGCCCGTATCTTCGTTGACGGACATAGAGAGTAGACCTCCAGATCATCTTGCCACCTCTTTTTAGGCTGGCTTCGTCGGCGCCTTCCATCCTCAGGCACCCATCGTGTTGAGACCTTTGCCCAGAGGTCCTCATGCATGCGGCTCGCGAGACCCGCCTAATCCCATTTGAGCCTGGCAGCCTTTACGCTTACGTCTGCAATTTCTGTTTTTGAGCGCAGCGCTGCGCTCACGAATTAATGTTTATACAGTCAAAACCGTTTACGATGATATCATTTATAACAACACACCAGTTTTAATGACCGAAATCATAGATACAAAATACTTTTTACTCGAAAACATCACCGGTTGTTGCGACTATCGGTTTTTACGACCGAGTAGTCCTTCGATGTCGTTATTACAGATATTGACTGTATTTATATTATCCTTTATTTAATTTTCTCACTAATTTTTATATTTTTAAATATCCCTATACAAAATCAATATAAAAAAACATTTAAAAATATATAAAATAGTAGCCCACCAGCATCGGGAACAGGGTCCGAGCTACCGGTGGTCAGGGCTCTTGAGAGAGGAACCTCCTAACAATACGCGCCGTGTCCAGAAGTACTGCTTTCTGAATCAAGCCCTTGATCCAGCCGCCAAGCGAGAGCCTCTTCAGATGTTGGTCGAGGCTCTTGGCTATTAAACCATTGACTGATACGACTATCGGCACAATGACTGCTATATTTATTATTACGCCTTCTCTGTATGAGAAGAGGCATTTGCTCACCAGTGGAACAGTTACAGGCTGGTATTATTTATTTAATTTATTTATTTATATTTACAGCCACGCCCCTCACGAGCTGTACGCGTACATGCGCCGCTCGCTGGCTCTTGAGATGGATGTGATACAGAACGCGATGGGCACCCCCTACGTGGCGCAGCCGCAGACCGAGAGGAAGTATAGCGAGGTGAGTGTCCTTGTATTTAAGTACATATCTATATACAAATAAATAAAATTAAAGTGTCTGCTTGTAATCTATATATATATAAAACGCAAAAATTGTTTCTACCTATGTCCGTTATAGATTTTGTAACCATCCAATCGATGTGCCCAAACCGGTTTCATTAGATAGGCAATAAGGTGAAGATGGTTTTAGACCACTAAAACAATGCATTAGGCACTATAGTGTAGTAGCACACGCCGGGTATCAGCTAGTTTCAAAATAAAAGCTTTTTACTGAATTCATATGAAAGTACCTAAGCACGGTACTTATAAAAAAAAATCATTTTCAAAATTTTTGTCACTGCTTGTTCCGTCTAATCTCCAAAACGGCTGGACCGATTGTGACGGGACTTATACTGGCAGAGGAGAGTAACTTAGAAAAAGGATTATGGTTCTATGCATAAAAAATTAAAACCGATGAAATCGTTAGCAAAATCCGATTCAAATAGGTAAGTCATATTTTTAATAATTCCATGCGGACGGAGGTCGCGGGCAACAGCCGGTAAAATAAGAAAAAAACAATGGCGAGCCACCAGGCGTTGAAATAGCTGAATCTAAAATGTAACACGTGTACATATGGTTGCCAGGTCGCCAAAACTAATAGCCGGACAGACCAGCCAGTTTGGCCGGACATTTGGGTGAAAAGGCCGGACACCCTACATTATTGAGGGTTTTGTGTCTCGGTATTAATAGGTACGACAAAAAAAAATTATACAACAATATTTTTAGTATATGCGAAATTTGAAACACGTTGTTACGGAATGTGACGGTGGTTTGCATAAGAAAACGCTAGCTACGGAACAGGTTTTAATATATGGTAAACACAAAGAAATATACTAAGATTACTTAACTAATAACTTAACCTATCTACAACTAAGAGGGCGCCAGGAGGATTTTGGCAGGCGTAAAGCGCATGGAACCTTCCAGTCCAAAATAGAACAGCCGGCTGGCGTAGGTCTTCACCAAGTATGTGGTGGCTTTTGTTAACAATAATTTCAAATTTTACATACGGTTTGGCATGTGCACTTGATAATCTCCAAAATAATCCTCAACCAATAAAGGGCGTGACGGTAGGCTGTAACAAGCAGGTAATAATACGTTGAGTAAAAGTAACATAAACTGCACTGGTAATCAGCTATTAATGGCGTAATTAAAAGATAACTCACCCCTTTATTGTTGGATAATTTACAATAAAAATATCGTGTTGTAACCAATTCACTAAATTGCAATGGCGGTATATTGACAATGTTCGCTCTCACCGAGCGACACACGTCTGTCTCTGATTGGTGTTTGCGGTGCTCTGTGTCCTTCAAACTCACGGTGGTCATTATAACTATCTTTGTTTGTTTAGAAAGACTTAGGAACTTACAAAAAGACATACTAGGCGGAGCCGGGGTTTGAACGCGCGACACTTAACACCGCAGTCCGAAATCTGAGATCATCGCTACTTGAGTTATAGTTATTACATTCAAATTTTGGTTCCCGTCATGCCTAGTGGAATGACGTCATTACAAATATCCCCCTCCCAGAAGAAAAAAAAAACCCATTTTTTTTTTTTTATCTTTTTAAGTCGTTTGCATGCCAAATACCTAAGTTCTTGCCCTGCAAGTTTTGCAAACGATACACATTATTGGAGAGTTTCTGTACAATTTTGACTTTTTCAAACTTTGGTGCAAGTTTGGCCATGAATTTATTGCTTGCTTTGGATAAATATTTGGTTTTCTTCCACGCATATTCCCCTTCTGCAAATGTTGACGGTCTAAAATTCTTGTTATAGTGTTTTCTGCTATTGTTATGGGATTTCTTTAGTTTCATCTGAACCTCTTTGTACAAATTTTGTCGTGTCGCGTAATCACTAGCAACATTTTCAAAGTTACACTTTAAGTTTTTGCTCAATTCTATATAATCCAAATCTAGTGCCGAAATGTCAAGAGGTGAAATCGAAACTTCCCTGCCAAGAAATAGGTATGACGGCGTATAACCTGTAGTCTCGTGTACAGCTGTATTTATGGAATGTGCAATACCTTGTAAGTGAATGTCCCATTCGTTATGTTTTTTAACACTCGAATTAGCAGCTATTAGTGTCCCTACTACCCTATTCACCCGTTCGGTCGGATTGCTTTGGGGATGATAAAGAGGTGTATACCATAGATGCGTCTGGTACTTAGCAGCTACTTCTTTGAACAATTGTGACTCAAATTGTTTGCCGTTATCACAAATGATTGCCGTAGGTGCTCCAAACAATAACATTTGACGTTCAACAATTTCACATATTTTGTCTGCCTTTCCCGTTCGCAAAGGAAAGAGTAAAACAAACTTGCTAAACCAACATGACATAACTAATAACATGGTATTACCTGTTTTGCTTCGGGGAAATGGACCCATTAAGTCTAAGGAAATCACTTGCCATGGCCGAGATACATCTCTATGTTGGCCCATCAGTCCAAAAGGATGTTGCTGTGATACTTTATATTTTGCACACGTCTCACAATTACTAACGTAATTCTTTACATCTTTTAGCATGTTAAACCAAAAAAAATCCTTTTTTATTCTGTACAATGTTTTACGCACACCTAAATGCCCAGAATTTATGTCATCATGACTCTTTTTTAACACCTCGTCTTTTAGTTTATCCGGTATAAATAATTTCAAATTGCAACTATCGCTTGGATACTGTTTTAATTTAACTATTCTATAGAGCAGACCTTTATACACAGCCCACTTGGTATTTTTGTTTGGATTTCCATTAATTTGATTCACCTTATTTAGATACCAATCATCTTTGTGTTTCTCCAATACTTTTATGAAATTTGATTCCAAGATATTGATGTCTACTGACCTAGAAAGGGCATCAGGCACTATATTAAGTTTACCTGGCCTATGAACAATATCGAAAGAAAATTGCTGAAGTTTCATAGCCCATCTTGCTAATCTTCCATGAGGATCTTTCATTTTATGAAGCCATAACAATGCCTTATGGTCCGTAATTACTGTAAAATGTGTTCCATCAACGTATGGTCGAAATTTCTCGACTGCATATACCACACTCAAAAGCTCCTTCTCGGAAGCCGAATAACGTTTCTCGCAATCATTTAGCTTCCTACTAAGGTATGCCACAGGTTGATCAGAGTCTTCTGTTTTCTGACATAAAACAGCCCCAATACCCTCATTTGATGCATCACATTGTATAATGAACGGTTTATTATAATCCGGGCATGACACTACCGGAGCAGAAGTGAGCAAGGTCTTAAGGTTCAAAAATGCTTCTTCCGTAGTTTGTGACCACACAAACTTTGTTTTCTTATTTCCCTTAGTAAGATTATGTAAAGGGGCGGCAATCAGAGAAAAGTTTTGTACAAATCGCCTATACCAACTAGCTAACCCAATGAATCTTTTGAGTTCCGTGTAATTATTAGGTCTCGGAAAATTTAATATTGCCGTAACTTTCTCAGGGTCGGTTCTGAGGCCTTCCCTATCCACTATATACCCCAAAAATTTTAAACTAGATCTAGCGAATTTGCACTTTTCAACGTTAACACTCAGATTTGCTTCCTTCAAAATAGTCATAACCCTTCTCAATGCTTCTAGATGTTCATTAAAGGTAGAAGTGCAAATGATGATGTCGTCTAAATATGCCCAAACTTTATCATTATGTGCTTGAAATAAAATGTCCATCAATCTTTGTTGTGTTTGGGATGCGTTAACCAAACCGAAAGGCATAACCTTAAACTGAAATAAGCCTCTACCAGGCACAGCAAAAGTAGTTTTTTCTTTACTCGTTTCTTCTAGTGGTATCTGCCAAAACGCTGATTTTAAGTCTAACGTGCTCAAATATTTCGCACTGCGAAGATTATCAATTATGGTCGTAACTCTAGGTAAAGGATATGTGTCTCTTTTAGTGATTTTGTTTAATTGCCTGCTGTCCAAACATAGTCTATTATCCCCATTTGGTTTTTTGACTAACAGCACTGGTGAGCACCAAGGACTAATGGATGGCTCTATCACATCATTCTCGAGCATATAATCTATTTCTTTCTCTATCTGTTTCTTTATGATTGGTGAAAAGTTATATTGTCTTTGGTAAGCAGGTTTGTGGTTTTCTGTGTCAATGTTATGATTTAGTATAGAAGTTCTACCTAACCCTACTCCAATAGTCTTCCTCATTTCTGAAACTAGCAAACCCAATTCCTGTTGTTGCCTTACACTTAAATCTTCGATAGGTATGATTGAAGTTTTAGTCGTTTCTAACAGCGAGACTTCTTTGTTTATTAAGGCGCAATCGCTCTTTAGCTTAACTTGGATGCCAAAAGCATCAAAAAAATCCTTGCCGAGTAATAAATCTTGAGATAAACCAGGGATGACCAACATTGCCATAATATGAAATTGGTCATCAAACGACACCGGCACATCAAAGGCCTCAGTAATGGTGTGATAAGTTCCATCTGCTGTGGACAGCCTAGCTCCCGGCAAAACGTACGAGCGCAGGCCTAATGCCGTTAAAACAGTAGCAAACTTAGAACTTATTACTGACAAGTTTGCTCCACTGTCTAATAAACCTATACAGTCTCGTCCCATAACCTTGAATTTAATAAAATTACGATTGTCATTTTCGTTGTGGAACATTTTACAGATTTCATTGTGTTTGAAGAAATGCTGTAAGGTATGTAACCAATCCTGCCATTCTTTGCTTTGTTTTTGTAGGGGAAGCACTACTTGGCAGGTTTTGTGCCTTCCCCTAAAGCGTTTCCCTTACACGGGCAGTTTTTCGAAGTAACCCCAAAACGACCGCACTTATAACAAAATAGCCGTTGCTTAATTGCCGTGCAGGCTCTAAAAAGATGACCTGTTTCTCTGCAATTCCAGCAGCGACTGCCTACAGTTTTTTTTTCTGCTATCTCTGCAACTACAGCCGTTTCATTAATTTCTTTATTGATACTAAACGTGCCAGGTTTATAAGCCAGATCTGGCTCTAATATAATTTTATGACTTTGTGGCTCCTGAAAGTTGTCACAATTACGTTTGGTTCTTTCCAATAATTGCAATACGTCAACCAGATCCTCAACAGACCCAAAGATGTCCCTACATACAGCTCTTTGGAAATATGGCTGTAGATTTCTTATTATGACCTGAATTTTTTCGTTTTGTGAAATTTTATTAGGTAACCTCTTAAACATATTCTGCATAACGAAAATGTAAATAACTGCTGACTCGTCTTTACCCTGTGTTCTAGCCTTAATCTCCTCCAACAGTTCTTCCTGATAATAAGGAGATTGAAAAGTGCGTTTGAGAAGAAAGACCAGCTCCTCCCAATCACATACTCTGTCCTTATTCGCCCTATACCATATAAGTGCATCGCCCTCAAAGAAATCAATGGCATATCTCCACAAATCAATATCCCTAGCATTGCGAGCTTCTTTTATTTCTTCTACTCGTTCTATAAAAGCATTCACACTTAAATTATTTCTACCGGAGAACTTTATACCCCAAGTACTGATAGGAATTAATCGATGAATCACCCCGTCCTCCATGGTGGAACAGCGAAACAATTTTTGAGTTTTAAACTTGTCATCAAAACAATCCTCAAAAGTGCAAGTCTTCCTTTCTATTTGCGGGTGACTTAAATCCTTGGAAGTCGTTGCTGCTACGACGTTGCTACTTTCCTCCATCTTTTTAATAATTTTGTTACCAATCTCACCTAAGGTTTCTACTAAATTATGTTTGTCCTCAGCTGATAAATCACCTTCTGTTGGTGATTCATCTCGCTCCTCTAACAAAGCTAATAAACTGTCTCCCTTGTTTTTTAGTTCCAATAATTGTTTTGTTTCGGCGTCTGATTCCGGTTTGATGAAGGCTAATCTGTTTTGAACATGAATCAATCTAGATACCAATCTCCTAAATAATGATTTATCCGGCCTGTCTGACAATTCCGAAATATATTGTGTTAGTACCTTAAGTTTTGACGCGCATGTTTCAAGTTCCACCGTAGTGGAATCTAAAGTTTGTCTCGGAGCTTTTATCTCATGGCTGTAATCCCCAGTTTGTTCACTTACAAGTATTTCCTTTAATAGTTTCCGTAATACTGGGACAACCGCCCTCACACCTACACCTCGACACGCCAGTTCAAACTCTAATTCATCTTTTAAGAGGTAGAGAGGATCCATTTTCAATTATGACAAGAGAATATATGATTGACTTATGGTAAAAACAAAAGTAACCGCCCGGTATGATTTCGCAATAAGAAAGATTTTTTTTTTTTTTTTTTTACCAATTTTGCATCAAGCGTTGCACAAATATTCCTATGACAATTTTTAAAATCATATGCAAATGACGAAACATTAAAAATTACCTAAGCTACCCGCTTACGGTAAATAACAACACAAAAACAGACTTACGATGTCAAGTTATTACGTAAATTTAGTAATGAGTATACAAAAAAAAAACTCACAACTCAATACCATATTAAAAATTCTGAAGAAACAAACAAAAAAAAAAACAATAATTCACTACAAACCACTAATTAGAATTTTAACGTTAGGCGCCATGTTACGGAATGTGACGGTGGTTTGCATAAGAAAACGCTAGCTACGGAACAGGTTTTAATATATGGTAAACACAAAGAAATATACTAAGATTACTTAACTAATAACTTAACCTATCTACAACTAAGAGGGCGCCAGGAGGATTTTGGCAGGCGTAAAGCGCATGGAACCTTCCAGTCCAAAATAGAACAGCCGGCTGGCGTAGGTCTTCACCAAGTATGTGGTGGCTTTTGTTAACAATAATTTCAAATTTTACATACGGTTTGGCATGTGCACTTGATAATCTCCAAAATAATCCTCAACCAATAAAGGGCGTGACGGTAGGCTGTAACAAGCAGGTAATAATACGTTGAGTAAAAGTAACATAAACTGCACTGGTAATCAGCTATTAATGGCGTAATTAAAAGATAACTCACCCCTTTATTGTTGGATAATTTACAATAAAAATATCGTGTTGTAACCAATTCACTAAATTGCAATGGCGGTATATTGACAATGTTCGCTCTCACCGAGCGACACACGTCTGTCTCTGATTGGTGTTTGCGGTGCTCTGTGTCCTTCAAACTCACGGTGGTCATTATAACTATCTTTGTTTGTTTAGAAAGACTTAGGAACTTACAAAAAGACATACTAGGCGGAGCCGGGGTTTGAACGCGCGACACTTAACACCGCAGTCCGAAATCTGAGATCATCGCTACTTGAGTTATAGTTATTACATTCAAATTTTGGTTCCCGTCATGCCTAGTGGAATGACGTCATTACAACGTATCTAGTATTTTTATGTAAAGAATGTATGTACAAAATTTCAAAACTGTATCATGAGAAATCACAAAGTTATAAGCTTGTTATGTTACCTGGTTGTCCGTACAAAAACATGCTCACCACGCGGCGCCCCACTGTGCGCCCGCGCCTAATGCCTGTGTTGTGCGCGTATGATTGCGGATAGGTACTTAGTGTCGCTCGGTGTCCAACTCGTAACCTTTTTTAAATATTTTTGGGACAAAATATAACATGATATAAAAATTGTATGTACGAAATGTAAAAAGCCTAACAAAAGCCGGACACCGTTTATTTTGGCCGGACACGCAATCAAAAAGCCTAAATATGTCCGGCTTTATCGGAACGCCTGGCAACGCTACGCGTACATATCACATGGCACATACATAACGTTACGATCAATGTTTACTATATTAGATTCTCATTTGCTCAAATTTAAACACTTTGTAGGAAAATCTCGTTGCTAAATAATAAACAGCCGCGGGTCGATCTTCAAGGTTAACTCGCACTTGCCAAGGTCGATCTATGGATGGGTGAACACCCATTGCCTACCTGTAGATCTTTGACAGTCGTTACATGTAGTCAGTGGCGTGAAAGTCTGACACCCAATCTTACCAAGGGGTATCGTATTACCCAGTACTAACTGGGTTGTGGAGGTCAGATAGGCAGTCGCGCCATGTAAAATACTGGTTTTCAGCTGCATCCGGTTAGACTGGAAGCCGACCCTAACTTATTTGGAAAAAGGCCGGTAGATATTGATGCTGAGATTTGCAAAAGAGAATATCAGTACACAAACAGTACATTTATAGACTTATCTCGTTTCCTACAAGCAGTTCAGCATTAGGCTCCATTTGAGAGCCAACTGCAACAGTTTTTAATAACTAACATGCGAAACAACTCGTTCAGTATAAAAATTTTGGGTGTGTTTTGATGGCGACCGCATTGATAACAAAGTAATTGATAACGTTCTGATAACGAATACTATGAACTACTGTTTGTTATCAAATGATTCTGTACTAACCGTTTAGATAGTAGACACACATAACATCACGCCTGAAATGCCCTAAGGGTTATGCAGAGGTGTACCTTATAGTACGCCCACATTTCACCAGTTATGTTTAAGCCCCATGATTTCAAGGGCTTCATCGGCTGTTCCATTCACTTTGACCGTGTAGGTATTGCACTTTTGTTGAAACAGATTATTTTTTTAAATAACCGAATCAATTATAAAACGGGTAGGTAATTTTTATATATTTTTTTAAAATCTGAAATCGGTAAGTGACAACACCACCCGTATCAAAACGCGGCCCGTCTAATACTAGCCCTATAACCGCGCTTTCACACACACAAACGCAGACGTTTATTCGATAAACGGGTGATTCTCGTCTTTTGAAAAGGGCTTCATTCTGAAATAGTGTCAAATTAAAACAACTAAAAAAGCAACGTTTATTATTATCGACCAGGTACCGTAATTTATATTGATTACTCGCTGACCCGCGCAGAATCGGTCCAGCCGTTCACGCGTGATGCCGTGACCAGGGAAAATAGGGATTCATTTTTATATATATAGATTTACGTCTTCTATGTCAACCTCCTGAATTTTGACGAGGATGCAAAACTACAGCTTGTGTAGTCCTCCTGACAGTTTTCGGTCACTGCGGCCAATCTTAGCGAAGATTAACCATCACAGGTAGGCCATCGCAGACACAGGTGCACTCTCTGTTCCCTCACTCTCACAGTCCGATGGGACGGCAACCCGACACGACCCGAGAGAGATCAGGCGCAGGACCAACGGCTTAACGTGCGCACCGAGGCACGGGGCTGTCATACCGCCAACTTCCGAAATTTTTTGTTACTACTGAGATATTTCTTATTACTAATCTCTAATCTTCTTTTCTTATTAATTTCTTAATTTTTTTTTCTGTATGCATTGTGCCATTAAGTCCGCCTATGTACCACTATTGTACATGAAGTTTAAATAAATAAATTTGAAACGGAAAAACCCAATAGCACTTTTTTGCCCGACCCGGGACCCCACGCTCTGGTCTCGCGACCACGAGACTGAAGGGGCAGTCAACAGGAATCCATAAGGCTAACAACACAATGATCTTCCTTCACAGTTGATAACAGGCCTGCAGACAGTTCGGCAGAAGGTGAACATCGTCGGCGAAGAGATCCGCACGCTGCAGGCCAACATCGAGTCCTTCTCGCTGCAGTACCACGAGTGTCTCAAGAACAAAGGTAATAAACGTCGCGCCTGTAATCACCGAAGGGTTAGGCAGGGGTGTACAGTGATGAGCGATGATGTGAACACGTTGCAAAATTCAAAAGTGATTGAAATATTCAGTCATGATTGGGGGGGGAGAATGTGACATTCAATTGTATATTTCCGTGGACGAAAATAAATAATAAAATGTCTGGCGTGGTAATTTTTTTTTTGCCTATGATGAATTGAAAGTGGAGTATGAAGAATTAAGTGTGAACAAAAAATGATGTTTTCAATAAAAATACACGCGTGATGCTGGGTGGGGTAGACAAAAACCTCACCACGTATCACATGATTAGGAAGGCCCCAAAATAGTTTGAACGCCTGAATATGCCCCAGGCTCATTAACACTTCCGGCACTAAGCACCAAGCATACGGTTCGAACAATAATTCGTTCGCGTGCCCACAACCCGCCTCCCGAGTCGTCGCTATACGTAGCTAATTATAGTGATCTTTATTATTTTGACAATAACCTCGCTGTTAGACTGCAGCTGTCATTGTGTAGATGACGCGCATACTAGTAAAATTAATGAATAAACGGATTATTAAAATATTAACTTCGCAGTGAAAGTGTCAATCCCGCATATTTTTAGATTCGTTGTACTGTAGACGACCTAACAGTACATTTATGCTTGAAACCGGGCATTAAAGTTGATGTCTTGTCTTCCAGGTCACATGAACTACCTCCAGCAGTCGATGACCAACGAGCGCCGCGACCTGGTGGCGTGTCTGCGCGTGCAGATCGAGGAGACGGAGAGGAAGCTTAACGCTCTGGTAAGCACACTGCTTCTGTATATAATAATAATGTTAAATGAGAATAAGGACGTTCTTATTCTTTGTATACAAGATTAGCGACCCGCCCCGGCTTCGCACGGGTGCAATGTAGATACTAATGTTTTCTCTACTATAATATGCATGTATTACATATAAACCTTCCTCTTGAATCACTCTTATCTAATAAAAAACCGCATCAAAATCCGTTGCGTAATTTTAAAGATCTACGCATACATAGGGACAGACAGACAGCGGGAAGCGACTTTGTTTTATACTATGTAGGGATTAAAAGATATACACACAAATTGCAATACATATATAGCTTTTGCTCGCGGCTTCGCTCCCTTTATGTGCTGAAATTAACCCACCGGAACTCTTTAAATGTAGCCTATGACACTCTGAGATAATGTAGCTTCCCGTTAGTGAAAGAATTTTCGGAATCGGATCAGCAGTTCCGAAGATTACTCGCCACATATAAACTCACAATTAATATACAAGGTGTAGTTTTGCAACCTCATCAAAATTCAGGAGGTTGTCATAGAAGACGTAAATAATCAATATAAATTACGGTGCCTGGTCAATAATAATAAACGCTGCTTTTTTATTTGTTTTAATTTGACACTATTTCAGAATTAAGCCCTTCTCAAAAGAGGAGAATCACCCGTTTATCGAATAAACATCTGCGTTTGTTTGTGTGTGTGAAAACGCGGTTATAGGGCTAGTATTAGAAAGGCCGCGTTTTAATACGGGTGGTGTACACTTATCGATTTCCGATATTAAGAAAAAAATATGAAAAATTACCTACCCATTTTATTATTGATTCTAGTCGAGAATCATTAGCATAGTTACCTCCTTGAATTTGAAGAGGATGCAAAACTACACCTTGTATATTTTACCTCTTTATAAAATTAGTATAGATGCACTACGGTGAGCTAAACGCAGAATTGGGTTTTCTTACAGCAAACCTTACTTTGCGAGATTTGCAAAAGAGTATATATCTATGTGCGTAAACAGTACATTAAAAAAATGTATTAACTAATTTAACTGTTAGTTTTCGTGTATTTTAAACCGATTTCAAAAAAAGGGACGAGGTTCTCAATTCGGATGGTTTTTTTTTGTGTGTTTGTTACCTCATATCTTCGTCATTTATGAACCGATTTGAAAAAAATTTCTTTTGTCTGAAAGGATACACTTCCCGATTGGTCCCATAGAAATTTTATCAAAATCGGTTTAGTAGTTTGGTTTTTAAATCAAAATAATTATGTGGTACAAAAATATGTTATCCAAGTAAAAGTAATTGCGAAATTGATAGTTACACACAATCAAGTAAACACGCGCACGTGAATCGGAGTATCCAATAGGTCATGTTATTTTATTTTATTTCATTTTTTGTATTTAGTTTTTTAAAGTGTCATGTCTTGTCATTACTAATATTAGTATCTCATAAGCATTTCTGTGTTACTAACAAATTCTATGGATGTATATCTGAAATAAAATAATAATAATAATAGTTGACAAGGCCTTGTGTGTGATACGATAACTAAAAAGGGTAAAATAAAAAACTTTTTGCAAAAAATAACCATCTTCCAAATTTTTTTAATATATTTTTACTTTCGGTAGTCGGTGGCAAAAAAAGTCAATGAAACAAACAATAGTCACCGACTTCCGAAAGTAAAGTTATTTACAAGTTTTTAGTGTTTTTTTGGGAAGTCGGTTATTTTTTTTGCAATATTTTTTTATTAATTTGTCTTAATTTAATATAATAATAATAATAAAAACGTTTATTTCGGAGACTTGCTCCATAGATCTTTGTTAGTGATACAACTTACGTAACTATGTTAGTACTTACATTTAATTAAAAATAATAAAATAAAATTTAAACATACAATTATATTAATTCATGTATTTTCCTGTAGTATATATATGTCGGAGAAAGCGATAACTTTTAAACATCAAGTTGCTGATTTGACCATTGTAGTAGGGGTAAACGCCGTGACGTCAGATGTTGTTTTAATGGCGGCACGTGGACAGAGTCGTTTTGTAGAGTGGGGATTGTGCCGAGATCACTTTTGCTCGGAACTCCAACCAAGTCACTCCTTCAGAACGAAACTGTCGGTTTGTCCATTTTGTGGAGATTATTTGTTAGTGTTATTTAATGTAAATTTGTGTTAAATAATAAACTGTGATTTTTGTGTACCGAAACCGAAACTATTATTTTAACATTTCATCATGAACCTGGTACCACCGAACCCTAATGACAACGGCGCTATCGCTCAGCCATCGCTTACGCCGTCATCAGAAGTGGGATCTGGACTCGATTCCCACTGGCGTGCTATGTTCGAGATGCAGCAGAAGAACATGATGCAGCTGATCGAAGCCATCAGGACACCAACAGTGGCACCTCAGATCATGCTGCTAGAAATTAATCCGGAACTACCAGATACCGATCCACGTGCTTGGTGCGATACTATCGATATTTGCCTCGACGAACGTCCACTGGAGGGTGCATCGCTTATTATAGCTCTGAGCAAAGCCCTGAAAGGTAATGCGTCATCGTGGCTGTCGCAGATTTCGCATGCAGGCATGACGTGGCAGCATTTCCGCGACTTATTCCTTGCGCGTTATGCATCCACTGAAACTCTTGCTGCATCGCTTGTTAACATCCACAACGGCCGGCCGAAGGAGGGCGAATGTCTCGCAGCGTACGCCAGCCGCCTAATGACTACCCTGTTGGCTCGATGGAAGAATCGAAGCCATGAAGAAATAGCCACGTCGTATGTGCTCGCTCATGTCTCTCAGTTCGACTCTTGGCTTAATCGCTTGGCGTTTACTAGCGAAATAACGTCACGCAACAAGTTACTGCAGGAGATTAAGGCGAGTGCAAGTCTGAAGCGGAAGTTCGATCGCAGTACCGGTGATGGCGCCACTGATGCAAAGCGTTTAAAGCCACAAACTTCTACTATGTTCACGTGCCATAAGTGCGGAAAACCGGGACACAAAGTGGTGAACTGTCGTTCGAAGTTTACGCAGCCTGCTGGAGCTAACGCCCAGAAAACTACACCGGCGGCGACTTCATCGGGTTCCAGCAAAAGAATAACGTGTTTACGTTGTGGAGAAGCCGGACACATCTCTACGAACTGCCAACGCGGCAGTGCGGGTGGCGCGTCATCGTCGGCGGGCAGCGCTGCCAACGCAACGGCGGAGCGACGCGCGCGTCGATAGCTGCGAAATAGCAGGTGTTTGCGGGCAATTGGAACAATCCGGTGAGTCGTTTTCATTTTGTTTTGATTCCGGCGCCGAGTGTTCTCTCGTTAAACAAAATGTAGCTTATAAATTCTCGGGCAAACGTTCACTTTCAACCGTGCAAGTAATGGTATCGGTAATAATTCGAATGTTTTTAGCACTGAACAAATTCTTAGTGATGTTGTGGTCGACAATAACGAACTGTCAATTTTATTTTACGTACTACCCGACGATTGTATGAAATACGATGTTATGATCGGACGCGATATTTTGACACTTGGCTATACGGTACATTTAACTGAATCTACCCTACGTATTTCGAAAGTCACAAATGTAGGTTGTTGCGATTTACCTCCCGTAATTGATCTTTACAATGTTGATTCTGATATTTCAAACGAAAACAAGGACCGGTTGACGTCCCTTTTGAATGAGTATTCGAATGCTTTTATCAATGGTTGACCGTTAACTCGAGTGACTACGGGTGAATTAAACATTCGATTAGTGGATCCAGCACGTACGGTACAACGTCGCCCACATAGGCTTAGTCTCCATGAGCAGCCAGCACCACTAAAGCTTTGAAGTCCAGCGTTGCTTTATTTGGCTCTCCTAGTCGTATAATCGCCGACCAAGGTCGTTCCTTTGCCAACAAAGTGTTGAAGGAGTTTTGCGATTCACACAACATTTCCTTGCATTTAATTGCTACGGGATCTAGTCGCGCGAATGGTCAAGTCGAAAGGGAGATGGGTTTGTTAAAGGGTATGCTAACCGCGGTAGAGACGTCGGAAAGGTCGTGGCAGGATGCTTTGGACGATGTACAGTTGGCTATCAACTGCAAAATGAACCGTGTTACGAAATCAAGCCCCTTAGAGCTTTTGATAGGAAAAGTTGCTAGGCCTCTGACGCTAATCGCTTATAATGACGATGATGAAACCGGAATTGACCTAACAGAAGCGAGAGAACACGCGGTGGACGGTATTAAGAAGAGTGCGGCTTATGAAAAAGCCCGTTTTGACAAAAATAAGGCCAAAGTAGTTAATTTCAGTGTTGGTGATTTGGTATTAATCAAAAATGAAAAAAAAAAGAAACCAAACTAAACCCAAATTTAAAGGTCCTTTCAAAATTTTAGAGTTGCTTGAAAACGATCGCTATGTTTTAAAATCTTTGAATGGTAATAGAACCTACAAGTACGCTCACGATCGTATACGAAAGATGCCTCTAAGTAGTGTTCCTAATGAGTTAAACGTAGAGGACGGTGATGAAAGTACCTCCACCGAGTAGTAGACACATACCATGGCTATTTGGTCGCACCGTACGCACTAGTCTGTAGTCGTAATTGCAGCTCACTTGTGAGCTGTTCAGGGGGCGATGGGCAGCTGGTGGTACGGCGGGGACCTGGGTCTCAATGGAGACTATTGTTGTTTTGGTCTTGTACTGACCTGGGAGTCGCAGACTCTATGTGATGTGTGTGGTCGTATCACATGAGGTGATGACGATATGGGTGGCATAAGTGTCACTAGCTGCTGCGGCAGCTGGGCCATGAGCGTTGTATGTGATCGAAGTTGATTTAGTTGCTGAGTAAATATGATTGTGACTTAGAGGAACCTTTTGTTTGATAACTGTTATTTTCAAGTTATGCTATTCCATAAAGATGTGGTCAGGTTGACCGAGCCTGTACTGTTGCTCCAAATTTGACTGTTTGGTTACAGGTACTCACGAGGACGTGTAACTTGTCAGGCTGGCCGTGTCGGAGAAAGCGATAACTTTTAAACATCAAGTTGCTGATTTGACCATTGTAGTAGGGGTAAACGCCGTGACGTCAGATGTTGTTTTAATGGCGGCACGTGGACAGAGTCGTTTTGTAGAGTGGGGATTGTGCCGAGATCACTTTTGCTCGGAACTCCAACCAAGTCACTCCTTCAGAACGAAACTGTCGGTTTGCCCATTTTGTGGAGATTATTTGTTAGTGTTATTTAATGTAAATTTGTGTTAAATAATAAACTGTGATTTTTGTGTACCGAAACCGGTTTAAGGTTTTAGTGTAAATCGGTTGAAATATGACGATTATTCGTGGGATGAGTCGGAAAAAGTCAAGCCGCCTAATATGCTCTACCACCCGTGCGAAGCCGGGGCGGGTCGCTAGTAATAATATAGTATATTTTTTGATCAATATAAGTTTTGATCTACATTTTAACCCCATTAAGAGCGTTTACGCCGTCCATGCGCTGTTTGACTCCAAAACAGTACTTTTCAAACCCTTTAATACCATCAACCCTTTATTTTACAAAAATGATAATTACTAATAACTTTAGGAAATTTCGTTGTCTCAATAGTTGGGGAGAAAAATATTTCAATTAATAGAGTATTGGTAAATTGTATCAAGATAACTCAACAGAGGTTTTCTTAATTTCCCTTTTAGCGTCAGTTTCGACGCTCTAATTATAGGAAACCACTCGCAAACCTAATTAGATTTTTTTTTTACCTATTGCTAAGATCCTAAGGAATATAGTTGGAGAAGAAAATTTTTTGATTTAGGTTTCTTTATATAAGAAATTAAAGTTCAAACAATGTAAAATATTAAGGAATTAAAATGATTTTTTCACCGATATATCTTACTTGATTTAATATAATAATAGCATAATATAATAGAAGAACATATGCTTTAAAACATCCAATTTAAAATTTCAAATAATTTACAGTGATTATTTTTCTATAAATATTTGAAAACTACTATAAATCACTGCGCGCGAGCAATTTCAAATCAGACCGCCGCGAGGCTTTCTAGAGAGAGGACATGTCGCTCGGCGCTCTGCCTGACCCGAGTTGACCTTAGTCGTACTTGGAAGGATAGCGGACGTTTATAGTGTGATTAAAAAATCTTGGTACTTTGATGATTAAATTTTTTTATTATTATTTTTGATGACTGACAATATTTTTAGTGACAACCAATATCTACCCAATTTTTTTACATACGAATTTTATTTATTAAAACTTTTACTTATTTTTTTGTAAATAAGAACATAAATTGTTTTTAAAGTTAACGCCAACCTATTGTATTTCCCTCATAAGAGGTGTCACTAAGAGGAACATCGCGTCAGGTTAAAATATAATATAAAATAAACGTAAGTAAATCCGTATAAAGTGATTTATTTGAATAGAATAAGAAATATTTATTAATCAGTCACAAATCAATAATAATTAACGAAGTTCGGTTTCTTTCTAAAGTTTAGATCAACAAATTCATGTTTGAATAACTAAAAAACGACTTTAATATTAATCATAATTATAGCTATACTTGCAATATATTATTGAATACTTATTTTATGCACTCGTACTTTAGTAATCCGTGTACGTTCAAATTCAAATTCAAATTAAATTTTACTACAACAATTGCACTCGAACGGATCATAGTGGGTTAGTTTGACTATAGCGCGCGAGAGCGCGCCAGCGCTATACACACAGGCACGCGCGCTTCTGTGTGTGTAAAAAATGCATTGAATTACCTAAACTTGACTTCGCGCGATAGACGTAAACGCTCTTAAGTTAACTCATGAAACTTCTCCATTGTCACATGTTAAAGCCCAGTTATTGTTCAAGGGTATCAGTTAAAACAGTCGGCTAATGTTATATGTTGACACGTTCCAGGTGGCACAGATCAGCCAGTCTCAGATGGAGCTGGTGGACCACATGAAGGAGAACATCGCGAACCTGCGCCAGCTGCAGAGCCAGGTGCTGGACGAGGAGCTCATCAAGTGAGTACACACCATGCTGGTGACTCGAAATCAAATCAAATCAATATCAAAAGTCATTTATTCAAATTAGGCTGATAATCAGCACTTTTCGAACGTCGAGTTTACAAGAGACAGTCCCCCAAAACGACACTTCCTAGTGTTTTAGCTGGGAAGAAGAAGTGGCGGAACAAACTCCCCAGAAATAACTATGACTAATATCGTTGATGTTAATAGGGAGGCGCCAATGTAGCCCGCGAAATTCAAATTGTCTTGGGTTTTTTGCTATTTACGTGATTGTATGTCACTGTAATCTTCACTAATCGTCCCCAGATGGAAACGCGAACAGCAACTAAGCGGTAACGGCGTGCCGATGCAGTCGAACCTGAACACGATCCAGGAGTGGTGCGAGCTGCTCGCCGACCTGATCTGGCTCACGCGCCAGCAGGTCAACAACGTGGCGCGCATCAACACCAAGACCATCGTGGAGCTGCGCCAGCCGCACCTCGCCGAGATGCTCGACGAGATGAGCAAGCAGGTCGCCACCCCTACACGCTATAGTATAGCAAGCGCCAGATATACGTGGAATAAAGTTCATTGCCCTTTCCTTAATTTCTCTGCGTAGGTACGCGGACAATAAATTACGAGACATTTTTTATTACTAAAAAAAAGGACCACGATAGATGTCGATTCAGGACAGCTTTATGTCATTGTTATTGTTTTCGGAATTAAGTATGTCAATAAATGTATGTGGGTCAATGACCGTTATTACACGTTTATCTGGCGCTTACTATAATACTATAACATCACGCCTCTCACCCTCGAAGAGTTAGGCAGACGAAGAAAGAAAATAGGCTTAACTGCCACATGCCCCAAGTGAACACAAAATTAAATTAACAACAAAAAATATAAAAATAAACTACTCTAAACAAAAAAAAATAAACCGAAGTCTGAGGTGTACCTAATAGGGCACCACACTATACCGGACGCCTTACTTAGCGCAATGGGTTCGATTCCCGGGACGGGCAAAGTGCTATTGGGTTTTCCATTAGGAACTTCTCAGTAGTAGCCACGGAGTCTGGATTCGTGCCCGATTGATGGCAATAGGGTCGCTCCCTATTTAACCTTTTGAACGCCATTGTTGCCTATACGTGACAAGCAAGCGCGTGCCTTTTACGTCAACGACAAAAAAATGCAGTATAACACGAAATAAACAATCAAATTATTACTTTTGTGTGTTTTAGTTGTATACCTTAAATATTTAAGCTCTTGTCTTTTCTCTTTCATAATATTGTATATCGATAAAGTTTTAGAATTCCTATTCTTTTTTAATGTATTTTTTGTATGCGGTGAAATTGTGGCTTGGCGTGGAGGGCACGCGCGTGCGTTTATGCTCTGGCGTTGAAAAGGTTAAACTTAAACATAATTGGTGAAATATGAGTGTACCATTAAGTGTACTTCTGCATAACTCTTCGCGAAACACAAGCGTGATGGAAGTGAATTAAACAAGACAGAAACACGTTTCAGAACAGTGGACGAGCAAACTGACAAAAAACATCCAATCATTGAAATTGCAGACCTGGCCCAACATTCCCAATTAGTTTTGCGGTCGGCGCAGCATGTCTTCTTCTTCCATACTTCTCTATTACTCGTCATCTCAGCAGCACCTTTCTAGCCATATCATACTTCACACAGTCCATCCATCGTTTCTTTGGTCTTCCTCTACTCTTATACCCATCCACTATTTGTTGTTCGTGTGTTACAGGTAACCGGGTTGCTGTCAACCCTGGTTACGTCTACCTTCGTGATTGAGAAGCAGCCGCCGCAGGTCATGAAGACCAACACACGGTAAGAAAATAAGAGTTAATTTTACGAGCTGGGTACGGGATTAATTGAAACACTACAACAATTAAACAGCAAATATAGCCGTGAAATTAGTGTCCGCAAATTCAAAAGTAAATTGTTTTTATTTCTAATATAATATTACTGTATGAAGAATTTTTTAATAATAAAACTTGACATTACCAGCCTTTTAATACAATTAACCATTAAAATGCATGTAAAAATAAATTAACATTGATTAATTATTTATTAATAATAATATAGACATTATTTACTCAAACGCGACTTTGTATTGTATACATTCAGAATTATTACTAAAAACGATAATATTTCGCACGTCCTCAAAAAAACCGTCGTAACACAAAAAAAAACAATTTTGAGATATTATACTTTAAAGTTTTTTTTGTGTCCGGCCGATGATATCCGTAAAAAAACATTCGCGTGTGTCATTCTGTGATTTAATTATTTTCGCAGAACCTATACTTTTTGAGTTTTTTTTTTTCAATTATAGATCTAGGAGAATTGCCATTGAGATGGGTGTTATCTAAAAACCTAAAATTTTTGTGTTATGACAGTTTTTTAGAGGACGTGCGATTTGTACACCAATTTCATTGGTGGGACATAAAACTCGACTAAAATGTTTACATAAGACCTTTATTGTAATACCTGTGTTGACAAATTGATTGAAAAATTTCTATATATGTGGGGGTGGAGGGGGGGTTCAGAATAATGTACTGAGTATGTGGTTTCCGTTTTCGCGACGGAGTCCCTTCCACCTCGTATGTAAAAATCTGCTGTTCAGTACATTTTGATGAGTTAGGCGAACATAACGCACCTTAAGTAATATAAAGGCTTAAAACAAAAAAGTAGTTTTTTGGGAATACGTGTTTAAAGATTCTGAATTGCAGTAAGAACGGGAGACGAGCGGGGGGAGTGTGAGAGAGATAACCGAGTCGTTAATGTTCTTTTTCTCTCTCTTTCAGCGTTAGCCGGTTGATAATATCGTTTTGTGCCCTTAACATTCAAAATCAAACTTTACAAAAATTTTGACTTGAGTCCTTATATTACTGAAGGTGCGATAAATGCACTGAACAGCTGATTTTTTTTTTCGCGGTTCCAGGTTTGGTCCCATAGTAAAAGTTGTTCGTTATAATGAGTACAATGACCCCTTAAGAGGATTGAAACGACTTAACTGTAACCATGTATAATAATGTGTTGTGTATTTGCGGCAGCTTCACGGCCACGGTCCGGTTGCTGGTTGGGGGTCAGCTGAACGTATACATGACGCCTCCCAGAGTCAGCGTGAGTATGACTAAACTGCTTTATATTTTACTAGCTTATGCCAGCGGCTTCGCCCGCGTGGAGTTTGACCCACGGAATCGTGCCACAGGGATAAAAAGTAGCCTATGTGCTATGCCAAACTGTAATCTATCTCTGTGCCAAATTTTATCCTGATCCAATCACCCGTTCTGGCGTGATTGAGTAACAAACATCCATCCATCCAAACTTTCGCATTTATAATATTAGTATAGATTAGCTGTACCGCGCAACTTCGTCTGCGTAACATTTTTGATCGATGCTCCGTTCCTATTGGTCGCAGCGTGATGTTACATAGCCTATATCCTTCCTCGATAAATGGGCTATCAACCACTAAAATATTTTTTTCAATTCGAACCAGTTGTTCCTGAGATTAGCGCGTTCAACCAAACAAACAAACTCTTCAGGTTTATAATATTAGTATAGATTAGCGACCCGCCCCGGCTTCGCACGGGTGCTATGTAGATACTAATGTATTCTCTACTATAATATGCACGTATTATACATATAAACCTTCCTCTTGAATTTTATTTTATAGTTGCTTTTTTTATATTTTGTATTGTGTACTTGTGGCGTGTGCCAATAAACGTTTTTTCTTTCTTTCTTTCTTTCTTTCTTGAATCATTAAAAACTCTTATCTATTAAAAATAACCGCATCAAAATCCGTTCCGTAGTTTTAAAGATCTAAGCATACTTAGGGACAGACAGACAGCGGGAAGGGACTTTGTTCTATACTGTGTAGTGATTTATCGTGTGGTTAGTGCCTATCCTGGTGTCAGAGTTTTTATGCCGCCCATGGGCCCCTGACTTGGCTTTACATGCCGTCGAGAAATATCTCTCAGGCTGGTCTCCTCACGATGTTTTCCTTCACCGAAGTAAGTGATAATTATACAATACGCACATCATAACGAAAAATCAGAGATGCGTGTCTTGGGTTCGAACTCGTAACCTATGACTTGGTAGTCCGACGGCCACACCACTAGGCTATCGCTGTTTCTTTATTTATTTGACACACATGCACAATATTACAGATGATATCTGAAATATACATTCTTCGCTTGTGATTGAACAAGAAGTTTTATGCTCACGTGTAGTAATCTATTTATTTTTTAATAAACTTGGTTTTTAAATATTTACTGTTACATAGGTCTCTCCCGGTTGTTTCAAAAAAGCTGTTTCCTACAAAACTGCTATACCCACATGATGAAAATTTATCCAGGACAAACGGATTTCTTTTTTAAATAAACTTGTTTTTTAAATATCTACTGTTAAATAGGTCTCGTAGGTGTACCCACACGATGAACAAACAGATCCAGGACAAACAGATTTTTTTTTTAATTTACCGAGGAAAAATTTCTATGCGGTGGGGGTTCAAAATGATGTCCTGAAAACGTGGTAACCACTTTAGCGTCAATGTCCGTTCCTATATGCTTATCTCGCGGGAGATCTTGCGCGATACAGGATTTTTTTGTGCGGCGAGATTGATGTTTTATTTATTTAATTTGGCTCCTCAACAATGAGTACACTATTACATAAAAATAGGATAATATTTAAACTTAAGTCTAAGTGCCCCATCACTTAAAGAAGAGCACTACATGCACTATGTTATGCGCCTAAACAGCTAGTGTAACGTCGAAAAAATAAAAAAACAAAAACAGAATAAGAACAAATTAAAACAGAATGAAAATAACAGAAATATCCAAAATGTGACGGTAGGCCAAACAGAATTAAACTTAATTACGTTAGTTATTATGCGAAGTATGATTTAGGATTTTCTTTACAGTAGGCACTGATGTATGAAATAAGTCGATGTCTTCATCGTGTTGTTCATGTTACTATACAATACAAAAATTAAATAAATAATAAAACATCAATTTATTTCTTCTACACAATTTCTTAATGCTAGGTTACAGTGGAGCACGAACATTTAATTAACTTTGTGAGAGACTGGCGCTTGAGGTAGGTCTCTATAAAGACCTGTATTACAAGTCACCAGTGCCCTCCCGCAGCATATTGACTGCTATGGCCTATGATGTAAAATTTATATTGTATTCACTTTGTAAGATGTATGTATATTAGTATTAGACAACTTTATGTTGTTGTCACTATGGCGAATGCTGCGTATACCTGTAATAGGCATACATATCAGTACTTTTATATTTTTTTTATTGTCTCCTATAAATGTTTAGTATGTATTGCTGTTAGTGTACCAAATAAATAAATGATCTACTTTTATTGCACAGGTTTTGCATAGTAAGATGAGTGCAGGGAGCTAAGTAAAAATACAAAAACACAATTTTAATTTACAGGTCGTGATAATATCCGAACAGCAAGCTCAGCTGCTGCTCAAAAGCGAGACTCAAGCCGGTAAGGGGCAGCAGCCGGTGGAGTGCGGCGACATCCTCAACAACACCGGCACCATGGAGTACCAGCCCACCAGCCGCCAGCTCAGCGTCAGCTTCCGGTGAGTCGCCTCCAGCAGCTGCAGCTCTGTGCGCCGCGCTGTGCCGCCCGGCACCGGCCGGGGCAGTGCGGCGACATCCTCAACAACACCGGCACCATGGAGTACCAGCCCACCAGCCGCCAGCTCAGCGTCAGCTTCCGGTGAGTCGCCTCCAGCAGCTGCAGCTCTGTGCGCCGCGCTGTGCCGCCCGGCACCGGCCGGGGCAGTGCGGCGACATCCTCAACAACACCGGCACCATGGAGTACCAGCCCACCAGCCGCCAGCTCAGCGTCAGCTTCCGGTGAGTCGCCTCCAGCAGCTGCAGCTCTGTGCGCCGCGCTGTGCCGCCCGGCACCGGCCGGGGCAGTGCGGCGACATCCTCAACAACACCGGCACCATGGAGTACCAGCCCACCAGCCGCCAGCTCAGCGTCAGCTTCCGGTGAGTCGCCTCCAGCAGCTGCAGCTCTGTGCGCCGCGCTGTGCCGCCCGGCACCGGCCGGGGCAGTGCGGCGACATCCTCAACAACACCGGCACCATGGAGTACCAGCCCACCAGCCGCCAGCTCAGCGTCAGCTTCCGGTGAGTCGCCTCCAGCAGCTGCAGCTCTGTGCGCCGCGCTGTGCCGCCCGGCACCGGCCGGGGCAGTGCGGCGACATCCTCAACAACACCGGCACCATGGAGTACCAGCCCACCAGCCGCCAGCTCAGCGTCAGCTTCCGGTGAGTCGCCTCCAGCAGCTGCAGCTCTGTGCGCCGCGCTGTGCCGCCCGGCACCGGCCGGGGCAGTGCGGCGACATCCTCAACAACACCGGCACCATGGAGTACCAGCCCACCAGCCGCCAGCTCAGCGTCAGCTTCCGGTGAGTCGCCTCCAGCAGCTGCAGCTCTGTGCGCCGCGCTGTGCCGCCCGGCACCGGCCGGGGCAGTGCGGCGACATCCTCAACAACACCGGCACCATGGAGTACCAGCCCACCAGCCGCCAGCTCAGCGTCAGCTTCCGGTGAGTCGCCTCCAGCAGCTGCAGCTCTGTGCGCCGCGCTGTGCCGCCCGGCACCGGCCGGGGCAGTGCGGCGACATCCTCAACAACACCGGCACCATGGAGTACCAGCCCACCAGCCGCCAGCTCAGCGTCAGCTTCCGGTGAGTCGCCTCCAGCAGCTGCAGCTCTGTGCGCCGCGCTGTGCCGCCCGGCACCGGCCGGGGCAGTGCGGCGACATCCTCAACAACACCGGCACCATGGAGTACCAGCCCACCAGCCGCCAGCTCAGCGTCAGCTTCCGGTGAGTCGCCTCCAGCAGCTGCAGCTCTGTGCGCCGCGCTGTGCCGCCCGGCACCGGCCGGGGCAGTGCGGCGACATCCTCAACAACACCGGCACCATGGAGTACCAGCCCACCAGCCGCCAGCTCAGCGTCAGCTTCCGGTGAGTCGCCTCCAGCAGCTGCAGCTCTGTGCGCCGCGCTGTGCCGCCCGGCACCGGCCGGGGCAGTGCGGCGACATCCTCAACAACACCGGCACCATGGAGTACCAGCCCACCAGCCGCCAGCTCAGCGTCAGCTTCCGGTGAGTCGCCTCCAGCAGCTGCAGCTCTGTGCGCCGCGCTGTGCCGCCCGGCACCGGCCGGGGCAGTGCGGCGACATCCTCAACAACACCGGCACCATGGAGTACCAGCCCACCAGCCGCCAGCTCAGCGTCAGCTTCCGGTGAGTCGCCTCCAGCAGCTGCAGCTCTGTGCGCCGCGCTGTGCCGCCCGGCACCGGCCGGGGCAGTGCGGCGACATCCTCAACAACACCGGCACCATGGAGTACCAGCCCACCAGCCGCCAGCTCAGCGTCAGCTTCCGGTGAGTCGCCTCCAGCAGCTGCAGCTCTGTGCGCCGCGCTGTGCCGCCCGGCACCGGCCGGGGCAGTGCGGCGACATCCTCAACAACACCGGCACCATGGAGTACCAGCCCACCAGCCGCCAGCTCAGCGTCAGCTTCCGGTGAGTCGCCTCCAGCAGCTGCAGCTCTGTGCGCCGCGCTGTGCCGCCCGGCACCGGCCGGGGCAGTGCGGCGACATCCTCAACAACACCGGCACCATGGAGTACCAGCCCACCAGCCGCCAGCTCAGCGTCAGCTTCCGGTGAGTCGCCTCCAGCAGCTGCAGCTCTGTGCGCCGCGCTGTGCCGCCCGGCACCGGCCGGGGCAGTGCGGCGACATCCTCAACAACACCGGCACCATGGAGTACCAGCCCACCAGCCGCCAGCTCAGCGTCAGCTTCCGGTGAGTCGCCTCCAGCAGCTGCAGCTCTGTGCGCCGCGCTGTGCCGCCCGGCACCGGCCGGGGCAGTGCGGCGACATCCTCAACAACACCGGCACCATGGAGTACCAGCCCACCAGCCGCCAGCTCAGCGTCAGCTTCCGGTGAGTCGCCTCCAGCAGCTGCAGCTCTGTGCGCCGCGCTGTGCCGCCCGGCACCGGCCGGGGCAGTGCGGCGACATCCTCAACAACACCGGCACCATGGAGTACCAGCCCACCAGCCGCCAGCTCAGCGTCAGCTTCCGGTGAGTCGCCTCCAGCAGCTGCAGCTCTGTGCGCCGCGCTGTGCCGCCCGGCACCGGCCGGGGCAGTGCGGCGACATCCTCAACAACACCGGCACCATGGAGTACCAGCCCACCAGCCGCCAGCTCAGCGTCAGCTTCCGGTGAGTCGCCTCCAGCAGCTGCAGCTCTGTGCGCCGCGCTGTGCCGCCCGGCACCGGCCGGGGCAGTGCGGCGACATCCTCAACAACACCGGCACCATGGAGTACCAGCCCACCAGCCGCCAGCTCAGCGTCAGCTTCCGGTGAGTCGCCTCCAGCAGCTGCAGCTCTGTGCGCCGCGCTGTGCCGCCCGGCACCGGCCGGGGCAGTGCGGCGACATCCTCAACAACACCGGCACCATGGAGTACCAGCCCACCAGCCGCCAGCTCAGCGTCAGCTTCCGGTGAGTCGCCTCCAGCAGCTGCAGCTCTGTGCGCCGCGCTGTGCCGCCCGGCACCGGCCGGGGCAGTGCGGCGACATCCTCAACAACACCGGCACCATGGAGTACCAGCCCACCAGCCGCCAGCTCAGCGTCAGCTTCCGGTGAGTCGCCTCCAGCAGCTGCAGCTCTGTGCGCCGCGCTGTGCCGCCCGGCACCGGCCGGGGCAGTGCGGCGACATCCTCAACAACACCGGCACCATGGAGTACCAGCCCACCAGCCGCCAGCTCAGCGTCAGCTTCCGGTGAGTCGCCTCCAGCAGCTGCAGCTCTGTGCGCCGCGCTGTGCCGCCCGGCACCGGCCGGGGCAGTGCGGCGACATCCTCAACAACACCGGCACCATGGAGTACCAGCCCACCAGCCGCCAGCTCAGCGTCAGCTTCCGGTGAGTCGCCTCCAGCAGCTGCAGCTCTGTGCGCCGCGCTGTGCCGCCCGGCACCGGCCGGGGCAGTGCGGCGACATCCTCAACAACACCGGCACCATGGAGTACCAGCCCACCAGCCGCCAGCTCAGCGTCAGCTTCCGGTGAGTCGCCTCCAGCAGCTGCAGCTCTGTGCGCCGCGCTGTGCCGCCCGGCACCGGCCGGGGCAGTGCGGCGACATCCTCAACAACACCGGCACCATGGAGTACCAGCCCACCAGCCGCCAGCTCAGCGTCAGCTTCCGGTGAGTCGCCTCCAGCAGCTGCAGCTCTGTGCGCCGCGCTGTGCCGCCCGGCACCGGCCGGGGCAGTGCGGCGACATCCTCAACAACACCGGCACCATGGAGTACCAGCCCACCAGCCGCCAGCTCAGTGTCAGCTTCCGGTGAGTCGCCGCGCCCAGCGGCCGCTCTGTGCGCCGGCGCCCGCGCACGCCGGGCCAGTGGGGGTCGCACTAGTTCCCGCTGGCCCCCGACGCAAGTGTGCGAGGGAACACCGGGGTGGTTTTAGTCAGTGCGAGTCTGACAGACCCCTCCGCTCTCCCCAGGGCAGAGGACGTCCATTGAGGATTTCCACATCGTGAAAAAAAAAGTGCTGCTCGAAACCGCAGCTCCAATGAGTCTACGTGAAAGAAAGGCAAAAGTTTATTTCCACTAAAACATATGACGCATAACATCAAAAATTATAATCATATGCCAAGCCTTTTCCCAACTATGTTGGGGTCGGCTTCCAGTCTAACCGGATGCAGCTGGATACCTGTACTTTACATGGAGCGACTGCTTATCTGTCCTCCACAACCCAGTTAGTACTGGGCAATACGACACCCCTTGGTAAGACTGGTTGTCGGACTTTCGGGCCACTGACTACCTATAACGCCTGTCAAAGATCTACAAATGACAGCCGGGACCAACGGCTTAACGTGCTCTCCGAGGTACGGAGGAAACTCGGTATGAAACGGGTGGTCACCCATACACAGACCATCCTAGGCGAGCGCGGCTTAACCTGAAGATTGATCCGAGCGGCAGTTATTATATATCCACGAGCTCTCAACCAGCAGATTTAACCATGGTTTTATAAATCCACCCCTTGAGTTCAGATTTCCCGGATTTTTTTTTTTCTTAGCCTATATCCCACTTCTGGACAAAGACCTCTCTCACGGCCTTCCACTCTTCTCTCCGTTCGGTTTCCTCCGGCCAATCTCTCGCAAAAGCCTCCCGAGTCGTCGCGCCAGCGTTTTCTAACCCTCCCAACGGCGACGTATATATATCAAAAACGCTTACATTTGCTTCGCAGGAACATTTCGCTCCGCAAGATCAAGCGCGCCGAAAAGAAAGGCACCGAGAGCGTCATGGACGAGAAGCTGACGCTGCTGTTCCGCTCGCAGTTCAACGTGGGCGGCGGGGAGCTGGTGTTCCAAGTAAGTACAAATATACAAGACTAACTGTTGCCCCGCGACTTCGTTCGCGTCGAGATTTTGATGAGTATGTCATCATCAATCTCCTGCCCTTATTCCAATTTATTTGGGGTCGGCGCAGCATGTCTTCTTCTTCCATATATTTTTTTTATTATTATTTTTTGTTCTTTGTGTTTCTTCTCATTTAAGAGAGTCTAAGAAACCTTACACGCGGGTCAGAACCAAGGATGTAAGGTGAAATTTAGATAGAGAAAGTGGATGATAATGTAGAAGTCAGAAACTTTCGGGTGATTCGACATGTGTTAAGAATGGTGGCTTTTTGTAGCATGTAAAGTGTATGAGTAGGCATCTATAGAGTGTTGAGGCTTTGTGTGAGGGACTTTGGTATAATACCAGTAGATGAGAGAACAATGGGGGACTATATGGACAGTTTGTGCATTCCATTGGGTTTTAATTTCAATGGCAAGATCTTGATACTTACTGAGCTTTTCGGATATTGTGGTTTAAATATTATTATTATTTATTTATTATTATATTTTCACTCTATGAATATTTTTAAAATCCATAAAGCATTAATAAAGCTCCAAAATATTAGTAATTATGTTAGTATGTATCACCATAGATTTACAACCTCTTCCTCTATAAATTTGTAATATTGGTCTAATTTTTGATCTCATGTTTGTTTAATTTTACATAATATATGTATAATACATATATATTTTAGTTAAGTATGATTGTAACTTGTTATTTTGTTTATATAGTCTATTTCCACTTAATATTTAGTTCATTAATTTAGTTTTTAGCTTAAATTACGGCTTATGTTTGTAAATGTTGGTTCACCTGTTATTGGCAACTGTATAAGCCGCAGAAGCTGTTGGTGTACATTTTTATTAATAAATTAAATTCCATACTTCACTATTACTCGTCATCTCAGCAGTCACCTCCTTTCTAGCCGTATCATCCTTCACACAGTCCATCCATCGTTTCTTTGGTCTTCCTCTAGTCTTAAACCCATCCACATTCATACTAAAAACTTTTCTCACGACATCATTCTATCTATCCATCGATAGAACATGACCATGGTTGTGAAAGGATTACCCAATCGACTAGTCGATTGCCGAGGGTGCTTCGGACGTTCGGGGAGGCTCCTTTACGCTACACGCACCATTTCCTGAAGTATCCGATGTCGTTGGTAATGACACATCTGGTTGCAGGTGTGGACGCTGTCACTGCCGGTGGTGGTGATCGTGCACGGCAACCAGGAGCCGCACGGCTGGGCCACGGTGACGTGGGACAACGCCTTCAGCCCGGCCGGCCGCGTGCCCTTCGCGGTGCCCGACAAGGTGAGCCCGCACACACGTGGCGTTTGCGGTCGCTGGTAACGAAAATTAAGTCAAAATGAAAATTCAAGATGGTGCCAACGAAATTTTCTTTGTCGGTGTCATTTTTATGGTTTTTATAAAATTTATTTATTTATTTACATTCTTCGTCATCTCATTAGATAAAGACGCTTCGCCACTTCCGTAGACTATACAAGGTGTAGTTTTGCAACCTCGTCAAAATTCAGGGGGTTGTCATAGAAGACGTAAATAATCAATATAAATTACGGTACCTGGTCAATAATAATAAACGCTACTTTTTTTAGTTGTTTTAACTTGACAGTGTTTCAGAATAAAGTCCTTTTCAAAAGAGGAGAATCACCAGTTTATCGAATAAACGTCTGCGTTTGTTTGTGCGTGTGAAAGCGCGGTTATAGGGCTAGTATAAGACGGGCCGCGTTTTAATACGGGTGGTGTACACTTACCGATTTCCGATATTAAGAAAAAAATATAAAAAATTACCTAGACATTTTATTATTGATTCGGGTCGAGAATCAGTAGCACAGTTACCTCCTTGAATTTGATGAGGATGCAAAGCAACACCTTGTACAAAGTCAATCTGTTCATACACTAATTCTCTGAGCTGTTTCCTACAATTATGTTCCCATAACTCGTCAAAATGTATGGAACAGCTGCTTTTTTTTTAGATTCAGGGTTGGTCCCACAGTAAAAGTTGTTCATAACGATGAGTACAATGTCCTCTTACGAGATTTCGTCCATGAGTAGATAGAGCTTATATTGCCCTGTATCTCACTGCTGCACGCGCCGAATCCCTCCCTTGCACCGCAGAGGTCGGAGACGCCTCTGCGGCCTCGGCCAGAGGCGGTTTTAGCGACGCGCTCATGTCTTTAGATTAATATTTAATGAGTAGTAATAAGATATATGTATGTATAACCTATGTAAGTATAGATGTATGGGCCGCTGGACCCCCAACCAAGACGCCGGCAGTTCAGTCCGTGCGAGTACTGCAAGCGGGTGCGCTTGTACGTGTTTACCTCGTTTGTTAATTTTTCCGTGTCTCAAACAAAATATAAGTTTCCTAAGCTCCTTTCTGGTTTAACTTCGCTGATTACCACCTACATCTACAGGCGGCATTTTCAACACTTTCCATAAACGTTACTGTTTACCCAAAAACTGTACCACAAACTATTATTACCTATTCTAAAACCTGAATAGGGACCAATATCGACGTATCCTGAAATCGCTAAAAAAATTAGCTGTTCCCTTCATTTCGACGACGTACGTGAACACAAATGTGTTGTCGACTGATTAATCTATACAAAGAAATAAAATTGAAGTGGCTGTTTCGCTGTGTTCGCATGGGAGAGTACCTCATGCTAACAATTCATTCAAGCCTGAACACACACACTCACACCCACTAATACACAAATTTCATACTCACACACATACATCATACTCACGCACACACATACACTCATACAAACACACACACACATAAAGAAACACTCGCGCTTATGTAGAATGTTTTCTGTCATTTAGGTTTTTTTACTGTGTATTTTTAGTATTCAAAGTAGAAGTTTTCGTTTGTTTGCTTTTTTTAAACGAGTTCAAAAAAAGAGGTTCCCAATTCGGTGGTATTTTTTTATGTTTGTTACCTCATAACTCCGTCATTTCTGAACCGATTTGAAAATTTATTTCTTTATGTACAAGGATATACTCTCCGATTGGTCCCATAGAAATTTCATCAGAATCGGTTCAGTAGTTTGCTTACTAAATCGAAATATGTGGAAAAAATATGTCATCCAAGTAAACGAAATTGTGAAATTGATACTCGATGACAAGGATTTGAGACCATAAAAAGGGTAAAATGAAAACTTTTCGGCCGAATATAACCGGTCGGTTATTTTTTGTCATAAAACAAATGTATCATTTCATTAGGGGAAAACACTGACTCCTGTAACACAATTTCAACTATCGCTAGAGTCAGAGAATCCCACCATACCGTGTAAAATGTTCTGTCAATAATTTCAAAATAACACCTTTATACTGAAAGCATATTCGAACGGTGGAGGAAACCATCGTGAGGAAGCCGGCGTGTCCTACATCCGAAAATGTTCTGGGTTCGATCCCCAAGTCGGGCAGAGTTATTGCGTGTTTCCACCAGGACATAATTCTGTATTGGCTCTGTTTTTGTGTGTACCTATTAAACTTGTGTTGTTTGACCTTACACCCCACACTCCGGACGCAGACGTCGTTGCACCTTGTCCCGGTGAGTGTCCGCACTTGCATTTACGGCAGAAACGGAATCTATGAGAAATAGACGAAAAATATTTGTAATGATATACGCGGTGGAAGGAAAACGCGCTAAAACAGTTACTACGTATACAGTCTTTATATCCCTCGCTCAGCTCAGGATTCTAATCGAGAATGCCGAGCGTAAGAAGGGACTCTAGAATCCTTCGCTACACTCGGGAACCAAATATAAGCTCCATTTCTCATAACTCCGGTTCTTCCCCTAAAGTCATGACATCATCAGCTCAATCTCCTCTCTCTTGTCCGAAGGTGACCTGGGGTCAACTAGCCGAGACCCTCCGCATCAAGTTCTGCTCGGCTACAGGCGGAGACCTGTCTGAAGATAACCTGAGATTCCTCGCTGAGAAGATCTTTAGGTAAGACCTCTTGTTTCAAACGATTTCAGGGTTTTGGCGGTGTAACCCCTTTTTTTTCTTTTTTGGGGTGGGAAATCATCAAATGACCTCTCCCGCTCTGGGTGGAGCGGGAGGGCGTGTCAGACTCTTACTGACTAAAACCCACCCGTGTTCCTTCAGTTGCCTGTGCCAAGGGCCACGGTAACTATTTCGAACAAACCCGCAACCCTGGCAGGCATCGGTCCTGGTGGACCCCGTCAGTTTGTGCTGACATCTCTTTGAGGCGCGCGTGGAACACAACGCGCCATCGCCCCGGGCCTGGTCCTTTTAAGTCAGAGGCTCATGGGCGGCATAAAAACTCTGACGCCAGGTTAGGCACTAACCAAACGATAAAGAAAAAAGAAATACAATTATAATATAAATAAATTTACTTGTATTATAAAAAAAGTGTAGTATTAGCAGTACTCCACTGCTTACCCCCTTTTTATTTCATGTTCGTACAGTCCATCCAAAGGTTGTCTGGAAGATATCGCTATCAGCGATAAGACCGCCATTGTAACCATAAAATCTATACTATCTATGTATACTAATATTATAAAGCTGAAGAGTTCGTTTGATTGAACGCGCTAATCTCAGGAACTACTGGTTCAAATTGAGAAATTATTTTAGTGTTGGATAGCCCATTTATCGAGGAAGTCTCTAGGCTACATAACATCACGCTACGACCGATAGGAGCGGAGCATCAATCAAAAATGTCACGCAGACGAAGTTGCGCGGGTCAGCTAATTATAATCAATATTGTAAAACAGTTATGTTTCAATTTTAATCGACTTCAAAAAAAGGAGGAGTTTGTTACCTCATATCTTCGTCATTTATGAACCGATTTCAAAAATTGTTCTTTTATCTGAATGGATAGACTTCCCGATTGGTCCCATAGATTTTTTTTCAAAATCGGTTCCGCAGTTTGGTTTTTTTTTTATCAAAAAAGCTGGAAAAACTATTTCATCCAAGTAAAAGAAATTGCGAAATTGATACTTGACAAGGATTTGTGTGTGATGCGATAACTAAAAAGGGTAAAATAAAAACGTTTTTGCAAAAAAAAAAAAAAATACCTACTTCCAAAAAAATAAAACAAGGAAAATAACTTTACTTTCGGAAGTCGATGCCAAAAGTCAATGAAACAAACAATAGTCACCGACTTCCGAAAGTAAAGTTATTTTCCACTTTTTTGTGTTTTTTTTTTAGAAGTCGGTTATTTTTTTGCAAAAACGTTTTGGTATACAATAAAGTATATTCTATTCTATTATTGACAACACACAAAATCCAGTCATTTATTCAAGTTAGGCTGTTTATAACCATCAATTTTTGAACGTCATAATATACAAGAGACTCTGCCAAAACGCCCTTCGCCACTTCCTAATATTTTAGCGGGAACACATCACCCCCAATCGGCTTTTGGACGTATGCTATATGTAATATGAAGTATATGCGCCGTTCCCAGGACCTGCCTGCCTCTGAACACCATGGAGCTCAACGCTATGCCCGTCTCCTGGACGCAGTTCTGCAAGGACGCTCTCCCGGAAAGGAACTTCACCTTCTGGGAGTGGTTCTATATGGTTGTGAAGGTCACCAGGGACTATCTGAGGACATTGTGGTGTGATCAGTAAGTTTTTTTTTATCAAACACTGTTTGAAGCTTATACGGTTTGTAACTAAACTTTCACTGTCACGGGATATCTTCCGTGATTAAAGAAAAAACTCCACGAAACCAAACGATATTGTGAGTGTGTTTTGCCGTGACTTTGTGTCGAGTTCCAGTAGTGCGCGTAGCAAAAGACAAAGAAAGAGTGTAGACAGATTTGTCTGCACCTAACAAGTTTTTACCGTCCACCCGCATTCTCCAGTCATCTCGTGGTCATGGCGCTTGCAACAGCGTCGAAATATCGGGAGCTCAATATAAACTTTAATCATGGAAGATATCCCGTAAGTGATAGTGAAAGTTTTTATTTGTTTATCATTATGACATCAAAAAAGCAATGATAGCTTAATGGTGTGACCGTCGGACTGCCAAGTCATAGGTCTCGAGTTCGAACCCAAGACACGCACTTCTGATTTTTCGGAGTCATGTGCGTATTGTATAATTATCACTTGCTTCGGTGAAGGAAAACATCGTGAGGAAACCAGCAAGCCTGAGAGATATTTCTCGACGGCATGTAAAGCCAAGTCAACGGCCCATGGGCGGCATAAAAAAACCTATCTATCTATTAAAAAAAACCGCATCGAAATCCATTGCGTAGTTTTAAAGATCTAAGCATACAGGGACAGACAGACAGCGGGAAGCGACTTTGTTTTATACTATGTAGTGATATAAATAAATAGATGATATATATAAATATATTTTATAATATTATTTCCTTTATTTATTTTTCATCCTTATTTTTTACATTTTTAAATATTCTCATATAAAATAATAAAAAAAAACATTTAAAAATTTAAAAAATAGTAGGCTACCCGTATCGGGCACAGGGTCCAAGCTACCGGCGGTCAGGGCTCCAGAGAGAGGAACCTCCTAACAATACGAGCCGTGTCCAGGAGTACCGCTTTCTGAATCAAGCCCTTGATCCAGCCGCCTAACGAGAGCCTCCTCAGGTATTGGTCGAGGCTCTTGGCAATTAAGCCATTGGCTGAAACGACTATCGGCACAATGATCGCCGAGTCCACTTCCCATGTCGACAACCTCGCGAGCCAAGTCAAGATAATTGATTTGCTTATTATTATTAATAATATTGCCATATTATAATTGCAGCCTGATCATGGGGTTCATCCAGAAGAAGCAAGCCGAGGAGATGCTGTCGAAGTGTCCCGCGGGCACTTTCTTGTTGCGGTTCTCCGACTCCGAGCTCGGGGGCATCACCATAGCTTGGGTTGGCGGTAAGTGGAGATTTTCGACCGACTTCAAAAAAAGGAGGGAGGTTCTCAATTTAGTTGTGTTTTTTTTTGTGTTTGTTACCACATAAGTTCTTCAGTTATGCACCGATTTGAAAAATTCTTCTATTATCTGAAAAGATATACTTCCTTGCCGATTGGTCCCACAGAAATTTCAACAAAATCGCTTCAGTAGTTTGGCTTTTAAATCAAAATTGTTGGAAAAAATATGTCATCCAAGTAAAAGAAATTGCGAAATTGATACTTGAAAAGGATTTGTGTGTGACACGGTAAACTAAAAAGGGTAAAATAAAAACTTTTTTGCAAAAAAGTTTTGAGTGACTGGTTGTGTTTCGAGTTCGCTGGTGATTTTAGAAAATAGGATAAACTGTGATTTTCATAGAGATTTAAGATACTTTAGGATTCAAGATACTGAGGAGCTCGTTTCTAAATAATAACAGCCGGTCGGATCAATCTTGAGGTTAAGCCGCGCTTCCTTAGGTTGGTCTGTGGATGGGTGACCACCCATTACATACCGAGTTTCCTCCGTGCCTCAGAAAGCACGTTAAGCCGTTGGTCCCGGCTGTCAATTGTAGATCTTTGACAGTCGTTCAGTGACCCGAAAGTCTGACAACCCGTCTTACCAAGAGCTATCGTATTACCCAGTACTAACTGGGCTGTGGAGGTCAGATAGCCAGTCGCTCTAAGTAAAATACTGAAATTTAGCTGAATCCGGAAAGACTAGAAGCCGACCCGAATAAATTTAGGAAAAGGCTAGGCAGATGGTGTGTGCAAGTTATAATTTTGCATAAGTATCTATTATTATTTATTATATTGTATTTATAAGATTGTTGTATGTATATTTGTATTTATACGCATGTAAGTATATTCTTAGATTGTATATTATGTTTAAAATAGTTATCTGCTTTATGTTTTATGTATTCCATTTTCTCTTCTTCTTTTACACACTTTGTCTACATCTTTTTTTTAGTATCTCCTTTCGCAGGTATGCTAGAACAGATTTCATTAGAAATAAGCAATACCTTTGTACTCTCTTTTCTGTTCCTTTCTTGATTTCTGTATTTAGTGTGTACATAAATTATTAAATAAATAAATGAATTTTTGCCCATTGGCTACACGGCTCACCACCATATGTCGTTCCAGAGGGCAATGAAGTGTTCAGCCTGCAGCCCTTCACGTCGCGCGACCTCATGCTGCGCTCGCTGGCCGACCGCGTGCTGGACCTCACGCAGCTGCAGTTCCTCTACCCCAACATCGCCAAGGACGACGTCTTCTCCAAGTACTACACTAAACCTGGTGAGTAGCCGTCAGATGTGACGACATCTATATACAAGGTGTAAACGGACCCTTCACGAAGCCGTCAACCGAGCATTCTGTACATCAAACTAAGTAATACTGCGCAAAAAGTATTGCTTGGAATAGTTTTTTTTTTTTTTTTGGTTTTACGGTACTCAATATGACGCACTCAAAACATTGAGTTAAGGATGCATTGAATAGTAAGAAGGTCGTGGAGGTGTTTAAAGTAAAAATAAAAAAAAAATTGTATTTAAAAAAAAAAATGTGAAAAAGTCGGAACTTTGACCCCCAATATCTCCGTAACTAGAAGGTTCCCAGGTATGGTCCAGAACAAAGAAATGATCACAGTGATGGGAGCAAAAGTGCCTCTCGGCTTCGTTGAGGGTCCATTAATACCCTTTATAGTTTGTATTGTTGTAAGTGGAACAATTTTGGGAAAATCCGAATCAATAACCGATACCTTAGCCGAAATACGAGGCTAGTTCGTTTGTTATCAAAACTTAGTCCAGTTTCAATTCTGATTTAGTTTTCTTGATCTTATTTCTGACCTTTTTACTTTAGTACTTAAACGCAAGCCTATTTAGTACAAAAAAAAAGTTGGTCCTTAAAGTTTTTTGATCCTTATCTATGCAAATAAATGAAATTGAAGTGTCTGTTTATAATTTCAAAATAACAGCTGACTGATTGCATTTGTTAGTATACACGGTACTTATAACAATTTTTTTTTATCTGTCTGTCGTTCCGGCTAATCTCCGAAACGGCAGGTCCGATTTTGACGGGAATTTAACTGGCAGATAGCTAATGTTGTAATGAGTAACTTAGGCTACTTTTTCATGTATTAAATGGGCCTACTCTTGACCTCAATCTTCGAGATGAGGTCAACGATGGAACGACTTTTTCATGAAATAGTCATTCAATGGGATTAAATGAACTTAAACCTTTTGAACGCCAGAGCATAAACGCACGCGCGTGCCCTCCACGCCAAGCCACAAATTCACCGCATACAAAAAAAAAAACCTACAAAAAGAACTTATTAAAAAAATATAATTATTAATTGAATTATTTTAAAACTTTATCGATATACAATAATATTAACCTTTTGACCGCTACGGTCGGCTATAGCCGACAGATGAAAACTACTTGAAAAATGTCGTTTTATTGTCGGCTATAGCCGACGGTGGCATGTTGGGCACTTTTTAATTTGTCGGCTATAGCCGACCATGGCGGTCAAAAGGTTAAAGAGACAAGAGCTTAAATATTTAAGGTATACAAATCGGAACACAAAAAAGTAATGATTTAATTGTTTATTCCGTGTTATAGTGCATCGCATTTTTTGTCACGTATATGCGACAGTAGCGTTCAAAAGGTTAAAGGGGTTGTATTGATGATTTTAATGGTTATAATTCTGTAACACATACGTGTTACGGCCGCGAATCTTATTTTGTCCAACATAATATAATGTGACACTGACCGACAAATTGCATAAAACGTAAGAAAATTTAAATTTCGCGGGCTACCTTGGCTCTTTGGCGCTTCCATCCAACAGTATCAAACATGCTACGAAATGTCCGCTCACACCCTTACCTTGTGAACAGAGAACGAGATGCTCAAGAACGGCTACGTAAAGCCGGTGCTGGTGACGACTCTGCCGCCGTACATGTCCTCCTCGCCGGCGTACGCGCACTCGCCCGACTCGCACCGCAACACGCCCAGCGTTCAGAGCAGGTACGTCAAGCTTTTGTAGGTTAGAAAGAGAGAGAAATAACCACAAGCCCGAAAGTTTTTGGGAGTGAATAATTTTGGCCTGTCTTATTTCACTATTTTATTTTATCTTCGAAATAGGGCCACGCGTGAAAGCAAAATTAAAAAAAACATTAAAAAAAAAAAACAAACAAAAAATTTAAAAAAACAATGTAAACGGTTAACATAAGAAAAGAAATAAAAATAAGGGAACGTACCCATACTACGTAAACCATTTTTCACAACTGTTTACCTCCCTTTCCCCCCCTCGGTGACCGCCCGTAGTATATGTCAAGACCGACCCTCCGCCTCAAGTTTTCACGTAGTAATTATTCTTAAATATGGTTTTAAATATTTTTTATTATCACTTGCTACGGTGATGGAAAACATCGTGAAGCAACCAGCATGCCTGAGAGATATTTCTCGACGGCATGTTAAAGCCATGTCACCCTTGGGCGGCATAAAAACTCTGACACCAGGTTAGGCACTAACCACACGATAAAGAAGAAGAATATTTTTATGCAAACAAAGTTTAAAAAAAAAAATTGTCTCCTAATTGTCTTTATTAATACGGCGTTGCCGCGTGACGCTAAGAGTGTGCGTCAGTGTCGCCACCTGTGAGCCTAAGAAGCGCTATACTTTACGCGCCATACTTGAATATAGCTCGAAAAAGCGCGAGATTTCCCGAGAGGATATTGACTACGTTACAAAAACCTAAGCCCCCCACTGTTCCTGTGACCAAGCGTAGTATTTTGAAGACCAAATTTTGGTCCTGTACGAGGCGAAAAGGCTCCCCCTATCTCAGCATGGTGTGTAATGTAAAAAAAAAATGTCACAGCGTAGTAAAGTGTTGCCACAGTCCGATACGGATAAAAATTAAAATAAACAAATAAAGTGCAAAAGGAATAAAAAAAATATTGTAATCTTTACATGTATCGAAACAAAGTCGCTTCGCGCCGTCTGTACGCTTAAGATATTTTAAACTACGCAACGAATTTTAATGCGGTTTCCATCAATAGACAGAGTGATTCAAGAGGAAGGTTTATATGTATAAATTATGCATATTATAGTAGAGAAATTAGTATCTACATTGCACCCGTGCGAAGCCGGGGCGGGTCGCTAGTGTATAATAAATACAACTTTAACAAGAAGAAAAATATGTCTACACCCAATAACGTAACCACAAAGTTTGTCTATGCCATAAGTGACAATGGCAACACTGATAACCAACTTGTCGCACGCGGGCGCGGCCATATCTGTTTACGGAACATTATGTCAGCGAATCAAAGTCATTTATTTGTAAAACATAGGTCATAATTACATACAAGATCTTAAAAAGCGAAGAAAAAACAAAACAATAAATCAATACTGTTATTATTAAAGAAAGCAGGCTTGTGCCTCAGCACTGGGACTATTAAAGGAATAATTATGGATATAATGTACAAAAAAAATCATTCACTTAAATGTCATCATCACCTGCCTAGCCTTTACCCAACTATGTTGGGGTCGGCTTCCAGTCTAACCGGATGCAGCTGAATACCAGTATTTTACATGGAGCGACTGCCTATCTGACCTCCACAACCCAGTTTGTACTGGGTAATACGATACCCCTTGGTAAGACTGGTTGTCAGATTTTCGGGCCACTGACTACCTGTAACGACTGTCAAACATCTTCAATTGACAGCCGGGACCAACGGCTTAACGTGCTTTCCAAAGCACGGAGGAAACTCGGTATGTATGGGTGGTCACCCATCCACGGATCAACCCAGGCAACCGCGGCTTAACCTGACGATCGACCCGAGCGGCTGTTATTATTTAGCCGCGAGCTCTCCTCGATACATTCACTTTTCAATGTATAGGTTTAAAATGTATACATGGTGAAAGGGACAGCGACGCTAAGGCGGTTACCACGTGTACAGTACATCATTCTGAACCACCCCCCCACCCCCCACATAGAAATTTTTCGTTGCTTATTAAAAAAAAAACAACTGTTCACTACATTTTTTTTTTATTCTTTAAATTTTAGAGACTTTTATAACGCACAGCGTATGTCAGTCCCATCGTAACCTAATACAAGATACACATCTAACTGATCAATGTATCAGGGCCATAAAGTTGAACAACTGTCTCGCATCTTCAGAGCTCGGCTATGTCGTTCTTGTTCAACTTCAAAGCCCGTTTGACCGTTTTGTTTGATTTTGGCGTGTAGGTTATGCAGTTTTGTAGGAAACAGCTGGTTTTTTTTAATAACCGAAGAGAAATTTCTATGTGCGGGGGTTGGAATGGTGTCTTGAACACGTATTAACCGGCTTAGCCTCGCTGTGCCTTCCGACCTGTATGTAAATGTTTTGGGCTTAAAATTATTCACTCGAAAAATTGGGTTTGTGGTGAATTCTTTAGTTGATATTGTTTACGTTTATTTTTGTTGTTTCTTTCTTTTTGTGTTTTTTGTTATTTTAATTTTATTATTTTCTTCCCATAGGTACATGATTGATTTTTGAAAGTATTTTTTTATAATTTTTTTGGAAGCCGAACTGAAGTGAAATATAAATTAGTATTAATAATTTTAGTTTATTCGTTTTATTTTTTTTTAATAGTCACATCCTGATTTTAAAAAAATGTATATTTAAGTATCCATTTTTTTATTATTTTTAAGTTTTTTTTTTATTACTTATATTTAAGTTTTTACTGCAATGATTTTTTTTGTAACGAATAGAATAAGGTCGACTATATTTTCTTTTGTATTTAGTTAATATTTTTATGTAGTGTAGAAAATAATTTTATGTTTAGCTGCACTATATGTTTCCTGGCCTGTAAGAAGCCTAGCCTTTGGATAAAAAGTTAATTAGTCATTTTCAAGCGTAGATAGAGTAAGTTATAGTTTTTTTAGGCCTCAGTTGTTTGTTAACAACTGGGGCTGGACAAAACGTTGCTCAGATAGAGATTGAAAAATAATACGGGGTAGAAGGGACACCGACGCGAAAACGGAAACTACATGTTCCCCGATTACTCGAAGATGGCTGGACAAATTTGTTTTTTTTTTTTTTTTTGAAAGGGTATACTTCCCTATTGGTCCCATAGAAATTTTATCAAAATCGGTTCAACAGTTTGGTTTTTAAATCAAAATATCTGGTAAAAATACGATAAGCAAGTAAAAAAAATTGCGAAATTGATACTTGACAAGGCTTTGTGTGTGTTGCGACAACTAAAAAGGATACTTATTTTTTTGCAAAAAAAAAAAATGTGGAAAATAACTTTACATTTCGGTAGCCGGTGGCAAAAAAGTCAATGAAACAAACAATAGTCACCGACTTCCGAAAGTAAGTATTTTCCACGTTTTTTTAGTATTTTGTTTTGGAAGTCGGTTATTTTTGTACTGTTGTATATTTAAATATTATAAAATGGAAAATATGAGTGGGCTTGCAACAGTGATTATTTAGACTCCACACTAGTCAACACTAAGTTATCAACACAACACAAAGTTTAGCTAAATATGCATCCGAATATCCGATCTCTAATGATGAAGCCTGATATAATATTATTTCGGTCTCACTTACTCTCACTATTGTGTCCTTGTCGTTTACTGACTTGTGCATAACTATACTCTATCTATGTCTTAGAACATGTTTACAAAAAAAAAAGACAAAATTACAAAAAAAAAATGGTGCTAAATGTCTTCAAAAAAGGCAAGGCCTTCTACGGGCTGCTCTCGACAAAGGCCTTTCGAAAATGAGGCTACAAGAAACAAAGACACGACGGTACAACAATCTTTTGGCTCTTAAATGACATAGACAATCAAGATGGCGGACTTAATTTCCAATTTTTTGGCCACGCGACAAATGATTCTTGTACACTATAATTCGATAATCAGAATCAGTACTTTATTGACATTATGACATTATTATTATGAAATGACAGTATACGGTAAGGCCTACATCGATCATCGAAAAGCAACTTTAATGTCACTCGTTATAAAGCCGAATACTAAATTATGGACATTAGAAGCATAAAGTCGGATGTTCAATACTGTTTGTTTTTGTACGTCCTACCTTATGGTCAGATGTACAGTCGGACAAGCTAATTGGTATGCAGTTGAAAAAAAATCATCTTTCTATTACACTGCCAATATCAATCGTTTTTACTACATGCGCTTTAACTTTTTAAGCATGTGTTTAAATGCTTCAAAAGTTATTGCGCAAATAGTAAAAATTTTCGGTACATCCGACCTAATGCTTCTGAAGTCGAGAATTTAGTATTCGGCTTTATAAAGAGTGACGTTAATGTTGTTTTTCGATGATCGATGTGGGCCTTACCGAATACTGTCATTTCATTGTTATTTTAACTCTGATTTTGTGGTACCACGTCGATCAAGCAAGCTATGCAAAACCAGTATAAGCGGATCTATCATTGTACGGGAAATCTATACAAAGCGAGGCCATGTTATACTGGGAATGTATAGCTGGATGTGTCGCCGTGTGTACAGTGAACTTAATTTTCAGTGTCATAAGGATTATGTCAGAGATAAAATAGCTTTGTAACGTCTGTATCAAGACCTAAATCTAGATTCTTATTTAAAGGGTGTAAAAATACCCTTAAAAAAGCTGAAAGGCAGTTGTCCTTCCAGTCATTGCAATTTTTTTGGGGATGAAAAATCTCATTTTAGGGTAGGACTGTATGTATGTATGTAACGCACTCAAAACATTGTGCTGATGGATGCATTTAATAGTTCGGGGGTTAAGAAGGTATTTAAAGCAAAGTTACAAAATAAAACAAAAAAAAAATGTGAAAAAGTTTGTAACTTTGACCCCCAATATCTCAGTAACCAGAAGGTTACCAGGTGTAGTCCAGAACAAAAAAAATATCGCAATGACGAAACAAGTGTCTTTCGACTTCGTTATGGGTCTTTTTAACCCATTAGATACGGGTGTAAATGATAGGGAAAGAGATGCATGAAAATGCTCATGTCATGTGCGTGTTAATGTAATTTCAACCTTAAGCCTCTAGCTATAACATCTGTTCTTTCTTTTAGCTGCGGCACAACAATTCTCCAACTGTAATCGGATTGTTTTTCGACTATACTTATAAAACATGACTTAAAAATTTTTCACTCTTAAGTTTAAATGAAAAATCGAAAATTGTTGTTTAAAAAAAAATTTGGATCACAATTTTGAGCAAACTTCGTGCTGTTTTTTTGTTTCGCATAACTATGAAAAACCTGATTTTATAATTTTCGGCTCTAAAGTAAAACTTGTTCGCAATGAACCCTTAAATGAAGTTTCAGTGTATTTCAATTAATATATGAGATTTTATGAAAATAATGTGTGTATGGTGAGTCTGACATAATTGTGATTCAAAATAAATGATTTCTAAGTCACTCTTGGTACATAAATAAAAAAAAAATTAAAAAAAAAAAACAAAGAATTGAAACATTTACTGTTTCAATTCTTTGTTTTTTTTTTTAGTTAAGGGCCTGTTCCACTGCCGAGGAGAACTGTTCCTGTTAGCCCACGTCATAATTATCAAGGTATAGAATAATTATTAAGATAATTATCACTGACTACCTCGTTGGTCCAGTGGGTGCGAGCGCGGCTGCTGAGCAAGGGGTCCTGGATTCGATTTCCGGGTCTGGCAAATTATTACTGGGTTTTTCCGTCAGGAATTACTCATTAGTCGCCACGGAGTCTGAGTCTGGATTTGTTCGCGGTTGATCGCAATAGGCTCGCTCCCTATTACATGGGACTTAAACACAACTGGCGAAATCGCTCGTTTGCGACAAGGATGACATAACTCAAAAATTTAGATTTTTCGATGTTGTTTGTAGTTGAATATAAAACCAAGGAAAGCAAGTATTAAATTAAGTAACGAAATACGTAAAATGAACCTTTAATCTTTTGATAAAAAGTTTCTCTATGCAAAAAAAATATTGGCAATATACTGAAAATATTTTTAGAACTTACAAAAAAGCTGTCCTGTATTTCTTATTTTTCGAGTTATGTCATTATTGTCGCAAACAAACGAAATGTGGATGTACTATAATTGGGTACACCTCTGGCTAACCATACGGGGTTTACAGGCGCGATGTTATCACTGATAATTATCACTTCGAATCCTGCTATTAAGTGCCTAACCCTTGGGAACTTTTACTGACTGACACGGGGTCTACATCTATTATATGTTTCATAAGCGAATAAATCGCTCGTTTGCGACAAGGATGGCATGACATACCCAAAAATCTAGATTTTGTCGCAGTTGTGTGTAATTGTAACAAAAAAGTAACGAAATACGTAAAATAAACCTTGTATCATTTGCTAAAAGGTTACTATGCAAAAAAAAATCCTAATATAGTGAAAATATTTTTAGTGTAACTTAAAAAAACGTTGTCCTGTATTTCTTATTTATCGAGTTATATCATTATTGTCGCAAACAAGCGACATGTTGCTCATACCACATGACGTGATTTCGATGCTGCGTTCTAGTGACCGAGTTTACTTGCCTACTCGCTACAGCTAGTGCGGTGGGATAGTTTCCTCAACACTGGATTTTGAAATAGTTTATTCTAGTGATGTAAACAGATGTACTAAGAGTGCTAGAGAGAAGTGTGATTTGGCACAAATTACCAGTATTATAAATTTGATATAGTTTTTAATGTATTGGCATTTATTTTTAATTAGCCTTAGTGTTTCGTCTATAACAGTATTTTTTTTTAACCGACTTGTAAAAAAGGAGGTAATTTTATTGATAAGTTTGACTGGCGAAATGTGTAGAAAAATTTATTTATGCTTGAGATTTTTCTTCGAAATCGACGCTTTTATTCATGTTTCTGTCCATATCTGAAAAAGAGCAAAATATAATTAGTATTAATTACTTCATCAAAACAGTTAATATTTGACAGCAATTTGCGAAGTTGCTAACTTTAAAAAATGTTTTAATTGACTTTCCCGATGTAAAATAATTTATTTTTATGTAAATCGAAATTTGTATGGTGTACATAATAAAGAACTATCTATCTATTTATCTAAAACATTTTAAATTGGCGTTCAATATTCTTAATAAAACAACATATCACGTGTTTTCGACCAAATTAAAAATAATTAAGACTCAGGGTTTTAAAACGAATTTACAACAAAAAAAAAACACTCATCCTTTTCACCTGCGGTGTTTTAATGAAAAAAACATCTTGTATTAATCTATTATAATTTTATAGCAAAAATATTATATTCTTTTTCCATATTAAATATATATAAAAATATTAGACGTTAACTTTTATCGTTGAATATTCACGTTTGTCCCATTTATATTTAATTAATTCTAAGTCATTTTACTATAAAAAAAACATTGAATTGGCAGATATCGCGTTATATTTAAAAATTATTAAATTATATTAAATATTTACTCACATGGAGTGAAATTAAAAATTGTCTGTTAAATTCTTTAAAGCAAAAAAAAAACAATGTTACACACACTTTTACCAAAAATTCAGTACAGATTCAGTATACCTATACTAAATTATAAAGATGTAAAGTTTTTTATGTATGGGGTAATCGTCGGGAACTATTGAAGCGTTTCCTTCGAAAATGCCATCTACCCGATGACGAAAATGCCATCTAGGCTATTAGTATGAGATGATGAAAATGCCATCTAGCCGATTAGTATCAGATGGTGAAAATGCCATCTAGCCGCTTAGTATCAGATGATGAAAATGTCATCCAGCCGTTTAGTATCAGATGATGAAAATGCCATCTAGCCGCTTAGTATCAGATGATGTAAATGCCATCTAGCCGATTAGTATCAGATGATGAAAATGCCATCTAGCCGCTTAGTATCAGATGATGAAAATGCCATCTAGGCTATTGGTATCAGATGATGAAAATGCCATCTAGCCGATTAGTATGAGATGATGAAAATGCCATCTAGCCGCTTAGTATCAGATGATGAAAATGCCATCTAGGCTATTGGTATCAGATGATGAAAATGCCATCTAGCCGATTAGTATGAGATGATGAAAATGCCATCTAGCCCATTAGTATGAGATGATGAAAATGCCATCTAGCCGCTTAGTATCAGATGATGAAAATGCCATCTAGCCGCTTAGTATCAGATGATGAAAATGCCATCTAGGCTATTAGTATGAGATGATGAAAATGCCATCTAGCGGCTTAGTATCAGATGATGAAAATGCCATCCAGCCGATTAGTATCAGATGATGAAAATGCCATCTAGGCTATTAGTATGAGATGATGAAAATGCCATCTAGCCGATTAGTATCAGATGATGAAAATGCCATCTAGCCGATTAGTATGAGATGATGAAAATGCCATCTAGCCGATTAGTATCAGATGATGAAAATGCCATCTAGACGATTAGTATCAGATGATGAAAATGCCATCTAGGCTATTAGTATGAGATGATGAAAATGCCATCTAGGCTATTAGTGTGAGATGATGAAAATGCCATCTAGCCGATTAGTATCAGATGATGAAAATGCCATCTAGGCGATTAGTGTGAGATGATGAAAATGCCATCTAGCCGATTAGTATCAGATGATGAAAATGCCATCTAGCCGATTACTATCAGATGATGAAAATGCCATCTAGCCGATTAGTATCAGATGATGAAAATACCATCTAGGCTATTAGTATGAGATGATGAAAATGCCATCTAGCCGATTAGTATGAGATGATGTAAATGCCATCTAGCCGATTGTATCAGATGATGAAAATGCCATCTAGCCGATTAGTATCAGATTATGAAAATGCCATCTAGCCGATTAGTATGAGATGATGAAAATGCCATCTAGCCGCTTAGTATCAGATGATGAAAATGCCATCTAGCCGCTTAGTATCAGATGATGAAAATGCCATCTAGCCGATTAGTATGAGATGATGAAAATGCCATCTAGGCTATTAGTATGAGATGATGAAAATGCCATCTAGCCGATTAGTATCAGATGATGAAAATGCCATCTAGCCGATTAGTATGAGATGATGAAAATGCCATCTAGGCTATTAGTATGAGATGATGAAAATGCCATCTAGGCTATTGGTATCAGATGATGAAAATGCCATCTAGGCTATTAGTATGAGATGATGAAAATGCCATCTAGGCTATTGGTATCAGATGATGAAAATGCCGTCTAGCCGATTAGTATCAGATGATGAAAATGCCATCTAGCCGATTAGTATCAGATGATGAAAATGCCATCTAGCCGATTAGTATGAGATGATGAAAATGCCATCTAGCCGATTAGTATGAGATGATGAAAATGCCATCTAGCCGATTAGTATCAGATGATGAAAATGCCATCTAGGCTATTAGTATGAGATGATGAAAATGCCATCTAGGCTATTGGTATCAGATGATGAAAATGCCATCTAGCCGATTAGTATCAGATGATGAAAATGCCATCTAGCCGATTAGTATCAGATGATGAAAATGCCATCTAGCCGATTAGTATCAGATGATGAAAATGCCATCTAGGCTATTAGTGTGAGATGATGAAAATGCCATCTAGGCTATTGGTATCAGATGATGAAAATGCCATCTAGCCGATTAGTATCAGATGATGAAAATGCCATCCAGCCGATTAGTATCAGATGATGAAAATGCTATCTAGCCGATTTTGGCCTCAGCGACTGCATTCGATGGCTTTCTAGAGTGGTTGTCGCGAACTTTGGTGTGCTGCTCTTTCATTTGCTCTCCACTGACTAACTTAGACAACTTGGGTCGAAAAATTCCGAGCTTGAATAAAACCAATTACTGAATCTTCGGTAAATGTGTGTGTCTTGTGTCACGACATCTTTCCAGCGTGTTTATGTACTTATGTCATTAAAAAAAAACTTTGAAATTATAATAATGAACTAGGTAAAATTCGATATAGCTGACAGTCTCGGAAAACATCACTCCTAAAAAATCATATCTTAAAGATAAAATGTTACTTAGTCTCAAATTAGTTATATTATATTTATAAAAAAAAATAAAAACGTCATTGTCAATGTCATACCGTCCTTCTCTATGTATTATTTCGAAAAATTCTATTCCTATATTTAAAAATAATATTCTGAAAAGCGACTGATATTAAAAAGTTAAAACTTTCCTAAACATCTATTTTTGATCTTGAGGATTGATTGACGTTTTTCTGTTTTGACCAATAAACTTGTAGTTGGAATTGTTTTTTTTTACCACAGATAGAAAATCGTCAATCAACCATCAACGTTGATTTTTAAATATATTAAAATATATTTATCATTAAAAAATAAAATCTCTTTTACTAACATGGGGTCCATGAAAATGCATTTTTAATTTTCCTCTTATAATTAAATAAATAATTTCGTTTAAAATTTAGTTAAGGTTTAGCTAAATATTGTTATAATCATTTTTTTGTGAGAAGTGGTAAATGTATAGTTTTTTTTTTTTTCTTATATTTTTACCACATCCCTACATGAATAAGTTAAATCTAAGTCTCGATACTTTTACGTAATCATTCTTATTTTGATTGATTCAAAATACTGCTCATGATACAGTAAAAAAGAAAAAACAAAACGTTTGTGATTATTTTTTATTAGTATTTTTTCTTTGTATAAATTCGGTGCTAATTTTCTTAAATTAATTCTTTTATGTTATTCGTAATTTTTAGTAAGTACATTTTTTATAAAACATGACATTTTATTTAAGTTATAAGTTGAATAAGCGCTTTTTTCTGTTTGAAGACGAGGCACCGGTGTTCGAAAATTGAAATCTATGGTATTTTTTTTACTTTATTTAAGAACGTCTTAAAAATATTAGTCTTAGAATATACGGTCTATCTTTCGCCATCGAATAAACCATAATAGCGTACAAGTTTTTTGCAAAGGGAAACCAAATACATAATAATCAATGCTTAATTATCTTTTCCGCTATTCATATTAAGAAAACCGCACCGACGACGTACTTTCAATAAAAAAAAAACAAAGATGGCTTCATTAAACCGTCAGCTGTCACTTAAAACGCCAAGCAACCAAATAAACGAATAGGCTAGTTATATTGAATGTTGTATTTATAAGTATTAAATCGGTCAATTATTGATAAAAAAATGTTTACTAGCGTGCCGAAGGAATTTTTGACAAGGTTTTTTTTTTGTAACTGTTGACCAAAATTTCAAAAAAAAAGTATTGTTTCTTTTTCTTTATTCGGAAAGTCCTTCGGGTATACGGGTTGGCTTGTTTATTTTCTGATCGGTTGTTTAAAAATAAAATAGTTAATAAAATTAACGAATTTATGTGAAGTTTATCTTAAATGGATGTGACTATTATCTCTAGTTAGGTGTAATTTGATAGAGAAAATCAATAAAAAAATATGTTGGCCCCACACATAATATCATAACAAATAAAATCGGTCAATTAATTGCTAAATCTCCTATCCCAATCTCCGGTAACGGCCGTCACATTTGTTTAGATAGTTATTTCAACTTGATTTTAATTAAGCAACACACTTTCATTGTCAGATTCATTTTATTATGACAGTTCAACAATATTAAAGAAAGATAGAAAATACGACACATGCCACAAGCACACAATATAAAAAAATAATAAGAAAAAATACTTATGTCTAAACCCAAAAACAAAACATGAGCTGCGCCAAATAGGCCCAGCACATTGTTGGGCAGATGAATTTAAATAAATTCATCTGCCCAACAATGTACAAAAACCAAATAACCTATGGATCTTCTGGTTTGGAATTTCCATCAAAATACTTTGAATTAACACTGAAAGTGTGTTATAATGGGCATACGTGTCAATATCTTTTAATAACGTCAAACCGTTTTTAGTCAACTGAAAAACTATGCATTTTTTATGTGTGTGGGGCTAGGCATTGCAGCTTTGGTTAGTCAAAACTTCCAATCACAAAAAAAGGTTTTTACTAAATAGCTTTTTTATATGGTGGCGATATAAACACCAGCTTTTTGTCAAAAAGGTGTTTCACTCACCGGACAACCTTTTTTTTTGTCAAAAAAAAACTCATTAATTTCGGTTTTTTTTTTTTAAAAAATGAATCAGTATTTTTTTGAAAGCTGCTTATTTACACGTTTCTCGTCATTTATGTACAGGCAAAGCTTTTAATTTTTAAATAATAAAAAAGCGATCTTTAAAAAAATTAGAAAACGAAGTTTTGATATATCAAAGTAGTTTTTATCTCGACATGACAATGTTACGACGTTGGACGCATGTATGTATGTTTTGAATCAATGTATTTGTAACAATATTATATGTGAGAAAAAATAACAACAGATTTTTATTTATTTTTTTGAGAAAAAATGTCTGAAATTCAAGTACTTACCTATTTTTTTACTTTTTAAGGTATCAAATTATTTAAAAAAAATACGTGTTTCACGACATTTTTTCTTAACAGTGAACCCATCGCGAAAATGCAACACAGACGGTCGTTTTTTTATGTTTTGTTAATTTACTTTTCTTTATAATAATGAAAAACATTTCATTTTACCGTACCATATACTACAACTGCGTCTATCTTGTCTGTGCTGCCTTTTTGGCGACGGTTGTAGGTTTTTTTTTATTTTTCTTATAACGACCGTCTTCCTTTTATAACGTGTTGCATTTTCTCTTTCTTTCCCGATTTTCCTGGACTTTGGTGGATGCTGAACAACAAACAAAAACACACTTGAAAAAAAATACATACATTTACACACAAATAAAAATAAATACACCACTTGTTGGCCCACATCACCGTTGAAAAATAATCACCACTCGACAATCACCGGCGGACAATCACCACAGCTACTTCAGCGCAGCTACGCCTGCACAAACCGACAGTTTCATGGATAGTGAACTGTTCGAGCAAATCCGGGCTTTCGAACCGGAGAGCATGGACGAGTTTGACATCTATAGTAACATGAGCATGAAGTAAAGGTGAGTTTTGCGCTTATCACCACTTGACAATGGTGATTATAGAAGTGGTGATCATCACCCGTAAACGCTGAAAAAAAAATACAGAAATGGTGGTAAGGCGTGCTACATACCACCAAACTCAACAACTCTCTGTTCTGGAACTTACAAAAACCCCTTCTACACGGTGGCGCCGACAATACGACAGTACGTTAAACTGCGTATACTTCATGACGTTCCTAGTCTGCATACAAAAATCATTCGAATTTATCCAGTAGTTTAGACACAGCAGGACATTATGTTAAATTTTCAGTATTTTCTAAACAAGGTGTAGATTTGCAACCTCGTCAAAATTCAGGAGGTTGTCATAGAAGACGTAAATAATCAATATAAATTACGGTACCTAGTCAATAATAATAAACACTGCTTTTTTAGTTGTTTTAATTTGACACTATTTCAGAATGAAGCCCTTTTCAAAAGAGGAGAATCACCCGTTTATCAAATAAACGTCTGCGTTTGTTTGTGTGTGTGAAAGCGCGGTTATAGGGCTAGTATTAGACGGGCCGGGTTTTAATACGGGTGGTGTGCACTTATCGATTTCCGATATTAAGAAAAAAAAAATCACCTACCCAATTTTTGATTCGGGTCGAGAATCATTAGCATAGTTACCTCCTTGAATTTGACGAGGATGCAAAGCAACACCTTGTATAAGGTCTGTCTATTCATACACGAAATCACTTAAGGGGATATTGTACTCATCATTATGAACAACTTTTACTGTGGGACCAACCCTAAAATCGCAAAAAAAAACAGCTGTTCCATACATTTTGACGATTTATGTGAACATAAAATTGTAGGAAACGGCAGATTTCTTTTTTTAGATTCACGGTTGGTTCCATAATAAAAGTAGTTCATAATGACGAGATTTCACTTTCTGATATTCCTCTCGTCTAGCAGCTAGCACACGCACATATGTCAGTGGAGGAGAGGATTGAGGGACCAGTTTTAATCATCCCTATCTTCAAAATGCTTCGATATTTTTGCTCCATTTCTTTTATACAAAATGTTTTAAGACTTCTACTAAAACTTTATGTAGAAAAAGAACGGTTTTATTAATTTTATTCAGTAATATTCACTAAAATATTTAACTTTGTTATGTGGACTGAGGGACCACAGTAATTCAGTCGTTATATCTTTTTTATCATTAATGCTTTGTGGTCTGTTATTTAGTAAATATCTTTACAAATTCTTTGCTAAATGTCTGTATTCACAAAACCTTATTTTTTAAGATACTTTCCGAGATCTGGCTGATCGTCTGTGAGAACTGAGGGACCACACTTTATGGCTCGTAGTTTTTAATATATTTGCTTACAAATTCCCAGAATCGTTCTACAATTGTTTTAAGTCTACTACTAAATCCTAGGATTTTCATTTCGCGAATTCCCTTTTGGTCCCTCCGTTCACACGCACATAGCACAGTGACCTCTTAAGAGATGTAGTGTATGAACAGATGGACCTTATATACATATAATAGGCTAGCATCGACAGTTTAACGACCCCCGCATCGGTATAAACACTAAACACATGTTGCTAATTCTCTACTTAAAAACCTTTGCCAAATTCGTTCCTTATTTTAATTTCCAGATGCGAGTAAGTGCAAATTATACCTAGGTACCTCATTTCGTTTACAGTTTTATGCTATTTAGTTTAGGATTTATTTGATAGTGAAAAAAATTCTTAAGAGCTAGTATTACCAGTGTTTTCATTTATGGTCGTGCTAGCTTATGCCAGCGGCTTCGCCCGCGTGGAGTTCGATAATTGACCCACGGGATCGTCCTACCGGAATAAAATGTAGCCTATGTGCTATTCCAAACTATAATCTATCTGTGTGCCAAATTTCATTCAGATCCGTTCAGCCGTTCTGGCGTGATTGAGTAACAAACATCCATTCATCCATCCAAACTTTCGCATTTATAATATTAGTATAGATTGTCGGCGCCACCTTGTATGACAACTCCTTTCTGATACATGTACGCTGTGTCATATACTTGCATTTTTAAATAACTTAAAAAAAAAAACACCAAGGCCAGTGTCGGCCGGTCGTTGTACACACCCTACATATTGGTTCGAAGCCAGACAGATCCATTGCTTTGTGTAATTGATTTCATGAACACTCAAAACGGTGAAGGTAAACATCGCGGGGAAACCGCCATGTCCTAGAGCCGAAACATTCGAAGACATGTTACATCTGTCAGCCCGCACTGCGCCCGCGTGGTGGGGTACAGACCACTCCTTCATTGAGAGGTTGTCTGTCTCAACAGTGGCTACATTATAACCTGATGTGCTTATGACATGGCTCTATTCAGGGTGGGACGGACATCGACGCAGAAATGGCTGCCGCGTATTCAGTACATCATTTTGAACCTAGAAACGTTTCAACTGTAATTTAAAACAAGCTTATGGTAGAAAAAAAAAACATTTTTAAAATATAGGTGTGACGTAATTTTTTTCGTATTATTCCCAGCAAACCCTTTTAATTCATACCCATATTTATTTATTTATCCTTTTGAACGCCAGAGCATAAACGCACGCGCGTGCCCTCCAATTTCACTACATACAAAAAAATACCTACAAAAACAACAGGAATTCCAAAACTTTATAGATAAACAATATTATTAAAGAGAGAGCTTAAATATTTAAGGTATACAAATAAAAACACACAAAAGTAATGATTGAATTGTTTATTTCGTGTTATATACATATAGTGCATCGCATTTTTGTCACATATTTGTGACGTTGACGTACAGGGCACGCGCTTGCTTGTCGCGTATATGTGACAATGGCGTTCAAAAGGTTAAACTTCATGTACAATAGTGGTACATAGGCGGACTAAGGCATTCTCTACAAGTCAACCTTTGGGTCAAATAAGACAACATTGTGATAGAGTACAAAATATTATCTAAGACTTTTAAATCAAAAATTAACTGTACAAAAACTACTAAATTATGTAACTATAATTTAAATTCCATATCATGGGGGTGCATAAAAAATAATTAATCCGCCATCTTTGGGACATCGCCATATTGGATTTAGAATGACGTCACTTAGCTAACCATGCATTGTCATCCAAATTAAACGTGGATGCAAAATTTCAGCTCCATCGGTTGGGGGGATAACTGTTTTTAAAATTCAGTTATGGGAGTTGACCGAAACAAACACATACAATGCAAGTTAAATAAAAGCTCCATACATTTTGACTGTGTGTCAAATGTAACACACTTGTGTAAGAAACAGCTGTTTTTATTGAGATTTGAGCGGTGCTAACCTAGTGGTGTGACCGTCAGACTGCCAAGTCATAGGTCTCGAGTTCGAACCCAAGACACGCACCTCTGATTTTTCGGAATCATGTGCGTATTGTATAATTATCACTTGCTTCGGCGAAGGAAAACATCGTGAGGAAATCAGAGAGAGATATTTCTCGACGGCGTGTAAAGCCGAGTCAGAGGCCCATGGGTGGCATAAAAACTCTGGCACCAGGTTAGGCACTAACCACACGATAAAGAAGAAGACCGATGAAAAAAAAATCTATATGCCCCCCCCCCCACATAGATTTTTAGAATGATGATTGGTTCAGAATGATGTTCTGAACACGTAGTAACCGTTCGTGCGAAACCACCCTTTTTTTTTTTTCGGATGGGATATCGTCAAATGACTTCTCCCGCTCTGGGCTGAGCGGGAGGGAGTGTCAGACTTTTACTGACTAAAACCCACCCATGTTCCTTCATCGCCCTTTGTGTTCCGGGGCCGCGGTATCTCTTTCGAACAACCCGCAGCACCCGGCAGGCATCGGCCCTTGCGGGCCCCTTCCCTATGCTGACATCTCATTGAGGCGCGCGTGGAACACGAACGCGCCGTCGACACGGCCTGTCGTCCTAAGACGGAGGGACGGCGAGCTAGCCCTTAGCTCACCGTCCACAGGCCCGCGTGCGAAACCACCCTGTAAGAACATTGCGAAAAATAAAAATAACATGAAATCTATCAACTGTCTCGTTGCTCTAGTGGTGACAAGCGCGACTGCTGAGCATGCGTCCCGGGTTCGATTCCCGGGTCGGGCAAAGTGTTATTGGGTTTTTCCATGAGGAATTTCTCAGTAGCAGCCACGGAGTCTGGATCTGTACCCGGTTGATGGCCATAGTCTTATTACATGGGACTTAAACATAACTGGCGAAATGTGGGTGTACTATTAGGTACACCTCTGTTACAGGTGTGATGTATATGTTATCTATGTCGAAATGTCTTTAATTATTTCATCTTTCTTTTCACAGATGACGCAATAAAAAAAAAGAACGAAAATTTTACCTTTTTTAGTTTATAAGTATAGCTATAGACGAGTCAATTTTTAAATAGAACATTTTCATTGGTACTCCTTGTGTTTTCAGTTCAATTACGATGTGCCATAGAATATAAACATGTTATGGGTTTAATTATCATATTATATTAAATAAGTTATGCAACACTATTTTTAATAAGTTGGTGAATTTTCGCAGACAATTTTTTGTTTTTTACGTCTTTATGCTACATCTTTTATTATGCGCTTTGCTAAGGAGTGAAATCTCCTGCCTGCGTCGGTGTTCCCCAGCTCATATCACACCAATCAATTTAAGTCGCGAGTTATGAGCGTGTACGCCATACGGCGTTTCATACAAATTTTCAAGTCCTTATTTTTCGAAACGACTGAACCGATTTTAATGAAACTTCACACACATAAGCAGGATAGGTCTAAAAAGTTAGTGATAAACATTTTCGAAATGTCTTATTTGAAAAAAGATAATTGGAAATTTCTGTTTCTATGGAAAATTTAAAATCGGTCTAATTTAACTGTAATAACGATTTTGCGAAAATGTTTTTCACCAACTTTTTAGACCTATGTACCCTGCTTATGGGTATGAAGTTTCATTAAAATCGGCTCAGTCATATCGAAAAATAAGGACTTGAAAATTTGTATGAAACGCCGTACACGCTCTTAATAGGCTTCTTTTGAGTTAGCTCGTTCCATCGTCGACCTCATCTCTGTTCTCAGGACAAGATTGAGGTCAAGAGTAAGCCCGTGACTACATAGTATAAAACAAAGTCGCTTCCCGCTGTCTGTCTGTCCCTATGTATGCTTAGATCTTTAAAACTGCGCAACGGATTGCGATGCGGTTTTTTTTAATAGATAGGGTGATTCAAGAGGAAGGTTTATATGTATAATACATGCGTATTATAATAGAGAAAACATTAGTATCTACACTGCACTCGGGCGAAGCCGGGGCGGGTCGCTAGTCTAATATAAAAAAGACTATGTATTGATCATGAAATTCGAACCATTTTTTTTTATGAGAGCTTTATTATCAGTGGCCCTACCATGACGTCTTAATGCATGAGTGTTTTGGTTATATTCCAGTGTGGGAAAGAGACGGCGCTAGACATCCTGTATAGCTCTGTCTCTTTTCCACACTGGAATAGAATGGTGGGGCCACTGAACTTTTAAATTGTCAAAAACAAAAAGCTGAAGTATACAGTCCCAGTCACAAGGCATAATAACTTGTGAAAGTACTGTAGTTGCCCATTCCAAAGCGTACGTAGATCGCTATGGAGAAGAATGTCATCATTAATTGCCTGCTTTTTCCCGACTACGCTTGCGTCGGCTTCCAGTCTAACCGGATGCAGTTGAATACCAGTATTTTACATGGAGCGACTGCCTATCTGACCTCCACAACCCAGTTAGTGCTGGGTAATACGATACCCCTTGGTAAGATTGGTTGTCAAGACTTTCAGGCCACTGACTACCTGTAACACAGGTATTCAGCTGAATCCAGTAAGACTGGAAGCCGACCCAAGTGTAGAAAGATCAACGCTGTCGAATGCACACGAAAAGAGACTATATTTAAAAGTTTCGCCAATTTGTTAAAACTACTGTTGTATATACATAATTATTAGATCGTACCTCTTTATTAAATACATTGTAGAAGCTTATAAAATGTAACATTTTAAATAAATACCAATAGTTTTATTTTATCTTTTAGTGCCTTTTTTTTATTGTCATAATGTTTAATCTATATAGATTTTGTTTTTATTAAAATCCATGTCTTCGATTTTTTTTTAATAGGAAAAGTATCTATTTTATCAACGAGAAGCAAATGGCGTTAGCATAAGTAGTTTCAAGCATCCTCATTGGTTGAAAAGTTAGGCATTTTTTTTTATTTCAAAATTGCTTGACCTCTTTGTTGAAATTGGGACTTAGCTATGGTGGCGCCATCTGTAATGAGATTTGACAGACCTTGCCCGTTTAAGTTGAATGATTTTAAAGCATTTTTAAATTCTGGTAACATCATTTTATATTGGTTTTATACAAGGTGTAGTTTTGCATCCTCGTCAAAATTCAGGAGGTTGTCATAGAAGACGTAAATAATTAATATAAATTACGGTACCTGGTCAATAATAATAAACGTTGCCTTTTTTTGTTTTAATTTGACACTACTTCAGAATGAAGCCCTTCTCAAAGGAGGAGAATCACCCGTTTATCGAATAAACGAAATGTCTGCGTTTGCTTGTGTGTGTGAAAGCGCGGTTATAGCTGGCTAGTATAAGACGAGCCGCGTTTTAATACAGTTGGGTACACTTACCAATTTCCGATATTAAGAAAAATTTAAAAAATTACCTACCCATTTTATTATTGTTTCGGGTCGAGAATCATTAGCATAGTTACCTCCTTGAATTTGAGGAGGATGCAAAGCCACACCTTATATGTCGATTTTCGTCGAAGGTGCATTCACACTGAAGTTACCTTTTGTGGAACAACATTAAAGTGACAGCGCCAGGATACCCTAATGGTACGCCTAATGGTGGAGGAAAGATTTTGGACTTGTTTATCTCGATCACTTGCTGTTCGACTGACCACCTTAAAGATCCACTGTTACCGGTCGACCCCCATCACCCTCCTTTTGTTATAAACGCACCTATTAGCCTATCCATACAAATGATGAAGAGGAAACTGATTCATAAATATAATTTCCGTAAAGCTAACTACGATCTCATCAACAAACACATGGACGAGGTCGACTGGTCTGCGCTGTTCGACAATCTAACATCGGAAGAGGCCGTGGAGGCTTTCTATAGTATGTTGTATGACATAATTAGCCCACTGGTCCCCCCTGCAAGGATTAGATCACTTGACTTCCCAATCTGGTTTACGCCACATCTAGTTAAAATATTTAAAAAGAAGCAACGTCTTTGGATAAAGTGGAAAAAATATAGCAACGTGAAAGACTATAATAACTTCTCGGAGTGTAGGACTATCTTCAAACATATGTGTAAAACTTGCTATTCCAGTTACATGAACTCGGTTGAAGATAGTCTCTCTACTAATATTAAGCATTTTTGGTCCTATATATCTAACCGTAAAAGTAAGTCAGGCGTTCCGTCCATGATGCAGTACCTAAATGTCAAATCAAGCGATCCTGATGTTGTCTGCAATATGTTTTCAGACTTCTTCTTGTCCGTATTTGAGCCCATGTCACCAACGCTCTCCACGTGGGGTCCGCCGCAACAATGCGCAGAGAACGGTAGCTTAATTAGTAATTTGCATATCGAGAAAGCAAAAATACTCAGCGAGTTGAAACGGTTGGACCCCTCTAAGGGGGCAGGACCTGACGGTCTTCCGGCGGCCTTTTTTAAGGCTACGGCTGACAGTATTTGTGAACCGATCTATATCCTTTTTAATAGATGTTTGCATGAAGGTGTATTCCCGGTGGTATGGAAGCAGGCTAACATTACCCCAGTGCACAAGGGTGGCTCAAGGCATGACGTCCAGCAATATAGGCCCATCTCCATTCTGTCGACCTTGTCAAAGCTTTTTGAAAGACTTGCTCACAACGAGATTTACCCTCTTCTGCATAATATTATCATTCCTGAACAACATGGGTTTGTTAAGCGACGATCTACGACATCTAACCTGTTAATATTTGCTAATTACCTTTTTGAAAATGTTGATAAGCGATTACAAATAGATGCGGTCTACACAGATTTCAAGAAAGCTTTTGACAAGGTCGATCATGAAATTTTGCTGAATAAAATCGCTTTCAATGGAATACGTGGAAATTTATTGCGTTGGTTTGTGTCGTACCTTGAAAACCGGTCTCAAAGGGTTGTGGTTAATGGTCATCAGTCTGTCTCTGTTAATATTACTTCCGGGGTTCCACAGGGCTCTATTCTGGGACCGCTTTTATTCATTATTTATATCAACGATATTAAGAAATGTTTTAAAAAGTCCAATTTCTTGATGTACGCCGATGACTTGAAGGCGTTTCAAATGATACGTACTATGGACGACTGCCAGTCATTTCAGGAGGACCTAGACAGACTAACTGCCTACTGTATTGATAATAAGCTGCACCTTAGTATCCCCAAGTGTAACTATATACACTTTACTAAGAATAATACCATCATCAATTTTAATTATAACCTTAACTGTATCCCCTTAAATAATATTCCCATAGTGAAGGATCTTGGTGTTCTCTTTGATGGCAAACTGTCCTTGAACCAGCATATCGAAGCCATAATCAACAGTGCTTTTAAAATGTATGGATTTGTGATGAGATCCTCAACTGAATTTAAGCGTATCTCAACCTATCTCTATCTGTTTAAGACGCTCATTCGTTCTCAATTAGAATACGCAGTCCCTATTTGGAACCCTTACTACCAAAAGTACATAGTTGCAATAGAAAGGGTTCAGCGCAAGTACCTCCGTGCTATGTGCTTCAGATGTTATGGGACTAAGACTTATCTCCCATACTCCCAACTCCTTGATAATTACAAGCTTATCAGCCTGGAGAACCGGCGCAAATACCTGGAGGCAAGCGTGCTTTATGATATTGTTCATAATAATTTTGATGCTATGGATCTAACGAGTAACCTGTGTTATTCTGTCCCCCGAACGGTTCACGTGCGTCAGGTTCGTGCACGTACCTTGTTCGCGCTAGGTTCTTGTCGCACGAACTCTGGTCTACGCTGCCCTATTCATAGAATGTTGGAATCCTATAATTCAAATTTCATTGAGATTGATATATTTGCATGCTCGAAAAATAAATTTAAATCTAATATTATAAAAATGTTAACTTAGTAATTGTATTGTTAGTAATTGAATATGTGTCTTATTTGTATTTACTTATTTCATAATTACCTAAATTAAATTGTTTTTGATTTGATTTTGTAGCTATAGTTACCTAATATTTGTAATATTCTAACTATTTGTTAATTCTGGTTATGCTCGTCTAGTGGCGACCACAGATCTTTTTAAAATGTTTTATCTGCGGATAATGTAGTGGGCTGCAACATTATTCCTACTTTTGTTTACCTATTGTGTTATACATATGTTGTAGTTGTTTATTATCCCTTAATAAATAAATAATACCCCGCGAAATTCAAATTTTCTTACGTTTTTTTTTTGCAATTTGCAGGTCAATGTCAAAAATATGATTTGCGACCGTAACACGTACGTATTTACAGAATTAATTATAATCATTCAAATCATCAAAATAACCCTCTTAAGTTGATTTAATCCCATTGAATTACTTTTTCATGAAAAAGTCATTCAGTGGGGTTGAGTGAACTTAGAGTGTTGTGTTGAAGATTTTGATGCTTATAAATCGGTAAAGCCATATTTGTTACGGTCACGAATCATATTTAAATAAACATACAACCCGACACTGGCCTGCAAATTGCAAAAAAAAAAAACAAAGAAAATTTGAATTTCGCGGGCTATCCTGGCGCTCTCACTGTAATAAGTTTGGTTAGTCAATGACTAACCAAAAAGATACTTAACTCTTATCTTCATCTGCCTGCCTTATCCAACTATGTTGGGGTCGGCTTCCAGTCTAACCGGATGCAGCTGAATACCAGTATACATGGCGCGACTGCCTATCTGACCTCCACAACCCAGTTAGTACTGGATGTTAGTTGTCAGAATTTCGAGCTTCGGATTATGAATAGACTTCCTATCTGACCTTCACAACCCAGTCAGGTACTAGGTATTACGATACCGCTGGGTAAGACTAGTTGTCAGATTTTCGATCTTCGGACTATGGATAGACTGCCTATCTGACCTCCACAACCCAGTTAGGTACTGAATAATACGATACCCCTTGTTAAGACTGGTTTTTAGACCGTCGAGCTTTTTACTAGCCGTAACGACTGTCAATGATTTGAAAATGACAGGCGGAACCAACGGTTTCATGTACTTTCCGAGGCACGGGGCGAATTCGATATTTAATGGATGGTGACCCATCCACTCACCGACCCTGGCAAGTGCTGCTTAACCTTGAAGATCGAAATGTACAGCTGTTACTATTAAGCCACGAGCTATGTTATCCTAAAAACGAATATAGTTTTCGAGGCAGTACGTATTGGAAGCATGTTGCTGTACAAATAGAAATGCCAGTGCGGATGCATCTTTAGGGTTCGGTTCAACTGATACAGACTAGCTGCGGACAACGGACTTCGATAGAGAGAGACTACAGGTGGTCCTACCATGACGTCTTAATGCAGGAATGTATTAGTTCTCTTCATCGTACGCCACCAGTACGTTTATCTGACAACAAAGACATGACAATATTCCCAATGGCCGCTCTGTAACTCTTTTAAACCTCTATGTCTGTTAAATTCCGTTGTCCGAAGGCCTGTCCATACTTACCGGTTTGAGCCTTTAGACGAAGATAATGTTTATTTTATACTTATTAGTTACTTTTATTATTATAAGCCTAAAATGCAATTTAAATGATAAATATTTGCTTTTTTGAAGCTTAATCAATGTGTCATGAAAGCACGGTGCCATTTACACGTTTGCAATAAACGATGCATTTTAAATTATGTAGCAAAACTTCCCACACTAAAAATGGGTATCGCCGTAACGGTATCTTATAAGAATTAAACATCCAATTTGTGAAGTTTTGCTAAACAATTTAAAATGACCTTTATACGAATAATGTAATAAAATGTATATTTACAATAGTTTTCTTTTGCACATTCTAGAGGAAAAATTATGGATATAGTCTTGTTGTGTCCAATTTTGATAAAAAGGGGTCATCCATAAATTGCGTCACACGTTAAGGGGGTAGGGGGTCGCCGAAGTGTGACAAGGGGTGGGAGGGGTCCTGAATTTTGTGACGTCGAATGCAATATATTCAAGTATTAAAACACGAACTATTAACGAAATACTTCAAAATAGTTCCAACTCTGTCTGTATGAACTTGTAAAATTGCAAAAATATGCGACGTCACACCGGGAAGGGGAAGTCTCACAAAAGTGACCAGCTGTGACAAGGACGGCGGGGAGGGGGTGTAAAACAATTATGAAATTCGTGTGACGTAATTTGTGGATGGCCCCAATCATAAAATATCGTCAATAGAGTTATAATAGCTTAAAAATTAAATTAGACAGCAATAGTTACACAGTTTTGCACTACCGTTATTGTGTATAAAATTTTTGTGAAAACGATAAATGTAATATGTTATAGTTTATCGCTCCGATCAAAATTTGCTGTATTATTTCTCCGGTATTAATATTACAAATAATGAAGCGTTTAAGGAGAAAGCGCCAGGTAATCCCGCGAAATTCAAATTTTCTTACGTTTTTTGCAAGTCAGTGTCAGGCTGTCTGTTAAACAAAATATGATTGGCGACCGTAACACGTATGTAGTTACAGAATTATAATCACTCAAATCATCAACACAATCCGCTAAGTTTATTTAATCCCATTGAATGACTTTTTCATAAAAAAGTCATTGAATGGATTAATACATATAACCCGACACTGATCTGCAAATTGCAAAAAAAAAATCGGTTGTCTGTAAAGTCGGTTTACTGACGATAGTTGAACGTGACAACGTCACCGATTGTGCCTCTTTGTCGCTCGTTCCGCGTTCTCGCTTGCACTTCAAGCCTTAAATGGAACGCCTCAGAGCGAGGTAACGCCGCACGAGTCATGTTTTTTCGTGCGTGCAGCCGGCTCCATCGAATTATAAGACGTTGTCACGTCAAAAACCTTAAAAAAAAATAACTTTGCGACCTATCCTGGCGCCTTCCCCTTAATTGCAAACTTATCCAGTTTTCAGGCCCGAAATAAACTGTTTTTAGTGAAATTATGTCTTGTTTATTGGTCAATGGCGTGAACTACCTTAATATCGGAGTGATAATAAAATTTATCGGAACGATTATGATAATTATCGCTGTTATCGGCACTTTTAGTGTGAATTTTCATGTAAAAAAACGTCATTTAAATTCCGATTTAATGTTAAATAAATGTTTGAATGTTGTCAAATGTGATATGTGTGGCCTTACCGTTTAAAATTTAGATTAAATGGATTTTACTGCACGTTACGTTAGCCTACATTTTGCTTCATTGTGTGTTACCTTCTCAACTCAAGCAACCAAGCTTCGGCATCTATCCTAACGTTGGCGAGAAGCGAGTAAAGCTAGCAATTACACCCGCATCTATAAACAAGTGAAAGTGTTTCCTCGAGTAAGTCATTATTTAATAGACGATTTTTGTACTGTAGTTTAGTAATTGCTTGAAGTTAGAACTGTCAAAAGTTAGCATTCTTCGCTTTGCTTTCTTTGACGTTCGTTTTAATTCATGTCTATTGCATTAAAATGTTTGCTTAAGTAACTAGTTGGACTGAAGGTATTACTTTAACTTGACTATAGATACGGGTGTTAAACCCGAGTTGTTTGTACCTTCCCACCGGCGTACACTGGATTGAAAATCACGTTAAAAAACATACATACATAAACTCACGGATTTTTCCTATGTGTACCCACATACGGCAGAAACCACAGAACCCCACCTGCTACGATCCTTACATACTCCTTTCGCGTCGTCCACGTTCATACATCTGGTCATACACGCGCGCCGATAGCGAGTACTGAACACCTGACCTTTCTGAAGAACATCACCCATAAGGTCAGTAAGAATAGATAAAAACAAAGAAAACGAATAAAAACGTTCAATATTTATAAATATAAAGTATGACAAAAAATCATAAATAATTAGTACTTTAACCCTGTAAGAATGTCTTACAGCTCCAGAGATATCCTGAGTTTTTATTTTAAAAAAACATTTAAAAGTGAAAAATAATACTTCAGGTTTGAGATTTGTTCTTGAGCGAGAATACAAGGTGGACGGGAGACCGAGGCTAAAACGGTTACCACTTAGTCAGCACATCAGGGTTTCTCAAACTTCTGGCTCCACGTACCCCATTAAAGTTTCCAGATTACAGAGAACCCCACCGCCGCCCCCAACATAAAAAATAATAAAATAGTACATATGCCGAAGAAAATAAAGTTTTTCAAGAAAAGGTAACAAATACAGGCCAAAAAGAAATATCTTATTAGTGCGTTGGGTGGACTTGTTTCTTGTCGCGGATTGAGTCAATTTTTTGGAATAATTTTGGTAATAGCCTTAATTCTGACTCGGCATCAAGTTGATTTCTGTATTTCGTTTTGATTACGATTGTGAAACCCCGCTGTCACGTAAGTATACAACAAGCTATAGAAAATGGAAACGGGAAATTCACCGCTTCGCGTACGAGTTCAGGATATTCTTCCTGTCTAGCTGCCCAAAATTCAATCAAAATGTCAGCAAAACAGGTTACTCTTTTAAGCCAATTTTTGATCTTCGAATCGGAACTAGAGGTTGAAGTCATTGTCTTTCAAAAATAAATAGATTTCGTGACGAAGTTCAACAAACCGAGCTAATATCCTGCCTCTTGACAACCAATGTTCTTCACAGTGTAACAGTAATGAAACATCTTCACTACCTCGGCATAATAATGCAAAAAGTCTTGAATTGAGTGGACGTGCTTTTATGCAATTTATTATACGACTTCTGAAAGTGCTATTTTTAAATCACTAGGCACCCAGCCGCCGTTACGTAAATCTTGTCGCCGTCGAAAGGCGAACCCCACTTTGAGTAACTCTGCAATACATCATTCTGAACACCCCACATAAAAAAATTTCGGTGTCGGTGTCTCATCCACCATGTATAATCGATAACTCGTCGTTTCTTCGTCGACGGTGGGACAGATGCGTTACTAAAACTAATCAGGATTAGTAATTTTACGTAACATCGTTAACAAAACTGCTAGGTCTACTAACTATGGAAGCCTAGCTCAATATAGGCGTATAATCTTGGTTTCTATTAGCTGTTCCGTACATTTTGAACGTGTTTTTTAACCGACTTCAAAAAAAGGAGGAGGTTCTCAATTCGGTTGTATGTTTTTTTTTTGTGTTTGTTACCTCATATCTTCGTCGTTTATGAAAAATTAAAATTAATCGATTTGAAAAATTCTTCTTTTATCTGAATGGATCTACTTCCCGATTGGTCCCATAGAAATTTCATCGAAATCGGTTCAGCAGTTTGGTTTTGAAATCAAAATAGCTGGAAAAAATATGTCATCCAAGTAAAAGAAATTGCGAAATTGATACTTGACAAGGATTTGTGTGTGATACGATAACTAAAAAGAGTAAAATAAAAACTTTTTTGCAAAAAAAACCGACTTCCAAAAAAAAACACTATAAAAGTGGAAAATAACTTTACTTTCGAAAGTCGGTGGCAAAAAAGTCAATGAAACAAACAATAGTCACCGACTTCCGAAAGTTAAAGTTATTTTCCACTTTTTTAGTGTATTTTTTTGGAAGTCGATTTTTTTTTTTACTTGACTGACCAAGTGATTCAATTACAAAACTTCACAATAATATGTACCTACTTATTACGAACGATGTGCTATATATTAGACGTTACAATTAACGAATTTGAATGTTTAGTGTGTTCCATGTAGAGCCAAGTTTCAGCGAATGTTTAAATTAGCTTAAGGTGGAACCGCCAGGGTAGACCGCGAAATTCAAGTTTTCTTACGTTTTTTTGCAATTTGCAGGTCAGTGTCGGGTTATATGTTGATCAAAATATGATTCGCAGGAATAACAAATAAAGCTTTATAGAGCTATAATTTCCTTTATTTATTTCTCTTACTTACTAATTACATTTTTAAATATTCCTATAAAAAAAAAACATTTAAAAATATAAAAAATAGTAGCCCACCGGTATCGGGAACAGGGTCCAAGCTACCGGCGGTCAGGGCTCCAGAGAGAGGAACCTCCTAACAATACGAGCCGTGTCCAGGAGTACCGCTTTCTGAATCAAGCCCTTGATCCAGCCGCCTAACGAGAGCCTCCTCAGGTATTGGTCGAGGCTCTTGGCAATTAAGCCATGGGCTGAAACTACTATCGGCACAATGATCGCCGTGTCCACTTTCCACATGTCGACAACCTCGCGAGCCAAGTCAAGATACTTGATTTGTTTATCTTTCTCGGCTTTCACGAGGTTCCCATCATGCGGGACCGTTATGTCAACAATCATTGCGCGCCGCTCTGATCGATCCACCACTACTATATCAGGCTTGTTGGCCACAATAGTCCTGTCAGTGATGATGGATTGATCCCAGTACAGTGTGATATTGCCATTTTCGAGAACTGGGTCGGGCACATACCTATAGTACGGCACTTCCGATTCCACAAGGTTGTATTTTAGAGCAAGTTGCTGATGGATAATCCTGGCTACAAGGTTGTGTCTATGCAAGTACTCACCGTTAGCTAGACGAGAACACCCGGAGATAATGTGACGAATTGATTCGCCCGGACGGTGGCATGCCCGACATATGTCAACCGTGCCGTCCTTCACAATAAATCTCCGGTAGTTATTCGTCATCATAACTTCATCCATAATTGCACAGACAAAACCTTCGGTTTCTCCGAAGAGGTCGCCGGAACGTAGCCAGGTTACGGACGCTGATAGGTCTACATCGGGCCCATGAAGGGCCCGGAAAAAGCGTCCGTGGAGCTCTTTACTCTGCCATACCTCCTTGCGGTCGTTAGTGTTAAGTACTATAGGTTTGCGCCAGTTCTCTTTAGCCAAGGAGAGCGGGGTGAGGCCCTTGTCCACCGCGACCACATCCCGATGCATCCCCACGTCGGTTTCTAGGAAAAATTCCCTGAGACTGCATATCTCGCGATTGTGGAGAGTCTTAGCGTTTAAAAAGCCTCGACCTCCGCACCTCCGCGGGATATACAGTCTCATAACCGAAGATCGTGGGTGATGCATTCGATATGCCGTCAACAATGTACGGACCTTCCTATCCAGGGCGTCTGAGAGCTATAATTATTATTAAAATCATTAATATAACCCTCTTAAGTTATCTACAAGATGTAGTTTTGCAACCTGGTCAAAATTCAGGAGGTTCTCATAGAAGACGTAGTAATTAATATAAATTACAGTACCTGGTCAATAATAATAAACGTTGTTTTTTTTTAGTTGTTTTAATTTGACACTATTTCAGAATGAAGCCTTTTTCAAAAGAGGAGAATCACCCGTTTATCGAATAAACGCCTGCGTTTGTTTGTGTGTGTGAAAACGCGGTTATAGGGCTAGTATTAGACGGGCCGCGTTTTAATACGGGTGGTGCACACTTATCGATTACCAATATTAAGAAAAACATATAAAAATTACCTACCCATTTTATTATTGATTCGGGTCGAGAATCATAAGCGTAGTTACCTCCTTGAATTTGACGAGGATGCAAAGCAGCACCTTGTATAATTATCTAGTTATCATAAAATAGTCATTGATTGGGATTAAATGAACTTAGAAGGTTGTATTGATGAATTTCATTATTATAATTCCGTAAATACATACGTGTTACAGTCGCAAATCATATTTTGTTTAACATACAGCCTAAACCTGACCTGCAAATTGAAAAAAACCGAAGAAAATTTGAATTTCGCGCGCTACCCTGGCGATTTCATCTTAAATTAGCTTAACATAATTATTGTTTACGTCATTTCCTGACAAAAATCGATTTTTCGACAGTTTTTTTTATTCTAGACTAAATATTGTAAACTTGATGCTTATATTATAGTAAAAGTTCATCATCGTCAGCCGTTTCCCAACTATGTTGCGGTCGGCTTTCCCTCTTACCGGATGCAGCTGAATACCAGTATTTTACAGGGAGCGACTGCTTATCTGATCTCCATTAGTACTGGGTAATACAATACCCCTTGACTAACCAAGTGATGGTGATAGTCAGTGGCCCGAAAGTCTGACAACCAGTCCTTAGACTGGTTGTTAGACTTGACACTGACTACCTGTAACGACTGTCAAAGATCTACAAATGACAGCCGGGACCAACGGCTTTCCGAGGCCCCGAGGAACTTGGTATGTAATGGGTGCACACCCATCAACGGACCAACCTAAGCTTAACATTCACGAGCTCCCCTACTTGCCCGAAGTAGATGAATACCAGTATTTTACGTGTACTGTATCCGATCAGACTGGAAGCCGACCCCAACATAGTTGGGAAAAGGCTAGCCACACGATGATTAGAGCATCGTTCTAAAATATTGACCTAATATAGCAATATTCTTTCTTTCGGTTCGAATCCCGGTAGGAGCAAGTGTTTGTGTGATTAAGCATGGACATTTGTTACCGAGTCATGGATGTTTATATGTATTATAAGTATGTATTTACAAACAAAAAGTATCTATGTAGTATATCAACTATCTAGTGTCCACGACACAAGCCTCGTTGCTTAGTGTGGCACTAGATGGCGCTGTGTGTAATGTCTAGCGATATTTATTATTATTATTATTCTGTTTCTTATAAAAAAAAAAAAAAAAAACAGATTTTTAAATCGGCATAGAAATACTCTGCCTAAATATTTGACCAAAACATTGACTTGGCTTAATGTAAGCATTTAATTTTAGCTATTAATACTTTTATTGATGTAGACTCTGGTGCTTCAAAACATGTGTTTATATATATCTATTATGTAGTTTACCCTTATTCTGAAACTGGTAATATATCTAATATGTTTAAGGACTTTCACAGTTATTTTTCTCATTACTGACAAAGTCGAAATTGTCTTTATTGAAGATATGATCTGAGGCACGGGCGCGCGGTGTTAGTTTAATCCCATTCAATGACGTATGTCATGAAACGTCATTCAATGGGATCAAATGAACAAAGAGGGTTGTATTGATGATTAAAAGTCGGTAAACTCTTTTAAGTTACGGTCGCGTATCATATTTTAATCAACGTACAGTCACGAGCACCAATATGTATACACTTTCCTAAGTTTAAAAAGAATTTTTGCGAGAAATAACGTTTATAAGTTGGCGATATTCATCTATTTCATAAAACATGAACCCCAAAATGCTATGTTCTTATATATCAACATGAAATTTTAATCAGAACAGTAGGAGAAAATCACTTTTAAAAGTTGCTAAGTGTTCACATATTGGTGCTCCTGACTGTACAAACCGTCACTGATCTGTAAATTTGAATTTCGCGCACTATTATGTCGCTTCCACCTGAAGACGTCATTATACGCCATCCGAAGCTTCTGCGGGCTAAATTCGTGGTCGCGGAGTGCGCGGGCTCCCTAAATGTCTACAATACCTTTTTGTTAGCATATCGTCGCTTAAGTTCTAACATCACGTAATGTAAGTCTAAAATAGCAACTTTACAGGTGAGTGAAAAAACTGCATAATTATACCTATAATTTGTGTTCACTTCAATTTATGAATTTTATGTGAGACGTTGCTTGTTTCTGATTGGCTGAAACAACGCGTCTCCCGATTCTATAACGAACGGCTTCAAAATGTCAAATACGCCAAAAATTTACTTACGTAGTGTTAGAACTTGAACGACGATATTGAATGCAATACATTTGAAAGGCACGTAAGCTCTTTTGTATCAATGTCCAGTATATGAATAAAGGGTGTAGTTTTTAGTCTCCACTCTGTTCAAATCGTTTTAGTACTTTGAGTGTTAATCTTTAGTGAAGCTAAGTTCGCGGACGAAAGCACACAGCTAAACCCGCAAGGAAACATGTATTATACAGGGTGGTCCAAATAGAGCAGTCATAAAAAAATTGATTCCTCACGCCCAGGTGTATCCGAAAATACCCCATGTATGTTCCGCGATTCTTGATAGTTTTCGAGTTATAGCTTCTTGAAAATTGAATGGGGACCGTTTTAATATTTATTTTTACATGGCTTTATGTTACTCTTGATGCTTGTGAAAAAGCCGTGTAAAAATAAAGATGGATTTTTTTTAAAGCAGTTGTATGTGCTGTCTAAAAGTAATCAAAATAGTTAACAACACAAGTCTGAAATAACACCATTATGTATAGACGCCAGTTACCCGAAACTGTCAAATTTTTCCAATCAACCTTGGACTTAATTCTTTAACGATAAAATTGAAAATCTATTATAGAAATTTGACAGAGCTTGGTGAGCTGGCGTCTGTACTACCGAGATCACTGAGGGTCTGCCACTTTTCACCTTTATGCCCTTTTTTTGAGTGGAAAATCCTCATGGATACCCTCCGTCTGGGGCGAGCGGAGGGTTATGTCGGACTCTTACCGACTAAAAACCCACTGTTCCTACTTCTACAATATTCCGGGGGCCAGGGAGATACAACTACATTCACGCGCACTCCCGACGGGCCCCATCACCAAGTGCGGCCTATTTAGCGACCGCACGTTTTCCATGAAGCCACCTTTTTGGGCCTGGCTGGTCACTCTGCCAACTGGCAACTGGGACTCAGCCCTCAGTTCCCCCGTTCCTTATGGTGGTCGGAGACCGTTGAGCGCCCTTCGACGCCCGGCCACCCTTATGCAAAAAGCACACACAATGGCATTGATGGCGAACCAAAGAGTAAGCTTGTCAAACTCAAAATGACAGATGTCACTGCATTGACAGTGACGTTATAGGACTTATAGGTTGCATTTATAAACTTAATATAAATATAAATTAAGTAATAATAAGGTTGAAAAGTGGTCGACCGTCAGTGAACTCGTTAGTACAGTTTAACATATCGATGCATTTTTTCTTGACACAGCGCCACCTTGAACTGCAAACTTAAAGTGGTCATACTGAATGAATATAAACCTACCTGTGTGACTTCGTATTAGCTTCGATGGTTCAATTAGTGTCCAGCTGGCCTACCATGGCGTCTTAATGCAGGAATGTTTTAGTTATATTCCAGTGTGGGAAAGAGAGCTATACGTAGTCTAGCGCCACATTACTTTACAAACATTCCTGTTTTAAGTCGTCTTTGTAGGCCACCAGTTTTCTTGCACGACGCACAAACGTCTAGATGACAAATTAAACACGTACATGCTAAAACGTACGAAGCTTAAGTCTTCGCAAATCATATTCTATAAGGCGCGATGGTGCCACAATACCGGTACGACCATTTGTTATCATTCACACGAGGTGGATGGGACAGCGACGCGAAAACTACTATTTAAAAATTATTCATCGGTATAACAAAAAAAAATCAGATGTTGTATATATACATTTTGACCGGGTAGGGATTGCACTTTTGTAGGTAAAAGCGCTTTTATTTTTAAAATAACTGACCGGCGTAACTTCGTTTGCGTAACATTTTTGAGTAACCTTTTGACCGCCACGGTCGGCTGTAGCCGACAAATGAAAAAATGCCCAACATGCCACCGTCGGCTATAGCCGACAAGGAAACGACAATTTTCAAGTAGTTTTCGTCTGTCGGCTATAGCCGACCGTGGCGGTCAAAAGATTAATGATCCGCTTCTATTGGTCGCAGCGTGATGTTTTATAGCCTATAGCCTTCTTCGTTAAATGGGCTTATCCAACACTAAAAGAATTTTTCAATTCGAACCAGCAGCTCCTGAGATTAGCGCGTTCAACCAAACTAACAAACTCTTTAGCTTTATAATATTAGTATAGATAACCGATGAAAAATTTCTATCTGGGGGGGTTCAGAATGATGTACGGAGTACGTGGTAACCGTTTCTGCGTCAGTGTGCCTTCCACCACCATGTATAAATATCGCCATTGAGTTACCGATTCATCGAATGTAGCGCAGTTTTTATCGAAATAACAATGTATCGATAAATGAGTTGTATCGGTGTTAAAGTATGATTGTAACTTGCTATAAGCTTTATTGTGGTTATATTTCGCTTTAGAATATATGTTTAGAAACGAATATAATGATTGTTGATTATTTTGTTTGTTTTATTTCATTTTCCTACCTATTACCTTGGGTTAATGCTGGGCAATTTATAAACTTTGGGAACTTCAGATAGGATAAGGCAGCCAGGTTGCTGCAACCGAATTATTTAGCAGCCAGTCAACGGCCACATCAGAAAAAGGTGACAACTTCAACCCAATCGACCCAAGAATCGAACCCAGTACAGGGCCCCTTGCTCAGCAGTCGCGCTTGCGACCGCGAAACCGACGGAGCAGTCAGTCTTCCCTTTGCAGGCCAAGTGATGGTCACAAACGAGGCGTCACACGTCGGAAGCGCGAGGACTCGAGCTCCATCTCTGGCGGTGAAGGTTATAGTCCGTAGGTGTATGTAAGATCCCTTCGTCTACCCCAGTGTGGAAGACAGCCTTGAGGATAGCCACTTGCCACACACAAAAAAGGTATTAATAAAAAAAACTACATTTTGATCGAGGGATTTTTATTATTATTTGCTAACACATTTGCTCTTACAGTACAGTTAACTGCCGTGCTAAACGCAAAAGCCGTATCTCAGAGAAAGTCAGTTTCGAGAAAATTTAAGTTCTGTAGATTTATATTTTGGTTACAACTTTACACATTAGTACATTAGTTTTAAAATTGATACTGCTTTTTATCTAAGTTAATTAGATGCGTATTTATTTAAGCTATCCGATGCCATTAAAATCTACTTTACGATTTTTTTTGAGATACCACTTTTGTGCATAGTAAGACATAGTAGTCCTTACAATAACGCTATTATAAAAGTTGGAAGGGACACCGACGTACAAACGGATTCTGAACCCCAAATTGAAATTGTTTAACGGTAATCGGCTGTTCATTCATTTAGACCGTGTAGGTATTGCACTTTTGTAGGAAACAGCTGTTTTTTTTTAAATTACTGATGAAAAATTATTTGTGGGGGAGTTCAGAATGATGGGGTTCTTACTGAATACGTGGTAATCGTTTCAGAGTCGATCTCGCTTCCAAATTGTATTAGATTAACTCTATCGCAGTTGCCTTATAAAACCCTGTCCGATCCATGAAGGTATTATTAGGTATCGAGATTCGATTCTATTTATGTACTTACTCCTTTTTAGATTACAAGTTTCACAAAAATATCCTGATACAAATGAAATGTACTCGAAATGAGGGAACTTACATGGCAACACAGCGACACTCCGGTCGCTTCTCGGGTAGTGACGTCATAAACAAACAATTGACGATCGAACATTACCAAAGCCTGTGATGGTAATGTCATGGTGTATGTAGATTTTGGGGATATGGTGGTAATTTGGACAATAAAATCGTGTATTTATTATGTACATATATATTTTCTTTCATGAATATTTCATGTTGCTTATTTTATTTGGTAAATTCATTGGGATTCATGTGCGTATTGCATAACTATCACTTGCCTCGGTGAAGGAAAACATCGTGAGGAAACCAGCATGCCTGAGAAATATTTCCCAACGGCGTGTAAAGCCAAGTCAGAGGCCCATGGGCGGCATAAAATTCTGACACCAGGTTAGGCACTAACCACACGATAAAGAAAGATTCGGATACCTATATGCCCCTTTCGGATCTGACAGGGTTTTTAACCTTTTGAATGCCAGAGCATAAACGCACGCGCGTGCCCTCCACGCCAAGCCACAATTTCACCGCATACAAAAAAATACCTACAAAATAATACGAATTCCAAAACTTTATCGATAAACAATATTATGAAAGAGACAAGATAAGAGTTTAAATATTTAAGGTATACAAATAAAAACACAAAAGTAATGATTTAATTGTTTATTTCGTATGTGCATCGTATTTTTTGTCACATATTTGTGTCGTTGGCGTGCAGGGCACGTGTTTGCTTGTCACGTATATGTGACAATGGCGTTCAAAAGTTTTAACTTATTGTATAACGTATGTTTAAAAAAAAATGTAAATAGAACATACGGCCTATCCGAATCTGGGCTCTCAAACATATTTTAATTAATCGTCAATAAAACTTATGATTAATATTTTTGTGTAATAAAATACAAGAACATGCACTATTTTTTTTTTTTGATTTATCAATTTTAGAATACTTAATCAAAAATTATTTCATGAGATAATTGAACTAACCACAAAATACATCAATAATTTTGAAATCTTAACAATTTTATTTTGTTTCGTCAACACAAAAATTATCGTATTCAGAGGTGACAAACATTTAAAATGAAATCATAATTTTGATGACGTATACATTACCCTAACCTTTCGCTCGCATCTACAGTTGACCTTCAACTACGTCTGGCAGTGGGCTGGCACCATCAAAACTGTCTTGCAGCTTAGGAAACAGCTGCAAATAGTTGCCCAAATAACATCGACAATCCCTAGGCCGTCCTTGAATCACGTGAAGTTTTTAGGCCACTTTTACTTAGGCAACAAATAGTTTCAGAAACAGTTTCAACAAAAAATCAACGCATGTTTTAGAGCAAATTTCGCTTGCTCGGATTATTTAGACCAAAAATCGCTTGCTAGGGTTTTTAATTAATTATTGGTAAAAAATATTTTACACGTCACACATAAAATTGGATTTTTCGTCCGACGAAAAAATAAACGTGATTGTCACATCATCATTGTTTTTTTTTTTGGGGGGAGGGGGAGTATCGTGATTAATCGTGATTTTTTCTGAGTCCTATTCAAACCTCTCGTGATTAAAGGACGATCACTTACGTTCAAAGCGACATGTCTAGACACTTGGTTTACAGGTGAGCGTTATGAGCGCTTAAATTCATATATATATGAATCACTACACACTATAAAACAAAGTCGCTCCCGCTGTTTGTCTGTCCCTATGTATGCTTAGATCTTTAAAGCTCCGCAACGGATTTTGATGTGATTTTTTTAAATAGATTGATTCAAGAGGAAGTTTTATATGTATAATACATGCGTATTATAGTAGAGAAAACATTAGTATCTACATTGCACCCGGGCGAAGCCTGGGCGAGTCGCTAGTGTTTAATAAAAAAAGCGTTACGCCATTAAAAACTCTATTTCTAGCACAAAATTATTACATACATAAAAGAATAAAATTATTTCATAAAATTCATTTTAGAATCGTTTGAATCTTTATAAAGGTCTCTTGTAAACCATGCAGTGTTTAGACAATAATGTCGCTTTGTACTTAAGGAATGTCGATATATAAAATTCACATTTAATAAAATGACGCAAGTTCAATGACAATTTAACATACTTTAAAGGTGTCTGGCGAGGTTTTCCACCACACAAAGTGTCTGGCAGTGGAGGAGGGGATCCATCATACAAGCCTTTATGTGATATATAAAATCACGCTTTTATAGTGAATAATGTTATTTTAATTACAAAGCTTGAAGTAGATATTCACCCTACTCGTCAAGCTAGCCAGACTGGCATTATGGCTTCTGGTACAACTTATTTCTAACATTTCAAAAGCTTTACATAAGAATCCCTGGAATTTAGTATCAGCTCTGAGGAATTTATAAGTACGGTACGAAACTTGCCTTTGTATCGATCCAAAGTATAATTAGAACGATACGATATCTTGGTCAATTTTGCCGAACACATTCGACATTATCCTAGAATCTTATCCCAGAGATCTGGATCGATTCAAAGGGGGCGTCCGTTAACTACGTGGGGCAATTTTGGCGACCCCCCTCGGTGAGATGTCTTAAAATTTTGAATGACCCCCTCACCACCCCCCATAATTTCACGTGGGATTTTTTCAATACGTAGTTAAGTGATTTAATCTACGCTTAATTGCGTTGGATTTATTTTTAAAATACAATTTGATTAATTATTTTCACTGAATATTTATTATTAAATATTATTGTGTAGAATTTAGCCATACTTTAGTGGAGAAACATGTTGACTGAATCTAGTTTTCATGCAATTTTACACTGTTTCTTGAGGGGAAAAAATACATGATACATACCGAGACCCCTCTCCCTCGTGAGATTCGGCTCGAATCTCATAATTAATGGACGCCCCCAAACTATCGATACAAATGCAAGTATCGCGCATCCCTCAACAAGGCTCGTGGGTAATTTTTATGTTTTTTGTTTGTTTTTACTATTGTCTGGCAGTTTGAGTACTATAAGCGACCTACACAAATGTCCTTTCCTTGTTCGTCGTATCGTTGAGCTCCTTGAGTTATGAGTTGAGCTACACGATAACTGACAAATGCTTGCACTGGTTGGAAAGGTCCACTGAAATCTGTGTGGTTCTTTCTTCTAAAGACCATCTCAGACACTCATCTGCATAGTCCTCATGTGAGTATATCAAGATTATGTCTGGACCTTAAAAAAGACTATGACCTCTGAGTTTGTTTCGGCTGTTTCTTCTCAGAGTAGTCAGATACGAAACACCGGCCTCATCTAGTTTTAAAAAAGAAGACGTGTAAAAGTGTTTGTAAAAACCTATTTGGAAAATAAACATCATTTATCATGGAGAGTCCAGTAAAAATCATTGTCATTTCGACATTTGTCAGCTCTGAATATTTACAATGATTGTACGACTACACCTATGTAGTTTGTGACTGTGTGCAACCGGTGCTATCTACCTCACTAAGCATCTGCCTGCAACCCCGACTCCATATTCATCAGCACGTTGGCCAGCATAGACCTCAAGCTGTTGTTGGGAGAAAAATCCTGAAATTTCAAATCGTACGTCAGACCATATACAAAATAAATAAAACTAAAGTGTCTGTGAATGCGCATGAAAGTATATACGGTACTTATAACGAAACGTTGTGGAAATGACGCTTTTTCTAGCTTATTGTTAGACTTTCTACACCTGCAGCCTCTGGGTCAAGTATACGCAGAAGGCTTACAGCGCTCTGCGTGTACAATATAATAATGCCTTCAGAATGCTTGTGGGGCTGACGCAATTTTGTAGCGCTTCCGGGATGTTTACCGATGCGAGGGCAGATGTTTTCTTTGCCATTATTCGAAAGCGATGCGATGCGATGAGCGATGGGACTGCCCGATGCTTGGCCGATGGGTGAGACTGCACACACAGGCCGGCTCTAAGTAGCTACACAGGCATTAGTTTTATTTTATTTATATTATATTCCCTATTGTAATATACTTGTTCATTGTATGTGTTACTAATAATAGTTTAATAAGTATATTTTATGTCATTACTAACAATATGGACTCAGGTCTGCAAATAAAAGATTATTATTATTATAACAAAAATACATACTTTTAAAATTTTGTCTTTCTGTATGTTTGTCCCGGCTAATTTTCGAAATGGCCGGACCGATTTTGATGGGACTTTGACTGGTAGATAGCTGACGTTATAGAGAGTAATTAAGGCTACTTTTATTTTAGGAAAAGGGTTAGGGTTCAGCTTTTTGGTGAATGTTCTTTTTTATGTAGGTAGGCAATTGTTAAAAATTACTTACATTCATATCCGTGTCTGGGGCGATTTGCGGTTCTGGAGTATGATTAGATTTGTTCTAGAACAAAGTAAGAAATGATAACTAACCGTTTATAAACTACAACTAACTATTGAACTTTAGGGGTATGAGGAACAGGGTGTAAAATTCTTCATCACCCATAGAAAAGTGAGGATCCTCCGATCAGACGGGTGTTGTGTCTGGTGGGCTACCGCCCGACAGTGGCTGTCGGGTTTTTCTATATTGTCTTAAGTCGCGGATAACTTTGCTTGCGTGATGTAGGAATTGGATGTTAGTTCTTCATTTTTATCATAGATGGCGCTGTAGTAAATTCTGTTGCATGTTGCTGTAGTACATTTTGTAGTGCCGCTACAAAACTATAAAATCATTCAGCTGTTTAAGGTGGAAGCGACTGGTATGTTGAACGAACTTATTCGTGAAATAGTCATTCAATGGGATTAAATGAACTTAGACGGTTGTATTGCTGATTTTAATTATGTAAATACATACGCGTTGCGGTCGCGAATCATATTTTAATCAACATAAAACCTGACAGTGTCCTGCAAATTGCAATAAATGTAAGTAAATTTGAATTTCGCGGCCTACCTTAACGCATCCACCTTAAACGGTTCTTGTATTGATTTGGAAGTTCTTTACCAAATCGAAATAACTATATAAGATAAGTGTTATATTATTTATTGTTTTGGAAGCAGTGACCACCTAATGGTGTGACCGTTGGACTGCCAAGTCATAGGTCTCGAGTTCGAACCCAAGACACGCACCTCTGATTTTTCGGAATCATGTGCTTATTGTATAATTATCACCTGCTTCGGTGAAGGAAAACATCGTGAGGAAACCAGCATGACAGAGATAGTTCTCGAAGGCATGTAAAGCCAAGTCAGAGAGAGGCCCATGGGCGGCATAAAAATTCTGACACTAGTTTAGGCACTAACCACACTATATAAAAGAAGATGTATTACATACCGACTTTAGAACTATTGCGAGCATGCTGCTAATTAACTTGGTCTCCTTGTCGATGTGAGCTATCATCTCACTTCGTTCTTGCTTGCGGCGACGAGCCTGCTCAATTTGAGCGTCCAGCAACCGCTCGCTGTGGAATACAGGCATGTCAGAAATTTTGTGCGCATACATAACATTGATATACTTGTAAAGTTAACCTTTTTCACCGCCACGGACGCCTATGGACGTCAAATCGAAAAGTGCTCACGACGACCCGGACGCCTATGGACGTCAAATCGAAAAGTGCTCACGACGACACGGACGCCTATGGACGTCAAATCGAAAAGTGCTCACGACGACACGGATCTACATTCGTTGCAAATAAATGATTTGATTTGAATGGCCTTTTACTTGTCCTTTTATTATTTTGCGAGTGATATGTACTTCTATATGTGACGGATTCACTATAGGTACCTAAAACTGTTTGTGATTTCTGTGTATGTATGTTTTACTGAGTAAGTCGTTGAATCCTACTTTACTTTCGTAAGCCGGTGACTATTGTTTGTTTCATTGACTTTTTTGCCACCGACTTCCGAAAGTAAAGTTATTTTCCACTTTTTTTTTCGTTTTTTTTTAGGGTTCCGTACCTCAAAAGGGAAAAGGAACCCTTATATTTTGTACATATTTGTTGCACGAATATTTTGGTCTTGCTATTGATAGTGCATACGAGGTGGAAGGGACACTGACGCGAAAACGGAAACCACATACTCAGTACATCACTGTGAACCCCAACCCCCCCCAATTAGAAATTTTTCGTAGATTATAAAAAAAAATACTGTTTCCTACACAAATGCAATACCTACACGGTCAAACTGTATGGAACAGCTCTCAGAATGATGTACTGAGTATGTGGTTTCCGTTTTCGCGTCAGTTTCCCATCCACCCCGTATAATCCAATGTTTAGTGATCAATAAGTACATACTTGACCCCGTGTTTTGAACAGCCGCAGCTAAGAGAAACATTATGATAGTTACCTGAGCGCATTAGTTGGACAAAGTTTGCATTTCTTTGGCGGCGATTCACCGGAGTCGAGCGGGGGGCTGCTGACTGGAAAAAAAAACCAAGAAATACACTGAGCGGCAGAAAAAGTGGCCCAAAATGAAAAGATGATCTAATTTTTTTTTTTTATAAAAAAATACGGTTGTTATTTTTATTACAGGTAACGCGTTAACGGTTTAAAACGTAAATTTTGTTAAAATTAAGACTTTAAAGTTAAAGTTTCAATAACAATTTGGGAAAACAGTAAAAATAAAGCTTTTAAAAGATTTTTTATTAAACATTTTCTCATTTTTTTTTTGGAATTACAACAAAATATCACTTAAATGAAAACCGCGTATTCCCTCTTGCTTCGATGACGGCTTGCATGCGTTCTGGCATGCTTTGCAGTATGTTTTATATGTCTAATTGAGGAATTTCGTCCCACGCTCTGCACGCCTCCGCCTACGCCGCTCGACACGTCTTTTAAGCATGTCCCGGACATGTTCTATAGGATTATATATATATTTCATGTCTGTACTGCGAGCCGGCCAAGGCATTTTCTGAATACCGACATCAGCTAAGGAAGACTCAGCGATGCCAGCAGTATGAGCTTTTGCATCATCCTGCATGAGCAGAAAACCTTCTCGACCAATAAAGTCCACAAAAGGCACAACGTGATCTTGGAGGATTTCTTCAATGTTGCTTGTTAACTGATATTAGACGCTGATCTACATACATCTTCCCACACCATGACAGACCCACCTTGGTAACTTACTGTCTGGCGTTTCGTGATGAAAAGAAACGTTCTCCACGGCGCCTCTGCACTCATCAGTAAACAAGATCTTGCTCCATTGGTCCAAAGTCCAACTCACGTGTTCACGGGCAAATCTTAAGTGTGCAACTCGGTGGTGTCGCTCGTGTTCTGGCCCTCGAGCTGGTCTCCTGGCACGTAAATCACGTTCCTCCGTTCTTCGCCTCATGGTCCGTTCACTAACAACGATACCAAATGCCGCTTGAAACCGCCGCTAGATTTCAACAGCGGTAAGGAAGCGATTTCTCAACACTTCCAGTATCACAAATCGATCATCGCGGGCTGAAGTACATCTTAATCTGCCGCTACCTGGTCGCCGGGTATAGAGTCCAGTCTCACGATACCTCTTAAGTGCAACTCGTAGGGTGGTACGCGGCACATTGAGAGTTGCAGCCACCTCACGTTGAGTTCGTGTTTGTTCGGTTAACACGACCGCCTGAGCAACTTGGGCAGCAGTAAGTGGCATCTTCTAATTTTTTCTGGAATCAAAATAAACCCGTAATCATTAAAAAAAATCAATAATAAACAATTTTGCAGATCCATAAAAAAAAATTAACTCACCTCTCGGATTAAAACAGTTCAAAACAGTTCTGGCAGCATAAGTTTTTAGGCAGCATCAATCTAAACACAAGTTAACTTCAAATTATCCACTTACATAAACTAAACAGGTCACTTGAAACCTACCGACATCAAAACATCTCATTAAATAACACTTAGTTTGTTTACAAGCTTCTTTTATGCACTTGGCCCACTTTTTCTGCCGCTAAGTGTAAATTACAATCGCATGGGAGCTATGGGCCAAAGTAACCACACATCATCATCTGAAATCATCATCTGATGTCATCGACTTCCAGTCTAACCGGATGCAGCTGAATGCCAGTATTTTACATGGAGCTACTGCCTATCTGACCTCCACAACCCAGTTAGCGCTGGGGCATACGATACGATTTGGTAAGACTGGTTATCAGACATTCGGGCCAGTGACAAATGACAGCCGGGACCAACGGCTTAACGTGCTTTCCGAGGCACGGAGGGACTCGGTCTATAATGGGTACCCATCCACAGACCTACCTAGGCAAGCGCGGCTTAAAGATCGACCCAACCGGCTGTTTTTATCTAGCCACGAGCCAAAGTAACCACACATCGGATCCCAAACAGCAGCCGCCAACGCGGCACGCCCAGAAGGAGATGGTGAGACGAACTCGACTCTTTTCAAAAGGATTGGCGAATATCAGAACTCGATAGGGATAAGTAGAAGAAGGGAAGGGAGGCCAGGCAGTGGGACACAAATGGCTGACAATAATAATAATTACAATCGCGGAGCATGCAATGCAGTTAATTCTAGTTTTTGCTATTGGAACCAAAGTAATTTCTGTCAATGCACTTGCAACTGCACAGCTTGTTTAGAAAAATGTTAATGAAAATCTTTAGATATCATATCACATTCGTAAAACATACATTTATCCATAACATTTCATTCATCATTTTTTTTTTTAGTTTTGAGTAAAAAAAAAATTGTATCATCACCATTCTTCTGCCCTAATCCCAATTTATTTGCCGTCGGCGCAGCATGTCTTCTGCTTCCACACTTCTCTATTACTCGTCATCTCATCAGACACCTCCTTTCTAGTCATATCATCCTTCACACAGTCCATCCATCGTTTCTTTGGTCTTACTCTAATCAAGTATTAACTTACGAACGTATAGACTGGGCTTATAACAATGATTATTTTTATACTCGAACTCTCACTCCATACTAGTCAACAAATTTTAGGTAAATTCGTATTTACTGAAATAAAATCTATACTAATATTATAAATGTGAAAGTTTGGATGGATGGATGGATGTTTGTTACTCAATAACGCCAGAACGGCTGAACGGATCTGGATGAAATTTGGCACACAGATAGATTATAATTTGGAATAGCACATAGGCTTCTTTTCATCGCGGTAGGACGATCCCGTGGGTCAATTATCGAAGTTCACGCGGGCGAAGCCGCTGACATAAGCTAGTGATCCATAAAAGTCTCTTAGTTCTTATGGGATGATATGAACTTATGAGTTTTAAGGATAAAAATTTTGTCTATTGTTTGTTTTTAAAAATATTAAATGGTATTGATCATTCTTACAATTGTATTATTATCAAGATTAAAAGTTTTTTTTTTTTAATTTTTACCTATTTGAAATCTACTTTATGAATATCTTATGCAGTTTTTTTCTTGCAGACCCGTGTCATTGAATTGCAGATGACTATATTATTTCAATTGAGCGAAGAATTTTTTTACGCAACAAAAACTTTTTATTTTTATTTTTCGATTTTCGACCGTCGTTGGTTTAATAAATACCCTGTCCTGCTTTCCGCAGGAAAATAGATAGTCAAAGTTAGCCATTTCCCCTATCTCAATCTTTTTCTTCTTCATGCACTAGCTGTGCTTTGTGTGAATTAAAATATTTTATTTTTTATTTTTTTAAACGCCTATATATATACTACTATAACTAGCCGTCAGATAAAGCAATGAAAGTCGCGCATGTTTTTAAGGCCTTCATATTTAATGAAAATTTAAATTATGTTTATGAACAGAATATCATGTAAACATTATTATTCATGAAATAATTTGCTTTTATCGACAAATTAACATTTATTAATGTTATGAAATAAAGTATTAAAAGTATTTGAATTTTCTATTTTTCATATTAGGCTGTTTAGCGGCTTCATACCTTTGCCTCATCTTCAACCTGGCGAAAGCAAGTTCATCACAAAAATACTTTTCGTTCTATTCAAATTCAAATTTGTTTATTCGTGACACATAGGTAAAAGTAATTACATGGTGTTATAACTAGGGTTATGTCTCACTATGTGCTGCCTTGCAAGGCGTACAAATAATGTTTACACATTAAGAAATGCAGGCAGTAGTTTTAATGAATATAAAAACTACTGTTATTATAACTAATTACCTAATATTTAATCTTTAATAAAATATTAATTAAACAAAACGAATCATAAACAATACAAAGTAAGCAAACAATAAAGTAAAAATCTTACGAACTAATGCTTATAATAATTAGGTAATAAAAGTATTAAAAATATAAAATAAGATAAAAACAGTTTTTATTGTTCTTCTAAGTATTCATTAATAGAATAATATGCTTTTTGGATTAAAAAATGATGGAGTGTTTTTTTGAATGTATTGGTATCTCCTGATGCTTTTAGTATTTCTTCTCTATAAAGTATTTCTTCTCTTTTGGTACACGTGGGCATTTGTTACTGCAGTTCTCGGCTCCATCACACCCTCGACTGTGTTTCGTGTATGAATTCCGCCTCGGCCGCAATAACAAAGTTTCCCCACTTATATCAAAATGTACTATTTTTTAATAGTGACACTGACCACCAGTGGGCGACAACGCAGTTGGCGGACATCGGTTATCATAGTGAATAGTTGGCTATTTTTGTCCGATTGTCAGATAAATAAATGTTTTTAATAGTAGATGATTTTAGGCTCTCGCTGCATCGCTCAGCTTATACGCCCTATAGACTCACGCGAGAAGGCTCGCCGCACAGTGGGCTGAAAATCGACTTTCATAGACATATAATACTTTTTTCCCAAATGTCCACTTTTATGACTTGAAAATGTTTTGGGAGACTAAATCCATGCCTAAAAATATCAACATTATAGAATAGCATTGAAAACAACGCAAAAAAAAAATTCTTTAAAAATTACTATGGAGCTGGCATGAAAAAGTCTTATACCTACGCCATCGTTCAACTGGCCCTAACTCCCTTGCAGGTAATTAAACCTTGAATTATTTAGAATTTTTTGACATACTCCCCGAAGCGGCCACTGGTGCGACCTTTTTTTTAAAAATCGCTTTCAATTTAATATTTCAAAAAATATTTTTAATCAAATGTTTAACTTAATTTAAGCTTAAAATCTACACGGACTACTTAAACGATGCATCCGACCACAACTTTGTATTAACACGCCACATAATCATAAAAAAATAAGGTCTAAAGACCTAATAATGTAACGATCCTAATTATGGTCATTATTTTATGAGTTTAAGTAATATGGTTATTCATATCTATTCTATGAGTTAGCTAATGAGGGTAGTAAGTAAATTAGTTTAATGATTACACTAAATAACGTCGTTGAAATAAATAGGAGAACTCAAAATAAAATCAATTCATTTCGCCTTACGCATTGAAAGTACAAACAGTAATAACATCACCGTAAACATGGAAAGCAACGTAACAAATCTTGATATGTTCGTTATTGTATTGTTATTGTCTCTTCCATCTTCCTTCAACTTGGTACAAGCTGCATAAACAACCTCACTGCAATCACTGTTCAAATAATCACCACTCCGTCTCTTCTTTTGCTTCGTTCCCAACTCTTCAAAAGGTTTTCTAGGCAGTTTCCGTTTGGTCATAGTACCAACTGATGATGTTGATGGCTCTTCTTCCTCATGAGCTACAGATGTTGAAGCTCCCTGAACATTTTCTTTGATGCAGCTAGGCCAGTCGACATATTTCTCAAGCCAGTTTCCATATTCCTTTCGGAATAACTCCATTTTTCGGCTTGCAGAATGCCAACGTTTCTCTACTGCTCTCGTAAATTTCCGGCAAAATTCTTTAAACGTCACACGATCTTCCTCAGATAAACTACATCTCAATCGAGATAACACTGTCTCAAATAAAAACTGATAATCGTTTTTTTTGGCTGAACCTTTTAAAATAACGAACATATCAAGATTTGTTACGATGCTTTCCATGTTTACGGTGATGTTATTACTGTTTGTACTTTCAATGCGTAAGGCGAAATGAATTGATTTTATTTTGAGTTCTCCTATTTATTGCAACGACGTTATTTAGTGTAATCATTAAAATAATTTACTTACTACCCTCATTAGCTAACTCATAGAATAGATATGAATAACCATATTACTTAAACTCAAAAAATAATGACCATAATTAGGATCTTTACATTATTAGGTCTTTAGACCTTATTTTTTTATGATCATGTGGCGTGTTAATACAAAATAGTGGTCGGGTGCATCGTTTAAGTAGTCCGTGTAGATTTTAAACTTAAATTAAGTTAAACATTTGATTAAAAATATTTTTTGAAAATATTAAATTGAAAGCGATTTTTTAAAAAAAGGTCGCACCAGTGGCCGCTTCGGGGAGTATGTCAAAAAATTCTAAATAATTCAAGGTTTAATTAACTGCAAGGGAGTTAGGGCCAGTTGAACGATGGCGGAGGTATAAGACTTTTTCATGCCAGCTCCATAGTAATTTTTAAAGAATTTTTTTTTTTTTGCGTTGTTTGCAATGCTATTCCATAATGTTAATATTTTTAGGCATGGATTTAGTCTCCCAAAACATTTTCAAGTCATAAAAGTGGACATTTGGGAAAAAAGTATTATATGTCTATGAAAGTCGATTTTCAGCCCACTGTGCGCCGGGACATAGCGCGAGAACCGAGGTGTCTACACTCATGCGACCTTCTCCCGACACCCGAGAAACCCTTTAGAGCGGGCAAAAAAAACCCACACCGATCGGAGAACAGGCGAGCGCGAGAACGAGATGGCGAGAAACCAATTATATTCACGCTCGGGTGTTCTCGGCGTGAATCTGTAGGGCCCTTTATATAGTTTCTAATAAAGAACACATTCGCTTCAGTAGCACAGTACTGTGTTGAAGTACTACAGCGCTCGGTGACGGTCGACCACTTTTTTCATTGATTTTCCACCCCCTACTCCTTGTCACAGCTGATCACATTTGTGAGGCACCCCCTCCCTAGTGTGACGTCACATAATTTGCAATTTTACATGTTCACACTGATAGAGTTGGGAATATTTTTAAGATTTTCGTTAAGTAATAGTTTAAATTGCGTGTTTTAATTTTGTGTGTCGTGTTTTAGTTTTAATACTTGATTTATTAGATTTTGAAATTTGAGATGTGACGTCACGAAATTTAAGACCCCTCCACCCCTTCTTACACCCCCCCTTAACACGTTCGCTGCCAAGTTCAAATAATCAATTTTTACTAGTACGCGCGTCATCAACACACTGACAGCTATCAGCGACCTTATTTTCAACATCATAAAGATCATTATAATTAGTTACGAACAGCGACGACTCGGGAGGCGGGTTGTGGGCACACGAACGAATTATTGTTCGATCGATATGCTGGCTGCTTAGTACCGTAAGTGTTAATAGTTCAAATTGCGTGTTTTAATACTTGATATATTCGAATTCGAAATGTCAGATGTGACGTAACGAAATTTGGGACTCCTCCCACCCCTTGGCACAATTCGTCGACCCCCCCCCCCGCCTTAACATGTGACGTAATTTATGGATGGCCCCAAAGTTGAAAAGTGGTGTAGTAAAATCAAAATATTTATTTCACGTAGGCCTACACGGGCACTTATAAAACGTCGGGCAAAAGTGCACGGTTCGGGTCGGTCGTTTCCTATGGAGAAGAACCGGCAAGAAACCGCATGGTCGACCGTCGGTGAGTGCTGTAGTGTATACCTTCATCTATCTCGCTCCACTCGCGACCCTGAGGGATAGTGCTCGTGTCTGGCTGTATACTGAAGAGCTCTGGTTCACTCCGTTCTATACCGGCTTCCGGATTGTATGCTACTGCCGGCTGGATACTTAAATGTGAATATTAAAACCCGTGAGACTGACTTGTTGCATAATGTCACTTACCAGTTTTTAGCGTTCTTTGAAAAAGGACAACATAACACTAACAAGGAACTGCAGTCGATGGAAAATCACATAATATCACGCCTGTAAGCCCCGAAGCGTTGGGCAGAAGTGTACCTAATAGTACACCCACATTTCGCCAGTTATGTTTAAGTCCCATGTAATAGGGGGCGAGCCTATTGCAATCAAACGGGCACAAATCTAGACTCCGTGGTTGCTACTGAAAAATTCTTGTTGGAAAAAGCCAATAACAATTTGCCCGACCCGGGAATCGAACGAGGCAGTCCTTGCGATGGAAAATCAGATCCCGGTATTTATGTTGCTAAAGTCGATGTTGCCATATCAACACCGGGAACAAGAAAGGTGTCAAAAATGCTACCTAATTTAATTATAATAAATGTGATTTTGTTGAAATTTGTCATCACACAGATGTATCTAGGTACAAAGGATACTTTTTGAATTATTTCCGAGCTCCGCGGGAGAGACGCCGCGGGCAAAAGCTGGTATAAGAAGATAGAAACTTATACAAATATGTCAGTAATTATTTATTTATAAATATATATTTTATTGAACACCGATAAGTAATAAAAAAATAAGTATGTAAAGATATATATGAGTATATGTAAGTAATATAAAATAAATAAATAAATACATTACAAAGTAATCATGATATAAACTGGAGATTAGTACTTTTAATTTTATTATTTTAGTTTTACAAACATGTTTTTCTTTTTTATTTAATTTCTATTTTATTTTAACACGCTTGTCTTATTACATATTCTGAACAAATATTGTTATTGTCAAAACACTTTGTTTATATTGAAATAACGCTAGTAGTTACATTGTCTGATTTCTTTGCATATACTACTTGTTTACGCTAAACTTGTAACTCGTTATAGTCATCTATGATTCACAGCAAAACAAATGTAATTGGTAAAAAGTGTCTTAATGTGTTTACGTTAAGAATATTATTCCATGAGCGAGAATCTTACCTTGCCGTAACTCAGTCCTTGACTAGCACGGGAAGTAAAGAACTTTTCTCTGTATACCGTCATTGTCATTTATAAATTTTATCAAATAAGGGAACCTTTGCTTTACTTGTGATAGCAATATATAATTTAATTCTTCATCTACTCCCCTTGCTACTTGTTATAGATAAGTTTTAACTAGTTACTAAGTTGGTGTAGTTGAACGTAAGTGAGTGTGCCCTATACCTACTATGTAAATATGTATTACCGGTGTACTGTAACCTAAACTTATGGTCAATAAACTATTAAACTATTAACTATAGACTTACCATGACATTTGGGGGGGTGGTGGTGGAGCATTACAATAAACTGCAGGCTGCTCTGTTGGTGCTTCTGAAAGGAGAGATATCAACATATATTTAACATTAACATAACACCAAGCCTGTTATCCCCGAAGGTTTAGGCAGAGATGTACCTAATGGTACACCCACATTCCGCCAGCTATGTTTCATGTAATAGGGGGCGAGTCTACTGCCATCAACCGGGCACAAATGCAAACTGTGTGGCTGCTACTGAGAAATTGTTGATGGAAAAACCCAATAACACTTTGCCCAACCTGGGAATCGAGCCGAAGACCTCATGCTCAGCAGTCGAGCTTGCAATCACTAGACCAAGTCATGAATTTTATTTTTAGCAACATATTTCATAAACAACGCATAATATATATTTTTCAACAATTTTTTTTTTTTTAGCTTTTATTAATCAAGTTTTGTGAACAGGTAAAATTAAATGGTGTATTACCTTCGGTCTGTGGTGGTGGGGGGGGTGGAGCAGCTACAGTAGGCTCTTTTAAATGTGCCAGTGAATGCGGCGGTAAATACCCCGTCCTGTAATAATGTTCTTTTTCAAACACCGTCGCGTGAACGAATTTACACTTGGGAAAAGAGCATACAGAGTTCTGGAAGTTTCTACAGAAAGTGTAAACTCCCGGCAGCTGTGACAATATTAATTCATGCGCAAATATACACGCTGGCCCCTTTTTGCATGTGCCACGTGCAAAGTTACGGCACATCGTTACGGTGGGCTTATCCTCGGTCTGGTCGGTTTTAGTTACTGGAGCGGCTGCGGCCTTCGTTTCTTCTGGCTGGTGGAACTCGGCTGGGGTTTCAGTCGTACCACATTTATAATCGTCATCTTCAATTTCCTGCTTCAGATTAATGATCATGGGTGGTGTGTCTGGTGGGGGTGGGTTAGGGGGTAAGGGTGGCTGCACTGTGGCAGCATTGACTTTCTCTTGTTTGTTGGGTCGTAACAATAGAGCATTTGCCTCCGGACAGGAATAATTTGCTTCGATCATCATGGCTTCTTCAAATTTCGATCTTAAGTACTTCTTGTGCTTGAAGTTTGGTTCATCACTGCGACATTTGGCTTGGATGTCTGAAAAATATTATTTATGTAACACACATCACGCCTGTAATCCCTGCAGGGTTAGGCAGAGACGTATTTGTTAGTACACCCACATTTCTCCAGTTGTGTTTAAAGTCCCACGTAACAGGGGCGAGCCTACTGACATCAACCCAGCACAAATCCAGACTCTGCGGCTGATCTGAGAGATTCCTGATAGAAAAGCCCAATGACAGTTTGACCGACCCGGGAATCGAACCCAGGACCTGCTCAGCAGTCATACCTGCAACCGCTCGACCAACAACAATGAGGCAGACAATGAAATATTATTTATGTATAACATTTATTCAGATAATGATACTCTTGTCTAAGTGTTCAAAGTATCTCTATTACTTTGATGATGTCAAGAACCCCACTGACCACTGCGTCACTGCGTGCGTGAGTGATAGTCTAGTGGTGTGACTGTTTGACTGCCAAGTCATAGGTCTCGAGTTCGAACCCAAGACACGCACCTCTGATTTTTCGGAATTATGTGCGTATTTTGTACCTACTATAATTATCACTTGCTTCGGTGAACGAAAACATCGTGAGGAAACCAGCATGCCTGGGAGATATTTCTCGACGGCATGTAAAAGTCAGAGGCCCATGGGCGGCATAAAAACTCTGACACCAGGTTAGGCACTAACCACACGATAAAGAAGATGACTGCGTCACAATCAGTGCGGCAGCTGACAGACCCCAAGTCATCCTGTCAAACGGAGGAATGTTGTTTAACTTTTATCCAAATGAAGAAGGAGAATTAAGTAACACGTATTCAGTACATCATTTTGAAACCCCCGAAATATAAAATTTTCATCTATTACTGATGATGATCTGATATGAATATATGATGCTATTGTATTAAACTTACAGCTTATATAGCAAAAACAAATGAGGGTTTAGCAAGTATTTACCTTCGTCGGAAACCTGCATTTCCTTTCCTTTTTATAACATTCGTGAGACTAATGTTTCAATTCTTAAAACACACATGAAAAGCCCACGGTTTGAACCATAAAATGTTATTTTTCGAAAAATAAAACCAAAAACTACTCAACGCAATCAGCAAATGAGCCTGGATCAACAACAAGATCACAGAAATTGAATTCTCTAGCGAGAAACAGATGGTACAGCTGTTATTATGTACAATAGTTTTTGTGAATTTAACACTGACAGTCGTCGCACAAATCGAATCCAAAGAGTAGAATACCTATGACAGGACAGATCAATAAAAACCATAGACATTAAAATGTTTCTTCTGGCTCTATGATAAAACCATAGATCTAAAAAAAATATTTTATGTCTATGGATTGAAAACAGCAGCAGCAGAGGAACACTAACTTATTTTTTCCGTACGCAAAATACGCGCTTTAGACGTGGACGTGATAGTGGTTCAATATTCATTCATACAACACAGATTTTTTTAAATTTAGTTTATTTTTTATTTATTTCATGAACGGCATACAAAGTCCTTCAGTCAAAATAATAGAATACAATTATTATTAAAGTTTCACTTAAACAAGGAAAGCTTAACAATATACATTTAAAGTTTACAGTACAATAGTTACCTAATAAACAAATGTTTATAAGAGTGTTGCAGATAAACTTAATTAAAGGAATAAAATAAACCACATTGGATTGCAATAAAATTCTGGAACGCGGCGGGGAGCACCAAAGAGTAGAATACTTATACCAAAAAGGAGAGTACTTATGAGAGAAGCCCGCGAAATTCAAATTTTCTTAGGTTTTTTTGCAATTTGTTGGTCAGTTTTAGGCTGTATGTTAAACGAAATATGATTCACGACCGTAACATGTATATATGTGTCGCTTATCTTCAAACTCGGATAAATCCACACTACCCTTTTAGGAGATATTAAAAAAAAAGTGATAATAGTCTTAATTTCATGAATTAAAATGCAGTATTTTTTTATAATGGCAACAGTATTGAAAAAAACGACCCTGTTAAGGAAATTCAGTTTTTAAACCATTCATTCCTTAAAAAAATCAATATTTAGATTGGATTTACCTTCATTTGATATAATGGAATGCAATTTATCTATCTTTGAAAAAACTCCGTGTGGATTTATAGAATTTTGATATAATAGATCTGGATTTATCTGGATTTGAAAAAATACAATTAGAACTAGGGATGTGGTAGTTGAGAAATCACGGTTATACCATCGACATTCAAATTAATGTGGTAGCTAACTGAATAAACTAAAAATAATACAAACGAAATAAAAAAATATAGTTTTATTTTACAGAAATAGGAGGTACCTAATTCAATTATTTTAAACAAAATTTAATACTTCTTCTGAGTCATCTTAGGTATAGGTATTTCAAACTTACCGAATTTTCGCTCTTTCCTCTTTCTCACGGCGAAATTTTATATTAGGCCGCTTGCGGGCTTTATTTGGTGACACTATTTTAATGGAATTTTCCATGACAACTGTCTAAATAATAAAAAGAAACAATAAAAAAGCGGGAGTGTACGGTGTTACTGTCGCAGAGTTTACGTCGACTGGCGGCCATGTTGAACAAACGCAGATAGCTGATTGGCTGTCGTGGACTTAACTACATTTGAAAAAAACTGTCTCATGGATCTGTCTGGCTTAGATAAAATATTATGACTTTGACGGTTTATTTCTCAAGAACCATGCGGATTTATACACACCTGATAAAATTATTTAAAAACATTTTTTATTCCTTTTCTTTTGATCCAAAAATCTTAAAAACTCTCAGAATTGGATTTATCCGAGTTTGAAGTTATGCGACACATATGTACATAATATTAGTAATTAAAATCACCAACACAACCCTAAAGTTCATTTAATCCCATTTAATGAGCATTTCATGAAAAAGTCATTCAATGGTGTTGTTTTTCTGGAGGTTGAAAGAGCCCAAAGAGCAGTTCTCAAAGTAGGGGCTGGACTTCCTTTTCGTTACCCAACTACTGAGTTTTATAAACGTTGGGATGTTCTATCAGTCAGGCAGACTTTCAAACTCACCATAGTTCACAAAAAATACAAACAAATAGAATATGACCCCAACCTTAACAAAGATAAGCATAGGAAGGGTAATGTCTGTCCCACAAGTTTCTTCCGTACCATCCTCTCACAAAGATTTTACTGTTTTCTTGGAGGATATCTGTATAATAAAATTAACACAACACTTGCCATATACCCACTGCAGAGATCAACCTGCAAATCAAATGTTTGTAAATGGTTAAAAACTTTAGATTATCAGGCAGCTGAAAGTCTTTTGATTCCAATCCATTAACCTTCTATCTGCACACAAACACACACACGGTCTCAGACACACAAATCACACATATAATTATGTCCTTCTAGAGTAATTATTTTTCTTTTATTTTTTATTTCTTTACAACATACTGTTCCTAGTATTTAAGTAATATCATCACTCATGAGTTGTTAATTTATTAATCTAAATTAGTTGTATACCTGTAAGTCTTGGGGGCCTGGTGACCCGTAACACAGGCATTGTAGGCCTATTACGGGCACCAGTCTCTCACAAATGTTCACCTTGTAAATTAGATTGACTAATTCCTGTTCACTGTAACGTTTGTGATGAGAAAATAAACAAATATAAATATAAATGTACTCGTAGCCACCACTGATTATCACGTTTTATTGACATTTCCGAACGTTTGACGTCCTGATAAAGAAGTAAGGTTGTTTCTTTAGGGTTGCATTGACGATTTTAGTAACTATAACTATGTAAAGCCGATCTTAGAACGGTAAACGTTTCAGACTTGAATAAATTCTATATTTACTATTATAAAGCTAAAGAGTTTGTTTGTTTAGTTGAACGCGCTAATCTCAAGAAACACTGGTTCGAATTGAAAAATTATTTTAGTGTTGGATAGCCCATTTATCGAGGAAGGCTATAGGTTAAATGTATAATTTCACGCTGCGACCAATAGGAGCGGAGCATCAATCAAAAATGTTACGCAGACGAAGATGCGCGGGTCAGCTAGTTTGATTTATATAAGCATTTACTTTACTGCAATAAGTAGGTACATCTATCAGCTCTAATAATTTTCACTTCACTCTGCTGAGATATGCTAGAACCAAACAATGACCGATGCGTAGACGATGAATGCAGATTAGGAAAACTTAATACCTACATTACTTATACCATGTTTTTTTTGGTAAATCTTTCTGTATTTCTCTCCATATTTTACATAAAAATGGGATTTTCACTATGTTCACTATTTGTTTTTAGTTAAAAACATGGTAAATATTCCGTTTTAGTGTTAATGATAGTGTAAGTAACCATGTCAGAAACTTACGTTTACGTTCGTGAGTTATCATAATTATTATTGTCAAAAAAGTAGCGGGAATGGATGATTTGTTTATGGTTCCAAATTGTTGTTAGATTGGCACTACTGTTTTCCATTTTGGCGCGGAGTTTGAGTTGCATCTGTTTTCTATCTATATATTTTCTCCTTTATTCAATTTTCTTACATAAGTACATATAAATTATATTTCTGATTAACAAATTTGTAAAAAAATATATATTTAAAAACATAAAAAGTAGTAGCCCACCGGCACCGGGAACAGGGTCCGAGCTACCGGTGGTCAGGGCTCTTGAGAGAGGAACCTCCTAACAATACGCGCTGTGTCCAGAAGTACTGCTTTCTGAATCAAGCTCTTGATCCAGCTGCCGAGCGAGAGCCTCCTTAGATGTTGGTCGAGGCTCTTGGCTACACCATTGACTGACACGACTATCGGCATTCACTGCTGTACTCACGTCCCACATGTCGACAACCTCGCGAGCCAGATCTAGATACTCGTCATGCGGGATCGTTATATCAACAATCATTGCGCGACGCTCCAATCGATCTATCACCACAATGTCAGACTTATTGGTAACAATAGTCCTGTCAGTGACGATAGGTCGATCCCAATACAACGTGCTATTACCATTATCGAGAACTGGGTCGGGCGCATACTCATAGTATGGCACTTCTGATTCCACAAGGTTGTATTTCAAAGCAAGTTGCTGGTGAATAATCCTGGCAACGAGGTTGTGTCTGTGCAAGTACTTTCCGTTAGCCAGACGAGAACACCCAGAAATAATGTGTCAGATCGATTCTCCCGGACGGTGGCATGCCCGACATTTATGTCAACCGTGCATAAACAACTTCTTCTTCTTCACAATGTATTTCCGGTAGTTATTCGTCATCATAACTTCGTCTATTATTGCACAGACAAAACCTTCGGTTTCCCCGAAGAGGTCACTGAAACTTAGCCAGGATATGGACGCTAAGAAATCTAAATCGGGCCCATGCAGGGCCCGGTAAGAGCGTCCGTGAAGCTCCTTGCTCAGCCTCCCAGCGGACATTAATGTCTAACAGTATAGGCTTGCGCCAGTTCTCGTTAGCCAAGGAGAGCGGGGTAAGGCCCCTGTCCACTGCGACCACATCTCGGTGCATCCCCACGTCGGCTTCTAGGAAGTATTCACTGAGACTGCATACCTCACGGTTGTGCAGGGTCTTAGCATTTAAGAAGCCTCGACCTCCGCATTTCCGCGAGATATACAGTCTCATCACCGATGACCGTGGGTGATGCATCCGATTTGCGGTAAGCAGTGCGCGGACCCGCCTATCCAGGGCATAAAGTTCCGTCTAAGTCCATTTGAATATGCCGAAAGAATACATCAAAACCAGCATGACCCAACCGAGAGTTCCCACGGATTCCATAATCTCTCCTCGCTACACATGCATGACTGCACATTTGTCCAAACCAAATTCCATTCTGATGGCGCCACTGAAAGTTTTTGCTTCGCTTGGCTACCTTCAGTAGCTTCATCAGTTGCAAATTGTTGGGGGCAAAGAATTTCAGATCATCCATGTAAAGAAGGTGAGTATGACCTGACCACCTCTCCTCAACCGATAACCTAGACCTGAACCTTCTAGCAAAGTGCTGAGAGGGTTAAAGGCCAGACAAAACCACAATGGACTCAAACTATCACCCTGGAATATGCCACGCTCAATACTTATCGGTTCGCTGTTCCCTTGGATCTGTCGACATCCTGGATAGCGAAGGATCGTTCTCCAGCACCCCATACACGACATCAGGAAGGCACGCAGAGTTGCATCAATTTTATACAATTCAGCACCCTCATGAGCCATGTATGATCCGTACGAGTGCAATTGTTGTAGTAAAATTTTATTTGAATTTGAACGTACACGGATGACTAAACTGCATAAAATAAGTATTTAATAATATATTGCAAGTATAGCTATAATTATGATTAATATTAAAGTCATTTTTACCCGACTGCGCTAGAAGAAGGGTTATGTTTTTCGGGAGTATGTATGTTATTGTTGGCACACTCTGCGGCCTAAACGGATCGATGGATTTTAGCTTGGAGGTGTCGTTAAATTCATATTAACTGTGAGAGTGACACTGGGTATTTCAAAATAAAATAAAAACAAAATGGCGGATTTTTGGCGCCAAATTCAAATGTTTGGCACGCTCTTCAGGCTGAACGGCTCGATGGATTTTAGCTTCAAAGGTGTCGTTAGATTCGTATTAATTGTGAAAGTGACACCGGGTATAAATTTTGAATCAGAACACAACATAAGCTGGGAGTACCTCCACGCGGTGAAGGCAGTAAAAATTTGTTTGGCTAATTGTCTGCGAAATCTTTCACATTTGTAAACTAAAAAGCTGGAAATAAAAAAAAAGTAATAAAAAAAAACTAAAAAACCCGACTGCGGTAAAAGACTTAAATTTTAAAAAAACACTACAAAGCTAAGAACAAGCACATGTTAAATTTAAAAAAGTTGGAAGCAGGCGGGGGCCATTTCATTTTTATATTTTCAAACTCAAATGGGTCCCGCCTGCTTCCAACTTTTTAAAATTTAAAATAACTTTATTTACATTATAATAATTAAAATGACTAAAATAAACTAACTACAAACTATAAAAGGGCATCAAAAAACTCCTCCTCAACGCTGTCAGCCGGTAATGTGCCCAACGTTGTATGGCAACGTATTTTTCATCCCACCATCTCGGAAAGAGTATTTTTAATCTTCAATATCTGAGTGGAAAAGCCGTTTTTATTCTCTAGAGGATAAAGTAAATTGAATTTAGAACATCGTGTGCACTAAGTTTGTGAATTAAAAAAAACATTAAACCTATTTACTGCTACCTCTATGGTGCCGAATATATCATACAACTTTTTTTTAATTTGTTAAAAACTCAGACTCGGAACCTTCTTGGTGTTCTTTTTTCAATTTGCTTTGTACGCGGTTCTTTACGCGGCATTTTTTCACGTCATTGTTAAACCTTATATTAAAAACAAGAAACTTGAAAACAAATGAAAAAACTAAAATGAGTGATTCTAGCGACGAGTTAGTTTGCTTGACGCCAACAGAATTGACTGAAACTGTTAATAATGCGCAAATGAGCTTTCTCCCTCAACAATCACGCGAGAAGTATTTAAAACAGTACGATATGTTCAACACGTGGCGACTAGCAAAAGGAGCCAAAACTTTCTCAGAAAACGTTTTGCTGGCATATTTTATAGAATTATCCGAGAACAAGAAAGCAAGCACTCTATGGAGTACGTATTCGATGCTAAAAGCAACAATAAAGATGAAAAAAGACAAACATATCGATACCTATCCTAAATTAGTGGCATTTTTAAAAAGAGCCTCATCTGGTCATCAACCAAAAAAATCGAAGGTTTTCACAGTATCTGATATTGAAAAGTTTCTTAACGAAGCACCCGATTCCGTATATTTGGCGGCAAAAGTAAGTCAGTTGCACATTCAGTATCTACTTAAGTATATTAATCTCAATTAAATAGTATACTTAGTAGATGTTGATAGGCATAATTATGCGTTCATATCAATTTTATTCATTTATCTACTACAATACTCTTTACGTTACAGGTTGTTCTTATTATTGGAATAAACGGAGCATGTCGAACTAATGAACTAACACAACTTAATGTCAAAAACATTGAGAAACATTCAGATGACTTACTATTAATTAATTTACCTAATACAAAGACAAAAAGAGACCGCAACTTCGTCATTCGCAAGGAATACGTAACGATTGTTGAGAAATATCAAGCCTTACGCCCGCCTAACACTCCAATCAATCGATTTTTTCTACAGTATCGCAATGGAAAGTGTGTTAGACAGCCTATGGGTACTAATAAAATTGGCAGTATCCCACGAGAAATAGCAACATTTCTTGAACTTCCAGAACCCCTGTTGTACACGGGTCATTGTTTCCGACGAACTTCAGCCACACTTTTGGCTGATTCCGGAGCTGATCTCCTGTCCCTTAAGCGCCACGGAGGCTGGAAGTCCAATGCAGTTGTAGAGGGATACATAGAGGATTCCATCCAAAATAAGTCTAAAATATGTGAAGGCATCGTAGGAGCCATTACACTGAAAGAGCCTCAATCGGATCCTTGGACTGGCCCTTCTACATCAAAAATAAGCCGTTATGAAACACCTAACCATCTCCCTCTCTCTCCAACATTCACGCCAAGGGAATCCGATGAATCGGTACAACTATTAAGTATGACAGATAGTTTACCGAAAAACAGTACACAAGTGACTAACACCAATATTACAGTACCAAACAAAAATATTACACTCAATTTAAATAACTGTAGCAACGTTACTTTAAAATTTTCTTAATTATACCTTAGTATTATTTTGTTATAATTTAAAGATTATTCTGTAATACTTACCTGTCATAATGTAGTAATTAATACCTAAACTGAAATAAAAGTGTACCTATCTTGTGATTGTAAACGTTTTTTTTTTGCATTTAGTCATTTCCTCGCTGAGGTGGAATGAAAAGTTACGTGTTGCACTCGAGTGCAAAGATTTTTCACCTCGTGCTCTTTTGATTCCCTCGCTAACGCTCAGGATTCTAATTTTTTGTATAACAAATAACTATACTCCGTGGGCAACACTTAGTGTATGGTATACAGCAGGCCGCAGGGTTGGATAATAGAGAAACAACTAAGATGAGCTATATTATAAACTTTATATTGAAACTTTCCACGTAAATATTAACACTGAATTTAACACCATAACTTATACTGATAAACACTTTATAATAACAACAGAAACATACTTATACTGGCACAGGGTTACAACACTTCACACACAAGACTAGAGACTAGGGTTGAAGAAGACTAAAATACTTGGAGACTGTCTTAACAATCAAAAAAAGCCCTAGTTATCTACTTGCACATATACGCGGGTAGCGGCCGGACTAAATTCTGCCGTCGTCCACTATCCTATAGGAAGCGCGGAAGTCGGTTATTCCTCGTCCCGCGACTCCCTTTCCTCACCCCTGTGACCTAAATAAAATGGACTTTCCCAACAGCAGGTGCACACGCAGCTGCACATGCAGGTGCAGCGAACAATGGGAATTCTAAGCCAATCAGCGGGTTTGTTTACTCTAGCGGTTATAACTGTATCAAACTAACTACGTCAATTTACTATGCCTATTTACTTGGTAAATAGCTGTGGATACTCGATTCTACGTTATATGTTGAGTTTATTAAACTGTATTATGCTTCCCTAGGGTAAAGGGTACCTACTAGAGTTATTTACTTTAACATTATGACATGATCCTAAGAGATATTAACAAAAAAGGCTGCTGTTCCTTATATATTTACTTATCTCGTAACAATTAGGTTCTATAATGTAAAGTACACATGTGTAGATGGCTGTGCTTCTTAACACTTAGCCTCTGGCCAAGATAAAAGCCACGGCTCGTAAATATAGTTTCCACAAAGGTTTCTATATTTACGCCACTTGTGGTTCTCCGCAGCCGCAGCGGCAGCGCCAACACAGCACGATGAGCTTGGAAGATGTGATTGCGCAAGAGTATCGACACAAGTTGCGTCCCACACTAAAGGCCTACCGATCTTCCAAGGAAACAAAGACATGCCGTCCGGTCTTTTGCCATCGTCGCGTGCCAAGCCATTGGCTCTAAGGCTGGAACGCCGACGGTAACAACAGCTTGTCGGATGATGACGTTTATGTTCGCGTGCCGCGCAAAACGGCCCGCACTTCGGCTGCATGACAGGCCGTGGTGTCCGAGGCTGTTCACAGCTTCACCACAGTGACAGCGATGAGGAGAGCAGCAGGCGGCTCCAAGACGTAAAGAAGCAGCGAGGCGGAAGGTCGTGTCGTCGAACAAAGTGCTTATGCTCGACGACGGCAGTGCGTGAAGCCAAAGACCCGACTCCCACTCACCCACAGCTCTCTGGGAAAATGTGCTTGTTCTTAGCTTTTTAGTGTTTTTTTAACTTAAGTCTTTTATCGCAGTAGGGATTTTTAGTTTTTTTAATTACTTTTTTTAGTTATTCAAACATGAATTTGTTGATCTAAACTTTAGAAATAAACCCAACTTCATTAGAATAGAATAGAATATACTATAATGTACACCAAAATTGAAACAGAACGGGTTTACAAAAAATGATAATTTTATGGTTACAATGGCGGTCTTAATTATTTAATTATTACTGATTAATAATTTTTTTTTCTATTCAAATAAATCACTTTATACGGATTTATTTTATATTATATTTTAACCTGACATGATGTTCCTCTTAGTTGACACCTGTTATGAGGGAAATACAACAGGTTGGCATTAACTTTAAAAACAATTTATGTTCTTATTTTAAAAAAAGTAAAAGTTTTAATAAATAAAATTAGTAGGTAAAAATTGGGTTAATATTTGTGGTCACTAAAAATATTGTCAGTTATCAAAAATAATTTAAAAAAAATTTAATCATCAAAGTACCAAGATTTTTCAATCACACTATAAACGTCCGCTATCCTTCTAAGTACGGCTAAGGTCAAATCAGGTCAGGCAGAGCGCCAAGCGTCGTGTCCTCTCTCTAGAAAGCCTCGCGGCGAACTGATTTGAATTTGCTCGCACGCAATGTTTTTTTTTTTTAAGTATGGCATCTCGCAGTTCAACCTAGTAGGTTGTCGTCTGCTTAACCGGTCTATCCTGTGGATGCCTTGAATTTAAGGCCTCCAGCCAGGGCAAAAAAACTTACAAACTAAGCGACTACATGCTAAGGTCACCCCCTGTGGGGCTCGGACCTCGGCTTAGGGCGTCGCTGGGGGAGGGCAGCAAGGGGACAGGCTGGATCTGAGTGGTATTATTTAGGGGCTGGTTTAAAACTACTGGCACAGCATCGCGGGCTGGCTCGAGCAAGGGTCGGGGAGGGCAATTATCGGGACGTCGCGACGGACCTCGACGGCGAGGGCGGAAAGACGGCGGTTTGGATCGGGGTTTACGCTTGAGGAGCGTACTAGTTTCCCTGCGGCTCTCCTGGAGGAGAGTAATAGCATCTTCGGGTGTTACGAGTGTGTGCCTTGGTCGGCGAATCTGACTGATACGCGAGGGGTCGTATCGGGCGGCCGATGCGATCAGGGGATTTCTGTGTTTTATTGCACGATCGAAGAAACGCTTGGTGAGGCGTTTCATGAATTGCAATATGGTGGGCATCCTAAGGTCTACGTGGAGACGTTCGTTACGTACGGAAAAGGGGGCACCCGTGACCCTACGTAAGTATCGGTTTTGCAGCGTCTGCATCCTGTGAATATAGCGTGGCTAGGTATGTGCGAACACCACACAAGCGTAAGACATTTTGGGACGGATCACTGCGGTATAGAGGCGAACTTGCACTTAAGTGACAACTTGCTCTTAGCCGCTACCATAAAATGAAGCCTACTCATAGCGAAGGCAGCTCGGTCGCGAGCTGCTTTGGTATGTGCCCCGAAGGACAGGTGTTGGTCTAGTATGACTCCTAAGTATTTGGCTTGCTTCTCCCAAGGGATAGGCTTACCGTACATAGTGATCGGACGGGGCGATGATTTATAGTAGTTTTCAAATATTTATAGAAAAATAATCACTGTAAATAAGTTGAAATTTTAAAGTGGATGTTTGCATAATTATGTTCTTCTATTATATTATGCTATTATAATATTAAATTAGGTAAGATAATATACTCGTATAGGAGAGAAAAACATTTTAATTCCTTAATATTTCACATTGTTTGAACTTTACTTTCTTATAGAAAGATACCTAAATCAAAAAATCTTTTGCAGGAACTATTTTCCTTAGGATCTTAGCAATTGGTTAAAAAAAATCTAATTAGGTTTGCGAGTGGTTTCCTATAATTAGAGCTTCGAAACTGACGCTGAAAGGGAAATTAAAAAACCTCTGTTGAGTTATCTTGATAGAATTTACCAATTATACTCTATTAATTGAAATATTTTTCTCCATAACTATTGAGACAATATTGAGAAATTTCCTAAAGTTATTAGTAATTAACATTTTTGTAAGATAAAGGGTTGATGGTATTGTAGGGCTTGAAAAGTACTGTTTTGGAGTCAAATAGCGCATGGACGGCGTAAACGCTCCACTAAACCTTGATTAAACGATTAACAGCGCATCAACATTTAAGATGGGGGCTAATTTGTACAGTGCATAGTTATGTGGAAATTTTACTTATTTTTTTGCAAATGCAATCGCAATGCTTTTTTTTCCGTATGCGCTTTCCAATCCAATTTGCTGTCAATAGTTACTCTAAGAAATTTGGTTATGTTCACTTTGTCTATGCTGTTGTTTACAATAATGGAAATTTACATTTGGTATGGATTATCTTTGGGCAAAATGCAGAATATTACTTTTCCCAAGGTTTATATTTTATGTTTATGTTTATTTCAATAATCTTAAGATTATTGTTTTCCAAATATTTTACCATTGATTCGATAGAATTATTAATGTCAGTTTCGTATGTATCCCTATTTTTGCAAGCGATTATTATGGTACTGTCACAGTATAAATATGGACAGTTTGGAAACTAAGCCTAGTTGAGGACATAATTACCTATGCCCCATTGAAGCAATAGGGTTGTAACTTTTAATGTTTTTGATATTGTTTTTTTTATTTACATTTTTGTTCTGTAGTGATCAGTCAATCGAATTTAAATAACTAGCTTACAAATTATTATACAATTTAAATAAGTAATCTAATGGCGTCGGTTAATCTCAGCAAAAGACGATACTTTAACGGAAACCAATTTAATATTAACACACAACAACTTGTAGAACTATAGATCTTTAACTTTGGACGTTTAAAATACGATGGCTCCGGTTTTGATGAAGCCGAGTTCAAACAGCCAACTTACGCAATAAGTTCGTGGCATTTTTAAAAAGATCGCGGAGATAAACTTAAATGTGACCACTCGTCTTGACGCGGCACTCAATACTGAGAGCACCGCTCCGGTCATCTATGAGTCTCGTCGGTGCGCATGTTTGTGTGAGTGTGCCGTTTCGAGCGTTTTTAGGTAGTTTCCCTACTGTCCATATTTATACTGTGGTACTGTCGTCGTTAAAAAGTGTCATTGGGTGGTCGATACTTTTGGGTAGGTCATTAATATACAGTATAAAAAATAGCGGGCCTACGACAAAACCCTGCGGTACGCCAAATTTAACTACACGTTCCTTTGATTTTATACATAATTTCCTGTTCATTGCTTTTATTTACTGCTGAAATTTTCCGTAAATTGTGTTCTGTTGCTTAAATAACATCTAATCAGGTTTGAGACATTACCTCCAATGCCATATGCTTCTAATTTCTCAATAAGTATGTCGTGCCGGACATTGTCGAAAGCCTGTGTCATGTCACAGAATATCGTACAGGTATATTCGAATCTACTTTTTGCATGACATTATGTAAAAAATCGTAGATTGCCAAGTTTATTGTTCTACCATTTCAGAACCCTTTCTGTTCGTTGACGAGTATATTTTGTCTTTCGAGGTAAGTATACAACTGTTTATATAAATATTGTTCAATACACTTCCGCGAAAACTGGCTCTTATCGCACTACGATTAGGTTCAACATGCTATGGATTTCACCCTCGTGGTTTTCTTCTTATATTCCCGCACTACACCTAGTGCGGAAATAAAAATTCCACAGCCAGGTGGTGAGGCGGCTCGCCCCCAGTCATTTTTTTTATATTCCATTGAATCAATTTGGACTTTGAACAAATTTGGACTAAAAACTAAAACCAAAAAACTAAAAGTGTATTGAAAAACGTCGTTTGATACACGTGGGCATTTGTTACTGCAGTTCTCGGCTCCATAACACCCTTGCCTGCGGCTAGTGTGTGTATTTCACCTCGGCCGCAATAACAAACTTTCCCCACTTATATCAAAATTTACTACATATTTCAAATATTTTAGAAATTATACTAATAGGGAAACTTGCCTATAGCATTGCATTAGCTCTTTATTTTCCTTTTCAAATAATGACTATACTTGTTACTGTGTGTGTGTGTGAGATATTTTCAGTGCATCGGGAAACACACCTGTCTCGATGCACAGATTAATTATATGGCTTTTTTGCGGTGATATTTCTCCCGTTACAGATTTTAAAACTTTTGTTGATAGACACTGTTATAAGCTTTCACGGTAAAGTTTATATCTAACTGTACTTACACTATCACTTACGGGATATCTTCCGCGATTAGTGTTTATATTGAGCTCCCGATATTTCGACTCTGTTGCAAGCGCCATGATCACGAGATGACTGGAGAATGCGGGTGGACGGTAAAAATTTGTTAGGCGCAGACAAATCTGTCTACCCTCTTTCTTTGTGTTTTGCTACGCGCACTACTGGAACTCGGTACATTAATCGCGGAAGATATCCCGTAAGTGATAGTGTAAGTTCAGTTTTTGTTGATAGGCCATCATGTCCCACACTATTTGTATTTTTCAATTGTTTTATAATTTTAAACAGTTCAACTGTCAGACGTGAGGCGAGAAAAAAGGAATCTTTTCTTATTAGTATCAGCGATGCAGCATTATTTGCAGATCCCGGTATATTAATTTTGTCAACGAAGTAACTATTAAAAGCATCTGCAATAGCCTTTGCGGCAGTGATAACGTAATTTTTTACACAAATTTTGTTAATACAGTTTTTCGGAATTTTGAGTTATTTATAATTTTCCAAGTAGCTTTTGATTTGTTATCTGACGTATTTATTGCATGGTTATTCTGTGCGTTTTGAGTGAATTTTAAAATTTTTGTTTCTAGGCGCGCGTGCTTCACCATAGGCCGCATCATCGCTTCACATCAGCCAGGCTAGTTGCGGCCAAACGCAAGCCTAATTAGTATAAAAAAAACTATCATTGCACAAGAGGTGGTACATAATGTGTACTGGGTATCTTAAAATTTGTATGCAGGTGTGTTGTGGCAAGGTCGTTGCAGCAAAGGTAACTGCAATGGTTCTTAGAGGGGTTCGTTTTCCATCTATTTGCTCATAAACCTTTTCATTGATATCACTTCTAAGTCGCAAGTGATGTTTTTAACCTACTTCAAAAAAAAGGAGGTTATCAATTCGACCCGTATATCGCTTGTTTGCGTCAATCATGACATAACTCGAAAAATAAGAAATAAAGGACAGCGTTTTTTTAAGTTAGACTAAAAATATTTTCATTATTGTGCCATAATTTTTTTGCATAGAAACCTTTTATCAAATGATGAAAGGTTAATTTTACGTATTCCGTTTAATACTTACTTTCGTCAATTTTATATTCAACTACAAACAACATCGAAATATCTAAATTTTTTAGTTATGTCATCCTTGTCGCAAACGAGCGATATGTGTGTTTGTCCGCGCATATCTAAAGAAATTATAAGAATTAATCGAATTGCAAAAAATATTTTTTTGTTGGATTAGGTATAGTCCAACTTATGGAACAGTGTAAAATTCATTAAAATTGGTTCTGTAGTTTTTGAGATAAAGAGTCAAGTGTGTCTCAGTACTTATCTAGGAAAACGTGTCGTTGGCTTAACAGCGTAATTCTAATAAAAAATATTTTCAAAAAAATAAACCGACTTCAAAACTGTAATTTATAGTCCACAAATAATGCAAAATTGATACTGGACAAGGATTTGAGTGACATACCACAATAAAAGTCAACGAAACAAACAAAAAAGTCACCGACTTCCGAAAGTAAAATTATTTTCAACTTTTTAGTGTATTTTTTTTTTCAAAAAAGTTTTTATTTTTTTGTAAATATCTTGGTCTGTCGTGTCCTTAGATACGTATCTAATAAACCCTGTTTTTTTTCTGCCATGTACGCTGGTACAAATGCTTTTAGGTTATTTACTCACAGGGAGTTGTTCATTTTCAGAAAATTATTAGCAGGAGCAGCCTTCTTAAATGTTATTCCGATTTTATAGGCGTTTACTCGATGGACGCCAACGATATATCTCACATTTTTCAAAAAAAAAAAATCAAACTCAAAGCATTTATTACAATAAGACCGTTACAGGCACTTTTGAATGTCAAAACACAAAAACAAATAAATTAAGCTAAAGTCCCAGTCACAGGGCATAATAACTTGTGAAAGTACTGTAGTTGCCCATTCGAAAACGTAGATTCTATGGAGAAGAATGGGCAAGAAACTCCATGGACACTCTTATAAAATATAATATGTTGTTACAAAATCTTGGTTACGTCATTCATGTCGAGATTATACATACAATGTGAGAACGATGTAGAAAGACGTGCGAGTAAAAAGATAAAATCAACAATTCAAAAATACAATAATCCATCGCAGCTGCGAGATGACCAGTCCCTACTGACAGCGCGGGCCCGTTCACGAACATGACGCATGGATCAGCCATCATTCAACTCAACCATTTTGAATTCCAATTCATAGTTAAGTGGTTTTTGTTACCATTTTTTTTTTTTTTTCATTTTCTGTGGACTCTACAATACAATTCATCCTGATGAAAGGGACACCGACGCGAAAACGGTTACCACGAATTTAAAAAAAAAATTGCTGTTCCATACATTTTGACCGTGTAGATATTGAACTTTTGTAGGAAACAGCATATTTTTTTTTTTTATTACCGATGAAGAATTTCTATCGCATCCGTCATACACACTCCGCACTGTGGTTTTCCGGAAATTGTCTGTTAAAATTGGATTTAATGTAAATTTGATGAGCTGTACTGTCCGAGATGGTTGAATAATTATTTTTCTTTGGTTCTATTCCCACGGGGGTCTCGTCCCTGTCGCTATTTGCATTTCCTATATCTATCAACCATTTACAAACGACTCATATAGATAGAAATTTACAGGTAAACAGTAAAATAATATTTTTTTGAAAAGCAGAGAATTTAAATTAGCCGCTAGAGTTCCCGCCAAAAAGTCTTCTGACTGATTACATTGCAGTGTTGCCAGTTAGATTTCGATTTTCGCCTTAGTGCGAATGATTTAAAGGGACCTTAGACGATAAATTTTGCATAAGTTCAATCAACACAACATAACATCACGCCTCTTGTAACTTTGTATCGTTACTTTTGTTATGTCTTATTTCAACTTGATAGTAATAATGTCAAAACAAACTACAGACGTAATATAATAAATATTAAGGCCGTTCTAAGTTACTAAACGACATAAATTAGAATTAAATTAAATTAGCTGTTTCACTAGTATTGTGCGCGTGTTTCGCGTATCCGAACAAATGAGTGAGGACTTGTCTATACGTAAAGCCCGCGCGCCGCGCGCCGTGTCATTTCATTCTCGATGACTGGCACAATACAATTTCTCAGGCAATTTATTATTTGCTCGTTATTAGCAGTAAACCATATAGTATAATGTACTCTGTGAATAAACCTCACTAAATTCTGGATCTTCGTAACTGAGATCCAAAATTCCAGCTGATTTTACCGAACAAAGTTCCGACTGACTTAATAGCCCATAGTTGGTTCACATCTGGCTCCTGAAATACAGGTATTGTAACCTAGCTCTGGAGCCAGGGTCTCAAATTTTTCTGCAACCTGTTTTTGTGGCAATAAAGAAATTTATTATTAAATTTATTACATCACGCTCTTCAAGTTCCGGCTCCACCATCAAAAGTTCGGGCGTTCCGAGCTATCCACGGGCTCCACATCGGGTACCTTTTTTACCCGATGTGGAGAATCTGCGGGTCGGCGCGAGCATCTGCCGACCCCTCATGGCGTCTGCAGCGTGGCACACCGCTACGGTCATCGTCACACCGGGCTGAGCCAGGAAAATACCGTGCAACTTCCAAGTGTTCTCGTAAAAAGGTCGTGACCATAGACGTACCTACCCCTTTTCTTTTTTTATGAATATATTTTATGTTGACATAAATCTTCGCGGTTTCATTACCTCCACCACGAAGACCCTTTCCATCACACTGTAATCCCTGAAGGGTTAGACAGAGGTGTACCTGATAGTATATCCACATTTCGCCAGATATGTTTAAGTCCCGTGTAATAGGGGACGAGTCCGTTGCCATCAACTAGGCACAAATCCAGACTCCGTGGCTTCTACTGAGAAATTCTTAATAGAAAAACCCAATAACACTTTGCCTATCAACCCAGGACCTCATGCTCAGCAGTCGCGCTTGCGAACCCAAAGAAGTTCAATCAAATCCATATTATTGATCATCTAAGATCATTTAGATTACTTGACACCGCGAGTCTTTGCAGCGATATATTTTGATACATTTTTGAAAATCAAAGCAGCCATGTGATGGCGCATGGCACGGTTATTCGTGCTTGTTTTTATGGAGTTTTTAGAAACTGATTAATTTAACCAATAAAATCTTGAAATACAATACAACTCTCTGAGGCCTACAGGGCCTATCGATGGAAAGAGGAGGTCTTGGGCTTGGGCCATCAGGTTTTCTTACCACTCTGGCACTCCATAGAGTGCCATGGACCATATAAAACCCCAATAGTGCCTCCTGCGGGAGGGATTTCCCCTGAAAATAAATTCCTTGGCTTTAGCTTAACTTGGCTTAACTTTGCACTTGGCTTAGCTAGGCTTTGCACCCCTTCAAGTACTCAGGCGACTAAAACGAGCGGTTGCGAGATGCGTTGAAGTTATGAGCGTCAGCTCAAAACTCGTGCGCGCCTGCGTCGCCCACATAGCATTTCTAACCTCGCCCGACATAAACGATCAATGATCGAAGCCCGACACAGGGTCCACCCGATTTTGTTTTAGCAGCCAGTCCACACGCAAATAAGTTGACGCATTGCCGGCCACACGGGCGCTGTCGTCGCCGCAGCGTTGCTACGACGCAGTCGTAACGTTCCGTCGTCGCAGCAGCGACGCACAGTTGCGGCGAGCATTTTGTAAAAAACATCGCAGTCTAGGAATTAATTAATGCAATGAAGTATCCATGTCAATTTCTTTAATGGCACTCATTTTACACTGCAAATAAAACTGAATACAAGACAAAAAAAAATAAGTAAAAAAAAACGAAATGAGCTTGCGTGTGTCTCCTTCCTGTCAAGTTGTCAACGCATACAACTGAGCGCAATCGTATACTTAGCGCTTTTCGCACCAGATCTAGCGCTTTTTTGTCTCGAAGCGCGTTTTAGCGCTTTTTTCAATTATATGAAACTATATTACTTAATATAGCGTAAAACATAATTTATATGCTGCCTTGTTTTTTATTTGTTATGTAAATGTTAGAGATTTAATAAACAATTTTTTTTTTTTTTTTCTTGCGACGTCTTGAGAAAAATATCATCGACTGATATGTACAAATTCAAAACAAAACTAGACCACAATCAACCTTCTTCTTCGGCAGGAATAAATATACACGAAGAAGAAATGCAAGAATCCGATGATGATGAAGATTTAACCCTGATTGATTCTTAAGTCAAAAATTTTGTTTGTTAGGTCAATGATTTCCTATTGATTTTATGTACGTATATTTGTTTCATTTCATGCTATCATAAAAATTATTTTATCTGTGGGGCAATAATTGTGTAAGTTGTCGATGATCGGCAACGCAAATCGAAAACTCGATTTATACTCGAACTGAATGAGGTAAATTTGATAATCTGTTGATTCGATACACAAATATATTATATCGAATCAATAAATTAACAAATTTCCCATATTCAATTCGAGTACTCGCGTTTTGCAAATAGTAAAAACATTTGTGGTTGGCCCGAGATATAGCGCTTTTTATTAAAAAGCCATTTTAGCGCTTTCTAGCGCTTTTTTACAGCGCTGACAGCGCGTTTTTGCTAAGACTAGTTGGCAGCACTGCTTCGCAGTGAGTATACTTCTTCCGCTTCGTCTCGGGGGCTGCAGCCAGTCGTGTATGCGTTGCGTCGACGCAGCGCACCGTGTGTAAACTATGGTTATTACTATGTAAAACGACGCAGCAACAGCGCTACGTCGACGCAACGCGCCGTGTGGACTGGCTTTAACTCCACTTTAACACCGGTGTGTCACAGGTTGGCAACACTGGTATTTGATCGGAATCGGAATCTTGTTGGTTCTTCTGTTGAGTGTTTTTATTTAGCAGTCTGTCAGTGATAATTTAAATAGCAGGAATCCGTAATGGTATCCCTTTCCCTATGAAGTCTAGATCTGAGCCATCTTGTTATCGCTCTATAGAGTATTGATGTTTTGTGATCTTGTTGTTCAACCAGGCTCAGTTTTGCTGATTGAGTAGTTTTTGATTTTACTATTCGAAAAATAACATTAATTCAATAAAATATTAGTCCCGCGTAAGTTTTAATAAAAAGGAAAGGAAATGAATGTTCCGGAGGAAGGTAAATACTTGTTAAACGCTTAATTTTTTTTTGCTACCTATTTAAGCTGTAAAAAAATTTACAACTTAGGATTCAAACACACGCTTTTATTTTTATCGTATCGTTATACTCCCGCCCTTATCCCAATTTATTTGGGGTCGGCGCAGCATAATCCTCCTCCATACTTCTTATTTGATTGCAGAATTTAAAAAATTAAAAAAAAAAAACTATCATTGTCAGAATAAAACAATGAGGGTATTATGTGGGACAAGTAGAATAAATAGTTTATGGTTTGTGGACCACTTTAAGGTCAGAGAGGAAAACATTTTCTAACAAAAAAAATATTAGTATAGTATCTTGAAACGAATACATATCTGATATGATAAAAAACAAATTTTATTTATTTTTTTAACACTGAAATAAATATATTATAATTAATTACTTACTTTATAAGACAAAGGCCTGTCTTCCTCACAACTTCTATGGGCTGATGAAAAACTACCTAACAGATCGACTATTTCAAGTCAAGGAAGCTGAGGCAACATTGGAGCTATTGGAAATAAAGGCTGGCATCTCCCAAAGATCAGTGTTGGGGCCAATTCTGTACAATGTTGTACACATCAGACTTGCCAACAAAAGACGGCGAACTACAGCTACATTTGTTGACGATACCGCAATTCTGGCTAGCAACCATGACCCCACAACTCCCTCACAAATGCTGCAAAAAGGTCTAGACAAAATATCTGACTGGCTCCAAAAGTGGCGAACAGCAGTCAACCCATCTAAGTCGGTCACTTTTATGCTATGCAGAGGCGATTGTCCGCCAGTAAAGCTAAACAACAATTTACTACCACACAAAGATCGTGTGAGATACTTAGGAATACACCTAGATCGCCGCCTAACGTGGAGGCAGCTCTTATAGACCAAGAGTAATGTGCTGAACTTGCGCTACAGAAACCTACACTGGCTATAAGGGCAGAACAGTAAGTTATCGACTGACAAGAAACTCCTTATTTATAAATCATTTTAAAGCCTGTCTGGATGTACGGCATCCAGCTATGCAGCAACTCTAATATTTCCATCATTCAAATCGAATGCAAAATGTGATTCTGAGAACTAAATACAATGGATCTTGGTTCATTACAAATACTGAAATACACAACCAACTTCAAATGAACTCAGTAAAGGAGGAAATCTTGGCCATAACCAAAACATAATTGGAAAGGCTGGAGAGGCATCCAAATGAACTGGCTGCTGGATTGACAACACGCATGTACCAAAAACGTCTCAAAAGAAAAGACATACTGCCTGTACCCTCTTGAGTAGCATAAATACATGCTACACCTATGAGTAGTTGCTCCCGCTGGAGAGCACACTCCAACTGCCAAATATCACTTACCACATCTGCTTACAGTACTCAAGACTAATTGCAGATAGAAAAGGAAAAAAATATATATATTAACTGCCTACAGTATATGTGCATTAAATTAATCTTATAAATTAAGTGAATTAAAATAATAATAAATAAATATCAACTATAAATAATATAATATGCGGTGGAAGGGATATCGACACAAACGCTTACCACATATTCAGAATATCAAGCACATATAAATTTTCATTGGTAATAAATAAAAACAGCTGTTTCTTACAAAAAGTTTAATACCTACACTGTCAAAATGTAAAAATGGCAGATAAAAATCTTTTTGTGTAATTGTAAATTAGGATACAATTACAAGTGGTTATTCCGTTTATTTATTTTTACACATATCTTTCATATTACTTAGAAAAAAAAATGTACAAAAACATTTAAAAATAGTAGCCCACCAGCATCGGGAACAGGGTCCAAGCTATGGGTAGTCAGAACTCTTAAAAGAGGAACTAATACTATATTAAATACTAGAATATTAATACTATATTAAATAATTTTCAGAAAGTCAAGCGGGTGAGGAAGAATCAAAAAATCCGAAGCTCTCACCGAACTATAAGCATAAGAAGTACTTAAGAACAAAATTTGAAGAAGCTATGATGAAGGAAGAAAGTTGTTCCAGCGTGGAAGCAAGTACTTCCAGTGTGGAACCAAGTACTTCCAGTGTGGAACCAAAAACTTCCTTTAAACCAGATTTTTCTTTTTTGGGACAGAACAAAGTAGAGGAAGTTACAACTACAGCCATGGAGCCACCGTTACTACCATCCATCCCGCTACCCATGATCGAAGATATAAAGCAGGACATCAAAGACGATGACAATAAATCCAGTCCCACGGATACTTTAAGCGAGTTCTACCACGCCCAAGAAATAAAATCAGACACATCAAGTAAACCTGATCAGTGTGAGGATGAGACTAGTGTAACGATGTGCAAAAATTTTGCACGGAGGACTTGCAGATTGGGGAAAGCGTGTAAATTTGCACATCAAATCATTTTGTCACAACTGCCAGGGGTTTATACTTACTGCAGGAATTTTCAGAATACCAGATGTTATTATGATAACTGTAAATTTGTTCATGCAACTGTGTTTGAGAAAGAACATTTCTATAGAACGGGCTATTTGCCACCACATACGTTAGCTCATTTGAGAGACTATAGTGCAATGCCACCTCCTCTCCCCCAACCACCACAGCCAGCAGGTAATACACTCTCATCATTTAAATTGACCTTTTCACAAAACTTGTCTAAAAAATATATTTGTTTTTCAGTGGTACCAGTAGAGGGGCCTAGATTTTATTGGAATACCCCACCACCAGCCCTCCCGATGTCATGGTAAGTCTTTCTTCTTATACCAGCTTTTTCCCGCGGTATCTTTCACTTGGACTCCTGAAATTAGTCAAAAATTAAATTATTCTTTACCCTAACTCAGATTTATCCGTGTGACAAATTTCAACAAAATCACAATTAAATTTAGTTTTGCTTGTTCCCGGCATTTAATGTTGCTATGGCAACATCAACCTTTGCAACATAAATACTGAGATCTGATTTTCCATCACACGGACAGCTGAGCGAACCAAGGACCTCATGTCCTTGGTTCGATTCCTGGGTCAGGCAAATTATTATTGAGTTTCTCCACCATGAATTTCTCAGTAGCAGCTACGGAGTCTGGATTTGTTATTTTACATGGGACTTAAAAGAATTATTTCACCAACGGGAATGTGATTAACTCTTCTTCTTCTTCTTTATCGTGTGGTTAGTGCGTAAGAATAGACAAATTGACAGATAGACAATAGAAATCTTTCTACAATCTGTCATTTTGTCTATTCGTTCGTCCACAAAACCCGTTACTATGGTGGTCATGCTACGCGTGCAGGTGTCAGAGTTTTTATGCCGCCCATGGGCCTCTGACTTGGCTTTACATGCCGTCGAGAAATATCTCCCAGGCATGCTGGTTTCCTCACGATGTTTTTTCCTTCACCGAAGCAAGTGATAATTTATACAATACGCACATGATTCCGAAAAATCAGAGGTGCGTGGCCTGGGTTCGAACTCGAGACCTATGACTTGGTAGTACAACGGTCACACCACTAGGCTATCACAGCTTATCAGTGATTAACAAAATTTCCAACATCACGTCAGAACCGTCAGTGGTAACTGATACTATTTTGTGCAACAAGGTGGTTTCACTAGTTTTATTGTTCACTTAAGCACCCCACCCGTGGGATCAGGATCCAGTGCGGGAAGCAGCATAAGGCGAAGGGAATCAGAGCTCATCAGCCCGCCACCAAGCACTAGCAGTAGTGATCAGAATCGTGAGCGGAGAGACAGTGAAGGTGTGTATTTCAATACAACATTGTTCTTTAATACTGAAGCGAATGTGGTCTTTATTTTATATCTACTTTTGAAACTAATTAATAAAAATTAAAAAAAAAAAGATTTTTGTTGTTGCACATAAAAAAAACCTTTTTTTTTTATTGGTGCTCATATTTCAGTCACTATAAAAAAAAAAACTCATCAATTTTAATCATCATATTATATGTCTGTGTCACAATAAAAAAAGACTCATCAATTTTAATCCAAGTTTCTTCTTAGGGGCCATCCTTAAGCTACGTACGTCACACGAATTTCATGATTTTTACCCACCTCCCACCCTTGCGTGCCATAATTTGGAATGTTACATGTTCAAACAGAAAGAGTAGGAAACATTTTTTAAAGTTTTTCGTTAATAATTTCAAATTTCGTGTTTTAATACTTAGATAATATATTAGATTTTGAAATGCGACTTCACCAGATATCGTCGACCCCCCCCCCCCCCCCTTAACAAGTGAAGTATTTAATGGATGGCCCCTTACCAGGTTCAATATAAACTACAGCTATTGCGAATGATAAATTGTTATATCACAACGCTTCGATTCAATTTCGGAAAGTCGTATATCTATCTTTTTTTGGCATTACGAAAACGAGCGGGATAGACATACTGCACCATTCTTGTGGGATCGTTTCTTCCTTCATACAACAACTTAAAAAAGCATAAAGACAGCCACTCAACAGGGGCTCTACCATGACGTCTTAATGCAGGAATGTTTCAATTATATTTCCCAGTGTGGGAAAGAGAGCCACAGTATTACATAAAAGTTTTTTAACCGACATGGTGACTAACAATATCATTGGGTAACACTAAAAACGGCATATTTACCATGTTTTGTATTTATTTTGAGCTCCCGATATTTCGACGCTGTTGCAAGCGCCATGATCACCCGGTATCCCATTTTCAGTGTTAAGGTGAAATTCAAATTATGTAAGGTTTTTTGTAATGAGGGATTTTCTTTTTAAACTCTTCCCTAGTCGCTGGATAGATGGCGCTGAACTTGGTAAGTTACTGCAAGGAACGGAACGTCACATCATTTCACTTGGTTGTAATTTTAATTATTAAACGAAAGTGTCAGTCAACGAGCGTTTATTGTGTCGTGACGCAATGTTTTTTTCCAAGCGTTTTGGCTTTGGCACCTAGTAACGTAGTCAGTTCAACGCCATCTACAGAGTTCTTGGAAACTATGTTTTTTTTTTAAATACTCAAAAAGAAAACCTCTCATTTGCAGGTCAGTGTCGGATTGTATGTTGATTAAAATATGATTCACGGCTGTAACTAATACAGTTTTACTGAGTTGGAAACATTAATATAATAATAAATAAATTAGTTTATTTCTCTCATCATCATTAACAGTACATAGAGACTGGTGTCTGTTTTAGGTAAAACCTGTAAAAAAAAAATCATCAACACAACCCTCAAAGTTCATTTTACCCCACTTTTTTTTCAAGAACTTGACATTCAACGGGGTAAAATGAAAATAGAGGGTTGCTTTGATAGTTATAATTCTATAAATACATATTATTACGGTCGACCCGAATGGCGCAGCGGTAGAGAGGCTGCCTTACGTTCATAGGGTTCCGGGTTCGAATCCCGGTAGGAGCAAGTGTTTGTGTAATGAGCATGGACATTTGTTTCCGAGTCATGGATGTTTATATGTATAATAAGTATGTATTTACAAACAAAAAGTATCTATGTAGTATATCAACTATCTGGTGTCCACGACACAAGCCTCGTTGCTTAGTGTGGCACTAGATAGCGCTGTGTGTAATGTCCAGCGATATTTATTTATTTTATTTATTTACGATCGCGAATCATATTTTGTTCAATGTACAGCCTGACTCTGACCGACAGATTGCAAAAAACGTAAGAAAATTTGCATTTCGCGGTCTACCCTAGTGCTTTCACCTCAATGATATTAATATTACATAATCCTGTACCTGAATGCGCTGCGATTGTAATTTTTGTTGGTTTTGTCTTCAGCTAGCACCTCTAAGCGCGAGAGCGACTCAGATGGCGTGCAGGCAAAGAAATGCAAACATTACCCTAATACAGAGCAAAGGTATCATCTATATCTTTGCGTCTATAACGCATATCAGTGTCTATTACTTCATTATAGGCATGCGTAGATGATGACTAGAAATCGGATATTCGGATGCATTACCTAAAGTTTGAGTGTTGTCTAGTACGGAGTGCGAGTTCGACTAGCAAAATAATCATTTTTATAAGCCCAGTCATATTCTAGATTTTATTATTTGAATATTCAGCAGCAACATCTAAATTCAGTTAATAACTTCTCTAGTGTGCGCACGGCATTAGGCCGGGCGGCCAACGTCGCCAGAGGCCCGGAGTCATTTTGAGGAGTACTTGAGTTTGTTTGTTTTTTTTTAATGCCAGAAAGCAAAATATTTAAGATATTAGTGTCATTTTAAAGGGTATATCATGTACTATTTTAATATAAATAATTATTCCCAGTAACGATTAAACTAATCTTGTAAAACTGGAAATAAAAAATAAATTCGTTACTTTTTTGATATTTTCAAATTTAAGCTTTATTTTCATCATATTAATTTAGGCAATTCAGTTTCATATAAATCAAATTCTGGATTCTTTCAGCTTTCCGGGAATTTTTTTTTTATTCGAATGAAGCTGTAGGAGGAAAACAGTAGTGATCGTTTTTGTTGAGAGAGTCGCGCCGGGTTCCTAAAAAAGAAACTGACATTTAGTGCGTGACGCTTGAGGCGGGAAACTTTCGCGCGGCCCTCGACCGTCCGAGTGGGAACAAAATTATAAAGATGAAGAAATTTTTGAAAGTGTTTCCACAAGCCCCTTGTCTAGTTTTAAACATTTTTTTTTTATTCTTAGGGATACTACATTTTACACACACTATAATATATTTTTTGTGATATCCCGCGAAATCAGGAAATAAATATTTGCCGGGAAAAAATGTACTTTAGGGAAATAGGCATCCGAATATCCGATCAATAATGACAATTGCTCAAGTCTGCTATTACGCTTTGTTTTATGTTCATGGGGACGTTCTTTAATCACGTCAAACAGGATGAAGGTCAGAAAAAAAATCACGATTAATCACGATGACTGGGAGTTCTCAGAGACAATAAAACCTTTTTTGCAAAAAAAAACCGACTTCCAAAAGTAAAGTTATTTTCCACTTTTTTAGTGTTTTTTTTTGCAAAAAAGTTTTTATTTTACCCTTTTTAGTTATCGTATCACACACAAATCCTTGTCAAGTGTCAATTTCGCAATTTCTTTTACTTGGATGACATTTTTTCCAGCTATTTTGATTTCAAAACCAAACTGCTGAACCGACTTTGATGAAATTTCTATGGGACCAATCAGGAAGTAGATCCATTCAGATAAAAGAAGAATTTTTCAAATCGGTTCATAAATGACGGAGATATGAGGTAACAAACACAAAAAAAAAACATACAACCTAATTGAGAACCTCCTCCTTTTTTTGAAGTCGGTTAAAAAAAGAGTGTGATGACGACATTTTTTGTTCCATCACTTATTTACGTGAAAATTTTATTACTTATTTGGGTATTGGAGGAGGATAAAACGCTCTGACTGCTTGTTGATAACTGAATTTTTATTCATGAGTATTGGTATTTAAGTACACGAGTATCATACATAGGTATATGTAAACTTAGAACATAAGTTATACACTACAAAGTTAGTAGAAAACATTTTCGCAAAATTGTGTTACAGTTAAATTAGATCGATTTTAAATTTTCCATAGAAATTTCCAATTATCATTTTTTAAATAAGACATTTCGAAAATGTTTTCTACTAACTTTTTAGACCTATGTATCCTGCTTATGGGTATGAAGTTTCATTATAATCGGTTCAGTCATATCGAAAAATGAGGACTTGAAAGTTTGTATGAAATGCCGTACGGCGTACACGCTCTTAAACACCCAGTGTCTTCTCTCCTAGTTGATCTATGCTGTGCCCGACAGGGTCCATATCTGTGATTAATATAATTATTTCCTTAACAACTCAATTATATATCGTCGCTGTAGAATGAATACCTCGTATGTCAAAATTTTTTTTTTTTTTTTTGTAAAAATCGTATGAAAACCACGTATTTTATAATACGGCGAAACTGTGAACCCAATATATGACTACTAGTGCCATCTATTATATTCAAAACATGAGACAAAAGCAAGTAAAAATATTTTAAACATTGACAAAATTAAACGATTTTTTCGTTTCCTGTGAAGTTTGGTTTCCTGGACATACGAGGTTATCATTCTACAGCGACGATATAATGGATCCCAATAAAGAATTGAGGGGTGGTCTAAAGCCTAACGACGTATCACTAAGGGACATATCACTAAAACGTCACGTGGTTAAAGGATGGCCCCCTAACTATCTGTGCCCCGCGACTTCCTATGCGTGAAATTATTATTAAAAAAAAAACTATCTGTGCCCCGCGAATTATTATAAAAATGTTACTTCCGTATTTGAATTGGTTTTCTTTAATAATTTCAGGTGGGTTACCATGATCTCTTAACGCACGAATATTTTAATTATATTTCGAGGGTGGTAAAGAGGACTCTCGAAATAGAACTGAATAATTTCTGCACTAAGAGATCATGGTAACCCCACAGGGGTTTTAATTTGTTTGCACGGAACCCTAATCCTTTTTTTTTAAATAAAAGTAGCCTAAGTTACTTTTTTAACATCACCTATCTGTCAGTAAACGTCACGTCAAAACCGATCCAGCCGTTTCGGGGATTAGCCGGAACAAACAGATAAACGGAAAAAAAAGTTTTTTTTTTTGTTAAAAGTGCCGTCTCTTTTTATATGTTTTGAATAAAATGCTGTTATTTTGAAATTACAAACAGACATTCATTAAACAGCCACGGAGTCTAGATTTGAGCCCGGTTAATGGCAATAGGTTCGCCCCCTATTACATAGGACTTTAAACATAACTGGCGAAATGTGGGTGTACTATTAGGGTACACCTCTGCCTAACCCTTTCTTTGGAGATTACAGGCGTAGTGTTATTTATTTGTATAGACATTTCCTGTGCGTTCGTTGATAATATAAATTGACTTCACCGCGGGTTTCGAACAGCTGCTTAGTTAAACGTTTTGTCTTTTAAATGTAGCACGAACATACTATTGTATATGTGTTGTTAAAGTTTCCTCTGTAAGTACTGCTTTCCTAATGTGATGATTGTCTTAAGCGTACAACCTGCTTGCGTTTTGATGTGTCGTAATATTTAATTATGTCGAAAGCGCCAGGGGTTGTCTTACGTTTTTTTGCAATTTGCAGGTGTGCCGGATTGTATGTTGATTAAAATATGATTCGCGGCCGTAAATAATAAAGTTTTACTGACTTATCGTCATTAAAATCATCAATCCAACCCTCTTAAAGTTAATTTTACTCCATTGAATGACTTTTTCATGAAATAGTCATTCAACGGGGCAAAATGAACATAGAGGGTTGTTTTGATGGTTTTAACGATAATATTTAGGAAAATACCCACGTATTACGGCCGCGAATCATATTTTGTTCAATGTACAGCCTGACACTGACCGGCAAATTGCAAAAAACGTTAGAAAATTTGAATTTCGCGGGCTATCCTGGCGCTTTCAATCTATGTACGTACTTATTTTTAACGTTCTAAAACACATAGATAACATTATCATAATATAACGTAAAGCTGCGATATTAAATAAAATGCTGGCAACAAAATCACAGCAATTTCTTTTATTATGTATGTAAGCACATACTGGTGTACGATATTTGTTTATGTCGAAAATGATAATGTTATGAATTGCGCACAAAACTGGCATGAATGTATTTAAATGTTATTCAAAATATTTAGTTTTAGTTCTGTGAAAAAAAGATTCAGGCCACCCTCCAGGACGCAAAAAAATGCACATGCAGGAAAGGGGTCGTCCTTTAATCACTTGAGGTTTGAAAAGGGGGGGAGGTATAATGTGACGATCACGTGTATTTTTTTTTCTTGGGACTAAAAAAATGAATTTAATGGGTTAGGTGTAAAATATGTTAACCAATAATGAATTAAAAACCGGAGCAAGCGAATTTTTATTTAAAAAGTCCTTCCTTTAGTTTTTGGTGTTTTTCTTAAAACATATTATTCTAAAACTAAGTATATGATGTTTTCAATAATAAAAAAATACACGTGATACTGGGAGGGATTTGGAGGGTAGCCTAAAACGTCACGACGTATCACCAAGGGGGAGGGGGGGTATAAAAGTGGCCTGTAAAACCTCACGTGATTCATAGATGGCGCTAAAAGCAATAATAGGTAACATGCCACGCATCCAAACCTATCCTCGACACGTGGTTCGCCCCTCCACGGGGCATCCTCAGGAGATGTGTTGACTCGACGACCGCTCCGGCCGTGAATTCTTCGCGCACGTTCTTCAGTGCCGCATCCTGCATCCAAGCCTGGATCTTTTTTCGCAGAATCAAAACTATAAAGACCGCCACGTTGATCCAGCGGTCGCAAGCGTGTCTGTTGAGCATGGGGTCCTGGGTTAGATTGCCAGGTCGGTCAGTGTTATTGGGTTTTTCCATTAGGAATTTCTCAATAGCAGCCACGGCGTCTGGATTTGTGCCCGGTTGATAGCAATACGATCGCCCCGTATTACATGGGACTTAAACATAACTGGCGAAATGTGGGTGTACTATTAGGTACACCTACTACAGGTGTGATGTTATGTTATTTCCGCAAAGTAACGCCTGTTTGTTTAACTTATGAATGCGTTTCACAGTGACAGGCTGATTTATGCTCAAATAGCGGAGGCTCGTCGTTATCTGCCTGAACAACTCAAGAATATAGAAGGAATTGACAAAAATTGTAATCTAATGAACGCCATTCTGTCCATCTATATCGCACAGGTATGTAATAAGTAATAAATAACACTTATCTCCGTAAAGTGGAAGCGCCAGGGCAGGCCGTGCAATTCGAATTAGCTTACGTTTTTTTTTGGAATTTTCAGGTCAATGGAATGATGAATCATCAAGGCCAACCCTCTAACTTCATTTATCCTGTGGAATTACTATTGCATGAAAAAGTCATAAAATAGCATTAAACTAACTTAGGGGTTTGTACTGGTGATTTGAATGATCATAAATTCTGTAACAACATTCGTGTTACGGTCGCGAATCATATTTTGTTCAACATAAAGCCTGACACTGACCGGAAAATTACAAAAACGTAAGAAAATAATTTCGTTGGCTACCCTGGCGCTTCGTGTTGTACTTCGCAGCACGACCATGAACGCATTCTTTATAACTAACATCAAATACAACGTGTAGTTTTGCATCCTCGTCAAAATTCAGGAGGCTGTCATAGAAGACGTAAATAATCAATAAAAATTACGGTACCTGGTCAATAATAATAAACGCTGCTTTTTTTAGTTGTTTTAATTTGACACTATTTCAGAATGAAGTCCTTTTCAAAAGAGGAGAATCACCCGTTTATCGAATAAACGGCTGCGTTTGTTTGTGTGTGTGAAAGCTCGGTTATAGGGCTAGTATTAGACGCGCCGCGTTTTAATACGGGCGGTGTACACTTATCGATTTCCGATATTAAGAAAAAAATATAAGAAATTACCAAACCATTTTATTATTGATTCGGTTTGAGAATCATTAGCATAGTTACCTCCTTGAATTTGACTAGGATACAAAGCAACACCTTGTATAACTTGTGCTGGCAAGATTCCTTCCCGGCACGACCACGCTAAAATTCTAGCTGGCATACAAGTTGATGAAACGAGAGCATGCCTCAAAGTTTGTACTCATTATGATATATCTACGATAATTTGAGAGGTATAAAATGTCTAATTAAAAGGATTTTATTACCATCTAAAGTTATAATGAATGCGTTCATGGTCGTGCTACGAAGTAAAACACGGCGCTTCCACTTTAACTAGATGATTGATTTTATAGTTCAATAGTTGTAGTTTATAAACGGTTAATTAACATTAATTTCTTACTTTGTTCTAGGAGAATGAGTAAAGTCAATCTGCAAACAAACTGCAAATCGCCGCAGAAAAAGACATTAATGTAAGTCTTTTTAATGATTTCAAAGCGAAATAACACATTCTTTGGTTTAATTCTATAGCAGTTATAGAAAGTATAAAGTAAGATACAATACAAACTTTTTTGCAAAAAAAAACCGACTTCAAAAAAAATTCGTTTACTTGGATTACATATCTTTTTTGGCTATTTTGATTTGGAAACCAAACTACTGAACCAATTTTGATAAAATTTCGAAGTATATCCTTCAACAATTTTTTTTTTCAAATCGGTTCATAAATGACGGAGTTATAAGATAACAAACAAAAGTTTTAGGCTTTCACGGTTTATAACTAAGCTTACACGGTCACTTGCTTGGAGTCTCTCTGAGGGATCGCATCCGGAACGAGTTGATGCGACAGAGAACCAGAGTTGTCGACATAGCTCACGGAATAAGTAAGCTGAAGTGGCAATGGGTCGGCGGCCATATTAGCCGTAGAATCGATGACCGTTGGGGTAGACGTGTTCTTGAGTGGAGACCGCGAATCGGCAAGCGTAAGGTGGGACGCCCTCAGGCGCGGTGGAGCGACGTACTTCGCAGGGTGGCTCGTAGCAACTGGATGAGAGTTGCCGAAAATCGGCTTGCGATTGAGAGGGGCTATGTCCAGCAGTGGACTGCTGTAGGCTGACAATGATGATGTCACGGTCACTTACGGGATATCTTCCGTGATTTTAAATTATTGTGAGCTCCCGATACCATCCACCCGCATTTCTCCAGTCATGGCGCTTGCAACAGCGTCCAAATATAGCTGTTTTTTTTTTTAAATTAATTTACCGATGAATAATTTCTACGTGGGGGGCTCAGAATGCTGTACGGAATACGTGGTGACCGTTTTCGCGTCGGTGTCCGTTCCACCCCGTAGATGGTCTGACGTACGATTTAAAATTTCAGATTTTCTTATTAACAACAACTTGGCGGCCACGCAGCTGATGAATGTGGAGTCGGTGTTGTCGCATCGCGCAACGAGCTTCGTGTGGTACATAGAAGCGAATGAGCACAAGCACCAACTAGCGGTCGTCCTTTAATCACGTGAGGTTTGAAAAGGGGGGAGGGGCTTAGAAAAAAATCACGATGGGGTGGGGATGACGTGATAATCACGTGTATTTTTTTCGTGGAACGAAAAATATTAAGTTAATGTATGACGTGTAAAATATTTTTTACTAATAATTAAAAATATGAACAAGATTTTTGGTCTAAATATCCCGAGTTAGCGATTTTTGGTCTAAATAACCCGAGTTAGCGATTTTTTCTCTAAAAATCCGTTTTTTTTTAATTAAAAAACAGAACACAAAAAACAGAAAACAGTTTCTGATATTATCTTTCTTTTCAATAATAAAAAGTACACGTGATGCTGGAAGGGGGGGATGGGTGGTTGTAAACCTCACGACGTATCACCAAGGGATAGGGGGGCTAGTAACAGTGGCCTAAAAAACCTTACGTGATAAAAGGACGGCCCCCTATTTATACTCGTAGTCGTAGAATCATTGTAAATATTCAGAGCTGACAAATGTCGAAGTGTCAATCATTGTTACTGGAGTGTCCACGAGCCTTGTTGAGAGGCGTGCTACACTTGCATTTGTACAGTTGAATACTTTTAAGACATTTATTTCTCAAAAATAATGAAATTCTCTTAATATTAGAAATACAAGTTAATCTTCGTGAGGAAACCAGTATCTATGCCCGAGAGATATTTCTCGACGGCATGTAAAAGCCAATTCAGAGGCCCTTGGGCGGCATAAATACTCTGACACCAGGTTAGGCACTAACCACACGATAAAGAAGAAAGAAGTTAATCTTAAATCTAAATAAATATAATAATGACTTATGAAGAAGGTACTGATCGATAAATAAGTAAATTAGTAGACACACAATTTTTACAGTGTTGTTGGTAAAAGGTAAAAGTGAGGGTATTATAACATATTGATTGTTGGTGCCAAGTCAATAATAATTAAAAATTTAACTATTATGCAGTGATAGTCTAGTGGTGTGACCGTTGGACAGCAAAGTCATAGGTCTCGAGTTCGAACCCTAGACACGCACCACTGATTTTTCGGAATTATGTGCGTATTGTACCTATAATAATTATCACTTGCTTCGGTGAAGGAAAACATCGTGAGGAAACCAACGTGCTTAAGAGATATTTCTCGATGGGTTGTAAAGCCAAGTCAGAGGCCCTTGGGCGGCATAAAAACTCTGACATCAGGTTAGGCACTAACCACACGACGAAGAAGAAGATTGATCTATTTATATGTATTGTAATGTTTCGGAAATCAGAGTTGGTAACCTAGTTAACTAAAAAATTTAAAAAAAAATGTAAATTAATTGGTGCGGGAAAGTACGTGTCTTAATTATATATCTACTATAATTTGCTCTTGTATCGATACTATGGATGGCTATAAGAGTAAGTGAAGACCAAAGAAACGATTGATGGACTGTGTGAAAGATGATATGGCTAGAAAGGAGGTGACTGCTGAGATGACGAGTAATAGAGAAGTATGGAAGAAGATGAATATCATATTATAAATATAACCTCGACATGAATGATGTAACCAAGACTTTGTAACAACATAATGATTTAAAAGAGTGTCCATGGAGTTTCTTACCCATTCTTCTCCATAGGATCTACGCTTTCGAATGCGCAACTACAGTACTTTCACAAGTTATTATGCCCTGTGACTGTAACTTGGTTTTTTTTATTGTGTTTTAACATTCAAAAGTGCCTGTAATGGTCTAATTGAAATAAATGCTTTGAGTTTGAAGTCATGGTGCGCCGACCCCAAACTAATTGATTGAACAATCATCGATACTATGGACCGATCCAGATTGCTAGGATACGATTCTAAGATGGTATCGAATAGCTTCGGTAAGATCCTCCAAAAATATCGTATCCTCCGAACCGTCTGTTCCGGGAGGAGCTCGACGGAATGTGACATCGTGTGACATGGGGGTGGAAGGGTCTTAAATTATGGGACGTCACATTTCAAAATCGAATTATATCTCAGTATTAAAACGCGAAGTTTGGACTATTAACGATAGACTTAAAAATATTTCCAACTCTTATCTGTATGAACATGTATGATTGGGAAGTATGTGACGTCACACTAGGGAGGGGCAGTCTCACAAATGTGATCAGCTGACAGTGACAAGGACTGGGAGGGAAAAAAAAAATGAAATTCGTGTGACGTAATTTATGGATGACCCGCGCCTATATACATACACCATTAGTTTTAGTATATGCAAAACCCGAAACACGTGTCTAGTATTTTTATGTAAAGAATATATGTACAAAATTTCAAAATTGTATCATGAAAAATCACAAAGTTATAAGCTTGTTATGTTACCTGGCGGATAAGTACTAAGTGTCGCTCGGTGTCCAACTCGTAACCTTTTTAAATATTTTTGGGACAAAATATAACATGGTATAAAAATCATTGGAATCGATTCAGTTACTTATTCTGAACAAACTATATTCTGGTTTCGCATATACTAAAAATAATGTTGTATACTTTGGATTTTTGGATCGATACAAATGCAAGTTACGTATCGTACTTATAAATTCCTCTCAGAGCTTAGACTCCAACTACAATATTTGTAATGTAAGGCTTTTGTATGCTTTCGAATTGTAAAAAATAAGTTGTATCTAACAGAACCGATGGGCAATGGGCAAGCCTACTCCGAGCTTTGTAATTAGAATAACTTATTAAAGAGGCTGTGTTACTGTACTTAGGAAAGTGAGGAAGACAAGAGGCAGTGATCGTTTAAGGTACGCAACATGCGTTTTTCTTGAAGACGTACAGTTTAGTAAAAGTCTGCTCAACTTATTTGAAGGTTGGCCAAAATTTAGATGCCGCGTCAACCGACGCGCCATCTATTTACAACGTTTGTCAACTTTGTATACGATAATTTTTAGGTTAAGGCAAAAAAATAGTATTGTAGATTCCACGATTATGAAAGTATGTACTCGTAGTAGTAACTTCAAGTGTAATCATCAAATATTTTTTAATCAAAAATAATCATAAATAAAAAAAAAACAACAAATAATCAAATCAAAAATTATAAATAAAAATCTGTGCAATTTAGATTCTAAGAAGGTTCTATTTTCTTGTGTTTTTATACAAAATTGTTAATCATAATGGACCACGAATACAGATACAAAACGTTTGAGACCCCAGATTCGGGTAGGCCGTAAGTTCTTTTTACATTTATGTTTTAACTTTTTGAACGCCAGAGCATAAACACGCGCGCGCCCTCCACGCCTAGCCACTATTTCACCGCATCCAAATTAGACGTGTTATGCCGTCCGTGGCGTCGTGAGCACTTTTTGATTTGACGTCCATAGGCGTCCGTGGCGGTCAAAAGGTTAAACATACGATTGAACAATATGTTAAAAAAAAAACTGTCCGATCCGAAGGGGCATTTATTTACTTTTAGGTATGGCACTTCAACGACTTATTAAAACATACATAAATGGAAATCACAAACAGTTTTAGGTATAGTGAATCCGTCACTTATAGAAGTACACATCACTCGCAGAATAATAAAAGGATAAGTAAGACACCATTCAAATCAAATCATTTATTTTGCGAATGTAGGTTACAACACAGATTGAGAAGAAAGGAATGAGCCATGTGTACATTCTGCCTGGAAATAAGCACATGTTATATATTTATTATATATGTAACTAGATGTATATAAATATTTAATCTTCGTTACTCATTAGGTATTAAAGGAGAAATATAAACAATAGGATTCAATTCATAATAACATTATATTTATTTTGTAGCATATAACAACTATTGTAGCAGTGTATATTACACAACGTTACGTTACAATATACCAAACATAATTAATAAATAAGTCATTATGACCCGTATTTTAAGTACACCAATCATAATAACGTTACATTAGATAATTCATACATATAATATACAAAATACATAATCATCAACAATAATCAGAATAATATCATACCTTAGACGTTAACGCTTTGAAAGTCGAAGAGCAACTGAGCTGCGCCATTTTTTTTTTATATGGCCACTCGCAGCTTGCCAACTCGCTAAGGTTGGTTTACTGCTTAAGCGGACTATGCTGAGCTGCTCCACTGTGGCTCCGCTCTTAACCCGTTAACAAACAAGTATGATTCAAAAGTGACAGTTGAGTCAAATCAGTGTTTGACTTATAGAAAAATAAGTTTGTTATAAAATCATTTAGTAAATTAATTAATTAATTGTGTATAAAATATTAGACACATAATAATTACTCGCAAGATTTATAAAAAAAAAGAAAAAAAAATCTACTTAAAAATAAATTTACAAATTAAGATGTTACAGTTAGAATTATCGCAATTATGTCTACATACATTAATTAATATTGAAAAATGTCAAATTGAAATGTTACTTTAGAATAAAATAAATGTACATTAGGTACATATGTTCAAAATAATATTAATTATAATATTTATGATATATATTGCTGATTAAAACATTTTATCCATTAAAAAATCATTAATCGAGTAATAAAATTTATCTATTAGGAAGGCCACTAATTTCTTTTTAAAGTTTTTAATTTTCCACCATTGCAGAATTAAAGTTATACAATAAATAGATAATTAAAAATAAAAACTATAAATTAAATGTATAATTACAAATTGGCCGTGTACATTAAGTCGGTAAAAATCATATACATAGTTATCCCAATGATTTAACCAAATAAAATAAACTTCATAAAATACCCACTCATGAAAGCAAACTTACTAATGAATTTTGAAATGCACGATTTTTTAATCCAAATTGCCTCTATTTAGCCAAAGACTAGTATTTTTTTAAACATGGCAACACCGTCTTCGGCATTGGTATGTTCGATCGTCAATTGTTTGTTTATGACGTCACTACCCGAGAAGCGACCGGAGTATCGCCGCCCGCGCCCCTGTGTTGACATGCAAGTTCCCACATTTTAGTACATTTTATTTTTATCTGAGTATTTTTTTAACACATAACATCACGCTTGTAATTTCCGAAGGGTTAGGCAGAGGTGTACCCAATAGTACACCCACATTTCGCCAGTTATGTTTTAAGTCCCATGTAATAGGGGGCGAGCCTCTTGTCATCAACGGGGCACAAATCCAGACTCCGTGGCTGCCATTGCGAAATTCCTGATGGAAAAACCCAATAACACTTTGCCCGACCCGGATATCGAACCCAGGACATCATGCTCCGCAGTCGCGCTTGCGACCACTCTGCCCGCGAGGCTGTTCCGTATTTATTTTTACTTGTTTACTAAAAGGCATTACATAAAATATATAATCATATCTCGATACATAAAAATACCCACACGGATCGGACAGGGTTGGCTAACATATTGTAAAGGAGTTGAAACTCATGTAAGACCACTGCGAAACGATTAGAAAACGTTATTGTAAGCACCACTGAACTGTAAGAGCAAATTTGTAAACAAATAATAAGAAAAATAACCTTATTTATTAAAAAAAATCTTAATGTCGTGTAATTTATTTATTTATTAAAACTTTATGCATAAGTAAAAAACTACAAAGGCGGACTTAATGCCTTGGGCATTTTCTACCAGTCTACCTTATCGTCGTCGTTTTATTTTATGCCCATTTTTAGGTGTGGTAATCCTCAAAGCAGTATAAAAGTGCAAAGGTAAGGTATTAGTAATAACCAGTGATCGGAATAGGTAGAGCTAATGTACGTAAAGTTCAAGAAACAGAAACAAAAAGTGGGGACTTCCTTGACTCGGAAATGTCTCGGAATCAGTTAAGTACATTTAATAATAAAGTACATTTAATAATAATGTTATTTATTAATCAGTACATTAAACTAATTGAATTCATTATTTTTCCTTTTTAACCGGGTTCTCAAAAATCCATTATATACACATACGTTTTCTATTTTTATTAATTCAGGTAAAGAAGCTGGTATGAAAATTAAATTAGCTTCTGCACTTACTTACGGCGTTCAAACGAAGATAACGAGATTACCTTTATTTTTTAAACAATAAAAATCGTGCACTTCTTTTTTAAACAGCAACAGTAAATGAATTCGATAGTTGTTTTACTTTATTAATTTTAGTTGTACTTAGGTAATGTTCCGACATTCGGAACAAATATTCCGAAAAAAAATTAAAGGAAGGAAGTCTCCACTTTTCGTTTCTGTTCCTTGAACTTTAGGCACATTAGCTCTACCTATTCCGATCACTGATAATCTAATAACCCACTTCGCTTTTTAGCCGTCGTTCGCAAGGGTGATTTTTGACGAGACTCTTCCACTGCGCTCTGAATTTTCTAGACACAAATAGTGCTAGTGCCAGACAAGGGCTAATTGTAGTTAATTTAAGGTGGAATCGCCGGCAGCCCGTTAAATACAAATTTTAATTCGTTTGTGTTATTTGTAGCTCAATGTCAGGTTCTATGTTGAATTACTATTTCATGAAAAAGTCTCAATGTGATTAAATGAACTACAGGGTTGTTGATTATGTTTCCTTTATTTATTTTTCTTACTTATTTTTACATTTTTAAATATTCCTATACAAAATTAGTATTAAAAAAAAACATTTAAAAATATATAAAATAGTAGCCCACCAGCACCGGGAACAGGGTCCGAGCTACCGGTGGTCAGGGCTCTTGAGAGAGGAACCTCCTAACAATACGCGCCGTGTCCAGAAGTACTGCTTTCTGAATCAAGCCTTTGATCCAGCCGCCAAGCGAGAGCCTCTTCAGATGTTGGTCGAGGCTCTTGGCTATTAAACCATTGGCTGACACGACTATCGGCACAATGACTGCTGTATTCACGTCCCACATGTCGACAACCTCGCGAGCAAGATCTAGATCAGTGGTGGGCAAACTTTCCTCATAGGGGGCCAGAAAGTTGCAACAATTTCAGAGGAGGGCCAGAGTTATAGCAAAAATGCATTATAAATCTTTTAATCATAAAAAAAACACACCATGTTATTTACAAATTACAATTTAACTTGCGACCCGCAACACATGAACTACGCGGCTAGTATCGCCGGCTCCTTTACCTATGCATCTATTATTCTACTTCACACTGCTGGACCGTCAAAATATAATTATAGCGGGCCATATTCTATTCATTTTGAAAGACCGTCGGCGGGCCGGATTAAATCCTTTCGCGGGCCGGAGCTGGCCCGCGGGCCACACTGCCCATCACTGATCTAGATACTTTGAATTGCTTTTTCTCTGCTTTCACGAGGTTCTCGTCATGCGGGACTGTTACCTATATCTACGATCATTGCGCGACGCTCCAATCGATCTATCACCACAATGTCAGGCTTATTAGCAACAATAGTCCTGTCAGTGACGATAGGTTGATTGATTATGTTAATTATTATAAGTCTGTAAAGAAATATTTGTTACGGTTGCGAATCATATTTTAAATCAACATACAACCTGACCTGAAAATTAAAAAAAGAAGAAAATTGAATTTCGCGGGCTAGCTTAGCGCATCCTCCTCAAGTTGGTTGAGTAGAGAATGGCATTTTTTTCTCACAGGACGATGTACACTCCTCTTTAAAAATAAGTTGGCAACACTGGTATACGTTTTGAAAAGGTTTTGAAGCTTGTTTGATTGTTGAAATCAAAGATTACACTGTAGATGTAGAATGGTGTCCATCCACCCTTAACAAACGTCACGTAAGGTCGCAATACTGTCAAGGGTGTGACGGTACATGAAAATATATTATAATTAGTTAAAGGAACCTACAAGCCTAACAGTCCTGCTTGCGCCGTTTGATCCAATAAAACTTGGGTTATGTAACGAGCTAATTGTATATATTTGAAAATACTATCTTACATTAAAATCCCCGCCTTTTGTTTCTACACCACCTAGTCTCTGGTCATAGACTAGGTGAGTGTGGCTTTTTTCTGTAGGGCCGTAAGCCCTAACCTACCATATACCTAGTATATGATAAGTAAATATATAAATAATTAGTTCAGTGTCTGCACCATGCAACCTAATGTTACATACCTACGGATAATAGACAGGAATACCAGGTTCGGGAAGGGTACACTTACTGCCAGTCCCGCAGACTCACGAGACTGATCAGAGATGGCTAAAGGTGTCTTGGCCACAGTAAGGGGTAATGAGACGAGGATATAAAATTGAAATCTATTTATTTACAAAATGTTCTGCTTATATACTACTTTTTCTTAACACACACTTTTAACCGCTTGGCTAAATATCAATTGCCGTGCCCCTAGCGCCCGCGCGGCTCCAAATCGATAAAATAAATAAAACCTACAATAAATAAGCATTTTCAATACTTAGAGCTACGAGACATAATTTTAAATAATTGTTGTAAATAATATCTCTATTTAATAATGGCTTTAGTTGTACCACGCAGTTAATAGAACGAAAAAATGCATGTTCTCTGTCGCAGAAATACGACACAAGCGGTAGGGGCACGGAAATATGTGTCGCATAAATTAGTCGGTTAAAAGGTTAAACTAATTATGTGTGTCCTTGTGTCGTGCGTGTAAGATGCAACCAAATCATTATTTTAACTGGGCCGCGCGTGAGCCAGGCCGATTGCTGACTGCTGAATCAATGTCTAAACGTAACATTTAAGAAATGGCTTCCACTAAAGCAGAGTGCCACCTTTACGACTTTACGAGTAGTTATTATTCTAAGAGTGCCACTGACCACAGAGTATTTTTTTTAATTTAGTGACCGCCAGCTAATGTCAAAAAATGTGAGTCGTTCGTTTTGAAACATCTTGATGTTACGATACCATAGAGATTGTAGCTCGAAAAAGTTCGGTGTAATGCCGTACTTTTTTTTGTCGCTATTTTTCTACACTCATCTGAATGATCCTCATATGATTAAACTTTTGAACGCCAGAGCATGGCGTGGAGGGCGCGTGCCCTCCACGCCAAGCCCCAATTTCACCGCATCCAAATATTAGACGTGTTATGCCGTTCGTAGCATCGTGAGCACTTTTTTGATTTGACGTCCATATGCGGACGGCTATGGACGTCAAATCAAAAACGCCACGGACGTGGAGGTCAAAAGGTTAACCAAGATTACGCCTAGCCATTTTAAGAGACCTCCGAGTTTATTTCGGCTAGTTATTCTCAGAGTATAGTCAGGTTCGAAACACCGGCCTTGTCTAGTTTTAAAACATAATTTATTGTTACGTGTAAAAGAAATAAATACATAATAACTGGGTTGTGGAGGTCAGTCGCTCCATGTAAAATACTGGTATTCAGCTGCATCCGGTTAGACTGGAAGCCGACCCCAACATAGTTGGGAAAAGGCAAGGCAGATGATGACAATAAATAAAAGAAACGTTCTTACACATAGTTCATAGTATTTTGTTTATTATGACAATAATATGACTACAAAAAACTTTTTTGCAAAAAAAAACCGACTTCCAAAAAAAACACAAAAAAAGTGGAAAATAACTTTACTTTCGAAAGTCGGTGGCAAAAAAGTCAATGAAACAAACAATAGTCACCGACTTCCGAACGTAAAGTTATTTTCCACTTTTTTAGTGTTTTTTTTAGAAGTCGGTTTTTTTTGCAAAAAAGTTTTTAGTTATCGTATCACACACAAATCCTTGTCAAGTATCAATTTCGCAATTTCTTTTACTTGGATGACATTTTTTCCAACTATTTTAATTTCAAAACCAAACTGCTGAACCGTTTTTGATGAAATTTCTATGGGACCAATCGGGAAGTAGATCCATTCAGATAAAAGAAGAATTTTTCAAATCGGTTCATAAATGACGGAGATATGAGGTAACAAACACAAAAAAAAAAAACATACAACCGAATTGAGAACCTCCTCCTTTTTTGAAGTCGGTTAATCAACATTGAATTAAAATCTCCATAATTTATGCAGACCAGGTAGCATACCATGACATTTTAGTTAAGTATCTGAATGTCAAACATTCCTGCATTAAGGCGTCATGGTAGACCACTTGCACTTAATTTATTTATTTATTTAAACTTCATGTACAAGAGTGGTACATAGGCGGACTTAATGCCACAAGGCATTCTCTACCAGTCAACCTTTGGGTCAAATAGGATAGCATTGTGATAGAGTACAAAAAATAAATAAGAAAAACATTTAGTTGTGTGGCGTTCATGAACGCACCCGTAAGTGCTGGCAACACCAGAAGCCAACGGACAAAAACTCTATGGTGAGGATTTCAGAGCTAACCGACACAACGTGGTGGAGAGACCAGGACTTAGATTGTTTAATCGTGAGAATCTACAATTTCATGTACACGCCCGTTAAAGTTAAGTGTATCTGTTATGGAAGGTTATGTTATGTTTACCTACAATAGCAAGTGATTATTATACGTTCGTATCAACTTCTACGCGAGTTTCATTCGTCTCCACTCCGCAATCCTTCGACAAGGGGGAACGAACATCTTCTGCCCGTGTCCCCAAAGTTGTATAATCGAACTAGCGGACTAGGTAAGCAGACGTGTGACAACAGCGCCACCTACCGGGTACAACAGTAGCTGAGATCATCTATCCAGGCCCCGTATTCCCAAACGCTTCGATTAGATTTCGACTCGGAAAGTCATATGTCTATCTCGCTCGCATTCGTAATGGCAAACAACGATAGACATACGACTTATCGAATCGAAGCGTTTGTGAATACGGGGAAGGTGACTCCTAGGTACTTATGTAAAAATCATCAAAATCGGGCAAGCCATTTAAGAGGAAAAGAAATAAGAACAAACGCACTTTATACATATTTTTATTATACAAAGAAAACATTAAATAAGGCTGGCTTATATTATAACTTAGCTGAAGAATCAATACGAGTATTTGTCTCACACCTAGCAATGCTGCCAGCATTTTGGTCAAGGGACGATTTTTTTTAATGTTTCGCTATTCTATCTTCCATTTTAATACGTATCCATATGTTTGTTATTATTTTAAGTTAATTAGCTTGTAAATTATTTTTAAATCATAATCAACCATCAATACCTTTTATTAATTGGCAATTTTTTAATAAGTGTAAAATATTAAAAATTAATGTCCTATCCTTGTAATATGTCTAGACAAATTATATTTGCTGTGGCTAACGTAAGGACATTTATCGCATCTGTAGATATCGCCCCTATGTTTTGACAAATGATTGGATAATACTTTCCGGGAACAGGTTTCGAAATGACATATGTCACATTTTTTTGGCGAGGCAAAGTAAGCCCTATCGGAGTAACTTTTATGGCAATTTTCTTTATTGTTTTCGTGTCGAATGCGATGCCTTCTAAAATTCCTTCCGTAGTTAGTCTTAAACGGGCATTTGTCACAAGAAAATTTAAATGTGTTCGTATGTTTGCCGACGTGTTGTTTGAAAGGATAACTCTGATTGGTTTTGTATAAACAATATTCGCAGTTATACTTCCAGATGTTAAGATGTTTTCTTTTAATATGTTCCTTTAAGTTACTAGTGCTGGAAAACGTCTTTTGGCAATTTTCGCATTCGTGTCTGGGTTTTGGAGCGTTTTCTTTACAATCTTGCTTATTTTCATCGCGTTCTAATTCTTTGTGAGATCTATCATTAGTTTCTGTGCTGTTTTTGTTAGCGATTTTTTTACTGCCGTCCTCGTCAAGATTTTCGTCGATAAATTGGAAGTGGTCTGCAGTCAAATGGTCTTCTTGTAATACATCTTCGTTTTCGCTTAGGGGTTTAGGAAGAGTACCTTAAAACATCATCAAAAAGTTACGTATGTTTTGTTAAAATACTTTTGCACATAGATCTTTTGGCGCGTGGCAGAAATAGGAACTAACTTCGCTATCTTGTTATATCAATATAATTTCATTTCATGTTCATACGAGGTGGAAGGGACACCGACGCGAAAACGGAAACCACATGCTCAGTACATCATTATAAACGGTTTAAAAAAAAAACAGCTGTTTACTACAAAAGTGCAATACCTAGACGGCCAAAATGTATCGAACAGCTGTTTTTTTTTAATAACATACGAAAAAATATTTTGTGGGGGGCTCAGAATGATGTACTGAGTATGTGGTTTCCGTTTTCGCGTCGGTGTCCCTTCCACCCCGTATAAGTAGTGGTGCGACCGTCGGACTGCCAAGTCTCAAGGCCAATGGGTCTCAAGTTCGAACCCAAGACACGCACCTCTAATTTTTCCGATTCGTAAATGTAAGACTCACTTATTATTTCTGTGTAGTACTTGGCCGAGTTATATTTGCTGAGGTTGATGTGTAAGGCGTTCGCGAACTCGCTGCCGTAGAACACCATCAGCTCCGTGTAGCGTGGAATTATTTTTATGGTCCTGGAAATGAAAAAAATTAGCAAATTTTTTATTTTATTACAGCCTTTTTAGTTGTGGTATCTCACACAAATTCTTGTAGAGTATTCATTTTTGCATTGTTACTAAATAGTACATTTTGATATAAATGGGGAAAGTTTGTTATTGCGGCCGAGGCGAAATACACACACGAGCCGCAGGCGAGGGTGTTATGGAGCCGAGAACTGCAGTAACAAATGCCCACGTGTATCAAACGACGTTTTTCAATACACTTTTAGTTTTTTGTTTTTAGTCCATATTTGTTCAAAGTTCAAATTGATTCAATGGAATAGAAAAAAAATATTAAAATAAAAATGCGTGTGGGGGCTCGCCGCGTCACCACCTGGCTGTGGAACTTTTATTTCCGCACTATAGTGCGGCAATATAAGAAGACAACCACGAGGGTGACATCCATAGCATGTTGAACCTAATCGTAGTGGGATCAGAGCCAGTTTTTGAGGAATTGTATTGAAAAGTTATTAGCGGATCATCCACTTTGAGCATAGTGCCGTTTTTAATTTATTGACATATTTCCTTTATTTATTTTTCTTACATATTTTTACATTTTTAAATATTGCCGAATTGAGAACATCCTCCTCTTTAGAAGTCTGTTAAAAATTCGAATGAACCTATTAACATGTTTGACCTTTTCATGAAAAACACATTAACTGGGGTTAAATGAACTTAGAGGGTTGTATTGATAATTTCAATAATTATAACGCCATATTTGTTACGGTATAAAATCATATTTTAATCAACATACAACTCGACACTGAGCAGCAAATTGCACAAAAATTAAGAAAATTTTGATTTCGCGGGCTAGCCTGGCCTTTTCACTTTTATAAAATCTCTATAATAATCATCATCTGTCTAGCCTTTTCCCGCCTAACCAGGTGCAACTGAATACCAGTATTTTACATGGAGCGACTGCCCATCTGACCTCCACAACCCCGTTAGTACCGGGTAATACGATACCCCTTGGTAAGACTGGTTGTCAGACTTTCGGGTCACTGACTACCTGTAACGACTGTCAAAGATCTACAATTGACATCCGGGACCAACCAACGGCTTAACGTGCTTTCCGAGGCACGGAGGAATAAAATCTCGATAATAAATACCTATAATACAGCTCCCCTTTATACTGGTACGCCACTAGATTCTGTTCCTTCCAATGCCTGGCGCAGTTGACATAGCGCATCCAGTTGGACCGCTCACAGTCGGCCGCGTCAACCACATGCGACCGTCTGTTGTTACCGTCGTATATCTAGAAAAAAGCAGTTAGGGGTAAGGGTTAGGGTGTGCAGTGATAGCCTAGTGGTGTGACCGTCGGACTGCCAAATCATAGGTCTCGAATTCGAACCCAAGACACACACCTCTGATTTTTCGGAATCATGTGCATTCATAGGGTTCCGGGTTCGAATCCCGGTAGGAGCAAGTGATTGTGTGATGAGCATGGACATTTGTTTCCAGGTCATGGATGTTTATATGTATAATAAGTATGTATTTACAAACAAAAAGTATCTATGTAGTATATAAACTATCTGGTGTCCACCACAAGCCTCGTTGCTTAATGTGGCACTAGATGGCGCTGTGTGTAATGTCCAGCGATATTTATTTATTTATTTATTTATGTGCGTATTGTATAATTATCGCTTCGGTGAAGGAAAAAACATCGTGAGGAAACCAGCATGCCTGGGAGATATTTCTCGACGGCATGTAAGGCCAAATCAGAGGCCCATGGACGGCATAAAAACTCTGACACCAGGTTAGGCACTAACCACACGTTAAAGAAAGAATTAGAGTTAAGCAACCCTTGCCGAGGTCCGTGGACCATGTATGCTTACCTACTGACTTTCCTGAAGGGCCGGACTCCACAGAAGCGGAGACGAGACGAGAGGGGAGGAGATGTGTTGTAAACCACCGATAGTATTTCTTTATGTACACTTCTCGTCTCCGCTTAGCTTTTGTGGAAACAGTTGAGCAGATGGAGAGATGTCTCGTATTTTTTTAGGCCAGCGAAGACGGGATGAGACGTGAGCAGTGTGCTACAAGGTTTCCACAAGGAATTTCTTAGCCACGGAGTCTGGATTTGGGCTCGGTTGATGGCAATAGGCTCACCGCTTATTACACGGGACTTAATCATAACTGGCGATATGTGGATATCCTAAATATTAGGTACATCTCCGCCTAAACCTTCGGGGATTACAGGCTATTTACAGATGCCTACAGACAGCTACAACAATCTGTCAAATTTCGTTAATAGATTTTCAACTTTATTGATAATAAAAAAATTAGGTTAAATAGCTTGATTTGCTAGCGTATGTGCAAAATGTTATTTACCTGCCAACTATACATAGAGTCGACGTTTTGAGTACGTCGTCCACAATATGGACCGAAGCGAACTCCGCGCGGCAGTGTTAGTGTGCTGAACACACCCAGACCTGCACCTAAATCGTACCATTTAAAAAAATCTTAACTTTACACAATTCTAGCAGAAAATAACAAGAAAAAGAAACTTTGTATGGCGGTAAGGGTCAAGTTGATTTTTACGTTAGCTCGTTAGAGTTCGGTATGCAATTTTTTACCAGATACTTTGTTTATATTTCATTTCGTTGATCGGGGTAAGTGTCGTTATGAGCCTACGGGTGCACATAAGAACAAAATGAAGAAATGTCATGTGTACACCCGTAGGCTCATAACTAGTCGGTCACAATTGGCTGGTATTTTTTTAAATTATCAAAATGAAAACATATCACGTCACCGTGACGCCAGGTCAGTTTTAATTCCTTATATTTATACCAATAAACAGGTAAACTCATAACGAATCCAGGAAGGTATAATTTATATGTTGTTGAACGAATGTTTAGCGACACTCGAAGGTTAAGCAACTGATTTCAATATTTTTGTATTCCAAGCTGTAGTTAATTTTTAATAAATTTCAAAACTTTTGCTCGTGGTGACGTCAGAGATGAGGCTGAAGAGCTCGATGTCTTTGACACTTATAGTAGGTACAAGAATAAAACACTTTTATTTGACGTTTATTGCTTTGTAATAGAAACTTCAAACTTGTCAAAAACACCGAAAGTAGCCTCATTCAGCCCAACGTGTGACGTCATTTGAAGTTGAAATGAAAGGCCAATTGATTTCACGTATTTTTGTTGAAATAAACGCCATCTTATAATTTTAAGAGCTTAAAACAGCAAAATGAGGTTTAGAAACCTTAATCATCAAAATGGTTTCCGAATCAACACTATGTTATTTTTTACTACATACTGAAAATTCTACCTATTTTAAATTTATTATCTGAAGATAACTTACCAGGTATAACCGAGGGCGCCAAGTGTAGGAAGACGTGAGGAATAGTCAACGCGGCGCGAGGGACGCGTGATGGGTAGTCTGTCTGAACAGGTACCTAGGTTGAAGGTAAAGTAAGTAACTAGCTGTTGCTAGCGGCTTTGCCCAATTATTGACGCTCGTTTACCGACCTCACCATGTGTAAATCCGCGGGATAAAGTTAATTTGCTTATAAATAAATAGGAGAATAATGTGGTTTCATAATTTGCACGTTTCGCGCTAAGAAAGTAGAAATGAATTATGGCGTAGCGTAACATCGGATGAAAAAAAAAAACAATTGAGCATAGAGTACTCATTGACAATGAATTTTGCATTTCATTATTATTTTATATTTATTTAGTCCCTTGAATGACTTTTTAATGAAATAGTCGCTAAATGGGATTAAATGAACTATATTTAATATCGCAGCTTTGCTTTCTATTATGATAATGTTATCTATGTGTTTTAGAACGTCAAAATAAGTACCTACATAGGTTGAAAGCGCCAGAACAGCCCGCGAAATTCAAATTTTCTAATGTTTTTTGCAATTTGCCGGTCATTGTCAGGCTGTATATTGAACAAAATATGATTCGCGGCCGTAATACGTGTGTATTTTCATACTTATTATCATTAAAACCATCAAAACAACCCTCTATGTTCATTTTACCTCGTTGAATGACTATTTCATGAAAAAGTCATTCAATGGGGTAAAATGAACTTTAAGAGGGTTGTATTGATGATTTTAATGAATATAACTCTGTGAAGCCATATTTGTTACGGTCGCGACTCATATTTAAATCAACATACAATCCGACTGACCTATAAATCATGATGTGATGCGGAGGAATGAGGAAAAAAAATTGAGTATGAATGTAGATGCCATAAGAGTAGAGGAAGACTAAAGAAACGATAAATTAACTGTATGAAAGATGATATGGCTAGAAAGGAGGTGACTGAGATGACGAGTAATAGAGAAGTATGGAAGCAGAAGACGCGCTGACCGCAAATAAATTAGAATAAGGGCAGGAGATCGATGATAAACGGATATAAAAATTATTAAGAACCTTATTGTCCGGTACAACAAGCAGCGGGCCGTGTAAGGCGCAGTAGTCGTACACGAAGTCCGCGCATCGCTCGCAGTCTACGAACAATTAACGCAAATTTGGTTGATATTATGTCAAATTAAATAATATTGTGAATGCGTTAGGTCAGTGGGCCGTCTTACAGGAGTGTTCGATTTTGCGGAACCAAGCCTAGCCCAATAAACAACTTAAAATATCCATGTGGGGGGTTCAGAATGATGTTCACACCTACCTATCAGTAATTACTTACATCATTCTGAGTCCCCCACATGGAAATTTTTCATCGGTAATTCAAAAAACAATATGTGAGAGAATACTCACAAAGATACTGGTCGAAATTAGGTTCTTCAGGCTCAAAATAACTTAAACGGGTTCTCTTTCGTAAATTAAAAGACATCTTCAAAACATTTATGCAAACACCATTAAATTTTAATTTAAACTTTTTTTTTGCAATTTGCCGCGATTTTTTTGTAAGTAGGATACCTGGTTTTGCCATTCAGCCTAGTGGTTGGATGTGAAAAAACCGGCCAAGTGCGAGTCAGAGTCGCAAACGAAGAGTTTCGTACCACCACCTCCTAAAACTTGCCTATTTGAATCGGATTTTGTTAACAATTTCAAGGTTTTCAATTTTGCACGGAACCGTAATCCTTTTTCTAAAATAAATGCCTTTGGTAATTGGACTGTGCGCATCAAATTCAGCTTCCCGCCATTTGTGGTGACTGACAGTTGACATTAGTGACAGATATAGTCTGAGTGTGTGAGTCAATAGTTACATTTCTAATATTCTGAGATCCCGCCTAAGATCAACCTTCACGGCTTCACCCCTCTGTTATCTGAATGAAAATATAAAGACATTGACCATTTTGGTACCTACCTATCAATATTTGTTTTGTGGTGACTTAAGTTTAAGTTGTTGATAATTCATCTTTTTATTATAATGTTTTAATCTAATAATAAGAATCCTTTAATTCTCCGCATAAAAGAACACATTAAATATTGTCTTGTATAATTAATTCGATATCGTATTTATACCAACCATACTTTTTCTTATTCGCTCAAGAAATGTCAGCCCGCGCCATCGCCATGCATGGAACTATTATGTACTAAGTGCATGGCATTCAAAGAAACCTTCATCTTGACCTACACAAAATAATTAAATAACGCATCAAATTGAATTTACAGCTGAATAATATTTATTAACAACACATTTTATTCATTATAGCAATACGTTAACAAATTCAAAGTACCTTTGGTTATTCGAACGGCAGAAAATATTCGAGACCTTTGCCTGTTTGAATTTTAAAAGGTACTGTATTTTGCATGCAAATGTATAATAATATTATACATTTGCATGCAAAATACAGTACCTTTTAAAATTATGTTGTTTCTCCAGTGCGTGTAACAACTTATGGTGAAAGCGCCAGGGTAGGCCGCGAAATTCAAATTTTCTTACGGTTTTTGCAATTTGGAAGTGGGACACATGGGACTTAAACATAACTGGCAAAATGTAGGTGGACTATTAAGTACATCTCTGGATAGCAGACGTATGTGTAGTAAAAATAATTGTTTCTGCTTGGGAACAATCTTACTTCAACAAAATGTCCTGTTCAAAAAGTGTGTTACCTAAACTTTGAAATCAGAACAAATGCGCGCCAAATCAAAATTGAATGATAATAAAATTATGTTTTTGTTTGTAGGTAAATTTATAATGTCATTATTCTGTGGCATTCAGCCGCATCCGGTTAGACTGGAAGACGACCCCAACATATTTAGGAAAAGGCTAGGCAGATGATGACATTATGTCAAAAAGTCGCCAAGAGATTGACTGTAGGCCTAAATTTCGAGACCTATTTACTGTGTAATGCGGAGAATTAAAACAAAATAGTAAATTACTTTCGAAAGCCCTAAAATAAAGCTTTATATTAAGGTATTCTTACGGGTACACGATCGAGCTACACGATCACTGGCAAATGCTTGTACTGACTGGACAGGTCCATTCAAATCTGTGTGGTTTTGTAAGGTTTTTCACCCGTGTGTATTCGAATGACTTGTTAAACTACGCATAATGATAAAAACGACGCTCACATGTTTTGTTAAATCACTCTTTTGTCTAAAACTATTACGACATGTAACTAGGGAATGCAATCTGGTTCTCGCGAGATCTCGTTTTCGCGAGATCTCGGCCTTTTTTAACGAGATTGATCTCGGCCGAAAAATGGGCGAGATCTCGCGAGCTTAACGAGATTGCACTCGAGCATAAAAAGTCTTATTCAGCTTAGTTAATGAGTTTCATTTTAGTTTTTGACTTCTTGTTGTTTCGTTATAAAATAACTATTTTATTATTAAGACTTTTCTTTGATATTAGAAGAGAAGACTGGTTGTTTATTTCATTTCTTATTTGATTAGATACGTCAAAGTTTACTAATTTAAAGTTTATTTTAAAAAAAAGATCGATAGATACGTCAATATCAAACAATGTTAAATACATCAAAGTTTATTTAAAAAAATCGTAAAAAAATCATGTTTATTTCATAATACCTATAATTCTTATTATTTTTTTCTAATTTATTCAAAATATTGTGATTATTTGCAAGAATAAACACACAAAACTGCCAATCTCGCGAGATCTCGGAATTGGCGAGATCTCGCGGTATTGTTAGATCTCGCCTGAGCCCCCAATCTCGCGAGATTGCATTCCCTACATGTAACACGACGAGCTGTGGGCCAAAATAACCACGATGTGGAGCCCTGACACAGCCAGAAGGCGACACGGTAGACCTCGCAGGAGATGGCGGGACGAGCTGGACAGACCCAACGATCAGTGGTCCACCTTAGCCCTGGATCGAAGAATTTGGAAGTCATGGGGAGAGGCCTTTGCCCAGCAGTGGGATGATACAGGCTAACAGTAACAGTAACATGTAACACATTTGAAAGGTTTAAAATCTTGACAGCTAATCGAGTGGTTGTGAACTACGCTGGGTGACAACAACAGCAACCCTAAGTCGCCGCTGAGATTAGCAGCCATAGCTGAAATCCCATTTGGAGGTGATTAGTAGACGGTAGAGGTAATAAAAATGAAACACATCCGTAATCAGTATGACAATGGTTTTATTGACAATCAATTTTAACCTACCAATAAAATTACACCTGCAGTCAGTTTAATAACATTGATAACTTAACTAAGTTTATATTTTACTGACTTCAAACTGTTTTATTTGAAGTATTTTTAACCCTTAAAACAGGCATAATGATCTGGCAATCGGAAAATAATGTAGAAAATATTTTTTCTATGTTCTTTGAATATTTAATGAGTGATTGAAAAGTCTTTAGGTTTTTGAACGCCAGAGCATAAAGCACGCGCGTGCCCTCCACGCCAAGCCACAATTTCACCGCATACAAAAAAAAATACCTTCAAAAAGAATAGGAAATATTATTAAAGAGACAAGACAAGACAAGATCTTAAATATTTAAGGTATACAAATAAAAACACACAAAAGTAATGATTTAATTGTTTATTTCGTGTTATAGTACATCGCATTTTTTGTCACATATTTGTGTCGTTGGCGTACAGGGCACGCGCTTGCTTGTCACGTACATGTGACGATGGCGTTCATAAGGTTAAATAACCTATGTATAACAATATAATACCTACCTAGGAACACATTATTTAATTATTTGAGCTGGAAAATATGGTGGAATAATTATTGCCTTTGCCTTTTGAATTAACAAAATAAGCGAGCGACCTGAGCTCAATCATGTTAGCATCTCGGATAAATTACATTTTCTTTTAATATAACACAACATGACATCACGCCTGTTGTGCCCGAAAAAACAGGCAGAGTATATTTAACAAGGTACACACCTTGTTGACCTTTTGAACGCCACTGTCGCATATACGTGACAAGCAAGCGCATGCCCTGTACGCAAACGACACAAATATGTGACAAAAAATGCAATGCACTATTACACGAAATAAACAATTAAATCATTAGTTTTGTGTGTTTTGGTTTGTATACCTTAAATATTTAAGCTCTCTCTCTTTAATAGTATTGTTTATGTTTAAATATTTAAGCTTTTGTCTTGTCTCTTCAATTTATTGTTTATCGATAAAGTTTTAAAATCCCTATTCATTTTGTAGGTATTTTTCATGTGTGCGGTGAAATCGTGGCTTGGCGTGGAAGGCACGCGCGTGCGTTTATGCTCTGGCGTTTAAAAGGTTAAATATAGCTACTATTTGTGATATATTTCGATTGTTAGTCTTACACTCACATTTCATAGACTATTGGCTAAGATCCTTCAGTGTATTTAGGATGCAAGAGCGAGCAAAGCGAGCTCGGAAACTATAGCACCCCACCCCATGGTTTTTAGCTTACTTTTTCGATTTATGCGTTTAAGTTTTGGAATAATTCTCGACATCTTTACTGTTAATTCGAGAAAAGCGACTTAGAAAATTTTAGTATCCCGTAAAATCACATTTTCTTTTTACCTTTTTGATAAAGAAGGGCGGGAGCCTAGACGAGAATAGTGCTTGTTTCTAGAAAATACGGGGCGACAGACCGCAATACACGTAGGGGCTGTGTGGTAGGTGTGGTTCGTGCCACCCCTCGCAGTGTTTTATTATAATTATTTTTGTTATAAGTACCGCATATACTTATATGCATTCAGTAAAGAAGCTGTTATTTTGAAATTACAAACAGACACTTCAATTTTATTTATTTGTATAGATTAGTTGTCTTTTAAAACATACAATCTACATCTACGAGATATAGTTTTGCATCCTCGTCAACATTCAAATTGTCATATGACCAAAGATCAAGATCAATTTACATTACGATACCTGGTCAATAATAATAATAAACGCTGCCTTTTTTAGTTGTTTAAATTTGACACTATTTCAGAATGAAGCGCTTCTCAAAAGAGGAGAATCACCGGTTTATCGAATAAACGTCTGCGTTTCTTTTTGTGTGTGAAAGCGCGGTTATAGGGCTAGTATTAGACGGGCCGCGTTTTAATACGGGTGATGTGTGCTTACCCATTTTATTATTGATTCGAGGCGAGAAGAATTTGCATAGTTACCTCCTTGAATTTGACGAGGATGCAAAGCAACAGCCTGTATACAAATAAATAAAATTGAAGTGTTTGTGCACACACTACAATTTCTGTAAACGCATCCTCTATATCAAAACTACGCTGACATACAAAACACTTATAAGGTTTCCAACTTGTTAGTGTGTATCCGAATATGTTTTGTTAAATTACCCTTATTAATAAAGCTACGCGGACATACATCACACTTGTAAGATTTTACGCCAGTGTGTTTACGAATATGTTTTGCTATAAAACTCTTGTTTCTAAAACTACGCCAACATAAATCACACTTGTAAGGTTTTTCGCCAGTGTGTATACGAATATGGTTTCTTAAACTACCCTCAAGACTAAAACTACGCTGACATACATCACAGTTGAAAGGCTTTTCACCAGTGTGTTGTCGGATATGTCGTAGTAAAGTATTCTTTGAGCTAAAAATACGTTGACATACATTACACTGGCACAGTTTTTCACCTGTGTGTACTATTGCATGTCTTTTTAAGTGATACATTTGACTGAAACTATGCTGACATACCTCACATTTGTAGGGTTTTTCACCAGCGTGAAGCCGATTATGTCTTTTTAAACTGCCCTTGGAACTAAACTTACGCGAACATACATCACACTTGTAAGGTTTTTCATTAGTGTGTGTTTGAATGTGTCTTGTCAAAGCATTATTTCGACTAAAACTACGCTGACATAGATTACATTTGTAAGGTTTTTCACCAGTGTGGATTCGAATATGAGTTTTCAGACCATTCTTTCGGTTGAAACTGTGCTGGCACACATCACACTTGTAAAGTTTTACACAAATTGGTGCACGTGTACCTTGTTCCAATTTTATGTCTCGACTTAAAAGCTGATTATATTTGAAAGGCTCTTTGAAATACGTGCCACGTTTGTACGTACAAATTTGAGTCGTCGGGATAACTTTTAAGGTTGATTTTTGCTTTTTCTTTAGCTCCGCTGTTATTGTATCTTCCTGTTTTGTCCTTTGTTTGCTTATTTTTGGTTTCTTCGTGACGGACGCCCCTGTGATAATAAATTTGGTAAGTACAATGTTAGAATAAGATTAACATGCACAAAAACCGCAAGAAATCGATAGCAGTATTATGAACTCTTGGTTTTTTTAACAGTCAAAGCCTCTTTGAATTTAGTAACAGGTTAAGACGTACGATTTTTAATGTTCTGGTCAATTTTCGATTTGATAGTTCTATTTTGTTGTGCTCGGCTGTTATTATACCTTCTAGTTGTGTTCTTCGTGTGTTTAGTTTTGTTTTTTAGCAATATTCAACGCTGTGATAATATATCTTGTAAGTACAATTTTCATAGAACTACCAATGGTCTGCAAGGCTTGAAATATAGGGTACGAAAATTTAAAAAAAAAAAGTTTGAAATTTAATTTTGTATCCGTTAACTTATTTTTAAAAATGCCTTAATAATCGAGAACCTATCGGACGTGTTGTGCTAAAATGACCAGGCCTGCTTCACTCACTCTTGCAAGATTGTACTTAAGCTTTTCTGCAAAATTCGAAAATTTTATTCCTGTCTTCATGAATATCAAAAATATGGTTAGAGGAAAATCCCCGGGCAGTGACGTGATGATTAGGCAGAGGTGTACGGTTACGAGCACCAATATGTAAACACTTTCCTAAATTTAAAAGCAATTTTCGAGACAAATAACGATCGTATCTTGGAGATGGGATCTATTTCATAAAAATATGAGTTCCAAAAAGCTATGTTCGTAACAACAGGAAATTTTAATCAGAACAGTAGGAGAAAATCACTTTTAAATGTTGTTAAGTGTTTGAATATGGGTGCTCGTGACTGTACCTAATAGTACACCCACATTTAGCCAGTTATGTTAAGTAATGTTATAGGATTGCCATCAAATCCACACTAAATAAAAAAAATCCACACTACGTGGCTGATACTGAGAAATTTCTGATGGAAAAGCCCAATAATAATTTGCCCGACAACGGCAATCGTACCCAAGATGACACATGCTGCTCAGCATTCGCGATTGCGACCACTTTAGTTTAGTGGTCGAGGCAGTCCTACCGTATTTCTTTTGTGAAATAAACGACGTTTTTAATGATCTACTTTAAAAAATTAACACCATAATCATCACTGGAATTAAAGAAACCCGACTTCTACATCGCGAGCAGAACGGGTTGACATTTGGGTCAAAGATGTTGTAGCAGCAGTACAAAAAGTACAACAGCAACATAGTACAAAAAATACACTTTTTGCGCCAAGCGCCATCTATGACACAAATGAAGAACTAACATCAAAGTTCTAAATCGTGAATTGAAAATTATTCGCGACTTAAAGACTTTATAGAATATTATAGAAAAACCCGACATTAACTGTCGGGCAGTAGCCCACCAGACACAACACAAGTCTGGTCGGAGGATCCTACCTTTTCTAAGGGGGATGAAGAACTTTACACCCTGTTCCTCATACCCCTAGAATGTTAAGTCCGTTCTCCCCTTAACTACCCTGTAATGAGGTCAACAACCGCCACGTTTTTTCTACAAACCATATTCCTAGTATGTTTTTTTAAAGCACTCCTTTGTCTAAAACTACGCTGGCATGTTTCACATACGAAAGGTCTCTCACCAGTGTGTATTCGATAATGGTTTTTTAAATCACTTAAATGTCTAAAACAAATCTGACATACATCACATTTGAAAGGCTTTTCACCGGTGTGTCTCCTCATATGAATTTTAAGATCCCCGTTATGACTGAAACTGCTCTGACATACATCACATTTGTAAGGTTTTTCACCCGTGTGTATTCGAATAATTATGTCAAATCCATTGGTCTTGTACTACTTAATTCTTGAGATTTTCGTCGCTTTTTTCTTTCACTGCATACCACAAAATCTTTTTGCGGCCTTCTCGCAGGTCCACTAGAGGTTCTTTGTCTATCTTGCAAAGGGAAATTGATAGATGTATCTAGCCAGTTACTATATTTATATTCGAACCGTTTTTTATTTCTTGAAACATCTTGCCACTTCTTTTTATATTGATAAACAAAGTGATATAACTGTTGTTTGATATAATTTGGTAATTTGTCTTCACTGTGTGTAATTTCCCGAACTTTTGTGATTAAGCATTGAAATCGAGCCTTGATCTTTAGATACACACATTAAATAAAAACTAACTAGATTTCTTCTGCTAATTAGTATGTTATGTTAGGAACTGCCTGAAATTGATTATGAATACATTTACAATTCTACGCTGTTGAATTTTGTATGTAACATTTTGTTCAGGTAACGCAAATAGACGCAGCTAAATTTAGTATCAAATTAAAGCCAATGAAATGTACTTTTATATATTAAAAAAAAACGGGTTGAGTGCGGTTGAGTATAAATTCTTTTACTATGTGAATAAAAATGAACTAATAAAAAATTATCTTGTGTTTAAAACGATATATCTTCACTTTCGTAAGTAATGTAAAGGTTTTAGTTATTTGTTAAAAAAGACATTTACCTGAAAGTTTGGAATGCATAATATTTTAATACAAATATTCACTAAACAAATATTAAACGTGGCTTAAAGAGTTATTGAAAATCGTAACAAATTATTTCACTAAACAACCACTATCTTATTCAAATATGTAGGTAGTAGAATAAAAAGTGTCAAACGTTTTGCTAGTCACTAATAGATGGCGCTATTTACCTGGATGGTATTTTAAGTTACTACTTTTGAATAAGAAAAACTTCATTTTTATCAATTTTGGCTAAAATGCGTAAATTTCACCTGTGTGCGGCATGCGGCATGTAACGCCAAGTCTGAGGCCCATGGGCGGCATAAAAAACTCTGACACCAGGTTAGACACCAGCCACACGATAAAGAAAGACCAACCGATCGATAAACAAACAAATACTTACTGATCTTTTTCTTAGCTTTTCGATTATTTCCAGATACTTCTTGTTCTTTATTTTTAAACTCATCTTCTGACTTTGGATCAGAACGATTTGATGGATATTCTATATCTAGATAGTTGTCGTATAGATTTGTCGCTTCTAGACCTGTAAGCAAACAACAACAATAAAGAGCATTCAGTCGTTTTGTATAGATATTTAATTTTTTTGTTAAATTAAACCAGAATTAACAAAAAATATTAGACACAAAACATTTTTGATCAATATTATTTATTAGCTGTATGGCATGTGTTGCAATGGCTCGTAACTTTATATGTATATACAGTTTTTTTGAGCCAGGAACCTTCGCAGGCGTACACAGACAATTTGATCAATGGTTTTGGAACTCAGAGGACAAACATAAATAAATAAATAAATAAATAAATATCGCTAGACATTACACACAGCGCCATCTAGTGCCACACTAAGCAACGAGGCTTGTGTCGTGGACACTAGATAGTTGATATACTACATAGATACTTTTTGTTTGTAAATACATACTTATTATACATATAAACATCCATGACTCGGTAACAAATGTCCATGCTTAATCACACAAACACTTGCTCCTACCGGGATTCGAACCCGGAACCCTATGAACGTAAGGCAGCCTCACTACCGCTGCGCCATTCGGGTCGTCATACGGAAACGGAAACATAAATATAGACAGAAGATAAACCTTAATATACAGCGTGAAAACAGCAGGGCAGTAAGGGAAACTACTTTAACCGTTGCAGCTACACAAAAATGGTCTTAGGAGACTAACCATAATTACATATTCGTGAAATTTTGATCCCACAAGGATTATCAAAAAAGATACAGTTACGTACAAGAAAATAGCCATTTTACACAAAAAACCTGTATTGTTGCCAATCGATCCTGTTTCAAATATTGATCAAATACTTCTATGGGACCAAACCAGGTTAGAGTACTAAAAAAATCAAAAATCGCAAAAAAAAAACTTCCCATACACTTATTGAATGAAAATTTTAAACAATTTTTATTTGAAGGAGATTCAAGACTATTGGTTTTTCGCGGCGCACGAAAGCAAAAGCTCCCAGTCGGCATGTTTTTTTCCGACATCTTTAACAATTATCATCATGTTTCAACCAATTTATCACAGAACCTTTTTTTTGTGTGTCCCACTGCTGGACAAAGGCCTCCCCTTTTTCCCTCCAAACTTATGCGATATCTGGCCGTGTTCGCCCCGCAAACAAGTTCAAATCGTCACACCACCTTCGCCGCGGTCTACCTCGACGGCGATTTCCTCCGTTAGGCGTCCAGGGAGTGACGATCTTCGCCCACCTCTCCGGGTGCACTCGCGCTACGTGGCCAGCCAACTCCCACTTTAGCTTGGCTGTTTTTTCTCCAACGTCCGCACGACCTTGTTTTAATGTAAGTACTAGTTGTTCCCAGCATGCATTGCAATGCACTTTTCCGTACCTAATACTGCCTCCTTGTATTTTTACTACTCGACCAACCTACCTAACTACCTATTTTCTCACCTTTTAAACCTTCCTTAGACTTCTACAAATATTTCAAAATCAAAATTATTTGATGATTTTGATATTTACGATAAACAGACGTGCCACAATTCTTGACGACGTAAATAGCGCCCTACTGCAAGTCCATAATTGGTTTACCGCGAATAATTTAGTATTAAATGGGAAAAAAACTAAGTGCATAAGATTTGCCCTACCAAATGTCAAAACTAGTGATTGTGACATAGTATTGAATCAAGAGAAACTAGAATTCGTCGATGAAACTGTTTTCTTAGGGATCACGCTCGACTCAAGGCTACAATGGGGTCCTCATTTAACATCTCTTGCAGGACGGCTGAGTTCAGCAGCATATGCTGTTAGGAAAATCCGTCAATTTACTGATGTAGATACCGCGAGGCTAGTCTATTTTAGTTATTTTCATAGTATTATGTCTTACGGTATTTTACTATGGGGACGGGCTGCAGACATCGAGTCTATATTTATTCTGCAGAAAAGAGCCATCAGGGCCATATATAATCTATTTAGGCGCGATTCTCTAAGAGAACTGTTTAAGGAAATTAACATCATGACAGTACCTTGCCAATACATCTATGAAAACATCATGTACGTTAGGAAAAATCTGCATTTATTTAGTAAAAGAGGCGACAGACACCACTATAATACTAGAACCAGGGACCATCTAGTCCAGCCAGGTTTCAGGCTAGCTAAAGTAGACTCATCTTTCATGGGGTACTGTTTAAAATGTTACAATAAAATTCCTCCCGGCATTCTACAACTGAATGAGACGAAATTTAAATCTTGTATAAAACGCACACTATGTAGGCAAGCATACTATAAGTTGGGAGATTACATTGATGATAAAAATGCTTGGCTCAATGCTGGTCCTGCTCCACAACCATAGGGGCAAACTTATTGGTTACCATGGGAAGTTATTGTGGAAGCTGCAGAAGATTGTAAACATATCTTTTCATTGTATAGATTCAATCTCTTAGTGTTGTATAATTGCATAGCACATGTGTGAGTACTATGTACGCTAAAGCTACCATTACCGCTACCATTTACATCTTTTATTGACTCGCATTTTCCCTGGTGGCTGAGAGAATGTCATGCTCACTAAAGTGTCTCGCTGATGGTGGCGCGTGTGTCAGGTCGTTTAGTTCCCTTCAAAATGGTTGAGTTGAATGATGGCTGATCCATGCGTCATGTTCGTGAACGGGCGCTGTCAGTAGGGACTGGTCATCTCGCAGCTGCCATGGATTATTGTATTTTTGAATTGTTGATTTTATCTTTTTACTCTGGACGCTCTTACTCGCACGTCTTTCTACATCGTTCTCACATGTATGTATAATCTCGACATGAATGATGTTACCAAGATTTTGTAAAAACATATTGATTTAAAAGAGTGTCCATGGAGTTTCTTGCCCATTCTTCTCCATAGGATCTACGCTTTCGAATGGGCAACTACAGTACTTTCACAAGTTATTATGCCCTGTGACAGGGACTGTAGCTTAGTTTATTTTTTTTGTGTTTTGACATTCAAAAGTGCCTGTAATGGTCAAATTGAAATAAATGCTTTGAGTTTGAGTTTGAATTTGAATTAGGCAAACCGGTTCAGCCGTTCTCGAGTTTTTGTGAAACTAACAAACGTCAATTCATTTTTATATTTATAGATTAGCTGACCTGACATTACCATTAATACTGAAACTGAGATATTTACCATTTGTTTTGTGGCAGTTGTAAGTTGTAAGCTCTACCGAAAAACCAGGAGTCTCTAAATAGACTCCGGACCCAGGTTTTATTTTTTTATTTATTTAAATTCACACTACGGTAAGTAAACTTATAAACTAAGCCCCACAAAACCGTAGTAATTGTTTGACTGTGGGGTCGGTGAAGGTTGGTTGCAACAAGGAAAACCTGCTCAGGTGGTGATTCATTAATGACTCTGCCCTGGAGTGTAAATGTGGTGCTGTTCCACAAACGATGGGGCACTTAATATCGTGTCCTGTGGCTTGTTCATTAAGGAACTGATGGACGCTACTGAAGGCACCAAACTAGTGGCTCAGTTCTGGGCCGACGCAATTTAGATTGCCATCGACAGGCTTAGAAGATTTGTTTTGAGTTCCCGATATTTTACATGTACATGGTAGGTAAATATCCCGTTTTCAGCGTCAATGATATTGTAAGTGACCATGTCAGTTTAAAAACTGATTAGCTGACAGCTACAATTTGTTATTTTCGATAGTCACAGTGTGACTCGAAACTATGGCGGGATGGCGGAGTCTAGTTCGCTAACTAGACACCGCCATCCCCTTCGAACCTAACCCGTCCGAGTCGGGGTGCCCCAATGCCGAGCTCGCTTCGCTCGCTCTTGTTTCCTATGTTATCTATCTTCCACATAGTGTGTGATCCGTTGGGAATAAACACAAAAAGTTGTCCTATCGAGTAACAGTATGACTGGTTGGGATTTCTATTCACAATTTTTCCCAACTAGTCACACTGTGACATGTTACAGTATGAGTCATTGGGAACAAGAGGTTATGTTTCTTAAAACATACCGTCATCACTTTGATCTTCCTCCTTTGGCTCGATAATATCTTCTAGTCTTTGAAAATCAGTTGGTAACTCTTCTTTCACAAGTATGCTTTCTGCTTGACAAACATCAACTATATTTATACTCTGTATTGGTGAGTTAATAAAGCCATGGAACAACTCTAAGTGGTCCTGGTTCATTAAAGGTTTTGGCTGTAAAAAGAAAATTACAGTATTAGGTAAAATATGGTGATGATCACAAAGGCATTACTTTCACATCAGAGAATAACATTGGTATTTAGAGTCAAGTGTAATTACTTGAGTAATAGATTTGAATTTGTACGAAGTAAGAACCGTCAAAGAAAGCAAAGCTAAGAATTCAAACTTTTGACAGTTCTAACTTCAAGCAATTCTAAACTCATCATCTGCCTAGCCTTTTCCCAACTAAGTTGGGGTCGGCTTGCAGTCTTACCGGATGCAACTGAATAGTAGTATTTTACATGGAACAACTAACTATCTGACCTGCACAACCCAGTTAGTACTGGGTAATACAGTACCCCTTGGTAAGACACTGTCAGACTTTCGGGTCACCAACTACTTGTAAAAACTGTCAAAGATCACCAAATGACAGCCGAGACCAACAGCTTAATGTGCTTTCCAAGGCATGGAGGAAACTCAGTATGTAATGATGGTCACCCATCCACAGACCAACCTAGGCAAGCGCAGTTCAACCTGAAGATCGACTTGAGCAGCTGTTATTATTTAGCCACTAGCTCCTGATTTATTTATGGATAGTAGTAGTAGAGTGTAAATCTCTGTTAAAGAATATCTCACCTCATAGTCCCCGTTCATAATCTGGGCGAACTTCTCTTCAGCTTCCAGACATTTTGTCAGTAATCGGTGGCATTTCTTCAGTTGAGTACAGCAGACAAAACAAGCGAGTAACTGTCTTCAGTTACAAACTGCAACAATATTATTTGTTAAATGAATAAAATACTTTCTTTCTTTAACAAAAAAACAACAAAAAAACCTTGCGAAACGTGCCCACACATGGAATTTCTCCTATTTGTGGGTGCGTTAACAAACATTTAAACTCACATACACAAACAGTCAGAACCCAAACAACTACCTGTAGGCCATACAAATATTTGTTCCGTGCAGGAATCGAATCCATGACACGCGGCGCAGCAGTCGATTGCTCAGCCAGTGCGCCAACCGTGCCGTCGACTTTCAAATATATAAGAAAGAAAATAGTGTTTCAATCTAGTGCAATTGGGGGGCCGTGGGGTATAGCCTTGCCAATTCTACAAGGTGGAGGGGAAACCAATGCTAAAACTATTACCACATACTCAGTAGACCTGGATATAGTGCTCTGGATCTTCTTACATCATATTTGAGTGATAGGATTCAGAGAGTTGATGTTAACGGGAAAAGATCCTCCGGATCCGTAGTAAGAATGGGAGTACCCCAGGGCTCAATTCTTGGCCCATTTTTGTTTCTAATTTATATAAATGACTTGCCTTACCTCATAAAAGATAATCACGACATAGTATTGTTTGCAGACGACACTTCTCTTTTATTTAAACTCAAACGTCAGCAGCTAGTTACTGACGATGTTAATAGCGCCCTGGCAAAAGTCGTTAATTGGTTTAATGTTAATAATCTACTCTTAAATGAGAAAAAAACGAAATGTATTAGGTTTACGATACCTCATGTAAGACAAGTGGAAACTAGTGTACAAATCAAGGATGAAGAGTTGAAACCGGAAGATAACACAGTGTTCTTAGGCATAACTTTGGATGCCAAACTTCAGTGGGGCCCCCACATAGATAAATTATCGAAAAAGCTTAGCTCTGCAGCGTACGCCGTTAGAAAAATTCGTGATTTTACTGATTTAGAGACAGCTCGTTTGGTTTATTTTAGTTATTTCCACAGTGTGATGTCGTACGGTATTCTCTTGTGGGGCAGTGCCGCCGATATTCAAACAATTTTTATTTTGCAAAAAAGGGCAATTCGTTCAATGTATAAACTAAGTCCCAGATACTCCCTCAGAGAAAAATTTAAAGAAATTAATATACTTACTGTCCCCTCTCAGTTTATTTATGAAAATCTTGTATATGCACATAAAAATGTTAATTTGTTTAAAAAATACAGTGATATCCACAATATAAATACGAGGAACAAACACAAATTTGTTGTTCCTGCAACGAGGCTCAAAAAAATAGGGGGTACGTTTAGATGCCAATGTATACGTTTTTATAATAAACTTCCGAGCCATATTCAAGCACTAAGCCTAAATAAATTCAAATCGTTTATAAAACGGAAACTATGCCTAAAAGCCTACTATAATGTTAATCACTATCTCGAAGATAAAAAGGCTTGGGATTAAGCTGCTCCAATTATATTTGCTGAATGAATGTCGAGATTTCAAGTTTTTCATTTGTTTATTGTTTATTCCTTTCTTTTATACACTTTGACATTTAATGATTTGACATGAATACTTATTTACTTTTTTTATTTTTATTTTTTATTTTTTTTATTATGTGTGACTTTTAATGATTTTTATGAACATTTAATTTGTAAGTATTATTGATTTTATTTGATTAGTGTGAATGTGAGGACAATGTGGGTAATTTTTACGTTTTTTGTTTGTTTTTTTACTATTGTCTGGCAGTTTGAGTACTATAAGCGACCTACACAAATGTCCTTTCTTTGGCATTGTTCGTCGTTTCGTTGAGCTCCTTGAGTTATGAGTCGAGCTACATGATAACTGACAAATGCTTGCACTGGCTGGACAGGTCCACTCAAATCTGTGTGGTTCTTTCTTCAAAAGACCATCTCAGACACTCATCTGCATAGTCCTCATGTGAGTTTATCAAGATTATGTCTGGACCTTAAAAGAGACTATGACCTCTGAGTTTGTTTCGGTTGTTTCTTCTCAGAGTAGTCAGATACGAAACACCGGCCTCATCTAGTTTTAAAAAAAGAAGACGTGTAAAAGTGTTTGTAAAAACCTATTTGCAAAATAAACATCATTTATCATTTATCATTTATCATTTACCACTTCAACAATCCATCAGAGAGCCTTCCACCTGGGCATGCTGTGGCCGACTTGGAAATCTTTAAGCACACTTCGAACCCAAGTTGGCCGGAGCAAAGACAATCTCTGCAAATGGGGGTTCATGTACGACTCAAACCTTAAGTGCGTATGCAGCGTTTCCCCACAGACAATGGCACACCTTCCATCTTGCACCGCATGTCCTATCACCTGCGCACTTGATGATCTGCTTACTGCATGAGTGAGCGGAGTTCGCGTGGCTGAGTTTTGGGCTAAACATAATATTTGAACTTATTTACCATTGATACGATAAGGAGAAGAACATCATTCTGAAGCCCCCACATAGAGATCAGTAATTAAAAAAAACAATTCTGTACCATATATTTTGACTATGTAGGTATTCTGCCATACTAAGCGCAAAAGCAGTATCTTAATGAAAGTGAGTTTCGAGATAATTGAAGTTATGTAAAATAGTTTTCAGGTAAAAGTAAGACAGGGAAAATATCTTAAGGTTTTTTCAAATGTTTTGAACAATATAGTGCTAAAAGGCTTAGTTCATTAGATGTGTATTGTTTAAAGGTATCCCATGGTATAAAAAACAACTTTACGGTTTTGGTTTGAGATACCGCTTTTGCGCTTAGTACCTAGGGCTATATTGCAGTTTCGTAGGAAACAGCTGTTTATTTTTTTTCAAATCAAATCATTTATTTGTTAGAACATGGTCGGTATGTATATAACATGGTCTTGAGTTTATATTGATTGTGTCAGCATATTCTACCACATGGGCGTCCAAAGGTTAATTAATATTGGTGATCAATTATAAAAAATAAAATAATAATGTTTTTAATAATTATAGCTAAACTTCAAAACGGAATGTTAGTTACAAATGAAAAAAATATAAATAATAATTGAATTAAATTAATATGTCAGTGTCATTTAAATAATCATTCAAATTATAATAGCATTTATAACATAAAAATTCTTTAAATTGCTTCTTAAATCTAGCCAAATCTAACTCTCTAATGGATTTACTAATTTTATTATAAATTTGCGGGGCTCTGCAGAATATGCTTTTACGCTTATGAGCTGTCTTGGCTCTGCATCCGCGTAGCATGTCATTTCGCCTGTTACGTTGTACAGTATCAGATAGATAGGAAAACAAATTTGGATTTAATCTTACAAATAAGGCAGTTTCATATATATACAAAGCTGGTAGTGTCAGGATTTTATGCTTCTTGAAATATGGTACACAACTGTCCGTCACCCGAAGCCCAAACATAGATCTTATGCAGCGCTTTTGCGCTTTAAATGCGGCTTCCCTATTTGTAGAGTTACCCCAAAATATGATGCCATATCTTAACACAGATGCAACAAGACCATGATAGGCTGTGAGTAGTGCATCCGTGTTAACAATTGGGGCAAGTTTATATAGGGCATAGGATGAGCAACTTATTTTTTTGCATAATATATCGATATGATTCTTCCAGTTAAGCTGTCTATCTATTACAAGTCCTAGGAATTTCGCACTGTCTACGTCATTAATAACGTTGTTTTGGAATGTCACCTCCATGTTTGTATTAGGTTTTCTATGACCAAAGTGCATAATTTGAGTTTTACCTAGATTCATTTTTAAGTTGTTATTGTTAAGCGAAGCGATTATTGCGATTAACACTTCATTTACATCAGCTTCGTATTGGTCAGGTTTATTACTAGCTACAGTTATCGTGCTATCATCAGCACATAGGGTTATAGGGTAATTTATGGCTTTGGGCAGGCTTTTTAATAACTAATGAAAAAATTCTATGAGTGGGGCTCAGAATATGTGGTTACAGTTTCATTTCTTTATTTATTAAAACTTTATGCACAAGTAAAAACTGTACTTAGGCGGACTGAATGCCTTGGGCATTTTCTACCAGTCTACCTTAGGGTGATGCAAGGGTGGGTGGGGTGGGTGGTGGGTGTTTTAGTATTGGTGTCCCTTCCAACATGTATATCCATTTCCACGATCAACATCTTTAGTTTACTACAATATTTGTTTGGCTTCAACTGGACATTACAACATTTCAAACCACCAACTTACTGGAATATCAGTCAGCTTCTCATATAGTTCATGCAAGTTCTTGTTGACCACTACATACATACGGACATTCATCACTAAACATATTCTACACATCGATTGTTTATCCATCTTTGAACTCAATATGAATCACTTGGTTGATAATGTTGTTTAGAACTAAGTTGAGCATAAATAGTTGGCGTGGCTTGTACCTATATTATTACCAATAAATATAGTTAAACTTAATATATTTTCTCGTATGATAGCTTTCAAGGTAATTCAAAAAATTTAGTAAACACCATCACAAATTCACTATCTTGCCAATGTCATGTTGTTTGCCGGTAGCGGTACAAATGAATTATTATTTTACTACAGATAGTTGCACTTCTATAAATTTTATTGTATATAAATAGCTCAACTTTTCATTATTTACAGAATACCAAAACATCACATTTAATTTATGAAAGGCTTACATTATTGAAATATGAAAAGCTTCGATAGGTACTTTCATATACTCTATGGGTACTTTATTTTGACCACTGAAATAACACCAACTGAAAGATGATTTTACAATATGATCACAGATGTCAAAGTCAAAATTATTTATTTGCGCTTTATTGTGGTACAAAAGATGGTAAAAACTCAGTGACACATTTCGCCGCATTGTTATGTTATGATGTATTGTTTTATGTTGCAAACAAGTGCTCACTAAAAATAGTGTTTCGTATCACATCGTGTAAGTACTAAATATGAACTTATAAGGTTTTATTTTAGTTAATACGTCTGAATTTGAATAGAATAGTTGGATGGCAAACCGCCAAACTTTTTCCGCTCCATCTTGTATTCTCTACTCTATGGCACAGCGGTGTTTCAGGGCCAGGGTGTCTATAAAATAAGTTTCAGAACGAAAACGAATACTCATTTTGACACAAGACAGTGACTGTGTGACAGCTAGATCTAACCTAATTTTCTCGTCTTGAGTACGTTTGTAAAAACAGACGCACGTGACATTATCACGTAAATATAATAAAACAATGCCTCAATTCCATATAGACGAGGTGTATCCAAAAGACACCGTGTACCCAATGGTAGTCAGTTTCCAAAATGGTTACGTAACCCAAAAGTTCAAAACAAATGATTGTTTACTCTTAGAAGACGAAAATACTGGCAAAAAAACGGTCGCTACAGAGTTATGTGACTTAATATACAGTGGAGAAGAACAGCAAGAAAATCTGGGCAAGACTTTGATACTCGCTCGTAACAATAAGACGGGCAAAGTCCGTCTAATAGAAACCGAGAACATCGAACTGAAACCTGTAATGAAATCTAGCGTAGATACAACAGAAGCCGCTGACACGAGTTACTTAGAGCTCAGCAGAAAGTTCGGCTCGAAAAAACACAAGCAAATAATGGAACAGCGAGAAAAATTGAAGATAAACGTTGAAACGGTCACTGAACAGATGCAAAGTGTAACGGACAGCATCACTGAAGACCAATTAGACCTGTCATCTTATAACAAGACTGATTCCGATGAGTTCTACATACCCCCGATAAACAGAGGAGCGACCACAGTTGAAGAAGTCTATGATATAGATGTTATACTGACACCGGAACAGTGTGAAAAGATCTACTCTGAAATAGAAGGCACGAAGTACATGTCCGAATTAAACCCGTTCCTAAAATCGCTCGCAACAAAGGAACTGTCGAAACAGCACACTGTCTTATTAGTTTATGCACAAACCTTACTGCAGTTATACTCAACGTTGATGAAGGATATAAGCAAAAAGACTTTCACTGCCTGTCCGTACTCCGTTACTCTTAATGAGGTCGTCTTAAACAATTTCTTGAGTAATATAAATGGTAAACGCGGGCGTTCACCGCAGTTTAAAGATAAATCTCTATGTCACGCATTAGTTTTTATTCTTTTAATCAATAATTATAAGTTTAATTTTAACGATTTGTGCCAGGAATTGAAGTTGACTCAGCGGACGGTTACTTCGAAGGTTGCGTTAACCGGTGCCACGTTAGTTGCTGTGGGGACTAAGAAAGTTGCTCAGTTGAAGTTACCGTTGAACCGACCGGCATTGAGAAGGAAAAGTACCAAGTTTTGAATAAATCTGTTTATTGTTATGTTATGTAGTTTTATTTTAATCTTTTAAAAAGTAATGCTGTTGTAATTTTTATACTTTTTTATTCTAAATAGGCTTGCGTTTGATCAAAAGTCGCACGATGTTAACCTTTTGACCGCCACGGACGCCTATGAACTTAAATTAGATGCGGTGAAATTGTGGCTTGGCGTGGAGGGCACGCGCGTGTGTTTATGCTCTGGCGTTCAAAAGGTTAAGGGATGACGCGGCTTAGGGTGGATCATGCTTACCCGAAATTTCAAGAGATCTAGATTAAATGATTAGGAAACAGAGAAGCCAGCAGGGGCTATGGTGAATATTCCATGCTATTTGGACCATGCACAATCATCATTCTCCTGCCCTTATCCCAATCTATTGTGGTCGGCGCAGCATGTCTTCATCTTCCATACTTCTCTATTACTCGTCATCTCAGCAGTCACCTCCTTTCTAGCCATTATCATCCTTCACACAGTCCATTCATAGTGTTGCCGCACTACAGCAACAATACTAAAAACTAAACAGACATCACTAGTCGACCGCTGCAATTGGCTGCGCTGCGACCACGCGACGGCCGGCGAGCCAATGAAAAAACAGCAACGCGAACCCCGAAATTCATTGCACCGATAACCATCCGCCATTGTACATGCTTTTGTAAAAGTTCGTCATTTTCATTAATATACTGAGTTTATTGTTCTACAAGTCGTCGTGTTATTTACCAACCTCAGTCAACTTGGGTAGCAGATACGCGCAGCTACACATAGTTTCTTTGGTTCATACACAAAGCAGGTTTAGATAAAATTGGGTAGCAAAATACCATAGACGTAATAGGTATTGATGTCTAAACTTGACTCAAAGACTTGACTGCCTTGCTGGTGTAGTTGTCGCAAGTGTGCTGAGTATGAGGTCCTGGGTCCGAATTTCAGTTTAGGCAGTGTCAGGGGCGTAGCTACCGCCGCCGTAACAAAGATACGGGGCCCCCGACGTGTAAAGTAACAAAAAAATCTAAAAACAAAATCTTCCTATAACATCAAATTCTTTTTGAAAAGAGGTTCGTAATGAGTAATTAATTACATAAAACGGGCACGCTTCGCTCGTCTACACTAAGATCTTCATTTATCACGGACCGGAAAGCTCCTTTTTTTTGAGGTTGCTACGCTCGCTCTTCAATAAAAACTGTATACATAGATAGCTCAAATCATTATGCCATAATCCTATTTTTGGGCTTCGCCGCACTCGGGTTCAAAAGGCCCCAAAAATTTTTCGATACGGGGCCTAATTAGGACTAGCTACGCCACTGGGCAGTGTGAATTGGTTTTTACATCAGGAATTTCTCAGTAGCAGCCACGGAGCCTGGATTCGCGTCCGGTTGACGGCAAAAGGCGCGTCCCATTTTACATGGGACTTAAACATAACTGGCGAAATGTTGGTGTACTATAAGTAGGTACCTACAGTACTGTCTACCCTGATTTCGGTCTTGATGTTAAAATAAAATCACAAATACAGTATTAAACATCATTTATTTTAAAAGCGAAGTCTAATACATGGGTTACATGGTTATAAAATCCTGCAGCTATACATGTACAGGAATATTATTTACGACAGGCATGTATAGTGTACTCATGATTAAAATTAAAACAATTACAAGTACACACACACGATTACAATTTAACGTTGTTTTCGTAGCTCAAGCGTTACCGACGTGTAGATACACTACAACAGTTTTTTTTTTTTTAAACAAGGTGGAAGAGACACCCACGCCACAGATAATATAATACTACGCCCACGCGAAAATGGTTACCACGTATTTAGTAAGTACATCATTCTGAACCCCCCCCCCCACACATCTATATTTTTACCGATGATTTAAAAAAAAATCAGCTGCTCTATACATTTTGACCGTGTAGGTATTGTAGTTTTGTAGGAAACAGCTGTTTTTTTTAAAGGGGTTAATGAATGACGTACTGAATAGGTACGTGGTTAGCGTTTCTCTTCCACACTGTATTCTTCCAATACAAATATGATTAAAGGCTTTGTTCGCGTGCAAATTTTGATGGGTACGTGTGAGATAAAAAAAAAGTGGCGTATTTTGCTATTCCAGACTATAATCTATCTATGTGCCGAATTTCATCTAGATCCGATCAGCCGTTCTGGCGTGATAGAGTAACAAATATCCATCAATCCAAATTTTCGCATTTATAATACTTAGTAGTAAGATACACTCGGGGATAATGTAGTACTTATCTAATTTGTGAGAGAATTTTCGAAATCAGATCAATAGTCCCGAAGATTACCTCCCACATCCATACTAACGATAAATTAAAAACCTTATTTTCATGAGCAAAGAGATCAAAATAAAATTGCAAACAGTGAACAGACTATTAAGGTCGTTTTGCACATAGATAACACTTTCACTACTAAAACAGCCCTTACTGCTACGATATAAAGGCGTTATTGTAATGACTGGACCACGATCTGGTTGACTGGACTTATTAAATCTCTGCTTAACCTTATAGAGATTACAAGCGTTATAATACGTTATATACAGATTCTTTTCATCAAGCATTTTGCAGCAGAGAAACTTGTGAACTAGGCTAAAAGGATGAATAAAAGACTGACCACACAATTAATGCAGACTTGGTTGAGCCAGTCAGTAAGAACTTTATTTTATAACTAGCGACCCGCCCCGGCTTCGCACTGGTGCAATATAGATACTAATGTTTTCTCTACTATAATATGCACGTATAATACATATAAACCTTCCTCTTTAATCACTTTATCTATTAAAAAAAACCGCATCAAAAACCGTTGCGTAGTTTTAAAGATCTAAGTAGGTATACATAAGGAGGGCGGGAAGCGACTTTGTTTTATACTATGTAGTGATGACTAGCTATTGCCCGCGACCTTCGCTCACGTGAATTTATTATAAAAGTATTACTTTCCTATTTGAATCGGATTTTGTGAACAATTTCTTTATTGTGAATGAATTGAATTTTTTGCACGGAACCCTAATCCTTTTCTAAAATAAAAGTAGCCTACGTAAGTAGTAGTAGTAAGTGCATATGAAAGTGCATACGGTACTTATAACAAAAGTTTTTGTAGTTTTTTAATTTTTGTCTGTTTGTTCCGGATAATCTCCGAAACGGCTGGACCGATTTTGACGGTATTTTCACTGGCCAGATAGCTGATATTATAAAGAGTAACTTAGGCGCCTTTAATGTTTGGATCCGTGCAAAAAAAACCCTTGAAATTGTTAACGAAATCAGATTCAAATAGGGAAGTTTTATTTTTATTATAATTTCACAGTTCACTAGCTCATAAAGCTCTTTCTGCTGCTCGGTTCAAACCGATTCTGCGTGGATGGGTGCGGTCACTCCCCAAGTAAATACTGCCAGCAATAACTATACAAGGTGTAACATTATAAACGCACAACTTCTCGTGTGGTGGACTACGAAACTATACAACTTTTGTTCACTGTTCACAAAATCCGAGGGTTTAATAATTGTTAATGGAAGGTGCAAGCGAGCCCGAAATAGGTATTTGAAATAACTTAATTAAATATTGAGTAACTTCTAAATCTAAGATTATCAGTCGAACTTACATTCTAGATAAGGAGACATCCAGTAATTACGTGCCCCCCATCCATTTTGGTGAGATTTGACTCGACCCCGTCCCCCCCTAATCTCACGTGCGATTTATCAACATACGTAGTCGAATGCAAATACGTTAATCTGTGCTTGATTGCGTTGGACAATTTTACACTGTTTCTTGCGGGAAAAAAAATTACGTGATATTTACCGAGACCCCATCTCTCCCTCCCGAGATTGGGTGGGAACCGGCTCCCCCCACCCCCCTAAAGGCCTCACGTAATAAATGGACGCCCTCTAACATTCTTAATACAATATAGTATTATGTGTATGCAACAGGGAATTGCAGTACTAATTACGATTTACGAGCTATAATTCGAGATTTTTGACCAAGATTCTTTGACGTTTGAATTGATATATTGATAAAAATGTCGATCATTGAAAAATAAACACACTTGTATCGGAGATTCTTATTTTCCTGTACTTTAGGAGGTTACGCCAAGGTAGCCCGCGAAATTCAAATATTCTGACGTTCTTTTGTTATTTTTTTTTTTTTGGTCGATGTCGGGTGGTATGCTGATTAAAATATGATTTGCGACCGTAACAAATATGGCATTATAGAGTCATAGTCATTAAAATCATCAATACAACCCTCTTAGTTAATTTATTCCCATTAAATCACTTTTTCATGAAATAGTCATTCAATGGGCTTAAATAAACTTAGAGGGTTGTATTGATGATTTTAATACTCACCACTGCCACTACTACCTACTCCCAACCTACCACCCCCCCCCCACTCCCCACTCCCCTCCCTTCCTACTAGTGTCACTTTTTTCCCCTCGTCTCATTTTTTTCTATTTTTAACTATGTAACCACTGAACCGTGCGGCCGCGCGAAAATTTCCACTCTCGCCGGTCCCGTAATAAATATCACTTTCTTTTTTATGACGCTCTGAACAAAAACGATTACTACTGCTTTCGTGCTACAGCTACATTCGAATAAAAAATACTCCCGGAAACCTGAAAGAATTCAGAAAATTTGATTTCTATGAAACTGAATTACCTAGATTATGATTTTAGGATGCAAATTAAGCTTCAAGTTGAAAATATCGAAAAAAAATCGTATTTATTTTTTATTTCCAGTTTTACAAAAAAAAGTTATAAGAAGTTACTGGGAATGATTATTTATATTAAAATAGTACATGATATACCCTTCAAAATGACACCAATATCTCCATGTAAATATTTAGCTTTCTTGCATAAAAAAATATACAAAATCAAGTACTCCTCAAAATACATACGTTATACGGTCGCAAATCATATTTTGTTTAACTTACAACCCGACACTGACCGATAAATTGCAAAAAAAGTAAGAAAATTTGAATTTCGCGAGCTGCCCTGGCGCTTCAACTAAGTGGGGCTCCCTTTACGGAACGGCAGCGGAGCCGGGAGCTGTGTCACGGTGTTCCACCTCCTATCCTGCCATCTGAGTACAAAAACACGCAGCCTCAGTGACCTTTGCGCTGCCACCAATGACAGCAGTCCACCACTTAGCTAAATTCTCGGCAACTCTCATCCAACTGCTACCAGCCTCCCGGAGATAGTCAGTCCACCTACCCTGAGGGCGTCCCACCTTACGCTTGCCACTCAAGAACTCGTCTACCATAACTGTCTTCGCAGTTTTGGGACAACAAAATACTGTCGTGCCAGCAAGACGAAGAGGAACCGGTACTGAAAGTTACGGCGAAGCCGGTTCCATCTTTATCTCTGACTCAGAATCTTCGAGAGGTTCCGACTTGATGTTAAGATCACTCGTCGTACTCTCCGGCAACATATCATGTAGGGCCCCGAAATGAGAAAAATCATTCTCTTCTTCACTCATCTCAGTAGTGCATAGTTCGCTTAGAATCATTTTCGATTTGCAAGCATCTGCGTTCGTCAGCTTATACCTTTGTATAGCGTACTCTAGAGAATTGTAAGACTCAAGACAAGTCTGACACTTAAATATCTCTGTGTCCCTTAAATGCTTCAGCTTGCTGTAGACGTTCAAATGAAAATCGTCGTTGAAATTCTTGATACACTCCTCACAATCTACTGTGAAAGTTCTGCGTCTTGAGCCAAAAGTCGCTAATTCGTCGACGTCAAATTCTTCATGGAATTTCTTGATGTGGCGTTTCAATGTTTTTCGCGTGCTGAAATCTTTCATGCAGAGTATACATCTCGGTAGGACTTTCTGCTTGATCGTAGGGACTAGATTCACGTGACAAACTTCATTATGAGCGTCGAATTTTTCCTGCCCTTTGAAGACCAAATTGCATTCTTCGCATTTGTAAATCTGATCCTCGGCTAAATGTTTCGTTTCTAGATGTATGTTCAGAGCCTCGTTGGAACTGAACGAAACTGAGCACAAGTGGCAAGGGTAAGTGTTCATATTGAAAGAATGCAACAGTTTCAGATGTATCTTACAAGACTTCGCAGATTCAAATCTTTTATGACAGATATGGCATTGAGGAAAAGCGGCAGAATTTGGATGTTTCGTCCGCACATGCTTTCGTAAGCTCCGTTTCTCTTTAAACAGGGTCTCACATTCAATACATTTGTATCTTTGCATGCCTAAATGAGTGTACTCAATATGTCTTCGGATATTTCTTTTCGATTTGAACTGTTTATCGCAATATTCGCAGCGAGACCAGGAGTCATTGTTATGGACTATTTTTGTATGTGACGCCAAGTAGTACTTGTTACTACAAATTTTGCCGCAGAGTTGACATTCCACTTCCTCATCCGTCGTATGTTTTAGCTTAATATGATGTTTTAGGGATCTCTCACTGTAATAAATGCGATCACAATGCTCGCATTTAAACGAGAGAGTCTCCTCTTCAATATTCGTTGAGGAAATGTTGGAGTCTGCGATTTGAGACTGCGGATGAAAGATCCTCGTATGGAACTCTAAGCTCGAAATATCAGTGAATAATTTATCGCAGTAACTACAGGTGTTGACGTTTGGCGGAGGGAGGCAGATGTTTTTATGTGCGCGTCTTGTTTCTTGACTGAAGAACTTATTGAAGCAGACATTACAAGTTGAAAGAGAGTACTCTACGTCATGGTTCACCCGCATATGATCTTTCAACTCGTAGACCGTCAAAAAAGAGTTATCACAAAATTCGCAGTTATAAATGTTTTGCGTATCCATCCCGTACTGTTTAAGCAAGGATTTCTTGCAATACCTGTAGAAAGTTCTAAAGGAATGGTCTGATTTGACGTGCTGTCGCAATAAAGGTTCCTCGTCGAAGCTTTGACCGCACGATGCGCAGACGAATTCAACGTTTTTGTTATCCATTTCGGTGTCCTGGTGATGAAATTGGACATGGCTTTCGAAGTTCTCTCGTCCTATTATCACTTTCATGCAATAGTTACACGTTAAATGTTCTTGATTCTCAGTACTATGCCTCGTTCGGGCATGCCGACGTAAACTCTGATTCGAAGTGTACACTTTAGGGCATATATCACATCTGAATTCGCCCTTCACACCGTGAAACATTTCTATATGTCTTTTCAAGTTCCTATTGTTAGTGTAAACTTTTTCGCACAAGTGGCATTTGATAGCATCTTTCTCGCTGATGTTATGAACCGATTGAATATGAGCTATAAGGGAATGTTTCCCTTTGAAAACCTTGTGGCAATCATTACAGGTCGGATACTCTACATCGGGATTATGCAATTGATTTATATGTCGTTTTAAATTCCTTTCCGTGGTGAATGTTTTCTCGCATAAGCGGCAGCGAATTTCGTATCCCAAACCCTGTAAATGCACGGTAATCATATGCGACGTAATATTCTGTTTTCTTGTGAAGATTCGGCCGCACAGTTCACATTCTGGAAAAGGCTGGCCATAGTTATTATGTCCTCGGGATAGATGCTGTAATAATCCTGCTGGACTGCCAAAATTCTGGCCACAAATATCACAGTGACACGAAGAGTTTATATGACAGTTTTCTATATGAGTCTGCAAGTTATATTTCCTTGTGAAAGTTCTCGAACAGTAATCGCAAACGAAATCCAGTTGGTTTGTGTACATCTTGCCGACAAGTCTTACCAAGTGGTATTGTGTTACCCCGTTTCCGGGTTAAGGAGATCCGCTCAAGGTAAAGCAGTATTCAGCTGCATCCGTTTAGACTGGAAGTCGATCGACTTCCGACATAGTTAGCAGGCTGATGAAGACAATTGTTTGTTTCAGTTAGTTTGACATGGTGGGATGCCGTTGAGACCTGGAACGGATAAAATATTATATTATTTTTAGAAGATACCTCGAAGACTGCGTCGATGATCTAGGGGCGCAAGCGCTACTGCTGAGCGGTAAGTACTGGGATCGATTCCCAAATCGGGCAGTGTTGATTTGTTTCTGACATCAGGAATTTCTCAGTAGCAGCCAGGATTCTGGATGTTTTTCCAGTTGATGGCAATACTGCCGTGCTAAACGCAAAAGCGGTATCTCAGATAAAGCCAGTTTCGAGAAAATTTAAGTTTTGTATAAGATATATTTTGGTTAAAACTTTACAGAATAATTTTTTTGCTTATTAGTTTTTTTTTGTTTTAAAATAGATACTGCTTTTTATCTAAGTTAATTATATGTGTATTTATTTAAGCTATCCGATGCCATCAAAATCTACTTAGCGATTTTTTTGAGATACCGCTTTTGTGCTTAGTAAGGCAGAATAAGCTTGCTTCCTTTTACATGGGACGAAACCATAACTAGGGAAATGTGGGTGTACTGTTAGTAACACCTCTGTTTAACCCATTAAGGATTACAAGCGTGATTTTGTAAATAAAATAATATTCATGACATAAATCAAAGGCAATTAAACTATGAGATTTCAAGCAAGTAATTTTTTTCAATATTTTTTTTTTGTCTTATTTACTAGATTTAAAGAGTGAAAAGTTGAACTTTTGAGAAGTTATTTAGCATTTTTGAACTTTGTTCCATTTTTATGGAGCAAAGCCCTGACAGAATGCTACCCTAGAAACGGTGAAAGAAATAGCTTAAGCTCACAGCAGCTCCAAACTGGAGATGAGTTGCAAAGGACAGAAAGCAATGTAAATAGTTCAAGGAGGCTTTTGCCAAGAGGCACAGTGAACTCCACGATATACTGTTACCCAAGGAATGAAAGAGCAACAATAAACCACAAAAGAATAGTTTTCAGAATATTACAAAGTAAATATTCATGTCAAATCATTTTGATCAGTATGATGTACTGAACAAGTGGTAACCGTTTTAGGGTTGGTGTCCCTTCCACCTTGTACTGCTCTTTCAAGAAAATACCGGGAAATGATCAATAATACACAAAATGTTAGTTATTCATCCAGTAATTTTATTGCCTTCAAAGTATGCTCCTTCAGAAACGATACAAAAATTTTGATCCCGGTCATTTTTTACTTTGGCACAGAAATGCTACTTGACAAGCGGGCATTTTCTTCCTCTTGTCCCGTCAATCTCTCATCAATAATTGTGTTCGTGAATTTGTGTTCGAGTTATAAGTGTTTTGTGATTAATAAAGATATTTGGTGTTTAATTGGTAGTGTTTTAATTTATTCTATACCCAACTCGTAACAATATGTTGCACCAACCCCAATTAATATGAGACAAGTGCAGTTGGGACAAGGCTGACAGTGAGCTCCATGGAAGTACTGAGGGGAAATTCCTATAGGTTTTGGAACATTTGACTTAAGTATTAATACTGCAGCATGATAACATTGTTAAAACCAAATTTTTTAAAAGAGTAACCATTCTTCTTCTTCTTTTTGTGCCCGGTTGATGGCATATTGCTCACCCCCTATTATATGGGACTTAAACATAACTGGCATAATTGCTTCTTAAGTATGTTGGGGTCAGCTTTCAGACTAACCGGATGCAGCTGAACACAAGCGTTTTACATGGAGTGAATGTCTATCTGACCTCCATAACCCAGATACTGGACATCACAATACCTTTAGGCAAAATGGGTTCAATCAATCAGTCAGTAATTTGGCAAAAAAAAACTTTTATTAATGTTTTAAGATATTACCTGGCACCACACATTTTCATATTAAAAGCTAGAATTATTCATTTCTTAGTTAAAATGAAATTAATTTTGCTATAGCTACCTACAAAAATCATCTAAGAATATGTATATAAATGTGTTTGTAGGAATTCCTCAATTTAACACATTACATCCTAAATATTCTTTACCAAAATATTATATAAACTTTCGCCAAAAGAATTCAGAAATAAACAATGATATGTCTGATTTATTTAATTTTGTACTGTTTCAATTGATAGAATGAAAATAAATAGTAGTGAAACAAAACTTACATTAAAATCCTATAGTGTGACGCTTTTGGTTGTCTTTTGTGTGTGTATTTCAGTCTTTTCTCGTTCCCGACATTACTTTTGGCAATGAATAAACACAGATTCTTATTTTAATTTCGATGCCAGTTGCATCAGGTAATCCTTCATTTTGATGCAGCGGTAATACGAAAACACACAAAAAAACAAGACTCGAACTCGAACCAATTTGCTTCATTTGTCTGCATCAAAATTAGGCTTTCAAATTGCAGTCACTAAACAGTAGTTTTGTCCAATCACTAGAATTATCTTTATGATACGTAAACTTTTTGGGATTTGTTACTATTTTTATTTATTTTTAATCATTATTATTTGTTTATGTTTATTGTATCGTAAGTTCAAACGCGTTTAGTTTTTTCTGATTTCGATTTCCGTAGTCGTACTGTTGACAGTTTGGAGTATGTCTGCGTTCTTATTTCAAATTCTGTAAAATTGTTCAGAAATCTTAATTTTTTAAAAGGATCTTTAAAATAAAATGAATGAGCAAACATGTTGTAAAGTAAAGAAGTCGTGTTTTCTTTCGTTTATATTTGATAGGAAACAAAGTGCGAGTTCGTGGTGTAACATTGTTTATTTTTTAGAAATCATTCTTTTATGAACGCATTCTTACATAAAATGTCAAATTTGTTTGGTTTGGTTTGTTGCATGTTTCGCGTTTTTGCTTTTTCGGTGAATTATTCCGAAATTCCGACGAATATTTATAAAATGAATGCGATAAAATACTTTACGAAGAACCTCCCAACGTTTATATATTTTATTTAAATGAATCAAATGCCTAAATGGAGTATAGCTATTAGAAAAATATTTTTTTAAATTAAACTTACAAAAAAACACTGGATTTCTTTGAAAATATAGTGTGTATTATGGCCCAGTGAAGAAATATTTTAAAGTTATATTGAAATAATAATTTAGTGTAATAAAAAGCCATGATTTAAACTCACCAGTGTTTTTTACATAAAATTAATTTATTAACAAACAAGATGGATAAAATGCAAATGTGTAGGATATGTTTAGTGCAGAATATTCGCATGCATGTCGTAGCCAACAAGAACTTGCAGCAAACATATGAGAAGCTGACTGATATTCCAGTAAGTAGCTAAACATTAATTAAAAAATATTTTTACAAGCACAAAAAAAATACTTATCTGCCTTGTCTAGTGGTTTCAAGCGCGACAGCTGAGCATGAGGTCCTGGGTTCAATTCCCGGGTCGGGCAAAGTGATATTGGATTTTTCCACCTGGAATTTCTAAGTAGCAGCTACAGAGTCTGGATATGCACCCGGTTGATGGCAATCGATTCGCCGCCTATTACATGGGTCTTAAACATAACTGACGAAATGAGGGTGTACATACTATTAGGTAGACGACCCGAATGGCGCAGCGGTAGTGAGGCTGCCTTACGTTCATAGGGTTCCGGGTTCGAATCCCGGTAGGAGCAAGTGTTTGTGTGATTAAGCATGGACATTTGTTACCGAGTCATTGATGTTTATATGTATAATAAGTATGTATTTACAAACAAAAAGTATCTATGTAGCATATCAACTATCTAGTGTCCACGACACAAGCCTCGTTGCTTAGTGTGGCACTAGATGGCGCTGTGTGTAATGTCTAGCGATATTTATTTATTTATTAGGTACACCTCTGTCTGACCCTTCGGGGATTACAGGTGTGATGTTACAAAAAAAAAATCTTTTTACCGAAATTTCTTGTTTCAGTTCAACACTGAAGACAGTAGACCGATGCTCGCTTGTGTCTTCTGCTACACCAAACTGAAGCAATGCTGCCAGTTGCAGAGGAAATGTCTGGAAGCCGAGAAGCTGTTCGCTCAGATGTTGAATGGGTTATATTCGGTAGGGGATGCTAAATACATTTCTTAGAAACAGTCTCATCAAATGTCTTATAAGTAATTTGTTAATACCCATAAAACTGCAGTTGATAAATCATATGTATTTCTGTGACTTGGTTTAAAAAAACTCATTTTTTTTTGTTTTTTGTTAGCCTGTCATGTGCCCCCTTGCTGAGCAAAGGCCTCCCCCTTTCTCCTTTCAAACCTCTCTATCTTGTGATATCTGGCCATGTTCGCCCCACACACAATATCAGATCGTCACACCTCTGCGGTCCAGCAAGTGACGATCTTAGCCCACCTTTCCCATTCGCGTTTTTTTCACCTGCAGTACATACTTAGACTATATTACAGGTCATCAATAATGATGACCTGTAATATAGTCCGCCTCGTGGTTAGTAGCACTACTGCTGTACATGCGATTCGAATCCCAGGTCGGGCAAAGTGTAATTGGGTTTATTCCATCAGATGTTTCTTAGTAGCAGCCACGGAGTCTGTGTTTGAGCATGGAATGTTACATGGAATTTAGACACAAATTGGTGAAATGTGGGTGTACTATTAAGTACAGCTCTGCATAATCCTTGTGGAATACATACATAGGTGGTATTATGTTATACAATTTATTTATTATAATGTTTTCACAAACCCTTTTTCAGGTAACACCATTAAAAATAAAAGGGGAACTGGATAATTTTGGTGGATATATCACAACATCAACACAACATTTGAGCATAGTTGGTGATCAGACCGTAAGCGATGATATCAAGGAGGAACTACCTGCTGATTGTGAAGGATTAGCTGATGATGTTCAGCTCAAGGTGGAACTGCACAATGATGGTATGTAAGCCATATATAGACATAGTTTATGTTTTCAAAAGCCTTTTGTTAAGCTTTACCCGACGATAGGAATTTCTCCTGTATCGTAGGTGCGTTAAAAACATTTAAAGTCACATAAACGAACAGTCAAACCATGAACAACTAAATATTTGTTCCGTACGGGGATCGAGCCCGTGACACGCAGCGCAGCAATCAATCGCTCAGCCACGGCGCCAAGCGTGCCGTCATTTTTCGGTAGCCTATACTGTCCGTCTCTTCCCATCACAATAGAACCGAGATGATGACGTGTAGTGTTCCTACACCTTGTTCGTTAACACCTTATTACCCCTAAAGAACGAGCCCCGTAGGTCAGGCGCCCTGCCAGTCCGGGGCAGGTGAGGTCGCACTATGATCCTTATACAAAATGTGGTTTTAGTCAGTTCGAGAATGAAGAAGAAAGAAAATACATTTATTTGGCACATGCATGCCACAAGAGCACACAATATAAAACAAACTAGCGACCCGCCCCGGCTTCGCACGGGTGCAATGTAGATACTAATGTTTTCTCTACTATAATATGCATGTATTATACATATAAACCTTCCCCTCGAATTGCAAAAAAAAAACGCATCAAAATCCGTTGCGTAGTTTTAAAGATCTAAGCAAACATAGGGACAGACAGACAGCGGGAAACGACTTTGTTTTATACTAGTACTGATATAACATAAGAAGAAAAAAAAACTTAAATGTAAACAAAAAATATAACACTGGTGTTTCACGGCTGCGCCTAATAGGCCCAGTTCACCAGAATCCCGGGCAACTAGCGCCCGACGCTGGCTTTCAACTGGACCGAACCGCTGGATTAGTGAGGTTACGGATGTAAAACAGTTTTTAAAGTGAGAGACCACTCCACTCTCTCCAGGGCTAAGGACATCCATTGAAGATTTCCACCCCAGCTAGAAAAAGCCCTCCTCCAATTTCTCACAGGAACACTTTTACTGTGCCCCCTCGGAGTAGCCCTCGCGGCGTCCGTCTAAGTCCAGGTTTTAACCAAATATCAACTTTACCAAAAGGAGTTAAGTAAGATTTCTAAATTCTTAGAAACAATCGGTTCCTCCTTACAGAATCGGAACCGGAGAGTCTAGAAAATGGTTATCACGAAGTAGATATACCACCGCACCAGGCTGCATCAGATTCAGAAGATGATGTGCCTTTGATGAAGCTTAAGACTGAAGTGGAAGAAGAACAAGAAGTACCCAAGAAGAAGAAACGGATTAAGAATAAAAGTAAGTTTTGCAATAGTAAACTTCTACATACATACATAAACTCACGCGTTTTTCCCATGGGGGTAAGCGGAAACCACAGACCTGCTACGATCCTTACACACTCCTTTTGCCTCGTCCACGTTCATACATCTGGTCACACACGCACGCCGATAGCGAGTACTACGCACCTGACCTCTCTGAAGAACCTCACAATAAGGTCGGTGTATGTCCCTCTAGGGCGTCCCCTCCCGGCGTTGCCACTCACATCTGCCTTGTAAATACCTTTTGTTAGTCGCCTTTCACTCATCCTCTCCGCATGACCAAACCATCTAAGCATACTCTTTTCAATGTTTGTCACTATATCTTTTTTTAAACCACAAATAGTCTAGTTCTATTCAAACTTTATGGCGGCTCGGAAGTTAGCAGCGAGTGACGGTCTGCGCATTATACAGTCAAGACGATGCGTCCTCCCGTTGAAACCAAAAATTGTGTTCTGCGCAGCTTTACGTTAGATGTTCCGAGCCGCCATGAAGTTTGAACCGTTATACCCGCGCAGACTGTCACTCGCAGCTAACTTCCGAGCCGCCATAAAGTTTGAACGGAACTATAGATATATTAGATTTATAATATTGCATAGGAATGGGGAAAATGTCGTGAGGAATGTTTTGAGTATGAATGTGGATGGGTATAACAGTAGAGGAAGACCTAAGAAACGATGGATGGACTGTGTGAAGGATGATATCGATATAGCTATAGAAGGAGGCGACTGCTGAGATGACGTATAATAGAGAAGTATGGAAGAAGAAGACATGCTGCGCCGACTCCAAATCCGAATGATGATGAGAAGCATTCGTATTAACATAAAGTTTATCTTCTGCATCGTTGGTTTTGTGACCACTAAGCATGACGCGAATGCAAATGCAAATTCTACCTGATGCCACAGAATTTGTAAGGACGCAATAAATTGTAGCGTACAGTAGAACCACTCTCAAACTAAAATATTTTTTAAGGCTGAAAATTAGCCTCTGAACGAACGCGCGCGGTCCGTATTTTGAACCCTGCGAAAAAACTGTTATCACAGAGGCTGTTTTTTCTGCCTCTGGATTGGCACTCCTATTAGATTTCCGCATAATCGACCGGTATAGACAGGCTGAAATTAATTAGAAGCCCCTTGTCTCAAGGCCTCTATAGGTAATTATAGCCTACACAAGGTTCCAAATAATTTAAAAATAAATTATTTTGTCAAAGACTTCTTAGGCAATAAATATTAAAAATATGCTTGTGAAAATTTGTACGCTTATCACTCACAAGCAAAAACATGTATGCTCTTATTTTTTTTGTATTTTACGATCTTTTTATACCATGTTTTTAATCAAGCAAATAAATATTACGAGTATTTTTATTCTTTTAAAAAAAGAGCACGTGTAGACATCTCAAATTACGTATCTGAGTTTATTCTAGGCAAGATGTAAAATTTTCTCTTGAATATTGGCTTTGTGTATAAATCGCACAAGTTACTCCTGTATGAAGGGTCGAAACAATTCTAACCTGTACAGTTGCCAAATTAGGATGTTTCAATTTTCGAGCTCGCTTCGCTCGCTCTTGCAATCTACTTCCTCTTGAATCTGACCGGTGTCTAATAGTCGAGTAGCTCCTGTATGAAGCATCGAAACATCCTAACCAACCCAAGACAGGGTGTCCAAAAGTCTTCGAGCTCGCTCCGCTCGCTCTTGGAACCCAACTTCCTTTTGTTCTTAAAGTTGTCTCCCTAACTCGATTAAGTAACATCTATCTCATCATCATCTACCGAACCTTTTCCCAACATAGTTGACTGACCTCCACATCCCAGCCAGTACTGGGTAATACGATACCCCTTGAAGATCGATCCGTGCGGATGTTATTATTTAGCAATTTAGAATGTGTTATGTTTTCCATTACAGTACGAAAACCGGATTGCAGCGTGATACTTCTAAATAAGAAAGAGCAGCAAGACAACCTGCTGGCTAGGTCGAAGTCTTCCAACTATCTACACTCACCTTTTAAGTGCAGTTCCTGCTATAAAGGATTCGTGGACGCTAGAGCGTATGACAATCATAAGATGAAGCATGACTTGGTAAGTTACCTTTATTCTTCTTATTTTTATGCTAAATAGGCTTGCGTTTGGCCGCTACTCGCCTGATGTGAAGCGAGGATGGGGCCTAGGGAGCACACGCCAAGAAAAAAAAAATTTCATATCATTTTGGCTTACTTTTTTTTCACGGAACCCTAACCCTTTTTCTGTATATAAAATTCTAATAGGCCGATGTCTGTACATTGAAGATATTGAAAAAAAAATTATGTCTTTATTAAAACAACAGAAGCCAAAAATTATAAAAAAAACTGTCGGTTTTTTTTATAATTTTTGTCTGTCTGTCTGTATGTTTGTACGCGCATTCTGGACCATACCTGGGAATCTTCTGGTTAATCAGATATTGGGGGTCAAAGTTCCAACTTTTTCTCAAGTTTTTTTAAGATATATCTTTACTTTAAATACTTCCACGACCCCCGTACTATTCAATGTATCCATCAGTGCAGTGTTTTGAATGTGTTACATTGAGTCCCCAAAAACAAAAAAAAGTGGTCTCCCAGCAATAATTATGGCATAGAGTTTCTTAGTTCATATCCCAGCAATAATTATGGCATAGAGTTTCTTAGTTCATATCCCAGCAATAATTATGGCATAGAGTTTCTTAGTTGATATCCCAGCAATAATTATGGCATAGAGTTTCTTAGTTGATATCCCAGCAATAATTATGGCATAGAGTTTCTTAGTTCATATCCCAGCAATAATTATGAGATAGAGTTTCTTAGTTCATATCCCAGCAATAATTATGAGATAGAGTTTCTTAGTTCATTTCCCAGCAATAATTATGAGATAGAGTTTCTTAGTTCATATCCCAGCAATAATTATGAGATAGAGTTTCTTAGTTCATATCCCAGCAATAATTATGGCATAGAGTTTCTTAGTTCATTTCCCAGCAATAATTATGGCATAGAGTTTCTTAGTTCCCAGCAATAATTATGGCATAGAGTTTCTTAGTTCATATCCCAGCAATAATTATGGCATAGAGTTTCGTAGTTCATAGAGTGTCTTGGTTCATTTCCTAGCAATAATTATGAGATAGAGTTTCTTAGTTCATTTCCCAGCAATAATTATGAGATAGAGTTTCTTAGTTCATATCCCAGCAATAATTATGGCATAGAGTTTCTTAGTTCATATCCCAGCAATAATTATGAGATAGAGTTTCTTAGTTCATTTCCCAGCAATAATTATGAGATAGAGTTTCTTAGTTCATTTCCCAGCAATAATTATGAGATAGAGTTTCTTAGTTCATTTCCCAGCAATAATTATGAGATAGAGTTTCTTAGTTCATTTCCCAGCAATAATTATGAGATAGAGTTTCTTAGTTCATTTCCCAGCAATAATTATGGCATAGAGTTTCTTAGTTCATTTCCCAGCAATAATTATGGCATAGAGTTTCTTAGTTCATATCCCAGCAATAATTATGGCATAGAGTTTCTTAGTTCATATCCCAGCAATAATTATGAGATAGAGTTTCTTAGTTCATATCCCAGCAATAATTATGAGATAGAGTTTCTTAGTTCATTTCCCAGCAATAATTATGAGATAGAGTTTCTTAGTTCATATCCCAGCAATAATTATGAGATAGAGTTTCTTAGTTCATATCCCAGCAATAATTATGGCATAGAGTTTCTTAGTTCATTTCCCAGCAATAATTATGGCATAGAGTTTCTTAGTTCATTTCCCAGCAATAATTATGGCATAGAGTTTCTTAGTTCATATCCCAGCAATAATTATGGCATAGAGTTTCGTAGTTCATAGAGTGTCTTGGTTCATTTCCTAGCAATAATTATGAGATAGAGTTTCTTAGTTCATTTCCCAGCAATAATTATGAGATAGAGTTTCTTAGTTCATATCCCAGCAATAATTATGGCATAGAGTTTCTTAGTTCATATCCCAGCAATAATTATGAGATAGAGTTTCTTAGTTCATATCCCAGCAATAATTATGGCATAGAGTTTCTTAGTTCATATCCCAGCAATAATTATGGCATAGAGTTTCGTAGTTCATAGAGTGTCTTGGTTCATTTCCTAGCAATAATTATGAGATAGAGTTTCTTAGTTCATTTCCCAGCAATAATTATGAGATAGAGTTTCTTAGTTCATTTCCCAGCAATAATTATGAGATAGAGTTTCTTAGTTCATTTCCCAGCAATAATTATGAGATAGAGTTTCTTAGTTCATTTCCCAGCAATAATTATGGCATAGAGTTTCTTAGTTCATTTCCCAGCAATAATTATGGCATAGAGTTTCTTAGTTCATATCCCAGCAATAATTATGAGATAGAGTTTCTTAGTTCATTTCCCAGCAATAATTATGAGATAGAGTTTCTTAGTTCATTTCCCAGCAATAATTATGAGATAGAGTTTCTTAGTTCATTTCCCAGCAATAATTATGGCATAGAGTTTCTTAGTTCATTTCCCAGCAATAATTATGGCATAGAGTTTCTTAGTTCATATCCCAGCAATAATTATGAGATAGAGTTTCTTAGTTCATTTCCCAGCAATAATTATGAGATAGAGTTTCTTAGTTCATTTCCCAGCAATAATTATGAGATAGAGTTTCTTAGTTCATTTCCCAGCAATAATTATGAGATAGAGTTTCTTAGTTCATTTCCCAGCAATAATTATGAGATAGAGTTTCTTAGTTCATTTCCCAGCAATAATTATGAGATAGAGTTTCTTAGTTCATTTCCCAGCAATAATTATGGCATAGAGTTTCTTAGTTCATTTCCCAGCAATAATTATGAGATAGAGTTTCTTAGTTCATGTCCCAGCAATAATTATGAGATAGAGTTTCTTAGTTCATGTCCCAGCAATAATTATGAGATAGAGTTTCTTAGTTCATATCCCAGCAATAATTATGGCATAGAGTTTCTTAGTTCATATCCCAGCAATAATTATGGCATAGAGTTTCTTAGTTCATAGAGTGTCTTGGTTCATTTCCTAGCAATAATTATGAGATAGAGTTTCTTAGTTCATATCCCAGCAATAATTATGGCATAGAGTTTCGTAGTTCATAGAGTGTCTTGGTTCATTTCCTAGCAATAATTATGAGATAGAGTTTCTTAGTTCATATCCCAGCAATAATTATGAGATAGAGTTTCTTAGTTCATGTCCCAGCAATAATTATGAGATAGAGTTTCTTAGTTCATGTCCCAGCAATAATTATGAGATAGAGTTTCTTAGTTCATGTCCCAGCAATAATTATGAGATAGAGTTTCTTAGTTCATATCCCAGCAATAATTATGGCATAGAGTTTCTTAGTTCATAGAGTGTCTTGGTTCATTTCCTAGCAATAATTATGAGATAGAGTTTCTTAGTTCATATCCCAGCAATAATTATGAGATAGAGTTTCTTAGTTCATGTCCCAGCAATAATTATGAGATAGAGTTTCTTAGTTCATGTCCCAGCAATAATTATGAGATAGAGTTTCTTAGTTCATATCCCAGCAATAATTATGGCATAGAGTTTCTTAGTTCATAGAGTGTCTTGGTTCATTTCCTAGCAATAATTATGAGATAGAGTTTCTTAGTTCATATCCCAGCAATAATTATGAGATAGAGTTTCTTAGTTCATGTCCCAGCAATAATTATGAGATAGAGTTTCTTAGTTCATGTCCCAGCAATAATTATGAGATAGAGTTTCTTAGTTCATATCCCAGCAATAATTATGGCATAGAGTTTCTTAGTTCATAGAGTGTCTTGGTTCATTTCCTAGCAATAATTATGAGATAGAGTTTCTTAGTTCATATCCCAGCAATAATTATGAGATAGAGTTTCTTAGTTCATGTCCCAGCAATAATTATGAGATAGAGTTTCTTAGTTCATGTCCCAGCAATAATTATGAGATAGAGTTTCTTAGTTCATATCCCAGCAATAATTATGGCATAGAGTTTCTTAGTTCATAGAGTGTCTTGGTTCATTTCCTAGCAATAATTATGAGATAGAGTTTCTTAGTTCATATCCCAGCAATAATTATGAGATAGAGTTTCTTAGTTCATGTCCCAGCAATAATTATGAGATAGAGTTTCTTAGTTCATGTCCCAGCAATAATTATGAGATAGAGTTTCTTAGTTCATGTCCCAGCAATAATTATGAGATAGAGTTTCTTAGTTCATATCCCAGCAATAATTATGGCATAGAGTTTCTTAGTTCATAGAGTGTCTTGGTTCATTTCCTAGCAATAATTATGAGATAGAGTTTCTTAGTTCATATCCCAGCAATAATTATGAGATAGAGTTTCTTAGTTCATGTCCCAGCAATAATTATGAGATAGAGTTTCTTAGTTCATGTCCCAGCAATAATTATGAGATAGAGTTTCTTAGTTCATGTCCCAGCAATAATTATGAGATAGAGTTTCTTAGTTCATAGAGTGTCTTGGTTCATTTCCTAGCAATAATTATGAGATAGAGTTTCTTAGTTCATTTCCCAGCAATAATTATGAGATAGAGTTTCTTAGTTCATAGAGTGTCTTGGTTCATTTCCTAGCAATAATTATGAGATAGAGTTTCTTAGTTCATTTCCCAGCAATAATTATGAGATAGAGTTTCTTAGTTCATTTCCCAGCAATAATTATGAGATAGAGTTTCTTAGTTCATTTCCCAGCAATAATTATGAGATAGAGTTTCTTAGTTCATTTCCCAGCAATAATTATGAGATAGAGTTTCTTAGTTCATTTCCCAGCAATAATTATGAGATAGAGTTTCTTAGTTCATGTCCCAGCAATAATTATGAGATAGAGTTTCTTAGTTCATGTCCCAGCAATAATTATGAGATAGAGTTTCTTAGTTCATATCCCAGCAATAATTATGAGATAGAGTTTCTTAGTTCATATCCCAGCAATAATTATGAGATAGAGTTTCTTAGTTCATATCCCAGCAATAATTATGGCATAGAGTTTCTTAGTTCATATCCCAGCAATAATTATGAGATAGAGTTTCTTAGTTCATATCCCAGCAATAATTATGGCATAGAGTTTCTTAGTTCATATCCCAGCAATAATTATGGCATAGAGTTTCGTAGTTCATAGAGTGTCTTGGTTCATTTCCTAGCAATAATTATGAGATAGAGTTTCTTAGTTCATTTCCCAGCAATAATTATGAGATAGAGTTTCTTAGTTCATATCCCAGCAATAATTATGGCATAGAGTTTCTTAGTTCATAGAGTGTCTTGGTTCATTTCCTAGCAATAATTATGAGATAGAGTTTCTTAGTTCATATCCCAGCAATAATTATGGCATAGAGTTTCTTAGTTCATAGAGTGTCTTGGTTCATTTCCTAGCAATAATTATGAGATAGAGTTTCTTAGTTCATGTCCCAGCAATAATTATGAGATAGAGTTTCTTAGTTCATGTCCCAGCAATAATTATGAGATAGAGTTTCTTAGTTCATATCCCAGCAATAATTATGGCATAGAGTTTCTTAGTTCATAGAGTGTCTTGGTTCATTTCCTAGCAATAATTATGAGATAGAGTTTCTTAGTTCATTTCCCAGCAATAATTATGAGATAGAGTTTCTTAGTTCATATCCCAGCAATAATTATGGCATAGAGTTTCTTAGTTCATAGAGTGTCTTGGTTCATTTCCTAGCAATAATTATGAGATAGAGTTTCTTAGTTCATATCCCAGCAATAATTATGGCATAGAGTTTCTTAGTTCATTTCCCAGCAATAATTATGGCATAGAGTTTCTTAGTTCGATTGGGCCCGTTTACACCTTGTATACAAATAAATAAAATTTAAGCGTCTGTTTGTAATTTCAAAATAACAGCTTTTTATTGAATGCATATGAAAGTATATGCGGTAGTTATAACAAAAAAAAACTTTTTTTTTTAAGTTTTGTTTGTCTGTCCGTTTTTTCCGGCTTATTTCCGAAACGGCTGGACCGATTTTGACTGGACTTTTATTGGCAGATAGTTGATGTTACAAGAAGTAACTTACGCTTTTATTTCAGAAAAATAATTATTGTTCCGTGAAAAAAAAAGCACCGAACAGGCAAATCCGATTCAAGGAAGCAATATTTTTATATTAATTTCACACCGAGTAAGCGCAGACAATAGCTAGTTTACCAATAGTACCTATTTCATATTTCCAGCGAACACATGTGTTTCAGATCAGCGCAACTTTTACGGATACACGCGAATGTTATTATTATTTAACACATAAATTTTATATTTTTTGCTGTGCCCTACGGGGTCCGTAATTGTATCTTAGTTTTAAGCCCATTGTAAGATCTACATATATGTATATATATATTCATCATCATCTTCCTGCCCTTGTCCCATTCCACTCGGGGTCGTCGCAACACGTTTTCTTTATTTATTTATTTAATTTTAAAGAAAGCTTACAGACTAATAACAATATTTAATATCATGCATAAGTAAGAACATTTGCTAATTACAAGATTCTTCGTCCATTCTCCCCTGTCAGACGTCACGGCATCATTTACTCCTTTCTCTTTCATATCATTCCTCACACGATCCATCCATCTTTTCTTTGGCCTTCCTCTCCCTCTCCATCCATCAACATTTATATCCATTACTCATTCACACTCAAAGACAATCTCTGCAAATGGCGGTTCATGGACGACTCAGACCTCATGTGCGGCGTTTACCCATAGAAAATGGAACACCTTCCATCTTGCACCGCATGCCCTACCACCTGCGCACTTGATGATATACTTACCGCATCAGTAAGCGGAGTTCGCGTGGCTGAGTTTTGGGCTAAATATTATGAAATGCAAATAAAGATATGAATATTTCGTTCTTCAAAATCTTTTTTTTTACAGCTTAGCGGTACTCATGTATGTGACATCTGTCACATGCGTTACAAGTCAGCGCAGCTGTTGCGGACGCACGCAAACAATGCACACGCTCGTATATTTAAATGTAATAAATGCAGTTATGTTTCCCATACGGGGTAAGTTAACGAACTTCTTCTTCTCGGCGTGTCGATGGTAATTTAATCAAATTAAAGTAATTACTTGAGTTTTAGTGATTACTTATGCAACTTTTGAAATATTTTTTATGCAGTAGTCAAAGAAAGCAAAGCTAACACCCGTATCTATAAACAAGTCAAATTAATCACTTGAGTAAAAGACATTATTTAAGATTCGATTTTTATTCTGTAGTTTAGTAATTGCTTGAAGTTAGAACTGTCAAAGTTAGAATTGTTAGCTTTGTTCTCTTTGGAGGAAAATAATTAATAATTCTTACTTCGTTTAAATTCTTGTCTATCACATAAAAATATTTGCATAAGTAATGACTTAAATTCAAGTAATTACTTTAACTTAACTATACATAGATACGGGTGTATGAATTCTAACTTTTGACAGTTCTAACTTCAAGCAAATACTTAAGTACCTACATAATAAAAATTTTATATTAAATAATTACTTTTACTCAAGTAATCACTTTGAGTTGTAAAAGGACATCATTCATTTCGTGCCTAAAAATTGAGGTGCCAGGCGAATAAAATACTATTTTGGTATGGGAAATAAAGTCATTACCTTTTGAACGGCAGAGCATAAACGCACGCGCGTGCCCTCCACGCCAAGCCACAATCTAACTGCATACAAAAAAAAATACCTTCAAAAAGAATAGGGATTCTGAAACTTTATCAAGGAACAATATTATTAAAGAGCATAAATATTTAAGGTATACAAATAAAAAACACACAAAAGTAATGATTCAATTGTTTATTTCGTGTTATAGTGCATCGCATTTTTGTCACTTATTTGTGTCTTTGGCGTACAGGGCACGCGCTTGCTTGTCACGTTTAGGCGACAGTGGCGTTCAAAAGGTAAAAAAAAATATTACAACGAACGTCTAAAATTAACCCCTTAGCTGTTTATAGAGTTTAAAAGTCAATAATATTTTTGCCAACATGCCATTTTGGGTTTTTTTTTTCTGCTCTCATTCAATTTGTTTGGTGTGGTATACAATGTGGAAGGGACACCAATTCTAAAACGGTTACTACGTATTCAGTACATCATACTGAACTCCCCCACATAGAAATTGTTAATCGGTATTTTTTTTTAGATCTACTGTTCCTTACATTTTGACAGTGTAGGTATTGCAATTTTGTAGGAAACAGCTGGTTTTTTTTTTAATATCCCGTGAGACATTTTTATGTGGGGAGGTTCAGAATTAGGGAATGCAATCTCGCGAGATTAGGGCTCAGTAGAGATCTCGCGAGTTTGGCAGTTTTGTGTGTTTATTCTTGCAAATAATCAAAATATTTGAATAAATAAGGAAAAAAAAAATAAGATTATAGGTAATATGAAATAAACATTTATTTTTACGAATTTTTTCAATAAACTTTGATGTATTTAACATTGTTTGACATTGACTATCTATCTATAATTTTTTTTAAATAAACTTTTAAATAGTAAACTTTGACGTATCTAATCAAATAAGAAATGAAATAAACGTTCGTGCAGGTACACTATTTGCAATAGGTACCTGCCGATCTAATACTGGCGAACGGGCACCAATTCGGCGAATGACAACATCATACAATAAAGACCTTGAACATGTAGACATATTTACATGCTCCGTGAAAAAGTTTCGAAGCCTTTTGTTTGAGACTCTTGAGCTCCTGTATTAATTAATTACTTATTATTCTAAGGTAAACAAATTAGTAATTTTATAATAAGCATAAAACTTTATTTTTATTTTTTTTTCTCTTTCTGTATTTATAATTAGTGAATAACTGTCTTGCATGATCAGCTATTTCCTAGCATTTTAACATTTATTCGTTAACGGTAATCTGTGAACAGCGCTGTGGGCTACATTATTATTTAAGTTACTTATGTTATCATGTTCTTAATATCGCATAATGTAGCTGTTTGTTGTTCCAATTTGATAAAATAAAATAAAAATAAAATAAAATAAAATAAACAACCAGTCTTCTCTTCTAATATCAAAGAAAAGTCTTTTAATAATAAAATAGTTATTTTATAACAAAACAACAAGAAGTCAAAGACTAAAACGAAAGTCATTAACTAAGCTGAATAAGACGTTTTTATGCTCGAGTGCAATCTCGTTAAGCTCGCGAGATCTCGCCCATTTTTCGGCCGGGATCAATCTCGCTAAAAAAGACCGAGATCTCACGAAAACGAGATCTCGCAAGAACGAGATTGCATTCCCTATTCAGAATGATGTACTTTCTTTATGGGTGTGGTTAGTGCCTAATCTGGTGTCAGAGTTTTTATGCCGCCCATTGGCCTCTGATTTGGCTTGTTGATGATGAACACGTGGTAAGCGTTTTATCGTCGGTAGTTTAAAAATAATGTTTTTTTCGTTCAGCAATCAAGCCAGGATTCACGAGAAATGGCACGACGGGCATACGTATGAATGTCAACTATGCAGCCATACGTTCAGGTAAAATATACTGCGACCATTCTATACATATATTTTTTTATCGTGTGGTTAGTGCCTAACCTGGTGTCAGAGTTTTAATGCCGCCCAAGGGCCTCTGACTTGGCTTTACATGCCGTCGAGAAATATCTCTCAGGCATGCTGGTTTCATCACGATGTTTTCCTTCACCGAAGAAAGTGATGATTATACAATACGCACATGAATCCGAAAAATCAGAGGTGCGCGTCTTGGGTTCGAACACGAGACCTGTGACTTGGCAGTCCGACGGTCACACAACTAGGCTATCACTGCTTAGTGACCATGTCAGATAAAAAACTTGTGTCCATAATGATATTTAATTCTGTAGTTATTTATTTTTTCAGGAAACCGACATCATATCTGTCTCACATGCGAAAGAGGCATCCGACAGAACATGTCTGCAATATTTGTGGAGAGACCTTTGTAGGAAAACATGGCTTGCAGATGCATAAGCGAAAGACACACATTAACGAGGAGAAGGTAATGTTGCTGTTCAAACAGCGTGCACCAAAAAGGTGTGGTCATATTTCTGGGTGTGATTGGGACCTCGCAAAGAATAACTTTCACTATGGTACCACTTTACGAAATTGGATAAAATAACTGTACCTTACTTTTAGATAGAGCAGGTATTGAGGTTTTGCATGAACATTTGTATGACTTCTGGCATAATACAGCGAACCTTTTATTAAACCATTCTTATTGTAACTACCTATAGAATAGAATATACTTTATTGTACGCCAAAATTGAAACAGAACGGTTTTACAAAATTGTTAATTTTATGGTTACAATGGCGGTCTTATCGCTGATAGCGATCTCTTCCAGACAACCTTTGGATGGATTGTACGAACATGAAATAGAAAAAAGGGGGGGTAGGCAGCGGTGTACTGCTCATACTATACAAAATTTAAAATAATACAAGTTATTCACTACTTATTATGTAATATACATACAACGCATATAAGTACAAAAATACATATAAATATTGTGTTTGATAAAATAAAATAAAAATATTACAAAGAATGAAAATGATTTTCAACTAAGCTTTTAAAAGCAACGAGTGACTGAGCTTGTCTTACTGACACCGGCAATTCATTCCATAAACGGACAGCCTGGACCGTGAATGACTGGTCATAAAATACCACCCTACTACCTACTACCCTACTACCTACCACCTACTATCCTACTACTTACTACCCTACTACCTACTACCCTACTACCTACTACCCTACTACTTACTACCCTACTACCTACTACCCTACTACCTACCACCTACTATCCTACTACTTACTACCCTACTACCTACTACCTACTACCCTACTACCTACTACCTACTACCCTACTACCTACTACCCTACTACTTACTACCCTACTACCTACTACCTACTACCCTACTACCTACTACCCTACTACTTACTACCCTACTACCTACTACCCTACTACCTACTACCCTACTACCTACTACCCTACTACCTACTACCCTACTACCTACTACCTACTACCCTACTACCTACTACCTACTACCCTACTACTTACTACCCTACTACCTACTACCCTACTACTTACTACCCTACTACCTACTACCCTACTACTTACTACCCTACTACCTACTACCCTACTACTTACTACCCTACTACTTACTACCCTACTACTTACTACCCTACTACCTACTACCCTACTACCTACCACCTACTACCCTACTACTTACTACCCTACTACCTACTACCCTACTACCTACTACCCTACTACCTACTACCTACTACCCTACTACCCTACTACCTACTACCTACTACCCTACTACCTACTACCCTACTACCCTACTACCTACTACCCTACTACCTACTATCTACTACCCTACTACCTACTACCCTACTACCTACTACCCTACTACCTACTACCTACTACCCTACTACCTACTTCCCTACTACCTACTACCCTACTACCCTACTACTTACTACCTACTACCCTACTACCTACTACCCTACTACCTACTACTTACTACCCTACTACCTACTACTTACTACCCTACTACCTACTACCCTACTACTTACTACCCTACTACCTACTACCCTACTACTTACTACCCTACTACCTACTACCCTACTACCTACTACCTAGTACCCTACTACTTACTACCCTACTACCTACTACCTACTACCCTACTACCTACTACTTACTACCCTACTACCTACTACCCTACTACTTACTACCCTACTACCTACTACCCTACTACCTACTACCTAGTACCCTACTACTTACTACCCTACTACCTACTACCTACTACCCTACTACCTACTACCCTACTACTTACTACCCTACTACCTACTACCCTACTACCTACTACCTATGTTAAACAAACGAATTACACTGACTTATGATCACAGCTTTCTGGTACACGCTGTATACAGGACGGCAGAAACACCGACGCACAAACGACCACCACCACGTATTCAGTACATCATCAAGCCAAGTCAGAGGCCCATGGGTGGCATAAAATACTCTGACACCAGGTTAGGCACTAAAAGAGCAATAATCAAAAATAAAAAAATGATTAATTTAATCCTTTATTTATTTCCTTTACTCATTATTTTATATTTTTAAATATTTCTTAATAAAACATACAAACAAAAAAAAAAACATTTAAAAATATAAAAAATAAGTAGCCCACCGGTATCGGGAACAGGGTCCAAGCTACCGGCCCGGTGGTCAGGGCTCCAGAGAGAGGAACCTACTAACAATACGAGCCGTGTCCAGGAGTACCGCGCACTGAATCAAGCCCTTGAAAGAAAGAAATAAAAAGTTTGCACCGGTAATTTTTTTTAAATCTGCTGTTCCATACATTTTGACCGTGTAGGTATTGCAGTTTTGTAGGAAACAGCTGTTGTGCGTCGGTGTCCATTCTACCGTGAACACAAGATCATGTAAGTTGGGTTAATGATATCGCCAAAGTCGCGGGACATAATTGAATACGGGACGCACGCAACTGAGAAGTATGGCAGAAGAATGTGGAGCCCTGTACCCAGCACGAGAAGAACCAACTGCCGGACCCTTCGGTGATTACAGGCGGGATGTAATGTTCCAGATGGTGGACCCCAACGACCCCAATGACCCAGCTGCTAAGAGGTTCTGCGCAGAATGTAACATACAGTTCTATAATTCTGAAGCGTGGAAACGACACATACTGTACTCTGTCAAGCACACGCTTAAGATTGAAGAGAGGTAAGACTCGGTAGCCTACCATGACCACTTATGGGGGCGTCCATTAAGTACGTGCGTACGGCGAGCTGAATCTCACCCAATCTCACGACAGAAAGGGGGGTCTCGGTAAAAATCGCGTTAATTTTTTTCTCGCAAGTACCTAACTGTAAAATTGCCTGAAAAATAGGTTTAAGTAAACTTGCTTTCTTAACAAAAATATGGATAAATCCTACATAATAATCTATACTAATATTATAAAACTGAAGAGTTTGTTTGTTTGTTTGGTTGAACGCGCTAATCTCAGGAACTACTGGTTCGAATTGAAAAATTCTTTTAGTGTTGGATAGCCCATTTATCGAGGAAGGCTATAGGCTAAAACATCACGCTGCGACCAATAGGAGCGGAGCATTAATCAAAAATGTTACGCAGAATAAAGTTGCGCCGTTCAGCTAGTAATAAATATTCAGTGAAAATAATTAATCTAATTAGGCTTTTTTTAATAATTGCAACGCAATCAAACACACATAAACGTATTAACACTTAACTATGCATTTTGATAAATCTCACGTGTGATTTGGGGAGGGGCGTCAGTGGGTCAAGTCGAATCTTACGACATCTCCCAAAATGGGAGCAGGGGTCGAAAAATCGCCAAAATAACTGCACGTAAATAATGGACGCCCCTTAACAGTATTTTTTTAATCTATCTTCAGCGTGGGTTACGCCCTGTATAACATCGTCTCTCTCACACTAAAGTTGAAGTGTCATTAAGGTTTGCGCCACATCTCGGCTCGTACGCATAATACGCGCTTTGGACGTGGAGTTGCGGACACCAGCCCGTTATACAATACACATCAAACAGCACGGAGTTATGCTTTTCCATGCTCCTAACGTTTTCTGTCCCTCAGAACTGTCATTTGCTAGAGCGAGACGCAAAGAGAGCGTGCTATTGCATGTGGCAGCATAACAACATACTGTAAACCCTATTTATTTTGTCGCATAATGTAATTAACGTTAGTCTGCAACCAGTCTTACCAAGGGGTATCGTATTAGACAATACTAACTGGGTTGTGGTGGTCAGATAGGCAGTCGCTCCGTTTAAAATATTGCTGTTCAGCTGCATCCGGTTAGACTGGAAGCCGGCCCCAACCTAGTTGGGAAAAGGCTAGGCAGATGGTGTTATTGTAATTAATGATTTAGTTTTATCGTCTTTCAGTAAGACCTGCTCAATTTGCCCATGGAAGTACGTAGGCAACGTGTCTTTGGAGACGCATATGAAGGAACACGCCAAGGCTTTGCGCAGGTCGAGGAAGCCGCCCGCTACTGCCAAGGAGCGAATATTTAGATGTAATCAGGTAAGCACACACTGACCTCATTGGTGATGGTCTTCGGAAAGCTCAGGTGCGTTGGATTCGCAACCGGCGTGCGTGTGTGACCAGATGTATGAACGTGGACGACGCGAAAAGAGTGTGTAAGGATCGTAGCAGGTGATGGTCTGTTGTTTCGGTCTACCCTCATAAAGCGTATCAACCTCCGTATTAACATCATTCTTGCGCTTATCCCAATTTATTTGGGACCGGCGCAGCATGTCTTCTTCTTCCATACTTGGAACTCTCTGCCTGCGTCTGTGTTTCCGAACGCATTCAACTCTAATCTCTTCTAAGTTAGTTCTCTCTAAGTTAGAGTTAGAGTCAGGAGCAAACCCATCTTAAATTAAAAAATAAAATAAAAAATACTTCTCCATTACTCGTTATCTCAGCAGTTACCTCCTTTCTAGCCGTATCATCCTTCAAACAGTCCATCCATCGTTTCTTTGGTCTTCCTCTACCTTTATACTCGTCCACATTAATACTCAAAACTTTCCTCACAACATTTTCCTCATTCCTCCGCAACACGTGCCCTAACCACGACAACCGATTACCACACAACTTTTCATGATATTGTGTGCAAATATAGTACATTTTGATATAAGTGGGGAAAGTTTGTTATTGCGGCCGAGGCGAAATTCACACACGAACCGCAGGCGAGGGTGTTATGGAGCCGAGAACTGCAGTAACAAATGCCCACGTGTATCAAACGACGTTTTCCAATACACTTTTAGGTTTTTGGTTTTAGTTTCTAGTCCAAATTTGTTCAAAGTCCAAATAGAAAAATAAAAATGTGTGTGGGGACTCGCCGCGTCACCACCTGGCTGTGGAAGTTTTATTTCCGCACTATAGTGCAGGAATATAAGAAGACAACCACGAGGGTGACATCCATAGCATGTTGAACCTAATCGTAGTGCGATAAGAGCTACTTTTCGAGGAATTTTATTGAAAAATATCTTTCTTTCATCTGACAGTGCGGCTCAAACTTCATGACTCGATCCAAGCTGCAGGCGCACATCAACAGGACCCACTTGGGGCTTAAGTATAACAAGAACATCGTCTGCGAAGTATGCGGCAAGAAATGCACGGTAAGATTAGCCGCGGGTCACGGTCAGACCTTTTGTTCCCGTATAGGACGAATTTACTTTGTCTTATTTTTTATATGATTTCGTTTCCTTTATTCATCACTAGCGAAAATTGAGTTTATTGGCATTAAAAAACAGAAAAACCTTAAAATTAAACAAAATAAATTAATAAAACTATTAATGCCAAAGGGCCTCAGCTCAGCAAAATGCCAGATGGCAACACAAGGTATACCACCTGACGCTGATTTTCAGCTGCAGCCCACGAGTGTCATACGCTCGAAAACATAAATAAACACATATAAAAGTCTAAAATATGCTGTACAAACACAAACTATAATAAAACTAGCGACCCGCCCCGGCTTCACACGAGTGCAATGTAGATATTAATGTTTTCTCTATTATAATATGCATGTATTATACATATAAACCTTCCTCTTGAATCACTCTATCTATTAAAAAAAATGCATCAAAATCCGTTGCGTAGATTTAAAGATCTATGCATAAATAGGGATAGACACTGCGGGAAGCGAATTTGTTTTATACTATGTAGTGATAAAGTGATAATATACACCTTTTAACATTTTTGATTAATTCTTAAAACAACATAAAAAATGGTGGTCCACCGGTGTCGGGAGCAGGGTCCAAGCTACGGGTGGTTAGGGCTCCAGGGACAGCGAACCTCCTCACAATGCGGACCGTGTCGAGGAGTACTGCCTTCTGAATCAAGCCCTTGATCCAACCGCCTAGCGAGAGCCTCGACAGACGTTCGTCGAGGCCCTTGGCCACAAGGCCATTGGCCATTACTACAATCGGCACAATGATAGCCGAGTTCACATTCCTCATGTCGACAACCTCGTGTGCCAAGTCGAGATATTTTATTTGCTTCTCTTTCCAATTTTGTTTAATTGTTAATTTAACCATTTTTCTCTTTGTCCTGTGCGAGACAAATAAATACTTATTCTTTGTCTCTTTACAACAGTCGAACGCCACCCTGAAGTACCACCAGCGCACCCACACTGGCGAGAAGCCGTACCCCTGCAGCAGCTGCACGAAGCACTTCGTGGACAGCAACCAGCTGCGCATCCACACACGCACGCATACCGGGGAGAAACCATACGTGTGTGCGGCTTGCGGGAAGAGGTTCACGCAGAAACCGGCGCTTAATAGGCATTATAGAGTGAGTTGTCACTTTTATTTACGACTAGCGGATACCCGGCGTGTGCTACTACGCTAAAAATCTCGAATCTTAATGTTACAATTTACTTTAAGCCTTGTCTCCCGGTGGTGTAGTGGCAATCTGGTCTCTTTTAACGCCACCAAAACACAGGCATGTCTTTTCACCGCAAAGAGGAGTAGTTTTGACCAAACTCCCACTTTTCGGGTTACATCGGTTCGACTCGAGCTCCTTGGCATGAAGTTGACATCCAGCCTCAACTTCGGCGCCACCATTGAGAACAAAGCCCAAAAGCGGCCAAAAACCTGGGCATCCTTAATAGAGTGAAGCGATGCTTCATGCCTGGACAGCTTTTAACACTTTACAAAGCACAAGTCCGATCCTGCATGGAGTATGGCAGCCACCTATGGGATGGCTCAGCTAAATACCAACTAGCCGCGCTTGACTCGGTGCAACGCAGAGCTGAGAGGCTCACTGGCGACGTAAAACTGGTGGATGCCAAGCTTCACTGTTTGGCTCATCGCCGCAAGGTTGCCTGTTTGTCGGTCTTCTACAGATTGTACTTCGGTGAGTGTGCCCATGAACTCCACAACCTCGTCCCACCGGCCCCCTTCTACCATCGGACATCTAGACGCACTGCAGGCTACCATCCCTACCTTGTTGATATTCCGCCGATTCGCACTAAGCGTTTCCAAACGTCTTTTATTATGCGCACAGCAAAGGAGTGGAACTCTCTGCCTGCGTCTGTGTTTCCGAACGCATTCAACTCTAATCTCTTCAAAGTTAGAGTAAACAGGCTTCTTCTGGGTAAGCTCGCTCCATCGTCGACTCTGTTTCTGTCACCTCTGACCTAGACTAGGGTCAAGAGCGAACCCATTTTAAATAAAAAATAAATAAAAAAATACGAAAATCGATTGTGCCTAATGCATTGTTTTGTGGCCTAAAACCATCTTCGCATTATTTGTCTTTCTAATGAAACTGGTTTGGAGCACATCGATTGGATGGTTTCAAAGTCTATAACGGACATAGGTAGAAACAATTTTTGTGTTTTTTATACAAGGTGGAAGGCAGCTCGTGGCTAAATAACAACAGCCGCTCGGGTCGATCGCCAGGTTAAGCCGCGCTTGCCTGGGTTGGTCCGTGGTTGAGTGACTACCCATACATACCGAGTTTCCTCCGCGCCTCGTAAAGCACGTTAAGCCGTTGGTCCCGGCTGTCAATTGTAGATCTTGACAGTCGTTACAGGTAGTCAGTGGCCCGAAAGTCTGACAACCAGTCTTACCATTTTTCCACTTTTTTTAGTGTTTGTTTTGGAAGTCGGTTATTTTTTGTAAAAAAGTTTTTATTTAAATACAAGTTTTTAATGTTATAATTTTACTTTGAATACCTCCATGACCCGTTTACTATTTAGTCAATCCAACACCACAATGTTTTGTTTGAGTGCGTTACATTGAGTTTTACCGTAAAACGTGATTTTTCTCCCCAAAAAAAGATCGTTTCCCGGCAATAATTTTTGCGTAAGGTTGCTTAGTTTGATGTACAGAATGCTTGGTTGACGGCTTCGTGAAGGGTCCGTTTACACCTTGTATAATCTAAACCCCTTTTTTAACCGACTTCTAAAAAAGGAGGAGGTTCTCAATTCGGTTGTATGTTTTTTTTTTTTTTTTTTTTTTTTTTTGTGTTTGTTACCTCATATCTCCGTCATTTATGAACCGATTTGAAAAATTCTTCTTTTATCTGAATGGATCTACTTCCCGATTGGTCCCATAGAAATTTCATCAAAATCGGTTCAGCAGTTTGGTTTTGAAATCAAAATAGCTGGAAATTTTTGTGTTTGTTACCTCATATCTTCGTCATTTATGAACCGATTTGAAAAATTCTTCTTTTATCTGAATGGATCTACTTCCCGATTGGTCCCATAGAAATTTCATCGAAATCGGTTCAGTAGTTTGGTTTTGAAATCAAAATAGCTGGAAACAATATGTCATCCAAGTAAAAGAAATTGCGAAATTGATACTTGACAAGGATTTGTGTGTGATGCGATAACTAAAAAGGGTAAAATAAAAACTTTTTTGCAAAAAAAAACCGACTTCCAAAAAAAACACTAAAAAAGTGGGAAATAACTTTACTTTCGGAAGTCGGTGGCAAAAAAGTCAATGAAACAAACAATAGTCACCGACTTCCGAAAGTAAAGTTATTTCCCACTTTTTTAGTGTTTTTTTTGGAAGTCGGTTTTTTTTTGCAAAAAAGTTTTCTTACAGGTACACACCGGAGCCAAGCCCTACACCTGCCAATACTGTTCCCGAACATTCAGCCAGTCTAACTCACTGAAACTCCACGTGAAAACCGTACATTTGAAGCAACCCGCCAACAGTAGGAAGACTAAACCGAAGACCGTAACTCAAGAAACGAAAATCGAGAAAAGTTGTGATGAATTGGAAACTGGTACATCACTACAAGATGTTAGGGTGTTCTCGAAATAGATGGAACAAAAAATTACAACCGTTTGAATTTTGCGGTCTACGGTGAAAGCGCGCCACCCTGGCGCGCTTTCACCGTAGACCGCAAAATTCAAATTCTTACGTTTTTTGCAATCTGCCGATCAGTGTCAGGCTGTACATTGAACAAAATATGATTCGCGACCGTAACACTATGTAGTTACAGAATTATAATCATTAATACAACCCACATATTTCAAGCAAAAGTCATCCAATGGGTTTTTAATTAATGAAGAGGATTGTATTACTTTGTAAAGCTTTAACACTGCTGTGTGGTAACCACAGCTTACACATTGTCGAGTACACATGCCCTAAATTCAAAATCATATAGAAGTTAAAATTATTTAATACATAAAATTAAACAATCATGCTATTATTAAAGACTGGCTGACCGACGCAACTTCGTCTGCGTAACATTTTTGATTAATACTCCGCTCCTATTGGTCGCAGCGTCATGTTTTATAGCCTACCCTTCCTCAACAAATGGGCTATCCAACACTAAAAGAATTTTTCAATTCGAACCAGCAGTTCCTGAGATTAGCGCGTTCAACCAAACAAACAAACTCTTTAGCTTTATAATATTACGACATTACGAGTAGTATATATTAAAATGTACAGAACGCAGTCAAATCAAATTACATTAAATAAAATAAAATAGAAATTTCAGAAAGAATTAAATTAAATAATGGTTGAAATTGAAATTAAAATAGAACTACAAACTGAATTAAAATTAAGATGATATATTATTTTATTAATTAATTATTAAGATGACAATTCAAATGTCCTCTAGCTGAAAATGAGTGTATAATTTCGGTTGTGAGTCATATTTTATTCAACATACAGCCTGACACTGACCGGCAAATTGCAAAAAACTTATGAAAATAGAATTTCGCGGGCTACCCAGGCGCTTCCACCTTTGACAACCCAAAAGTAACCTTATTTTAACGAAAATAAAGGTCATGTGTGATTGTGACTGGTGGTCAGGTGCATACATATGGTGGTACATACATATTACTGTCATGCACCTACCCCTTGAAAATTCAGGGTGGGTGCCTGCTAAGGGCTAAATGTCAGCAGATATTGTTAGTTGTCTTTTTTACCACGATCGAAATATACTGGTTATTCTGTAGTGTATAAGGAATAAGGATGGACATGTGTCCCAATGAAATTAAGATTATTTATTTAGTCGATTTCTCAAAATGTAAATAGTATTTTTGTATAATTTGGAATCATTGTATATTTGCGTATTAAAATCATGTAATGTATTGATATTATATTTTAAGAACAATATACGATATAATTGTCATTTTTTGTTTTAATCTTTCTTTCCCCGCAGCAGATTTTTTTTTCCTTTCCTGCTCTGTCGCACTCCAGGACAAAGGTCTCCCTCCACTTCTTGCGAAACCGCGTGTCCTTCCAGTTCGGAAGGATCCTATCCAATTCGTCCCACTATCTCCTTCGCGGCCTGCCGTGACCCTCACTGTCACAAGGCACCAGTTTTGTGATAATATACCGCGCAGTTACTAGAGTTGTTAAAATAATAGTAATCTCATTTTTACTTGACCTAAATTCAGGTGAAAATTGATATCACCACGTCTCAAAACGCTGAAGGAAAACATTGTGACGAAACTGGCATGCGCTGGAACCAATGGAGACATGATTGTCACATCTACCAACCGGCACTGGAGAAATAGACAAAATCGTGGTTGGTCTGTAGAAGTAAACCTTCCGGAATAAATTCAACAGTGAAAGTAACCAGAATCATCGACAATGCTCGCCTTTGGCAATGTTTTGGAAATGATAATCGTACATTTTGTACAAAATTCTTTTGTACCGTTATTTAATTCAAATTTAAATATAACTCTTTTTAATTGTTATGTAATAAAATTAATCAAATATAAATAAGACTAAATCCTTCATCATTAAAATAGTTATCATTGAGAATTGAAACATCGACTAAAGCCATTAGTATCAATGTCCCAACCCAAACTATTAAGAAATGTCACTCAAATACCAATCAAAGCAATTTAAAAAAAAAAGTTGTGTAAACGATCTTATTATTATTGTTTTGCTTCAAATTATTTGTTTTATTACATAAATTACCGCGAATATGTCAGTAAGATAAGTTGCGTAAGCACAACCGAACTTCCATTAACATTTCCAAACTCTCAAAACACAATTTAATTGTGTTAGTAATGTGATGTTTACAGATTTATAATCAGTGTAGTTCAACAACAAAATTTTTAATCGGTTGAAATGTTACCGATTTTGATGTACAATAATATGGAAGGGGGTTCTAATTCGTTAAATAATACGCCTAATACTAGTTTTAATCAGTACGATGATAGTATTATATTGAATTGTGTGAGAAATCGTAAAAAAGTGACTGAATTGCCGAACTGCCCGGTTTGCAGTTGTACGATACGTCAAGGGGAATTGGACTCGCATATAGCTTTAGAAGTGGATAGATTACAGAAGTTATCTGGAAGTGGGTCTAAAAGGAAGTTAAGTGCTAATTCTAGTGGTAATCTGGCTGTGCCAGGCTCTAGTACGAGTGTAGATGTGCCTGAAGAAGAAGTTGATGTTTCTGGCTGTATGGGGAGTGATGTTTACCAAGTAAGTTCAGTTTAAAAAAAGTACAGCTGCCACCTATGGTTTAATTTTTTTTTGGAATCTTCCCTGTTTCAAGGAGGCACTAAAAGTTTTTTTGAACTTTTTGTTGTGTTCTATTGTGGTTTTTACATTTATTGCTGATCAGAATCAGGACACTGTTATAGTTTCTCTTTCTACAGTATTCTATTATTGTGAATTCTATGGTAAGCGCCAGATAAATTTGCAATAAAGTTCATTGCCCTTTCCTGAATATCTCAGGGTACATAGGTATGCGGACAATAAATTATGAATCATTTTTCATTACTAAAAAAGTAAAGGATCACGATAGTTGTCCATTCAGTACAACTTGTATGTCATTATTATATGTTTTCAGAATTAAATATGTCAATAAATGTATGTGAGTCAATGACCATTATTGCATGTTTGTCTGGTGTCAACTATAGTCACTACATGGAAAAAAGAAGATCATTGATTTTCTAAGATCCAATTTCTTTGAAACTATCTGTTAGAATTTTGATGTGACTGAAAACATATCAAAATAATTCTGATATAGAAAACCTCCAACATTAGATACCTCTGTACTCCTCGGGGATTACAGACATATGTGATGTATATTGTAAAACCCAAGGTACTTACTCTCCGCGAGATTGTCAGCAACACCGAGGCATTGCTGGCCTTTCTCGGGGAACTGGGGTGGATCCAATAAATTTCCCACCCGTATGCAAAATACACGCTTCGGACGTGGAGTTGTGGACACCAGCCCATTGTAGGATACTAGTAAAACCTCTAAGACGACCTTATGACTACAATTTTGAAATCAAGTGTAAATCAATAATAAATAAATAGTAAATAACTGTAAAAAACTGCTTATGATTTAGTTACATAACACTTTAAGCTTAGTTATCTTTAGTGATAAAAAGATTAGTTCAGTAAACATTATATAAAAAGATGCAATGTGAATGTGGCTTAATACAATACAATAATATTTTGAACTATGACAGCTTCCATAGATAATTTTTTGCATAGATTATGGCCTGCTTCAAGGACATAATAATAGTGTGGACATGCACACCTAATACACATAGCGTAGAGTGTACTCGGGGGGAAGTTCCACCCTATAAACATGCACAACATTAAGCACTTACCTATTGAATTTTTTTATCATTGCATTTTTTACGATTTTAATTGTTTACTACTTTGTTTTTATTTTTTAATATCCAGTATTGTTCTTTTGTAACAGCTACTGTTTTTTAACCTCTGGAATGCTATCGTCTCCTTCTAGGAGGGTGATCGTTAATAGCTGCAACACAGTTTTGTAACCAATGTAGCTATTTATGTACACGATCAATTTGTAATAAATGTGTTTTTGTTCCATTATACATAGATTACTAGCAACTTCATCTGCATACCATTTTTGATTAATGCTCCGCTCCTATTGGTCGCAGCGTGATGTTTTATAGCCTATATAGCCTTCATCGATAAATGGGCTATCCAACATTAAAAGAATTATTCAATTCGAACAAGTAGTTCCTGAGATTTGCGCGTTCAAACAAACAAACTCTTCAGTTTAATAATATTAGTATAGATATGAGTAACACATGTCCTAAAATTGATTTAAAGTATGACGTCTTTCGATTTAAAAAATCCCTCAAAAAATTGTGTTGGTCCTCCTAACGAACACCCTGTATATTGTTAGGTGCCAGGTGCGTGCATTGCAGATGGGAAGGAATGGAGCAACTAGATCCTATCGCCTTCTAATCTCAAACCATTTTTCCAGCGAGTACACTCAAACCGTCTCCGACGCCTCCGCGCCCGTCGACGAAGCACGCCGCCACCTCAGCACGGTGAATGTCCTGTCTGCAACACAACGCTACCTGTCTCCCGTCTACAGAGACACGCTCTCCGCTGCCTGAAGAGAACAGGGGCTGAGTTGGACGAGGATGTGCCGGATACCAGCTCCGAGGATGGCAGCATTGATGTGGAGGTAAGCTGAGGATTAAGGTACAAGCGCCAGGTTAGGCTGCGGAACTCAGTTTTTTGCAGTTTGCAGGTCAGAATCAGAATCAGTACTTTATTTGCTTTGAATGTAGGTACAGGAAGATGTCGTACATAAATTAATGAAATCAGCTACAGTCTACCTTACGGCGTGCAAATTATTATAAAAATCAGAATTAGAATCAGTGTTGTATGTTGATTAAAATATGATTTGTGACCATAACAAATATGGCTTTATAATAGAATAGAATATACTTTATTGTACACCAAAATTGATACAGAATGGTTTTACAAAAGTTATTTAATTAACAACTTTTGTTGGTTTTACTGAGTTATAATCATCAATACAACCATTTAAGTTCATCCCATTGAATGACTTTTTCATGAAATAATCATTGATTGGTGATTAAATGAATTTCGAGGGTTTTATTGATGATTTGAATGACTATAACTCTGTTACTTCATACGTGTTTCGGTCACAAAACTTATTTTTAACCGACTTAAAAAAAAAGGAGGAGGTTCTCAATTCGGTTGTTTTTTTTTGTGTTTGTTACCTCATATCTTCGTCATTTATGAACCGATTTGAAAAATTCTTATTTTATCTGAATGGATCTACTTCCCGATTGGTCCCATAGAAATTTCATCAAAATCGGTTCAGCAGTTTGGTTTTAAATCAAAATATCTGGAAAAAATATGTCATCCAAGTAAAAGAAATTGCGAAATTTATACTTGACAAGGATTTGTGTGTGATGCGATAACTAAAAAGGGTAAAATAAAAACGTTTTTCCAAAAAAATAAACGACTTCCAAAAAAAAAGCTAAAAAAAGTGGAAAATAACTTTACTTTCGGAAGTCGGTGCCAAAAAGTCAATGAAACAAACCATGGTCACCGACTTCCGAAAGTAAAGTTATTTTCCACTTTTTTTTGTGTTTTTTTGGAAGTCGGTTATTTTTGTTTAACATGAAGCCTGACGCTGTTCTGTAAATTGCAAGAAACCAAGGAAAATTTGAATTTCGCGGGTTACCCTAGCATTTCCCCCTTCCGGTGCAGAATCAAGCAGAAGGCTTGGCTGATGATGAACTTAGAGGTATTCGTCGTCTCTCTGCCTTTTGCCTGTGTTGGTTTGGGCTTCCAGTAGAACCGGATACAGCTGAATACCAGCAAATAAAAATAGTTGATGTTATAAGGAGTAACTTGGCTACTTTTATTTTAGAAAAAAAAATCAGGGTTTCTCTAGTACCATGCAATAAAAAAACCCTTGAAATTGTTAACAAAATCCGATCGGTCGGCGCAGCATGTCTTCTTCTTCCATACTTCTCTATTACTCGTCATCTCAGCAGTCACCTCCTTTCTAGCCATATCATCCTTCACACAGTCCATCGATCGTTTTTTGTCTTCCTCTACTCTTATACCCATCCACATTCATTCTTCTTAAAGTAACGTTATCTTACTTCCAGAACGACGAGCCCACAGGCGGTGGCTTCGGCGCCGAGTACCAATGGTGCGGGGAGTGGCGAGTGAGAGCGACTGCGCTGCAGGATACAGAAGCTAGAGCCGCTACCTGCGTGCGGAGAGCTTCCAACGACCAGGCGCTGGTGAGGAACACACGTAACCTAAGGGTCTTTACTTTGGCCCCTGGGCCTTTTTCTTTTTTGGGTCTTTTAGGGTTTTGTGTCTTTGTCTTTTTTCCTTTTTTTTTTTTTGGGGTTTTTGTCTTTGTCTTTTTTTTCCTTTTTTTTGGGGGGGTTTTGTCTTTGTCTTTTTTTTCTTTTTTTGGGGTTTTTGTCTTTGTCTTTTTTTTTGGGGTTTATGTCTTTGTCTTCCTTTTTTTTTGGGGTTTTTGTCTTTGTCTTTTTTTTTCCTTTTTTTTTGGGTTTTTGTCTTTGTCTTTTTTTTTCCTTTTTTTGGGTTTTTTGTCTTTGACTTTATTTTATTTATTTTACTAGATGTACCCTGCATGCGTTGCAATGCACTTTTCCCTACCTACCTCCTGCCTACCTACTACCTACCTACTACTATGTCAACTTTCTTATTTTTTTCTTTCATAAGAACCTTCTCCTGACAATAACAAACAACAAAAACAGAATTAGCGAAATCGGTCCAGCCGTTCACGTGTGATGCCGTGATCAATGAAAATAGGGATTCATTTTTATATATATAGATAGATAATTATATAGATTATAATTAATTATTATACAAGGTGTAGTTTTGCATCCTCGTCAAAATTCAGGAGGTTGTCATAGAATACGTAAATAATCAATATAAATTACGGTACCTGGTCAATAATAATAAACGTTGCTTTTTTTAGTTTTTTTTAATTTGACACTATTTCAGAATGAAGCCCTTTTCAAAAGAGGAGAATCGCCCGTTTATCGAATAAACGTCTACGTTTGTTTGTGTGTGTGAAAGCGCGGTTATAGGGCTAGTATTAGACGGGCCGCGTTTTAATCCGGGTGGTGTACACTTATCGATGTCCGATATTAAGAAAAAAATTACCTACGCATTTTATTATTGATTCGGGTCGAGAATCATTAGCACAGTTACCTCCTTGAATTTGACGAGGATGCAAAGCAACACCTTGTATAGAGACCTTGTTGGCAACGTACTATATTAATTCGACGTTAAAATCCGTTTCAAAGTTTTGTGTCTATTCACACCGTTTCACAGTACTTATTTATTGTATGTTCTAGGTGGTAGACGGTGACGAGGACACAGAGTTGTACGGTCCCCCGCAGTACTCACCGTCCCGGATAGCACCCGATGTAAGTAACATAACATCACGCCTGGAATCCCCGACGGGTGAGGCAGAGGTGGACCTAATAGCACACCCGCATTTCGCCAGTTATGTTTAAGTCCCATGTAAGGGGCCATCCATAAATTACGTCACATGTTAAGGGGGAGGGAGGGGTTCGACTAAGTGTGACATTGTGTGACAAGGGGTAGGTGGGTCCTACATTTCGTGACGTCACATTTTAAAAATCTAAGTATTGAAAAACTAACTTTGAACTATTAACGAAAAACTTGAAAATATTTCCAACTCCATCTGTACGAACATGCAAAATTGAAAATTATGTGACGTCTCACTACGGAGGGGAAGTCTCACAAATGTGTCCAGCTGTGACAAGGACGGTGGGGGGGGGTCAAATAATCATGTAATTCGTGTGACGTAATTTATGGATGGCCCCTAATAGTGAGCGAGCCTTTGCTTTTGGGTGTAGGCAGAAACTACAGAACGCCACCTGCTACGAACCTTATATAGTATTCTAGTATTATTGCCATCAACCGGGCACATATCCAGATTCCGTGGCTGCTACTGAGAAATTCCTGATATAAAACCCAATAACATTTTGCCCGACCCGGGAGTCGAACCCAGGGCCTCGTGCTCAGCAGCCGCACTTGTGACCAATGAACCTATGAGGCAGTCGTTTTTAATTGTAGTCTTAGAGACCAGAAGCGGAAACTATTAACCTTTTGACCGTCACGGACGCCTATGGACGTCAAATCAAAAAGTGCTCACGACGCCACGGACGGCATAACACGTCTAATTTGCATGCGGTGAAATTGTGGCTTGGCGTGGAGGTACGCGCGTGTGTTTACGCTCTGGCGTTCAAAAGGTTAAAGAACAAATCACTAAATAAATAACCTAGAAAGTTATATTTCTTACTATTTGTTTTTAATCAGCAACAAACACATAAGTAATTTATATGTACATCAGAATTATATAACACGACCCTAATCCACATTATAACGTCCATAAAATACCGAATCCGTTGCATCTGAAAACCAAGCCAAGCCATCAGTATTCTAATCTTTGACAATCCGCCCGTTCAAAAAGCTGTCACATCGCGCCATGTTTTTTTTTTCTACTCGGACCATGTAGGTTGGATAAGGGAATATCTAAGAGTTGTATCAAAAATAATTTCAGTTTTTATAATTTCAGGCCGAATTGACCCCAGTAGAGGAACGCACAGACACGCAGGCGGACAGTCAAGAAGCGCGCGAACAAAGCAGTGAGGTCGACATGAATGTGCGGCCACCCAGTAACAAGAGCAACGGATTGGTTGAAGCTAGCGCTGAAGTAAGTAGTCAAAGTCAAAATTATTTATTTGCGTTAAATGTGGTACAAAAGATGGTAAATATAAGATGTAGTGCAGTGGAAAGAAAATAAAAAAAGGCAAATTAAAAAAAAAAGTCAAAACAAGCAACAACAACAACAAGCAACAGCAACAAGTCAGTTCAAGTAATCAAGTTAGCCTTTTTAAGGAAATTTCCAAATGCCCAGTTGACGCATCCCGTTTTTTTTTTTTTTTTTTCTTTTCTCGATGTGGAAATCCTCAATGGATGTCCTCCGCCCTGGGGAGAGCGGAGGGGTCTGTCGGACTCGTACTGACTAAAACCACACCGGTGTTCCCTCGCACACTTGCGTCGGGGCGCAGCGGGAACTAACGCGACTTCCGCTGCCCCGGACTAGTGCCGGTCCGCTTGGCCTGCGGGCCTCGTCCCAATTGACGCTTCCCGTGACCCCAGGGCTGGCTTTTACCTTGGCCAGAGCCTAAGTGTTGCCATACAACGTGGCAACGCCGCCAGTCTCTTGGGCACATTACCGGCTGACAGCGTTGAGGAGGAGTTTTTTGATGCCCTTTTACAGTTAGTTAATTTTAGTCATTTTAATTATTATAATGTATACAGTTAATGTAAATTAAGACTTCGTCACATCAAAAAAAAAAAAAATAGGCTGATAATTTAATCAGCACTTTTCGAACGTCGAGTTTACAAGAGACAGTCCCCCAAAACGGCCGCCCTTCGAAAGAGAAAGAAAGATAATTTATTTGTCAAACATGCGTTTACAAAAACTGACTAATCAGACATGCAAGGTATTACCCTTCGAGTGTCGTTATGAGCCTACGGGTGCACATAAGAACAAAATGAAGAAATGTCATGTGTACACCCGTAGGCTCATAACTAGTCGGTCACAATTGGCTGGTATTTTTTTAAATTATCAAAATGAAAACATATCACGTCACTGTGAGGCCAGGTCAGTTTAAATTCCTTATATTTATACCAATAAACAGGTAAACTCATAACGAATCCAGGAAGGTATAATTTATATGTTGTTGAACGAATGTTTAGGGACACTCGAAGGGAGTTCTAACATCAAGAAATTACTAAACTACATAATAAAAATCATATCTTAAAAAATGACATTAACTCGAGTAATCACTTTGACTTGTTTATAGATACGGGTGTATGACTTGGAATGGGCAACTGACTTAAACATTCTGACTAACTGACCGACTGAGAGTGCTTGTAAATGGTTAATTTAAAATAACTTGTTTGAGTTTGACCACCACTACACAGTAACTGAGTAATACAATTCTACCGATCGATTGTCCGACTAACGAATTTATGACTTCGGGTATCGACTTTCCAAGATCTACGAATGTCAGCCGGAACCAACGGCCTAACATACATCCTGAGGCAAAGGGGAACTCGGAACGGTATATAACGTTTTGTCACCCATCCATGGTCCGACCTCTGCAAGCGTTGCTTAACCGTGATCGATTCAAAAGCCTCTCATCGTCCTAGAAAACTATGCATTAATTCAGTTTTCTTTGTTCCAGACAAGAATACAAGCACTAAAAGCAAGAATTAAAGACTTGGAGAGAAAGGCTAATGGCGCTGGAGAGGTAAGTCTAAATACATATTTATTTATTTATTTAAAAAATTTGGAAGACTTACAGCTAAATACAATAATAATAAATAACAATATGATAATCTGACAGCCAATTACAGGTCTTCACGTCTAGAGCTTGTCTAGTGTAAATGTACTGTGGAATAAAATATATAAAAGCGCAAGGTCTCTGTCATCACGAAATATCGAAAACCGCTTGACGTATAAAGATAAAATTTGGCAGGGATGTAGTTTATAGTTAGTAGACGTCCGCAAAGAACGGATTTTGTGACAGGGCCGGATTAAGGAGGTTTAAGGGCCCTCGCAAGTTTCTATGAAAGTCCTTCATTTTTTACCCGACTGCGCCAGAAACAGGGTTATGTTTTTCAAGAGTATGTATGTATAGTTGTTTGGCACGCTCTGCGGCCTGAACGGCTCGATGGATTTTAGCTTCAAAGGTGTCGTTACATTCGTATTAATTGTGAAAGTGACACCGAGTATAAACTTTGAATCAGAACACAACATAAGCTGGGAGTACCTCCACGCGGTGAAGGCGGTAAAAATTTGTTTGGCTAATTGTCTGCGAAATCTTTCACATTTGTAAACTAAAAAGCTGGAAATAAAAAAAAAGTAATTGAAAAAACCGACTGGTAAAAAACTTAAGTTAAAAAAAAGTTGGAAGTATTCGGGACCCATTTGAGTTTGAAAATATAAAAATGGAATCGCTCCCGCCTGCTTCCAACTTTTTTAAAATTAAAAATGTGCTTGTTCTTAGCTTTTTAGTTTTTTTTTTTTTTAACTTGAGTTTTTTACCGCAGTCGGGTTTCTTTTTTATTACTTTTTTTGTGCCACAAACTTGAAATTTGGCAGGGAGGTAGTAAAAAATTGGAATTTATAACCTCCTGAATATAAAACTTATTTGAAGCTCATCGCGAACCTAACATTCATAAAAAAAAATATATATTCCCACTTGTGTTTGTTGCAGATGAAATGTCTGATTTGTTTGGAACAATATACATCACCGACTGTGTCGATACAATGCTGGCATGTGTACTGTGAGGTGAGTTGATTTTTTACTATCACGTAATACCATATTATATATACTATAATATTACAGCTGAAGAGTTTGTTTGAACGCGCTAATCTCAGGAACTACTGGTTCGAATTGAAAAATTATTTTAGTGTTGGATAGCCCATTTATCGAGGAAGGCTATAGGCTATATATAACATAACGCTTCGACCAATAGTAGCGGAGAATCCATCAAAAATGTTACGCAGACGAAGTTGCGCAGGTCAGCCAGTTATAAATATTATAAGATATTATACTGTCAATGTTCACGACACACTAGAGGTCGTGGCTAAATAATAACAGCCGCACTAATCGACCTTCAGGATGAGCTGCGCTTGACTAGGTTGGTCCGCGGATGGGTGACCACCCATTACATACCGAGTTTCCGCCGTGCCGTTAAGCCGTAGGTCCCGGCTGTCATTTATTGATCTTTGACAGTCGTTACAGGTAGTCAATGGCGCGAAAGTCTGACAAACAGTCTTAGCAAGGGGTATCGTATTCACAGTACTAACTGGGTTGTGGAGGTCAGATAGGCAGTCGCTCCATGTAAAATACTGGTGTTCAGCTGCATCCGGTTAGACTGGAAGCCGACCCCAACATAGTTGTGAAAAGGCTAGGCAGATGATGATTATATCATTTCTAACACAATCCATCCATCTTCCATCATCTTTGGCTTTAACACAGTTTATAACTAAGTGTTGTTATATTCCAGGTATGCTGGCTCCAATCCCTGCGCGCTAAGAAAATCTGTCCCCAATGCAACGCCATAACGACAGCCCAACATCTACGAAGAATTTATATGTGAATAACAAATATAATAATACGAGCTAATATCAGGATTTGTGCAAAAATCTCATCCTGCAACTTATACAAAGTCATCATCTGCCAAGCCGTTTTCCAACCATGTTGGGGTCGACTTCAAGTCAAGCCGGATGCAGCTGAATACCAGTATTTTATATGGAGCGACTGCCTATCTGACCTCCACAACCCAGTTATGGGGTAATACGGTACCCCTTGGTAAGACTGGTTGTCAGATTTTTTGGTTATACAAGGTGTAATATAATAAACGCCAGATCTCCCCGTTTGGTCTCTTGGACCATGAAACTGAACAACTTTTGTTCTACGAGGTCATGAACTTCGCAAAAATAATTGACTTTCTATAGCCGAACCAATGGCAAGTGACACAATATTTTGGGCACGCCACTGATTTTAACCATATTTTCACCTACCTATGCCTGCGAGTCATAATTTTCAGATGAATAACATTAAAGACTCGCTTACAAACCGTTTGGCAGAATTGACTCCAGTTCAGCATGCATTCTACTAAAAGTAACCTCTTACAGTCTTAACCTTTTAACCGCCACGGTCGACTATAGCCGACAAATGAAAAAGTGTCCAACACGCCACCGTCGGCTATAACCGACAAGAAAACGACATTTTTCAAGTAGTTTTCATCTGTCGCCTATAGCCGACCGTGGCGGTCAAAAGGTATTATTATAAGTATTACTATAAGTTATTTGTCATCTAATCTGCAACAACAGATGTCACACTAATGTTACTTTAATTTGAATAACACGTATTAACCTTTTGAACGCCAGAGCATAAACACACGCGCGTGCACTCCACGCCAAGCCACAATTTCACCGCATCCAAATTAGAAGTGTTATGCCGTCCGTGGCGTCGTGAGCATTTTTTTGATTTGACGTCCATAGGCGTTCGTGGCGGTCAAAAGGTTGATTTAGAAAGAGTTGAGCAAACGTGTGTAGTTCTGTAGTACCACTGTCCCACATTTGATCACTTATGATTAAGCCCCATAAATATAAATAGGTAGCGAGATTTAAAAAATAAACTGTGCACACGAAAAGGGTGTTTTGCTCAAAACATTTGAGTTGAGAAAAGAAAAAGTCTGATAAAATCGTTGGTTTTGTAAATATTAATTTGTATATATTTGTTTGGAAATATCCCATTGGGGTCTTCTTCGATTACATGCCGTTGGGGTGATTAAAAACCCTTGCAATAGGATGGCAACTGTGAAACTATTAGCGCTAGCATAGCTGGTTCCAAGCATCGTCAATGTTTCAAAATAGCTTGATCTCATTGGCCAGATTAAGACCTAGCCTATGGTTGCGCCATCTATAGTTAGCTTTTAAATAATCAAAACAATTAAAAAAAAACCGTTCTTTACTTTTTGACCGCCACGGTCGGCTATAGCCGACAAATGAAAAATACTCTAAAAAATTCACGTCGGGTCTAGCCGACGGTGGCGTCCGAGTTGTGTTCCTGCTGCAGTCGGGTAACGGTAATAATAAGTAGTTTTCATTAAAAAAAAAAAACAACACAGTACTATGATAAATACACTTTATTTATTTGGAATTCTATATTAGTTTTAAATGACATTTTGTTTATAAAACGTACTTAGCACTTGTTCGGTTCGGCACAATTAGTTGAACAGCAAAGTTGACCCGAAGGTAGGTACTAGGTATCGGTAAAATAGGGTGAATTCTGGTACGGGAGGGGGGGGGACTTTGAAGTGTGTTTTCACGTTAACCCATTCGCTGCGGCGGACGCCTTTCGGCGTTTTTTGATTTAATATTTAGGTGCGAAATACGCCCACCGGCGTTTTTTTTAACTGCTTTTAAAAAAGTATAAATTTAGGTACCGTAAAACGGGGTCAACTGGGATGCTACGATGAATAGAGATAACAAAACTTTAAACATAACAAAACAAAACTTTAAAAAAGTTTTTATTGTATTAAACGTTGAAATACGGTACCTAAAATACGGTTTTGCCGCCCGGTAAATGCCGAACCGAACAAGTATCAAGCGCGCTTCACATAAGTTAGGTTTCAGGTAACGTTTCCACTGAGTCGCGACGACCAAATGAACTAATTACAACTTCCTAGCCATTTTTCCAACTATGTCGGGGTCGGCTTCCAGTCTAACCAGACACAGCTGAATACCAGTATGTTACATGGAGTGACTGCCTATCTGACCTCCATAGCCCGGTAACTAAGTAGCATAAACATAGCATCACGCCTGAAATCTATGAAGGGTTAGGCAGAGGTGTACCTGATAGTAGGTAAACCCACCCAGCCAGGTAGGTCAGGCCAGGTAGGGCTTTGCATTCTCGCTTGTTGACAGTCGAGATACTTGACTTGTCTAAAAGATGTTTTGTTCCAGTCACTCACAGTGGAATCGGTGTCTATAGTCCTTCCACAGTATTTTGTCTCTGATTATGCATTCAAGGTTTAGTTTTGCACCCTCGTCAAAATTCAGGAGGTTGTCATATAATTCAATATAAATTACGGTACCTGGTCAATAATAATAAACGCTGCTTTATGTAGTTGTTTTAATTTGACACTATTTCAGAATGAAGCCCTTTTATCGAATAAACGTCTGCGTTTGTTTGTGTGTGTGAAAGCGTGGTTATAGGGCTAGTATAAGACGGGCCGCGTTTTAATACGAGTGGTGTACACTTACCGATTTCCGATATTGAGATATAAAAATTACCTACCCATTTTATTATTGATTCGGGTCGAGAATCATTAGCATAGTTACCTCCTTAAATTTGACGAAGATGCAAAGCAACACCTTGTATTTATTCTTATTTTCGTTGATTTTATTATTATATATGTTTAGTTATGTTAATGGAGAAGTTTCATGGTGTTGATAGCGCTATATTTAACTACATGAAATTAAAATACGGGGTGGAAGGGACATCGACGCGAAAACGGTAACCACGTACTCAAAACATCATGCTGAACCCCTGCACATCGAAATTATTCATCGATAATTTACAAAAACAGCCGTTTCCTACAAAAGTAGCAATACCTACACGGTCAAAATATGGAACAGCTGTTTTTTTTTGTATTAGGTACAGATGAAAAATTTCTATGTGAGAATATCTTTCTATACCCCTCGTATAGAAAGATATACCGAGTGCGTGATAATAATCGATTTAGATGTTTTTAATGGTTCTTTCACATTTTTGTTTCTTCTAATGTAAATTATTAACTTTTTGAATGCCAGAGCATAAACACGCGCATGCCCTCCACGCCAAGCCACAATTTCACCGCATACAAATTACACGTGTTATGCCGTCCGTGGCGTCGTGAGCACTTTTTGATTTGACGTCCATAGGCGTCCGTGGCGGTCAAAAGGTTAAACTTAATAATAAAAAAATGGAAACTTCTCTTATCTGTAGGTTTGCATCACAGACAGAATCAAATTAATCATTATTCCAAGCGCAATAAGGTCGCTGTCGTAGAATGTCGTTTGGTTTTGTTCAAAGTTAAAATATCTGACAAAGTACTAGTAATAAATAATTGATATGATGTATGATATGCCTTCTATGAAGATGTACAATAATAACGGTTATTGTTAGCTTTAGGAGCAATTACTATGTAAATAAAATTATTATTTTTTTCTATGAATTTTGTGGCGTTTTATTTTCTAACTACCCTCCCTCTGCCACCGATTTTGTCCGCGGCGAAGAAATATGGCCTATGACCCTCGGCACCAGTGTAGCTTTACATCAGTGAAATACGGTTAGATTACTTACTACATCGAAAGTTACATACTTTAACCTCTTTTTAATACATAATGTTTTCCCCGCATGCCTGAGAGATATTTCTCGACGGTATGTAAAGCCAAGTCAGAGGCCCATGGGCGGCATAAAAACTCTGACTCCAGTTTAGGCACTGACCACACGATGAAGAAGAAGAATGTTTTCCCAATTGTTTGTCCTTTTATTTTAGTATTAGCGGCCCGTCCTGGGTTCGTTGACGGGACGGGATGAAACGGGATAAAATGGGACAGGACGGGATAAAACGGGGTAGGACGGGATAGGACAAAATGAAACGAGATAGGACGGTATAAGACGGGATAGGACTGGATAAAACGGGATAGGATGGTATAGGGCGGGACAAAACGGGATAGAACGGAATGAAACAGGATAGGATACGATAGGACGGGAAAAAACGGGATAGGATGGGATAAAACTGGATGAAACGGGATAGGACAGGATAAGACGGGATAAAACGGTTCAAAACGGGATAGTACGGGATAAAAAGCGATAGGATGGGATAAAACGGGATAGGACGGGACAAAACTTGATAGCACGGCATAGGGCGGGATAAAACGGGACAGCACGTGACAAAACGGGATATTACATGAAAAATATATGACGGCGTAAGCGATGGCTGAGCGATAGCGCCGTTGTCATTAGGGTTCGGTGGTACCGGGTTCATGATGAAATGTTAAAATAATAGTTTCGGTTTCGGTACACAAAAATCACAGTTTATTATTTAACACAAATTTACATTAAATAACACTAACAAATAATCTCCACAAAATGGGCAAACCGACAGTTTCGTTCTGAAGGAGTGACTTGGTCCGCGTCTCGATGCGAAGTGTCCGTTCGACAATCCCCACTTTCCAAAACGACTCTGTCCACGTGCCGCCATTACAAAATAACGTCACGGCGTTTGCCCCACAACTACACTAATCAATTGAGCAACTTTTACTAAAATGATATCGTTATCCACGATATATAAATTAAGTAAATCACGCAGTGATTATGTGGAATTTGCACGATACAGGGCGAGAGTGAAAACCGAGACTGCTCGCATGATCAGTACCGCAACCGCGTGCAAGGGCTCCTGGCGAAGGAACCACGATCGTTTTGGGAGTATATTAGGTCTAGGAATGGCGATTCGAATCAGTGGAAGTTAATTAAGGACGGACGGGTATTATCGGATTCCGAATGTGCCAATGAGTTCGCTGGGTTTTTTCAGTCGGTGTACAATCCGGAACCTTACGAGCTGAGTGTGGTGGCGGCGGGTGCGTCGCTGGGCGCGCGGGTGCACCTAGCGAGCGTGGGTCGCGCTGACGTACAGCGCGCACTTGCACGCTTGCCGCCTAAGCGCTCAGCCGGGCCGGATGGTATTCGGCGTACATTTTTAGGGATTGCCGTGGGGAGTAAAGCCGTTGCTACACTTGTTCAACGTCTGTATCAAGGCTGCAACTTTTCCTGAGCGCTGGAAACTTACTCGGGTGGTGCCCGTGCCTAAAAGGTAGTAAAGAAGATTATAGACCTGTAGCGGTATTATGTACTCCAGCTAAACTGAGTCGACCATTCACGGTAACCTGTATCCACAGATTAGCGCTCTGATGTCCGACGCTCAGCATGGTTTCCGGCCTGGGCGAGGGACAACGGGCAACTTACTGCATCTTATGACACAAATAATACCGACGGTGGATGCGGGTCAACAGGTAGATGTTGCCTACTTCGATTTCAGGAAGGCTTTTGACACAGTAGATAACGACGTCCTTTTGGCTAAATTAGCTGGTGTAGGCTGTACACCTCACACATTGTCATTTTTCGCCTGCTATTTAAGAGACCGCTGTCAGTACGTCGACTGCAGTGGGCAGCTCTCTGAGCCCTATTTCACGAGATCAGGAGTCAGTCAGGGCAGTAATTTAGGGCCTTTTCTCTTTATCTTAACAACCAACGACCTGCCGAGAGTAGTCAATAAATCCACTCCATTATTATTTGGTTTTGTAGTTTCGGAGCCTATTCAATCCAAACAAACAAATCTTTCCTCTTTATAGTATTAGTATAGATATCCGTATATATGTTTATTTACATTTATAGTATTTTATATATCCTTCTAGTTTATCTTAGTATTAATTAAAATTAATTTCATATAACACACCTACCGCTGTTTGTCTCTGCATCACCCAAAGGTTGACCGGTAGAAAATGTCTATGGCTTTAAGTCCGCCTCAGTACATTGTACTTGAAGTGTTAAATAAATAAATAAAGCTGTTACCAAGTATTCAGTACAGTAAAATCTCTTTATTCGCGGGGTATATGTTTCGTAAATATGCCGCTAATACAGATACCCGTGAATATGAAATGGTAATTTATATGGGATTGTAAGGGATACGTTCCTAGGCGAAAAAATAAAACACAAATATATAAAAAATCAATTTAATTGAAGTTTTTGACCATATCGATAAATTATTATCTTCAGGTTTAGGCAATGGTTTAAAGAATGTTGTATTTTTTTCTTGCTTGGCAGTTTTTAAAAGCTCCTTCAATTCAGACTGATACTAAGCAAGTGACATTAGGAATTTGCCTCTTAAAAACAAGACTTCGTTCCATAGACCGATCAATTTTCATAGAGAAATCACAAAGCTCATTTGCCATTCTTAAACCTTCACTAAGTTTTTTTTTTTAAATTAAATGTCACGTTTCCAGTGCATGTTGATGCCTCTTCTTCAATGGGCTGTGAATTTAACATTACCTCCAAATCTTATTAGCCGATGCGTTTACAAAGGATACCGAATGCTTTTTATTAATATGTATGTACCGATATACCATTTAGATCCGCGAATGAAGGAATCTTTAGCCGCGAATATAGGAATTGGCTCGCATTTTTTATTGCGCGAATAGTGAAAACGCGAATGAAGGAATCGCGAATAAGGATCATTCTGAACCAGCCACATAGAAAATTTTCACCAGTTTGAAAAAAAAAACAGCTGTTTCCTACAAACTTTTTAAATGTTATACCCATACCATTTTCTACTTTTATCTGACCAGAGAGAATTTGACTGCTGAGATGACGACCTCGCTAGAGTATATATGTTCTGTGGATGACGAGTAATAGAGAAGTATGGAAGAAGACATGCTGCGCCGACCACTAATAAATTGAGATAGGCCAAAGATGATATGCTAGAGAAACATAAATACTCATAAAATGTCAAAGAAACTAGTACATTTTAAACTTATACACTATCTATTCGCTTGACGTAACAAAAACAACAAAAGGCTGTAATATACAGGGTGGCGCGACAATACGACAATAAATTAAACTGCGTGTATCTCGTGACGTTCCCAGTCTGCGTACAAAAATTCTTTGGAATATATCCATTAGTTTGATCACAGGACATTATTTTTCATATTCGGAATTTTCTACATGATGTAGATTGATAGGCTATCACTGACAGGTTAACGACCCCCGCATCGGTATAAACGGGTTAGTCCCTGAGTACCCCGATCCCTGAGGAACCCGAATTCTATAAATATGATTACATTTCTTTCTTTTGTTTTTTCTATTGTTTTCAACTTGTACGGTCGACATAAAAAGTGCTTAAATGTAAATGTGTTTAAAATATACGTACATAAGACGAAAGTAATTTATTTGAAAGAAGATCGGAATTTTGGGGCACTTTTAATTTCAAACGCGTTCATCAATTAAACTATGTACATTATATGAAGCAATTACGGGGCTTTTCTTTCCATGTAATATCTTTTTTAATAAGCTGCACAAAGTAAATAAAGAAGAAACAAATATTTTGCTTAAGCTGAACATCTAAACGAAGTCATTTGCAACATCAAAACGTAAAAATAGTCATGTCCCATCAAATCTAAGCCATTTGCGGTAAGACTCCTCCTATCTTTGGAAACCCAAGAGTTCTTTGCTTCTAAGCCAGCCTCTTCTTCGATTTGTGTTATGAAATGAATTATTACCTGCTGTTATTAAAAATGTAAAGTACGAACGTAACTATTTTTTTTGGAGATTGTAGCTCAACTTGCAACATTCAAAACCATGTGGTCTTTCATAACAGAAAATCTTATAAATATGTATTGTCACTTCTCTGTCTTGATCAATTAAATTCTTGATGTGTGGTTTTGGTGTGAATAGTTGTGCATTTTATTCTTGTTTACCAGTCATAGTAGTAGTTTAGTTCGTTTTTTTCGTGGTATATAACACGAGAAACATACTGTCAAGGTGTGCAGAGATGATAGAGGCTAATATTGTAATGCCATAGCTTACAGTTGCAAAGATTGATATAGCAAGCTACGATACGGCACAAGACAAATTGCGGTTCAAAGCGGAACCCATCACCATAAAGAAGCGCAGAAGTATTCTCAACGAAAAAGCTATCGCAAAACTGACAAAAGCCAGATTGACAAAGACATATTGCATTAACTAAGTTTTTAGAAGACTTTAGCAAAATTGTCTTCATAACGCCTAAAAAGACTGATTAAATTTGTTAATATTTTGTTTTAAATATATATTTTTAGTAAACTTTATTCTACCCTTTATTTTATTCGTTAGACATAAATTTTACTTTTTTAAATATTTCTTAAGACAACATAAAAAAAAACATTTAAAAATAAATAAAATAGAATCGGGAACAGGGTCGAAGCAAGCGGTCAAGGCTCCAGAGAGAGGAACCTCCTAACAATACGAGCCGTGTCCAGGAGTACCGCTTTCTTAATCAAGCCCTTAATCCAGCTGCCAACGCGACACAGCAAGAACAACCAAGATATTTAATTATTGCTTACCTATCTATCTTGGCTCTCACGAGGTTCTCGTCATGCGGTTGATGTCAACAATAACTGCGCGCCGCTCTGATCAATCCATCACCACTATATCAGGCTTATTGATTACAATAGTCCTGTCAGTGATGATGGATTGATCCTAGTACAGTGTTAAATTGCCATTTTCGAGAATTGGGTCGGGCACCTGTAGTGGGAACTATAGTGCGGCACTTCTGTTTTTGCGTATTTTTTTAATTATGTTAACATTGAAACATGTTAATGTTCCATGTAGGGTAGGTATTTTGATTTTCGGTATTGAAAACGCAACTATTGTGATAATAATTAAAACCTGTGATTGTTCTACGAGACTCTATATAAAATAATAATAATATTCTCTAATTATAATATTTACCTTAACCAAGCAATACTTACGTAAAAAAAAAATATTTAACATTTCATCTGCTGACGGTACTTTTAAGCTAAACTGACTTTTGATTGTCTTTCTCAAGACAAAAATAAATCGGGGTACTCCGGTACGGGTGCCTCGGGGATCGGGGTACTCAGGGACTAACCCGTATAAACACTTAATACATGTTGACAACTTGCTATTTCAAAAACCTTTGCCAAAGTTCCAGAAATGTTATGTTCATAAATGTTCAATGTTATTTCCAGACGCGAATTAGTGCAAATTATACCCTAAGGCTAGTAAACCAATTTTTATAAATGGTGTTGTATTTCGTTAACAGTTTTATGCTGTTTAGTTGGTTTGAAAAAAATTCCTTTCGATGCTAGGTGTTTTTTTGATGGTTTAAAAATATTCCTATGAACTGGTATTAACAGTGTTTTCATTAATGTCGTATTGTCGGCGCCACCCTGTTTGACTGATTTCAAGATCCTTGATGAACTTTTATTTATTTATTTGGTACACCAACAGCATTACATACTAAACATTTATAGGAGACAATAAAAAAAAAATATAAAAGTACTGGTATGTATGCCTATTACAGGTATACGCAGCATTCGCCATAGTGACAACAACATAAAGTTGTCTAATACTAATATACATGACATACATCTTACAAAGTGAATACAATATTATAAATTTTACTTAAAACTAAATGAAATTAATTATCATGAACTTTTCCAAAAGATAACAGTTTATTTAATCGTTTGTCTCCGCACTGACCAAGGTTTCTACTCCATCACCACCGTCAGGCTGGAATATTAAAAAAAAATCGTTAATATTTACATCATAATATTGTAGAACTTCACGCCTGTAATACCCGAAATGTTAGGCAGAGGTGTACAGCCACGAGCAATGAAATGTAGACATAGTAAAATTCAAAAGCGATTTCCTCGTGAGGTAACGGTTTCTACTTCGAGATAAGACCTTTTTGGAAATAGAATGGATTCCAAAATGCTATGCTCATTAAAATATGAACTTATGAGGGTTGTATACTTTATTAAATCATTAAATTATTTAACTTATTTACAAATCTAATATTAGATCTAAAATAAGAATAAAAATATGTACAATTTATTATGGGGCGCCAAAAAATTCGTCCACATCGTTGTATACTTACATATATCGCTCGTTTGCGACAAGGATGACATAACTCAAAAATTTAGATTTGTCGATGTTGTTTGTAGTTGAATATAAAATTAAGGAAAGCAAGTATTAATTTAAGTAACGAAATACGTAAAATAAATCTTTAATCGTTTGATAAAAAGTTACTCTATGCAAAAAAATATTGGCAATATACTGAAAATATTTTTAAAACTTAAAAAAAAAGCTATCCTGTATTTCTTATTTTTCGAGTTATGTCATTATTGTTGCAAACAAACGATTATTATGATTTTAGTGACTCTGTAAAGCCAAATTTGTTACGGTCGCGAATCATATTTTAATCAACATACAGCCTGACACTGACTGCCTGAATTTCGCGGGTTACCATGACGCATTCACCTTAAATGACTAATTCGGAGCCTCCTCTATCCAACGCCTGGTAAGGCAAATCCCTGGGCAGATTTTAAAGAGAGCTCTTGGGTTCCCAGAGTTTTTTTTTATGGGACAAGCCCGCCACGCCCAAACCACTGTAACTCCTAGAAGCCAAAATCAACAGTGGCGACCACAAGAAAAGTGCCGAGACGATGACGCTCGACGAAGTCCTGAGATACAATTTAGCTGTCTTGGATCCCGCAACGAATTTAATCAGAAAAGAACAGCGGAGGAGTAGGAAAAACATAATTTCTATGTCCCTCCATATCAGCAGGAGACAGAACAAAACGGCTCAATTCTGGGCTGAAACAATGAGGGATTTTCTTTTTAAACTCTTCCCTAGTCGCTGGATAGATGGCGCTGAACTTGGTAAGTTACTGCAAGGAACGGAACGTCACATCTCACTTGGATGTACATAATTTTAATTTTTAAACGAAAGTGTCAGTCAACGAGCATAATATTATATTGTGTCGTGACGTAATGTTTTTTTTCCAAGCGTTTTGGCTTTGGCACCTAGTAACGTAGTCAGTTCAACGCCATCTACAGAGTTCTTGGAAACTATGTTATTTTTTAAATACTCTAAAAGAAAACCTCTCATTTAGATTGCCATCGACACGTTAAGAACCAGGCCAATAGGCACAAAGGTTCTCGAAGAGCTTTGCTCCGTATGAGGCAGTTGAAGATACTCACTTGCATGTCAGCCACCGTCAACGGCTTATCATCTTCTCTTATCACAGTCTCTCCATCCAGCTTTTTCAGGTTCGGCAATCTTCGCGCGGCTTCGGATCGCCAAACGTCTAGCTCGCACGCGTCGTATAGAGGGTTACCGACGAACAGCAGGTCTTCTAAGTGCGGCAGTTCCTGTAAGATCATACCGGAAAAAAACTTTTTGACAAAAAAGTAACCGACTTCCAGAAAATAAAAACACAAAAAAGTGGAAAATAACTTTACTTTCGGAAGTCGGTGACTACTGCTTGTTTCATTGACTTTTTTGCTACCGACTTCCGAAACTAAAGTTATTATTTTCACTGTTTTAGTGTTATTTTTTGGAAGTCGGTTACTTTTTTGTCAAATTTTTTATTTTACCCTTTTAGTTATTCCTCAAACCCTGTCATACAGGTTTTCCTAGTTCAGGGGTTGAGACCGCACTGATATAATGTATGTATGTATATTGAAGAAATAAATTTATTTATTATTAAGTTATGGTCTCACACAAATCCTTGTCATCAAGTATCTAACACGAAATTGTGAATTGGATGACATATTTTTTCCAGATATTTTGATTTAGAAACCAAACTACTCAACCAATTTCGATGAAATTTCTATGGGACCAATCGGGGAGTATATGCTATCACATAAAAAAGATTTTTTCAAATCGGTTCATAAATGACGGAGTTGTAAAAATAAAATAAAAATACTTTATTTCAAAACTTGATCCATATGATTTTAGTGATACACACTACTTATAGCTATGTTAGTAACAAATGTAATAAAGATTATAAAGTATAATAAGTTATGAGGTAACAAACATTTAAAAAAAATTACCGAATTGAGAATATCCTCCTTTTTTTGAAGTCGATTAAAAAGAGATTGACCTATGCGCCCTGTCCTGTATACTTGTATAGCTATAAAAGGTGTTGGCAGTACTAGGCTTGTTTTTCTCGAAGGTCTCGTCTCGTCAGTTAAGTACAGAAGGCCTTGATCTGGCTTAGGCGCGGACTCCACTAAACCGGAGTGGAGTAGAGATGTTATAGAAGGAGCGTTGAAAACCACTCGGGCTTAGTTGCTCGGCATTTTTGCTGAACTGGTTTTTGCGAACCGGAATAATACTAAAACATTCCTGCACTGACAGATCATGGTAATCCACCTGGGTCTATTTGGCGCAGCCGTGAGGCACACAGACACACAGTGTTACATACTTTGTGTGTGTGTGTATTTTCTTTCTTCTTTTCTATTACTAGAGAATTTAGACATCAAACAAGTATAGGGTCCTTTATTTTTAACACTTTCGGTACTAAGCACCCAGCATATGGACCGAAATAATAATTCGTCCGTGTGCCCACAACCCGCCTCCCGAGTCGTCGTTCTAAGTCATGATATGACTTGTGCTTAAAGATAAACATAAAAAAGTAAATTTTTTAATTAAAATTAAAAATTTTTGCTTAAAAAGTAAAAACGAATTATTTGAACTTACCAACGAAAGTCTTAATTACCTGCAGCTTATTAAACTCGCTCCACTCTTTGACGAGGTTGTTGCTCATGTACAAGACCTTCAGACTCCTCAGCACGTGGATGCCCTTCAGCTTCTCTATCAGGTTGTAAGATATCCATAACTCCTCCAGACAGTCGCCCAGCGGTTCCTGGAAGAAGCTGCTCCTGAATACTGCCTATACAAGGTGGGAGGGACACCAACGCTAAAACCGTCACCACGTATTCAGTACTTCATTTTGAACACAGGACTATCATGAAACGGAATCACTTTTAAACTACATCACCTAGTAAACATCCACTCTGTATGTGTAATTTACCTTATTTTTTGGACAAGCGCTACACACACACACTCCCACGTCCATAACACACTACAAACATACTCTCACTTCATTCACTACTCTCAACACTATCACAAAACACCCCAAACACCTCCCACACATAATCATCAAACATTTGCCCTTCAACAATTCACTTTCAGACTCTCACATTTTTAAAGTTCAAAAATGCACCCACTTGACACAGTCCACTGGCACGTCTGCCACAATAGAATTACATAAGCATACCCTATAGCCGCGCACTGTCCCCTAAGATACAGGCCTAGCCTAGTTTTAGGGGATAGGGTTGAGCCTATTGTACTTATCTATCTAATGCTAAATTAACAACTCTAATCTGTATACAGTGCAATGTACTTGATCTTTGTGGTAATAATTAACAATTTATTTATTATTATTATAACACACCCACATAGATTTTTTTTACGGTAATTTAAAAAAAAGAACAGCTGTTCCATACATTTAAAATTCATCATCTTCCTGCTCTTGTCCCATTCTACTCGGGGTCGTCGCAACACGTTTTCTTCTTCCATTCTCCTCTATCAGACGTCACGGCATCATTTACTTCTTTCTCTTTCATATCATTCATATTTTAAATTACTAATGAAAAATTTCGGTGTTCGGGTGTTCAGAATGATGTAGTGAGTACGTGGTAACCGTATTTGGGGCAGGTGTCCTTCCACCTTATGTAAGTATGTAATTTTTTTTTTGGGACAAGCCCGCCACGCTCTTCCCAAACCACTGCAACTCCTGAAAGCCATAATCAACAGTGGCGCCTACAAAAAAGCGCCGAGACGATGAAGCTCAACGAAGTCCCAGAGAAAGAATTTAACTGTCTTGGATCCCGCAACGAGTTTAATCAGAAAAGAATAGCGGAGGAGTAGGAAATACATCATTTCCACTTGCATTTTCTTTTTCAATACGTATGTCAGTTAGGAAATAGTCAACATAGTTATTTCAGGCTGGCCGCAGGCTAATTAAGCCTGTTCTAATTAAAAAAACGCTTATTGTGCTACCCTACAATATTTATAACTCTAAAAACGCCGAAATAAACACGTTTCTTGTATGACTCCCTTTCATTCAAAACTTTACTTTTTAATTTGTTGTTTTAACGGTAATAGTACAACAGTAACCCACTGTCAACATTTCAAATGTGTTGCGTTGCGGTTCTTAAAGGTGTGTCAACCTATTGCGGCTCACAAGATAGAGCCCCGTGACAGATTGATGGACAGCTGAGCCTTATTAATGGAGCCCTGTTGGCACGTTGGTTACGAAAAAAAAATTGGAGAATCAGAATCAGTAATTTATTTGCTTTGAATGTAGGTACAGGTATAAGATGTCGTACATAAATTAATGAGCTCAGCTACAGTCTACCTTACGGCGTGCAAATTATTATAAAACATTAAAATAATCAAAATAATGTCACAAAACAAAATAGAAATTAAAGTGAACGTACATAAGTTTGAAATGTAAAAATTGAGGATCTCACCATTCCAGTAAAAGATTTGATATAATTTCTGCCCAGCGACAACACTCGAAGTTTCTTAAAAGTGTTTAATCCCGTGACTTTCTCAATCATATTTGTAGATAAACTCAATTTCCTGTGAAGAAAAATATTCATCTCAATGTTTCGCACAAAGGAGGAAATGGTTTTTTCTACTTTGATGTTTTTCCCGAATGTTAGGCAGAGCTAGGTGATCTATTTATAGTACATCCACATTTTGTCGGTTATGTTTCAAGTCCCATTTAGTAGCGTCCGTGATTCGGATGCTACTTCTTGCCAGTTTGCCAGCAACCGGTCAAATCCAGACTCCGTAACGTGGCTGCTACTGAGGAATTACTGATGGAAAACCCCAACATCACGGCAATACCCGGGAATTGACATTACTACAAGATATGTTTAACCTATTCTTAGCACGGTTCACATTCTAATCAATGTACGATACAATACCATAATATTATACCATGATTGCATGGTAGAAATTGTATAATACAAAGCTGCAATGTTCAAATTGAATTGCGCGGGTCATTCGAGAGCGCGGGAACCGACCATATCGGACACATTAGTGACACTTGACATTATATGTTGCCAGAAAATAAAATTTAGAGAGTTTTGTTCCAAGACTTATGTCTAAGCAATTTAGTTACTTTCCCTGGATATCGCCACCATAGTCACCATTAGTGTAATAGTTATAAATATAAATAATCAACATCTGCTGTAGGTAGTCTTACTGTATGTTTCCAATGGCGAAGTATTAAAGTAATACATGTTGAAATGTCTTTGTCTCTCTTTTCCTTTTAAAAACTTTTATCTCATCACCATCAGTCAACATAATTTTATGTGAATGCTTCGCCAGTGGAAAAGCACAGTTACAAGAAACAAATGAATAAAATAATGAACCCAGATGCAAAACGTGTTCAAAAATTAAACAATCATTCAATAATTATTGATACCTATTAATTTGACAATGGTAAAAATGTCGTGAGAAAGGTTTTGAGAATGACTGTGGATGTGGATCTCTTTAAGAAGAAGAGGATAGGAAGACAAAACGATAGATGGGCTGTGTGAGGGCTCATTTCCGGAGACGCGGCGCGCCGCGTGGCGCTTTGTGAGGCGCGGTCCGCTTTCAATTCAAACATAAGGCGATGTATGAGAGCGTTTACGGAGAAGTGACCTTACGCGCGTTTGCTTGAAATGCAGCGTTGCCCGCCACGTCACTCGCAGCGGTGGACGCGGCGTTCAACGCGGTGCGTCACACTCGCATATACGAACATACGGCAGTGCCCGAAAATCGTTCGTTTTCTTTCGTTTGTCTCACTTTTGCAATATTCCATATAACAAACTGTTGCCAGACCATACGACAAGTAGGTAATCGAGAAGATTGAAAGAAGAAGACGACATGGTGAGCCGACCTCAAATTGAGATAAGGACGGGAGGATGATGACGATGATGATGTTGATGATTCTACTTACTCGCAATTTGTCAAGGCGGCAAGAGTACTGTCCATTTTTTCTATAGATGGCCATTGAAACATAAGGCTGACTTCTGTAGCTGTTTCTGCTTTTTCACCAGACTTGTCTTCCCATTTCTTTATAGCTTCTTTAATAGTCGTAGCTTTGGCCATTTTAAGGAAGATTTATTTTTATTTCATACTCTATCGTTTCAAGTTTCCCTTGGATACTTTCATTATTGATAAAACAAGGTGATGCCTCATTAATTAATAGTATAGAATTGATATGAAGATACTAAGACTATCAAATTATTATTTTAATTAAAATTGTGTTTTTTTTTACAAAATAGTAAAATAAACTTAAATATTTTTCGAAAATAGTTTTCTAGTTATTTAGCCAAGTGTTGCCACACATAAAAATTTTCAACAAGGCAAACCCCAAGATTGGTTTTTACTCTAATGTCACGAAATGGCGTCATTTCTTAGTTGTAAAACCACACCTTGTTGGATTTCTCCTTAATTTGAGTATATTTCGTAGCCATTTTATTCATTTGTTCATATTTTCGGGAAAATCTTTTTCGGTAAGTGTCATTTTATTTGACATTTCTTAAAAACGCCATACTTTTTTTATTTTTTTCTTTTTCGGCTTCTTTTTTTTAATTAAAAAAAACAAACGCCAATCTATTCTCGGACGGCTGAAAAGTTGAGTTTTCGATGGTAAATGTGGTTTTATTTTACATTATTTACGTTATAATTCTTCATAATCCTTGTCAATGAGCAGTTTTCAGATTTATACAAGGGCTACTTGACTGAGAAATCAATACGGTAATATCTAATAACTTTTTTGCTGTGTGTCCGACGCCATAGTCTAGGGTTTTCTTTTTATAAAAAGTTATTTTTGACAATTTTAGATTCCCGCTTTTTCATTATTATTTGAATGTATTTTGATAATTTTGTTATATTTTGCATAATTTCATTCGTATTTTACTTTGTATCGTAAAATAGCAAATCTTGTGAGCATAATTGCGTCGTGAAATATAACCTGTAGTCGTTTCGCAATAAAACAGTGCGTTAGTGTTTGCGGCATACTCAAACAAGAATTATTCGTGAAAAAATTAGTTTTACAGGATATCACCTAGGTTTGTTTAGATCCCCTTGTGTAGTTGATGCTATTACGTAAATCAAACGCCAAAAATGCCGAAAATGGTTTCTAATACACTTGGATAGTACGTATTGTCAGAAATCAATGTTTTAATTTCCAGATAGTGCAATATTCACGATGTCGCAAGAGCCTGAAAGATACGTGAATGTAGTGCCGACATCCCGTGTAAAGATTAAGGTAAGTATCGTAAACATTCCTGTGATTAATGGAACTATACATCAATAAAACGTCAAAAATAGCTATGGTGAAAGTAATTTTATCTAGTGGTCAAAAGTAGATTAAATCTTTTAATAGCTGATGCTTAGTTGTTTACTAGTAAAAACTATATGTTTCTGTACACTTTTACTACTATGTAGTTGACAACCACAATTCTATAAGTAAAAATAATGCATAATTTGCTCTAACAAAACACAGGCATGTGCCCTGTAAATTACAAACTGAAATCAAATAAAACCATTACAAATCTGTCATATATGGGTTTATAAGGCATTTTAACAAGGCCAAAAGATTTTGTAACAACCATCTTAATCATTTTAAGAAAAAATTAAAAGGTGTTTAGTGTGAATTTTAATACATGTCCTTTTGATGTATGCTGTCTAGTGACAAAACTGTTAAAAAACTGTTCCCTAAGTACCAATAAGTGTTAAACGCATTTGAGTTTGTTTAAGTGACAAAAACCGGCACTAGAGGCCTATTCCTAGTACGTACCACAGTTTGTATAAACTCAACAAAGTTAGGAAATAAAATTCTTAACAATTTATGAATGCTCCCGACACCGGCGGACCACAATTTAGATATTTTTAAATGTTTTTTATTTTAAGAAATATTCAAAAATTTAATTAATGTGCAGAAAAAATAAATAAAAGAATATAAAATATTACAGAAAGAAATAATACAAGATGATGATGACGCGATTCACTGCCGCCTCTGTTGGAAGGGGTTCGCCAGTGAAGTGGCGCTCAGGAACCATGCCCGTATGGAGCATATTGATGCGTATGATAGCGGAGACCCTGCCGTCTGGACACAGTACAATGATAAGCAGCTGGTGAGTTAGATAAACTTATGACACGTGACTTAGGCCTGTAATATTCAACAATACGCATTATCAGATTGCTTTGAGAATACAGTCAAAATGTTATAACGACACCGAGGGTACCACTCATATTTGGTCGGTATAAACCGATGATGTTTTCAAGGTACAACGTAATTTCTACCTATGATTTTGGTCAATATAACCGGAATGTTGTTCTAAATGATGTCATCGTCAACAGTTTTAACTGTAGCTTTGAAGCCATTTAATTAGTTGAATTAAGCTTTAAGTAGAGTTAAATTTTTAAAATATGACTGGTATATTTCCACATCCAAAGCATGTGTTCTGCGCACGGGATGGTGCTAAGGAAGAGAGTATAAATATATAAGTTGGCTGTCTTCAGCAGGCAAGGCAATGCTTTTTCAGCGTTTATTTATTTATTTATTGGAAACTCAACAACTTATTATTAATATGACATTTAAGTGAAATTTCACCCCACTATCAATGAACAGCACAATACAGTTGCGACAAAGTAACTAGCATCTTAAAGTCTGCATACACTGAACATGGACAGCGAGATGATGACAATTTTCTCTTAAGCCAATAACAGAGTTTCACGGCGTTGACAAGGCTAGGCTAACTAGAAAGTGGCTAAAAGAAAGAAATTAATACGGTGCAAAGTAATGTGGGATTGTTGACACATTGTTAACAAATCTTAGTCAACATATTTATTGCTTATTAATCTGTTTTTATATACCTATATCTGATGAATTTATTGCTACTATTGTTAAATAATGTAATTGATTTTTAGGTCACTTAATGTTATTAATCTATTTTAAACGTAAATTATTTAAATTTTAAGAAATTGAAATATCAATTTTCTACACAAACCATAAATGGTGCATGTTGTGGTAGCCTGTAAGTGATTGTTGCACTTGTAAAAGTATTAATAAGGTATTGATTGTAAATGTTTAGTGTAAACAATTGTTGGCCAATTAGAAACAAATAAATAAACATATTTAAGTGATTCCACGGATATAATGCTTGCTGTCTTGCAATCACTTTGAAAACGTTTTGCATTCTAAAATATATATTTGTCTACAGGATAACAACCTAAGCTTCTAGCTAATGTTATCCATCATTTTTACAGCGGATAGAAATTCATTTTCACTGCCTCCTTGGGTACCACCAGGTCGCAAGCGCGAATGATGAGCATGAGGTTCTGTGTCCGATTCCCGGGTCGGGCAATGTGTTATTGGGTTTTTTAATCAGAAATTTCTCAGTAGCAGTCACGAGTCTGGATGTGGTGGCAATAGGCTTGCTTCTGGCAAAATGTGAGTGTTCTATTGGGGTCACCTCTGCCTAACCATCCAGGGATTACGGGCGTTAAGTTATAATGTTAAGAGTTTCATTTTTAACCCCCAACCAAAAAAAGGGTTGTTATTAGTTTGAAGTGTGTATCTGTCTGTGGCATCATAGCTCTAGAATGGATGAATCGATTTTGGTTAAATTTTTTTTCGTTTGTGTTTAATGCCCTCGGTAATACTAAAGCCAAAACCTCCGGCCTAGCCGATTCTTCTTCGATAACTCTGGTCACTCCATAAATACCGACATTAACTTTCCAGTCGAAACCAAAATCCCAGTCCGAAGACAACATAATAAAGATCAAGACGGAACAGATTCTCTCCGAGATGGAACCCACAAGTGTGATGGCGCTCGCCTCCAACGACGTCAGCTACATCATTATTAAGGCCGACGAGAGCAACGACGTCAAGAGGAAGCGGATTGACAGAGTCTTGAAGAAGGACCGAGAAGACAAGCATGGCATGAAGAAGGAGAAAGAGTCGGAGCCTATTACGTGAGTATACAGGGTGTAGTTTTGCATCCTCGTCAAATTCAAGGAGGTAACTGTGATTAATGTGTCAACTGTGACTAATGATTCTCGACCCGAATCAATAATAAAATGGGTAGGTAATCTATACTAGTCTATAATAGTATTATAAATGCGAAAGTTTGGATGGATGGATGTTTGTTACTCAATCACGCCAGAACGGCTGAACGGATCTGGATAAAATTTGGCACAGAGATGGTTTATAGTTTGGATTAGCACATAGGCTTTTTATCCCGGTAAGAAGATCCCGTGGGTCAATTATTGAACACCACGCGAGCGAAGCCGCTGGCATTAGCTAGTTTTTTTAATAATTTTTTCTTAATATCGGAAATCGGTAAGCGTACCCCCACCCGTATAAAACGCGGCCCGTCTAATACTAGCCCTATCACCGCGCTTTCACACACACAAGCAAACGCAGACGTTTATTCGATTAACGAGGATTCTCCTCTTTTGAGAAGGGCTTCATTCTGAATTAGTGTCAAACTAAAAAAAGCAACGTTTATTATTATTGACCAGGTACCGTAATTTATGTTGATTATTTACGTCTTCTATGACAACCTCCTGAATTTTGACGAGGATGCACCTTGTAGAAGTATCTATGTCCGACTGGATGTACCTGACTACACTGTAGCCACAGCCAAAGGCCTACAAGCCGGGGCCAAAGGCAAATTATAACCAGAGATTGGAATAGGTAGAGTATTTGCCTAAACCTCAAGGAACTAAGTATTATGTAGATAATACAACCCTCTAATTCATAGGTTCCCAAAGGAGGCGGTACCGCCCCCTAGTGGGCGCTGGAGCTTTCATGGGGGCGGTAGCGGGTCGAATGGGAAATGGGAGGCGTTATGAAATTCCTCTATTTTCATGAAAAATTATTATCTAGTCATCTAAAATGTTTATCTTATAACTGTTATAACTATTTTGTAAAAGGGGACTAATAAAAAAAAAATATTTTTGTGTGGTTTTTACAGATAATTGGTTGTAATTTATTGTCAAACTTAATTAAATTAAAGAATTAAATGTTTATTTATTATATTTTATCTCCCAAAGTTAATTTTATTCATAAAATGTTGACCACTTTTCTGACATAAAAACTCTTTGCTTAGATTTAATTTAATGAGAGGTTTTCTTTTTGAGTATTAAAAAAAAAAACTTAGTTTCCACGAACTCTGTAGATGGCGTTGAACTGACTACGTTATTAGGTGCCAAAGCCAAAACGCTTGGAAAAAAAACATTGCGTCACGACACAATATATTATGCTCGTTGACTGACACTTTCGTTTAAAAATTAAAATTATGTACATCCAAGTGAGATGATGTGACGTTCCGTTCCTTGCAGTAACTTACCAAGTTCAGCGCCATCTATCCAGCGACTAGGGAAGAGTTTAAAAAGAAAATCCCTCATTTAAAAGAGTACCGTTCGTTTTAGACGGAGCATCTTGATAAACCGTGCGTTTTACCTTATTAAAAAGAAACTCGTGCGTTTTACATTACAATAACGCACAAGTACGTAATGAGATACAATACGATATTGAAATTGGTGAAATAAATAAATAAAAACGTTTATTTCAATTACAATAGGCATTTAGATACATGTAATTGGAGATCACCTTTTAAGCAAGGAATTGCTTGTATTAGGAGATTCCGCACTTCCACTTTTCATTTTTATGCAATTGAAAATGTAGACAATGTAAACAAAAAATAAAATAAAAAATAAAAGGGTAGCTTAAAAATTATACAATCAATTCTGAAACTTAATGAGCGTTATGTAGAAAAAGGCCAGATCGCGCGTGTACGTGTGGAATGTGTATCATGAGTGGGTGTGTGAGTGAGTGTGGGTGTGTGTGTGAAAGTGAGGTTGTGTGGTGTGTGAGATAATAAGCAATGCTTAGTTCACTATTTCCCAAATTGTATCCTGTCTGTTTAATTGTCACGCTTTCATGCTTAGACGAAGCGTATGTACAAAATAAGAGACCCTTTACGAGCAAATGTGTTATAAAAATGATTTTACACCCATAAATAGTCTTTACCCAGCAATAATTTTGGCGCAGAGTTATTTAGTTTGATGTACAGAATGCTCGGTTGACGGCTTCGTGAAGGGTCCGTTTACACTTTGTATGTATATAATTTTTTTTTTCCATTTCCAGCGGCCCCTTCGAATGCCTCCAGGCCTCGACCCTCGTGGCCGACGGGACCTGCCACCAGATATTTTTCTCTTGCTGCGAGTACTCCATACACTACCGCGACGAGCACACGCGCCGCCGGAAGGGGCTGAGGTGTCAAGTGTGTGAGAAGCCCCTGGCGTGCAGCGGAGAGGAGGTACCCGCGCCTTTCGCCTGTGAGGTCAGTCAGGGTTAAGGGTCCTAGATTTGTCATCAGCATCATCCTCCCGCCCTTGTCCCATTCCACTCGGGGTCGGCGCAACACGTTTTCTTCTTCCATTCTCCCCTGTCAGACGTCACGGCATCATTTACTCCTTTCTCTTTCATATCATTCCTCACACGATCCATCCATCTTTTCTTTGGCCTTCCTCTCCCTCTCCATTTTTAATTATGTATGCAGTATTATTAATCACGGTGCGTATAACAAAAAACATTTATTTAAATTTTTTGTCTGTCTGTGTGTCGATGTCGGTCTGTCTGTTTGTTCCGTAATCTCCGAGGAGGCTGGACCGATTTTGACGGGACTTTTACTGGCAGTGTTATAAGGAGTAACTTAAGTACTTTTATTTTAGAAAAGGATTAGGCTTCCGTGAAAAAAAAAATTGTTATCAAAATCCGATCCAAATAGGGTAGAAATATTTTTATAATTATTTCACGTGGACGAAGTTCGCGGGCGTAAGCTAGATTCGAAAATTAAATAAAATAACGGATAAGCAGACTAAAATATTCAAACCTTTATAAAAAGTCAAGTGATTAAATGTATTAATTTGTCGCAGGTGTGCGGCATGGGTTACCAGACGAACAAGGAGTTGTCTGAACACACTGCGATCGCTCACGTCAAGCTAAAACCCTTCGAGTGCAGCGTCTGCCACAAGAGATTTACACAACATGTAAGTACTCCGAAATGATTGTACGTAAATTCGTATGTTAGGTACATCTTTCCATAAATATTGCCACAAAGAAAAAAAAATTTTTTAATCATATAAAAATGTCAGATTCCAAATTCAAATGTAATATCTTTCTTATTTTGAACTGTAACAGTATTTATGGCCAGACTGTGTATTAATTTTGAATTCTAATTTGTTAAATAGTATACGCCCGAATAGGTAATTTTTTGAGTTAGCATAACCTAACAATAAGACCTACTGTATCACCAAAAATCACACTAATAAATACTTTGACTTGACTTGCCTCCGAAATAATGAAAACGTCCAAAGACCAAAATACTAGTACATTTTGGTATTGGCCTTGTATGTCCCACTGCTGGGCAAAGGCCTCTCCCATATCCGTCCAGATACTCATCGCCTGCGCCACCTCGAACCAGTCTTCGTGATACGCGTCTAGTTCATCTCGCCATCTAAGAAAGAGGCCGGCCTCGGCGGCGCCGTCCACTCTCAGGCACCCATCGTGTTGAGATATTTTCCCAGCAATGACATTTTGGTCATCGGTTTTATTTGATCCGGGTAAAGGCACACGATATAAATCGTCTAGAGTTCTAGACCATAGGTTTGGTTCGGACAGCTCTCTTATAGCAACCAATCTCTAGCCAAGACTACTAGACTAGCCAAGATTTGTTATAGAATCAGAATCGGAAATCCATGACATCAAATGTTGTGTTTGCGCGTACACTTGTGGAATTACTAATTAAATGTTATGCAAAATACACACATCAAAAGTATCTAGGGATCAACATATATTTTTGCAATAACTTTTCTCCTGATTGATATTAATTAAAATTTTCTTTAAGGATTCATCAAATAAAGTGTTTTCGTTTGTCACAGTAACGATAAACCAAGTCACCTTTGCATTAATAAAGAAATTTGCCATTTTCCTAATAAAGGGATTTTTGACATTTGAACCACTAACATTAAAGTTCGAAAAAAAGACTGAAATAACAGTTTTCTTTAAAATTTTATTGGGTAACTTAAACAATTAATAATCCGTGTTTCTACCGCGAACACTAACAACACAAGAACATCGGTTTGGCATACTCAAAATGAGTTCATCCAAATCACGCTGTGGAATGGCCGCCCATGTTCGTTGCAACAACAAAAAAAGGTCTTCTTGCGACTGGATACCCTCCATATTCGGCAGAGCTCTTCTCTGTAGCATATCCCATGCATGCTCAATCGGGTTCAAGTCTGGCGACTGAGCAGGCCAGGGCAGGACATTGATGTTAGCTGCGGCGAGAGTCTGTCTTACAACTCTTGCGGTGTGCGGTCGTGCATTATCATGCATTAACTGAAATAAGGGACCGATTTGCACTTGTAGAGGAACGATGACGTCTGATACAATCGTCTCAGCATAAATTTGAGCGTTGAGGTTGCCTCTGATCCAAATCAACTCAGTTCTTCCGCCGATCCAAATACCCGCCCATACCATGATGGTTCCACCACTATAAGGATGGACTTCCTGGCAGGATTTTAATCGCTGTTGGCGTCCAGGGGTTCTCCAGTGTCGTATACGTCTTGTATCCGGTCTCATACCAAAACGAGACTCATCAGAAAAGCACACGAAACGCCATTGTTCTTCTGCCCAATTTCTGTGTTCAAGAGCCCATTGATATCGAATCCTACGATTGTGCATTGCTATAGGTGGTACCCGTAGCGGTCTTCGGGAATGAAGGTTCACTTCATGCAAGCGGTTTCTGACTGTTTGGTCGCTAATTAAGTTCCCTGAAGAGTGATGAAGCCTCACGGCTAACATCATGGCGGTTATTGTTGGAGCTCTTCGAGTTAAGATTTGAATGTATCGGTCTTGTCTCCGTGTGGTGCAGCGATACCGTCCTCCATGGCGCTCAGCCACGGTACCAGTGCTTCGGTAACGTGTCCAAAGTCGACTGATAACACTCTGACTTGTATTCAGAGCTAAAGCCACAGTACGTTGCCGGGAACCAGCTTCTATCATTCCCACGGCTCTGAGCATTTCTTCCCTGCTTAAATGACGTCGCCGCTCCATAATAACGTTGGTTTTAATCAGTAGTAGGGAAACAGTAGCACTAATAATGTCTTCAATGCGTTGTATGTTTTTATAGGGAAAATATTGACAGCTTATTTTCATCTTTTACTCGAATTTGATTGAGAGTTCCTGATTCAAATTATGAAATGCACCAAAAAGGATCCATATAAATTTATAAAATCATAAAGGGGAATGCCCACCCTCCATAGTGTCCTAGGCCCAAGATGGACATCAAATATTACTATAAAAATTGAGTGTTTTAAAATCTTAATAGTATTGGATATCTAAAAAATATATTCAAATTGACGCCACTATTTTAGAAATATTAAAAAAATTAAGTTACTTTTCTATGTGAAAAAGTGTGGCACTGTGAGATAATAATTCAAGAACTTTTCTTTTTTCAATCCTTTATTATGAATATAATGGGGGAGGTGTTCCTAATATATTTTTATCCAATTGTAGTTGTTATATATAAAAAAAACACATTTGCTATTTTAAATATCTATATTCTCTTCATTGTCATATACAATTAGCAAATCATCTAAAAATGGCGCAGGAGGGCATATATTTGATTCGTATCTTGCCCAACCTATATACCAAAGCACAGTCATGGTATGTGCACAACAACCTACCGTGCGTTTTCCTATTATACAATTACAATAATATGCATCAATTGCCTCTCTGCCAGCATTATTATTATTTATTTTAATGTACACAAAATATACCTTACGGCTTATATGTCTGCTTTGTATTTTGGCACGCAAAAGCCAGCAGTTTTCATTAACTAATTCGCTTGGTAGGTTGCTATTTTGCTCTCTACATATTTCAATACTATACATACCGTTGGCTCTAATATGTTCTCCATAATATGATCTAGCTTGTTTTATTTGGTAGGTACCACATGAAATTAATATTAATTCATTCATTGTTAATTGAGGAAAGTCATTTAAATTGTGAGAGCCAACGGTAATATTAGCAAATTGAGCCCTCCTGCGATTTAAATGATATTCATTTACATAATCTGCTAAAGTATTATGCATATACATTCTTTGATTAATTATTGTTAATATTTGAGCAGCATCAGGTCTATCTAGGATCCTAGGATGAAACCTATTAATTAATGCTGCACCTACTGCAAAATCTTGCATAAAATGAGTAGATGCCCGATTAAAAAATTCTTGCCGAAACAATTTAAATGCTTGTTTAAATATACCATTGACGACCTCAACCACCCAGCGGCAAATGGTGACTTTTCTGGAGTTATTAGCGTCAATTGTGGATAATTGTGATTCACCTTCCTCAAGTGATGCTGGAACTTTAACAGAGTACCCACATTCTGTTAGAAGTGGTATTGCGTCCCTAAAACCTCGGTCTAATATAAATACATCACCAGGTTCAAAGTATCTCCTCATTGGTGCATTTTGTGAATTAAATTCATTTCTAAGGATCTCGGCATCTGATGTTGTTGCCGGATAGGGCCCCATCACATCTAATATATATCCATCACAACAAGTTATAATAAATGGTTTCATTAAATTCCTAAACTTGTGAAGAGAGTATGTTTGTTTTTGATATTTATAATTTGAGCTTTTCTGGATATAAACATAAGTTCCATCCATGATTACAATTGGTTTAACTTGATTTGTGCTTCCAAATAATCCATTAGGAATGATTAAATTCCTCTGAGCAATGTTGTCTCTACTAATGTGCTGTAGACCTAGGTTTTGTGGTACAAAATCTTGAGTAAGAAGTTCTCTGGCATTATTCATTAGTCTTTCCAAAGTACTTCTAGGTATCTTAAATAGTGTAGAAAGTCTTTGATCTGAATCACCAGTCCTTAGTTTTGTTAAATAAGCTGCCAGTCCAGTAGGTCCTCTGTGGCTACTATTTAGCCGAGGAACTTCATCCAATATTCGTCTAAATTGATGTTTAGACATACCAAGCCAATAATAAACTAAATGATCATCGCTGTCTTCAATATTTTCAAAATCAATATTATTACCTATCTGATTTTTTAGCAATGATAGCAAATCTTCAATGAATGCTGCGGTGAAGTTGTGGTTTCCATTTTCTACAATTAGACTATCCCATGTAGAATTTCTAAGGTGAAAATTACAAATACGGCAGTTTTGAGGAACATAAAAAGATAAATCACATAACAATCTCACGCGAATTGATGTAGGAACATGCATTCTTTCAGTTCCATGGCAGTCCGGAAAAATACAACGTCTTTCTGTATTTGCAGCCCTTGTGTAACTTGGTAGAATTATTTCTGATTCAGTAGTCGCATGCGAAGACGTTGATGCAGATTCTTGTCCAAAATGAACAGCGGCCCTGTCAGCTCTCTGCCAGCAAGGATGACAGATGCGACTTGATGATGAAACCTAAAAAGTATATTATATTATTATAAACTGAATAAAAACAACAGTAATAAATATGTATATTTTATCATACATTTGTGAAGTATTTGAAACTTGCCTCTCGAGGTTGAATCCATTCCATAATTACAGTTCTAATGAGAGTTTCGCAATCTGTATCTGTTCTTAATAAGTGACTTCTTATCCGTCTAATAGACCGTTCACAATTAATGCAGCTGTTTTGACGTATAGATCCTTCCGGTTCTTGAGGAGCAAGGCTAGCATTTATTACCAACCAGCAGTTGTGGCAAACAAGAGTATCTCTTGACACCTAAAACAATATTATTATCGGTAAATAATTGGAGGATGATGTAGGTATGTAATAACAAAATCATTTTATGGTTTGTATATTTACCTGCTGTGGTGCAACCCACTGCTGTATAACGCTTATTTCTTCGGGTTCCAATGTGTGATTTTGTATCTCGGTCAGGTTAAAACCACAATTCACACAATGTTCTTCAGACATTGTATAAAACGTTATAGATCGGTATACAAAATCGAATGCAGCCGTGATCCTTGATTCCAGAGCCAAAGTTGTGGTTGAAGGTGAGAACAAAATCCATAAAACAAAGCGAAAGTCGTTGGTAAAAATTCGAATCAAGTCCATATAGCAAAGCCAGGTCGTAGTAAAAGAAATCGAAGAAAAATCAAAACACATCAACATTGAGCGTATGCAACAAGCGAAGTGTCAGAGTCAGATTGAATTCAGTGTTGTCACTATCACGAAAAAATAATAACATTAAATCGATTACTTTTTATAGAACCGATAATCGATATTTTTATCTTTTAGATTTTTTACGAGTACACATTAGTTTTTATTTTCATACACGTTTTCTTTCTTTTAGTTAGTGTTTGATTATAATACCAGTAAAGTCCCGTGGGTATACCGTTGAGGTTATTGAATTTATTTTTAAATCGATTCAAATCGATTTAAAAATATAATTATACTCAAAATATAATTTTGATGCTGGCAATATTTGGCCAGCGTCAAAATCAAAAAACTTATTGTATTTTTTCAATAGAGTTACTTTTATTAACGAATTGTTGTAGATTGTAGTGGCGCTCATTTGGAAGAAAGTAAATACATATTTTTTTATGGCACAATTAATGCATTACGTATTTTTTCTGTATTCTAATGTCCACTGAGGGCCTGAAATGGGCAATTTCCTTTATTACACAGCCACATCTCAATCTCAAGAAATCCGCATAAAAATGCTTGATCCCTAGACACTTTTGATGTGTGTATTATGTAGTTTTAATTTCGCGATAAAGACCCAGGTCTGGATGCAGGATGTAGCACCGCCCTCCCAACCATCGCATCTGTTTCGCGGAAATAAAACTACATAATTTTGAATAACATTTTTTTATTACCAGCCATTTTGGGTTAGCTCGTTCCATCGTCGACCTCATCTCTGTCCTCAGGACAAGATTGTTATCAAGAGAAGGCCTTCATAAAAAAAAAAAATTACTAAAGTTGTTTTTTCTTCATCTCCAGGGCGGAGTCCTACAACACATGCGAATGCACACTGGCGACCGTCCCTTCCCCTGCACATTCTGCCCCAAAGCCTTCACCCAGAAGTCAGGCCTCGACCAACATCTCCGGATACACACCAAAGTCAAACCTTACCGATGTGTCGTCTGCAGCAAGACATTCTGCCAGTCCGTGCACTTGAAGCAACACATGCGAACACATACCAATGTGGCTCCTTTCCAATGTGGGATCTGTGATAAACGATTCAAGCAGAGCAGTCATCTCAACTATCATTTGAAGAACCATAATCCTGCGGTGATGTCGGAACAGCAGAGAGCCAAGTACGCAGAGCTGATCGGTCTGATGAATAGTCAGGTGTTGGAGCAGGAGGCTATCGTGCAGGTGGATGCCGAGGTGGACAGCGAGTGGTGTGTAGCTGTTAGTGACAGTTGACAGTGATTGTGGACAGTGACAGTGATAAGTGTTGGTAGAGTTGCCAGCCTATTGGTTACATTTCGGGGAGTGTGCTTTGGAATTACACAAACTACCCCATCCTACCATCGGACGAGCAGAGATACGGCGAAGCGTCACCGTAATATCCACAGACCCGAACAATGCGCTATGCTTCCACATATATTGTGCGAACGGCCAGTCTGTGGAACTTACTGGTGGCTTCTCTGTTTCCTAATCATTATAATCTGGATCTATTCAAGGTTCGAGTGAATCGGTTTCTTCTAGGCGCGCGTGCTCCACCTTAGGCCGCGTCATCGCTTCACATCAGGCGAGTTGCGGCCAAACGCAAGCCCATTTAGAATAAAATAAACTTACTGAAAGTGAATGTTCAAGATGTTTGTCTCATACAAAGACATTAAAAAAAAAAAAAAAAAAATTTATTCAGGACCAAACATTTTGTACATTTTATACACCCACCAAGCTGCGTAACAGTTTGTCGGCGGGATTAGTGCTCGTCTTAATAGTAATATTCCAATAGTAATATAAATGGGGACGTCCAGTAATTACTTGAGGAAGTTTTAGCGATTTTTCGACCCCCACTTTAAAGGGCTCCTTTAAAGTGGTGGGTCGAAAAAATCGCCAAAATGAGATGTCGTGAGAGGACGACCCCTTACTGCTTAGTAACAAGTCGTTCTGTCTAGTGTTATACGCCCGTTTGTCAGGTAGCATTCGTGTGTCAAAATAGAAAATGTTCGGGATGAAATTTTTCTACATATATGGAAATGGCCGAAGCGCCAGGACAGCCCGTGGAATTCAAATTTTCTTACGTTTTTTTTTGCAATTTGTCAGTCAGTGTCAGGCTGTATGTTGATCAATCTTATTTATGAAATAGTCATTTATTTATTTATTTGGTACACCAACAGCAATTTGGATGCGGTGAAATTGTGGCTTGGCGTGGAGGGCACGCGCGTGTGGCGTTCAAAAGGTTAATAACCATACAACTTTACACTGACCTTCTTTGATCTCATGGAGAGGCAGGTCACCAGCACCTGCCTTCCTGAATGTCACCATTGGCCTGAAAAAGTTTCACTAGGTTATATAAACTGATTATAGTTCCTTACTTGATAGTAATTGTTAAGGGAAACATAAATGTTTTGTGTAATAAGCAGTGATAGTCTAGTGGTGTCCGTTGGAATGCCAAGTCATAGGTCTCGAGTTGCAACCCTGTACACGCAAAATGATTTTATTTTGCCCTTTTTAGCTATCGCATCACGCACAAATCCTTAATAACCGGCCAAAAACTTCTTTGTGTGGGGCTTCAGAATGATGTACTGAATTCATGGTTACCGTTTTAGCTTCGGCGTCTCGGGATATTTTTGAATGTGGCAGAGTGTATGGGAGTGTGTGTAAATTTTAAGTGCCTGAATTACAATATGAGCTAACTTATTTAAATGAAATGTAACCTTCCACCTGTATATTTCGGATAAAATGTGTATTTGAGAATGGTTACAAATATTACTGGATAGTAATTGTATGCATGTTTTTTTTGACGTGACAACGTCTTATAATTCGATGGAGCCGGCTGCACGCACGAAAAAACATGACTCATGCGGCGTTACCTCGCTCTGAGGCGTTCCATTTAAGGCTTGAAGATAAAATTAAAATTTTCTTTTGAAAAATGAAACCATTTCATCAGTATTTTCTTATGACGTTGTCACGTTCAACTATCATCAGTAAACCAACTTTACAGACAACCGATTTTTTTTAAATGAATTTCATAACCTACCACTAAACTAAAGGGAAACTTAACTTACAACTATGTATATGTACAAACATAACGTGGGTGTACTATTAGGTTCACCTCAGCCTAAATCTTAGGGGATTACAAATTGGGCCAGATTATATGAAATACTAGCGACCCGCCCCGGCTTCGCACGGGTGCAATGTAGATACTAATGTTTTCTCTACTATAATATGCATGTAAACATATAAACCGTCCCCTTGAATCACTCTATCTATTAAAAAAAACCGCATCAAAATCCGTTGCGTAGTTTTAAAGATCTAAGCATAGGTACATACGGACAGACAGACAGCGGGAAGCGACTTTGTTTTATACTATGTAATGATTAGTGATAGAAAAAGCAATAAACATAGCGTGATTGTATTGATCATTAGATAAGGCACACTAATTTATAGTACTCGTATTTACTTAGGTACTCGAAATATAATTTCAATAAATTAATTTTTAGGACATTTTGTTTTTTTATTTTTCCATGTGACTATCTGGCCTCATTATGTCTTCTCTGAAGGTAATAATGAGGCCATATCACGAATACCATACACTCGTATCTATAGTCAAGTTATAGTAATTACTTGTGCAATTTTTTTTATGCAATAAACAAGAATTTAAATGAATTAAGAACCGTCAAAGAAAGCAAAGCTAAGATTTTTGACTTTTTACAGTTGTGACTTTACGTAAATACCAAACTACCTACATATTAAAAATCGTATCTTAACAAAATGACTTTTACTCAAGTAAACACTTTGACTTGTTTATAAAATTACGGGAGGTAGATTTTAAAATACAAAATAACTCGTCTCACATAGACTATTTTCATAACTTTAAGAATTTATTCATATCTATGGATGATACTGATTGTGCTTATGCAAACAATTTTACTAAAATCCTATAGGATAATTTGTATTTTAAACAAAAATCGACGTATTGACGTTACGTTTTCCTCTGCATGGACCATCACCATTATCAACACCCACAGCCGGTGATGAGCGATAAGCTAGGAGAGCCAGCAATTAGTTGACGAGCAACAAATACATTTTAATATTTCCGAGCGATAGACGGTACGAGACTCGTTATTTACTTCGTAACAAGTCTGTCTGTGTAGTGAGTGTCATACACCCGCTTGCCAGGTAGGTAGTATTCGTGTGTCAAAATCTATATTACACATTATAATAAAATTGTAATAGGCCGATTTCTGTAAATTGAAAATATTGAAAAAAAAATATTGGGGGTCTTCTTTATTACAGTAATAGAAGCAAAACAACAGCTTTATTAATTTTTGTCTATCTGTCTGTATGTTTTAACCACTGCATGGATTTGAACGCAGTTTTCACCGCTCTACTGCTAGACGCCTAAATTTAAATATAGGCCACATTTTACCCTAAGATTTTACTTCAGCACGTGTAGCATGACCACCGTAGACTCGCAGTTTTGTCGACGGATTATTAGAGAGATTGACAGCAGAACTTTTTCAATAATCTGTCATTTCCGTCGACAAAACCCGTTTCTACGGTGTACATGCTACACGTGCAGGAAATGATCTTTTTTTTTCTAAGTACCAGACGTACAAAGTCGCGGGCATAGGCTAGTAAGGTCAAAATCGAAAATATTGGACCCTCTCGCACGATTTCCAGGAATTTGATTCGGGCTATGCTTGGAGTCTCTCTCATCGAACAAGGAGATTCGACAGAGAACCAGATTAGTCGACATATGTAGCTCACAGAATAGGTAAGCTGAAGCAACGGGCCGGCTATGTGATATTAGCCGTAGAACCGATGACAGTTGGGATAGACGTGTTCTTGAGTGGAGACCGCGAATCGGCAAGCTTAAGGTAGGACGCCCTCAGGCTCGGTGGAGCGACAAACTTCATAGGGTGGCTCGTAGCAACTGGATGAGAGTTGCCGAAAATCGAGTTGAGTGGCGTGCGATTGAAGATGCCTACGTCCAGCAGTGGCCTGCTGTAGGCTGATGATGATGATGTGGTCGACTTTTCCCATTTTGATAGGCACTTGTACATATTTTATTATTATTTTAGATCTATTTGTAGTTTGTAAATGATGTACAGTCATATTGAAATAAAAATAATCAGATATCATGATAAGTCGGTCTGGGTGGCTGTGGTAGATTTCAGGTAATAACGTGTAGGTACACAAATAGTAAATGGCCAATGTACTTTGGCAGAGGGGTAAGCCCAGCTAAGTCATCTCTATAGCTTAAATGTTAAAAAATGTCAATGGCACAAGTTTAGCGATACGAAACGCAATCAAATATGACAGTGACATTCTCAGAGTATAAAATATAAATGTTCTGTGGTGACATCATAGAACTGTCATTGACAGCCAAGGCTAATCCAAATTATCCAAAGACCCAAAGAGTCAGACCTGTTTGCAGGGCTGGTCACTGCCGTACAAGTGACCAGATTTCGGTAAAACATTTAGAAAGGCGCCATCTGGTATCGTCTGCGCAAAATAATGAGTACATTTAATTGACAATAGATGGTTCTTTCATCAACCAATCAATTACAAACAAATATCATTAGAATAATGGAAATCTATAAATTATTTTTATGTATAGTGATGAGTATCAACCATTAAGATTTTAATAATTTAAAAAAAATATATAATCTTGATCAAAGATTTTTTTATTTGTTCTATAATTATTTTTTGGTCTCGCAACAACAACGGTGCCAACACTGTCAAAGAAATTTGAATTTGTATTTTCACAATGGCGAGTACATACAATTTGCGTGTTTTGTAGTTACTATCTTTCGTCCAGTTTATGTGTTTTCTGCTGTTGACTTGCGTTGATTTGAGTGTTTACTCATCCCCTGTGAAGTGTTTTCGGTGAATTAGTGAGCGAGTTGAGCTTTGCTCTTCTGTTTCATCTGTACGCCTAACTTGCGAAAAGACGCTATTATTTAGTATTATTTGCGATAAAGACATGAAGAAGAATCGCAACAACCGTTTAAATACACTAGCTGTTCCTACTTACTTTTAGCACAAATATATTTCAATAAACATAAATAAATATGATTTTTATTTCATTCCAGGTTGCCTACTAAGTACTTTCCAAATGTACATAATATTGTTCTGTTCCGTTAGAGAAATCCGTGTTGTATTTCCATATTTCAATAAATAATTATTTGCTACAGATGAATAACAAGTTTGTAAAGTACTTTGTAGGCATGAACAAATACCCCTAGGTTTAAATAGAATATCTATAAAAACAGTAGGTAAACTGGTGTTAAAGTGTGTGTGTGAGGTATGTAGGTATATACCTATACATGCAGACGATAGGTTTAGGCGGACGATACCAGATGGCGCTTCAAATATCGTTTGAAGGTTGCAGAAAAAAAACGAAGTGGGTTCTCTATTCCAAATCTATATTACTATACTCTATGCCTGTTTGTTTCTACTGGTTACTCTTTCTCAAACAATAACCTCAAAAAAGCTCATCATTTCTTAGAACTATGTACCTGGGAAATATCTGCTGCCTCTGCATTCATAACCAAAAACACCCAATGGAAAAAACGATTACACACGGAAATAAAATGTTTCTATTGTTTCTATGGACTTTTCTCGATTTTCAAAATTTCTCGACTGCTATGATAGGTAACGAAACCGGAGTTTTACTAGTAGATTTGTTCGATTAATACCTTTCTAAATAGCATATAAAACGAGCATGTCCGCTTTTGAGGCGAAATTATACACTGTGCGCTGAACGCTCACAAATAGTGTTGCCAGGTGTCCCGATTTGCGCGGGACGTCCCGATTTTCAGGGGTCTAGGCACGTGTCCCGATTTGTACCTGATCGGGACCCTAAATGTCCCAATTAATCAAAATTTGGTCTGAGAGGCGAAACCGTTTGACACTCGAGCATGTGAAAGCAGAAATTCAAATTAAAACCAACTTTAATATGACATACAATGCAATGAATTTTATTATGTTATACTATACATTACTATGTTATAAAAAACAAGGCCATTCTAAAGGCGGCAAATTCCAATAAAAAATATAATTTTAATAAAAACAAATAATTTACATTAATACTTAGGTACTTTATTCTTCTGAAGTGCGTCAATTACATTTAAAGTACGATTTTATTTTATAATTTCTACTAGTCTAGCAAGACTGATTACTTGTTATGTAAGATTAAATATACTTAAAACCCCTTGTTTTTTTTTGTTTACTGTCCCGATCTGCAACCCTAAATCCCGATTTTTTTGGCCTCATGTACCGATTTACAACAAATCGGACCTTGCAACACTACTCACAAACACAGAGTACATTATAATAATAGAATAGAGTGGTCAGTCGCCTTGGCAGTAAAGCGCCATCTATTGATAATTTTAGGAACTACAACCGGCTATGTATATACGTATAGGTAGCGAGTATAGTATACCTCTCCTATAGTTTGTTCCTTTGCAAAAAATTATAATTATATCCTGGATTCATCTACGTTTCCTCAAACTGATGTGAGAGTAATAGTAAATTATCAGTGCAGAGAAAACGTAGATGAATACAGGTTATAAGGGGGTAACAATAAAACTCATTGTAGAGTAGACAAAGTATATTTATTTGTGTCTCTTTTTATAATATTCAATACATAATTTTTTGACAACATCGTTATCTGAATTTTCTGTTCTGGTGCCATTTAATAATAAATTCACATCACGACACCAGTTATGTATGAAAAATTTAGAACAAAATTCAAATAAAAAATCTATCAATTCTTTTCTGTGGTCTGGGCAAGTCAAAAAGTTAAAATCAACTACCGTGTACAAAATTGTTTTCATGTAACTTTTGATGCGAGGTAAATCACTCTTTTTTTTTTAAATCGATGTAAGAACATCTTGTATGGCAGAAAACAGCTTTAGAGTATTTTCGGAAGGGTAGGTGAGTGATTTGAATGAAGACTACTCTCTTTTACTTATGTATTCATTCAGTTCTGTTTTATCATTATTAAATATAATTCCCTTACATTTGTTGCAATTTCTGAATACTTTTGTTTTGCCTTTTTTATTACATAACCGGTTACGTAGCTAAGCTGGCTAATAATTTTAGGATTTCTGCTTTTGTGACTAAAATCTATAATTTCACAATTTATGTCATCAAAATCAATATCACTGATTTCTGTTATAAGATTAATGTCTTCTTTTGTCAGTAAGCAATCCATAGATTGAAAAATTTTGCAATCATCTTCTTCACAATTTGACCCTACAGAATGATGACTTGACAAATTATTAATCAGTAAACTTGCGAATGCTGACTCAAAGCCTGATGGTGTTGGAGATATATTTCTATAACCATGAGAATGTATAGATCCAAAAAAATTCTCCAGTGGATCTTGATTTAAGTGTCACATCCAGAATGATTTAATGTTATACTCTTTAAATAATTTATCTTTCAACAATTCAATACCTTCCAGCGTACGTAACCAGTTAGTTACTGATGGCACACTACCTTCTTTTCCCTCTTTACTGACGAATTTAATACATTTTAATATCTTTTTTGCTCTTGCCCATACTTTGCTATGTTCAGAATTTGGCGTGACTGCTCTTAAAAGTAATTTACCGCTCCTTTTTTTCGAGTTGTCATAACTGCCATTCATCGAATCGAAAAGTTCGTCGAAAAACAGCAAGACGTCGGCGGTATCTCTGCACTCCCCAGGAATTTTTTTTTTCTGAAAAATTAGAAATAAAATTAATTGTAGAAATATGACTTTTAAGATACACTTTGAAGATGACCAAAAGCAGCAAATAATAATTATTTAATACTATGGGTCAGATAATCAGTGCTATAACATAGCTTAGAAAGTTAGCTTATTGTTAGCTTAGTTTCAAAGTTTCAATGAATTATTTATTTGAGTGGGATGGATTTGAAATATATCCCCATTTAATATATTATCTTTAAAGAAATTATGGACTATAGGTAAATACTATAGGATCAGGAATGTGTATCTGATGGATGAGTGATTATTATACTACTCACCGGCTAGGTATCCCATACTGGTTGCAACAGTTCTGCTGAATATTTGAGTTGCCATCTTAACCTTCATTTTAGGAATTTTTTTTGGGTCAATGTGGGCTTCCGTTAGATTTTTCATCATTTTTAGTCCTTTATAGGAAGGATTCTCTTCATAAAGTTTTATTAAATGTTCCCATTTCGCAACTTTTACTTCATTTTATATTATGACTTTCATGTCCTTTGTAATTAAATTATTCCTATAATAATAATGCCTGTAAATGAAATACATACATATTTTAAATACCCTGAATTATGCTGATTACATACAATTTGTGTCATTAGTACCTATGTCAATGAATGGAGATAGGTCAATTCACCAACAATTAAAATTAGTTGGAAAATAAGATAAATTTTATTATTAAATATTTATATGTATTTATTCATTGTAATTTTAAAGTTCAATATTATGTTTCCTTTAATTTGATTTTTGTATAATTATATAACAAAAATGTAAATTTTTTACTATTTCGAGGCACACTTTTTTACAACTAAAACTATGAATAACAGTTCTCCAATGAATATAAGAAAAATAAATGTTTCAAATACCTTTTAAGTGCAAGGTAGGCACTGCATTAGCACTTAATCTTGAACTTCTTGTATGATATTTCGATTCAAAATGTTTGTGACATACTTTTCTATTTTTAAATATAAATTGGCTGTCCAACACCAGAAGATCTCCTCCAATTGCGTAAAGCCAGGTTTTAAATCTGCCATCTTCTTTATTGGGGTTGGGAAACGAATGCAAAACTACATGGCAATCTTCACCTGGAATTGGAGACATAAGTTTATTTTTTGAAAAACTATGTCTTACATACTTCTGTGATAAAGTCCACAGTTAAGACTGTATGAATACTTTATACTTATTACGAGCTGAAGTGCAATGACGAACACAACATCTGAAAGGAGATGCCATTGCGTCAAGTCCGGATTGGAAGCAAATCGAAGTCCTAATAGGTAGTGCTCACGGGTCAAAACAATATAAACAGAGATATCGATGTCCTTTGAAATAGCAAAAGTTGTCGAAAAGCCACGAAATTATTAGTAACACAATCAAAGCAACATAAACAACAACTTAGTGTGCCGGCCGGGCGCCATGACAAACAAATTCCGTTCTATACAGAAGTATATAAACGGAACTTGAAAATCTAATTGTTTTAAAAGTCGTCTCCTACTAAAATATATTATTTGCAAGCACAATTATAAATGAACAGATTATTTTATTCAGTTTTGCATTTTTACAGTTTGCGTTGCGCTATCTTTTTGAAGAAAACAAGTATAATTCAAAGTTAATAATTGTAGACATTCTGCGTAGAAAGAAATGGACAATCAGAGCTAAATTTTAGTGTTGCTATTGAAAAATATGTGAAAAGTTTAACAAAGCGACATCTCTTGATGATTTTCGGAACTAAACCTATCGTCCGGTCACCGTAGTTGCTTTTTTTCTATGGACTGCTAAGACCGTGCTCACAAATGACAATGAATATTGTCGAAATGTCGAGAAATAGTTTTGTCTATGACTATGATGGTTTCATCGATTTCTTTGATCAACATCTCCGTGTTTCGTAAACAAAAAGAGAGATAACACAATAATTAGGTAACTTATGATGAACGTACTTGAAATGACGTATTATTTTGATAAATCCTCTAAATCTATCGCGTAGTGTATGTGTTGGAGTGTTATTAGTGTTATACTTCATAAAATGTCCAAATTTTTTATTTGATTTTGAGGACAAAGGTGATTGTTAGTCAAGATGACTGACTCAAGTTCGTTTACGTCTCTTTTTGCCTTGGTGGACAGTCATTTATCGAAGTGCAATTTGACCGACAGTCCCAGCGAAGATGGGCGGCTGGGATCGTTGCCGATGCCGTTAAATCTCCCTTTAGGGATGTCAGACACCAGGCTCTCATCTCCTCCACAAAGATTACCTATCCCGACGTTCAGTTTGAGTGAAAGCCCCATCACCAATGTTCTCTCGGAGCAGTTGTCCAACATGCTCAAAGCTAAAGAGCTTAAAAAGCAACAAGAGCTTGAGCAAGAGAAACTACAAGAGGAAATGAGAAAGCTAGCCCTCGAGCAGAAAAAGTGTGTAATTGACCTGATGAAAGCTGTGCGGCCACCCGGGGTACCAGAACCGCAACCGACACAGGAAACCATCAGCCCCAGCAGTTCCTTTGAGTCTCTGGTTCTGGACTACAAAGAGTTTGTTAGCAATTCACCAAACCGGGCGCAATCAGTGGAATTGATACCACCCCCAGAGCCTGAGCCACTACTACCCATTAAGACGGACATGTCCTACATACTGAAACAGAAGATCAGGATGGGTAAGTGTTCACCCTTTGGAAAAGTGTTAACTTCACGCTTGAGGCCGGTAGCTGCGCCGTATTTGCGAGAAAAGGTACCCACAAACATTGTTCGATTTGGCTTTAGCACAAAATCTCCGTGTGACTTGATTACGGAGAAGTTGAAGCGGAAGCCAGTGCACACTTCAAGTAACACATATCATGACTTCTTCTGATTAGTGGGTGTTGCTATATACAATGATTCTGATCAATAGTAATGTTAAACCATGAAAACCAAAATAAATCTATGGTTGATTAGAACTACTTCAGTCAATAGCACTTCTCATTAATTTAATTGTATGACTATTAGTAGTAAATCAGATTAAGGGTTCTGGGAGTAAGTTATGTTTTTATCTTTTGGGTTATGGGTTTACAAGTAAAGAAAGTGGCCAAATACTTGTATCTGATTCCAGAACTACATTTGAAATAATAATAATAATTATTATTATTATACATATTTTATTGAATTGACATTGTATTGAATATATTGAATGAATTGAATTTGATTGTTATGATAAGTATTATTTGTGTTGTTTATAAATGTAGTGCAATCTTTAGAGTTTAATAAATGATTGTGTAATGGATGTACAAAATTATTTTGGAATTTATAATTATTTTAATGGCGATATTTAATAGTAAACAATTTTTTCTTAATACATATTATATTATCTGTACTGCAAGTGTGACTGTAACTTCACTCTGAAGTTGTATTAGTAATTAATATTTTCCTTTGTGAACACTCAGTTGTACCATTACCTTTTTGATGTTAGCAGTTGTGTATTTGTGTCAATTAACCACGCAGGGTACTCCTGTTAGAAATACGACCGAAATAATACTTCACAACAAAAGAAATCTATGTAACTTATTGGGATGTTTGTAAATAAAATATTGAATTTTTATAACTAAATTTATTTATTTCTTCAGAATTTCCTACTCAGATATAAAAATTAAATTGCTCAAAATACATGTTAGGTAGATATATAGATAAATATATTTTTATCCTCTTCGTCGGACCCTCAATGCTGAGGATCGTTACCACAACGCATTTCCGAGCTATGTGGTCTTCTGCAGCGGGGACCGCTCTATATGTGGTGCCTCCAAAAACCTTCTTCATCGCGTTTGACCATTTTGCCGCTTTTTTCCTTCCACTAAGTCTAATACCATAAGCTTTTCTAGGCAATGCTTGTGTGAAATTATATCTGTGATAAATGAAAGCTGTGGCAAGAGAAAGCTCTGGTGTCTATCTACTGTTTCTTGTGCTATCCTTATATTGTCAGTGAAAACTTTTAATTGGCTTTCTTTCACTATCTGTATCCTAGCTGTAAGTTTTGGAAATAAATAGCTATTCGGTGATGTTGAGGTTCTCCAGTATGGATTCATTCGTTCTCATGGCGGTCTATGGTATTAGGAATAATCTCTGCCAATAGCACATCTTGTTTCTTTCATTTCCTTGTACACTTAAAGGATCTCGCGCATTACTTACATATTAAGAGGCTATGACTTAACTGGTTGCTCCGTCACAAGAGCGGTCGCGGCCGCATTAGGACTAACTGCAGTCGCCGGTCGTGGTCGCATTGTTCGCGAATTCCCTAATAATGTCAACACTAAAGCCGGCTAAATCTGTGCTTAACGTCTGCAACGAATGTCCGTTTTCACAAGTGTTAGTAAAAGGGAAACTTAAATGATAACCTTTGATTATATAATGTCTAGATAGAGCATCGCCCTGCAATCGTATCAAAGAAAACGAGTCAACATTTTCAAGTATGTGTGCGTGCAGGCGTCGTTTTACACTATGCGTCTATGTCTTTGTGTGCGTAAATAATGATAACAGCTACTACAATTCTCTCATAAATCACATAAAAAAATAGACTTATTAAATAAGATAAGTTTTAGGTGTATGACACGATCTGCACTGATTGGCGGGCAAGCACTTGTGAACCAATAGTTGGTTGACACTTTTTGACACGTTTGCGCGCACTTGACGCTCCATCTAGACATTATATAATCAAAGATGATAACCTTAATATTATTGCACTGTTGGAATTTCAGCTCACGGCTAGTGAAAATGGGTCAAAATAATTCAGTCAGTCAATCTTACATCACAGAAATACAATCAACAAAAGAATAAGCTATGCTCTTAAGAACTTATAAGGTAGTGCACGGGTTCGACTTCTACTTTGCCTTCTTTACGTTTTACAGGATGTTTGAAGACGTTCAACGAGACGACACTGATGTACCTACAAGGTGTAAACGGACCTTTCACTAAGCCGGCAACCAAGCATTCTGTACATCAAATAATAATAATAACCCCACCGCTGTATCTCTACGTTGACGTCGTGGTGGGGCTTGCGTGCTCTTATGAGCCCTAGGTCTATACAGGTAGGGTTTACTTTGCCAATATAGGTCTAGGGTGAGGGGCCAGACTAAAAGAGATACAATCCAAGCCAAGGTCGCACACGCCGAGGGCTGCATGGCTAGGGGAGAGGCTAGTCGCTAGTGTGCAAACTCTGGATAATAGGGGACCTCCAGTTTTATTCACCCTTGCCGCAGTGAACGCAGGGCTCTGCTGTGGTCGACTTTTTAAGTCCCTAGCTACTCGTGGGATTAACATGAATACTAGATCCAAAACAAAAAAACAACTTCAGGCAAACATGCCTCAGATAGATGACGAAACTTCACAACCATCTTTGTCATCTCCCTCATCTCTTTTCCCGTCAATTCCTTCATCATCACAATCTTTTCGCGTCACCCAGACGCCTTCATCCTCATCAAGAAGTATACAGTCAGCGGATGTTGTACAGGAGACAAATTTTATCGACGATACTGTACCCACCGCTAAAGCTGCAACAAGTCGTAGGAAATGGAGCATTGAAATGAACAAATTTATCCTACGCACTTATCTTCATCTCACTAGTATGGAAACAGACAAAAAATTTATAGAAATAGTAATGACAATGAATATTGTCGAAATGTCGAGAAATAGTTTTGTCTATGAAGTCTGCGGCTTTTTTAGTTACTATACTCTATGGTCTCACTTACGCAGATAGTGCACGCGATCATTGTTGGTATTATAATAAGTACATTCCTGCCTCATTAAAATTCAGAAGTGTTTTATTAAATATGGAGATAGTTAAACTGCAAATGTGTAGGATATGTTTAGCGGAAAACGTTCGCATGTATGTGGTTGCTACCAAGACCCTGCAGGCACTATATGAAAAGCTGACTGATATTCCAGTAAGTAACTGTTAACATTTTGAAACCTTAAAGTTTTAATTAAGTTGTAGATGAGAATCTTGGTCCCTGACCGAGTTGCAAAAGTCCAAACTCAAGATTTGCCAAAGCGGGTATTAAGCTTAGCGACAGAAATCGTAATATCACAATACGCTCGAAAACTGGAAGCGCTGATGTGGGCCATAGGACCGCTGGGTTGAAGTGGGATTGGATGGGCCGTGTATAGAATGCATCAGAACCGATGGGCCATATTCGTCACGCAGTGGGTGCTAGAAGACGGGCGTCGTCGCCGAGGGAGGCTTTTGCCCACCAGTGGGACAATATAGACTAAGGAAAAAAAGGGAATATTCTTTACTTATTAACATGTTTGCTACGGCAAAACACACCTGTTGTGTTTTTACTATGGGTCTCGCGTGGCTATTGTTCGGCCGCAGCCAACTTGTTAAGCATGGAAAGCAGGGTTTATTATAAACTATACATTTATTGAATGAGAAGTACTTCATTCTTAAATTAACAATTTCAAACAGTTTCAATCAATCAATCTTTATTTTTCAACAAAGGTATTATAATACTGACCTCGTAACAGTAAACGCAGCACTTGCAAAATGGCAGTTTCGAGAAAAACGCGGTTATGAGTGCATTTTAAGTCTCTATTTTAGCTGATAAATTAGAGTAGAGATTATAAAAAACCCTCTACTAAACTTATCAGTTAAAGTAGAGATTTAAAATAAACGCTTACTGCGTTTTTCTCAAAACCGCCATTTTGCAAGTGCTGCATTTACTGTTATGAGGGCAGAATAAAGGCCTTATGTAAACATTTTAGTCGAGCTCTATATCCTACCAATGAAATTGGTGTACAAATATTAGCGTTTTTAGTAATCATTTTAAATCTATAAAATACAAAGTCACGTTTGAGTAAATAATGTCTTGTATATTATTATTAATAAATAATTAATCAATGTTGATTTATTTTTACATGCATTTCAATGGTTAATTGTATTAAAAGGCTGGTCAAATCAAATGGTCAAAGGCCAAATTTTTTATAGAGTAATATGTCTTATCTATTAGAAATAAAAACAATTTGCTTTTGAATTTGTGAACACTATTTTCACTCTTTATACATACAGTTTAACAGTACTTTTGTTGCAGTTTGTAACCGAAGACGGTAGACCGATGCTCGCTTGTTCCTTCTGCTGCACTAAACTAAAGCAATGCCACCAGTTGCAGAGGAAATGTCTGGAGGCCGAGGAGCTGTTCGCTCAGATGTTGAACGAGGATGATGAGGTGAGGTTTCACAATGATGTTAAGGGACTCACAACTGTTAGATTAGTTTAATGTAGATGTGATACTCCTGTCAAATAATAATGAATGTAAAAGTACCCTTAACGAAGCGGAAAGGCACTTTTCTCCCCATCAATACGATAATTTTTTTTTGTTCTGCATCATACCCTTCTAATTATGGACATATTGGGGGCAAAGTTCCAACATTTTCTCAACTTTCTTTTTAACCGACTTCAAAAAAAGGAGGAGGTTCTCGTTCTCTAATTCGGTTGTATGTTTTTTTTTTTTTGTGTTTGTTACCTCATATCTCCGTCATTTATGAACCGATTTGAAAAATTCTTCTTTTATCTGAATGGATCTACTTCCCGATTGGTCCCATAGAAATTTCATCAAAATCGGTACAGCAGTTTGGTTTTGAAATCAAAATAGCTGGAAAAAATGTCATCCAAGTAAAAGAAATTGCGAAATTGATACTTGACAAGGATTTGTGTGTGATACCAAAACTAAAAAGGGTAAAATAAAAACTTTTTTGCAAAAAAAAAAAACCGACTTCCAAAAAAAAAAAAACACTAAAAAAGTGGAAAATAACTTTACTTTCGGAAGTCGGTGGCAAAAAAGTCAATGAAACAAACAATAGTCACCGACTTCCGAGAGTAAAGTTATTTTCCACTTTTTTGTGTTTTTTTTTGGAAGTCGGTTTTTTTTTTTTGCAAAAAAGTTTTTATTAAACACAAGTTTTTAATGTTACAACGTTATTTTTAATACCTCCATGACCCCCGTACTAACTGTTCAATGCATCTACCAGCACAGTGTTATGATTGCGTTACATTGAGTCCTACCGTAAAACGTGACTTTTCAACCCAAAAACAAAGTCTTCCCAGCAATATTTTTTGCGTACAGTTACGTAGTTTGATGTACAGAATGCTTGGTTGACGGCTTCGTGAAGGGCCCGTTTACATCTTGTAGTTGACCTAACACTGTAATCATCTCTTTGCAGACACAACCTCTTATAAAACATGGCCTGTTAGAATTTTCCAATGGGTTTATAGTAACTCCAACGGTGCACATTAACATAATTGATAAATGTGGACCAGGAACCAATGATATCGAAGAGTTACCAGATGATTGTGGGGCACAAGATGTCACAGAAATCAAGGAAGAACAACAAAGTGGTATGTTATTAATTTTATGTACGCTCTAGCTGTGCACGAAGCTGTGTGCAGCGGTGCCTTCGTCCATGTGAAATTATTATAAAAATATTATTTCCTTATTTGAATCGGATTTTGTTAACAACGTCAAGGGATTTAACTTTTGCACGGAGCCCTTTTTCTGAAATAAAACATTAGCTATCGGCTAACAATCCACAAATCCTTATAAAATCAGTTTAAAATCGGTCCAGCCGTTTCAGACAAATACAGAAACATAAAAATTTTAAAATAGTTTTTTTGTTATAAGTACCGTATACGCATACTTTCATCTGCATTCAGTATAAAGGTGTTAGTTGGAAATTACAAACAGACACTTCAATTTTATTTATTTGTATAGATATGTTTATTTATTATATTTATTGATCTAAGACACCTCTTACTCGAGCAATCCGTGTTACTAACGGAATTCATATCAAAATTGATATATATATATACATGTCATTGAAGTGAATTCGCAAAGATTCTGTTATATATTTAATGTTACAAGTAGCTTTTTGATAAATGCTCCGCTCCTATTGGTCGCAGCGTGATGTTATATAGCCCAGACTGCCCAGAGCCTTCCTCGATAAATGGGCTATCCAACACTAAAATTTTCAATTGGAACCAGTAGTTCCTGAGATTAGCGCGTTCAACCAAACAAACTCTTCAGTTTTATAATATTAGTATATTATATATTTATAGTACCTAGTGTAGGTAGACCATTCATTTATATAGTACCTTGTATAAGTTTTGTGTTAATTTTAGTAAGTAATGTATGTCGATGTAGATTTCAACAAAAGCCGCACTATCTTATTAGGTTTAAGTGTTACCTGTAATGATAGTTGTAAGGGAGATTAAAAAAAAAATCGGTTGTCTGTAAAGTCGGTTTACTGACGATAGTTGAACGTGACAACGTCACCGATTGTGCCTCTTTGTCGCTCGTTCCGCGCTCTCGCTTGCACTTCAAGCCTTTTTTCGTGCGTGCAGCCGGCTCCATCGAATTATAAGACGTTGTCACGTCAAAAAAAAAAATGAAGACTGGTAGTAGCATAGTGTGCCAGTTACTGAGATTTTTTTCTTCAAAAAGGTTTTTCTTTTTCATTACAGACCTGGAAGACACAAACTATTGTAAATCAGAAGATATACCGCAGCAGTATTCCGAGTCGGATTCAGAAGGTGATGTGCCTTTAATGAAGTTTAAATCTGAAGTGGAAGATGACGAAGGAGTGTCTATCGAGAAGATGACTGAAGATTATGATGACCCCACCATTCATCAGCCAGCGCTAGGTATCAAAATCAAAGCATTTATTTCAAGTAGGCCAATTACAGGCACTTTTGAATTGTCGAAACAAAGACAGCAATAAAAATGAAGCTACAGTCCCAGTCACAAGACATTATAACTGTGAAAGTACTGTAGTTGCCCATTCCAAAGCGTAGATCTCTATGGAGAAGAATGGGCAAGAAACTCCATGGACACTCTTTTAAATCATAATGTTTTTACAAAAAATCTTGGATACATCATTCTTGTAGAGATGGTACATTATGTGAGAACGATGTAGCAAGACGTGCACCGGACCGGACGTGTATCGGATTTTGTGTCTCTGTGTGTAATACAATGTGGAGGGTACACCCACGCTAAAACGGTTACCACGTACATCAATCTGAACCCCTCCCACCACATGGAAATTTTTCGTCGGTTATTAAAAAAAAAAAAAACAGTCGATTCCTACAAAACTGCAATACCTACGCGGTCAAAACGTATGGAACAGCAGATTTTTTTTTTAAATAACTGACGCAAATTCTATGTGGGGTTCAGAATGATGTACTGAGTATGTGGTTTCCGTTTTCGCGTCGGTGTACCTGCCGCAACGTATATCTCTACATTTCCTAAGTTTTACAGGAAATGTAGAGAAATAAATCCCCAATCTATCAACACTGTACTTTGCTTACTGTCAAGTCCCACAGTCGGCTCAAGATAATTTGGCGCAATTCGTAGACAATAAGGTTTTAGCTATAAGTATTTTATCAGGCGTTTTACCTTGCTGTCTTTGGGTTCTTTTTCAATGTCAAAGACAATAAATGAATAGTTGGTTCACTGCGTACCTACTACATCCTGAGTATTTAGATTCCCTAAATTCCTACGAAGTTCCTAAAGGTTTTTACACTCACCACGTTTATAATTACAGGTACAGCACCAGGCGCGACAGCACCACAGTTATACGTACGAATAACAAAACTAGAAGATACAATAATTAAGACTCAACAAAAGAATACTAAACTTGACTCGAAGAACATACAGGACACTCAGATTCGCTCGTCCACACCCGATACTAAATTAGAGAAGTCTTTCACTCATTCTAAAGCTCGTTCTAATAGTATTAATAATACCGCTAAAGCTGCGAAAAGTCGTAAAAAAAAATCCGAACGTGATGTCACAGGTCAAATATGTATTGATACAGTTATAGACAGTGATAATTTAAAGAAACCCCTAAAATTATGTATGAATGAAAAACCTTACAAATGTGAAGTATGCAAAAGTAGATTTAGTTATAAAAAAACTATTGCACTACATATGCGATTAGTACACGGTGAACAAAATTCTTTCGAGTGTAATCAATGCCCGCGTAGCTTCAAATATAAACGAAGTTTTTTACAACATATTCGAGTTCATAATGGAGAAAAGCCTTTCAAATGTGATATATGTCACCGAAAATATGCTTCAAAAAAAACTCTATCAATACACAATCGAATACACACTGGTGAAAGTTACCAATGTGATTTGTGCCAACGAAGTTTTGCTTACAAAAACAGTTTAATAAATCATATTCAAGGTCACTATGGCCAAAAACCTTTTCAATGTGACGTATGTGGGTATAGTTTTGCAATAAAAAGTTCGTTACTACTTCACATTCTACAACATACAGGTGAAAAACCTTATAAATGTGAAAAATGTAAGAGGAGTTTCAATCAAAGATTTAAATTAAAACATCATCTTCGACAACACACGGATGGGAAACCGTTTAAATGTGAAGTTTGTGAGGCGAGGTTCACACTAAAAAAAAGTTTAAGGCGACATTTTCGTATACACATTGATGACTCGAAGCCTCACAAATGCGAAATATGTCAGCGTAGTTTTAGTGTTTCAACGAATTTAAAAAGACATATACGTACACACACCGGTGAGAAACCTTTTCAGTGTAAAATGTGTCAGCGTAGTTTTAATGAAAGCAATAGACTAGTTAATCACATGCGACTACACAGCGGTGAAAAACCTTTTAAGTGTCACCTATGTGAGGAGAGTTATTGTGCGCGGAGCAGTCTCAGCAGACATATTCGATTGCATGCCGGTAAAAAACCTCACAAATGTGAAGTATGTGAGCGCCATTTTACTTACACGAGCGATTTAAAAAGACATGTTCAGACACACAGTGGTGTGAGACCTTTTGAATGCAATACGTGTCAGAAGAGTTTCACACAAAAAAGTTCATTAAATGCTCACATTCGAAAAACACATGAGACAAAGAGGTAATTGTTAGAGATGATAGACTAGACTAGAGTAGTCGGTCAAGCCGAACAATGCTTTTGGTGGAGTTTATTTATTTATTTTTAAATTTACACACTGTCATTACAGGACGACTCCAATACAATAGTGATTTGTGGTTTAATGAGAATCAACTTGCAGCTAATACTTAAAAAACTAAACTTTCAAAATATTTAGAAAGCAACGATAATGTCTATTAACACAATCTAGAAGTCAGACAGAATTATATGTAATAATTATCATACTAAACTTTTAGAGCGTTTACGCCGTCCATGCGCTGTTTGACTCCAAAACAGTACTTTTCAAACCCTTTAATACCATCAACCCCTTTATTTTACCAAAATGATAATTACTAATAACTTTAGGAAATTTCGTTGTCTCAATAGCTGGAGAAAAAAATATTTCAATTAATAGAATATTGGTAAATTCTATCAAGATAAGTCAACAGAGGTTTTCTTGATTTCCCTTTCAGCGTCAGTTTCGAAAACATTTTTTGATTTAGGTATCTTTCTATAAGAAATTAAAGTTCAAATAATGTGAAATATTAAGGAATTAAAATGATTTTTTCACCGATATATCTTACTTAATTTAATATAATAATAGCTTAATATAATAGAAGAACATATGCTTTAAAACATCCAATTTAAAATTTCAACTAATTTACTGTGATTATTTTTCTATAAATATTTGAAAACTACTATAAATCATTGCGCGCGAGCAATTTCAAATCAGTGTCTCCGGACACTCAAACCAAGTCCATAATGACGGACAGAATACTTTTAGAGTTCTTCATGGAAGTTATCACGGTTGATCCCCTATTCAACCAAAAATATGGTAAGGCGCTTGCAGAACTGCAACGCAAATGCCTTGCCAAGCCATCTCCCGTCGCTGAGTTCAGCGACGCTCTGGAAAGCCCACTTATCCCCACTCCCACCGTCAATGACTCGCCATCCTCGCCGGCAAACTCTCTCGTCATTGATGACGAAAATGAGACAGATAGTGTCTCCTCTGACTCCTCCTCCCCTTCGTCCTCCGAGGACGACTACCAATTGGTAGGAAAAGGGAAAAGGAAGAAGGGACGCCAAGGACAGGCTAAGGCCAGTAAGGCCAAGAAGGCCGCGGACCGCGTGACCCCGCCCCCCTCAATAGCTTCACGCCCCCAACCCCGCCCCGTCTACTTCGACCACGGCTACTGCTAGCCGACCGGTCACCCCAATGGACACGACCACTCCGGTTGCCTCCATCAAGAAGACGCACGCCCCGCCCCCCTGTTCCTCCACAACAAGGCCCTGTGGACGGAAGTAGCCAAAGCGTGTGGCGAGCGCAAAATTAACTTCACCAGTGCCCGTGCTGTACAGCAGGGCATTAAAATCACAGTGGCGTCGGCCACATACTTCAGGGAGCTTAACAAGCTCTTCAGGGAAAGGAATATCCCTTTTCACACCTTCTCCCTTCAGGAAAACAAACCCGTCAGAGTGGTTATCAAAAATGTCCCACTCGAGTTAAACTCGGACGAGATACTCAGTGACCTGGAGTCACAAAAGATCCCGGTCGCGGAGGTGCACCGTATGCACCGAAAAGGGGGTAACCCTTATAATATGGTATTGGTCATCTGTGACCATACCGAGGGTTACCACCCCATCTTCAAGATCACCAAGATCTGCGGGCTTTCCGGCCTCTCAATCGAAAAACCCCGCCAGAGCGGCATCGTTGGCCAGTGCCACCGATGCCAACTCTATGGTCACTCACAGCGGAATTGCTTCGGCAAACCCCGCTGCGTGAAGTGCCTGGGAGACCATGGCACACTAGACTGCCCCCGTCCCAAAGACCGTGCCCTCTGCACGGAACCTCCAAGCTGCGTCTTATGCGGCGAATCCGGCCACCCGGCCAACTACCGAGGGTGCCCCAAAGCCCCCAAATCCTCGGCCCCGAAACTGGCCAAACGCGGGAAAGTCCGTTCCCAAAGAGAATGTCCCACACTCTCCGGCGAACTCCCCGCGAGTCTCAGCCCCCAGCGGCCTAGTCCCTGGAATAAACTGAACCACCAAGCCCACTTCCCGGCACTGAGGCCCACTCAGCAGGCGGCTCCGGTGTCCACCCCCCTAACCCCCCCCCCTCCGGCCCCTAGGCCCATCTTAAAAGCCCCGGAGCCTTCAGCGCCCCCCCCTCAACCAGAGTGGCAGTGCCTCAAGCACCGGTCACTTCAACCCCGCCCCACTCAGCGAGGCCCCCCCTCTCGTCCCACCCGGTGTCAAACGCTCTCAATCCAGCGTTAGTACTCGCAAGTACTTTTGGAGTCTTCTACTCCCCCGCGCTAGGCAAATGTCGGCCGCGATTGTCGCTTGCGGCAACGATTTCGTCCTCCTCTCCCAAGTCTTTGCGGAGTTCGGAGATGTAACCGAAGCCCTCAATAACCTCCCCCATAACAGACTGTAATGGATAATACAGCTCCAATAAGTAGGTTAAAACCGAAGTCCCTTAAAGTTGGGACATTCAACGCAAACAGCGTGCAGGGCCAGCGTGATGAGATTGCCAATTTCCTCCGCGACCATCACTTAGATATCCTTTTAGTCCAAGAGACCTTCTTGAAACCCCATCAGCGAGACCCGAGAATTGCCAACTATCGTCTGGTTCGCAATGACAGGTCCCGTTGTCACAAGGGAGGTACTCTCATTTACTATAAAGCTTCGCTTTACTGCATCCCAATAGACCCCCCCCCATCTCGCCCATCTCGAAGTCTCAATCTGTCGACTGGGCATGACAGGTCATCCACCCATCACATTAGTATCCGCATATTGCCCCCCTACTAACCCCGCTGTGGGTAACACCTTCCTCAGAGATGACCTCTCGGAGGTCCTTGGCCTAAGTGACTCCGTCACTCTGGCGGGAGACCTGAACGCCAAACACCCCTCCTGGAACAGTCACACGACTAACACTAGAGGCAGAATTCTTTTTGATCTGCAAAGTCCCCTAAATTTCGATGTCATCGCTCCGATGCATCCCACCCACTACCCCTATGACCCAGCCCAGCGTCCCGACGTGCTCGACGTGGCGCTTCTAAAGAGTGTTAACCTACGGTTACACTTGTCCATAGAGTGTTAACCTACGGTTACACTCTATGGAGGCGCTGGACGAGCTCGACTCGGACCACCGGCCGGTTATTCTGGAGTTAGCTCCTAGATCAGGACCACTAGACCCCTCTCAACCCCCCCCTACCATAACTATTACGGACTGGGGAAAAGTAAGCGAGTTACTAAAATCTACCTCGTCCCCCCACTTAGATAAAATCCCCGAGAATATCGAGTCCATCGCCGAGGCCGAGGCCGCGATCGGCTCGTTCACGGAGCACGTACAATCGGTCCTGAACGAGTGTTCAAGGAAGGCTCCGGCGATGAGTGATCACCGCTGGAAACTACCGGACGATGTACGCGATCTAGTGACCGAGAAGAACGCGGCCGTTCGGGCTTACAGATCTTTCCCCTGCATCAGTAACAAAGCTTTCATGCGACGCTTACAGCGTAAAGTAAGTAATCGCATCGCTGAGCTGCGTAACAGTCGTTGGGAAAAGACGCTGAGCGAACTCGAACCGACCCACCAGGCCTTCTGGGAACTACAGAGGAAACTACGCGCCTCTGATATTTCCCTGTTGCCCCCTCTCAAACGTCCCGATAACAGCGTCGCCTTCGAAGACGACGAAAAAGCAGAATGCCTGGCTGACAGAGTCCCAGTGCACTCCTAGCACCCAACCTGTAGACCAAGCTCACCTCGATGAGGTGGATGCTGAAGTCGAAAGAAGGGCCTCTCTCCCACCTATCGAGAACCCTGATGAACCCCTACCTCCTATCACTTCAGAAGAGGTACAGGACATCATCAAAAATCTCAAACCCAGAAAAGCCCCTGGCTCGGACGGAATCAACAATAGAGTCTTTAAGCTCTTCCCTGCCCCTCTTATAGCCCTAATGGCAGCCATTTTCAACTGTGCCCTGTCCCACAACATGTTCCCACAGTCGTGGAAAGAAGCTACCGTCATCGGTATCCCCAAACCGGGCAAGCCCAAGTCCTCCCCAGGCAGTTATCGCCCCATCAGTCTGCTCAATGTCCTAGGCAAAATCTACGAGAGGCTTATTTATAAGCGTCTCAAAGACTATGCCGAAGCAAAGAGTCTAATACCTAAAGAGCAGTTTGGGTTTAGAACCCAACATTCTTGTGTCCAACAGGTGCACCGCATTGTTGAGCACATCAGCGACAAATACCAGCGCGGTATGATCACTGGGGCCCTCTTCTTCGACATAGCGAAAGGTTTTGACAAGGTCTGGCACAATGGTCTGATATACAAGTTATATCAACTCGGCGTGCCTGACCGTCTCGTGCTCATCTTACGGGACTTTCTGTCGAACCGCACCTTTCGGTATCGCATCGAAGGTGCGCTTTCCTCCCCCCGTACCATTCGAGCCGGAGTCCCCCAAGGCTCCGTGCTATCCCCACTCGTCTTCACGCTGTTCACCAGCGACATCCCCAAGAACAAGAAGACTCAGTTAGCCCTTTTCGCTGACGACACGGCCATTTATTGCTCCGGCCGGAGTCCGCTTGCCATCAGCCATAATCTCCAAACCTCCGCATACGCCCTGGGCGATTGGTTCCGGAAATGGAGAATCGAGGTTAATCCCGACAAGAGCCAGGCGGTCCTCTTCGTCAGACCGAAGAAACCCCCCCCTCGCTACCCCAGTCCGATCACCATGTTTGACAAGCCGATCCCTTGGGAAGAGCGAGCCAAATATCTAGGAGTAATACTCGACCGACGCCTAAATTTCAATGAGCACATAAAGACAGTACGTTCGCGCGCTGCTTTCGCTCTTGGTAGGCTCCACTCCATGGTAAACTCACGCAGCAAATTGTCACTCAAGTGCAAATTGCGTATTTACACCGCGTGCATCCGCCCCATCATGACCTATGCCTGCCCAGTCTTCGCACACGCCAAGTCCTATCAAACCCATAGAATGCAGACTCTCCAAAACCGTTTTCTCCGAAAGGCCACGGGTTCTCCGTGGTTTGTCAGGAATGAGCGACTCCACGTCGACCTCAAAATTCCCACCATAAAGCAGTTCATAAAGCGTATTACCAAACGCTTCTTTGACACTGCTGAAAAACACCGCAACCCGCTAGTGGTTGCGGCTGCCCGATACGTCCCCACCAAAATAGGGAAAATTCGCCGTCCCAGGCACTCTCTAGCTGAGCCCGATGACCCCATCACCCTCCTTCAAGAAAGCCGTAGGGAAACCAGCACTTTAAGAAAACACAAATACAGACCGCGTTCCGTTTTCCGGCCTCGCCGCCGAGGCCCATCGCGACGCCCCCGTAACACCCCCACCCGACCCTTGCCCAACGAGCCAGCCCGCGTTGCTGAGCAAGTAACGTTAAATTCCCCAAATAATAATAATACGACCCAGCCTGTCCCCACTTGCTGCCCTCCCCAAAATGACGCCCTAAGCCGAGGTCCGAGCCCCACAGGGGGTGCCCTTAGCGAGCGGTCATTAGTAGAATAAATTAGCTTGTAAGCCCTGGCTGGGGGCCTTAAATTCATTTGAGGTCACCACAGGATAGTCCGGTTAAGTAGTAAACCAGCCGTAGAGAGCTGGAAAACTGCGAGTGGCCATCATCAAAAAAAAAAAATCAGTCCGCCGCGAGGCTTTCTAGAGAGAGGACACGTCGCTCGGCGCTCTGACTGACCTGAGTTGACCTTAGTCGTACTTAGAAGGATAGCGGACGTTTATAGTGTGATTGAAAAATCTTGGTACTTTGATGATTAAATTTTTTTATTATTATTTTTGATGACTGACAAAATTTTTAGTGACAGCAAATATTTACCCTATTATTGACCTACGAATTTTATTTATGAAAACTTTTACTTATATTTTTTTTTTTGTAAATAAGAACATAAATTGTTTTTAACGCCAACCTATTGTATTTCCCTCATAAGATGTGTCACTAAGAGGAACATCACGTCAGGTTAAAATATAAAATAAAATAAACATAAGTAAATCCGTATAAAGTGATTTATTTGAATATAATAAGAAATATTTATTAATCAATCACAAATCAATAATAATTAACGAAGTTCTGTTTCTTTCTAAAGTTTAGATCAACAAATTCATGTTTGAATAACTAAAAACGACTTTAATATTAATCATAATTATATACTATACTTGCAATATATTATTAAATACTTATTTTATGCACTCGTAGTTTCGTAATCCGGGTACGTTCAAATTCAAATTAAATTTTACTACAACAATCACACTCGAACGGATCATAGTGGGTTAGTTTGACTATAGCGCAAGAGAACACGCCAGCGCTATGCACACAGGCACGCGCATTTCTGTGTGCGTAAAAAATGCATTGAATTACCTAAACTTGACTTCGCGCGATAGACGTAAACGCTCTTAATGCTACAAAATCTTACCTAAAATACAAAATATTAATATCTATTTTTAAATATAACTTACAAAATTCAACAAAAATCTTGCCAATTCACTCAGATTGCACGAAAATATGTCAATCCTCTCATGCACGCTATGTCCATGGCGGTTCATGTATAACTGAGTCGCAATGAGTACACTCGCACACACACATGCGATGATGGATGATTTTTGTATGAAGCGTGCCCTGCCTAACTTCCGCATTTCATTTTGATTTTCAAGCGGCCACGTATAAAACTTTTATTAATCGATAAGTGGTTGACTGACTCTTTGTTACCAATACAATCCCGGGATTAACTGTAGATAAGCCCGAAATCCCGTGATTGGAAAAAAAGCCCGGGATCAACTCGGGTTGTATGCCACTAAAAGTAAATACTATCGTTACTTACACTTCTCGTTTTCGCTTAGCTTTGGTGGAAACGGTTGAGCAGATGGAGAGATGTCTCATATTTGTCTAGGGTAAGCAGGCAACAGCGCAGAGACGTAAGTGCCGTGCGGCAGTCGCTAAACTGGGATCCTGAGCGTGTTATCCGAGGGGTGGGCTTCTCCTTTCTTGCGGAGATGGCTGCAGCTGCATGCCAGCGCCTGTACATACACAAGGTGTAGTTTTGCATCCTCGTCAAAATTCAGGAGGTTGTCACAGAAGACGTAAATAATCAATTTAAATTTGACACTATTTCAGAATGAAGCCCTTCTCAAAAGAGGAGAATCCTCGTTTATCGAATAAACGTCTGCGTTTGTTTGTGTGTGTGAAAGCGCAGTTATAGAGCTAGTATTAGACGGGCCGCGTTTCAATACGGGTGGTGTAAACTTATCGATTTCGGATATTAAGAAAAAAATAAAAAAATTACCTATCCATTTTATTATTGATTCGGGTCGTGAATCATTAGCATAGTAATTACCTCCTTGAATTTGACGAGGATGCAAAACTACATCTTGTACATATCTTTGACTTTGGTATTAAATTTTCTTTGGACATATTGTCATTTTCTTTTGATATTTTGCGTCATTTTTTCTTTTTTAATTATTTTTTGACATACGTGAATATTTTGTATTTGACGTAGTATAATACTAAATTCAATTTCTGTAATTATTTTGTATGTTTAGTAATCTGTAATATTGGGTTTCCCACCTATGAAATTGGCATTTTTTTTCTCACAAATAGAGTACCCCGTCACTTCTATGAATTAAAATATTCATCAATTGCTTGATATTATATTGAATAATGACCATCAGAAACAACTACCAATAGTAAAAAAAAACCTTATTACTTATAGTTTTCTTTACAACAAAAAAAAAATACTTTAAAAATTACTCTTCCTTTTGTTAGCAAAAATGACCACTATTTGTTTTAAATTAGCCAAAACTTATTTTTGTCGCTTAATCTAAGTGGCATAAGTTATCATAGTTTTTAAACGTTATTGCATAAAAGTTTTAAAACATTAGTGTTCATAGTTGTTAAATAAATTAAGAAAATGTTAGTATGAAAAACTTCTTTAAAATTCTCCATACAAAACGCTGATTTCATAGGTGGGGACCTAATAGTATGTAACGTTTTTAGTGCAAGCGTGGTAATTGTAAAATTATTTTTTAATTTTATGTGGGTTAAAGACCTGAAATAAATTAATTTTACTTTTTTATTTATTTTTATTAAACTGCGCGTAAGTAGCGTACACACACCTCTGCTCCGGTCTAGCCAGTACGCATCTCCGAACAGCGTCGATGGATACACCCTAACTCCTAAGCATCTCATCTCCTCTCCGCTTCGCACGTCTCTGCTTTGGTGGAGTCCGGGCTTAAGGCTGATTTTAAACATACGTAAACTCGCGCCCTTTTCCAATAAGGGTAGACTGAAACTAGGGTTGTTGCTGATGCAGATATTAATTACTTAAATAAAACAAATCTTACTATAAAATTGTTAGTTAATGTGATTTAAGATTTTGATTTAAAGGCGTTGTTGTTGACTAAACAGACGGCTGAGGCAACAAGTGACAGCTTTTTTTAAACAATGATTGGTTAAAACTCCACCTGGCTCGCGCTAAGTCCCGCCTTCAACGAACACGTCACGACTTGAATGTCAGCATTAAAATCAGCATCGATTGTTGCTGATGCTGATATAAAAAACAATGCTGATAATACGCGGATGCTGATATTTGTAACAACCCTGGCAGAGACCACAGAACGCCACCTGCTACGATCCTCACATACTCCTTGCGCCTCGTCCACGTTCATACATCTGGTCACACACGCACGCCGGGAGCGAGTACTCCGCACCTGACCTCACTGAAGGACCTCACAATAAGGTCGATGTATGTCCCTCTAGGGCGTTATCACTCACATCTGCCTTGTATTAAATACCTTTTGTTAGTCGCCTTTCACTGATTATAAAACAAATAAAAAATTAACAATAAAGGTTGTAAGTAATTTAATTTCAATCACTCGAGCTTAAAAGCTCGTGGCTATTATAACAGCCGCTCGGGTCGATCGTCAGGTTAAGCCGCGCTTGCCTGGGTTGGTCCGTTGATGGGTGACCACCCATTACATACCGAGTTTCCTCCCAGGCATGCTGGTTTCATCGCGATGTTTTTCTTCGCTGAAGCAAGTGATAATTATACAATACGCACATGATTCCGAAGTATCAGAGGAGCTCCTCTCGCCAATTAATGAGGATGCCATAATGAGGTGACCACCCATTACATACCGAGTTCCCTCCGCGCCTCGGAAAGCATGTTAAGCCGTTGGTCCCGGCTGTGCATTTGTAGATCTTTAACAGTCGTTACAGGTAGTCAGTGGCCCGAAAGTCTGACAACCAGACTTACCAAGGGGTATTGTATTACCCAGTACAAACAGGGTTGTGGAGGTCAGATAGGCAGTCGCTCCATGTAAAATACTGGTATTCAGCTGCATCCGGTTAGACTGGAAGCCGACCCCAACATAGTTGGGAAAAGGCTAGGCAGATGATGTCTCGAGTTTAAAAGGCGGCTGCGTCAGGATGACTGGACCAAGACAGATGTTGGGGGTTTGAGCAATACTACCAAGTTTGTATACCTATTTGGTAGCAGAGAACAAAATTAGCATTACGAAGAGGGCAACTACAGTACTTTCACAAGTTATTATGCCCTGTGACTGTAGCTTAGTTTATTTTTTGTGTTTTGACATTCAAAAGTGCCTGTAATGGTCTAATTGAAATAAATGCTTTGAGTTGAGTTGAGGGTAAACTACACTACGAAGAAAGAAGTGGCCAGCCATGCTGTCAGAATGGCTGGACCTCGTCGCACACTGGGGCAGGTTCTACACATTCCTTATTCAAAATATTTTATTTCCCATAGGCCTACATGGGCACACTTATAAAACGTCGAGCAAAGCAGAGTGCTCGTGCACGGTTCGGGTTGGTCGTTTCCTATGGAGATGAACCGGTGTGAAACTTCCATGGTTCCTATAAATCGAACCAAAAAGTAAAAGCACTATTATCGCCTTGTTGGTCGAGTCACAAGCGCGACTGCTGAGCATGAGAGATCCTGGGTTCGATTCCCGGGTCGGGCATTGTTATTGGGTTTTTCTATCGGGAATTTCTCAGTAGCAGACACGGAACCTGGATTTGTGTCCCGGTTGATGGTAAGCTCGCCCCCTATTACATGGGACAAACATACGTAACTGGCAAAATCTGGGTGGAATATTACGTACATCTCTGCCCAACCCTTCGGGGACTAAAGGCGTGATGTTATGTTATGTATTCACTCCCTTTCAAATGCAAGTATACGCGAAAAAGAAAACAACAAAAGAGATTTTACATTACCATTATATTTAAATTCACTAAACATTTTTATTCGTATCGTATCTGTAATCATGTATTTGTGATAACGTAAATATTACTAACTAGCTTCCAACTATAACATGCATACCACTATATGTCAAAATTTACAATTAATTTACAAATTCGTCTTTTTTTATTATTAATAGTGCTTTATGTTTACCTTACACCGAACTTGGACATATACTTCAGTACATAGTCCGATGTGCATAAGACCGTTAAAAAATAATAAGCCTAAATTACTTACATAGTAAGGCTTACATTTGCCCACTGCTTTTTTTCAGATACGTCTCTTTTTCTTCAAAGGACCCTAACTCCACTTGGGCAAAAACAATTTAACCTCTTGAACGCCATTGTCGCCTATACGTGACAAGCAGACACAAATATGTGACAAAAATGCGAAGCAGTTTAACACTAAATAAACAATTAAATCAAGACAATAGCTTAAATATTTAAGCTCTTGTCTTGTCTCTTTCATAATATAATTTTTCGATAAAGTTTTTGAATCCCTATTCTTTTTTAAGGTATTTTTTTTGTATGCGGTGAAATTGTGGCTTGGCGTGGAGGGCAACGCGTGCTTTTATGCTCTGGCGTTCAAAAGGTATAATCTAGTCGAACTATCTTCCCCGCCTTTGTCATTGCATACTACACCTTAAAACAACGACATAAGACATGCCGTGCAAGTCATTTGTAAGGTCTATGCGAGGCAAATTTCTTAAAAACACAATTAATAATAAAAATAGTACTTAACATAGATTATGCTATGCCGACTGTGACAATTTGACATGCCGTAACATCGAGTACGCTGTTGGTTTTACAACGTACGGTTCAGCGCGTAAAGTTAAAAATCCAATAGCAAGAACAATGTCGCTTAAGAAATTTCAAATTATCACGGTCGATGTAATTTTTTTTTAATCTTAAAACGGAGCATACCTTTCCTTTTTAGGCACTTACGGATTAATGGAAAAAGCGGGCTTCTACATCGCTACCCAAAAAACATTGGCAGTGATAGAAAACACGTTTTTATTCACACTTGTAAGTTTGCGCAGACGGGCGACCTTGCGATTAGTCGTGCGACTTTGCGACTAGTCGTGCGACGTTTTGTGACATCACTATCTGTTGGGAAGACTGTTTTTTTATGTAAAAGGACTCATATACATTCTTTTTATATAAATAAAGCCTGGCCCTGTACGAGAGATTCAAATTCCTCTAGAACGAAAGGTTTTTTTTTTATAATTTGCTTCAACAGCAAAATTTGCTGACGAAAAAAGTCGCAAAATCGGCCGTCTGCTTTACATAATTAATATTATTGCTATACAATACCCGAAACGGAACTTAAAACTAACTATGAAAAGATTTCTCAAAAACTGCTTTATCAATTTCGATAAAATTTACCACTACCTATGACATAATTTTACATTGCTTCCGTCGGGGTTTACTTATATTATCACGCTATATTATACCAAGGGGACAAGTAGTAACTCAAGTCAAACGGAACTACAGATTTGAAAGAACACTAATTTCTACCATTTAACCTGGTTAAAAAAAAAACGAAAGTTATATTTAAAATGGTCCAAAAATCGAATCCTCAACACTGCAGCTACACAAATGTCTCCGTTAGTAAAAAGGGCGCTTTGCAGATAGTGAGCGTAAGGTAAGAAAGTGATATAAAATACAATTGAGAGTATAATAGTGTCAGTGACCCAAAAGTGTGACAACCAGTCTTAACCAAGGGGTATTGTATTACCCAGTATAAACTGGGTTGTGGAAGTCAGATAGGCTGACGGTAAGACTGGAAGCCGACCCCAACATAGTTGGGATAGGCTAGGCAGATGATGTGATGACGAAGGAATAATATCAAAATAATTGACATAATATAAATACTATGGTCCCCATGTACGAGAAAGGTGTAATTGGTGTGGTCCTGACCATCAAACTGACTCCATTCCTCAACATTCTCCATGGGGCCAACATTGTAATCGTACAAAATAAACAGGCTCATATGTACATTTGGGTCGAGTACGTATTGAATGCAACAGCCGAAAGACGACTTTTTAGTTAAATAAAATGTATTTCTCTATTATCTGCAGATACGCCCTTTTTGCTCACGGAGGACTGTCACAAATTGACATTATACAAACATGTATACTAATTTTATATTTATTTTATTATTTTTTTACAATTTCTTTTATGGCCTTGTTGCTCCAATAATTATTATATTTTTCGCTTCGATGGTAGATTTTGTCGTTACATTTATTTTTGGTTTTTACTTTCTAGATTTAGATAAATAATAAAACCGAAATTAACTGTCTGTCTGTTACCTTTACCTTTGCAAGCCTTAACGGCTAAACTAATGTGGAACACAGATAGACTATGCTTGTCGCACACATTTCAGTTTTTCAAAATCTACTACCGAATTTTTGAAGTTAAACTAATCATTTATTAAATAAAAATACTTAATGATTATAATGTTGGACTAATTAAAAAAAAAAACAGTAATTTACATTAAGGTTTTTTGTGTAATTATGTCACATTGAAATGGCTGCGAAAAAAAAACAGTATGAATAAAAACTTTTTTTTTTAATGTGGTGTTTCGAAACCGAGGAACTAAACTTCTCATGAATGTGAGTTGATTAAGATTATTCAATTCAAAAACATCTAGTTCAGACTTTCGGTCGCAGTGTCAGTACGAGTGTGTGTGTGTGTTATGTCTGAACCTTAAAAGAGACAATGACCTCCGAGTTTGTTTCGGCTGTTTCTACTCAGAGTAGTCAGATACGAAACACCGGCCTCGTCTAGTTTTAGTAAAAAACGTCGTATAAAAGTGTTTGCAAAAAAAACTTATTTGCAAAATAAACATCATTTATCAATGCGTAAAATAATGATTCAGCTGCATCCAGCCAGACTGGAAGTCGACCCGAACATGTTAGGAAAAGGCTAGACTAGTTTTGGAATTTTACTTAAAATTCCGAAACAAATATAATAAATCATCGTATAAGACATTTGTGAAACTTAACAGAGAAGTATGGAAGAAGAAGACGACATGCTACGCCGATCCCAAATTAATTGGGATGAGAGCAGGATAATGATTCGACCTAAGTATAATTTCTCGCAGCCATTCCAATAACTAAGACATAAAAGCTCTGTCAACAAATCTTTCCTGTGCCCTAACCTAATATTTTTTACCTTACTTGGGGACATACGCGTACATCATAATTTTTTTGAACAAATAATAAATTTAATGCACTTAAATTTTTTGAAGAATGTAACCTAAAACACACGGTTGGACATACAGACATTGCTGGTAAATTGCCCTTTGTGGAGTAAATACTAGGGGATTAATATGTATACACTTACACTCGTATCTATAGACATTTATTATTGCTTGTGCATTTTTTTAAATGCAATTGACAAGAATTTAAACGAAGTGAGAACTGTCAAGGAAAGCAAAGCTAAGAATTCTAATTTTTACAGTTCTAACTTCAAACAGTTACTAAACTACAATATAAAAATCGTATCATAAATAATGATATTTACTCAAGTAAACAAAAAAAGTAAAGTATAAATAAATAAATAAACACTTTGACTTGTTTATAGATACGGGTGTTAGAATTCAAGAGCCCTATTTCTCGTGTAATATTTTCCTGGAAGCTAGCATGAGAGAGAGAGATATTTCTCGACGGCATATAAAGACAAGTCAGAGGCCCATGGGCGGCATAAAAACTCTGACACCACGTTAGGCACTAACCACACGATAAAAGAAAAAAATTTTAACGGTTCCCAATTTTTCGGCAGTTCTATAATCTCTCAAAGTTTTTATAAACGAACGGTATTACAATATAATAGTGACATCTATATTTCCAACGGTGAATTTCAGTTTACACTCTCAAAAATCGAATCATATTTTCTATTATAATATAACGAATAACACTTCCCTTGACCAAATAAAAAGAAAACATTTAATCCCTTTTAATAAAAACTAAGTTTACATTTGAACTTGATCTCCATTCTGGGAAAAGATAAAACGGGTCTATCCTCCGTAGATATATCTTAACATGATAAACCAAGGACCATGTAAAAAGCTTTCAGTACGAGGCCCTCGATTCAACTCCCAAGTCGGACAAAGTGATATTTTCGTCAGGTATAACTCCCAGTACACAATAACATCGTTCTTTTTTATACTAAATAGGCTTGCGTTTGGCCGCAACTCCTGTGATGTTGCGCGATGACGCGGCCTAGGGTGGAGCACGCGCGCCTAGAAGAAACCGATTCACTCGAACCTTGAATAGATCCAGATTATAATGATCAGGGAGCAGAGAAGTCGCCAGTGAATTACACAGACTGGCGGCTCGCACAATAAACTTAACTGACGATTTGGGGGAAAAAGGGCCAATTCGAACCTTGAACATTACTTTTTATGTTTCATGAGCCCAACATGTAGGTATAAGTGAAATAAAATACTAGGATTTGTTGTACATGCCTAAACCTCACTGAAAACCCAAGTTCAAAAATAAACCTATTAAAAATGTATTATTTCATACTTTTTTCGACACTATTTGGGGAATATACGACAATACGGTTGCACAACACGTTTTTGTGTCGTAAATATGTTTGAAACATTGTTTAGTAAATGTTACTCAACTTTTGTTATCAAGGATTTCATACAAATATCTTACTCCAAGTCATCTTTTTGACAATTTATTATTAAATTAGTCGTTGGGTATACAAGGTGGAAGGGACACCGACGCTAAGCCTTGAAAAAAACAGCTGTTTCCTACAAAACTGCAATACCTACACGTCAAAATTTACTGTTTTTTTTATTAACAACTGATAAAAAAAAAATGTGGGGGGGTGGTTCAGAATGGTGTATTGAACGCGTGGTTACCGGCTTCACGTCGCTGTCCCTTTCATCATGTATAAGGGTAAGACTCGCAGACCACACTTTATCCGTGCATTACGAAATAAGCGTCTTTTGCAAATGTGAAATTTACTCATAAAGCCAGTCTATAGCGTCTCCATAGCTGGGACAGTAGCCTCGTCCCAAAGAGAGGGGCTGGGCTGTTTCATACCACCCACTACGCGGGCCCAATGCGGGCTGCTAGATGTCACATGTCTTCGAATGTTTCGGCTCTAGGACATGTTTACCTTCACCGTTTTGACAGCAGTTCTTATGAAATAAATTCTAAAATTCTTAAGACTGGCGTTACGACTGAGCCTATTTACTTACATATCACTTTCACTGTACACCGGAGGCATACAATCATAAGTCTGATTAAGCTAATTATTCGGTGCACATAATTTAAGTCACAATTTGAAAATTATTCACGTATGTCACTTCACCACACAGTTGTGTGAAATTCGAAGTAAAAATTATATTTGTTCTTTAAATGTAGGTTAATAGGTAGTTTTAGCTTTAAATGTTTGTTTCAATGACATTACAAAGCGAATTTCGAAAAAAAAATTAGGATAATGTACCTCCGGTATACAACATTCATGTTTATAATTATTCGAATGAAACGCTTGATCTCAATTCGAATTTGAATATTACAAGCATATGAATAAAGATCACAATCGTCTGAAACACTAACTTCAAGTCAAAGGTCAGTCTGTGAATTCCGCCCTAAGTATTACAATACTACGAATGAATTCAAAAAAAGTTCATTTTTAGAATTGAATAAAACTTTTTTATACTATACCAAACAAACTAGCAGGTAAACTTTTGTTATTTTGTCAAATTCTTGGTAAATTTCATTAAAACACTACATAATTTTAATTAAAAAAAAAACGCGTTTTTATTCTGATCTAAAAAATCTTTGCCAGAAACGTAAACTTGATGAGCCCTATAAAGTTCCCACGGACGGTTATGTGGGACACAGGCCTTGTGTGTACGAGAGAGAGTGGGCTGTGATACACCAGGCGCATCCGTTTTGGAAATTTTAATAAAAATCATTAAAAATAACTCTTAAAATCACATTCTGAAGCAGTCATAACTTGTTCACATTTCTGGCAAACACATTTTAGCGCGTGTTCTAATGAAAGCAATCATCGCGCGTATTCGCATCGCACGCTTTAATTAGAACACGGGGTCAGAACATATCCGAATTATATCTTTTAACTATATCAAAATTCGCGCGTTCAAAAACAGAAGATTTTGCTAGAAAAAAAAAAAAAAAAAAACGAAAAAAAAAAGAAGATACATAACAACCACTTTCTAAACTAACTCTAGAATACCATAAACATAGACAAATATAATGTGCATTTTTTTTCCTATACATGTATTTTTTTTTGTCAATACATTTAATATTTATTTATAATACAAGACGAATTTTTCATCAACTACTTACTTTAAATATTGAATGGACTGCCTTAATTAGGCTTTATTTTTTTCTCTCTAAAATTTGAGACTGAACCACAGTACTTTCACGATAAGGGTGAAATTACATTAACACGCACAAATCAGCATTTTCTTGTATCTTTTTTCCTTTCTGTCACTTACACCCGTATCTAATCAAAGTAATTACTTGAGTTGAAGTAATTATTACTTATGGAAACATTTTTATGCATTAAGCAAGAATTTAAACGAAGTAAGAACCGTCAAAGATGGCCAAGCTGAGAATTCGAGCTTTTGACAGTTCTAACTTCAAGCGATTACTAAACTACAGAATAAAATCGTATCTTAAATAATTACTTTTACTCAAGTAATCACTTTGACTTGTTAGAAATACGGGTGTTAGAATCGCAGTTCACTAGAGTGAGAGGTCCAATCGTGCTTCCGATGCGAATACTACTAACGACCGGATTTCTCGCTCCACCAAAGGACACCTTTAACCTTTACGTGTCAATTTTTTTTTATATATTAAATAGGCTTGCGTATGTCCGCAACTCTTGTGATGTTGCGCGATGACGCGGCCTAGGGTGGAGCACGCGCGCCTAGAAGAAACCGATTCACTCGAACCTTGAATACATCCAGATAGTAATGATCAGGGAACAGAGAAGCCGCCAGTGAATTCTGGTGGTTCGAGCAATAAATGTGGAAGCATAGCGCTTTGTTCGGGTCCGCGGAACTTCAAAAATTAGATGGAGATACTCCGAATCGCTGATCCGTGCATGTATATGTGGTTTCACCCTAAAAATCAGTTTTTGACATTGTTGTAAAGTCAATACGTGGAAAATAAAACTGTATTCATTATTTAAAGGGACAGTGGTAATATTGTCCATCTAAACATAAACAAAAAAGTCTGACCATAGATTAAAAAAAAAAGTTTTTGACACTTTTTGGTCGGGAATTCTGATGACGAATTCGTAGATCACAATTCAGATTAAATTATAACAAATTGGATTAGTGAGTGACAATATTTTCCGACGCGGAATTAACTTGACCCGATCACATACGTTATTATGTCGCATTCAGTGCGGTGTAATTCGCGTCGTTCGGCTAAAACAAATTCCGCGTCGCTAAGTGTGGTGACTCCCTATGAGTAACTGAAAAACATTCTGGTATCATATTTCCTGATTATTTCACAGTTTTTTCAGTTAAAAAAAAACTCCTTTACATTTTTTTTAAACTATGGCAACGATAACTAATCCCAAATTGAAAAAAAAAAGATTAAAAACTAATATCTAATATTTTTATGAACTATTTATTCACAAAATACATTATTTTTATAATACACTATCATTAATTTTTTTTTATTAATTTTTATTATTTCCAAAAAAAAATGCAAATTTACTTCAAAGTGGAAAATATCACAAATCTATTTTTCAAACGTTCAAACTATTCACAATAATTCTGTACAAGGCCGTAAGACAAATACCTTTGCCTGCCTGGTGTTGCCAGTAAATTTGTACACGGGCAATCTTTTTTTTTTTAATTATTTCCAAATAGGTTTTTTAAATCCAAAAAACACCTACTTTGCCGAGTTCTTTCTTTGTGTGTTAATTTTTTCCGTCTTCAATTTGTCTTTTTTGTTGTCAAGTTTTTCAGAGAGCTTTTTCTCTATTTTGGGCTGTGTCTGTGGTTTGGTGTCTATGGTCGTTGTCGGTGGTTTCTTGGGCTTGTTGGCTTTCGCTGCGGCTGCATAGTTGATGGGCTTGAAACCAGAAGTCGGTTGCGTTTCTTGGGGCTCTACGGGTGTCGGTTGGGGCTGAAAGGTTATTTCATGTTAGACACTGTCTTAAGTTTACACGGTTCATAACTTAAATACACGGTCACTTACGGGATATCTTCAGTGTTTATTAGCTATGTGAGGTCACGATACTTCGGCGCTTTTGCAAGCCGAATCGCGGGGTGACTGGAGAATGCGGATGGATGGATAAAATATAATTAGGTGCAAGTAAATATAATAAAATAAATAAATAATAATAAATATCGCTGGACGTTACACACAGCGCCATCTAGTGGCACACTAAGCAACGAGGCTTGTGTCGTGGACACCAGATAGTTGATATACTACATAGATACTTTTTGTTTGTAAATACATACTTATTATAATAAACATCCATGACTCGGTAACAAATGTCCATGCTTATCACACAAACACTTGCACCTACCGGGATTCGAACCCGGAACCCTATGAACGTAAGGCAGCCTCACTACCGCTGCGCCATTCGGGTCGTCAAGTGTAAGTAGTGCGCGTAGCAAAAGACAAAAGAAGCACCTAATTATTTATTTACCATCCACCCGCATTCTCCAGTCGTCCCGCGTTCATGGCGATATCGTGAGCTCACAATAATAACCACTTAAGATATCCTGAAGTGACAATGTAAGATTAATTTCATTTAATTTTATGGCCATAATGCTATGGAAGTTGGGTAGGTCTTTGGTGTGGGATGCAACTTGCGTCGACACCCTTGCGCCACCCCATCTTCCTAGCACGGCGGGCTGTGCTGGGGCGGCTGCTGCAGGCGCTGAAAACCTCAAACGGCGCAAATACAATAATTGGTAATTATGTGTTTGAGCCGTTTGGGGTTGAAACGCTAGGGCCATGGGGTCCGAGTGCCCACCTATTATTTCGGGATATCGCCAAGCGGTTGGTCGAGTCTTCACGTGACCAGAGGGCTGGCATTTTTTTTGCCCAAAGAATCAGCCATCCAACGTGGCAATGCTGCCAGCCTTCTGGGCACTTTTCCTGTTGACAGCGATGTGGACGAATTTTTTGACGCCCCGTAATTGTACATATTTTTATTCTTATCTTCATACAGATAGAATTGGAGATATTTTTATTAAGTTTTTCGTGAATAGTTCAAATATCGTGTTCCAATACTTCGGTATATTCGATTTTGTAATGTGACGTCACGAAATTTAGGAGCCCTACCCACACTTCGTGCCCCTCCACCGCCCTTAATGTGTGACATAATTTATGGATGACCCCAAAGGGTAAAAAACATCCATCCATCCATTTTCACAAACTACGGCATTATCCTTTTGAACGCCCTTGTCGTCTATACGTGACAAGCAAGCGCGTGCCTTGTACGGCAACGGCACAAATATGAGACAAAAAATGCGATGCAGTATAACATGAAATAAACAATAAAATCGTTACTTTTGTTTGTATGCCTTAAATATTCAAGCTCGTCATTTCTCTTTAATAATATTGTTTATCGATAAAGTTTTGGAATCCGTGTTCTTTTTGAAAGAATTTTTTTTTTGTATGCGGTGAAATTGTGACTTGGCGTGGAGGGCACGCGCGTGCATTTATGCTCTGGCGTTCAAAAGGTTAATAACAGTAGTGATAAAGATACGAAGCAAAAGATTCCCTCACCTTCAGTTCAGGCACAACAACAACTTCATCAGTCTTCTCCTCAATCTTCGTCTCACTCTTGACCGTTTTAACAGCAACCTCCTTCTTCCTCGGCGCAACCTTCGTTTCTGACTTGACCGTCTGCGGTTTAGCCTTACTTTTTATTTCTTGTTGTTTAATTGCTTGTTTTTTAACTTCTATTTTGGTTTTGGAATCCCGTTTGTCTTTGGGCCTTTTGTCTTGCTTGTCTATGGTGTCGGCTGCGCTCACTTCGGGTGGATCTGTTTGCGGTGATACTGGTTCTGGAATACAAGAAGAAACGTACTAAATTATTTACATGCTTACACAACATCACGCCTTTAATCCCTGAAAGGTTAGGCAGAGGCGTACCGAATAGTACACCCACACTTAGCCAGTTATGTTTAAGTCTCATGTAATACGAGGCGAGCCTATTGCCGTCAACTGCTCACAAATCCGGACTTATTAAGAATTTATGGTCAAGAAAAATGTAATACGAGTGAGTATCACCAAATCAGTGCCAATGAACGACACCACAACTGTCGGATGCTGGAACATACAGCCCGACACTGACTGGCGAAAAATACCAAAAAACGCAAGAAAATTTGAATTTCGCGGACCAAACCGGCGCTTCCTCGTCTCGGCCGTTTGCTTGCGCATGTATTTTTAACTTTAAATACTTCGAAGACAGGTTTAATATTCAATAACCCGAACCGGTTTGACGACCCGAATGGCGCAGCGGTAGTGAGGCTGCCTTACGTTCATAGGGTTTCGGGTTCGAATCCCGGTAGGAACAAGTGTTTGTGTGATGAGCATGGACATTTGTTTCCGAGTCATGGATGTTTATATGTATAATAAGTATGTATTTACAAACAAAAAGTATCTATGTAGTATATCAACTATCCACGTGTCCACGACACAAGCCTCGTTGCTTAGTGTGGCACTAGATGGCGCTGTGTGTAATGTCCAGCGATATTTATTTTTATTTATTTATTTAATACATCCATCAGCACAGTGTTTTGCCCGTAAAAATTCATTGGTCACCTCAATAAAAAAAAAATCGTTGTTCCCAGCAATAATGTTTACGTAGGGTTACTTAGTTTGATGTACAGAATGCTTGGTTGACGGCTTCGTGAAGGGTCCGTTTACACCTTGTATGTAGAGACTAGAAGAAAGTTTACCTTCTGTCTTGTGTGTGTTTTCAACTACGCTGCTCTGTTCTGAAGGCGCGAGCTCTGTGGCGGGGGCGGAGGCCGGGGCTTCGGGCGGCTCTTGTCTTTCATCTGCAACACAAAAATTTATTATTAAATTAACTGACCGGCGCAACTTCGTCTGCGTAACATTTTTGATTAATGCTCCGCTCCTATTGGTCGCAGCGTGATGTTTTATAGCCTATAGCCTTCCTCGGTAAATAAGCCATCCAACACTAAAATAATTTTTCAATTCGAGCCAGTAGTTCCTGAGATTAGCGCGTTCAACCAAACAAACTTTTCAGCTTTATAATATTAGTATAGATGACTTAGTCATACTTAGGATCGTAGCAGGTGACGCTCTATATAGTCTCTGCCTACCCCTATGGGACTAAGGCATGTATATGTATGTACTTAGTCATAAATCATTACTTAGCCTTTCACAACTACATTGGAGTCGGCTTCCGGTCTAACCGGATGCAGGTGAATACCAGTACTTTACAAGGAGCGACTGCCTATCAGACCTTCACAACCCAGTTAGTACTGGTTAATACGATACCCCTTGGTAAGACTGGTTGTCAGACTTTCGGGCCACTGACTACCTGTAACGACTGTCAAAGATCTACAAATGACAGCCGGGACCAACGGCTTAACGTGCTTTCCGAGGCACGGAGGAAACTCTGTATGTAATGGATAGTCACCTCATGAATTGGCGAGTGGAGCTCCTCTGATATTTCGGAATCATGTGCGTACTGTATAATTATCACTTGCTTCGGTGAAGGAAAACATCGTGAAGAAACCAGCATGCCTGAGAGATATTTCTCGACGGCATCTAAAGCCGAGTCAGAGGCCCATGGGCGGCATAAAAACTCTGACACCAGGTTAGGCACTAACCACACGATAAAGAAGAAAGAAGGCGAGAAGATGAGCTACATCGAGATAAGTGGAAGGAATGGGGGGGGAGGGCTTTGCCCAGCAGTGGGACAGTTACCTGTGGCAGCGGGCAGCGGTCTCGTGGGCACGAACTCGGCGGCGAGAGGGTTGAGGGTGGAACGGGACACTGTCTCCTCCAGTGAGAGCGAAGGGCCACCGTTGCTTGTTCTGCAAATGTCACAACATTATGTTAGTAAATGAATATACTGTTCATCCATCTTCTTCGAGCCCGGAACTGAGCCACGAGTTTGGAGCCTTCAGCAGCGCACAACAGTTCTTTGAGGTGAAAAGTGCTAGGGTAGCCGGCGAAATTCCAAATTTTCTCACCATTATTTTTTTTTGCAATTTGCCGGTCAGTTTCAGGTAATCATCAAAACAAACCCTCTATGTTCATTTAATGCGGTTGAATGAATATTTCATGAAAAAGTCATTCAATGGGGTTAAATAAACTTTGGGGGTTGTATAGTTAGTCAGTACGAGTCTGACAGACCCGCTCTCCCCAGGGCGGAGGACATAATGTAATTCGAGAAAACTTTTTGGCAAACAAATAACAGACTTCCGAAAGTAGTTATTTTCCAGTTTTTTATTAGAAGCCGGTTATTTTTTTGCAAAAAAGTTTTTATTTTACCCTTTTTAACCGAGTCCAAAGAGGAGGTTCTCAATTCGTCGGAACCTTTTTTTTTTACCGACTTCAAAAAAAAGGAGGAGGTTCTCAATTCGGTTGTATGTTTTTTTTTTTGTGTTTGTTACCTCATATCTCCGTCATTTATGAACCGATTTGAAAAATTCTTCTTTTATCTGAATGGATTTACTTCCCGATTGGTCCCATAGAAATTTCATCAAAATCGGTTCAGCAGTTTGGTTTTGAAATCAAAATAACTGGAAAAAATGTCATCCAAGTAAAAGAAATTGCGAAATTGATACTTGACAAGGATTTGTGTGTGATACGATAACTAAAAAGGGTAAAATAAAAACTTTTTTGCAAAAAAAACCGACTTCCAAAAAATACACTAAAAAGTGGAAAATAACTTTACTTTCGGAAGTCGGTGACTATTGTTTGTTTCATTGACTTTTTTGCCACCGACTTTAGCTATCTTATCACACACAATTCCTTGTTAAGTATCAATTTGGCAATTTCTTTTACTTGGATGACATATTTTTTCCAGCTATTTTGATTTAAAAACCAAACTATTGAACCGATTTTGATGAAATTTCTATGGGACCAATCGGGAAGTATACCCTTTCAGATAAAAGCCGACTTCCAAAAAAAACACAAAAAAAAGTGAAAAATAACATTACTTTCGGAAGTCGGTGCCAAAAAAGTCAATAAAACAAACCATAGTCCACTTTTTTTTGTTTTTTTTGGAAGTCGGTTTTTTTTTTTGCAAAAAAGTTTTTATTTGAAGTCGTTTAAAAAAAACACTTACGTAGGGTAGTGCTGATGGTTGTGTCCGTTATGTGTGGGTCGGTTGCTTCTGCTGTGCCTCTCCCTCTGCTCATCTTCCAGCATGGCTTCTATACACTGTTCCATTAAAGCTTCCTCTTCTAGTTGCTGCATCACCTGGCAGGAAACAGGAGAAAAGTAATTATCATATAAATCAATTATTGTGCGACATAAAATGTAAAACTGCTTTGATGAAAAGGAGTTTTTTTGGAATGGCTTCAAAAATCTATAATAAAGTACCCGATACTATAAGAACATTGCCCCTATCAAAATTTAAAAAAGCTCTCTCCTCTCTCTTAATAGAAAAATGTTATTATACTGTTCCAGATTTTATAAATGATAATTTTTAATATTTTTTGTTTATGCTTCGTTATTGTTTGTTTTTTTTTTTTGTTTTTTTTTTTTTAAGTATTTCTGTTTCTTTAGTTTAATTTCATTTGATTTAAAATTTGTATGCCCTCGCGGCAAAACATAGCGCTCAAATACCTTAAACCTATCACCTTTATGTAAATACCTATGTTTAACAAATAAAGATTCTGATTCTGATTCATAACATCACCCTTGAAACCGCCAAGAGTTAGGCAGAGTAGGTAATTGTACCACGGGATCATACTGCCCGGATAAAAAAGGATCCTATGTGCTAATCCAGGATATTAAATCCACTCAGTAGTAACAAGAAGCACGGAGGAACCTCAGTACGTAATACCAATACAATCATGTCTCACTGTATCACACTCGTATACCACGGTGCCTAACGGTATGAAATCAAAATATTTATTTTCAAGAAATGTACTATCTGCAAGGGAAGATCTTATAACCTAAAAGTCACTGCATTCTGCCTGCAAGCAAGCGTGCAAGCGTAAAATATTTGTTATCAAATTATTAACATTATTTCTATAATTTATCCATGCAATTAATCAATTATTGTCATAAACAAATTTCATATATTCAATTAAGATTACTATTATTAATTTATAAACTGCATACATTCCCTAACGTTATAGAAACAGCTCTTTCGTAGCCATTCTGTCAATTTTGCCACTCATCTCACTGTATCCTATTTATTAACTGTATCTCTCTGTGTCTATCGAAGTTTCTAGGTGTATCTCACTCGTATCTAATTGGGTCTAACTGTATCTCATTCGTGTTTCACGATGTCTAACTACATCTTACTGTCTCTAACTGTATATCACTGAGTCTAGCTGTCTCTCACTCGTATCTAACTGTATCTCACTGTGCATAACTGTATCTCACGGTGTATAACTGTATCTCACGGTGTATAACTGTATCTCACGGTGTCTAACTGTATCTCACTGTGCCTAACTCTATCTCACTCGTATCTAACTAGGTCTAACTGTATCTCACTCGAATGTCACGGTGTATAACGGTATCTCACCTGTTTATCAAACTCCTCTTCGTTCTCCATCCACATGTAGTCCGCGAAGTCGTCGGGCTGCGGCTGCGTCGGCACGGGAGGGTATGCGGCGGGGGGGTAGTATGCGCCGGCCATTACGTAGCCTGGAGTCATACAAGGGTTCATTAGCAAAATGTTTTTGTTTAGACTAGATTCCTGAGAAGTATACAGCTGCTTTTCACTAACTTTTTTGACCTATGTATCCTGCTTATGGGTATGAGTTTCATTAAAATCGGTTCAGTCATATCGAAAAATAAGGACTTGAAAATTTGTATGAAATGCCGTACGGCGTACACGCTCTTAAGCCGCCACGCGTAGTGGGTGCACTTGCGTTATCTGTATCCGTGGTGTGTTTATTACCGGGCATGTGCGCGCGCGGGATGTGCACGGGGTACACGGGGGGCCGGTGTATGCCGGCGTCGCCGCTGCCGACCACGCCGCCACCAACGCCGCTGTCTATAATCACGCCGTTTGGCTGGGGAGACGGAATAAACAAATTACATTTTATCATCATCTTTTAAGCAGTGATAGCCTAGTGGTGTAACCGTCGGACTGGTAAGTCATAGGTCTGAAGTTCGAACCTAAGACACATGTGGTTAGTGTCTAACCTGGTGTCGAGAGTTTTTATGCCGCCCATGGGCCTCTGACTTGGCTTTACATGCCGTCGAGAAATATCTCTCAGGCATGCTGGTTTTGTTTCCTCACGATGTTTTCCTTCACCGAAGCAAGTGATAATAATTATACAATACGCAAAAAATGAATCCGTAAAATCAGAGGTTGGCAGCTTGGCAGTCCGACGGCCAGCTGCTGCTGATTTGTCACACCCAATCTCACGAGGGGGAGAGAGACGGGCGGGGGGGTCAAAAATAATTAAGCAAATTATGTTTTTTAAATCAATTCCAAGGCATTACAGCACAGATTAACGAATTTACACTAAACTACGCATTTCGATAAATCTCACGTGAGATTAGGGAGGGGGTATCTAGTCAAATCCCACAACATCTCAACAAGGATATCGACGCCCCCTCCCACCCTGAGGGGGAATCCCGGTCGAAAAATTGCCAAAATGGCGTCAAGTAAAATTAATGGACGCCCCCTATTGTTTCTATGAAAGAATTTTGCTGATTGCACTTGTCATTTTTCCCATTGGTAAATTGCACCGGGACGGGTCGCTAGTTCATAAACAAAAACTCCCACGTACCTGCCACTGGCCATTTTCTTCGTTTCCGTAGTATGCCCCAACATTAGGCGATGTCTCTGGTATCTTCATATTAAACTAACAGATAATCTCTCTATCCACTTACAGAACTAATTTAAAAAAAAAAAACTTAAACTTTTCTAGTCTATGCTTAACCGTGTATTCGACTTAGGCGGGTATTTAGAATTTGAGCGAGTTAAAATAGAGTTTTGCGAAGGTAAATATAATTGTTTCAACTGGTCTCGCGTGTGTGGTTGCTATCTTCATTTCTGGTTTTCTCGGCAACTGGAATTAAAGAAAAAAATCTATATATAAAATATAGTAAGCAAGTAAGTAGTATGCATTATAGTATATTCTATTCTATAAAAATAAAGTAAGAAACTGACTGGCTGACTGATCGATCAGCGCACAGCTGAAACCGCTGGCTCTAGAAGCATGAAATTTTGCACAAACGTTCCTTAAACGACGTAAGTGTGCACCAAGGAGGGATTTTTGAAAATTCATCCCCTAAAGGGTTAAAATAGGGGTTGAAAGTTTGTGTGAAACTTCGTCCACACGAACGAAGCTGCGGACAACAGTTTGTTTGATAATTAAATGTCATAACTGCCGAAATGTGGGTGTACTATTAGGCACACCTCTGACTAAATCCTTCGGGGATGTTTTAATGTTATGTTATAATATTATTATGTAATTAAATGTTAATACAAATAACCTGTTTATTTATTAATAGACAAAGCAGCAAAATTAGCGGAACATAGAAAAGGTCTAAAAACTGGTTTTTGCAACATTGCTTATTTAATTTTACATAACATTACATCACAGCTGTAATCTCCGAAGGGTTAGGCAGAGGTGCACCAATTAGTACACCCACATTTAGCCACTTATGTTTAAGTCCCATGTAATTGGGGGCGAGCCTATTGCCATCAACCGGGCACAAACTCTGTGGCTGCTACTAAGAGATTCCTGATGGAAAAACTCAATCCCACTTTGCCCGACCCGGGAATCGATGACGTAATGATGCCGTGATGTCTGACAGGGGAGAATGGAAGAAGAAAACGTGTTGTGAATGGGACAAGGGCGGGAAGATGATGATGATTATTGTATAATGGGGTTGTGACCGCAACTCCACGTCCAAAGCACGTATTTTGCGTACGGTGTACTGAAGCTTTAGTGCCCAGAAGGATGGCAGCATTGCAAAGGTTGAATGGCAATGCTGTTTTTTGACCAAAAAATAGTCCAGGTCACGAGAAGAGTCGACCAAACGTTTGGCGATGTCCCGAAAGACTAGGTGCGCACTCGGACCCCATGGCCCTAGTGTTTCAACCCCAAACGGCTCAAACACACAGCTACCAATGACGTTATTGTATTTGCGTCATTTGAGGTTTTCAGCACCTGCAGCAGCCCGGCATGAGAAGATGGGATGGCGCAAGGGTATCGACACATGTTGTATACACCTAAGGCTGACCCAACTTCCAAGACATTAAGGTCATACCGTCTGGTCTCTTCTCATCGTCGAGTGCCATTAGGTTCTAAAACAGTTGGTATCCCGGCGGTGGCAAGAGCACGACGGATGATGTCACTATGTGATATCTGACTTGTACTCCTACTGCACGAAAGGCCATAAATCATTGTTTAACAATGAAAGAATTAAAAACATTGACTTTATACAATTTGTCAATGGTGTTATATATGTACATCTACTTACAGGAAGTAGATTTAATTTATACCAACCATATACATAACATCACACCTGTAAATCCCGTAAGGTTAGGCAGAGGTGTACCTAATAGTACACCCACATTTCACCAATTATGTTTAAGTCCCATGTAATAGGGTCTACGAGTTTCGAGTATGAATGTGGATGGCCACAGCTTTGTTACATGGTTTCTGATATCACAGTTATTACGGTACACGTCAATCAGATGTCATTGTCAAAATTACATTTTTTGCATGCTGCTGATCTGATCCACCATGTTTAATTTTTATGTTGTGTTGCTCTCCTTGGCCAAGTTCATTTGAATGTACGTTGAAACAAAGTAAAATTAAAGAAAATTAACAATAAAAAACAGTTACTGTATTATATAGCAATATTTACAAATAGTGTACATAGTGCTAGCCTACCCCAGGCTCCACACATTTCTGGAACATCTCCTTTCAAGTAACAGCTCTGAGTACCAAGGTTCAGCTTTTTTAAAATAATTAATGCTAATTTCCTTTTAGATAAGAGAGTCTGCGTCCTAAGATTAGGGGAAATCCCAACAATTAATATTCATGAGATATTAACTTAGTTTGAAGCTGTTTACTATTCATTTCTTCTAATTTACATTCAGCATCATGCTTGAGTGCCAATGTGTGTTGAGGAAAAAAGGTCATGAACTGGCTGTATAAAAAATTTTGAAGTACAACCTCTGCAGAGTCTCTATAGAATTAAAAAAGTTATAAAAACAATATGTCGTGTCTATGTTTTTCAGTCTTATAAGATTTTGTGGACGCAACCACATGATAATATTATGAAATTGAATGTCAACAAATGAAAGGTTGTCCTGATTATTTAAATATTCAACTTTCTACTTTTGGCGGAAGTTTCCACGTACGCTATTCACAACGCAGATGCCGCGCAGATGTAAATAAAAATTTAAACTAGGAACAACAGTGCACAAGACAGGCCAAAAATAGATCAACCTAGAAACTAAAATAATTAATTGACCGACTTTCATTAAAATTGATTTGATATCGGAATCGCTTACCGACATATTCGTGAACAAATACAATTGCAGATTTAAAGTCGACACCGTGTAAATGCAATTTAAATCGGAAAATATTGCGACTATCTGCACGTGTGCGAACGAATAGCTACGTAATCTCGATGTAAGATACTCACTCATTTGACGCACCTGTAGCGCTTTCAACTACGGATATGCGTTCAACGTCCTCAAAATAAGTTTTTGACAAAACAGATGCACAAATAACTATAAAATATGCACTATAACCTCCAATATCACTATTCCACACACAAGATCACCAGCCAGTATTCGTGGCGGAAATGGCGACCGCTGTGAAGTCTGCGCGCTCCAACGTGGACGATCTATGCCCAACTTCGTTGTAAAATATTAACCGGCGTTTTTTTTATGAATTCTGTTGGATTATTGCGTCTGAAATAAATGGAAATATGGATAATATTACCTTTCTACTAGACAATCATACTCTTGTAAATTTAGCTGAGCCAAAAGAGTTGTCAAAATGACGAGTGAGTTCTTCGTTCAAATTATTAATGACAAAATTTTATGGCATTAGTTCGGTCGAGGTTTGTTTTTAATAAATCAAAGTGTAAAAGATATACAAACTTATTAAAAATCATAAACCAATGAAAATAATATGAAATAGCAAAACGGTTTTTATTTGGAAAATATATTGATCTTTACTTTTTATTTTGAACGCAACTTTATATATGTCCGCGTCCGCGTTTCATTCCAAAAATTGAAATCCCTTTTCAACATTGACGTTATTTTAGATTAGTCAGGATATTTAAATATAAATGCCTCGTGATTCTCTATTTAATGATTTAAAGTTCAAATCAATTTGTATATTAATAAAACATCTGAATAAAACTAAAAAAGACAGACTAAATTTGAAAGTAAATACTAGCGTTAAACGGAGCACAATCTTATCAATATCAAAATGTCAAACGGCGATTTGATAGCGGCGTAATATTTGTTTACTTTTTTTATAAATTTTTATGTGAAAATTTTCATTTGACCAAAATGTCGGCTCCTTATACTAAACTAGTAGCTCCAATAGCTAAACTATCCGTTGTATGTCGCGGTTGCTTGGCGGACTCGGGTGAAATGAAGAACATGTATGAATGGAATCTAAGTGAAGATTACTATCGAATAACTGCAATCGAGGTTTGTTTACTTAAATATTCCTTAGAGGTGAGGTTCTTCGGTAAGGTCAGGTGCGTAGTACTGGCAACCGACGTGCGTGTATGACCAGGTCACCAGATGTATGAACGTGGACGAGGCAAAAAGAGTATGTAAGGATCGTAGTTGGTGGTGTGGGAGTTTATGAATGTATGTTATCAGTGTAATATTTTAACTGTAGCATGATATTATAACTTTACGCTTGTAATATTCGAAGGGTTAAGCACTGGTTAGATTTCCTGTTTAGTACATGTAATATGAATGTCTAAATATGGGTATTTTTTACACCTCAGTATACCTCTTCGAGGTTTTTTGTTTGTTTGCGTATAAAGTGGCCCACTGCTGGGCAAACGCCTTCCAATTCTCCGTCTAAACTTCTTGAACCCGTGCAATCTCTGGCTATGATTGCCTTGCAATCAGATTGTCACACTGCTTGGCTGAATATGTGGTAACCGTTTGTTCATCAGTGTTTCTACCTCCCTGAATATTATACAGGGCGGAAGTACAGTGTATAAACTCATACACTTCTTTATGAGCGTAGGTAGAAACTATTTAATGTCACCCGCTTCACTCTGTCTTAACTCTTTGGCCTCCGCAACGCAGGACAAACATTTCAGAGTTTATTGGTGAAATGTTGCGCGGACCAGACTTCTGTTATGTATACCTAGACGACTTTCTTTTACTTAAAATTTAACTACAGTCAAAATCTGTTATAACAACACCAAAGGGACCACTCATATTTGGTCGTTAAACCGATAGTCGTAACAGCTGGTGATGTTTTCAAGGTACAAAGTAATTTGTACTTATGATTTTAACCGGTATGTTGTTCTAAATGATGTCATCGTAAACGATTTTAACTGTATGTTTATTTTTGAAAGTTGGTTATGAAGTAAAGATTTACACATAACTTTTTTTATAAATTATTTTTATTGTTTTCGCACGGAACCCTAATCTTTTTTCTAAAATGAAAAAGTAGCCTATGTTACTCCTTCTAACATCACCTGTCTGACAGTAAAAGTCCCCGTCAAAATCCGAAACGGCACAGCTAGTTTGTTCTTGACAATAGTGAAACATTTACCCAGTATACATACATAAATGGCAGGAGCTCGTGGCTAAAATAATAACAGCTGCTCGGGTCGATCGTCAGGTTAAACCGCGCTTGCCTGGTTTTGTCCGTTGATGGTTGACCACCCATTACATACCAAGTTTCCCCTGTGCCTCGGAAAGCACCTTAAGCCGTTGGTCCCGGCTGTCAATTGTACATCTTTGACAGTCGTTACAGGTAGTCAGTGGCCCGAAAGTCTGACAACCAGTCTTGCCAAAGGATATCGTTTTACGTAGTACTAACTGGGTTGTGGAGGTTAGATAGGCAATCGCTCCATGTAAAATACTGGTATTCAGCTGCATCCGGTTAGACTGGAAGCCGACCCCAACATAGTTGGGACAAGGCAGGCAGATGAAGATGATACATACATGGATGAACTCACGTCTTTTTTCCATGGGGTAGCGTTGCCAGGCATCTGGATAAAGCCGGATATAGTTAGGCTTTTTGATTGCGTGTCCGGCCAAAATAAACGGTGTCCGGCTTTTGTTAGGCTTTTTACATTTCGTACATAAATTTTTTTAAACATAGATTTTTTTGTCGTACCTATTAATGCTGAGACACAAAATCCCCAATGTAGGGGGCCCGGCCTTTTTGACCAAATTTCCGGCCGAACTGGCTGGTCTGTCCGGCCATTAGGCTCGGTGACCTGGCAACCCTACATGGGGGTAAGCAAATAACTACAAAACCCCACCTGCTACGATCCTTACACACTCCTTTCGCCTTGTCCACGTTCATACATCTGGTCACACACGCACGCCGATAGCGAGTACTACGCACCTGATGACTTTTCTGAAGAACATCACCAAGGAAGCCATTATGTTCTATTACAGCCTATGGTGCTATGGAACTAGAATACCACATAACACAACATCACGCCGGTAATCCCCGAAGTATTAGGCAGAGGTGTACCTAATACTGCCCTCGTTGCAGTAATACAGTATGTACCTGCAAAATGGCGATTTTGAGAAAAACGCGGTTAAGTATTTAAATCTCTACTTTAACTTTTCAGTTAAAGTTGAGTAGAGTGTTTTCTTTAAAATCTCTATTTAAAATGCACTCATAACCGCTTTTTTTCTCAAAACCGCCATTTTGCAAGTGCTGCATTTACTGTTACGGGGGCAGAATAGTACACCCACATTTCGCCAGTTACGTATGTTTAAGTCCCATGTAATAGGGGGCGAGCGTATTGTCACCAACCGGTCACAAATCCAGACTCCGTGGCTGCTACAGACAGATTCCCGATAGAAAAAACCCAATAACACTTTGCTCGACCCGGAAATCGAACCAAAGACCTTGTCCTCCGCCCTGGGGAGAGCGGAGGGATCTGTCAGACTCGTACTGACTAAAACCACACCGGTGTTCCCTCGCACACTTGCGTCGGGGGGCAGCGGGAACTAACACGACTTCCGCTGCCCCGGACTAGTGCCGACCCGCTTGACTTGCGGGCCTCGTCCCGGGGGGGAGTGAGGTGTACAAAACTCCCCCCGTTACATCATAGAGAGGCGCGCGTGGAACACTAACGGCCACCGTCTCGAGTCCAGTGTGATGAGGGGCGACGGATGTTGCGCTTACGACCTAGACCAACGAGACAGTAATCTACTTCCTACTTACCGATCAGAATACCTTTTGTGTTTATTAAAATAATGTACTGTAATTTCAGACGACAAGAAAACGAGGTCTTTCGGAGCTGCTCTGTGCGTCCTGTGAGGCTGCCATGATCAGTTGCAAGCAGTTCCGCGACCAATGCCAGCTCTCCGACAAGATACTAAAAACATCGCTCACATTTAGAGTGAGTATACAGTGCTTACGTTCTTTTTTTAACCGTCTGCAAAAAAATGAGGAGGTTCTCAATTCTATTGTATTTTTTTTATGTTTGTTAACTCATAACTTCGTGCATTTTTCTTCTGTTCGTCTATGTGGATGATGTAACGTAAAATTGATACCACTAAAACTTTGACCGTGGAGGTATTGCAATTTTGTAGGAAACAGGTGTTTTTTTTAATAACCGACGAAAAATTTAAATGTTCAAAATGATGTAGTGAATACGTGGCAACCGTTTTAGCTTCGGAGTCCCTTCCCTTCCACCTTGTATAAGCTATAAACGTTAGAATTTATCCAATGATTGCGCCATCGGTACATCCTTATCATCCTGTTGCACCAAATTTAGTTAACAATCTCTTTCTTACAGGCAAAGAAAAAAGACCAGAAAATGAGAAGAAACCTCGTCACGTGCATTCTCACCGACCAAAAGTTATCAGTTATGATAACAGCACCTAAAACCGATGCTCGAATCAAACTACCCTGCCCTTTCCACTGCAAAGATGATTTCTACAAAAAAACCGACCTACAGAACCATTTAAAAAAAACACACACCGTTTCCGAAAAATTCGAAATCGAACTTCAATATTACTGCGCAGAGCCCAAATGCGCTTACCACATAACTTCGGATAAAAACAAATGGTTCTCCGGCAGGAAGTTCCTGAACCAACACATGAATAAGGTGCACGAAATCAAAACCTATTTCTGTAACGTCTGCAGTCAATGCTTCGCTAAAGAAACAGAGTTGGAGAGACATCTTAAATCATGCAACTTCGTCTTCGTGTGTCAAATGTGCGACACGAAGTATAATACCAACGAAAAACTGATGGTTCACCTAAAAAGGAAGCATCCGAATGTCCATCAGATGTACAAGAATGAAAAGGCCGAGAAACGGAAAAGCGAAAATGGGCTAGACACCAAAAGAAAGAAAACAACAGCTTCCGAAACGAAATCGGCGACAGAAACCGTGATCACGGAGGAACTAGCCGTGGGTACCGTCACCGAAACTTGGATCTTCAACGAAACGGAGAAAAAAGATGACACGGCAGCTAAAAATCAAATTGCAGACGTATGCGACAGTCCAAAAAAATCTTTCGCGACACAAATACCTGAAGACATTCGTAATGATGTCACTTTGCCTTCCTGGCAATCGAAAAACGAATTTGAAACAAAAACTGATGAGATATCCACACAGGTTGCATTTGAAGACCTCCTGTCCTTAAAATCTCAGAACAGTGAAGACGAGATCTTTTTTTCCGACCCCGTCTCTCTATCTGATATACAAACTCAAACGTTCCCATTAGAATTTGGGTTAAGCCGTTCGAATAAAGAGACACAATCTTGCATAAATTCCGAAACGCAATCTCCAGATTTGAGCATAAAAGAAACACAGACCTGTTTCTGTCATCAAGATTCTCCTAGGCCCAATTTCAGGCTTTTTGACAGCCTCTCTTCTAGTCCTGCAAGTATAAATCATACTTCGGCTGAGACCCAGACGGCTGACCCTAGGCATTCAGTGAAATCTGATGTCCTATTGAGCTTTAGCTCGGCCGAGACACAGACTTGTTTTGACGAATGTAGCAATGCGAGCATTTGACAGTACTCAGGGCTCGTCAAAATACAGGCCTTGCTTTAACTAAAATTGATAAACAACATCAATCCTGTAATCCCCGAAGGGTTAGGCAGAGGTGTATCTAATAGTACACCCACATTTATGTTTAAGTCCCTTGTACAAGGGGGTGAACGTTGCTATCAATCGGGCACACATCAAAACTACTGTTACCGAAAAATTTTTGGTGCAAAAGCCCAATAACAGATTGCTTGACTTGGGAATCAAAGCCAATACCTCATACTTAGCAGTCGCGTTTGTGACTGCTAGACCAACGGGGCAGTCAAATAAGTTTTTAATTGTGAACTTTTTTATTAAATAGGGTCATGCAAAATTCAACTTAGACTACGTAAGGGTAAAGTTGATAATTCAGTGACATTGCAAGTAATAGATATGTATATCGAAGATTTTATATTCAAGTTCAGCAGTTAATATACAAAAATAAAATAAAATAAACTGTGGCGGGAATAGTTAATTTGTAAATAAGTAAAATATGAATAAAGTGTATAAAATATGTACGTACTATAAGTATGAAAATAGAGAAAGAATTACAGGGCCAAAATAATTGTCTGCATCGCTGTCAACAGGAAAAGTGCCCGGAAGGCTGGCAGCATTGCCAATTTGCCAAATTGGATGGCAATACTGGACATGAGAAGCATAAGGTCGGATGTTCAATACTCTATGGATTTGACGTCCTACCTTATGCTCAGAAGCATAAGGTCGTATGTACAAAATTCTTTGTATTGGTACTGTAGCGGCACTACAAAAAGTACTTCAACAACATAGAACAAAAAGTACTACAGCGCCATCCATAACTAAAATGAAGAATTAACATCCAATTCCTACATCGCGCAGTTCTCGACAAACTAACATCCAATTCCTACATCAGCAGTTATCCGCGACTTAAGACTACCTATACAAGGTGTTGCTTTGCATCCTCGTCAAATTCAAGGAGGTAACTATGCTAATGATTCTCGACCCGAATCAATAATAAAATGGGTAGATAATTTTTTATATTTTTTTCTTATTATCGGAAATCGATAAGTGTACACCACCCGTGTTAAAACATGGCCTGGCTAATACTAGCCCTATAACCGCGATTTTACACACACAAATAAACGCACACGTTTATTCGATAAACGGGTGATTTTCCTCTTTTGAAAAAGGCTTCATTCTGAAATAGTGTTAAATTTAAACAACAAAAAAAAGCAGCCTTTATCATTATTGACTAGGTACCGTAATTTATATTCATTATTTACGGCTTTTATGACAACGTCCTGAATTTTGACGAGGTTTCAAAACTACACCTTGTATACGTGATGGCGCCGACATTACGGAAATAAATTAAACTGCGTGACGTTCCCAGTTTAAATACAAAATTTCAATCGAATTTATCCAGAAGTTTAGTCACAGGACATTATTTTTAATTTACTGAATTTTCTACATGATGTAGAGCAATAGACTAGCACCTGTCGGTTAACGACCCTCGCATCGGTTTTATCACTAAACACATCAACATCACACCAACTCGCTACTTCAAAAACGTTTGCCAAATTCGTTCCTTAAATTGTATTTCCGGATGCGGATTCCGACTTCAAAAAAAGGAGGAGGTTCTCAATTCGGTTGTATGTTTTTTTTTGTGTTTGTTACCTCATATCTTCGTCATTTATGAACCGATTTGAAAAATTCTTATTTTATCTGAATGGATTTACTCCCCGATTGGTCTCATAGAAATTTCATCGAAATCGGTTCAGCAGTTTGGTTTTGAAATCAAAATAGCTGGAAAAAATATGTCATCCAAGTAAAAGATATTGCGAAATTGATACTTGACAAGGATTTGTGTGTGATGCGATGACTAAAAAGGGTAAAATAAAAACTTTTTTGCAAAAAAAAACCGACGTCAAAAAAAACACTAAAAAAGTGGAAAATAACTTTACTTTCGGAAGTCGGTGGCAAAAAAGTCAATGAAACAAACAATAGTCACCGACTTCCGAAAGTAAAGTTATTTTCCACTTTTTTTGTGTTTTTTTTGGAAGTCGGTTTTTTTTTGCAAAAAAGTTTTTTTGTTTCGATGTTGGGATTTTTTTGATAGTTTAAGCATATTTCTATTAACTAGTATTACCGGTGTTTTCATTTATCGTCGTATTGTCGGCGCCACGTTGTACAGAAGAACCCGACGACTGTCCAGTGCACGAGATACAACACCGTCTGGTCGGAGAATCCTCCCTTTTCTAAGGGGGATGAAGAATTTTACACCCTGTTCCTCATACTCTCAAAGTACATCCGACTTAATGCTTCTGACGTCGAGAATATAGGTATTGATGCGTAAATAAGAAAATAGCTTAATATGTAAAGTGTTGTCATAATATGCATACCTACACTTTACATATTAATTAACAGGTTTGTACATATTATGTACAAACCTGTTACGCAGCTACAAGGATCTTTTGGCGCTCCAATGACATTGGTAGGGGAGCTGTTTGTAATCATTTTTGTGAAATGGGTGGCATTGGTTCCGATTTTGGTCACGCGCCAAAATATCCCTGTACTGCTAAGTTTTGAACTATCGGACAAGATATTGTAATGAATAATCTTAAGATATACTCAAATAAATTATTTCTTTTTGTCTATATACACCCCAAAAAGTCAGGTAGAGGTATACCTAATAGGGCCACCCAGATATGTTAGTCCCATTTAACACTTGGTGCTTAGCACCCAACATATGGGTCCAACAATAATTCGATCGTGTGCGCACAACCCGCCTCCCGAGTCGTCGCTATACGTAGCTATAGATGACTCGCATACTAGTAAAAATGGATTATTTGAACTTAGCAGCGAGCCTATTGCCATCAACCGGGCACGAATCTACTCCTGCTCCGTGGCTGCTACTGAGGAATTCCTGAAGGAAAAACCTATTAACACTTTACCCGACCTGGGAATCGAACCTAAACACACCGACCTGAATCGAACGCAAGCCCTCGTGCTCAGCAGTCGCGCTTGCGACGACTAAAACAAAGAGATTCTTTATTAATAAAACAAAGAGATTCTTTATTAATAAAACAAAGAGATTCTTTATTAATAAAACAAAGAGATTCTTTATTAATAAAACAAAGAGATTCTTTATTAATAAAACAAAGAGATTCTTTATTAATAAAACAAAGAGATTCTTTATTAATAAAACAAAGAGATTCTTTATTAATAAAACAAAGAGATTCTTTATTAATAAAACAAAGAGATTCTTTATTAATAAAACAAAGAGATTCTTTATTAATAAAACAAAGAGATTCTTTATTAATAAAACAAAGAGATTCTTTATTAATAAAACAAAGAGATTCTTTATTAATAAAACAAAGAGATTCTTTATTAATAAAACAAAGAGATTCTTTATTAATAAAACAAAGAGATTCTTTATTAATAAAACAAAGAGATTCTTTATTAATAAAACAAAGAGATTCTTTATTAATAAAACAAAGAGATTCTTTATTAATAAAACAAAGAGATTCTTTATTAATAAAACAAAGAGATTCTTTATTAATAAAACAAAGAGATTCTTTATTAATAAAACAAAGAGATTCTTTATTAATAAAACAAAGAGATTCTTTATTAATAAAACAAAGAGATTCTTTATTAATAAAACAAAGAATTAAACAATAAAAACAATTTTTAATAATTTACATAATAGTTTAAAACAAAGTTCCCGATACCTTATATATTGTACATTAAGAGCGTGTACGCCGTACGGCATTTCATACAAATTTTCAAGTCCTTATTTTTCGATATGACTGAACCGATTTTAATGAAACTTCATACCCATAAGTAGGATACATATGTAGGTCTAAAAAGTTAGTGAAAAACATTTTCGAAATTGTCTTATTTAAAAAAAAGATAATTGGAAATTTCTGTTTCTATGGAAAATTTAAAATCGGTCTAATTTAACTGTAACACAATTTTGCGAAAATGTTTTTCACTAACTTTTTAGACCTATGTATCCTGCTTATGGGTATGAAGTTTCATTATAAAATCGGTTGTTATATCGAAAAATAAGGACTTGAAAATTTGTATGAAATGCCGTACGCCGTACACGCTCTTAATAATGTCCTATTTGGTGTAAAAGTACCATTAAGGAAGCGGAAATGCACCTGTTCTCCACGCCATTGAGATCATTTTTTTGTTCTGGACCATACCAACAAATTCCGACTAATTACCGGCAAAATTTGAGAGAAAACGGACCTTCGCTAGGCGCCCTAGTTTTTGAGACATAAATGTGGCCAAGCTGGGGAGATGCTCCACAGGTCGGCCACCTATAAACCCTTATAACTTTTAAACCAGTGACCGACAAATACTGATATTTAGCGACAAATTTCGACTAGTTACCGACAAAATTTGGGAGAAAACGGATCTTCGCTAGGCGCCCTAGTTTTTGAGATATACATAAATGTGGCCAAGCTGGGGAGATTCTGCACAGGTCGGCCACCTAAAAACCCTTATAACTTTTAAACCAGTGACCGACAAATACTGATATTTGTCGACAAATTTCGACTAATTACCGACACATTTTTTGTGTTATCAAAATTAAAATCCCCGATGGTGGCCATGCCAGTGTCAGTCACACGCCAAAATTCCAATTTTTTCACAAGTTTTTTTTTTTAAATCGTCATCTGCATGGACTTTTACCCAACTTTATTGGGGTCGGCTTCCAGTCATGCCGGACGGAGCGGAATACCAGTATTCTACATGGAGCGACTGCCTATCTGACCTCCACAACTACTCAATGCAACCATCAGCATAGTGTTTTGAGTGCGTTACATCGAGTCCTACCGTAAAATGTGATTTTTCACCCTAGTAAAGTCGTTTCCCAGCAATATTTTTTGCGTGGAGTTACTTAGTTTGATGTACAGAATGCTTGGTTGACGGCTTCGTGAAGGGTCCGTTTACACCTTGTTCGAGTTATCTTAAATTTACAGCCATAATTTGTAAATCCGGTCCCTATTTATAATTATCCTTAGGGCACATACTTGGCAAAACGCGGTCTCCGCTAACAAGCAAATAACAACTTTCGTTCTGCTTGAAATAAAGTTCAAAATAAGTAAACTTGCTTTAAAATTTAGGTTATTTGTTTAATATTTTCTGCTTTATTTTAAGAGATGCAATGTTGATATTCGTTTGGCACGGAAAACCGGTCTTTAGGTCCTTTAAGAATAATATAATTTGGCGCGAAAAGTGTCTTACATAAATATTATTTACAATTTAGGTACAAAAATAACTTTTTGGTCTAATTTAGAATACAGAATGGAATAGAATGAACACTGAACAACTTTCTGTAAGGAACATAACATCACGCCTGCTACCCACAAAGGGCTAGGCATAGGTGTACCTAATAGTAAGTAAGTAAGTATATTTATTTGCATAAAATGTGGTAAATACAGGATGTTATAAAATGTTTTAGAGCAGGACACATCGCACACGCCGTAATAATAGCATGCAAATTTTGAAATCAATTTTTACACAAAGTACATTAACTTGACCACATAGGTATCCATTCATACAATTATGTAAGTACATTTGAAAAAATTTTAATCCTACAATTAGATAAAAACAAAAGAAACACAAAATAAAAGTACATACACCTTGCATACATCTAAATAAATAGTACACCAACATTTGAAAAAGTTTTGACGACCCGAATGGCGCAGCGGTAGTGAGGCTGCCTTACGTTCATAGGGTTCCGAGTTCGAATCCCGGTAGGAGCAAGTGTTTGTGTGATGAGCATGGACATTTGTTTCCGAGTCATGGATGTTTATATGTATAATATTTACAAACAAAAAGTATCTATGTAGTATATCAACTATCTGGTGTCCACGACACAAGCCTCGTTGCTTAGTGTGGCACTAGATGGCGCTGTGTGTAATGTCCAGCGATATTTATTATATTTATTTATTTAAAAAGTATTTAAGATCAGTTTCGCACTGGACAGAACAAAATGGTAACTTGACAATAAAACTAGATTAAAATTAAAAAACCGGTCAAGTGCGAGTTGGACTCGCGCACCGAGGGTTCCGTACAAACCTGTGGGTATATAACTTTTTTTTATATGACGAAACTAAAAATTTACGGTTTTCGTAATTTTTCCTATATCTGTACTATAAGACGTGACTTCGTACAAAATTTCAAGATTCTAAGTTCACGGGAAGTACCCTGTAGGTTTTGATTCCCGTGCGAGTTTCGAAAATTTGCGGCCTAAGTGGCTGTATCTTTTGATTGCGTTGACTTAGAAGGTTGATTTTTCTACAGCTTCCAGGGACAGTAGAACTAAGTAAAATATAGAAATTTCAGTTTGATACCTCCACGCGTTCCTGAGAAAAACGGTCTTGACAGACGGACGGACGGGCGGACAACAAAGTGATCTTATAAGGGTTCCGTTTTTTCCTTTTGAGGTACGGAACCCTAAAAAGTTAACTTAAGAACAGAGTGCATTTCGCGCCAGTTATGTTTAAGTCCCATGGAGTACGGGACGATGCTATGTCATCAGCCGGGCACACATCCAGACTCCGTGGCTGCTACTAACAAATTCCTGAAGGAAAAACCTAATAACACTTTGCCCGACCTGGGAATCGAATCCCAAGACCTCGTGCTCAGCAGCCGCGCTTGCGACCACTAGATCTAACAAGGCAGTCTTTTTTCCACGTTAGAGGTATTGCGCTTACTCTGATACACCCTGTATATACATACATTGAATAAATAATCAAAAATGTTTGCATTTTTTTTTTTGATGATCCTAAATAAAAATTAAGCTTAGTTCATTAAAAAAATGCACATTAGGGGCCATCAATAGATTACGCCACACGAATTTCCCCCTTGTCACAGCTGGTCACATTTGTAAGACTCCCCCCTCCTTAGTGTGACGTCACGTATTCGTCGTATTTGACGACCCGAATGGCGCAGCGGTAGCGGTACAAACAAAAAGTATCTATGTAGTATATCAACTATCTGGTGTCCACGACACAAGCCTCGTTGCTTAGTGTGGCACTAGATGGCGCTGTGTGTGATATTCAGCGATATTTATATTTTGCAATTTCACAAGTTCATAATTTTTTTGTTAATAGTCCAAAGGACTTCAACCAAAATGGGCTAACCGTGAACAACCCTATTGGGAAAGAAAGAATTCATAAATAATTTAGTAATAATATTTACTGAACATTGGTCCCTATTCGGGAGTGTCAATATAAATAATATTAAAAACGAATAAAAAAGATTTTTAATTGATTTGTATTTGTATGGTGACAGTGGCGTTGAGTTAGGGTTGCCTAAAGAATAAAAACACAGAAAAAATAATATCGATATTTTTGATGTTTCGATTCGAGAGCTTCGAAAAATTCAAATGTTTTCCTGGAAGACCAAGCTTTGCTCTGGTCGTTGGAGGGTTCATCACCATCATCATCTTAACCTTACATGAATAAAAAGATATACTTTACGTAGAACAACATTTTTTTTTTGAGATGGTAAAATCATCCATTTATTTCTCCCGCTCTAGGGTGGAGCGGAAGGGCGTGTCAGACTTTGATTGACTAACACTGTTCAAAGAGGAGACTTACCGCCATGATTATAGCATGCCCACGTAGAACAAACGTTGAAAGTCGTTTAGCCTATATCGGGGAAAAATAGTAAGAATCGTTCGTAATTGGTAATTCGCCTTCGTTCGTTTGGGTTTTGTTCGTCGTGGTAGCGGGTATTATTAACACGTGCTTTTCTTGAAGATTCTTATTGGAATGCGGCGTGGTCCATAACCAAAAGAATTACGCAAAACAAAACAGCACAACACGATGGAATCGATTTCAAACCGAGTGTTCGACTGACAGTGCAGAGAACTGGCAACACTGACCCAGACCCGATTGTCAAATTGTCAATGTCAAAATGTCATTCGCTTATCGCTTTGCGTTTGCGCTCTTTTTCGTATCGTATTATGAATATTATTTCGACTTTAGCTATTTTTGACGACTTGTGCTGTTCAAAATGGATTCTGATGATTTTCTAAACGACGACCCCGGCTCACTCTCGGACTCAGTACCCGCTTCAAACGTTAACCCTAGCATTTCTCCGAATAATGAACCCGCTTTACATGGACTTATTTATATTATTTAACCAATTTGATACAAAACTTCTTATATATATGTTGTCTTCCTACTGTAAGCCACTCAATAAAATCAATAATAGTGCAATATATTTATGTTCATGTTCAAGCCCAATCGCCATACAAAGTGGTGGATGTCCTTTCGAGTTTCAATACTTAGATAAAAATTGGATTTTGAAATGTGACGTCACTACGTTCAGGACCCTTGTCACACTTCGCCACCCCCCCCTCACCCCCTAACGTGTGACGTAATTTACGGATGGATTTAAATACACGCAGCGAAAGTGTGAAATAATAAGATTTTCGTTTGCTCTAACTTCGTATCCACCACATACGACCTCGATATTCTCACTTAAACTTTACAGCAAGGCTTCACATCGTGATCATTGTGCTCTTTCTGACAGCACCTCTTCTCTGTCTTGTCGTCAGCCCGCCTCCCCCTGCCCGCGAGAGGGCGGTCCCTCTCGTCCCAGACCACGACGCCGTCGCACGCGCATATACGCTTGGGATTCTGGAAGATGCCAGCTGAACGTGCTATGATGCCGCAGGCTATGCTGTGAAACAAATATGAAGTTGTATTGTAGTATTGTTTTTTTTTTATTAATAACCAACTTATACGGCGGTCATAGAAAGAAGTGGTGATATTGTTCAATATTAATATTTATGAGTCCTAAGTTGTGAGCTAAATAAATTAAATAAAGAAAATTTGTTCTAGTTTCTACAAGGTCTGTACCTATATAGTGAATAACACCGGGTGTAATCAGTGATAGCCTAGTCGTGTGACCGTCGGACTGCCAAGTCATAGGTCTCGAGTTCGAACCCAAGACACGCACCTCTGATTTTTCTGACTCATGTGCGTATTGTATTATTATCACTTACTTCAGTGAAGGGAAACATCGTGACGAAACCATCATGCCTGAGAGATATTTCTCGACGGCATGTAAAGCCGAGTCAGAGGCCCATGGGCGGCATAAAAACTCTGACACCAGTTTAAGCACTAACCAAACGATAAAGAAAGACTCCGGATGTAACCTGTACACTATACAACATAATGTTGCATTCGTTCTGCCAAAGACGACACTCCCATAAAATATGCTATGCAGTTTGTTCATATTCGCAGTCAGATGTAGAACATTGACAAAAAGACGAGGCAACAAACAAGCTTGAAGGAAAATAATTTATTCTTCAAAGTTACCATGATCCGTGAGAAACTGGGCAACACACAGCTCATACGCCGTATCTGTCTGCATTACTGAATTTACATAGATGGCAATACTCACGGGGTCCCACTGCCGCCATCTATTTTCGACGTGGGTGAACCTCCCCTCCCAAGGTCGTCTCTCCCCTCCGTCACAGCGACCGACCGACCGACTATGTCCCACACCTGCAAACATTATTATTATTCTTATAGCCAGCCCGTACTGTCCCACTGCTGGGCAAAGGCCTCCCTCCATTCCTTCCAAGGGTCATGATTCTGGGCTACTTCTTTCCAATTCTCAAGGAAGACATCCAGTTCGTCCCGACAGCTCCTTCGTGGTCTGCCGCGACTCTGTGTCACTGTTTGAGGGCGCCAATCCTTGGCTTTACGGGCACAGCTCATTCGGCCTGCGGCAGACATGTCCTGCTCAGTCCCATTTTAGTTAGAAACATAATACAACGTGTAGTTTTGCATCCTCGTCTAATTCAAGGAGGTAACTATGCAAATGATTCTCGACCCGAATCAATAATAAAATCGGTAGGTATTTTTTTTACATTTTTTTCCTTAATATCGGAAATCGGTAAGTGTACACCACCCGTATTAAAACGCGGCCCGTCTAATACTAGCCCTATAACCGCGCTTTCACACACACAAACAAACACAGACGTTTATTCGATAAACGAGTGATTCTCCTCTTTTGAAAAGGGCTTCATTCTGAAATAGTGTCAAATTAAAACAACTAAAAAAAGCAGCGTTTATTATTATTGACCAGGTACCGTAATTTATATTGATTATTTACGTCTTCTATGACAACCTCCTGAATTTTGACGAGGATGCAAAACTACACCTTGTATATGAGCTCAGATAGGCAGTCGCTCCATGTAAAATACTGGTATTCAGCTGCATCCGGTAAGACTGGAAACCGACCCAAACATAGTTGGAAAAAGCCGGCAGATGACGACAAAACATACCTTCAACACATTATCCACTATCCTGAAGGTGGCCCGTCCAGTCTCATCAGCTACTATGTTCCCCAAGTCCCCCGCATGCCGGCTGTCTCTGGGGTCGTTTGGACCCCCGTGCGGGGTCCCGCTGGGGTTGTAGTGGTCCCCTATTGAACTGCACCCCTGAGGACGAAAAGAAAAATGTAAACCTTCTAATCAAGACGTGTCTGCCGGATACCGGCAAAGCTGTGCCCGCATATCATAAAACTGGCGCTGTGAGACAGCTAGCCTGGGTCGCGGCACACCGAAGATGAGATGGTGGGACGCCTTGGATGGCTTTTTCGTTAACTGGCAAGAAGAGGCGCAACATTGCGAGAAGTGGAAGGAATGCGGGGGAGGGCTTTGCTCAGGAGTGGGGTAGTTCAGGCTAACGAGAAAAAACACAAAAAAACGTGGAAAATAACTTTACTTTCGGAAGTCGGTGACTATTGTTTGTTTCATTGACTTTTTTTGCCCCCGACTTCCGAAAGTAAAGTTATTTTCCACGTTTTTTTGTGTTTTGTTTTTGGAAGTTGGTTATTTATTTGCAAAAAAGTTTTTATTTTACCCTTTTTAGTTATACCACAACACGCACAAAGCCTTGTCAACTTTTACTTGGATAACGTATTTTTACGAGATATTTCGATTTAAAAACCAAACTGCTGAACCGATTTTGATAAAATTTATATGGGACTAAAACAAAAAAAATCCAAATCGGTCCATCCATCTACGAGTAATCGGTGAAAATAAAATAGTAATCGGTAAAAAAATGAACCTCCTCCTTTTTGAAGTAAAAATCAAGAAAGCATTTCTCCTTGCGTATCATCTCCACGCAATTCATTTTTATTAATTAAGTTTGGCTATCAATTACATCGAATTTACACCATTTGACTGGATGGCGTAGATTTCTCGCAATCACCAGTTAATGGTGGAGAGATGGAAAATTTCCAAAGAACTTTAAAAGTTCGATTTCAAGACTAGAAGATCCAACCCCTACATAGTTGGGACAGGCTAGGCAGATGACTAGCCGGGGATCGTGGAAGGCGCACTTGTTCCCATGAATCCCCGGTGCAAGTGGGGGAAGGGAACACCGGGGTGGTTTTTAGTCAGTTCGAGTCTGACAGACCCCTCCGCCCACCCCAGACCGGAGGACATCCGTGGGGATTTTCCACCACGGAACAAAAAAAAAGGTAGGCAGATAGCGCGCAGATAGGCGGTATGTATGTATGTATGTATGAGTCCCTTGGGTATATGACTCTGTCAACCGTGATATCTCATCTCACCTGACTCAAATCGCCAGTGTCGTGCACATGGACCCCGTGGAGCCCCGCAGGCAGGCCGTCGATGCTTCCATCTGCAACAAGCGGCCCCTCAGCGGTCTGCTGGAACCTGATGACTCCCAACACCTTGTTCTTGCAGCAGGATTGGCTGGATACCATCGCCACGGCTGATTGAGTGTCTGTGGAGAAGACGGTTAGTTGTGTTTTAAGGGGGTATCTATTAATTACGCGAGGCGTTAAGGGGGGGTAGGGTGTCGAGTCGAATCTCAAGAGGGAGAGAGGGCGGTCTCGGCAAATATCACCTTCTTCTTTGAACCATTAACAAAAAACCTTTACATATTACTAGCGACCCGCCCCGGCTTCGAACGGGTGCAATGTAGATACTAATGTTTTCTCTACTATAATATGCATGTATTATACATATAAACCTTCCTCTTGAATCACTATTAAAAAATACAGCATCAAAATCCGTTGCGTAGTTTTTAAGATCTTAGCATACATAGGGACAGACAGACCGCGGGAAGCGACTTTGTTTTATACTATGTAGTGATTGCCAATCCCATCTGAATGAACATGTAAAATTGCAAAATATGTGATGTCACAGGTGCTGTACTATATATCTACGTGTGACACTGCACATGTTAGCATGGTAAAAACAACAAGTGCCAGACATATTTCTTTAAAAAAAAGTATTTAGCCAGGTATGCATGATTAGAGGTTGCTGCTTTGTATTGTTTAAGGATATATTTGTTTTGTTTTATTTTGTATATCTACTAGTTACTTCCCATGTACTAAATAAGTTGGTTAATTAATTCTGGAAAAAAGTGTGTCCACGAGAATACTGCCGACAAACTGTTCTGCAGTTTGGCAGGAGTTTGGTGTTATAACATTTGTAAAATTTCTATGAATATACAAGGTGGACCGTGGAAGGGACACCCACTCTAAAACGGTTACCACATACTCAGTACATCATTCTGAACCCCCCCACTTAAAAACATTTCGTCGGTTTAAAAAAAAACAGCTGTTCAGTACATTTTGACGTGTAGGTATTGCAGTTTAGTAGGAGACAGCTGTTTTTTTTTAAACTGACGAAATGTGTCTGTGTGGGGGAGTTCAGAATGATGTACTGAGTACGTGGTAACGGGCTTAGCGCCGCTGTCCCTTCCAACCTGTATATATTAAGAAAAAACACTAAGGAGGGGGGAGTCTCACAAATATGACTAGCTGTGACACGGACGGAGAGTCAAAAAATCACGAAATTTGTCTGACGTCATTTATGGATGACCCCATATCTTTGTTAACTTAGAGAATAGACTAGACCTCCCTGGTCTTATTCTACTTACCTCCAAATCCCTGAAGCACGGCCCTCTTGCCCGAAGTCTTAGTTACTATCTCAAGGACCTGTGTGCTCGGCAAAGAGGTTTCAACCAAGAGCGCCCCATCTTTATACACGGCCTCCTTTATTCCTTCCTGGGACTTTAACTCTGTCAGGGTCTTGGATAGGGCTTCTGTGTCCACCTTAGACCCAAGGTCCACCAGTACTTCTAGCTGTAAGAAAGAAAGTAAATACATGGACTGTGTGAAGGATGATATGGCTGGAAAGGAGGTGTCTGCTGAGATGACGAGTAATAGAGAAGTATGGAAGAAGAAGACATGCTGCGCCGACACTAAATACATTGGGAAAAGGGCAGGAGACTGATGTTAAAAACAAAGGAGCGTGTGGCTAAATATTAACAACAGGTCATGTGAGTATTTATGAATGCAAGCACATACATCTGATAGTATTGCCATACCATTGCCAGATATTGTTTATCAGAGGTATAATTTAAAAATGCTGTAGGTTTTTCCATGCACCAAATGTCACACATCTTTCTTATCATGTGGTGAGTGCCTAACCTGGAGTCAGAGTTTTTATGCCGCCCATGGGCCTCTGACCCGGCTGTAGGTGCCACTGAGAAACATCTCTCAAGCATGCTGGTTTCCTCTTGATATTTTCATCAAAGCAAGCGATGATTATGCAATACGCACATGGATCCGAAAAATTTGAGGTTGGTGGACTTGTGTTCGAAATCGAACCCAGACATTTGTTTTTATTTTTAAAGATATCAAGTAATTTTAGAGCTTCTACAGTTTTGCTTCCATATTTTCTATATGGAAATGAAATGACATTGGCCCAGGCCAAGATGAGATGATTTTAGCCAAGATAATAACATTGTATTGTATAACGGGCTGGAGTCTGCAACTCCACATCCAAAGTGCATATAAACAAGTTTCTTAACAAAGTTCATCAACTAAAATCATTTACCACCTTCAAATACCTATGTGGTCTTATTAATTGACATTCATATTATACAGTGAAAACTATGACCTTTGCCTCACACACTTTAAATTAAAATGTATTTTTTTTAAAGTTAAAATCTATTATTTTTGGCAGGTTTTTTAGTTTGGTAGGTCGTTATGCACTTTTTTCATGAAATTTATATAATTTATGCTGTCATGAGAGACCGTAGATAGGAACCAAGGTTATTACAAGTACATAAATTGTTAAGTCATGAATAATATGCACTTTATATAAACAGAAAAATTAATAACTACTGTAGATTACAATAATGCGGCTTTTTTAAACTTTGACAAAGGTTTGTGCGTTAAGTAACTTACCTTAGAGGTCAACATTATCGATTTTTAAAGCACAGAACACGAGAAAATTATATTCTTCTGGAAAATTCAGAGGCTTTTTTGGTATTATTTTTCACAAATGAAAACAAATCGACGTGCGTAGATTGACAATAATCAAAGAATGACATTCACGTTCCATGGTAACACTTTTTTATATTTGAAACATTTAAACGTTTGTAAATATTGCCATTTCATTTTTCTCATTTGCAAATCAACTTCTCGTTTGTATGCTCTCTGGCGCAGTATGTTAATCACCAGTATATTAAATCTATGCTCTGGCGTGGCGGCAGCGGCGTATTTTAACCCATAAATTGTTTTGACACCGATACACATACGTGTAAGAAGAATTTTCTCAGGGGTTTGGATATTTGGGCTATTAGAATGAGCTCACGTACGTTAAATAGTAAAACGGTATTTATTCACGTAAAACCACAGAACTTGGTAAATAAAAACAGGATTAATCAGTAAAACTATGGCATTTAAAAACGAGCGTATCGCAAATGCTTTTAAACCGCCGCGAAATCGTCGTCCACTGGCGACATTATTATTATACTCTTTGGGTGGTGGTGGGTGGTGTTGCCAGCTCTAAAGATGGGTTCTCACAAAAATATTTTAAAGGTTACAAACGTCTTATAATATTGACATGACACAATGATCTTGGTAGAATACTGGTATTCAGCTGCATCCGGATAGACTGGAAGCCGACCCCAAGATAGTTGGGAAAAGGCTAGGCAGATGATGATGAATGATCTTGGTAGATAATGACCATAAAAGTAACATTTTGGTCGGATACGAACCCCGGCACATAAGATACTTCTCTAGTCTTCATCTGCCAGCTTTTTCCCAGCGATGCTGGGAACGGCTTCCAGACTATCTGGATTAACTCAACGCAATTCATTTAAATACTGTTTCAAACGAAACCCCTTGGTAAGACTGAATTTCAGAGTTTTGGGCCACTGACTACCCGTAACGACTGTCAAAGATCCACAAATGACAGCCGCGGGACTAACAGCAGCGTAACATGATTTCCGCGGCACGGAGGAATCTCGTTATGGTAGATGGTTCGTATGCAAAATACGCGCTTTGGACGTGGAGTTGCGAACACCAGCCCGTTATACAGTACAATGCAATGGTAGATGGTCACCGACCTACGGACCGACCTTTGAAAGCGCTGCTTTAACTTGAAGATCGACCCATATATTGGTATACTACAGACTCTAGTACAGTATTGTCTCTTCTCTTCCCTAAAATTCATCCAAAGGTTGTCTTGAAAGATTGCTTTTTGCGATAATACCACCAATTGTGCCATTGTCTTGAGCAAACATGGTGATCAATGTTCGTGCCTTCTCTGTATGAGAAGAGGCCTTTGCCCAGCAGTGGGACAGTTACAGGCTGGTATTATTATTACATCGTAATGTCATGACCAACAGCACGAAATGTAGGGTCGAACTAGACGGGCATGTGTTGCAATATGTCGATGAGTATACGTACTTGGGCCAGATAGTGTCTTTTAAAATAGGCAGGACAAAGAAGTCAAAAGAAGAGTCGAAAATGCTAGGAAGACCTTCTGGGCCCAAAAAACACATGAAGGGAAGCCTTCCAATAACGCAAACTCATCGACGAGTGCATTCTGCCCATCCTAACCTACGGTGCACAAAGGTCGCTTACTGAACAACAGAAGTCCAAACTCAAGATTTGCGAGCACTGGAGCGCAGTATAATAGTTGTTAAGCGTACAGATCGCGTAAGAAACACTACCCTGCGCTCCATTACTTAAGTTGCAGATGTTGGAGAAAAGACAGCCAAGGTGAAGTGGGAGTGGGCTGGCCACGTAGCGCGAATACACCCGGAGAGGTGGGCGAAGATCGTCACTCACTGGACGCCTGACGGAGGAAATCGCCGTCGAGGTAAATCGCGGCTTTTTGTGACGTGTTTTGCGGTGCGAAAATGTCCAGACATTGCACAGGATAGGGAGGTTAGGAAGCAAAAAAGAGAGGCCTTTGCCCAGCTGTGGGACACTTAATAGGCAAACAAAAAATAACGTTATACCATTAATTTTTATGGTGTTCATAACAAAGAATATTATATCTATCTATCGACCCGTGCGGCTTCAATTATTTAGTCACCAGCTTTCCAACACAACCAGCTATTTTAAAAAGTTTTAACGTGGACCTAAACGGGTCCCGTGAAACTGAGTGATTTATTCAAATGTTAAAAATTATCAATAGCACCGGTTTGACGATATGAAACGCATCAAATGTGACAGTGACAGGTTGAAGAACTGTCATTGTCACTTGTCAGTCAAGCTCTATAGACCAAGGAACTTATATGAACTAACTGGAATGATGACGTGCAATTCAAAAGCGTTCCGAGCGAGACAACTTCCAGAATGGATGGCATCTCTTTCTGGTAGGGCATCCAATATTTTTTGCTTACATTTGGGACAGTTATTACTGTACTATAACTTACTAGCATCCCGCCCCGGCTTCGTACGGCGGTACGGGTATGAGTTTCTTCAAAATTACGGGGTGTAAAATGACTTGATAAAGCCGACAATTACTTAGACTGCTCATAGCAATAAAAAAAAATATAAAAAAATGTATCGATTAAAAAAATGGATAGGTACTTAGTTTATTTTTAGGTATAATCACAAATATTAAAAAAACCTCCTTTGACTGTTGCCGGCAATGTAGAGGCGCGCGGCGGTAACTTTTCTCGATAACATTTACTTTTCCTCGGGAGGTATTTTGTCTGTACCATGAAAATAATAAAACCAATATATATTTTTTTGTCTCCATAACGAAAACTAATGTTGTTTTTACCATGTAGACCAATACATTTATTCAAATAATAATAATTAAAAAGTTTATTTGCTTTTGAAAGAAAAAAACACATTTTAGGTTAAAAATAAAAACAATGTAAAGTTACTGAAAACAAAAGAAAATACTCCATGCTCATCTTTTAGTAACGGGTATGCCCCCCTCGCTTAGCTACGCACTCCTGAAGCCTGGAGTGCATGCTCTCAATCAAATGCCTGACATTTTCCATTGGAATCTCTTCCCAGGCCCTTTTAACAGCGTTGATGAGTTGCTGTTGGTTGTGGATTTCCTGATCACCGTCTCTAACTCTTCGTTTCAACTGATCCCACATGTGCTCTATTGGATTTAAGTCCGGACTGTTCGCCGGCCACGACAAGACTTGAATTTGAGAGGCTTCCAGTACAAACCGAGTCGCTTGAGCCGTGTGTGCACGAGCATTGTCTTGCATCAAGATGAATCCAGGACCCGCTCGCTGTGCAAATGGGATCACATGTGGTCTGACAACTTCCTCAATATACCGCTGAGCAGTAACAGTACCCTCATTTAAAATAGCGAGCTCAGTTTTGCCGTGTAAGCTTATCCCGCCCCAAATCATTACATTTGGACCACCAAAACGATCGACTTCATGGATGCAGGCTTCTGAAAATCTCTCGCCGCGTCTTCTCCATACTGTAATACGCCGACCGTCGTTAAAAAATTTAACTTTGCATTCGTCTGTGAAGAGCACCATGCCCCATTGGTTTATGTCCCAGTCCAAATGTTGACGGGAAAATCTTAAACGATTTGCACGATGATTTCTGGTTAATGGAACACGGACAACTCGCCTTCTTGATGCCTGCTGGTCTTCATGCAATCGATTACGAATAGTTTGGTCACTGACACGAGTACCCGTTGTCAGCCGTAAACGATTTTGCAGCTTGCGGGCCGTCGTTGTGCGATCTCGGCGCGCACTTAATCGAATGTAACGATCCTCTTGAGCTGTTGTAATGCGAACTCTGCCCGAACCAGGTCTTCTTCTAACACTACCGGTCTCATGGAAACGATTCCATAGATTTTGAATAGCTCTTCGAGAAAATCCCAATTGCAAACCCACAGATCGCTGCGAATGACCTTCTTCAATCATTGTAACGGCTCTGGTTGCTGTCAGCGAGTCCATATGACGCCTGCGTGCTTGTGGCATATTGCAAAAGACGTTTCTGACTCGAGATATCAATGAACTCTGATAATTTCTAATAAACCAAGAAGCTAAGGAAAGCAAAACGTCAAAGAAAATGGAATCAAAATCTTCAAAAAGAATTTTAAATCAAATTTTATTTAAAATTGTTGCCAGCATTAGATGAATACTACAATATTAAAAAGTTTAGGTATCAAAGAGTTTGTATACTCAATATTTTACTACTTTCAATATGTAAATGTTTACTAAATTACACCAAAATGTAAAAATACCTCGTGGCCCTTATTCTGTTTTGAGTAGTATATAATTATTATGGCACTTGTTTTCATTCAAGAGGGTCTACATGTTAGGTTACATCTTTTATTTGTCAAAAGATTTTAAAGCAGGTATACAATAAGGTTGTTCACAATGTTCACATAGACGAACCATGAGCAATATGGGCATCTAGCATTTTCAAACAAGTTAATAGTATGGTTTTATGTTATTATTGGCTTTTTGTATGAGTCAGAACCTAATCTTAAATTTAAGAACGAAGACGCTGATATGCCGGCTGCAAACTAGGTATTAGCTTGAATACTTCTTCTTAAAGAGACAACTTCAAGCCACCGTTGCTGAAGATTCGCATTATTAGGAATTCTGCATAGAACCGAAACAATTTATGACAAGCGTGATTTCCGAACAGTTTTTTTTTCATTTATGAAAAAAATCATATCTTATTTTGATAATTACGTGCGACAACGAAGTTCGCCTGAGCTATTTATTTATTTATAAAATGATGTATGTTAAGTCGAAGTAATATTGTAATTTATTTTAAGATACATAATTATTGGTTCTTATTTTTACCTACGCTTACTGGCAGATAACATTGTAACATTATTTCTCTATAAGTGAATTTGTAATTCTTTAGAGAAATTAAATATCTTCAACCGTAAAATTTGAATTACATTTAATTATGCACTATCTGGTTTTGTCATACTTTTCGTCAGTGAAGTAGTTTTCTTTTCATTTTACAGACTAGTAAGTCTGTAAAATTTATTTTATGGATATGTTTGATTGTTGAGCTCCAGTTGTGATGCTGGTGGTGTCGACTTAATAAAACTGCTATTTACGATATGGATAGACTATAATTTTAACTTGGTTAGAACAAATAAGAAAGGGCCGATGTATGCGCACGATAAGTGACGTCGAGCGAGTGTCTTCGGTATGTTCGAGGGCCCAGCGTTAGGTGGGGCGCGCGGGCGTTGCGATGTGATGATCCGGATAGCGAGACAGTTGACAGGGGCCAGTGCAAGAAAACACGTGTTACGCCGACCCCAAGTAACGTGGGACAAGGGCAGGAAGGCGACGACGACGGGTTGGCTTCAATGAAAGGCGTATTTCATATTCCGATAAAATAACTTTTTATATAATAAAAATATAACATTTTTTTTCTTAATCTACATACATATTAATTACTGCATCAGTGATCGGAGTTCACGTTTTGGGCTAAACACATTTGAACTTTTTGCCAACGATACGCTAAGGAGAATGGTTAACTTGTCATAATGCTATTTACATAAAAAATAATTGCGGCGGTAGGTTGGCAAAAGCATGAAGACAACACTACAGCAGGTGGGGAAATAAGGTGTTTTTTTTTTGTCATTAAGACAGTCATGTTTTGCCTGATCGGCGTACAAATATAAGATGTCGGACGCTACACAGCACCAAGTGATTTAAATTTTAAAAAAATATTCATTCAAAGTTTATTCATATAAACACCCACAATTTTTATTCGTACCTGACCGTGTTATCACTTTGAGCCCAATCAGAATAGCGCTGTGACATTTGTTTTAATTTTGTGGGCCCTTTGGACTCGCACAGAATCAATTTTAGTTTATACCTGTCGCATCTGTGGAATTACGTTTGCTATAGTAAGCGCCAGATAAATGTGGAATAACGGTCATTGACCCACATACATTTGTTGACATACTTAATTCCGAAAACAATAATAATGACATAAAGCTGTCCTGAATCGACATCTATCGTGATCCTTTCCTTTTTTTAGTAATGAAAAACGATTCATTATTTACTGTCCGCGTACCTGCGCAGGGAAATTAAGGAAAGGGCAATGAACTTTATTCCACGTTTATCTGGCGTTTACTATAGTTAAATTTGACATTGTAATATTCATACACTCTATTGCACGGTACTGCAAGAGAGTGATTATGATATTGCTTTGCCGGGACATGAACCCCATTTGTTAAGTTTTTCACCAGTAAAAATGTATGTCTTTATGAGGGAACTGGGGCGATTCTCCTTACAAGTGTATTATTCTCGTTTTTTAACCGACTTCAAAAAAAGGAGGAGGTTTTCAATTCGGTTGTATTTTTTTTTGTGTGTGTTTGTTACCTCATATCTTCATCATTTATGAACCAATTTGAAAAATTCTTCTTTTATCTGAATGGATCTACTTCCCGATTGGTCCCATAGAAATTTAATCAAAATCGGTTCAGCAGTTTGGTTTTAAAATCAAAATAGCTGGAAAAAATACGTTATCCAAGTAAAAGAAATTGCGATATTGATACATGACAAGGATTTGTGTGTGATGCGATAACTAAAAAGGGTAAAATAAAAACGTTTTTGCTAAAAAAATAACCGACTTCCAAAAAAAACACTAAAAAAAGTGGAAAGTTTTTTGGAAGTCGGTTATTTTTTTGTTTATGATTGATGCCTCAAGAGCATGGGTTCCTAACGGGGGCGGTACCACCCCTTAGTTAGCGCTTGAGATTTTCATGGGGGGGGGGGGGGGGGGCGTAGCGGATCCAAAGGCAAATGGGGGGCGTTATGATATACCTCTGCGTTTGGTTTTGTTTCTTGTAAAGCGGGCGGCAGTCCATAAAAAGTTGGGAAACTCTAGAGTAATCATTTTTTTTCCATAAAATCAAGGTCTGCTGGAGACACGTCCCTGTCATTTCCTCTTTTTCAGCAACTAATAAGAAAAATATGATCCACCAAAAATTACATAAACTGCCCCATTTTTATCATCGCGATTAGAGGACTACCAGGCAAAATCTAAAAAATTTTAACGTAAAAGAAATTGATAGGAACCTTGACATACGCTTTCTTAAAATTTTAATGTCAAAAATCATTGAATCAGCCCAATTTTGAAGGGGAAAAGGGGGAATACGAAGCGACGATCTCGTCCAAATATTTGTGGTAGAATCGGTCTGAGCTGCAGCTGTCCCTATCGCACTCTCCGGGGGCAGACAATAGCAGCGCGACGGCAATAGTTTCTTCAAGTACCTATTTTTTTCAAATAAGTCGCAGGCCCTGTTCCCTCTTAAATTATTGCCTTCACGAAAAACGAACCTATATATTTCTCGCTACGGTTTATCCCCAATGTGATTCCGAGCGAGATGCTGTTTCAAATGAGACCCTTGGGTAAAACATTTTTGACACACGTCACACTTGTAAGGTTTCTCACCAGTGTGTTTTCGAAAATGCATGTCCAAAGACTGCTTATGTGTAAAACTACGCTGACACACGAAGCATTTGAAAGGTTTTTCACCAGTGTGATTACGCATATGATTGGTCAGTGAAGTTTTGTGAGTAAAACTCCTGCGACATATAATACACTCATGAGGTTTTTCGCCAGTATGCGTTCGATAATGTTGTTTAAAGTTATACAAACGGTTAAAACCTTGTTGACAGACGTCACATTTGAAAGGTTTTTCGCCAGTGTGTACGAGACTGTGCGATTGTAAGTGATACTTTTGATTGAAACTACGTTGGCAGACGTCACACTTGTAAGGTTTGTCTCCAGTGTGTCTTCGGAGGTGTTTTATTAAGTTACTTCGTTCACTGAAGCAGCGATGGCACTCATCGCATTCAAAAGGCCTTTCACCAGTGTGTGTACGTTGGTGTTTAGCTAAATGAGACTTTGCATGAAAGCCTCGTTCACAAATGTTACATTTGAATGGGGCTTCCCCGTGCCCGATGACATGTCTTCTTAAATTACCCTTATCACTGAAACCACGGTCACACACGTCACACTTGTAACCACCTTTTTTAACATTTAGTGTATTTAAATCATCACTTTTGACATTTTGGCTATTTAATATTTTTCCACGATCACTTTTAGTACCGAAATTTGTATCTATAGCATTATTTATTAGATCGGACAAATTGAAAACACTTTCAGCACCCTTTTGTACTGGTTTTGTATTACAGATAGGGTCCTTGGATTTGGTAGCAGATGCTGACGTACGAATCTGAGTTGTCCGGGTAGTTTTTGAGTTTGATCTTCCATTTTTCGTTTGCTTGCCTGTGGATGTATCGCCTTTAACTTTTGATTTCTTCGTGAGGGGTGCCCCTGTGATCATAAACAATTTTTTTTTTTAAGACTTAATATATCACAGAATCGGTGAAGGAAAACATCGTGAGGAAACATGGACTTATAACTAATATGTCTGAAATCGCCAACTCGTCTTGAGCAAGCGTGGTGATCAATGCTCGTGCCTTCTCTGTATGAGAAGAGGCCTTTGCCCAGCAATGGGACAGTTACAGGCTGGTATTATTATTATTACTTAATATCATGGTTATAATAAAGGTTGCAAAAGACCCCGTTCGACTCCCGTTCTCAACGTCATTTCCATCATTTTTTTGTTCTGGACCGCACCTGGAAATCTTCTAGTCAAAGTTTCACATTTTTTTAATACTTGTTTGGGGCTATCTATAAATTACGTCACACGATTCATGATTATTTGACCCCCTCCCACCGTCCTTGTCACAGCTGGACACGTGTGAGACTCCCCCTCCCTAGAGTGACGTCACATAATTTGCAATTTTGCATGTTCATACAGATGGAGTTGGAAATATTTCAAAGTTTTTCGTTAATAATTCAAATTTAGTTTTTTAATACTTAGATTTTTAAAATGTGGCGTCACAAAATTTAGGACCCACCTACCCCTTGTCACACAATGTCACACTTCGTCGAAACCCTCCCTCCCCCTTAACGTGTGACGTAATTTATGGATGGCCCCTTTGTAATACCTGCATGGCCCGTTTAATATACAGTAATACCCCGGACTTACGCGATAGGTGGGACTGAGCGCTATCCGCGTAAGTCGAATTCGCGTAAGTCGGGGTATAATTTTGCATATAAAGACATACAAAGTATGTTTAATTGGGACTGGAGACTAAATAAAATAATAATTTAGGAAATAATTAGTATTTAATTCTAGATAATATGACAAACTATATTAATAGAGTGTATAAACACAATCCGAAGTTATTTTGATGTAGAAGGTTTCATAAATTGTAACAAAGTCGTCTGACGAGTCAATGATTTTTTCTTCTCCCGTAATATCTCCTCGTAGAATCCTGGTAATTTTTTTATTCCATGTTTTGTAACAAAAATGCGCTCTTCATTAGAGTCTATGCTTTCCAAAATTGTTAACCCTTTTTCAATCGAACTGAGGGCTTCTGTCAAGTTTCCAACTGTCATTTGATCTTTCCAACTGTCATTTGACGAGAAAATTAAATCGCGTAACTCCGAATTCGCGTAAGTCGAGGTAGCGTAAGTCGGGGTATTACTGTACAATGCAACCATCAGCACAATGTTTTGAATGCGTTATAATTGAGTTTGCCAATAAAACGTAATTTTTCAACCCCAAAAAAGTCTTTTCCCAACAATTAGTTTTTGCGTAGAGTTACTTAGTTTTGATGTACAGAATGCTTGGTTGACGGCTTCGTGAAGGGTCCGTTAACACCTTGTATATGTATGTGAACTAAATACTTACTTTTGGTCTTCTTGGCACTCGGTTTCTTCTCAGATGGTTTTTGATTCTTCTCTGTGAACTCTTCCACTTCAGTCTTTACCTCTATTAAAGGTAAATTATCTTCTGAACGTGATCTGGGACGGTATGGTGGTATATGTACTACTTCTGGCAGGCTAGTGTTTTGATATCCAGGTTTTAGATCTGTTAATAAACAAAAACATCAGACAACATGTCGCCGGTAATCTTCGAAGAGTTAGGCCGAGGTGTACCTAATGGTACACTCCGATCTCACCAGTTATGTATATTCTGCAAAAAAAAAAATGTCTTAGGACAATAAACGGGGTGGATGGGACACCGAAGCTTAAACAGTAATCACGTTTACCGGAATATCATTCTGAACCAAAAAAAAACTGTTTTCGACGGTTATTTAAAAAAATCTGCTGTTCCCTCTCTTTGGGACGAGGCTACTGTCCCAGCTATGGAGACGGTATAGACTGGTTTTATGAGTAAAGTTCACGTTTGCAAAAGACGCTTACTTCGTAATGCACAGACGAAGTGTGGTCTGCGAGTCTTACCTTTACACACGGTGGGAAGGCACAGCGACGTTAAGCCACACCACGTGTTCCATACACCATTCTGAACACGCCCACACAGAAATTTTTCGACGGTTATTTTTTAAAAATCAGCTGTTTCCTACAAAACCTCCTAACCTAACCTAATCTTTTGGCCTCGTACAAGACCAGTTTAGTTAGTTTTATTTTAATTTGTTCTTAAGTTTACTTTTTTTTAAATCTTGTTTTATTGTCGTTACTATTTTGTTTGCTCCAGTGCGAGTCTAATAAATACTTTTTCTTTCTTTCTTTGAAACTGCAATACCTTCATGGTCAAAATGTACTGAACAGCCGATTTTTTTTTTGTTAATAACCGACGAAAATTTTCTACGTGGGGAGGTTCATAATTATGTACTTTGCTGTTTGCCCAAAAAGTAGCCACTTCCAGAGGTCATTAATACATCAACAAGCTCTTACTTTTAGTATCGTTACCTTCACATTGCTTCGTGGAAATATCTTCCATTTCTTCCTTAACTGATTCCACTTCAGTTTTTATCTCCACTAGAGGCACATCATCTTCTGAGTCCGATGCAAGAAGGTGGGCAGGTCTACTTTCTACGTAAAGACTGCTATTTTTTTCTGCATAGTTATTTTCCGATCCAAAATCTGTGATTCAAAATAAAAAAAAAACATCGTAGCATCATACTTGTATATCCGCGAGGCGTAAGCAGAGGTGTGCAGTTAGAGCACTTATATGCATACATGAAGCATAATAACATCTCGCCGAATCCCCAAAGGGTTATGCCGAAGTGTACCCATCAGTACAACCACATTTCGCCTGTTATGTTTAAGTCCCATGTAATAGGGGGCGAACCTATTGCCATGCACACGGGCACAAATCGCGACTCCGTGGCTGCTACTGAGAAATTCATGACGGTAAAACCCAATAACACTTTGCCCGACCTGGGAATCGTACCCAGGATTTCATGCTCAGCAATAGCGCGGAATTTAATTTTTCATTCGTGGGATTAAATAAGATGTAGAGCTTACCATCACTTTGGCGCTCCACTTTTATCTCCAGAAAATCATGTCGTCGCTCACTTGCTGCCGGCAGCTCTATATCAACTGCATCAGCTTCTGATTGTGCATCGTCGACTATACTTACTATCTCAATAGAGGTCTTGACAAACCCCCTTGAGAATTCCATGTGGTCACGGTTTGTAAATGGTTTAGGCTGCAACAAGTCGACTTAAACATAAGCAGAGATGGCTGAGTAGTGTGACCGTCGGACTGCCACGTCATAGGTCTCGTCGAATAATTGGCGTATTTGTCAAAATGAAAAAAACAAAAACAAAATCAAAGCATTTATTTCAAGTAGGCCAATTACAGGCACTTTTGAATTGTCGAAACAAAGACAGCAATAAAAAATTAAGCTACAGTCCCAGTCACAAGACATAATAACTGTGAAAGTACTGTAGTTGCCCATTCCAAAGCGTAGATCTCTATGGAGTAGAATGGGCAAGAAACTCCATGGACACTCTTTTAAATCATAATGTTTTTACAAAAATCTTGGATACATCATTCTTGTTGAGATGGTACATTGTGTTATTGTTTGAATGTTAAGCCTTTTTTCCTATTAGAAATCTATACTTAATATTATAAAGTTGAAGAGTTTGTTTGGTTGAACGCGCTAATCTCAGGAACGACTGGTTCGAATTGAAAAATTCTTTTAGTGTTGGATAGCCCATTTATCGAGGAAGGCTATAGGCTTTATACCATCACGCTGCGACCAATAGGAGCGGAGCATCAATAAAAATGAAGCGTAGACGAAGTTGCGCGGGTCAGCCAATTGATAGTAAAAAGTCATCAATCATCATAGACAAAGTCAAATCATTTATTCCAATTAAACCATTTGACGGCACTTTTGAATGTCAAAATAGATAATAATTGATTCTAGTTCTTGTTGTCCATTCGCAAAACTAATTTTATCATCGAACAAACGCGTTATGGTCCGATACTGGGTATTCAATTTTAAGTAAAGTTTATAATTTCAAGTTAAGCATGATAAACAAGCGCTTCTCGCCATCAAACTGTTAAGTATGGCGAGTAAAAAACTGTAAAAAAAAATAACTTGTTCCTGTAAGAGAACTAATAAAAAAAAAATTAAAAACTTACGTATTAAAAAAAAAAACTTTTGTAAAAGTTGGAACTTTGACCCCCAATATCTCTGTAACTAGAAGGTTCCCAGGTATGGTCCAGAAGAAAAAAAATATCGCAATGAAGGGAAGAACAAGTGCCTCTCGGCTTCATTAAGGGTAAATTTACACCCATTATAATAATATTACAAATATACCTCCGTGTGACTGTAACCTTTTACTCCAAAACCACTGAACCAATTATTAATCACTACATAGTATAAAACACGGCTGTCTGTCTCTATGTATGCTTACGATCTTTAAAACTACGCAACGGATTTTGATGCGGGTTTTTTTTTTAATAGATAGAGTCAAGAGGATGGTTTATATGTATAATATATGCATATTATAGTAGAGAAAACATTAGTATCTACATTGCACCCGTGCGAAGCCGGGGCGGGTCGCTAGTTTATTATAAAAGACAGACACCTCACCTCACAATTATTCAATATTTGAGCGAACAGCTTCTCCGCTTTCAGACATTTCCTCTGCAATTGGTAGCATTGCTTTAGTTTAGTGCAGCAGAAGGAACAAGCCAGCATCGGTCTACTGTCTTCAGTTACAAACTGCAACAAAACTATTTTTTAAACTATTTTGCTCATTTATAAAGAAGAAATAAAGAAAATGGGTTTATTCGGCACATGCACCAAGCGCACACCAAATTAAACAAAAGGAACAACAAAAAATATAAAAATTAAAACTTAACATGCTCAGCGCCATGTGTATAGTTTGCGATACACACTGTCTTAACACTTATGTATCTTTTTCGATACACGACCACATCACACTTGGACGGAAAGTGTGCACGTTAGCAATACACCGCGTTTATACTGGAATGGTGGTCGTGTTTCGAAAAAGATACACAAGTGTTAAGACAGCGAGTATCAAAAATGATACACATGGCGCTGAGCGTGTTAAATCTGTATGATTTGAAGAAATCACCCCTTATGGAGGAGGGTCCGTTATGTTTTGGGCAGGCATAACTTCCACCTATCATACCAAGATAGTATGCCATAACAGAAATCCTTTGTCAACATGCACAACCCACACTGACTGTAATTGGTGGAGATGCCATTTACATGGAGGATAATGCTTGGGTCATTCTGGCGACATAGATGCTTATATGCAAGAAGTCGGTATTCACTGTTTGGATTGGTCAGCGCGGAGCCCCGACCTTAACCGCATTGAGCTCAACTGGGACCTCCTAAAAAGGCGAGTACAATCTGTCCAACCACTTCCACAAAACATCAGTGACCTTAAACATGTGATCTCGGCTGAGTGGGAACACATTCCACAGGACACCATCAAAAGCCTGGTGGAAAGCATGCCAAGACGATTACATGCCATAATCGCTGCAAGGAGAGGTCATACTCGTTATTAATTTTTATGACTGTTCACTAAAATACCATAAAAATACTCATTTTCTTAATTTCATTATACCCATAAAAATTACCATTTTAACACGGCTCTCTGTTTACATTGACTAAAACACCAATTCCAGGACTAAGTTTTACAAACTATATTCTCATTGATAATAAGAAATTTCTAGTTGTTTGTGCTAATGACATACTAAAAATATTATTCTTAGGTATCCATAGACCGCGCCTAAGATGACCCTCTGACCAAAAAGCCAATGACTGTAAGGTGCCCGTTTTTTTTTTGCAAAGGAGTGTATTTGTACTACTACTAAAATAATTTACTTACTGGAACATCAGTCAGCTTTTCATATGTCTCTTGAAGGCTCTTGTTGGCAACCACATACATGTGAACATTTTCTAATAAACATATCCTACACATTTGTAATTTTTCCATCTTTATGTTTAAAAAACAGCACAGTTGAAACAAGTAGCGCTTATAATGTTATTACGACCATTTCCTTTACTCTACAAACATCGTAATATGGATAAAAAATAGAAATAATTGAACATCGGTTGCGTTCACTTTTTTTGTGGATATTATTCACAGGGCGGTAGCAGGAGCAGATCATAGAGTAAATATCACTTGGAGAATATCTTGGGAGTTAAACGGATCTCTCGAGGCCAAGTTGTTTTGTCGATTTAATAGATATTTTAATATATTATTATCGTAAGTTTGGTCTTATTTACCCATTGGGAACAAGAACAAGATTAGCAATATATGTTCTGTGAAGATTAGTCAATCAATATTGAGTTGACAGCTAATGTCACTTCTTGATCTTCTGTCAGTGTCAGTGCCGATTGCGTTCCATCAGTGTGACCAGATTAAATTTTACGAAAATACTGAGGCACCTCAAAAAAATACTGAAATATACCGACTTACATAGGACAGATATACCAATAAAAATACAGATTTTCTTAACACGTTTTTTTTATTCATACTCACAATAAATGTTAGAGTTATATTTTAACATCCTTTTCGAAGGATTAAAATTTACAAAACCTCCTTCATCCTTAACACCTTGCTTTGTTATTAAAATAGCTAACACATTTTTGTTTATAAATCTGTTTCTTTGGTTTTTATTAAATTTATCTGTGAAAATATGCGCTCGCATGCAGCATTCGACACCGGTATACATAGAAGAGATTTACTAAAACTAGTTATATTTTTGTATTTTAACATGCCATCACTGTTAGAAATTTTCCCAACTTCCACCCAAAATTGTTCACACGAGATGGGTGAGCCAGTGCTGGAAGATTGTAAGTCAAAGTCAAAAATTTATTTGCAGATAAATACGGTTACAAAAGTTCTTAAAATGTTAGGTAGTATTAGTAGTACATGCAAATTTTTGTTATAGGTAGGTACAATTACATTATTACTTAAATTTAAACTGAAAGAATTCTTTTACCTATATTATAGAAGGGATTCTCAATTAACCACCTACGTAAAGCCCGTTTGAAGCGAACCATTGGAAGTTCTTTAATTTGGTTAGGAATCTTGTTATAAATCTGAATACACATAGGATAACAGCTTCGCCTATATAGTTCCGTTTTTATTCTCACATTAATTAGTCTATTAGGATATCTAGTTTTGAAAACACATTTATCTCCCAGTTTTTCAAACATCTCTGGATGAGATTTGGTAAATTTACATACTTCCTCAATATAGATACCAGTCAATGCAAGTATTCTGAGTTTCTTAAACAGTGGTTTACAGGATGTGAGTGGGTCTACATTACAAATCGCACGTATACCTACACCTCTTTTGTGTGATGAAAGCTCTTCCGAGATGCACCGAGTTTCCCCATACCAAGTATACCATAACGCAATACTGAACCAACATATGCATGATAAGCTTGCAATGTGGCTTGTCTATTTGTTAGATTAGATAAACGCCATAGAGCATAAGCAAACTTACTGAGTAACAAATCACTTACTTTGCGATCATACTTTAGGGTTCTATATTCTTCGTCAATTAACTGCATTTGTTCTGGCTGTAGGTACTTCGCATGGGAAAGCTTCTATCACATTTCGTAAACTGCGAAATTCTTTATGCACGGCAGTGTGTTGGTCAAGAAATTTCAGTTCTCGAAAAACTGGATTTTCAAAAGACAAACGTGATTTCAATTGCGTGCTCAACTCAATTAAAAATGATTGGCACCTTCTGAAAAACTCAGCAATCTGTTCTTTAATGTTTACATTTTCCCTGTGTTTGATTAATTCTTGGCCTACTTGAATACCTAAGTACATATCTTTCAATGGCAAATAATTTACATTAGACTTTGGGTCTAACGTAAATATATTGTCCGTACGTTTGATGTAATTAGCTTTCATGAAGGAACCCAAAATCGACAAGTACTTAATAGATGCATCATCATACAGTCTATCAATGCACGGATAGTCGCCTTGAAAAATTATGTTAAATTTGTTTACAATCGGCAAAATGTAGTCCAAAAAGTAAAAGTACAATTTGTTTATATCAGTGGTAAGAGAGAATTTCCCCAAAATTATCGAAAGAAAGTCCTCAAAGATTAAGTCGAATGCAGAAGAGACAATCATCTCACTTGAACTGTATTAGACGATTTGATACTAGTAATAAAGTATCTTTTAAGTTTAACTACTACCTATTCATGCAACTGAAAACTTAAAAACTAGACGTTGTTTTGAAAATTATAGATAAACTAGCGGTCCAGATCTTTGATAGTCTTTATAGATAGTCAGTGGCTTGAAAGTCTGACAACTAGTCTTACCAAGGGGTGTCGTATTACCCATTAGTTACTGTATTACTACATTAGTAACCATGGAGTTTCTTGCCGGTTCCGGTAGGCGGCCTTGGAACCATTAGACGAATTGTTGCTACTTCACTGACAGTTTGACTTAAATATTATATAGTTATTGACATGCAATGTCAATCAATAGGTAGTCAGTTGACAGCTAATGTCACTTCTTGTTCTTGTGTCAGTGTCAATGCCGATTGCGTTCCATACTCCGGCTAAATAATTCTAAGATAAATAAGAACAGCCGCTCGGATCAATCTTCAGGTTAATCTGCCGCGCTTGCCTAGATTGGTCTGTGGATGTGTGTCCACCCATTACATACCGAGTTTCCTCCGTGCCTCGGATAGCACGTTAAGCCGTTGGTCCCGGCTGTCATTTGTAGATCTTTGACAGTCGTTACAGGTAGTCAGTAGGCCGAAAGTCTGGCAACCAGTCTTACCAAGGGGTATCGTATTACCCAGTACCTTTGATTATATAATGTCTAGATAGAGCGTCGCCCTTCATTCGTATCAAAGAAAACGAGTCAATATTTTCAAGTATGTGTGCGTGCAGGCGTCGTTTTACACTATGCGTCTATGTCTTTGTGTGCGTAAATAATGATACCAGCTACTAAAATTCTCCCATAAATCACATAAAAAAATAGACTTATTAAATAAGATAAGTTTTAGGTGTATGACACGATCTGCACTGATTGGCGGGCAAGCACTTGTGAACCAATAGTTGGTTGACACTTTTTGACACGTTTGCGCGCATTTGACGCTCCATCTAGACATTATATAATCAAAGCCCAGTACTAACTGGGTTGTGGAGGTCGGATAGGCAGTCGATCCATGTAAAATACTGGTATTCAGCTGCATCCGGCTAGACTGGAAGTCGACCCCAAAATAGTTGGGAAAAGGTTAAACAAATGATGTTGCGGTAAACTGTTGAAGAATATAGACAAGGCTGAGTTACTTTCGTTTTTTTTTAAATAAGTTTCTAATATTTTCTTTGATTGTATTAGAGAAGAATGGAAAAAAGTAAGAGAGGCCTTTGCCGGTTTGCCCAGCAGTGGGACACAACAAGCTCATAATAATAAATATTTTCATTAATGCATACTGTTACGTCGTACGTACGAGATCTTTCGAGAAAGGACGTGATTCAGTGTGTTTGCGCTAAAAACTTCGAGAAGCGTGCCATTATTATTAGTTCAAAGTTAAGTAGGTAACTACTTATAAAAATATTAGGAATTGTCATTGTAATTTCGACCGTACGCCGAGGGCATAAAGTACCTACTTCTTTATTCGGTACAAGTAGGTTATTATTTTTTTGCGTACTACTTGGTAATGTTTTTTTTGTTGATGTTTTTATCGAACCGTTCTACACATCGCCGGAATGTTCGTGAATAATGGGGTAGTATAAAAAGCACAAGCGCCGACACACGAGAGTAGTCTGATTCAGGTGATACAACGGAGCGAATCGAAGTGAACTAGAAGTGCGATATCTAAGCGAATAGTGATCAGTAGTGTACTTGTGATTAAGATTTAAGTGTTTTGTGTTAAATAAAGTTATTAAATTGTCTGATTGGTAGTAATTAATTTATCCCATACCCAGCTCGTAACAATTTGGTGTCAGAAGTGAGGGATAAATTATGCCAATTCTACCGAAGGACGACACGGACGGTATCCGTACCAGGAGTCAGCGACAGCAGGACATGGACCAAAGGCGGTTTGGAGATTCCCCAACACAGACACCGGGTGGTGTCCAGCCTACGTCAGTGCCAGTCGCTGGCCCATCCGCAGTTTCTACAGCATCAATGGCGCCAGACTTGTCAGCTTTAATGGCGCTGCTACAGGAGCAGGCTCGCCGTCAAGAAGAGCAGGCTCGCCGTCAAGAAGAGCAGGCTCGCCGGTTGGAAGAGCAGTTGCTGCGAGACAAAGAGGAGCAAGTCCGCCGCCAAGAGGAGCAGGTCCGCCGCCAAGACGAGCAGATGCTCCTCATAAAGGATCTTCATGCAACTTTTGGCAAAGACCTAAAGGTGATGAAGGATCAGGTACAGCAGCACGAGAATCGCCTCTCACAAGCCGAAGTTCAGATCGCTGGGGTGAAGAAGGCTTTGGGGGAACTGAAGACTGGAGACTTGACTGTAGCTTCAGTAGTTGCTGCACCTTCAGCGCGGGGCTTTAAGGTGCCTCCATTCGATGGCACATCTTCGTGGTCGGCTTATAAAATTCAATTTGAGGCCGTTATAAAGGCGAATGGATGGACAAAACCGCAAGCCATGACCGCGCTCACCTTGGCCCTCCGAGACCAGGCCCTTAATATTCTTGAGGCGCTCGGCAAGAATGTAACCTACGAGCAGCTGCTGGAGGCGTTAGAGTCCAGATACGGTGACGCGCACCTGGAGCACGTATTTCGTGCTAAGTTGAAAGATCGTGTTCAACGTAGTGACGAGAATCTACAGCAGTGGGCCCTCGAAGTTGAAAAGCTGGTTCGGAAAGCATACCAGTCTGCCCCTGCACTTATCGATGGGAATCTGGTACAAGCGTTCGTTGATGGAATACGCGACCTAGAAGTTAGAGCCGCTGTGAGACTTGGGCATCATGAGGCGCTGAAAGACGCCTTGGCCCATGCCTTAGAAGTAGAGGCAGTGAGGCAGGACCACCGAACGCACCGCGTCAGAGAGGTTGTAGCATCTCCTGTACGCGACCGGCCGCAAGGGTACAGTCTTAGGTGCTACACTGGTAGAGAAAGGGATCATCTTTGGTCTAGCAGTCCAAAGCAAGTTGTGGCATCACCTGTACGCCAGCTTCCGCAACGGTACAGCCCTAGGTGCTACACTTGTGGAGAAAGGGGTCATCTTCGGTCAAACTGTAAAAACCGAAGCACAATGAGAGAAGGTCAACCCCATGAGGGAAAAGCGGCTGAAATGCCATGCATGACTGCCCAGAAACAGTGGAGAACTCACGTTAAGACAGACGCCTTGTCAAGAAGACCTTGTCCTGAAGACTGTAAGCACTGTGCCAGGCAAGAGACTAAGGAAGTAGTGTCCGTGAGGATGCTTAGAACAGATCTCAGCGATGAATGGAAGGAAACCCTACAGCAGGCTCAGCAAAATAACTCGGACATCAAACCGATCTTCGAGTGGATCAAAGCTGGTGCTCCTAAACCTAAGTGGAGTGATGTGGCTGCGATGAGTTCCATCACGAAGAGTTATTGGGCGCAATGGAACAGCTTGGTGATCCAGGATGGAGTCTTGTGCCGTAAATGGGAAAACGCTCGAGGGGACAGCTGTCATCTACAAATGGTTGTCCCTAAAGCTAAGGTACCAGATGTTCTACGGCTCTACCATGATGGATGTTCAGGAGGACATATGGGGGTAAAAAGGACTCTACTAAAAATTCGAGAACGCTTTTACTGGATCCACTGTCGAGATGATGTGGAGGACTGGTGTCGCAAATGTACCAGTTGTGCGGCCGTGAAAGGACCCCACACACGCAGCCGAGGTGCATTAAAAGTGTACAACGTTGGAGCCCCTTGGGAACGGATAGCACTAGACGTTGCGGGACCATTTCCAGAAAGTGAGAGCGGAAACAAGTACTTCCTGGTGGTCATGGATTACTTCACAAAGTGGCCAGAAGTCTTCGCCATTCCTAATCAAGAGGCTACAACTGTCGCAGATAAATTAGTTCAGGAAGTTTTCTGTCGTTTTGGAGTACCCTTAGAAATACACAGCGATCAAGGAAGGAATTTTGAATCGCAAGTATTTCAGGAAACTTGTCGATTGATGGGTACCTACAAAACCAGAACCACCTCTTACCACCCACAATCTGATGGAATGGTGGAACGATTCAACCAAACGTTGGAAAGATATCTGGCAAAAGTCGTGGAAAGCAGGCAAAGGGATTGGGACAAGCACATACAGCCGTTTCTACTGTCCTTCCGCAGCGCAGTCCACGAAAGTACGACTGTGACGCCAGCATTCGCGAACTTTGGAAGGGAATTACGGTTGCCTGCAGATTTAATCACTGGAACTCCCCCTGATGCTCCACGTAGTGTAACAGATTACGCACATGATTTGCGTAACAAGTTGAATGATGTTTATGAGCATATCCGACAATCCGGCCAACAGATGTCTGAGAAGATGAAGACCCGTTATGACCGCAAGGCAAACAGTAGGGCTTTCGACGAGGGTTCACTGGTGTGGTTACATAACCCAGTGCGGAGCAAGGGGAGGTCTCCGAAATTGCAAGCAAAATGGGATGGACCATACCGAGTCGTGACTAGGATCAACGATGTCACCTACCGAATACAGAAGGGTCTACGAGGTGCGCCTAAGATTGTTCATTTATACCGATTGGCCCGATACTACGGGACTAATGATGCTCGGGACGAGCATGTCTAAGGAGGGGGCAGTGTTACGTCGTACGTACGAGATCTTTCGAGAAAGGACGTGATTCAGTGTGTTTGCGCTAAAAACTTCGAGAAGCGTGCCATTATTATTAGTTCAAAGTTAAGTAGGTAACTACTTATAAAAATATTAGGAATTGTCATTGTAATTTCGACCGTACGCCGAGGGCATAAAGTACCTACTTCTTTATTCGGTACAAGTAGGTTATTATTTTTTTGCGTACTACTTGGTAATGTTTTTTTTGTTGATGTTTTTATCGAACCGTTCTACACATCGCCGGAATGTTCGTGAATAATGGGGTAGTATAAAAAGCACAAGCGCCGACACACGAGAGTAGTCTGATTCAGGTGATACAACGGAGCGAATCGAAGTGAACTAGAAGTGCGATATCTAAGCGAATAGTGATCAGTAGTGTACTTGTGATTAAGATTTAAGTGTTTTGTGTTAAATAAAGTTATTAAATTGTCTGATTGGTAGTAATTAATTTATCCCATACCCAGCTCGTAACAATACCTTGTCCCAAGGGCGGATCCAGCTATGGCGCCTGGAGGGGGTCACATAGTCGTGGTCAAGTCAAGAACTCATAATTTAATTTTGATAACAATAGATACAAATAAAAAGTAAGTATTTTATTAATGTACGTAAGTACTGTACTTAAAAATATTTATTCTTTGTTGTACACTTGAAAAACTTAACACTTAATAACTTGTACATATACACGTACATATTGCCATCTTACTCTACTCTATTAATTGAAATATTTTTTTCTACAACTATTGAGACAACGAAATTTCCTAAAGTTATTAGTAATCATCATTTTTGTAAGATAAAGTGTTGATGGTATTAAAGGGTTTGAAAAGTACTGTTTTGGAGTCAAACAGCGCATGGACGGCGTAAACGCTCTTAAACAGATGGAGGATATAATAAAGTCAGAACTGCGCAATGTTTGCAGCAAGCAATGCGCATCATTGGCAGTTTTATTGTCTTGCCAAGCAGAAATCTGCTCCAGAGTGCTACAAATTTTGACCAAGTTGTCTCCTTGAAATTGAAGATGCCCATCATGCCTCTCTACCCAACGTGTCTCACAAATACCTTGCATGGCAGTGGCAGCTCCGAGTTCTATTTTAAAAATTTCATGCCTCTTAGCGGATGCATTGGCAAATGCCACAACTTTTCTCATTGTGCCAGATGTATTGCGACAGGAAACTACATTGGATGATCTTGCCAATGAGTTATTGAGGACATGGTTGTTGCACGGGCAACGTTTAGCATGAATGGCTACTCGTATTTTCATCAATTCTTGCACTGCACCTTTTGTATCTGATGCCATAACCGAGCAGTCAGTTCCAATACCCACACACCAAGATAAATCTAAGTTAAAATTGGTACACAGATTTCCAACGACTTTCGCCAATGCTACATCTGTCAATCGAGGCTCTATGTCACCTGAATTGTTGTCTTCACTCTGTTTCATCAAACAAAATTGAAAAATATTTAGCTTCCCGCACATTCTGTAAAATGTTTTCCTGGATGATTTCTGCGCAAACATCTATCAACTCATTTTGTACAGTCTTGTGATGTACGTGGCGTTGGATTTTAAGATTCTAAATGTTGCTGCAATGCAATATCGCCAGAATCAATACGGAATTTTAAAAGGGCTCTAAAATTCCCTTCATAGGCTACTACGCTGTCATAGTTCAGCAATTTACCATCGTCGCGATGGCCACGTAACGATATATTTTGATGGTCACAAAATATTATAGTTTTTACGATTGGTCGCAAACGTTCGCGTTCCTCCTAAGTCCTGGAACCAGCTCATGACCCCCATGACCCCCCCCCTGGATCCGCCGTTGCCTTGTCCTGACAATCACGAATACAACAAAAAAATCGGTGGAGCCGTCCTCAAGTGATGCTCCGTCATCTTTCTTTATCGTGTGGTTATTGCCTAACCTGGTGTCAGACTTGGCTTTAGATGCCGTCGAGAAATATCTCTCAGGCATGCTGGTTTTCTCACGATGTTTTCCTTCACCGAAGCAAGTTATACAATACGCACATGATTCCGAAAAATCAGAGGTGCGTGTCTTGGGTTCATACTCGAAACCTATGATTTGACAGCAAATGAATGCATAAATGAATTGAATGATTTAAATCTATGCTCCGTTATATATTTGAGCAATTCATTTTATTTATATAGATATTCTTATTTATGTATAAAGCTAGATATAAGTTTAATTAACACTTTCGCTGCTAAGTTAATTAAGTTAAATAATTCATTTTAAATGTATGCCCAAGTCAGCTACGTATAACGACGACTCAGGAAGCGGGTTGTGGGCCTTGTATTATATTATCTGTGGCCTTGTGAACACACGAACGAATTATTGTTCGACCCATATGCTGCGTGCTTGGCGCCGAAAGTGTTTATATAAATATTTTTTTTTTGTAAAAGTTCCTAATCTAAGTGATATTAGATAATAGAAAAGTACATATTTTTAAACGACGTCAAAAAAAGGAGGGAGTTTCTCAATTCGGTAGTATTTTATTTTATTGTTACCTCATATCTTTCAATATATGTACTCTGTGCTCATATCGTCGTCATTTATAAACCGATTTGAAAAATAATCTTCTTTTCAAAATGGGTTCTGTAGTTTTTTTTATAGGAAGAAATATGCCATTAAAGTAAAAGAAATTGATACTTGACAAGGATTTGTGTGATATACGATAGCTAAAAATTGTAAAATAAAAACTTTTTTGCACAAAAATAACTGACTTCTAAAAAAACACAAAAAAGTGGAAAATAACTTTACTTTCAAAAGTTGGTGACCATCGTTTGTTTCATTTACTTTTTTGTCACAGACTTCCGAAAGTAAAGTTATTTTCCACTTTTTTTGTGTTTTTTTAGAAGTCGGTTATTTTTTTTGCAAAAAGTTTTTATTTTTACAGTTTCTTTGGAAATGGGTTATATTATAAATAAAACTGTCTAACCAAATAACTTTTTATTATTATTTAATCATCACAACTAAAAATAATCATTGTATAAGTAGTAATTCACATTAATTAAATATATTTAGGCAACAAAAGTAAGTAGGTACCTACTTTATTAAAATCTTGTACACATAACATAAACGTAACATCACGCCCGTACGCCCTGAAGGGGTAGATAGAGGTACACTCACATTTCCATAATCTTGTAGGAGTTGTGTTATTAATAAACAGCAAGTTAACGAACCAAGAATGTCTTCCAAAACTGTTATTTTTTCTTTTAGGACTGGAAGCCGACCCCAGCATAGTTGGGAAAAGGCTAGACAGATGAATGATTTTTTCATGAAATAATCACTGCAGGAGGTTAAATGAACTTAAGAGGGTTGTATTGATGATTTTAGTGATTATAATTTTGTCACTGCATACCTGTTAAAACAACAGTTATGTAAATTATGCAAGAGTACAATATTCACATCTAAGTTGCTACCTATACCAATAGTTTAAGTTTCACTCCAGGTTAAGTTGGCCATAACTATTTGAGCACTCTGCAGATTTATCATACTAATAAATCATTGTTAAGTCGATATAGTATCTACCAGAGTGAAACTTATAGACAATGCCCTCGGTCTAGCCCGTTTAAAAAAAAAAAAACCGAATAATGAAAAGCGCACATGCCACAATAGTTAGTAAAAAAAAGAACTGAGATCTTTATTTTTTTTTTTATTACAAATTCTTTACATTTTCAAATATTCCTTAAAAAAAAAACAATATTAAAAAAGAAAACGTTTAAAAAATACATAAATTCTAGCCCACCGGTATCGGGAACAGGATCCAAGCTACGGTCAGGGGGGTTACCATGATCTTTTAGTGTAGGAATGTTTTAGTACTATTCTGTCTTCTGCTGTCACTTTGCCACCTTCGGAATAGTCATAAAACATTCCCAGATCATGGTAACCCCCAGGAGTACCGCTTTCTGAATAAACTAAGATTATTATTATAGTTTAACAAATAGGCAAAACTAATGATTAAAACTTGTACTTCTTTTTAAATAGCTAAGCACGAAAGTAGGTAGGTAAATGGAACATAAATAATAGAATAATAATAATTAATTGGTAATAGAACAGAATTTAGGATGATAAAATACACGATAAAAAAACAATACTTTTTTTTCACGACATCATCTTTGTCACAATTTTTTTTTTAAATCTTAACTGTCATCATGCATGGTAGCCATGAAATTACAAAAACTCTTTGCTCCAACACTCTTTATAATATTAGTATAGATTTTTTACTCTTTCCTATTGCATACTATTTTTAATTATGTAGCATTTTTGAAACAGCAGGGCGCGGCGGTCCCTACCTACAAAGCGACATGTCACACTGCATGGTTTTCAGGAGAGCGTTATAAAGATTCAAACAAATCCAAAACGAATTTTATGAAATAATGTTATATTTTTTTATTAATGTAATAATTTAATACTCGAAATAGAGTTTTCAATGGCGTAACGGTTTTTATTTTACATTCATATATGAATGTTAACTTATGTGAGCTTATAACGCTCTCCTGTAAACCACGTGTTTAGACATGTCGCTTTGTATGTAGTCGTCGGCTTCGTACGTCGAGCAACTTGTCTTTTCCTCTTAAATCGTTATTGTGATTAAATTCAATTAGAAGCTCAGTTTTCAATGAAGGCGTCGTTTTTCCCTGATGCTGCAGTGGCATCATATCATTCAATTCCAAGTCGGTGTCAATATAAATACATAGATTATCTTAGCGTACTCTATTGCTTTGTCAGTAAAGTAAGTACGCCTACTCATAACCGAGTACAAACTATGTATACTAATATTACAAAGAGGTTAGTATGTAAGGGGTAATCTAATCAATTCTTCCGGTAAGGGGCCATCCATAAATTACGTCACATGTTAATATACAAGGTGGAAGGGGCATCGACGTTAAAACCATAAACAAGGCTGTTTTTTAAATTACCGGCGAAAAATTTCTATGGGGGGGGGGGGGTCTGAATGACGTACTGAACACGTGGTTACCGTTTCAGCGTTGGTGCCTCTTCACCTTGTATAGCATATGACATGCAGGGATATTGTAACTTCCCACTAGGCAGCATCCATAAATTACGTCACACGAATTTCACGATTTTTTTTACCCCCGTCCTTGTCACAGCTGATCATATGTCACTCCCCCTCCCTAGTGTGACGTCACATATTTCGCAATTTTACATGTGGATACACATATGGAGTTGGAAATATTTGTAAGTTTTTCGTGTTATACCTAAATATATTATAAGTGATGTCACGAAATTTAGGACCCCCACCCCTTGTCACACTTGGTCGACCCCCCTCTTATCGTGTGACGTACTTTATGGATCGCCCCTAACGCCGAAATGTAAGAGGGCTCTTAATAGAGTTTTGATGATTGAGATTGTGAGGAATCATATCGATGGCGATTTCTTTTTCTAATCTCCATAAAGGGCTTTCAATGATTTGGCCTGCCTAACTACCGCCATTTTATTTTATTTTCAAAATAACGGCCAAGCATTAATCAATACAAACTGGTATTGTATAAGGAAAAACCTTCTAAAACGTCACAAATCCGAGATATAAGCCATTAACTTTGAAAGCTTATACCTCGGTAACGTGACGCTTTCCAAAGATTTTGTTTCATACAAAACTTGTTTGTACTGATACCAACTATTGATAAATACACGTTTTATGCGTGGCGGCTATTTTGAAAATAATATATAATGGCGGAAGTTACGCAGGCCACGCTAAATACAAAAATCTTCCAACCCCTTTGACAGAAATTTGCGATCACAGTTCCTCGATTTCTCTTAATTTCAAAGCATGTCTTTCACCTAAAACATGATATATTTCGCTAATCCTTCCCAACTTTATCTGGCACATTCCGCAATAATAATTCGTGTCGTTTAGCTTATAAATATAATTGTGCCTCAACAAGTTTCTGTACCGTTCTCTATGGCAGCGGGCGGCCAAATCATTAATGTCATCTTCGTAAACATACTTCCTCATTTCTTTCTTGTCAATTTCGTAATTTTGTAAGAATGTTATAGTGTGAGATTTACTGTTGATATGTTCCTGATAGTTTGTTGTGCGGACGTCACAGCATTCACAGATGTAGTCTGATGATTCTTTTGTCATTACATGAAATTTTAAAAGCTCTGTTTCAGCTACCTCATGATTCCTACCTTTCATATGTTCAATTATATTTCTATCCACATTCGGTATGTTGACATTACATAATTCGCATATCGTCGTTTTCGCATCGTTTGTGTAGCGCAAAAATTTGTTGTACAACTTCATTTTGTGTTTAGTGGCGATTTCTACATGAGTTTTGCTTTCCATGTGGTCGATTACGACGCTTTCTACAAAAGCTAAGTATGTGAAGCATAATTTGCACCATACTTCGGTTTTAGCATCATTGGAAAACTCAAGTTGTTCGTAATACTCGTCAATTTTTTCATCGATGTTATTAGTCTCTTCTTCTTGTAGCTCTAGTAATCTAGAGCTACTGGATGTAGAGGTACTGGCTAAACTATCATTGTTACTGGCACTTGTAAATCTACCATTGCTATTTTGAGCTTTATTTTCTTCAGATTTCAACTGAATGATTTGTTGCTTGTGTGATTTCCCATCGACATGCGTTTCCATTCCGCCATTAGGTACTTTAACTTTACAAATTTTACAGTATAGTGTGCCATTAGTTTTTATACCTGTCGCGGGACAGTCAGTATTTTTATTATTTTTGTCATAAATTTTAGAAGCATCAGTGTTCTTACTACCCAAATCCGCACCATTCTTATTTAAATTTGTAGCATCATTAGTTTTTTTAGTTAAATGCATTTTCGCAACGACATGATTCTTTATATCGTTTTTTGATATGTTTAAGTTACAAACTTTACAAAAGAAAGCATTGGGATAATCAGTTGTGGTTATAGAATTATTTATCATGATAACATTCAAATGTTTCTTAGATTTAACATGGACGGAAAAGTTGTGGGTGTCAATGAAGAGGTTACAGTCTTCACAAAACGTTTTACCTACTTTTTGAAAACGAGTGCACTTGACTATTTTTTTATGATTGTCGTCAAGCGTGTGTTGAACGGAGTTTGTCAGTAAAACAAAGTTGCACGGCACGCAATGGCTTGAGACAGTGTCAATCTGAAATGAAAAATAAATATTTAAGTACAGTACTGCTGGGCATAGGGTGTTTGGTTCGATTCCCAGGTCGGGCAAAGTTTTATTTGGGTTTTCCCATGGGAAATTTCTCAGCAGCAGTCACGAAGATGGATTTGTGCCCGTTTGATGGCAATAGGCTCGCCCCCTATTACATGGGATTTAAACGTAACCGGCGAAATGTGGGTGTACTATTAAGTCCACGTCAGCCTAACTCTTTCGGGATTACAGGAGTGGCAGCATTGCCACGCTGAATGGCAATAATAATTCTTAGGCCAAAGAAAGAGCCAGCCCTCTGGTCACGCGAACCAGTCCCTCTGGTCTGTCGACCAGTCGACGAGAGGTTTCTTTAAAAAGGAGACCCGCACTCGGGCCCTATGACCCATTTATTCTTAACACATAAAACGGGACATTACATTATTCTCAACAAGAATCATGTATCCAAGATTTTTGTAAAAACCTTATGATTTAAAAGAGTGTCCATGGAGTTTCTTGCCCATTTTTCTCCATAGAGATCTACGCTTTGGAATGGGCAACTACAGTACTTTCACAGTTATTATGTCTTGTGACTGGGACTGTAGCTTCAATTTTTATTGCTGTCTTTGTTTCGACAGTTCAAAAGTGCCTGTAGTTGGTCTACTTGAAATAAATGCTTTGATTTTAATTTTTGGGATATTTACCATGTTTACTACGATATTTGGGCGCTGTTGCAAGCACCATTATCACGGATAATCCGATACGGTACGGTACGGTTTTATCCGTGATCATGGTGTTCGCAACAGCGCCGAAATATCGGAAACTCGAAATTAATGAACATGGTAAATATCCAGTTTAATGCGTTTATGATAACGTTAGTGACCCTGTCAGTTTAAAAATCATCACATTTAATTCGAAAAAACTTTTTTGCAAAAAAAAAAACCGACTTCCAAAAAACACACTAAAAAAGTGGAAAGTAACATTACATTCGGAAGTCGGTGACTATGGTTTGTTTCATTGACTTTTTTGGCACCGACTTCCGAAAGTAATGTTATTTTCCACTTTTTAACCGACTTCAAAAAAAGGAGGAGGTTCTCAATTCGGTTGTATGTTTTTTTTTTTTTTGTGTTTGTTACCTCATATCTCCATTATTTATGAATCGATTTGAAAAATTCTTCTTTTATCTGAATGGACCTACTTCCCGATTGGTCCCATAGAAATTTCATCAAAATCGGTTCAGCAGTTTGGTTTTGAAATCAAAATAGCTGGAAAAAATGTCATCCAAGTAAACAAAATTGCGAAATTGATACTTGACAAGGATTTGTGTGTGATACGATAACTAAAAAGGGTAAAATAAAAACTTTTTTGCAAAAAAAAACCGACTTCCATAAAAAACACTAAAAAAAGAGGAAAATAACTTTACTTTCGGAAGTCGGTGGCAAAAAAGTCAATGAAACAAACAATAGTCACCGACTTCCGAAAGTAAAGTTATTTTCCTCTTTTTTTTGTGTTTCTTTTGGAAGTCGGTTTTTTTTTTTGCAAAAACGTTTTTTTTTTGTGTGTTTTTTGGAAGTCGGTTTTTTTTTTGCAAAAAAGTTTTTATTTTACCCTTTTTAGTTATAGTATTTATTTATTTATTTATTTATTTAAAATAGGTACGCCAACAGTACATACATCAAACATTAAAGAATACACATGTATAGGATAAGGTTCTTATGTAGGTACCAATTACAGGTGTACACAACATTCTCATAAGTTCAATAAAGCATCGTAGAGTTATATAAAATTAAAAGTAGAAATAAAATTGAAAATAAAAATTGAAAACAAAACATCTATGACTAACAGAGATCAAATTACAAACAAAAAATCCATATAAATACTAACTAATTGTGATTACATTTTAAATGTCGGTTTAAATGAGAGCGCAACAGGGTTTTGAACTTCGGCAGGGAACTAAAGAACACATCCAAGTCAGGCAACTTCGAATTAAATTCATTGTATTGAATGCACATTCTTGATACTGGTGAGTGTCTCCCAATGTTACTTCTACTGGCTGGAGGTTGAAAAAGTCTAGAAATTGGCTGTCTAGGTCGATTATATGGGACTGACAACATGATGCGTTCTAGCAACTGTTCACATTCAATTTGATTATTGACAACCTTATGCAGAAAAACTAAGTCATGGACGGTGCGACGGCTTCGAAGTGGCTCAATATGAAAAAATGCCAGACGTTGTTCGTATGGACATCTGTGGGAAATTCCTGAGGACACATATGCTATATGTCTTGTAAACGCTCGCTGGATGTTCTCGAGACGCTGCGAATGAACAGTATACATAGGATTCCACGCTATACTGGCATACTCTAGTTGAGAACGCACCAAAGCCTTGAAAAGGGTAATTTTAGTTTTAGCCCCAAAAGATTTCGCATTTCTCTTGATAAAACCTAACATTTGAGCCGATTTCTTTACAGTGTCAGAGATATGAGAGGTGAACTTTAGTTTTTGGTCTAAATTTACTCCTAGGTCACGGATTTCCATAACCTCTTGTAAAGTAATATTATTTATTTTGTAAGCGGAGATCAAAGGCTGTAATTTACGGCTGAAACGGATGCAAAAACATTTCTCAGCATTCAAGGTCATCCCGTTAGATTCACACCAAAGACTGATTTGAGCAAGATCGTGTTGAAGTAGACTGGCATCTGCTGGTGATTCTACTCTTTTGTAGATTTTGAGATCATCAGCATAGAAAGAAAAGTAACAGCTAATTCGAGAAGCAAGATCGTCGACAAAAATAATGAAAAGAAGAGGACCCACGTGTGATCCCTGTGGTACTCCAGACTTGGCATAAAACAGGCTAGACTCGTAGCCTCCTACTGAAACTACTTGCTTCCTTTCGCTCAAATATGATTTGAACCAAGCAAGAAGGGAACCATGTATACCATAAGATTCGAGTTTCTGTAATAAAAGTTGATGGTTTACCTTATCAAAGGCACTCGAAAAGTCCGTGTATATCGCATCAACTTGGTATCCACTGTCAATTTCTTTCGTTAAATCAGAGATAAAACAAGTTAAATTAGTCTGAATGGAACGACCACTTCTAAAACCGTGTTGATGAGTTGAAAGAAATTTACTAACATGTTGATATAAAACAGGATAAATGAGGGATTCAAAAATTTTGGCTAAGGTTGAAAGAATAGCAATGGGTCTATAGTTTTTAATATTGTCCTGATCGCCTTTCTTATAAACAGGAACAATTCTAGATTTCTTCCATTCTTGTGGAAAAATTCCTTCAGTAAGAGAGCGGTTGTAGATTTTGGCTAACGGTGCAGCCAGTACATCGGCACACCGTTTTAGAAAATAGGGATGTAATGAATCAGGACCCGCCCCTTTATTGGTATCAAGCTGATTCAACTTAACAAATATTTCCTTTGCGGTGAACTGTATGTTGCAAGACAAAGAGTCGCTTATAGCTGTGGTTGTGTTGACAAATGTTTGGGAATCGTCATGGTATACAGAGGAGAAGTGTGAAGCAAATAGATTAGCAATATCGGTACCATTTTCGCCAAAAATGCCGTTAAGATGCATGCGCTCGGGATATGAGGTGTTATTGTTACGCTTTTCCTTAATATATTGCCAGAATACTTTTGCATTTTTAGACACTGCCTGTTCTATTTTGCTTTTATAAGCTTTATGGCAGATGTCAAACAATTTAGAACATCTTTCGCGTAGTATTGTAAATTCTATTTTGTCTCGCGGGTTGCTGAACTTGCGATACCGTCTCCTGATTTTGTCTTTTTCAGCAATTAATTTAATAAGTGAAGCGGAAAACCAGCGTGGATATTTCTGCTGTTTAAGGGAACGCTTAGGCACGTTGCTTTCTATCGTGGCATTTACCGTTTCATAAAATGTAGACACCATGTCATCAAGGGTACAACAAGAAGAAAGCATTGATTCCCAGTCAGTGTTCCTTAGTTCTCTTGAAATTGCCGCATAGTCCGCTTTAAAATAATTAAGATTCCTGTTGACGTTATTACGGAGCCAGACAGTATTAGATGATTCAATACAATATAAAAGTGAAGGGTGGTGCGGGTCTAATTTACTCAGTATATGTGAAGGTTGGTTTATTTTCCCGTTCTCAATGCTACTCATAACTAAATCCAAAATTCTGCCGTTAAAATTACAGATATTGTTAAGTTGAAAAAGATTATTAATAGCCAAAAAATCAACTAAAGAGCATTCCAAGCTACTGTTAAAATTGCTAGGTACTGTGTAATTACAATTTGGCTCAGTAATCCACTGAATTCCTCCAAGATTAAAATCACCGAGAATCACCACACTGTCAATCTGATTCATAACGTTACTTACATTATCAAGAAACTTAGTTTGCGTATCAAGTCTTGGAGGGGGTGGTACATATACAGCACATAAAGCAATTCTTTTAGGATTGTTATATTGGGTTATATTGACTGTAACCCACAAATCCTCAGATTCGGATTCCCAATTAGTAATTCGACAAGACACAAATTTCCTTGAGATTGCAATCAGCACACCTCCACCATCCAATTTTAAATTTTTATTATAATTCTGATTAACAGTGTTACGTGTTACACGATCTCTTCGATATACAATGTATCTTTCGTCAATGAACTCATTATTACATATGTTTTTGTTAAGCCAAGTCTCAGTAAATACAATAGCATCATATGAACAAAGTAAGATATTTTTATACAATTCGTTTGTTTTGGTTCTCATTCCTCGTATGTTTTGATAGTAAATAGTGAATTTTGTTTCTTAATACATAATAACACTGATATCAGTAACAATGCTTACATCATAAGTTTTAAACTTTCAGTGCTACGGATTAGAAGTGGTTGAGTAGTCTCATCTTTGCGAGTAAGAATTCGGCCATTTCTAACCCAAACAAATTTGTACTTTGATTCTTTAGCCTTAAGTCTCGTAGCAGCATGGAGTGATTTATTTGCTGGGGTTAAGTGTTCAGATACGTAGACGGCAGCTTTAGTGCCACCCAGACCCAAGTGATGTGTGTTTAACTTGTTATCAGGATTATTTCTATTGTGATCCTGCACAGCTGCTAGTAGGGTATCCCTTACACGAGGGCTGCGGAGTTTAGCAACAATTGTGCGAGGTCTGGAGCTAGTTTTATCAAGTTTAGCGACACGTGTTACTTGCATTATATCTTCGTCATTGATAGGGGCGTTAACGGCTTTGGCAAGTTGGACTAAACAATTAGCAAGGTTTTCAGAGCGTTGTTCAGTCAAACCATTTATTTCAACATTGCTGTCTCGAAGTTGTTGTTCAAGCGAATTTAGTCTGTCTGATAAACCTTTCATCGTAGACGTTAGAGTTGCATTTTCAATTTGTAATTGTTGGACGATAGAGTTGTTTGAATCCATGCGGCTTTTAAAATCTTCAAACTGTTCGTTTATAAAATTTAATGACTCATGGAAACCAGAAATCTGGCCAAGTACCTCATCTAGTTTTTCAGCAACAACCTCTTTGACGGTGTTTTTGATAGTGTCACGTATCTCCAATTTAAATGAGTTCAATAAGACACGTAAAGTACTCTCGTTTATATATGGATTAACGCTCGAGTTTTTATCGTTACGAGATGAAATGGTTATATTCGCGGTGGTACCACTACCGTTATGGTCAGGCATAGGACTTTTATCGTTGTCGCTCGAGATGTTCACTTGGGGGGAACCAACGTCAACATTACATTTTTTTGGAAGTTTGTTACAACATTCCTTGCACTTCCAGCTAGCCTTTTTATCAGTAATCAACATGCCGAACCTCCTTTCCGTTAATTTGGAACATTTGCGATCATAATGCGAATTACATTCATCGCAAATTATAAACTGCTGATCGGGTATGTTTTGTTTACATCCAGTACATTTAGTATTCGGCATTATTACAGTGTTTCTTGACAAAATTTATAGAAGCATGCAGTTGTGAAAGCTCTGCGATCAAAATGCAAAAACAAAAGTTTGCGCATAAATATTAACAAAGCATAGGTGTGTGAAGTGACAAGCTTGCGGGCGTTTCCGTGTGTGCGTAGCGTAGAAATAGCGAATGTAACATGCACAGCGCAGTCCGTCACCGGTGTCTATGTGTGCGTAGAAGCGAGCGAACTGCGGGTTGTCCTAGGTCATGGACAACGGTCAGTTGCAAATATTTTAAAATGTTTTTGCTAATTACTCACTGGTTCCAGAGATTTTTGTTTCACAAATTCACAGTAACAAGGCACTCTTCAAGATCTTTCGATAGCACATGGAAAACCTTCAACTTTTTACTAATATTTCGATTAAAAAATTGAGGACAGAAACAGTACGATGTTGCTTTGTTCAAAAAAAAGTGAATATGTATATAGTATCACACACAAATCCTTGTCAAGTATCAATTTCGCAATTTCTTTTACTTGGATGAAATTTTTTCCAGCTATTTTGATTTCAAAACCAAACTGCTGAACCGATTTTGATGAAATTTCTATGGGACGAATCGGGAAGTAGATCCATTCAGATAAAAGAAGAATTTTTCAAATCGGTTCATAAATGACGGAGATATGAGGTAACAAACACAAAAAAAAAACATACAACCGAATTGAGAACCTCCTCCTTTTTTAGAAGTCGGTTAAAATGGGAACAATAGACACGTACTCATTTCAAAAGTTAAAAAAACAAAATTCTTACCGTCCTAGCAAACTTCTCACTGATGGGCTTGAAAATGTTTCTCACGTGATTTTCGGTGACATCATGAGGCTTCGTATCATGAGATATCCACATCTTACAAAGCTGGCAATAAACACTACCCTGCACCTGCTTGTAACTGTGAAAATGTTCTTGAGACACCGTAACCATATCTCCATTTGGAGACTCGAGACAAATTCCTTCGGACGTCATCACAGGTAGATTTACTTTCAACTTATATTTCTTGATCATGGCTTTTAAGTATTCTTCAAATGTTTCTGCTCTCTCGTCATTTGGAGGTTGGATTTTGATATCTTCGTAACTAGGACCCGGAATCGCCAGTTTGGCGACAGTTGGTAAATTTGTGGAGTCATCATGGTCGGTAGCGAGGCAGTTGTTGTTTAATTTGTTGTTAGTAGCAGCGTCGTTATTATTTTCCATACAAGATTTAGTATTAACAGGTTCTGAATCACTGTCCTCGATTAATACAATATCACCAGTATGATTTCTATCTTCTTTTATTATTTTATAAAATTCACTTATAATGATTGTATCTTTATTTGATTTTGCGTGGAACTCCGATGATTCGTGTTTATCTTTGTTTTCCTTTTTAATAATCTTTGAGCAAGGGACGCAGTAATACGCTCCCTTGTCGATTTTTCCGTCATTATTAACGACGACACTAGTATCTATTTGTTTGGAAAGCCTTTCAAGAACTTTCTGGTATATGTTTTTGATCGTGTTATGTTGTTCGCTTAAGTTATGTTCTTTGGAACATGTTACTGGAACGTGTACGTTACAGATATGGCATTCGTATGTTTCCGCAGGTTCTGAAAAAGAAATACGCTACGTGTGTATACGAGTACATACATCTATCTATATACGGGGTGGAAGGGACACCGAAGCGAAAGCGGAAACCACATACTCAGTACATCATTCTGAACTCCCCCACTTAGAAGTTTTTAGTCGGTTATTAAAACAAAAATTAGCTGTTCCATACATTTTGACAGTGTAGGTATTGCACTTTTGTAGGAAACAGCAGATATATGTATATTTTTTTTTTCGTTTAAATCAGCTGTTTATAAAGCCATATATAAAGTAAGAAACTGACTGGCTAACTGATTCACTGACTGATCTATCAGCGCACAGCTGAAACCGCTGGGTCTAGAAGCATGAAATTTTGCACTAAGAAGGGATTTTTGGAAATTCATCCCCTAATGGATTAAAATAGGGGGTGAAAATGCCTATGGCATTAAGTCCGCCTCTGTACATTGTACTTGAAGTGTTAAATCTATCTATACTAATATGATAAAGCTGAAGAGTATGTTTGTTTGGTTGAACGCGCTATAAATCTCAGGAAGTACTGGTTCGAAAAGAAAAAATATTTTAGTGTTGGATAGCCCATTTATCGAGGAAGGCTATATAGGGGTATACACGCTGCGACCAATGGAAGCGGAGAATTAATCACAAAGTAACGCATTAGACATATAAACCTTGCTCTTGAATCACTCTAACTATGAAAAAATAAGCATCAAAATCCGTTGCGTAGTTTTAAAGATGTAAGCATACATACATAGGGACAGACAGAGCGGGAAGTGACTTTAGGGTGACGTTAAATAACCTAAAAGGAGCCATCCTTTAATTAGGTGAGGGTTTTTAGCCTCCCTCCACCTTGGTGATAGTAAAGGAATTTTTTGTGGTGCAAATTATAATGAAACTTGTTTTATAAGAAATATATGAAATAGAAAAAAAAGGAATCGTTACATGTATTAGAGAGAGAGAGAGAGAGAGAGAGAGAGAAAGAGAGAGAGAGAGAGAGAGAGAGAGAGAGAGATTATTACAAAGTTGTGCCATCTAATTATGGTCCTCAAAATTTAATTACAACATAGTTGGGGAAAGGCAGGCACCTTGATGTTGAGATAAGGTACTTACCTGAATAGCTTTCTTCGTCATTTTGAGTGAGTATTTGCACCTGACAGTAGCCCGTCTCCCCGTCCAGTTGAGTCTTACTCCACAGGGGTATCCTCTCTAATGCCGGGCTGCGCACATACTTGCTTAGGTACAACAAATCCACACTATCTACTGGTATGGTGTATGACAGACCACTGTCAATTTTTATGTTGGACATTTCGTTCTGAAAAAAAAATTGTAATTTATTGAAAAAATAAACTTTAATCTAAACGCCCCGACACAAAAATAACATTACATCACGCCTGTAATCAGCGAAGGGTTACGCAGAGGTGTAGTACGTAATAGTACACCTACATATTTAACCGACTTCAAAAAAAGGAGGTGGTTATGTATTCGACCAGCATATGTATGTATGTACACCAATATCTCTGTGATTACTGGCCCGCTTTAAGTGATTCTGTTTTCATTTGGTAGAGGAACCTTGTGCGGTTGTCCCATATAAATTTTGTTAACTTTGCTTTTTGGTATTTTATGAGTTATCCTCTATAATATGTATTTTCCATCTTCATCTATACTGTCTTACTCAGCACAAAAGCGGTATCTCAAAAATAATTGTAAAGTAGATTTTGATGGCATCGGATAGCTTAAATAAATACACATCTAATTAACTTAGATAAAAAGCAATATCTATTTTAAAACAAAAAAAAAAACGTTCAGGGGCAAAATGTCCACTTCTCAAAATGTCCAACGGTGTCAAAATGTCCTAATCCCAAAATGTCCAACGGTGTCAAAATGTCCAATCCCAAAATGTCCAATTGTCAAAACATCCAATTCCCAAAATGTCCAACTCCCAAAATGTGCAATCTTTGAGAATGTGGTAAATTTGTTCAATAACTCATCAAAGTGCTTTTCAACCGACTTCCAAAAAGGAGGTTTTCTCAATTCGCCTGTTTTTTTTTTTTTTGTATGATGATCTGATCCTGGAGAATTCGAGGGAACTCTTCAATAAATGTTAGCAAATCAACCGCGATTGCTGAATAAATAAAATACTGAAAGCAATTTTTTTTCTTTTATTTATAAGTATAACGCTAACAACGCCATCTATCGAGCTATTTTGTTCTCAAGTTTTCTGGTACTTTAATTACTTTGTTACTGTGTATTTTTTATATCAGTATCCAAATAGGTACTTACGATATTGAACCATGAATATTAATTTTATTACTTATCTTACAACCAAAACGAAAAATATAAATAATATGCATAAACGGAACGCGTCCTGAGATAAAAGTATAAGTTGCTTCAATGTGGGTATTTTTTAAAAATTATTACGCCGTACGTCTATTATTTTATTAAATGTAAGGTAATGCGTTGATGTAGTACTGACGTGTGACGTGAACCTGTAGTCACAATATTGCATTTGTGGGTTTTGTGTTTGTGTTATGTTATGACAGTCGAATTGAGAACCTCCTCCTTTTTGGAAGTTGGTTGAAAAGCGCTTTGATGAGTTATTGAACAAATTTAGGTTCGACATTCTCAAAGATTGGACATTTTGGGAGTTGGACATTTTGGGACTTGGACATTTTGGGAATTGGACGTTTTGACAATTGGACATTTTGGGATTTGGACATTTTGTATCCATTTCAACATATTACTAATTGTTCTAATAACTTAAATAAACATAAAAAGTAGTACTATATAGAATCTAAAATGTTTCGTAACTTTCAACATAATGAAGAATGTTAACTAATTTTGATTATTAGCACTCCATATTCTCTGTCAAAAATAAAAAATACTAGTGAAAGAATTACTTCGATACGTCAATTACTTTCCGATTTAGAAGTAAAACAAGTTGTAACCGCACGACGCGGGCTGCCGGTGACGGTGTGACGTCATCGCACAACACGCTCAGTCTGGCTCACTCAGTCCGCTCGCGGTCGCGCGCCCGTGCCCTCAAAATTATACCTAAATACTTTTAAAAATGTCCAATCCAAATACTAGGAAATCCTGTGCTGTGCCTAAATGTAAAAATACAACTACCAATTCGCCGGAAAAGTTGTTTTTTATAGTTCCAAAGGACGTTAAAATACGAAAAAAATGGATAAAAGCTATGAAGAGGTTAGATCCATTTGGAGATAAAAGTACAGTTTATTGTTGTGAAGACCATTTTGACGTAAGTATAGTGATCATATTTTAAGTAGGTACATAAGTAATAATAATTATTTTCATCTTATAATGAAACAATTTCTAACCGGATTAATTGCGTGTTTATTGATTTTACATTGGCAGGAAAAATGTAAAATCAATAAGTACGCGATTAATCCAGTTAAAAATAATTTCACTATAAAATACAGTGATCGTGAATACCTAAGACATTACTATTATAATCTTTTGTAGTTTACATTTATTTAATACCTATAAACATAAAATCTGGTCAGAGGTGCAAAACCTTTGGTGTCAGAACTTTCCGTTATGTTTTTATATAGTATTACATATTATAATATCTTGAGAACAATGCAGCTGTTTTGCGTTATCCTTTGTTTTCTATACAAGTTTTAATCTATACTAGACTGTGCCTACTGCTCTGCTCGCGTAGGCTAGGTGTAGATGGCTAATAAGATTTTTTCTTGTTTTAGATTGAAAATGATATGGAGAACTATACTAAATATAAGTTGGTCGGGGGAAGAATTAAACTAAAACAGGGTATAGTTCCACACAAATTCAAATGTCAACAGGAAAAGGAAGATAAACCTCAGAGATCTGCAGTGCAAAAACGAAATCGTATAGAATATTTTGAGAAACTATTAAATAAAGATGAAACTTCGACGTTAGAAAAACCTGAAGAGATATTTGTTGTTAGCTGTGAAGACGAAATAGTAATAGAAGATCCATTAAGTTTTGGAAATAATGATCAGTGTTTAGAAATATCAAAAAAAAGTAAGGGAGTGCAAGTAAACCTGAAAGCTAAAGGTGTCCATAAATCAACCATGACTGTTAACAAATGTTTAAAAAAAAAGAGGAAAACAATATTTTCACCGGATGTAGTATCTTTTGGTAGTATGAACGACACATCTTCAAACGCCTCTTCACATGAAATGTTTAAACTTGATCAAGAATCAAAGTACCCTAATGAAGATTCAGATTCGGAACCGGAATGCGAAACACTTTTTTTTAGAAACTATATGCAAAAAGCTGCTCTTTTATCCATATCTAGAGAACCACAACTGTTGTTAGGTTTACCTAAAGAATGCTATTTTTGTATTAATATGTTATCTGAAACAACAAAATGTACTCCGCGAAATATAATGATAACTTTAAAAAAAATACGCTTGTATCAACCTAATACTATTCTGGCCTTGGATTTTGGTTTGTCGACTAGTTCTGTTACTAAAATCATAAGGGTTACTGTTCCGGCTATAGCATCTGTTCTTAAATCACTTATATACTTTCCACCTTCATCCGATGTCCAGATGAATCTACCTATTCCATTTAGAAAAAATTACAATCAGGTTCAAAGCATTATCGACTGTTTTGAGATTCAAATTGAAAAGCCTGTTGATGCCGTAAAGCAAGCTCTTACGTGGTCGGATTACAAAAACTGTAACACAATAAAATATTTAATTTCAATAACGCCCGACGGGTTAATAAATTTTATTTCACCGGGGTATGGCGGCAGAGTAACAGATTCATTAATTTTTGAAGATTGTGGTATTTTGCAAACTTTACCTGAAGGATCAGCAGTATTAGCAGACAGAGGTTTTAAAAATATTGCGCATTTGCTACAACAAAATGGACATACTCTGATTAGACCTCCTAGCGTGAGCACTAAAGTAAAACCGACCAAAAAAGAAGTTTTGGAGACAAAAAAAATTGCAGCGTTACGGATACACGTAGAAAGAGCTATCGGCAGACTTAGATTCTTTGAGTTCATGTTGCCACACGCTTGTGTAGATCTAAAGCAAGTCGACCTGCTAGATTCAGTGGTGATATCTGCATGTGGAATAGTTAATCTTCAAAGCAGTCTGTTTCATTTAAAGTAACTTCCTAGTGTTTTAAGCAAAATACATTTAAGTTTATTTTATTGTATTAAAAATATAAGATTTTGAGGTTACGTACGTTCTGTTTTCCACCAATGATTGTGTTATTTATAGAGTTTTAATAAAACTATATTACATTAGGATAATGTTATTTTATTAATTTGTCAAAAATATTTTCCTTCCAAAACTTTACACATTTTTCAAAAAGATCATCACAATATTTTTTATCATAAACTACTTCATGCACATCAACATTCCTTGAGGTTTCAAAGTCAACGTGTGCAATACAAAATAGGGCTTTTCTTTTTCCGGTCATTTGCATTTGTGTTTGTATCTGAGCATAATATTTTTTGCCTAGTTTACCTTTACTATAATACGTAATAAAAGTGTTTGCCGTGGTTGGACACTTTACTTCTATAACACAGTCATCAGTAAGCCCGTCAGGTGAGGCACCAATCATAGGCCACTCATTCTTTAAAAAAAGACCAGATTCCACTATCTTTATATTGTGTACCTTCGCGACTTCCTTTATGACATCTTTTTCTAATATTTTTCCTCTTTTGATAGCATTCGTTTCATTAAAAGTTACAGCACCAAATATTTCTTCAACTAAAGAGCCATCTTTTGTTGTACACTGAGCAGCTTCGTGCATTTTTGAAGCTGTTATACGTCCGTAGCGCATCTCAAACCACAAATTTGAATCTGATTGAGCTATTGTACCCTCTTTTACTTGAAGACATCTTGATTCCGTCATTTCGTTCTTACAAAATGTTATAAAACTTTCGACGTCAAAGTCAACACAGGATTTTTTGAAACGATTAATTAAATAATGAATAGACATCTTTTCAACTTCTTTTTTTTTCACATATAAAATGTGAAAGAGAACACTGTATTTGAAGCTCTCTAAGTTTTAATGCTACTTTGTCAAAAAAAATATTTCCATTCTGACCGGCTGAATGAAGTGTTATACCACTTGTACCAAAATCTTTAGCTTTTATCATTTTCAGTGTGGTACCAATACCTGAGAGCTTGGATTTTTTCCAATAACACTTGGTAGCAGTCGTTGAAGGCTCCTCGCTTCGACGATGTAGCCACATTAAAAATGCTATAGTATGTTTACAACCACCTCTGCTGGCGGCACAATCTTCGCAGGTTACATTTAAAACTTCTTGATCCTTTTCATTGCATTCTAAACTGCAATGATAAGGTGTGGTACGTACGCGGTGTTCTGGCGTGATTCTACATTTAACCGTACATAAATAACCTACTCTTTTTACTTGAACATAACCAATAGCATCATCGCCATAAGTGTCTCTAGCCGATCTGAAATAAGTTTCAAATAAAAATAAATGGCCTTACGTATTTTGTTAGTAAAAAAAATACAAATAAATAAAAAAGGTTTAGTACATCTGTTCAAACATCTACATTTGCAACAAAAATTAAATTAAATAAAATGGCCTTACGTATTTTGTTAGTAAAAAAAAATACAAATAAAAAAAGGTTTAGTACATCTGTAACGTTCAACCCACTACATCTACATACATCCTAAGTACCTATCCTACTTCCTACTAATATTAAAAATGCGAAGGTTTGTGAGTGTATGTGTGTGTTTGTTATCTTTTACGCAAAAACTACTGAACGGATCTGGACGAAGTCTGGAATAACACATAGGCTACTTTTAATCCTGGGAAAATGTACAGTTCCCGAGGGAAACGGGGGCGAAGCTGCTGGCGGAAGCTAGTTTGCACTTTGCAATAAATCAATGTATGTATTCATTTAAATTTACTAAGAAGAGCGGTACCTACCTATATATACATACGTACCTACCTATAGCTACAAAACTACACACATCAAAAGTGTCTAGGGATCAAGCATTTTATGCGGATTTCTTGAGATTGAGATGTGGCTTTGTAATAAATTTATGATTTTATAAATTTATATGGATCCTTTTTGGTGCATTTCATAATTTGAATCAGGAACTCTCAATCAAATTCGAGTAAAAGATGAAAATAAGCTGTCAATATTTTCCCTATAAAAACATACAACGCATTGAAGACATTATTAGTGCTACTGTTTCCCTACTACTGATTAAAACCAACGTTATTATGGAGCGGCGACGTCATTTAAGCAGGTAAGAAATGCTCAGAGCCGTGGGAATGATAGAAGCTGGTTCCCGGCAACGTACTGTGGCTTTAGCTCTGAATACAAGTCAGAGTGTTATCAGTCGACTTTGGACACGTTACCGAAGCACTGGTACCGTGGCTGAGCGCCATGGAGGACGGTATCGCTGCACCACACGGAGACAAGACCGATACATTCAAATCTTAACTCGAAGAGCTCCAACAATAACCGCCATGATGTTAGCCGTGAGGCTTCATCACTCTTCAGGGAACTTAATTAGCGACCAAACAGTCAGAAACCGCTTGCATGAAGTGAACCTTCATTCCCGAAGACCGCTACGGGTACCACCTATAGCAATGCACAATCGTAGGATTCGATATCAATGGGCTCTTGAACACAGAAATTGGGCAGAAGAACAATGGCGTTTCGTGTGCTTTTCTGATGAGTCTCGTTTTGGTATGAGACCGGATACAAGACGTATACGACACTGGAGAACCCCTGGACGCCAACAGCGATTAAAATCCTGCCAGGAAGTCCATCCTTATAGTGGTGGAACCATCATGGTATGGGCGGGTATTTGGATCGGCGGAAGAACTGAGTTGATTTGGATCAGAGGCAACCTCAACGCTCAAATTTATGCTGAGACGATTGTATCAGACGTCATCGTTCCTCTACAAGTGCAAATCGGTCCCTTATTTCAGTTAATGCATGATAATGCACGACCGCACACCGCAAGAGTTGTAAGACAGACTCTCGCCGCAGCTAACATCAATGTCCTGCCCTGGCCTGCTCAGTCGCCAGACTTGAACCCGATTGAGCATGCATGGGATATGCTACAGAGAAGAGCTCTGCCGAATATGGAGGGTATCCAGTCGCAAGAAGACCTTTTCTTGTTGTTGCAACGAACATGGGCGGCCATTCCACAGCGTGATTTGGATGAACTCATTTTGAGTATGCCAAACCGATGTTCTTGTGTTGTTAGTGTTCGCGGTAGAAACACGGATTATTAATTGTTTAAGTTACCCAATAAAATTTTAAAGAAAACTGTTATTTCAGTCTTTTTTTCGAACTTTAATGTTAGTGGTTCAAATGTCAAAAATCCCTTTATTAGGAAAATGGCAAATTTCTTTATTAATGCAAAGGTGACTTGGTTTATCGTTACTGTGACAAACGAAAACACTTTATTTGATGAATCCTTAAAGAAAATTTTAATTAATATCAATCAGGAGAAAAGTTATTGCAAAAATATATGTTGATCCCTAGATACTTTTGATGTGTGTATAATACATATTTGTTGTCTTTAACGTAAATATTTAATGGTATGTAGGTACTTCTACTATTTGAGTTGCATTCTTCCATTACGACATTAGTTGGGTATTTTGTTTTAATAAAACAATTTAGAACAGATAAACTATTAAGCATAAGTAGTAGCAAGGAAAGTTTACTTACCTTTGCATTTTTATTCCTCGCATTTCGGCGGCAACGAAATCACTATTTGTTGATAAATAATGCGCAACCATTAACCCATCTATTTTAGGTAGATTATCCGATTGCCCCTTTTCGAATCCTTCATCCATTTTATTAATCGAATAATATTATTTTACTATTATATGACTATTAACGTAATACGCGGACGAAAACAACAAAATACTGCGCAAGCTATTACACCTACTATAACCGCTGGCGACTTGATACTAAGCGGAACGCGGCCCGCGCGGCGCGTTGTGATATGACGTCACAAGCGGTCATGTGACTGTTAGCGGGACTCGATATTTTTCGAAACTTTGAATGACTATAAAATCAAAACTACTAGGTATTTTTGACTACAACAAAAACGAATGTATTTGTATACATACAGGCTTTACTGAGACAAAATTTCAAGCGATTTGGCATACCTAGTAACATTCTTCATTATAGACACATTTTTACTCATAGATAATTTCTTATCAGCTAGCCGGCGCAGCTATGACGCGTCCTTTGTTCTAGCGGCAAGCGCGCCCGCTACGTCACCCGAACCGGTTGCGTGAGCGGGACGGCACCATTATTGCGTCGCGCTCTGCGAGCGCGCGCGCGCCGCCTAGCCAGTACGTTCACGGAACTTACGGTGACCGTTGCGATTTAAAACATAGCTTCGCCGCCATATAATAAAAGTACTCTGTGTTCGCCGCGCTGAATATTGACTGTCCCCTTGCTTATTTTCGTGCTATCTATACTATTTCTACCACTCCTTCTTCTTAGTGGAACTCTTGTGTGTGTGGAACTGTAACCTGTGTCTGTGCAATAAACTTTCTTTCTTCTTCTTGTGTACTTCGGACTTTTCTTCATCCTTCCGTTTATCTTCACACATTCACCATCATACATACCTCCACACCTACAACACCGTTGGACATTTTGCCCCTAAACGAAAAAAAAACCTAATAAGCAAAAAAACTAATCTGTAAAGATTTAACTAAAATATATTTACAAAACTTCAATTTTCTCGAAACTGGCTTTCTCTGAGATACGGCTTTTGCGTTTAGCACGAGAGTATAGTATGTGGATGATGTGTTAATATTTTCTAGTTAATAATAAATAATAATAATAAAAAGCTTTATTGTTTAAGAGAGCATTACACTAGCTGAATATCACTAGCCTCCACACTAGGATTCCCTGTGTCGTGGAGACTAGACTAGACAATGACTAGTTACAATGTAAAATTGATACTTGACAAGGGTTTGCTATATACTGGTAATACTGTTTTTTTTTTTAAATAAAAACGTTTTTTGCAAAAAAAATTTACTTCCAACAAAAAACACAAAAAAGTGGAAAATAACTTTTCTTTCGGAAGTCATTGGCAAAAAAGTCAATGAAACAAACAAAAGTCACCGACTTTCCGACTGTTATCTAGGTAAATCTGTGATTTCAACACATTTGCTAGTTATTTTGGTAGCAGCCATGGGGTCTGGATTTGTGCCCCGTTTATGGTGATAGGCTCACCCTTATCAAGTGGGACTGGCGAAATGTGGGTGTACTATTAGGTACATGCATGATTTCTGAATTTATTTTATATAAATTAGTACTTTTGTTTTGTAAATTGCTTGCCTATGTTGGTCCACAAGAATAGGATTAATACTCATCGTAATAAACTGGCATCAAACTTAATGAAAACGAAGACATTGAAGAGGCTTAAAAGACAAATCCCGCAAGAGCTGATACTATGACAGCTGACACCGTAAAACGGATTCATGTGGATGCACCACTGGGCGCATACCAAGCATGATTTAACAAAAGCTTAACAAAAAAGATGCTGAATGTCAGTAAATGGACAGATCGCATCATAAACAAGTAAAAAAAAAATGTTGGTCTGTGAATGAGTAACACCCATTACATACCGAGTTTCCTCCGTGCCTTGGAAAGCACATTAAACTGTTGGCCCCGGCTGTCAGTGGCCCAGAAATCTAACAACCAGTCTTATAAAGGGTATTGTATTACTCAGTACTAACTGGGTTGTGAAGGTCAGATAGGCAGTCGCTCCATGTAAAATACTGGTATTCAGCTACAACCCCAACTTGGGAAAAGGCTAGGCAGACGATGAGTTCTTTTTTTAAAATTATGTATTTAGTTTGAAAACTCGAAAAAACCTTTAATAAAAAATCAAACACAAAAATTGTTTCTACCTATGTCCGTTATAGACATTGAAACCGTCCAACCAACGTGCCCTAAAACAATTCATTAGAAAGGCAATAACGGGAAGATGGTTTCAGACCACTTAAACAATGCATTAGGCACTTTAGCGTAGTAGCACACGCCGGGTATCCGCTAGAACTTAATAAATAAAACAGCATACATGGATGGGTCACAAATTGTTTGAACAAACACCGGTCAGTGGGTCATCTTAGGAGCGAATACCTAGTGATTCTGTTACCCTAAGAAACCTACTAGCCTCAACTACTGCCTATTCCAAACTACGTTGGTGTCACTTTTCAGTCTAAGCGGACATATTTGGATACCAGTATTTTACATAAAACAACTGCCTGTCTAATTTCCCCATCCAAGTGACAGAGTAATACGATACCCCTTAGTAAGATTGGTTAAACATAGGTAACATTTTATAATAGGTACTATTCGACGATATAAATTCAGTTTAAATACTTTGAAAGTTTATGAACTAAGCAAATAATTTACTAGTTACTTTTAGGTTTATTTGAGCCTCAATTTTAAAGAAAAGTGTACTTACCACAACATTAGCTCGCTGGCGCGATACACTATTGATGTTCTAAAATCAAATAAAACCTTTGTTTCTAACTTTTGATGCAATAATTTGCTGACGGTGACGTTCGAACGAACTTGTAATATTGTCGTTATCAATTTGACAGCTTAAATAGTGAAGTGACATAGTGAAGATAAAAATACCGACACATCGATGAATGAAAACGTTTTTTTTTTCATTTTTGTAATTTATGTATACCTACATAGTTGATAACAGAAAAAAAAACATTGCATTGCAGAAAAAGAACATTATTTTATTATTTTGAGTACAATTGTACTGCTTATTTCTTAAGAAATTTATTTGCGAAAGGAGAAATGAAAAAGAAGTTTATATGTAATACAAGTTTCGGTGTTTTTTTTCACTAGTCTTAATCTAGTAATTAAACGTGAAGGTTAGAGTTATCGTTGTTTTAATACTGTTTATGTAAATAGAAATGTTTGAGAAATATTGTAATAAATTCGACACTCTTTCGTAGTTTGTAGTACATTAACATTTGGATTACTTTTCATGTTTAGATTCGATATTTTTTTTTGGACACGTTGTATTCTGAAACATTTCATAGAACTGAACGTAAATCAAGGCATAAACTGCTTTGAATTACGGTTTTAGTCAGTAAAACATTTATTTTCTTTAGTGAAATTACCTTGAATTAGCGTAAGTTTTGTTAGCGCTTTTAATGTAATAACAAATTATACAATAGTTTTTTTTTTAATATCGCCATATTTTCGACAATCATCAAATATTTCTCAGCACTACTTGCCAATTAAACCGTTTAATTCCCCGCCCATAGAGCTATTCAGGTTTCTAAGCGAATTGTCTATGGTGCTAATGACGTGTGTGATTAATATTTAATTGCATGATTAGTTAATTAAGTCACGTGCTCCGGTAGTTCCCCTTATCCATTACTAATCTTTATTAATATTGACTGATATACAGCTGAAGAATTTTTTTTTTGGTTTGAACGTGCACCAAGCCCTGACCGTATTTGTAATTTTTTTTTTTGCATTTGATAACCTAATTCTTGAATAAGGCTACATCAAGCTACAACCCTTGTGAGCCGAGCAAAATTAAACGGCGGGTGAAACGAAACTGTGCGGCACATCTGTTAGAGTTGCGCCTCATCTAGCCCGAGCTGCTAGATGTCTCGAATTTTTCCATGCTCCTATCCTGTTCCGTCGCTCAGAATTGTAATTTGCTAGAGCGAGCAACAGAGTGCTATCGCATGCGGCAGCGTCAACGATGCGGTCGGCATGAGGCCCAACCCTTACTGTGAATGGCCGATTTGGAGGGTGTAAGTTTTATGTTTACTTGAATCGGACATCTGCTGGTAAATCTTGACCACAGATATACACTTAGATAACGCAAGTTTCACGATCCGTATGAGAGCCAACGTGCCATTTTTTTTACTACCTACTATGACGTCATAAGCACTATTTAGTTACTACACAAACAAGTAATTATACAAAATAGACTGCGTTTTTGTTATCTAAATGTCTATAACTAAGTTCTTGAGTTGTAACGTTGGTTTTAAACAAATTAGCTTGATGCGACAATAGCCACTTTAAGTCTATAAATACTTAACATTCGAAGGTGCACTTCGTTATCTAGGAATATCTACCTATATCTGTGATCATGACAAATTCAGTCAATTTTGTGAATCTTAAGATTCAGCGATTTTATACGAAGTAGGTATACCCACGTGAATGTTAACATACACCAATTGTTTAATACAAACGATTTGGACATTGTAAATATCGGCCACTTGATTGTCTGTGGTGATTTGAGTTTTAATTTTACATATATTGTTATTTTAATATTTCTATTCTCCTTTAGGTTCCATTTCCACGGGCTTATTATTCTCCTTTTAAAATAAATTCCTTTTACCATCTCATACAGCATTTGATTAATTGATTCAATCTTTATACCTATATAATATATTATGTGAATAATTTATTTGATTTGATTCTTATACATGCTGTTAGGGGTCTTCGCCTCGAATAGATTCATTTCTCTATAGTTTTCCGAGATTTTGCACCCTCCCCTAGCCTACGGCCCTGACGATGGTAAGCGGCCTCTGCATTCTGTGTTCACAGGGTAAGAGTGGAGGAGAACACTTTTATTAACAAGATGTTGAACAAATGTGGATAGCAACCCGGCCGACTTGGGCACTTATACCCACAGAAACTTAATAAAATATATAATAATATATTATGCATTTTCTTTTCTGGCAGGAGGGTGCAAGTGCATCCCCTTGCACCGTGCTGCCGACGCCCATGCTCAGCAAAACCATGTCGTCCGCGTAGCTAATGATGTTGACGCAGACGCCATCTATCGAACAACCGACATGCCTGCTACTGAGCTCGACGATGAGGTCATTTATGTATCTATGTTGAAAGCTAAAGATATTACCTATAACTATTTTATGACTCCCGATGATTTCATAACTCTGTCAAGCCATATTTGTTATCAACATACAACGCGACACTGACCTGCAGATTGCAAAAAACTGAAGAAAATTTGAATTTCACGGCTTACCCTGGCGCTCGTTTTTTTTTAAATGTTATATAATCGAAAATCCTTGTTTTTTTGTCTTTAATAGAAAGAAAGCAGGGAAAAATAAAATGAAAAAAGTACAGTCGGTAGTATGTGGAAGAAGTAAATGTTTTATAGCAGGTAAAATTCTTCTATGTCGTCATCGCTTTCGTTTTTTTCTGTTTCCGTGACGTTTTCCCGGCTCATAATTACCTGCACTTCACCGTTATTCTTGAACAAAATGCCGATTTGTTCAACTTTGTCTGTCTGTTTAACTTCCTCTGTCTTGGCCTTAAACTGATGCTCAGTTATCGGACTTTTCTGCAATTTCTTCAGCATTTTGCCAGCCAACTTATCACTTATGAAATCAAGTATCTTTGATGAAACCAACCGATCAATGGTTTGGTTTAATAAATCATTATTTAGATTTTTCTTTTCATTTAACACTGTCTTGAGATCGTCTAACAGTGTTTTCGTTTCTGTGTTATGTTTTGTAGCCAGTGTCGTGGTTGAAATGTAAAATGGTAGACTTGGCATGTTGTCAATTTCGTTTTGTTTGAACTGATCTTCGCATGAATCTGGCGTAGTTTTCTCGTCATGATTGTGTAGTGTTACATTTAATTTGTCTTTAGAATCGAACATTCTTTCATCTTCCCTTATTATATTAATATTTCTGTTAGAAATAAAGTGTTTTTTATTTTTAAGATTTCGTTTGCGAATATTCGAACTCATTTTCTCTGATTTGTTTTTTGTTTTGCCAATATGCTTATTTTTGTTAGCAATTTTATCATATTTCTTTTTTTGATAATTATAACTGAATTTCGGTTTGTTTAATTTATTCGCTTGCTTGTCTTTGAGATGTTTTTTTAATCTATAGATTTCATTTTCTAATGACATTGTGTCGGATTTTTTATTGTGACGATGTTTTAATTTGCTGCTCTTGTTTTCTCGTATTAGTGTTTTAAGGCGTTTATCATTATGTCTCTCTAATGTTTGAGTACTTTCTTCATCAGAGTTCAAGGTCTCTCCAGAATCGAGGATTCTTTCATCTTCGTCTTTTCTTTTGACTGCTGGTTTGTAATTATCTTGGTAAGTTACTAAATATTTTTTTATTTTCGAATTCCGTTTTGTTTTTTCGCTATGTTTATCTTTTGCCACTATGTCGTCATGATGTTTCTGTTTTTGGAAATTACGTTTGTATTTAGGTGTGTATCCTGAATTGATTTGTTTTGAAACCCACACTTCTGATGTGTCATCAACATGTTTTAATTCATACTGTTTGTTTTCTCGTGATAATGATTCATGATTTTTACTATAAATATAATTTAATTTATCATCATGTTTTGACGCTATTTTAAATTCATCATGATCATAGATATTAGTTTTTCTTTTTTCTGAAAATTTGTGATTTTTATTTTTTCTATGTTTTATTTTACTTATATCGTTATCGATTTCAGTTATCAATGAGTTTTCTGTCATTGCTTGTGCAGTTGTATGGATATTCGTATTATGATGTCTTGTTGTCAAATATTTAAGTCGTGGGACGGGGTTGTCACTTAGGTGTTCTTCCGCAGCATTTTTTAAAGATTCGTCATTCAGTTTGTATTTAGTCTCCCTTAATTCTTTTTTAACCTTTTCAATGACTGTCTTTAATACCATTTTTTCTAGAAGTTTATAATCTATCGAATCCACTTGGCCATCTTCTTCAATGTACTTCTCTTCATTTGATAAATGATTTATTTTATCCAAAGGGGTTAGTTCTTTTAGTAGTGATATTTTATTTGATTTAGGGCTAGTTTTGCTTGGTTTCCCTGTTTTTAATTTGTCAGCCTCAGCGTTTTCGTTGAGCATCTGTTCAATAATATATCTATTTCTAAATTCGAGATTTGTGTTGTGTACTGTTTGCTGAGCATATATCTCTTTCATTGGTACTGTACTGTTGCTGTCACTAACATCAGTTTTATTGAAGTTTTTATTGACTAACGTGTTGTTTCCTAAGTATTTCTGGTTCTTCGCAATATTATTTGTCTCATTGAGAGTTCTGGTTTCGATTTGTTTGGTGAAAATTATTGATAGAGCTGTCGAAATAAACATAGGTAGGTTAGCAGGGATGGAATCGTTCCCCTAATGGCCTACCATTAGACGTCTTAATGCATTATTGTATTACCGTCTTTTGGGTTTGGGAAAAAGATGGACCTATACAGGACGTGTAGCTCCATCTCTCATCGAAAATAATACTGCTATAATATGTGATTTTAGGGCCCCAGGCCGTTTTTGGCCATGGCGGGTAATCTCGTCTACTGCCTTGCCTTTTCCCAAAGGGCTTTGAATTATTTGGCATGCCTAACTTCCGACCTCTTATTTTATTTTCAAAATAGCAGCTACGCATTAAACCTGTATTAATCAATTGCTGGCATCAATACAAAAGAAGTTCTATATCTCCAAAACGTGACGCTTTAGAAAATTTTGTCTCGTACAAAACTTGTTTGTATTGATACCAGCTATTGATTTATAGAGACTATGCGTAGCCGCTATTTTAAAAGAAAAATAAAATGCCGGAAATTAGGCAGGCCACGCTTCATACAAAAATCTTCCAACCTCTTTGTTGGGTCTGTCTTACCGTCTTACCAGATACAGCTGAATACCAGTATTTTACATGGAGCGACTGCCTATCTGACCTCCTCAACCCAGTTACTGGGCAACACGGTACTTCTTAGTGTTCTGCAACAAACGTAGGCAAATAACACTTACTGAACATTTGAAGTAACGTCCGACTGGCCATTTTATTGAAACCATTTTTATTGCAAATCTGTTAACTTTATTATTTGGTTACAATCATAAACTTGTCGTAAAAAGGCTTTTTCTGTTTTTCAGTTTTCTTTATGAGTTGTGTTAAAGATTTCTCACACACATAACATAACGCGTGTCACCCCCGAAGGAAGAGACAGAGGTGTACCTAATAGTACTCCAACATTTCACCAGTTATGTTTCATTTATTAGGGGTTGAGCATATTGCCATCAACCGGGCACAAACCCAAACTCCGTGAGTGCAACTGAGAAAAACATATGAAAGATTTGCCCGACCTGGGAATCGAACCCAACCGGGTCTAATGCTCTAAGAGTATTCTCTCGTCATGTATTACAAAGTGCAGCAAGCTCACCCGACTCGGTAAAGGCGCTGTCTGTGAATAAAAGATACGTACGGACAATGTTTTGTGTTAAATTCTAATACTTAAACATAGGACATCATCTGCCTAGCTTTTCCCCAAATTTATTGGGGTCGGCTTCTAGTCTTACCGGATGCAGCTGAACACCAGTATTTTACATGGAGCGACTGCCTATCTGACCTCCACAACCCAGTTAGTACTGGGTAATACGGTACCCCTTGCTAAGACTGGTTGTCAGACTTTCGGGCCACTGACTACCTGTAACGACTGTCAAAGTTCTACAAATAACAGCCGGGACTAACGGCTTAAAGTGTTTTTCGAGGCACGGACAAAACTCTGTATGTAAATATGGTCACCCATCCACAGACCGACCTTGAAGATTGACCCGCGCGGCTGTTATTATTTAGCCACGTGCTCCTCCGTAAAGTACGTATGAATAGGGATAAAATAAAATTCGCTGAAGCAAACATTAAATGAGATTTATATTTAAATTTAATACGATACTCTTCCTACAGCTATGTCGTTTAGATTTTTTATTAACTAATCCACAACAGTTCTTGTTCCTTGTAATTTTCCCTTTGTTACCTTCGTGTTTCGATTTCTTTGAAGAATTTTTGTTTTTATTTTCAGACAAATTATCCTCTTCGCGTGGCGTATCGTCGTCAGTATTTTTGTGTGGTTGATCTAAATTAGATAACTTCTTAATTTTGTCATGTTTAGAATAAGTATTCGTCTTGTTATTTGTTAAAATTTGAGCATTTGTTTCTTTTTCAGTCTCATCCATACTAGCGTTTTCAATAGTTACTTTTTTATCAAGGCCATTCTTCCTTCGTCCACTTTCTTTCGTATCAATAATTGGGTTTAATTCGTTAGCATGTACAGTTACATTTTTGGTTACTTGAAATTCATCAGAGTCTATATAATCTTCGTAGGAGGTAAAGTCATCTATTATTAGTGCACCGTTATCGTATACATTTCCTATTTCATCTGTTACTACTTCTTCTGAGTAGTTTAAAGGTTGCGTGTAAATTTCAGCTGTTCCATCATTTAAAGCTTCATTCGAAAAAGAACTTTCTGTAGTTGTTGCTACATTGATATTGCTGCCATAAGCGTCTTTAGATTTTTCCCTTGTATTTGACACGGTGATTCTCAAATCATTGTCCTCTTCAATTAAATTTATATATTCTGGAGTGACAGGTTCTGGTAAGGTGATATTAAAAGATACTCCATCAGGACTACTACTGTTTGGGCTGTCTTCTAAATTCAGCTGCAATTCTTGTAAATCTTCGGATGATTTGTGTGTTTCACTTGCATTTTCATCTATTTCATCTGCCAGTGTGTTAAATGCATAAATATTAGTAACGTTTTCTCTGTTTAGTTCTTCAATAGTGTCTAGTAAATCTTCTTCACTGTTATTGCCATGGTAATTTTGGTTATTATTATCATAAGCATCATCATCATCATCAATAATAAGCATGTCTAAATAGTGCGGATCATAATAATTTCTTAGTTTCTCTTCTACTTTCATCCTATCTTTGTCGTTGTTCTTCCTAGTATTATTACGAATGCGGTTTTCTTCTTTTATGATGTTTAAGAAATAAACCAACAGATGATCAAGTAGGTGTTCTCTTAGTTCACGTATATTTGTTATGTCTGTATATTTGTCGTTAATAGCTATTTCGTTTCCTTTTCCTACATTATCAATTGATTCGTCTTTATTTGAAACGTTCAATACTTTCGTCGTATTCGCGTTATCTAGAAGTGCTGTTTTTGATTCTACAAACTGAGTTGACTCTCCAGTTTTACTAATATTAGTAACATTTTTGTTGGCTTTAGGCAATGATAGTCCAGAAATTATGAGATATTTCGGATCAATAGCTTTGTAATACACAGTCTCTTCTAGTGATGCATCTTTAGTAGTTAATTTTTTTGTAAAATTATCTCCTTTCTCGATATTGTCTGGAAATTTCGTAACATTGCTGACAGATGGTAATTTTCGGGGTAGAGTATTAAGATTCGATGCAAATTCATTTGTTTCTTCATCGTCATTGTCGCCTGGATCATCATCATTTCCATTGTTTAGTTCGGAAATCGTTTTTCTAGTAGCGTGATCTTCCAGAACTTTTGTTGTTTTGTCTGTTATTTTGGAATCGATATCAATTTCATCGCTTCTTTTCATGCGAGGGTCGTTTTCTAGTGATTCGTTGCATGAAAGTGTAGTTTCTACTGCTTTCGCTGTACTATAATATCCCAATTGGATCAATAGCAAAAGTGTGACTGAAAAATTAAAATAAAAGTTATTCATCTTTATCGTGTGGTTAGTGCCTAACCTGGTGTCGAGTTTTTTTATGCGTCTGACTTTATTTATTTATTTATTTAGGGAAAACAAACAATTGTACAATATATGTTACAGTAAATATTACATAGAGGTAGGCTAATGTACAATCCACGACGTTTCCACATATTACTGCGGTTAAGATACAGTGTAGACACAGTATTTTAAATTACAATAACGTACTTAAATAAGAAGACAAATAAATAAAGTAATAACGAAACAACAACAGGAAGAGATAAGAAGCTTATGTTATAACTAAAGATACCTACTTTATACATAAAAAATAAGATAACACATAGTAAAGAAATGGCAACCCAAACTACTAATTGCACAATTGCAGACTATTAACTAAAAGTTTCTTAAACTTATGGCGGTCTAAAGCAAATATGTCTGTATTAACAAAATGTTCATTATAAATTTTGACTATCCTATGGAGAGGCGCCCGTTCACCCGCGTTTGTACGACAAGGTGTCGTGGCAAAGAGCGGGTAGACGCGTGCCTCTCGCCGTATTACTGTTCTGGGCACAACATAAAATAAATTACTAACAATCTCGGGGCAATCAATTTTATTGTGCAACACATCGTGGAGCATCATGGTTTGAAGCAAAAGGCGCCTTGATTCCAAAGTGAGAAGATTAAACCTATCCAAGGACTCGATGTATGAGCTACGTTCTATATGGCATCTAAACTGCATTGATCTTAAAAACTTGCGCTGAACTTTTTCTAAGGCGAGATTGTATTTATCATAATAAGGGTCCCATATCATACAGGCATACTCAATTTGTGGTCGGATTAAAGAATTAAATAAATGCAGGAAAGTGGCTGGTCGCTTGAAATCTACCGATGATCTCATTACAAGATGATACATTTGAAATGCTTTGGCAATAATCTTGTCAATGTGCAGATTTAGGTGTAGTTTACAGTCCAATAAGATACCCAGGTCACAGATCTGAGTCTCTCTAAGAAGTAATTCGTTGCATAGAGAATAATTAAAACTAACGATGTTTTTATTCTTAGTGAAATTCATGTACCTACACTTAGCTACACTTAGTTGTAGTTTGTTTAATTGACAATAGTCAGATAACCTATTCAGATCATCCTGTAAGAGATGACAATCATTGATTGTTAAGATTGTCCTGAAGATTTTGAGGTCATCAGCATACAGCAAAAAATCACTATTTCGAAAGCAATACCCGATGTCATTTATATAGATTAAAAACAATAAGGGGCCAAGAATTGATCCCTGAGGGACCCCGGAGGTAGCAAGAAAGGTGTCAGAATGATATCCATTACTGACTACAGTTTGGTTGCGATTACTGATATAAGACTGAAACCAGCGCAGCAAATTGCCTCTAATGCCGTTGAATGCAATTTTGTTCATTAATATTTCATGGTCAACTCTATCGAAAGCTTTTTTAAAATCTGTATACACGGCGTCAGTTTGAGCTCTTACATCCATATTTTTAAACAGATGATTCGTAAATATCATTAAGTTAGTGGCAGTAGATTTATTTTTGACAAAACCGTGTTGTTGAGGAACCAAATGTTGATGAATGAAAGGGTAAATTTTAAGATGGACAAGCTTTTCGAAAAGTTTAGCTAAAGCACAAAGTAAGGAAATAGGTCTATAGTTTTCGACGTTTTGCCTAGAACCACTTTTGTAGACAGGAACTAAATTTGCATTTTTCCAGACTGAGGGAAATATACCATCCTGAATACATTTGTTAAAAATAATTGTTACAGGTTTGGAAACGGCATCAGAAGTCCACTTTAGAAAGCAAGGAGGTATCCCATCAGGCCCTGAACCCTTAGTAATGTCCAATTGCTGTAACTGTTTGCGAACCAAAGGGTCGCTGAAATGTAGGCTATGGAGGGAGGTGTGGCTAGCGTTGGATTGATCAGTTGTCGGGCACCAGCCTGGTATTAGACTAGTCGGTTCATAGACTGACTGAAAGTAATCAGAAAAAAGGTTACATATTTTATTAGGATCACTAGATACATCATTTTTATAAAACATACGACTTGGGACACCTGACTTGCCTTTGCGATTAGCTATGTATGTCCAAAAATGTTTAGCGTTTAGCGGAATACTGTCTTCAACAGTTTTCATGTAAGTTATATAACATTTGTTGCATTCGTCTTTAAAACGGGCTCTGTACAAAGAAAATACTTCATAGTCGGATAAGTTTTCGTACTTTTTCCACTTACACCAGGCTTTCTTTTTAAAATTGAATATACGAATGAGAGATTTAGTGAACCAAACAGGGAAGTTAGGGTTTTTATGCTTCGATAAAGGAACTCGAGTTTTTATTATGCCATATACGTAGTTATAGAAAATATCTACACTTGCTTCAGCAGAAGAGCTATCTAAAACCGAATCCCAGTCAATTTCATTAAGGTCTTGGTTAATTAGCTGATAGTCAGCCTTACGAAAATTGTATCTTTTGATATGTTGTGTAGGTATAGAGTTGATGTTAATATTGAACGAGAGTAAGGTAAAAAATGGAGGATGATGATTATCAGCTTGAAGCAGGTCTTGGTTGGGTTTGTAAACACCGCAAACATTATTAGAGAGGAGTAGATCAAGGGTACGCCCATTTGTATTAGTTAGGTGATTATATTGCTTCAAGTCATGAACAGTCTGGAAGTCTCGTAACCGTTGACATATAGAAGAAGTGCCCAAGCAACTTAAGGATTCGAGAGAGGGATCAATTTTTGTCCACTGTGCCATAGGAATATTATAATCTCCTAGCAGCAGCAACCCGTCAACATTTGTCGAATTTATAATGCTATCCATGCTTTCGAAATGCAAGTTGTAGACCCCCAACGGTGAATTATTAGGTATATAGGTTGCGCTAACGATACTTAGTGAAGTCTTGTTGCTACTAGGAATTGCGACTACTATGTGTTCATAATGTTTGTCAAATACACTCTGCGTCGGTAGAGGAATACAGACAGGGTTGTATTCCCGTAACACAGCAACCAGCACACCTCCTCCGTCTGATTTGTTAGTTGCCGATCTATTACGATCACAACGAAACACAACATAACGATCATCAATAAATTCACTATTACTAATAGAAGGGATTAGCCATGTCTCAGTTAAAACAATAATATCATAACAATTAGAGAGAATATTCATATAAACAGTATTTAGTTTTGTGCGTAAACCTCTACTATTTTGGTAGTAGATACTTAAATCATTCCCGATGTTAGCCATTGTGAGTCTTAATTTAAAGTATTACGAGAAAAAAAAAAAAAAAGATTTAATTACTCCCTACAGGCGTTTAGATTTAAATATTATTACTGAGTGGTCTAACTTTACATAAATCTTTTGATGACTTTATGGCTATAGTGGAGGAATTTTCAGACTGCTTTACGAGAATGGTAGCATGCTTTATCCAAACGAAATTGTACTCATACTTCTTCGCTAGTTCACGGGTTTCACGTAACAACTGCTTCTTCTGGAGAGTTAGGTGTTCGTTGACGTAAATGGTCCTGGGTGCTCCTGAGATGCCTATGTCGGTGGAGATCAGGCCTTTTTTCAGGCGATACGCGCTGAGGATATTGTCTCTAAGGCAGCGAGTTTTGAGCTTAGCAATTATATTTTTGGGCCTATCGTTGGACGCTGCGTGGGGGACGCGATGAACGGTGATTATGTCAGCTCGTGGTATGACTAAATCAATTTTTTTTCCGATGTTCTCTATTAAAGTTAACAGGTTCTCATCACGCCGTTCAGGAACGTTGGATATTTCAAGATTACACAACCGGGCTTGCTGCTCCAAGTTATCTATTTTCTCTTCAAGGGCCTTTATTACATTTTGATGCAAGATATGCTCTTCCAGGCTATTAAGTCTTTTAAGGTGATCGTCATACTTATCCGAGATGAACTGAGCTGTGTTTTTAATTTCAGCAACTTCCTCAGCCATTTCAGAAACTGATTTTTTTATAGTGACATTTTCGGAACGCAGAGAATTAATTTCCTTCTTTGACTTTTGCATAAAGTTCTCGAGGTCACTCCTTATGGATTGTACGTTATCATTAATAACTACCAAGCTGGCTTCCAAACTAGTCTTCCATTCGCTAAGAGTTTTTTTCAGATCGTCATGCATATTAGCGATTTGTGTGGCGTGTTCACACTCAGGTTGCTTACGTTTACGCATTGTGACATTCACCTCATTTTCCTGTGATAGGTGTTTTGCAAGGTCAGGCTCTGAGATCGATTGTTCAGATCGTAGTGTAGGTTTTGGCGGCGTGCGTTTTGTGCTGAACATTATGTCCCATGCAGTAAGTCGTAGCAACAAACAACGCAAGCTAGCAATTGCTCTGAACTAAGGACTAGGCGCTACGGCAAGGCTCGACTCAGTGCGGCGACGGAGCAGTGACGCAGCAAGTTAGAAGTGGGCGCTCAGCGCGGTCGCCGATTTCGACGCGCAGTGACTAACCTTGATGGCGCGGTGGTAGGGAGGCCGACTGCAAATCCAGCGTCGCGGGTTCGAAACCAGGCGGGACCAAGTTGGAGCCGGTCAGAGCAAATCTATTTGTCTCCTTCTAGGACAGCCCACTGGGCGGCACCCGTCTATGAAGACACTTAAGGAGTAAGTGAGAAATGGATATCACACCAATTAGCCAATCACAGAATTAACACAACTAGCAAGCCACAACACGTCTACACTGTACTCGGTCACAAGACGGAATGGCTTAACATGCCGTCGAGAGAAAACTCTAAGCCATGCTGGCTTCCTCACGATGTTTTCCTTCACCGAAGTAAGCAATACTTCCATGAATCCGAAAAATCAGAGGTGCGTGTCTTGGGTTCGAACCTATCATAAAACTAATAGGCTATAACTGCTTATAAAAAAAGTAATTAAAAGTTAATTTACAAGTTATTTCACATCATCATCACGCCTGTAATCCCAATTGGATAGGCAGAGATATACTCAATAGAACATCTACAGTTCGCCAGATATAGGAGGTGAACAAATTGCCACCAACCGAGCATAAATCCAGACTTCGTGGCTTATAGTGAGAAATTTCTGATGGAAAAATCCAATAACACTGCCCGATCTCGGAATAGGACCCAGGACCCCACGCTCAGCAGTTTCGCTTGTGACCGCTAGACTAAAGAGGCAGTCATCGTCATATTTTTAACCGACTTCAAAAAAAGGAGGAGGTTCTCAATTCGGTTGTTTTTTTTTTGTGTTTGTTACCTCATATCTCCTTCATTTATAAACCGATTTGAAAAAATTCTCTTTTATTTGAATGGATTCACTTCCCGATTGGTCCCATAGAAATTTCATCAAAATCGGTTCAGCAGTTTGGTTTTGAAATCAAAATAACTGGAAAAAATGTCATCCAAGTAAAAGAAATTGCGAAATTGATACTTGACAAGGATTTGTGTGTGATACCATAACTAAAAAGGGTAAAATAAAAACTTTTTTGCAAAAAAAAAACCGACTTCCAAAAAAAAACACAAAAAAAGTGGAAAATAACTTTACTTTCGGAAGTCGGTGGCAAAAAAGTCAATGAAACAAACAATAGTCACTTCCGAAAGTAAAGTTATTTTCCACTTTTTTTTTGGAAGTCGGTTTTTTTTGCAAATAAGTTTTTCTTCTGTTTTTAAAATACCTACTAGCTGTTGCCAGCGACCTTCGTGTCCGCGTCGCGTGTTTGCGTGAAATTATTGTAAATTAGGTATTGCTTCCCTGTTTGAATCGCATTATGTGCACAATTTCGAGGGTTTTATTTTTTTTGGACGGAACTCCAATTAATTTTCTTAAATTAAAGTAAGTTACTCCTTATAACATCAGCTATCTGCTAGTAAGAGTCCCGTCAAAATCGGTCCAGCCGTTTCAGAGATTAGCCGGACCAAACAGACAGACGAATAGTTTAAAAAATGTGTTTTAGTTTTAAGTCAAGGTACTTAAAACAAAAACACATTTTTTAAACTTTTCGTATGTACTTTCTTATGCATTCAGTTAAAAGCTGTTATTTTGAAATCACAAACAGACACTTCATTTTATTTATTTTATACAGTGTACGTCTGAAAGTGGCGCCGTTGACTGAAAAGTTGTGTGGTAATCGATTGTCGTGGTATAGGCATGTGATGCGGAGGAATGAGGAAAATGTTGTGAGGAAAGTGTTGAGTATGAATGTATGAAGACCAAAGAAACGATGGATGGACTGCGTAAAGGATGATATGGCTATTAAGGAGGTGTCTGATAAGATGACATGTAATAGAGAAGTATGGAAGAAGATGATTGGTATCTTACCTAGCCTCATGTTATATTTGAAAGGTTCCACTTTACCTGTCTGCGAGACAAGTACGAACTAAAATACAATGTAAGAAAAACAAATTACTAACGCGCTGAGGAAATTAGTCAAGTTGCCATAGATTAGGGAGTACATAATATAGATGCGACATTCTGTTCATAGGACTTAGTTATGTCATAATGCGCTAACCCATAATCTCTTATTTACTCAATTTGATACGTCTTACCAAGGTGTATCGTATTACCCAGTACTGACTGGGTTGTGGAGGTCCGATAGGCAGTCGCTCCATGTAGAGTATTGGTGTTCAGCTGCATCTGATTAGAATGGAAACTGAACTCAATACAGTTGGGAAGCTACTGAGTGCTGCTTCATCTTCGACACTGTACCGACACTTATCCTGCGTACCTGCATATCTGAACTTTAGGTCTTAAACTTACGTTAGACTGTTCTGTCCCACTGCTGGGCAAAGGCCTCCATCATACCTTTCTTCTTCTTAGCGTATCGATGGCAAATAAGTTTAAATATTATGTTTAGCCCAAAACTCAGCCACGCGAACTCCGCTCACTGATGCAGTAAGCAGATCATCAAGTGCGCAGGTGATAGGGCATGCGGAGCAAGATGGAAGGTGTGCCATTGTCTGTGGGGAAACGTCACATATGCACTTTAGGTCTGAGTCATCCATGAACCCCCATTTGTAGAGATTGTCTTTGCTCCGGCCCACTTGGGTTCGAAGTCAGTTTAAAGATTTCCAAGTCAGCCACGAAAAACAAAACCATATCTTTAAAATCACATAACATAACATCATGCCTGCATCCCCGAATGGTTAGGCAGAAGTGTACCTAATAGTACACCCACATTTCGCCTGTTATTTTAAAGTCCCATGTAATAGGGGGCGAACAAACATTAATGAACTTTGTAAAAAAATTAGTACTTCGTCATATGCTCTTTATAAGTTAGCGCCGACTGTCAACACAGATACTTTACTTACAGCATATTACGGGCTTGCTGAATCAGTGTTAAGATTTGGAATAATTTTCTGGGGCAATTCAACTCAGAAGGACACTGCGTTCAAAGCACAAAAGCGTTGTATACGGGCTATGTTTGGATTGCAAACTACTGACAGTTGCAAACCAATGTTTATGCAGCACAGAATTCTAACACTTCCGTCACTTTACATATTAGAAATATCAGTATTTTTGTAAAAACCAATCCTCATTTGTTTCCCCTACGGACTAATAATACAAGTAGAAATAGACGCGAGAAGTACAGACTTTGGGTGCAATCACTCTCCGCCAAAACAGCATTTCTAAGAAAAAGTGTAATATGCATGGCTCCATTAATATACAATAAAATTCCGAATTCCATTAAGATAATGAATATTAATTCATTCAAGAGTGAACTAAAAAATTTGTTAATTATTAAGGGATATTATAATGTTACGGAGTTTTTGAATGACGAATTTTGAATCTAGATAATTTAATAATGTATTTTAGTTTTATTGTTTTAATTATTATTTTTTAAATATTTTTGTGTGGACCGTAATTATGTATTTGAATTGTTTGAAGTTTGACTATAATTTAACTATTTCCTGATTTATAATTTCAAATTAATTATTATATACTATTTTGTACGCTGAATGTGGCAAAACATGTTGAAACACCATTATGAAACTCATTTCCATCCATGTATACACATGTTTATACAAATAAATGAATCTTTATCTTTAAACAAATGGCCATCAACCGGGCACAAATCTATACTCCGTGTCTGCTACTGGGAAATTACTAATGGAAAAACCAGTAACACTTTGCCCGACCAGGGAACCAACGAGGCAATCACCTCAGATAATTATAACTTTAAAACATTCCTTATATTTTGCCTTCTGCGGGCAATCTGATAAGAACGAGTCCAAATTGTCACGCATGCGCTTCTTGGGCCAGCGTCGGCTGCAATACTCATGTATAGACACAAAGTAACAAAAAAATTATCCAATAAAAATAAAATGAAATATACTAAAATGAGGAAAGAAATTTACTTGGCAACACAGGGGCGCTCTGGCACTCTGGTCGCTTCTCACAGTGACGTCACAAACAAACAATTGACGATCGACCATACTAATGCCGATGATGGTGTTGCCACGTTTTTAAAGCTTGTTAGATTTTCTGGTCATTTGGGCACAAAAACCATGCATTTTAAAATTCGTTAGTATTTTTACTTTCATGCATATTTTATATTTTATTTGGAAATGTCATTGGTATACCTAGATGTCCCTTTCGGATCGGACAGGTTTTTTTTAAACATTTTTTATAATGTCACGAGAACGTGGGAAAGAGATGGCGCTAGACAGCTGTCTTGCGCCATCTCCTACCCACTCTCGGAATAGTACTAAAACATTCCTGCACTAACAGATCATGGTAACCCCACAGTTATGTCAAAGCTATTTTACTACTGCTAATAGCAACCTAATTTCGTCGCTCATAAAAATTACTCTCATATTGACAGATTACATCTTTCAAATCCGTTTTTTCCATAAGTGCTGGCTCTGTGCCCGCTCATAAATAAACAAAAACAAAAAACGTTTGATAATTTTATTAATTATTTTTAGCAAGAACAAATCCGACATTGTAGAGATACTGTGATTGCTTAGTGCTAGGCCACACTTGCGTCCAACCCCATTAAACTTTACGATACGATACAAAAAGATATGCAACTACTTTCCGGCTAAGGAAGTACGCTAAACTCTTGTGGGGTCTGCTCCGGTTGTCGTGTTAAATTTTCCTTAGAAAACTTTTGCTTTCGGTAGAGCGATGTTGGCCCCGAATAATGAGTTGTAGGTACAGTCACGAGCACCAATATGTAAACACTTAGCAACTTTTAAAAGTGTTTTCTTGTACAGTTCTGATTAAAATATGATATTGTTACGAACATAGCATTTTGGAACTCATATTTTATGAAATAGATCCTATATCCCAGTTACAATCGCTATTTCTCGCGAAAATTGCTTTTAACTTTTTGAAAGTGTAAACATATTGGTGCTCGTGACTGTACTCGTAATTTATTTCATCACTACTGCTCTTAAAACGGTGTAGGAAAACATTCTTATTCCATAGTGTACACAAAATTAAAAGATATACATACAAATTGCAATCACATCAAGCTACAACAGTCTGTCTTTCCTTGATAGATCTTAATTTTATTGTTAAAGAATTAGTTCAAGGTTCATTTGGAAAATTTGACAGTTTCTGATAGCTTGCTGTGCAAAGGCGAGCTTAACGCAGAATTGGGTTTTCTTACAGCAAACCTCAATTCAATTGCTTTATCTCAGTAATGAAAAGGTTGCTTTTTTTAACTTTTCCTCACACTAGTAATTTCTCCTGTATCGTGGGTTCGTTTACAAACATTTTTAAACTCGCAAACACAGCCTCATATAGTAGCACGGAATTGCACTTTTCTATGCTCCTAATGCTCCTATCCTTTTCTGTCACTCAGAACGCCAGACCCGGAACAACTACCTGTAGGCCATAATACAAACATTTGTTCCGAGCGGGAATCGAAACCGCGACACGCAGAGTAGCAACCAGCAAAGAGTAGAATACTAAACAAACAGTCACGCAGCCACTGCGGCAACCGTGGCGTTAAATTGATGCAAAGGTTGTTAGGTTGTGAGCCCTGACAAGTCTGTCTTACAGTCATCTTTATTTTTGGAAAAGGTGAAAGGATGTAGTGAGACTAGAACTAATGCCGCGCGGCGCCATCTTCCTTTTTTCTATACAAATACCACAGACAATTTCTCATTTTTTTACCAGCAGCGCCCACCTGTCAATGATTTGCCAACAGAACCATGCACCAAAATCACGATGAATGGTGTTGCCAATATCAAAAAATTATAAAACACCCGCATCGGCACAGTAACTTTTTTTCAAGCAAAACCTGCGAACCCTTTGGTGAAGCAACTTGCTTCAACCGAAACGTGCGAGTGATTTTTCGACACACCCGCACGTCGATGTCGACGTCGCCCCACGTACCTGTCCGGAACACACAAACCTATCTGCCCTAAAATGTTACCTTCCCTCTAAGTGCCTTGAAATGTACGAGGTGAGTGTGAGATGCCTCCTGACCCTCAGCTCGTTATACCCAACCATACCCAAAATAAATAAAGTTGTTTTTTATTTTTGGAAATAAAAAGAAGTCACACGGTGCTAGATCAGGGCTGTAAGGAGGGTGACCCAGGAGTTTGACTGGTGTACTGTCCAGGAAGTCCCTCGTTTTGAGCGCGGTGTGTGCAGGCGCATTGTCGTGGTGGAGCAGTAGTCCGCGGAGCCCTGTGTTTGGTCGCTTGTTGCTCACAACAGAAAAAACTTCTGGTAAACATTTGGTAGCATACCATTTGGCGTTGATGCTTCTTTGATCTCGTAAGGGAATTGAGGCCAAGTGGCCAGTCAAATTAAAAAAGCTGGCGATCAAAATTTTCCCCCCGCTTCGAGATCGCTTCACTTTGGTAGGCGTTGGTTCATTTTGAAACACCCAAACTGTCGACTGGCGCTTGGTTTCTGGATCGTATTGATAAATCCAGGACTCATCACCTGTTACGATGTCGTAAACACGCCGAGACGAGCCTGCTTCAAATTTGTTCACCATTTCACCATTCCACCCGGGCCTGCTTCTGAGCGTCGGTGAGGTAGTGCGGCACCCAGCGCGATACTATCCTCCTCACGCGAAGATGCCCGTGTAGAATCTCGTGAACGCTTCCCGATCTAATCTTTAATATGTGCTGAATCTCCTGATATGTAATTCGCCTATTATCTTGGATTAAATTTTTCACTGCTAGCACGTTTTCTTCCGTAATAGCCTTCAAAGGGCGACCGCTTCTTTCTTCATCCCCCAAGGTTGGTCGACCGCGCCTAAATTCGTTATACCAACGATACACGGTTGCCTTGGAGGGGCCTTCATCCATAAATGCCATTTGAAGTCTATCGAACGATTCATCCGGTTTTAGGCGACACTTGAAATCGTAAAAAATCATAGCTCTAAAATGTTCCCGGCGCAGATCCATTTTTCAGTAAGACACGATACTTTGAATTGGCTCGCAAAAAATGTGGAGGGAAATTTTGAAAATGGAACACACATATTTTTACTTACAAGTAATCATATTTTCGAAAAAGATTCTAACTGGCAAGTCTCCCATATATAAAAACTATTTATCGCAATACTTTCTGAGTGGCCTGGTATGTGGTTATAACTCTCCCTCTTGTCAGCAAGACTAAGCAAAACTTTTACCCCCCCACCCTTACAAAAACATTGGTACATAACATTTTGACGTGAATTCGTATGAACGTCTATTCGTTGTGAACTGGGGGTGCATGTCAGAAATGCGATTAAGATAATGTGACTGTACTGTGCGAGCTTTATATCTCAAAACGTATAATAGATGGCGGGCCGGGAGTTGTACCATCTTATTAGGCATGTGATCCCAAACAGAAAAGTACTGGGTAGGTGACCTTAACACGCGTAGGCGTGGCCTAGCAACATCTAAAAATAGGCACAATACATTTACCTTTTTGCATACGATCATGAGATAAGATATGATAATATTTATTTGCTAAAACATGTGTCATACATACATACAAGAAGATACATGCATGCAAGATGGTAACAACATTATGAGGTGCAGACATGCTTGCCACATGATGTGACGTGCAAATGTCAAGAACTACAATAAATTCAGTAATTAAAGAATAGTAATAAATTTAAAGTAAAACAAGATCATCATCTGCCTAGCCTTTTCAAAACTATGTTGGGGTCGGCTTCCAGTCTAACCGGATGCAGCTGAATACCAGTATTTTACATGGAGCGGCTGCCTATCTGACCTCCACAACCCAGTTTGAACTGGATAAAACGATACCTCTTGGTAAGACTGGCTGTCAGAAAAAAAACAAGATGGTGGAATTAATTCCAAATACGGAACGCCCCAAAAGATCTTTGTAAAACCTTTAGTAAGTATATAATGCGGTAGGTAAACCTTAAAGATAGACATTGATCACCATCATAAATGCTCGGAATATGAAATATGTTTATAACATCAAAAGTCCCAAAATATACCTTTTTTTTTGTTGGTAGTGGCATCTCGCAGGTCAACCTATGAGACTGGCTTCTGCTTAACCGGACGATCCTGTGGATGCCTTGAAATTAAGGCCTCCAGCCAGAGCAAAGCTTATAACTAAGCGACAACTCGCTCAGGGCACCCGCTGTGGGGTACGGGCCTCGGCTTAGGCTGTCGCTGGGGGAGGGCAGCAAGAGGAAAGGCTGGATCTGAATGATATCATTATTTAGGGGCTGATTTAAAACTATTGGCTCAACATCGCGGGCTGGCAGCATCTAGCAAGGATCGGGGGGTCAAAATAAAATTGAAATAATTCTAACAAAGTTTGTATTTTGTTTTAATTTACTAAGGTACATTTTCGATTTCCTGAAAATCGAGTACTGTTCCAAATTATCAGTAGTTCGGTTGATTTTTGCGGGTATCACCTCTGGCACATTTTACCAATTAGAAACAGCAAAAATTTAAATTAAAGGTAATATTGTTATGCCCAATATTTGTAGGTACGATAAATATTGACCACATTTCCTTGAAAAAAAGAGTACTGTTCCTAATTAATGGTAGAACGATCAAGAGCCATTTATTAATAAAATTATTTTGTAACTTGAAATCGATCGTTCAACATCCACTTAGGTCAATGGGCACATTTTAACCTATGGTCTAGCTCACATAAAAAAAAAACAGTTAGATACAGTTACAATTTAAGGAAACATGCCCAAAAATACACGATATGCAGATTTTAGCAAAAATATTTTGCATTATCTTCAAATACCACCATAATATGCAAATACAATCAATATGTAATCCCGGTCTCTAGCGATGACTATTGGCGGTCTATGGCGACAAGAGACTTAGTATTCCGAAGTGTCACTTGCTTTCATTAGGTTCGGTCCGATCTCAACATTAGCTCCCTTAAAATCGTAAAATTTCATGTTGCTCTTGGCAGTTTGGCGGAAGTTGCACCGGTGGTCTACTGCAAAAATAATATCAATATTAATACCTCGCCTGTAATTTCCGAAGGGATATTTTGTAACAATCATTTTGATTGAAAAGAGTGTCCATGGAGTTTCATATCCATTATTGGAAATAAATGCTTTGGATTTGAGTTAGGCAGAGGTGTTCTTATAGTACACACACATTTCACTAGTCATGTTTGAGTGACATGTGATAGGAGGCGAGTCTATTACCATCGACAGGGCACAGAATCAGACTCCGGGTTGCTACTGAGAAATTCCTGACAACAACTGGAAATCGATCTCAGGACCTCTTGCTCAGCAGTAGTGCTAGCAACTACTACACCAACGAGACAGCTCACGTCGTTGTTGTACAAGGATCTTTTGGAGCGTCGTCAAATTGAAAACTAAGACAGCCATCTTGTTTTTTCAGTTTTACCTCTGTAGCGAGCGGCACTACAAAAGTACTACAGCAACAAAGTACAAAATCAACACAAACAAAAGAACTAACAGCAAATTCCTAAACCACATAAGTAAACTTATCCGCGACTTAAGAGTGTGTACGCCGTATGGCATTTCATACAAATTATCAAGTCCTTATTTTTCGATTTTAATGAAACTTCACACACTTACGCAAGATACATAGTTCTAAAAAGATAGTAGAAAACATTTTGGAAATGTCTTATTAAAAAAAAGGTATTTGGAAATTTCTGTTTCTATTGAAAATTTAAAATCGGTCTAATTTAACTGTAACACAATTTTGCGAAAATGTTTTCTGCTAACTTTTTAGACCTACGTATTCTGCTTATGGTTGCGAAGTTTCATTAAAATCAGTTCAGTCATATCGAAAAATAAGGACTCGAAAATTTGTATGAAATGCCGTACGGCGTATACGCTCTTACAAGGTGTAGTTTTGCATCCTCGTCAAAATTCAGGATGCTGTCATAGAAGACGTAAATAAAATCAATAAATATAAATTACGGTACCTGGTCAAAAATAATAAACTTTGCTTTTTTTGGTTGTTTTAATTTGACACTATTTCAGAATGAAGCCCTTCTCAAAAAAGGAGAATCACCGTTCATCGAATAAACGTCTGCGTTTGTCTGTGTGTGTGAAAGCGCGGTTATAGGGCTAGTATAGATGGGCCGCGTTTTAATACGGGTGATGTACACTTACCGATTTGAAAACAACAATATACAAAATTACCTACCCATTTTATAATTGATTCGGGTCGAGAATCATTAGCATAGTTACCTCCTTGAATTTGACGAGGATGCAAAACTACACCTTGTATAGAAAAACCCGAAAGCAACTGTCGGGCTGTAGCCCACCAGACACAACACCCGTCTGGCCGGACGATCCTCCCTTTTCTATAGGGATGAAGGACTTAACACCCCCTTCTTCTTAACTACCCCTAAACTTCAAAACATTTTCATTTCTGTTACATTAGTCTATGACAAGTACCAATATTAATTAAAGCGTGTAAAATTACATTACTGTGATTGAAATTCTAGCTAATTAACTAAAATTGTCGACTCACATGCTAATGAGATGTAAGAACTAATCGATTTATTCGACTAAGAGCGCTCGCTCACTGCGGCTTTTTGCAGTGTTGGACACGCCAAACGGCCGCATTGGTCTCGTTGGGTGTGTACCTTCGCTTACTTAACCATGGTTCTATTTCACTCCTAACGGGATGCTCTAACTAGAGTTTCCATGGAGTTTCTAGCCTATTCTTCTCCATAGAGATCTACGCTTTAGAATGCGCAACTTCAGTACTGTCACAAGTTAATATTAATATGCCCTGTGACTGGGACTGAGTTTTTTTTTTGTTTTAGACATTCAAAAGTGCCTGTGACATGGTCTAATTGAAATAAATGCTTTGAGTTTGAGTTTGCTCACACTCAATCTCTTATTTTTTCAATTTAATACGTCATAACATAACATAACGCTTGTAATCCCTGAAGGGTTAAGCAGAGGTTAACCTAAAGTACACCCACATTTCGCCAGATATGTTGAAGTCTGTAATAGGGGGTTTGGAATACCTATAATTTAATGGTTTTTACTTGATATTAAGAGGCTTTTTAGCGCTCGAATGGCGTTGACAGCCCAGTGGGGTTACCATGACGTCTTAAGGCGGGAATGTTTTAATGTCATTCCAGTGTGGGAAAGAGACAGAGCTATACAGGATGTCTAGCGCCATCTCTTTCCCACTCTGGAATAATACGAAAACATTCCCGCTTTAACACGTCATGGCAGGTCACCTGTTTGTAAACATTTTTGCAATTGGGTAGTAGATACCAATAACCAATGATTCCAATCCGTGATTCCAATGAACTTGTAACAAAATAGACACTTCATTTTAGGCCTAAAAATCCGATTAGTTAACAATTAACTGTAAAATCTGATTTTTGTTGCTTTGAAATTAGTGAATAAGTCATTGAGTTGACAAATTAGTGTTTATTGTCATAAAAATATTTAAAAATAAAATTTAATAAATTTCAGCAAATCAAAATTTTAATATTTTGAGTGTCTTGTTGGTCGTAAGTGCGGCTGCTGAACATGGAGTCCTGGGTTCGATTCCCGGGTCTAGCAAAGTGTTATTGGGTTTTTCCATCAGGAATTTCCCAGTAGCAGCTACGGAGTCTCGATTTGTGCCCGGTTGATGACAATAGGCTCGCGCCCTATTACATGGGACTTAAACATAACTGGCGATATGTGGGTGTATTCTTAGGTACACCTCTGCCTACCCCTTCGGGTATTATAGGCGTGATGTTATGTTATTTAACTGTAAAATAAAATCCGTTTTTTTTTTGTTGCTTTGAAATTAGTAAATAAGTAATTAAGTTGACAAACTAATAGTTATTATACAAGATCTATGGGGGAATCGCGTTTCGACTGCTCATACAAAATATATATCATGAATTGATTGTGGTGAGTCTATCTATTGTTTTGTGAAATGTATAAAAATAAAACCAGATTTAGGCTCGCGCCAAAGATCCCTGTATAACTATATACCATGATTGGCCTAATTCTCGCAAAAGGGTCGTCCATTAATTACGTGAGCCGAATCTCACCCAATGTAACGATGGAGGGGGGGTCTCGGCAAATACGCCGAGGTTTTATTTTCCGGAAGAAACAGTTTAAAAATTGCGTGAAAACTAGGTTTAAATAAATATATTTCTCAACTAAAATATTGCTAAATCTTGGACATTTTTTTTTTAATATTCAAGTAATATAATTAAGCAATTTATGTTATTTTAATAAATTCAACGCAATAACGCGCAGATTACCGTATTTACACTAAACTTCGCTCAAGGGGGGCGAGGAGGAAGAGGTCGATTCAAATCCCACGACATCTCACTAAGGTCGGGGTCGAAAAATCGCCAAAAGGCCTCACGTAATTAATGGACGCCCCCAAACGAAAATAGAAGAATACATTATAATAAATCGATTACCCTTAACAACTAGAAGAATCTCAATCTAGAGTCGGTCCCAGAAGAAGAAAAACCACTCAGAATTCGAAGAGGAAACAGCAGTAGAATTATTGTCAGAAGATATGGACCACTGGGACGAATGCGTGGAACCTAAGGTGTCAGATGATTCCTTCTCGGAAGAACTAGAGCGGAATTTGGTTCCTATCCCACGAAGGGCTGGCTGCGTTTCTAAATCGCATCTCGGATCGGCTATAAACAAAGATATTTAGGATACTATAATGGGTGTAAAAGTACCCTTAATGATGCCAAAAGGCACTTGTACTCCCGTCATTACGATGTTTTTTTGCTATGGACCATACTTGGGAACCTTCTACTTACGGATATATTGGAGGTCAAAGTTCAACTTTTTTTTAAATACATGTTACTAATGTTATAATTTTACTTGAAATACTCCTGTACTGTATTGCATCCATCAGCACAATGTTTCGAGTGCGTTACATTGAGTCCTACCGTAAACCGTGATTTTTCACCTCAAAACAAAAAAGTCGTTTTCTACCAATAATTTTTGCGTGGAGTTACTTAGTACGATGTATAGAATGTTTGGTTGTTGGCTTCTTGCTTCGTTTACACTTTGTCAAACTAATCCGTCAAATGATTGACTACAATTCGCCTTCGGTAATTGAAAATTAAGCGGGTTTTCAGACCTTAAGAAATTAAATGTTTTTTTTTAGTTTTTCATCGCGTATTCATTTTATTTACAAACTAACTCCAGAAAATGTGTTCTAGAATTATTGGCCAACTACAGAATTACTTTATTGGCTTAGTAAGAAGATGACAGATGGCTCGACGTTATGTCAGACTCGGAAGAAGAATGAGAATCAGATGTATCAGAAGATTCCGAAGAAAAAGAAGAACCGCCACCACAGAAGGGACAGAAGAGACGCTGCGCTTCCGTCCCGTCGAATTTTCACCTCGGATCCACTAGAAACATATAAAATAGGATATTGAGTAAGTACTTACAGCGTGTACCGGATAGTTGTGGCCATATTTAAGGATGTGGTACGCACGGCACCCAATCGAGCTATACACAAAAAAATTAACGACGTCCAAAAAAAAAACACAAATAAAAGTGGAAAATAACTTTACTTTCGGAAGTCGGTGACTATTGTTTGTTTCATTGACTTTTGACTTTTATGCCACCGACTTCAGAAAGTAAAGTTATTTTCCATTTTTTGTGTTTTTTTTTGGAAGTCGGTTTTTTTTTTGCAATAAAGTTTTTATTTTACTCTATGTAATTTTATTATATTTTACTCTATGTCTATGTAATTCTATTTTACATATATGAGGTAACAAACAAAAAAATGCAACCAAATTGAGAACCTCCTCCTTTTTTAACCGACTTCAAAAAAAGGAGGAGGTTCTCAATTCGGTTGTATGTTTTTTTTTGTGTTTGTTACCTCATATCTCCGTCATTTATGAACCGATTTGAAAAATTCTTTTTTTATCTGAATGGATCTACTTCCCGATTGGTCCCATAGAAATTTCATCAAAATCGGTTCAGCAGTTTGGTTTTGAAATCAAAATAGCTGGAAAAAATGTCATCCAAGTAAAAGAAATTGCGAAATTGATACTTGACAAGGATTTGTGTGTGATACGATAACTAAAAAGGGTAAAATAAAAACTTTTTGCAAAAAAAAAACCGACTTCCAAAAAAAACACTAAAAAAGTGGAAAATAACTTTACTTTCGGAAGTCGGTGGCAAAAAAGTCAATGAAACAAACAATAGTCACCGATTTCCGAAAGTAAAGTTATTTTCCACTTTTTTAGTGTTTTTTTTGGAAGTCGGTTTTTTTTTGTTTGAAGTCGGTTTAAAACCAGTTTTTTATATACTAAATAGGCTTTCGTTTGGCCGCAACACGCCTGATATGAAGCGAGGATGGGGCCAGGGGGGGGAACTGATTCACTCGAACCTTGAATAGATCCAGATTATAATGATCAGGGAACACAGAAAGGGAAGCCGGCAGTTCCACCATATAACGGTGACGCTTCGCCATATCTCTGCTCGTCCGATGATAGTTTATGCGGATCTCTCATTTTATGGGAAATGTATACAAAGCGAGGTCGTGTTAAACTGGAAATGTATAGCTTGCACTACGCGATCTCGCAACATGTTTTGTCGAATTTCACAGCGCCGAAAGTTTGCGACAACGAATGATTTTTGACGACGAACGCACGCAGCAACGCATACCGTAAAAACAAATGCATTTGATTATAAATACCTATTCATACACATATAATTAACACTAAGTACAAAACTGTTTTACGTCCGTCACATCACTATCTCAGGTCCACAAACCAGCGTCGGGCACTAGCTACTCGGCAGTGCGCTGAACTGGGCCTATTTGGCGCAGCCGTGAGAAACAAAATATCATCTTTTTGTTTTTAGATATTTTTTTTTTGTGAGCATTTATTGCATGAGCCAAATAAACTACTTATTTTCGTTCATGATGATGCCTTGTTCCACATCCCTAAATAGGACTACACGTGCTGATACACGCTACGTCTATCCCTGCCACGCTGGTAGCAAGCAGGCTTTGCGTTCGAGTGCCAGGTAGAGCGAAGAGCTATTAAACCTTTTTTAGATTTGTGAGTGTGGAAAATCAAAACACTTCAGGGCGGAAGAGCCAGGGTAGCCCGCGAAATTATTTTTTTTGCAATTAGCAGGTCAGTGTCAGTTTCAGGCAGCCAATCATATTTTGTTCAACATACAGCCTGACACTAACTAGCAATTTAAATTACGCGGGTTACCTTGGCGCTTCAACCTTCTGACTGTGAAGACGACATAAAAATTGAAATAAAATAGGTCAAGTTATTTTTTAGCGTTTTGGTTTTCCACGTGTGTAATAAAATAATTTGAATATTGTAGAAACAACATAGCTGTTAGGGTTAATCAGCCTAGTAACGTGACTGAGTTAGCCCGTACTCGGTACTTTGTCTCTTTTATTCTGGGTAATCAGCAACATTTAAAAGGTTAACCCATACTATAAGCTTTAACCCGTATAATGGTTAATCATACTTAAGGGTTAGGGACCATCCATAGATTACGTCATAATTTAAGAGGGGGAGGGGCTGATGAAGTGTGATATTGTGTGACAAGGGGTGAGAGGTCCTAAATTTCGTGACGTCACATTTCAAAATGTAATATGTCAAGTATTGTAACACGAAATTTGAATTTAAATCAACGAAAAAAATTAAAATATTTCCAACTCGTATCTGTATGAACGCGTAAAATTTAAAATATGTGACGTCACACTAGGGAGGGGGGAACGTGACCAGCTGTGCCCAGGACGTAATTTATGGATGGCCCAGTATACGTCTAACCGGTTAACCTTTTAACCCGATTAACCCTGCAATTATTTTTGCGATTACTTACTCGATTTTCCATTTGGACCCTTCGCAAGCCCCCCCCTCTGCTGGCAGAGCAAGAACCTCAGTATTTTGTCGTCGTCTGCTGCCCGCATCCTACCATTTGGCGCCATTCCGTCATCTGACAGGTATGGGGCTGACAGTACGCAAGGGTATCGGGAGATCAACTGCAATACTGGAACAATCGTTAGCAAACCATTAAGTCTGAAAACGACCATAGACTTAAGTCAAGCTAAGTACAGAGCCAAGTAAAACTTTATAAAATTAATGTTCATTTTCGTATGATACGCTTGATGACAGGCATTTGTGGTAATACAAGGTAACCCATTTTCTGATGCGGTGGCGTGCAAGATTCACCCAGCCAATCACAGGAGAGACGAGAGACGCGATGTGTATTTCAACGAATGTAATTAGTTGATTCCAGCGCGTCTCTTCACCGCTTAGACTAAACCTTCTTCGTATAAAATTAATGTGTATACATGGTGCAAGGAACATGACGCCAAAACGGTTACCATGAATTCAGAACATAAAAAAATCATAAACTAAACAGAAATTTCCATCAGTAATTAAAAAAAAAAAACAGGTGTTTAATACAAAAGCGCAATACTATAATACGCGGTCAAAATGTATGGAACCGCAGTTTTTTTTAAATAACCGATGAATTTGTTTTACGTGGTAATGATGTACAATAATCCTTCCGCCCCGTAAATAGAAAAAAAGAAAGAAAGAAAAAGTATTTATTCGTCTCGCACTGGACAAAACAAAGTGGTATTTTGACAGTAAAACGAAGATTGAAAAAACGTTTTTGCAAAAAAAATAACCGACTTCCAAAAAAAAAACACAAAAAAAAAAGTGGAAAATAACTTTACTTTCGGAAGTCGGTGACTATGGTTTGTTTCATTGACTTTTTTGGCATCCTTGTCAAGTATCAATTTCGCAATTTCTTTTACTTGGATGACATATTTTTTACAGCTATTTTGATTTTAAAACCAAACTGCTGAACCGATTTTGATGAAATTTCTATGGGACCAATCGGGAAGCAGATCCATTCAGATAAAAGAAGATTTTTTCAAATCGGTTCATAAATGACGAAGATATGAGGTAAAAAACACAAAAACATACAACCGAATTGAGAACCTCCTCCTTTTTTTGAAGTCGGTTAAAAAAAAGAAAACTAATAGCTTAACTTACCTTCCTCTTGGTGGTGGCAAGTAAACATTTTCATGTGACAGATACTGACGAATGTCTTGTAAATCCCATGCTGGCACCTCGCGCAAACCATCACATCTCTCGAGGGACAAACAGTTGGGCATAGTATCTCGTATGCTTTCTTGTCTGTGGGAACAAAATTTATCTTCTATAATCATCATTATTTGCCTATCCTTTTCCGAACTTATTGGGGTCGGCTTCCAGTCTAAACGGATGTAGCTGAAAACCTTAATTTTACATTGAGCGACTGCCTATCTGACCTCCACAACACAGTTAGTACTGGACAAAGCGATACCCCTTGCTAAGACTGGTTGTCAGACTTTCGGGTCACTGACTACCTGTAACGATCGTCAAAGATCTACAAAATATATTTTATTCTTACTTAAAGCATTATAGAGTTGAGGAGCTCGTGGCTAAATAATAGCAGTCGCACGGGTCGATCCTTAGGTTAAGCCGCACTTACAAAGATCGGCTGCGGATGGTTGACCATCCATTACATACCAAGTTTCCTCCGTGAGTCGGAAAAAACGTTAAGCCGTTGCTCCCGGCTGTCATTTGTAGATGTTTGACAGTCGTTACAGGTAGTCAGTGGTCCGAAAGTCTGACAGCCTGTCTTGAACTGCACGACTGTTAAAAATCAACAAATGACAGTCGGCAACAACGACTTAACGTACTTCCCGAGGCACGAAGGAAACTCGGAAGGAGGCACAGAGGGAACTCATTATGTAATGGTGTGTCAGTCATCCACGGACCCGACCTTAGAAAGCGCTGCTTAACCTTGAAGATGGAACCTTGCGGCTGTAATGATTCAGTAACGACCCCTTTAGCAAAAATGTCGCAACTTAATTGTTGATTTTCTTTCTTCTTTATTGTGTGGTTAGAGCCTAACTTGGTGTCAGAGTTTTATGCTGCCCATGGGCCTCTGACTTGACTTAACATGCCGCCGAAAAAAAATCTCTCAGACATGCTGGTTTCCTCACGATGATTTCCTTCACCGAAGCAAGTGAACATTGTCAATACGCAAATGAATCCGAAAAATCAGAGGTCTTGGGTTCGAACTTGAGATCAATGATTTGGCGGTCACACCACTAAGTTATCACTGCTTTTACAACTTATGATATTTAAACTGAACTTACCTAGTTTTGCCAACGATTCTGTAAAAATAAATAAAGCACATAAAGCTAGAAAGAACTGCTGCTAATTAACTAAATAAAAAACGAGACGCTTGAACGCGTCCAAGAACTCTCCCACATCCTTTTCTATTTGAGTCGATTTTTGTTCCATGGGTTTTATTATTTGCGCGGAACGTCAGACCTTTTTCTAAAATAAAATAAAAAATACAACCGAATTGAGAACCTCCTCCTTTTTGGAAGTCGGTTAAAAAGTCGTCTAAGTTTCTCCTTAGAACATCAGCTATTTACCAAGTAAAAGTCCCGTCAAATCGTTCCGGCCGTTTCGGAGTTTAGCCCGAACAAACAAACAGATAGACAGACAGACAGACAAAAATAAAAAACAAAAAAAAGTTTTTTTTTTTTATAAGTACCGTTTATACTTTCATAACCAATAATATGCATTCAGTAAAAAGCTGTGATTTTGAAATTACAAACAGACACTTCAATTTTATTTATTTATTTAGATAGATAGAATATTCTTTATGATTTACACCATATAAATATTAATAGAAGATCAGAAGAATATCAGTATAAAACACGTTTAGATAATTGGGGCCATGTAATAAACACTGTTGCATATCAAAGTGGTTTGACATGATACTTGACAATAGCACCTACGCATCTAGGCGTTCGAAACGACTTGGATTTTGCTTTACAAACAAAGATCATTTACACCTTCCATCTCTGAGCTACGCCCGTATTCACAAACGCTTCGATTCGATTTCGATTCGGTAAGTCGTATGTCTATCTTATTTTTGGCATTACGAGCGAGTTAGACATAGGACTTTCCAAATCGAGTCGAAGCGTTTGTAAATATGGACTCTTACCAAAATGACTAGACCCAAATAGAAAAAGAGAGAGAAAAATGAAGACAAGAAAGGGAGGCCTTTGCCCTGCAGCGGGACACAAAAGGCTCATAATAAAATGAGAAATAATACATCTCGGATCATCATCTAGCCTAGCCTTTTCCCCAACTTTATTGGGGTCGGCTTCCAATACCGGATGCAGCTGAATACCAGTATTTTACATGGAGCGACTGCTTATGTGACCTCCACAACCCAGTTAGTACTGGATATAACGGTACCCCTTGGTTAGACTGGCTAAGACTGGTTGTCAGACTTTCGGGCCACTGACTGCCAATAACGACTGTCAAAGATCCACAATTGACAGCCGGGACCAACGTCTTAACGTGCTTTCCAATGCATGGAAGAAACTCGGTATGTAATGATGGTCTCCTATCCACAGACCGCCCTTGGCAAGCGCGGCTTAACCTTTTTTTTCGGGATGGTAAATCATCAAATGACTTCTCCCGCTCTGGGCTGAGCGGGAGGGAGTGTACCCATGTTCCTTCATCGCCCTTAACTTAAAGAAAGAAAAAAGAAGAAAAGAAAAGAGAAATTAATTAATTAATTAATTTCTTAACCTTAAAGAGCGACCTGTGTGGCTGTTATTATTTAGCCACAAGCTCATCAATACATCTGGTATCAGTGACTTGAAATCAATTTACTTAGTCCGTTCCTTGGTTAAGAGCGGGACTCTTAACACTCCTGCAAGTGGACCAAATAAACCCTGTCTACATACCTTTGCTAGTGTTTGTGGATTCCCTTGAAAACATGAGGAAGTCTTCCAGCTGCAGTGGCGGCTGTGACTGCAGTAGCTGCTCCTCCTGACTTACCACAAGACCTTTTACCGGGACTGCGTGTTTGTACGGTCTTTTTCCCTTGAATTCTGGCAAAGAAAGGAGTTTACGATATCCTTTTCTGTTTAAGTTAAACATCAACCTATACAAGGTCGATGGCACACCGATGGTAAAACGGTTAAAACCTTGATTCAGTACATCATTGTGAACCACAGCTGTCCCATACATTTTGACCGTGTAGTTAATTCCGGGGGGGGGGGGAGTAGGGGGTGTTGAGAATGATGTACTACATACGTGGTTAATGTTTTAGCATCGGTGTCCATCTTGTATTTTTTTGTTTTTGTTTCTACTTTTTTTATGTTGACTATGTTAAGGGATACACTTTTAACGAAACCGAAACGCACTTGTTCTTTCCGTCATTGCGATATTTTTTTATTCAGATGGCCTAGCAAGAGCGTAAATACGTCAGTTTTTGAATCGATAATACAATTATCTTGCATTTTATTTTGATTGTTTGCAAGAAGCACAATCAGTATCATGTATGAAAATCAGGTTTAAGTCAACATGTTTCTCCACTAAAATATGGCTAAATTCTACACAATAACAAATCTAAAAATAAATATTCAGTGAGAATAATTAAGCAAATTATGTTTTTCAAATAAGTCCAACGTAAACGTAGTTAAATTTCGCATTTTGACTAATCTCACGACATCTCTACCAAGGGGGGAAGGGGGTTGAAAAATCGCCAAAATTGCCTCATCTAGGTAACTAATGGACGGCCGCAAACGAGTATTTTAAATAAAAAAATCGACGTATTTACATTACGTTAACACCGTGCTCTTGTGCTGGGGCCTCTGGGCTATACCTGGGAACCTTCTTATTACTTTTTTAAATTTACATTAATTTTAAATGTTATAACTTTGCTTTAAATACTTCCATGACCCCTGTTCTATTCAGTGCATCCGTCCGCGTCAGCACGATGTTTTGAATGCGTAACAATTTCAAACCATGATTTTTAACACCAAAAAAAAACTTTTTTGCAAAAAAAAAACACAAAAAAAGTGGAAAATAACTTTACTTTCGGAAGTCGGTGACTATTGTTTGTTTCATTGAATTTTGTGCCACCGACTTCCGAAAGTAAAGTTATTTTCCACTTTTTTTGTGTTTTTTTTGGAAGTCGGTTTTTTTTGCAAAAAAGTTTTTATTTTACCCTTTTTGGTTATTGACACAAATCCTTGTCAAGTATCAATTTCGCAATTTCTTTACTTGGATGACATTTTTTCCAGCTATTTTGATTTAAAAACCAAACTGCTGAACCGATTTTGATGAAATTTCTATGAGACCAATCGGAAAGAAGATCCATTCAGATAAAAGAAGAATTTTTCAAATCGGTTCATAAATGACGGAGATATGAGGTAACAAACACAAAAAAAAACATACAACCGAATTGAGAACCTCCTCCTTTTTTTGAAGTCGGTTAAAAACAGTCGTTTCTCAGCAATAATTTTCGTGCAGTTTTACTAAATACTTAGTTTGATGTAGATGTATTTTGCTTGTTTAAATAGAAAAAATGAATAAAACTACCTCGCAACTTGACAAAAATAATAACACTTCGAAATGCGTGACCCTGCCCCGCGACTTGTAATGAAGATGGTGAAACGCATGTTACTAAAAGAGTGATGGATATTAATGTTGATGGATGAAGAAGGAGAGGAAGGCCAAAGAAAAGATGGATGGATTGTGTGAGGAATGATATGAAAGCGAAAGGAGTAAGTAAAAAGCGTTTTGCGCCGACCCCAAGTAGAATGGGAAAAGGGCAGGGAGATGATGATGTATAAAATAGTCTTACTGATGTGGCCTGGCGAATTGAAAGCATTTCCTGAGATCTGCGATTCTTCTGATTCACCAATCTCATGGCCAGCTATACCTGCGATAAGTTTCACAATCAGTATCTTTACGCAACGAGAAGGCATATCAACAGGGTGTAAACGGACTATCTTCTTTCTTTATCGTGTGGTTAGTGCCTAACCTGGTGTCAGAGTTTTTATGCCACCCATGGGCCTCTGACTTAGCTTTACATACCGTCGAGAAATATCTCTCAGGTATGCGTTTCCTCACGATGTTTTCCTTCACCGAAGCAAGTGATAATTATTCAATACGCACATGATTCCGAAAAATCAGAGGTGCGTGTCCTGGGTTCGAACGCGAGACCTGTGACTTGGCAGTCCAATGGTCACACCACTAGAGAGGCCCATGGGCGGCATAAAAACTCTGACACCAGGTTAGGCACTGACCACACAATAAAGAATAAGAGAAAGAATGCGAAAGTGTGAGAGTATGTTTGTTACTCTTTCACGCTAAAACTACTGAACGGATTTGGATGAAATTAGGCACACCGTCAGTTATAACCTGGATTAACTCACACAATTTTATCCCGGTAGTACGGTCCCGTGGGACAATAAACGAACTGCACGGGGGCGAAGCCGCGGTCATTAACTAGTAGATTATAAACCATCTGTGTTCACAATCTTATGGTGATACATACAGGGTGGAAGGTACGGAATGGTGGAAGGGGTTTTTTAATTACCGATGAAAAATTTCGATGTGGGGGGTTTACTATGAAGTACTGAGTACGTGGTAACGGTTTTCGCGTCGGTGTCCCTTCCACCTTGTATGCATGATTGTAAGGGACTTCGCGAAATACGCGGCCACGACAACGACTCGTCGCATGATCGGCCGTTATCTTGAACAAAACTGGTCGGACGGCCGGTCGTGCGACCAAACTTCCTTGTCGAAGCTTCTGCTAAAAGTCGCGGTCGTCGTCGCGTAGAGCGCGGCGTCCCATAGTGTGTTAGAATAATGTCAGTTTCATGGGCACGGGCAGGATGAGTTCCAGGGGATTGCATTTCAGTTCCACGAAAATAGCTCGATTTTTTTGCAAAGGAGCAGCTTTGTCGATTTATAGAGAAAAGCTAACCAATAAAAAATATATATAGGATAACAAAATAGCATTTTAGCCTCCACCTCGAATTTGATAGGTTTTCTTTTGTTCCTTATGAATAAAACTACCTCGCAACTTGTCAAAAATAATAACACTTCGAAATGCGTGACCCTGCCCCGCGACTTGTAATGAAGATGGTGAAACGCATGTTACTAAATGAGTGATGGATATTAATGTTGATGGATGAAGAAGGAGAGGAAGGCCAAAGAATGCTATGATATAGCAGATACTAATGAAGCCTTTGACAAGTTTCATGATTTGTTGACATTATTTTATAAACTATGTTTCCCTTGCATTAGAGTTAAAATGAAACACAACAGTGGTAAACCTAAATGGATAACAAAAGGCGTGAAGAAATGTTGTAATACTAAGCGCTCACTAAGGTACAAGTATTACTTAAATAAAAATAATGAAAATAAGAGTAAGTACAAAGCGTATTCTAAATTATTAAGGAAGTGCATGAATAACCTACAGTCCTTGTGTAATGAAAGACACATTACTTTTTCTCGCAATAAAATTAAGGCCACGTGGGATGTTGTGAAACGCAATATGGGTAACGAACCGTTTAGGGAATATATCAGTAAAATTATTGATGGTAGTATTACGTTGACATCTGGATCTGACATTGCTAATAAATTTAATAATCACTTTGTTGACATTTCTAATAATAATGATAATTGCTCTACTTATAAGAATAATAAAACTGACATACATAAAATAGAATCAAATGATAAAAGTATATTTATAGAAACCACTAATGATTATGAAATATATCGTATCATAATGTCTTTAAAAAACACAAAATCGGCTGGGTATGATAACATAACAACCGAGCTCGTAAAAAAAATAGCTCAACATATAGCATCGCCATTGGCTCACATTGTTAATTTATCCTTGGAACAGGGCCGTTTTCCTGATAAGCTAAAACTGTCTCTGATAAAGCCGCTATACAAAAAAGGGTCAAAATCAGACGTTGACAATTACCGACCTATCGCTCTCACTCCCATTTTATCAAAAAATTTTGAAAAAATTATGTACAGACGAGTGGTGAAATTTCTTACTAAACACAACATTCTTGTCGACCAGCAATACGGGTTTAGACAAAATAAATCAACGACTTTGGCAATATTTACGCTAGTGAAAGCAATGATGACGAATATTAATGATAAAATACCTACTTGTGCATTGCTATTAGACTTAAGTAAGGCGTTCGATCGTGTTGATCATGCGCGGCTTCTAGAAAAACTTGAAAGATACGGTATCAGAGGTCCAGTAAACAAATGGTTTCAATCTTATCTAACTAACAGAAAACAGGTAACGAGGTTAACGAAATTAAACAAATTTAGTAACACCTTAGAAGATTTTGATTCTGAAGTACGGATTAATTGCTGTGGTGTTCCACAAGGTAGTATCTTGGGGCCGTTATTGTTCCTTCTGTACATAAATGATTTGCCTCAGTCAATAAAACACCAGTGTGTATTGTTCGCCGATGACACCACTATTATTATTAAATGTAGAAATTTACAAAATTTTGACATGGTAATCAAGCAAACATTAAATGACATTATACAATGGTTAGACATTAATAAATTAAAAATTAATATTTCCAAAACCAATGTGCTTCATTGCAAAACATTTAAAAGTAAACCGGTACGCCTTAATGTTGCAATTAACAATAATGATATAGAACAGGTACGTAATGCAAAGTTCCTGGGTGTAACACTTGATGAGCATTTTACTTGGAAGAATCACATCGAAATAATTTCTAAAAAAATCAATCAATTCGTATTTGCTTTAAAAAAAATTAAAAATATTACATCTTTGCGTACCGCCATAATGGTGTATCACGCATACGTCTGCTCAGTAATACGATACGGTATAGTTGTGTGGGGAAACTCTTCCGAAATAGCGAAGATCTTCATTGCCCAAAAAAAGTGTATTCGTGCAATATTCAAAATGCAATGGTCTGACTCATGCAGGCCTATATTCAAGTCGCAAAATCTATTGACTGTACCATGTATTTATATTTACGAAGTTGCTAGGTTTGTGAGGTCCAAATTGATTAATTAGAAAAAAATTTTTTTTTTTTAAATTACAGTTTCGGATGTCTTAACGAAACCTTTGTCGGTAGAGAAACAAAGTATTTTGTAAACGAGTTAGGTTTGGCTATCGATGTATGTTTGCAAGATAAGTTTAAGGGGCGGTGTTAGAGGTTGCAAACCTATAAGTTTAATATAAACTACATCTTGTCTACTGCTGTGTGTGTCCTAGCAACCGTTGTAACATTAGTCTAAAATAAAATAATATATACCTTTTTCTGTTGTACTACAAATAAGTATTTTCTTCCTGCAACCGTATCCCATTCTCTAATATCTAGAACTATTTGTACAGAAAGATAACACAAATAAAAGGAAAGCTACACATTTAGATTTTGAAATGCCCGTTCCAAAGCTAGAACTTTTTCGGCGGAGCTGCGTTTACATGGCTCCCTTAATTTACAATGCTTTGCCTGGGACGATTACTCAACTACCCTTCAATAAGTTTTGTGTTGCGTTGCGGAAGTGGTTGTTACAAGAGTGTTTTTATTCGATAGATGAGTTCTTTCAAAAGTGTCCCTGTAAATTTTATACATTAAGCACAGATATATCTAACTGTTAAGTACATAATTTGACAAAATGTTGTTTGTTAACTAGTAATAATTAATATCTTAAGTGTAAAAACTTGTACTATTGCATGCTATGTATTGGCCAAATGTGTGTTACTAAATATTTTATTTAAGAACTTCATGTACCTACCATATTTGATGCAATAAATGAATTGAATTGAATTGAAAAGATGGATGGATTGTGTGAGGAATGATATGAAAGCGAAAGGAGTATACAATGTAGAAGCGTGTTGCGCCGACTCCAAGTAGAATGGGACAAGGGCAGGGAGATGATGATGTTATTATTAATAGAAACACAGTTGTTTTGTTCTAGCACGTTGCTTTATTTCTCACAAAAGTGAGTTACAGGAAGAGATTCCACAGACAAGTAGAAATTATCTAGTCATAGACTTATACAAATATTGTTTTCAATTACAAAGCTAGTTACATGGTGTTGCCACCAGACGGCACTAGTATTTATTTCGATATCAATAAATTACACCCCCACTATATCGAAATAATAAAACAAACAGACTTAACTTCCAAACATTACAACCCAAATGTATATAAAACAGAACTAAATTTTAACGAGTCCCAAAGTCTCCATGAATTTATAATGTTTTGCCCTGGACAAACCTTTTGTCAACAAATCAGCAGGCATCTGAGAAGTCCCAACATATTTAGTTTCAACAATCTCATCATCAATAACTTCCTTTATAAAATTGTAACGCACATCTATGTGTTTGGACCTCTTGTGTGACTGATGACTATTGGCAAGTTTTAACGCACTTTGGCTATCATTAAATAAAATTATTTTATTACAAAACCCAACTATTTCTGTTTCCAATCTACGCAAATATATGGCCTCGCGACACGCTTCCGATAAAGCCATGTATTCTGCTTCACAGCTACTCAATGCCACTGTGCGTTGTTTTCTGCTTTCCCAAGAAATAGCAGACCCACTTTTCAAGAAACTAAAACCAGTATATGACCGTCTATCTAGCGCGTCACTTGCCCAATCGGCGTCAACAAAACCAACCAAATCCGCTGTTCCTTGGGAGTACTTCAAACAGTAATCTTTAGTCTTATACAAGTATCTTAGAACCCTTTTACCATAAGAAAAATGAACATCTGAATAAGAATTATTGAACTGCGATAAATAACTGACAGAGTATGCTATGTCTGGCCTAGTCAACACAGCAAGATACATTAAACATCCTATTAACCTTTGATATGGAATATTTTCTTTACACACACTAGATTTTTCAACATTTAATTTACACTCAATAGGTGTTTCCGCTGTGTGACAATCTGACATCTTAAATTTTTGCATTAACTGCTCTATATAATGCTCCTGATCAAGGGTTACAACACAGTTTTTTCTATCAACATTAACTCTCATACCTAGGTACTGTTTGACATCACCAAGATTTTTAATTTTAAATTTAGCACTTAAAGCTTTAATTAATTTATCAGTTTCAGACTTTACATTTGAAAAAATAAGGAAATCGTCTACATAAAGACCAACTATCACCTTTTTTTTCATTATGACAATCTTTTAAAAATACACAAGGCTCACTTTTACTCTTAACATAACCTAAATTACATAAAGTTTCATTGACTCTATCATACCAGGCTAGAGAAGCCTGTTTTAGACCATAAATGGCCTTTTTTAATCTAAGAACCTTGTTACAATCAACAATAGGGAAACACTCAGGTAACTGCATAAATATAGTTTCTTTTAAATGACCATTGAGAAATGCCGTAGTGACATCCAGATGAGTTATGTCCATATCTAACTGTACACTTAATGCAAATAGATAACGCAAAGTAGAATGTCTTATCACAGGAGAGAATGTCTCATCATAGTCCACACCAGGTCTTTGCGTAAATCCCTTCGCAACTAACCGTGCACGATATCTCACTTGTTTGTCACAATATTTCTTTTTAAGAACCCATTTACACTTCACTACCGTGCCTGCACTTGGAACATCTACTAACTCCCATGCATCATTTTCACTAAAACAGTCCAGTTCTTCCCTAATTGCACTTAACCACTGCTCCTTCTCTGGCGCTGCCAATGCTTCCTGCAGAGTTAGATCACCAGCATCGTCCCACGCTTCCACAGTAGAATCAGCACACATGTTCGAATATCCATACCACTCTGGTTTCTTCCGCAACCTGACGGCTCTTTCATCATACTTTGATTTACCTGATTCAGTTGATTCAGCATCTTCATACTCACTCGGGATATATGTCTCATCAGACTTGTCAACATAACTCTCAATCATAGTATCTTCTAAGTCACCTGAAGATATGTCCCCCACTGAACCTAGGCTCTCTTCATTGCTTTCCTTGCTTTCTGTCACAGGCATAGATACTTCTTCCATTATAATAACATCTCTACTGGTGCTGACCTTCTTAGTGATGGGACAATAAACTCTATATCCTTTTATGTCTTCTGGATAGCCCACAAGTATCTGCTCCTCTGACTTCTTGTCCCATTTTTTGCGCTTTTCCTTTGCCACATGCACCATGACACGGCTGCCAAAAATTCGCAAATGACTTATGTCTGGCTTATATCCTTTCCAAACTTCATAAGATGTTTTATCATTCAACGCTGGAAGGGCAATACGGTTATGCAGGTAGACCGCTGTATTTGATGCCTCAGCCCAAAATTCTTTCCCTAGCTTGGCATCAAATAATAAACACTTCGCCTTCTCAATAATTGTGCGGTTAAAACGCTCTGCCAGGCCATTTTGCTCCGGCGTGTAAGGATTCGACTTCTGGTGCAAAATGCCATTCTTTTTCAAATAATCATCAAAACTTCTGTTACAAAATTCCTTCCCATTATCGGTGCGAAGTGTTTTAATTTTCCTGTTCAACTGGTTCTCTACTTTGGCCTTATAATTCTGGAAGTGTTCAAATGCTTCACTTTTCTGCTTCATGAAATATATGTAGGTCATCCGACTGTAATCATCAATGAACAAAATGAAGTACCTGGACCCACCAATCGAAGCATTTTCCATTGGACCACACACATCACTGTGAACTATGCCCAGTAATTCACCACTTCTCGAACCAGCATTTCCAAAAGGAAGGCGTGACTGCTTGCCTTCACAACAAACAACACAAGACGTTTGAGAAATGTCACTTTTCTTCTCAAGTTCCATGCCACTTACTGCATCAGGCATCTTGTTTAAGTACATGCTGTTTACATGGCCTAATCTACGATGCCATGTAGCCACAGATGCAAACGTTGTAGCCTGTGTGCTCTCAGGAGTTCTCAACTTGTAAACGCCATTTGTCAATGACGCCACGGCGACCAACTGCTCATTTTTATTATAAATGTTGCATCCACTGGTAGTAAACACCACTCGGTTACCGTTTCTGACCAACTGACTGACAGACAATAAGTTTGTGGTTAACTTTGGCACACACAACACTCCTTTGACAATCACGTCGTATTCACTGTCGTCAGTAACCGTCGCAATTTGCACGTCACCCGAGCACTTCACGCTAAGCTTTTCTTGGTTAGCAACAATAATTTCTTTGATAGGATGTTCGGTTGAGACATTTTCAATCAAACTTTCGTTTGAAGTTAAGTGAACGCTCGCTCCTGAGTCTACATACCAATCGTTTTTCGAAAAACTGCCATTTAGGAAGACGGCATTGAACGCGTTTGTTTGTTTACGTTCACTCGATTTGGTATTTGAAGAATCCTTATCAACAGTACATTGATTCCGGTAGTGCCCGGTTTGTTTACATCTATAACACCTCTGTACCCTTTTTGACTTTGACGTTTGCGAATGTCCGTTGTCTTTGGTTCCGCCGTGACCAGTGCTACCAACCTTATTTTTTCTAAAACTTGCAAATGCCCCGCTAGCGTCGCCATCATTGTTTTCGTCTAAATCCATCAACTTTGACTTAATGGCGTCGGTGGTGATGACGATTCCCGAATGCTCGATCGCCATTATCATCGGCGAATATTTCTCCGTTAAACCAGCTAACAATAAACAACCGATCCACTCGTCACTGATCTGAAATCCAGTTCCGCTTAGCTTTTGTCCAGTCTCCACTAGCTGTGTCACATAACTTGTCATGGAACTGCAATTTTCGAGACGAATCGAGATAAGATTTCTCAATAAACTGATCCGTCTGGTAAAACCGGAATCATCGAATAAAGCTTTCAGCTTATTCCACAGCTCCAACGACGTTTTGACATCCTTTACGTGCACGTACAAACTGGAGTCGATTGTGAGAATCAATTTTGCCTTGGTCCTCGCATCATCAGCGGCTTCTGAAGTCTTCCCGGCAACAGCTTTTATGCAATGCTCCATGTTCTCCAGGATCAGAAAATTCTCCGCGGCGAAGCACCACTCCGTGTAATTTTCCCGCCCTTTTAGCTTTGGTACATTCACCAAGTAGTTTGTCGACATGATAATTTTTGTTTATCACTCGCGACCTACGCTAAAAACTGAGTTAAACTAATAATTACGACTGTCCCTAGCTAAAATATTGCCAAGCTGGGCCCATAACCTATTATTAATAGAAACACAGTTGTTTTGTTCTAGCACGTTGCTTTATTTCTCACAAAAGTGAGTTACCGGAAGAGATTCCACAGACAAGTAGAAATTATCTAGTCATAGACTTATACAAATATTGTTTTCAATTACAAAGCTAGTTACATGGTGTTGCCACCAGACGGCACTAGTATTTATTTCGATATCAATAAATTACAGATGTATAAAATAGTCTTACCGACTTGGCCTGGCGAATTGAAAGCCTTTCCTGAGATCTGCGATTCTTCTGATTCACCAATCTCATGGCCAGCTATACCTACGATAAGGTTCACAATCAGTATCTTTACGCAACGAGAAGGCATATCTACAGGGTGTAAACGGACTATCTTCTTTCTTTATCGTGTGGTTAGTGCCTAACCTGGTGTCAGAGTTTTTATGCCACCCATGGGCCTCTGACTTGGCTTTACATACCGTCGAGAAATATCTCTCAGGTATGCTGGTTTCCTCACGATGTTTTCCTTCACCAAAGCAAGTGATAATTATTCAATACGCACATGATTCCGAAAAATCAGAGGTCCGTGTCCTGAGTTCGAACTCGAGACCAATGACTTGGCAGTCCAACGGTCACACCACTAGGCTATCACTAGAGAGGCCCATGGGCGCCATAAAAACTCTGACACCAGGTTAGGCACTGACCACACAATAAAAAATAAGAGAAAGAATGCGAAAGTGTGTGAGTATGTTTGTTACTCTTTCACGCTAAAACTACTGAACGGATTTCGATGAAATTAGGCACACCGTCAGTTATAACCTGGATTAACTCACACAATTTTATCCCGGTAGTACGGTCCCGTGGGACAATAAACGAACTGCACGGGGGCGAAGCCGCGGTCATTAAATAGTAGATTATAAACCATCTGTGTTCACAATCTTATGGTGATACATACAGGGTGGAAGGTACGGAATGGTGGAGGGGGTTTTTTAATTTTTTAATTACCGATGAAAAATTTCGATGTGGGGGCTTCCACCTTGTATGCATGATTGTAAGGGACTTCGCGAAATACGCGGTCACGACCACGACTCGTCGCATGATCGGCGTTATCTTGAACAAAACTGGTCGGACGGCCGGTCGTGCGACCAAACTTCCTTGTCGAAGCTTCTGCTAAAAGTCGCGGTCGTCGTCGCGTAGAGCGCGGCGTCCCATAGTGTGTTAGAATAATGTTAGTTTCATGGGCACGGGCAGGATGAGTTCCAGGGTGTTGCATTTCAGTTCCACGAAAATAGCTCGATTTTTTTGCAAAGGAGCAGCTTTGTCGATTTATAGAGAAAAGCTAACCAATAAAAAATATATATAGGATAACAAAATAGCATTTTAGCCTCCACCTCGAATTTGATAGGTTTTCTTTTGTTCCTTATAAGAAAAACATGTCTGAGCGAGCGAAGCGAGCTCGAATATTTTAGAATATTCTTAAATCTTTTCTATATATTTCCTTTCCGGACTCCCGATCCTGCAGCCGGTGCCCATGGTCAGTTTGGTATACCTAGCCTTTTTTTACCATTTTTAAGCTTCAACCTTTCATTTTGTTCTAGGTCACTATCTGTTTCTGAGCTGAAGATATGCATGAAGCGTGGAATTTGGCCGTGCCGTTCAGCACCATTCTTCATTTTCAAATGATTAATGTCATTCAGTACGGAATATTTAGTGATGACTTTCGAAATAAAGTTGTTCCTTTTCATCAGGTCTAACTTCTTCCTGTTCAATCTTGCTTTTTTCAATTCAAAAAGTTTGTTGCGGTAATCTGTGGGTTTAGATGAAATTTTTTATTGTAACTAGGTTCTTTAAGTCTAAAATCAAGGTTAATCCTATTATTTCTGGTTTTTCTACTTGGTACGTAAATAATGTCGTTAGGGCCAATGTCCTCATTGCCAAGGAGGCGTCCATTAAATATGTAAGGCGTTTAGGAGGGGGGAGGCTGTCGAGCCGAATCTCACCTAATCTCACGAGAGAGAGAAGGGGGTCTCGGCAAATATCACGTAATTTCTTTTTCCCGCTGGAAACAGTAATGTTTCTCCACTAAAATATGACTAAATCCTACACATTAATATTTAATAATAAATATTCAATTAAAACAATTAAGCAAATTATGTTTTTTAAATAAATCCAACGCAATCAAGGACAGACTAACGTATTTACACTTAACAACGCATCTTGATAAATCTCACGTTAGATTAAGGGGGGTAGGTGAGGGGTCAAGTCAAATCTCACGATATCTCACCAAGGGGTCGAAAAATCGCCAAAATTGTCTTATTATGTCATATTATTGGACGCCCCCGAAGAGCCTTAATGTACATTCATTTGAATCAATGGTCTGGTTCAGACGGCAGTACTCCTCGATAAGGCTCGCATTGTGAAAATGTTCCTGTCTCTGGAGCCCTAACCACCGGTAGCTTAAACCCTAATCCCTACATCGGCGGATGATTATTTTTTATATTCGTTTGTGTATTGTTTTATAGTCAAATATTTTAAAATGAATAAAATATATTAATCGATGAAAAAAACATAGCTAGCCAAAAAGCCTGCCCAACTTAAATGGGACTGGGCAGTGTAGTTCGCGAAATTCATCTTAGATTTTTTACAATTTGCCGGTCAGTGTCAAGTTTTATGTTGAAAAAAATATGATTCGCGACCGTAACACGTATGTAGTTACAGAATTGTAGTCATACAAATTATCAATACAACCCTTTTAAGTTCATTTAATCCCATTTAATGACTATTTCACGACAAAGTCATTCAATGGGATTAAATGAACTTGGTTAGGTTAAGAACAATTTTTTTTTTCAAGTTCCTAACCTAACCCGCGACCGGGTTAGGATTTCGGGTCAGGTTAGGAATAATAGAAATTATCGGGGTCAACATTATTGCAAATTAGCTCTAGTATCACCCATGGAATGTACCGAATTACTAGTCGCCCTGTATAGCTTTATTAAAAAAAATGTTTATAAGAATTGTATAGGTATACTTTCATATGCATGCATTCAGTCAAAAGCTGTTATTTTGAAATTGCAAACAATCACTTCAATTTTATTTATTTGTATCTACACGAATAAAAAAGTAATAAACACTTGCCTTTGAATCTAGCTGAAACGGTAAAAAAACATTTTGATATACACGAAACCTACTCTAGTTCCAATGATTTTTTTTTTTCGAAAATCAACGTAAATTATTGAAAAAAAAACAAACAGTTTTGACCCCTAGCTAACTTGGCTCTTTTGTTGCTAGCGACCTCTAGTATAACCCCTACCAAGGAATAGGTCGAGATTCCCTGTCATCCTGGATGTATAATAATTATTATGTCATTCCGAGAACTTTTTTTTTAATGAAAGAAAGAAAAAGTATTCGTTGGATTCAAACAAAGACATTTAAATGATTAAGAACGATAGACGGAACAACACGAAGAAAATCGTAATCCAATACGTGTTACAACTTGGTAACAAATCGTTCTGTCTAGTGTCATACGCCCGCTTGTCAGGTAGCATTCGTGTGTCAAAATCGAAAATGTTTGGGCTCAAAATTTTTGTATGAAAATATTCCCGATGTCCGCTCTATAAATCTTTTAAATCTCTTTGGATTCAAACAACACAAAATAAAATAGGATGATAAATACAAAAAAAAATGCACAAACAATAATATAAAAAGAAAACAAAGGAAATAAAACTAAATATAAAAATGAGAACAAAAATATTAAATTAAGAAGTTGGTTAAAAACATTAATTAAGTTTTTGAACGCCATTTTTTCATTTTTATTGTTATGTCAGTTACTTTAGGTTAATTTATAAATATATATAATATTGTTTTATTCAAATAAATAGGTCAAAGAAAAAAATAATAGGTCTTGTAGGAGGCATAATGACGTGCTCGTCGGTTCATCAGACATTTGTGGGTTTTACACTCGAAGTCGAAACCCCGATTGATGATAAAAATCTGATTCAAGGTAGATATGTTTCGACATTTTGTCAAATTTAGTATAACTATAAATACGTAACATTTTGCGGAACATATATTATTATTGTGTTGTTTTGATTGGGATTGACCCAAGCCGCTAGCCCTGCACTGTTGTACTATTTACTGGTTACCCTGTATAACTTATCTACCTTGCCTTTTCACAACGTCTAATGGAATGCAGTCATAATAAAAAATACCCTTGAATCATCCCATTTTATTACATAACTAGGTAAATATAAAGCTCAGGGGGAATTTTATTCCACATATCAGGACTCCATGGATCCTTAATAGGATGAGGCTGGCGTCCAAACGGCATCTTGGTTGTTTCTGAGGAACAAAACTCCATTCAAATAAACTTTTAAAACTGGCTAACTGGGTCCTAGAAAAAAAACGGCCAAGTGCGATTCGGGTTTGAATGATTTGGCTCGCCTGACTTCTGCCGTTTTAAAAGTCTATTTTCAAAATAACAGCAATGTTTAAAACCTGCATTAATCAATGGCTGGTATCAATATTAACAAGTTTTCTATGAGACAAAATCTTCTACGTTTCCGAGATACAGTATTCGCCATCAGTACAACTTTGATTTTATTAGCCACTTATAAAATCTATATTTATCAATAGCTGGTATCAATACAAGAAGCTATCTGGGCCGCGAGAAGACGAGTTTTATGAAGAGCGAGCGAAGCGAACTCGAAAAAAAATCCAGCTTCCTTGACCGCAAGTAGACTAGTTTTCGTAAAAAGCAAGCTCAAAAAAATTTACCTTACCAAACTGTAATAAGTCAAGTATTCATTCAAGAGCGAGCGAAGGTTACTCGTAAAATTGAAGCTTCAGGACGGATAATTCAAGTTTTCATTGAAGACTGAGCAAAACCAGTTCGTAAAATTGGAGTTTTCTGGACCGCGATAAGGCAAATCTTCATTGAGGATTGAGCGAAGCCATCTCGTAGAATGGAAGCTCCTGGGCCTAGATATACCGCTAAGTCTTTATTGAAGAGTGAGCTTTTTTCTAATTAAGCCAAGTTCTCATCGAAGAGCGAGCGAATTGAGCTCGAAAAATTAGACTTTTGGGATAATTCAAGTTCTCACTAAAGAGCGAGCGAAGTGTATTCAAAAATTTGGGCTTACTAGAACGCCATAAGTCAAAGCTTACAGTCACATAGTATCTGTAATATAGGACATATTTAGCAATGACGATTCCGTGTACTAGTGTGTGTATACAAAAACGACATCTATGTGTAGTTTAAACACTTAGTTTTAGTTTTTTTGGAGTCGGGTTTTAGTTTTCAACTTCGATGACATTTCGAATCATTGGCGTAGCGTGGGTTTTTGCCACCCGGGGTCGACCGGGAATTCGTTGCCCCCTTTTTTTAAAAATATAAAGCAGATTACAATTCTTCAATAATGTCTTCCCTTCGTTTTTTTTTCTGATAGATACGAGTATAAATTTAAGGCTTCACGTCCCGGAAATGAACAAAAAGAGAGCGAGCGATGGAGAAGTACTTTTCGACTTATGCATAAAAGATAAAACACAAGTGCGTCGATATTTTTAGCACCCCTACACGTATAGGTATGTCCGATTTTCTTTTCAATAATCACTCAAATCACATTTAACTTACTATTTGGACTTATAAAAAATAATAAGGGGAATTCCCCCCCCCCCTCCCAATTTGCGGCCTAAAGCATTACAAGTATTTTCAGGACGTAGCCAAGCTACGAAGCAGTTGTTCGACTCCTGTGGTCGACTCTTTGCGTAACCAGAGAAGCCAGAGTGTGGATGTATTTTGTCTATGCCCTATAATTATTTTCTTTTTTTAAAGGTATCCCAATTAATTAGAGTAAGCGCTCCATAATTCTCTAATATTGATTATCTAAATAAACAAGACTTACGTTTATCAGTTGTCCCTGCAAATTAAGACATGGGTTTAATGGATTTTCGAAAAGGCCCCTACAATAGAATATAATGCTTTATTTGCAAAAAAATGAGGTATTACAAATCAGGTGTTATAATGCTTATACGGGGTGGAGGGACACCGTCCCGAAAACGGAAACCACGTACTCAGTACATCATTCTGAACCTCCCCACATAGAAATTTTTCATCGGTATTTTGACCGTACAGGAATTTCGATGTGGGGGGTTCGGAATGATGTACTGAATTACTGAGTACGTGGCAACCGTTTTCGCGTCGGTGTCCCTTCCACTTATATGCACTTTTCCTAAAATATAACTCCATACCGCAGAGACACCGTGATAAGCGGTGCGGTCTTATTTACACGTATATTTTTTGCGGTCGTATTGCACTTAAGCATAGGATTTAGCCGATTAAAAAAAAAATAGCGATGAATCTATGTGGGGGGGTTCGAAATGATTTACTGAACACGTGTTAACCGTTTGTACGTCGATGTCCCTTTCAACCTGTATACAGTGTACATACATAATATAAATATATGTTTTAATTTAAATGTTTAAAAAAATAATTACACTATTCACTTTTGGTCAATATTGAACTGAATTTCTCAGGGTTAACCTTTGGTTCGGCCAAAAATTGCCCTTCGGTCGGACACAACAACATCATCTGCCTAGCCTTTTCCCAACTATGTTAGGGTCGGCTTCCAGTCTAACCCAGTTGCATTTAGCAGTCTTCAGCTGCTTCCGAATACCAGTATTTTACATGGAACGACTGCCTATCTGACCTCCACAACCCAGTTAGTACTGAGTAATACGATACCCCTTGGTAAGACTGGTTGTCAGACTTTCGGTTGGACACAATACCAGCCTATTACTGTCCCACTGCTGGGCAAAGGCCTGTTCTCACACAGAGAAGGCACCAGCATTGATCACCACGCTTGCTCAAGACGGGTTGGCGATTTCAGACTTATGTATATTAATTATAAGTCCAGGTTTCTTCACGATGTTTTCCTTCACCGATGTCTGTGATGTCCAAAATAAAATTAGAAAGTACATATGAATTGAAAAAGTCACATTGGTACTTGCCCGGATTTGAACCTACAACCTCATGCATGAGAGGCGAGGCCTTAACGTCTGGGCCACCACGACATCAACTGTCGGACACTAGCGTTATATCAATACTTACCATCTTTTGTACTATGCTGGTTCGGCTTGGCTGACTTGGCCATCCTCATGGAGTGGTTCGAGGACTTGATGCTTCCCACTCTCCTTTTGACGCGAATATGTTTCCCTATTAATGGTTCATTGAATAAATTGATTAGTTCTTTGGAAGATTTGACTGCCTCATTGTTCTATTGGCAAGCACGACTGCTAAGCATGAAGTCCTGGGGTGGATCACCGGGTCGGGCAAATTGTTATCGGGGTTTTCCATCAGGAATTTCTCAGTAGCAGCCACGGAGTCAGGATTTATGCACAGTGGGTGGCAATAGGCTCGCCCCTTTTTACAAGGGACTTAAACAGAACTGGCGAAATGTGGGTGCCATCATCTGCCTGACCTTCGGGGATTACTGGCGTGTTGTTATGTGATGTTCCTTGGAAGATGGGTAGGCCTTTAATATGTGGACGAGTGGACGCAACTTGTGTTAATACTCTTGCGCCATCACATCTTCCAAGCTCATCGTGCTGTGCTGGCGCTGCCGCTGCGGCTGCGGAGAACCTCAAGCGGCGTAGATTAAGTACCATTGTGGAAACTATATTTTCGAGCCGTTTGGGGTTGAAACTCTGCGGCCGTGGGATCCGAGTGCTCACAGCCTTTTAAGGAAGTTTCTAAACGCCTATTTGCCGGTTCCTGTGATCCAAGCGCTGGGTTTTACCTTGGCCAGAGGCTCAGTGTTGCCATGCAACGTGGCAACGCCCCTTCTAACAGCGTTGAAGAGTTTTCTGATGCCCTTTTATAGTTTGTTGTTAGTTTAGTTAATTTAAACGTTTTTAACTGTCATAATGTAGGTCTATAGTTAGTTTTTAAATAAATAATTTCATTTAATTACGAAAAATAACTAATTAATTATACATTTATTTGTTACATGTTCCTGACAGGTGTAACCCGCCTGCTCCATAAATCGGGTAGCACTGCTGGTTGTCAGCCTAGACTTTATTTTTTTTTTTATTTTATTTTCCCAACTATGTTTGGGTCTGCTTCCAGTATAACCGGATGCAGCTGAATACCAGTATTTTATATGGAGCGACTGCCTATCTGACCTCCACAAACAAGTTAGTACTGGGTAATACGACAACCCTTGTTAAGACTGGTTGTAAGACTTTCGGGCCACCGACTACCTATAACGACTGTCAAAGATCTACAAATGGCATCCGGGACCAACGGCTTAACGTGCTTTCCGAGGCACGGAGGAAACTCGGCATGTAATGGGTGGTCACCCATCCACGGAACAACGTAGGCACGGCTTAACCTAAAGATCGACCCGAGCGGCTGTTATCATTTAGCCAGGAGCTATAGTTATAGTCTTTTTTCTCACTCATACACCATTTCTGCGCGAACGAAGTCACGGGCAACAGCTAGTGATCTCTTTAAACGTTACGTTACCGGTCGGCAACGTTTGATGTCGATTGCTGCCGCTGACAAGTCTGTCAAAAAACAGTGATCTTCTTACTCATTTTCATTTTCGTTTTTATACTACTAAGGAATCTACGAATATTAGGTCAAATGGGAAGGTTGCTTGACATAAAAATTAATTTGACATTTTGATTTTAAGCAAATGACGTTTGTAATTTAATTTCTTTTGTTGTTATTTGAAAGTTAATACCTAGACAATTTGTAATTTAATTATTATTTTTCTGATATTTATAATTTGATATGTACCTAGTAAATTTTGATTTAGTACTTCTTTTTTTTGCGTTGAGATTTAATTATTTTATTTTTAATTGATTATACTAGAACATTATTATTGTAAAATATTTGCGTGCCGAATTTAGTAGGCGGAATATGAAGAACTATTGTATCTTATAAAATCTGTAAAATACCATATTTCAAGCAAGTAATAAATGAATCTGAATGAATTCGTTTAAAGTTGTACTAAGGTTGCTGTTGCCAGTCGTAAGCGGACTGTGTAACTCACCCATCTTGCTTTTCTTTTTCCCGACTCTCAGCGCAGCATTGTGGCTGCAATACTTCATCGGGACTATTTTGGCTTCCACGTCTATAAAATAAAAGAAATCTGAAAGGCCACTGCATAAGAAACAAATGGAAGACATTTTTATGAGCATATGGCTTATCCTTAGGCTCAAAACTTATGAGCGTTTAGGGGGGGGATCTCACCCAATCTCACGAGCGAGAGTGGGTGGGGTCTCGACAAAAATCACGTATTTTTTTCCCGCAAGAAACAGTGTAAAATTGCTTGTTAGGGTCTATCCTTTAATCACGTGAGGGTTATAAAGTCACTTTTATACCCCCCCCCCTCCCCCTTGGTGATACGTCGTGAAGTTTTAGACTAACCCTCCCAGAATCATGTGTATTTTTTATTATTGAAAACATCAGATAGTTTTGGAATCTGTTTTAACAAAACAACAAAAAAAAAGTTTTTTTTAAACAAAAATTAGCTTGTTCGGGTTTTTGAGACAAAAAATTGGTGAAACATATTTTACGTTCAATTAATTTTATTAGTCCCACGAAAAAAATACACGTGATTGTCACATCACATCCTCCCCCCCCCATCGTGTTCAAACCTCACGTGATTAAAGGACGACTCCTTATTAATATTCATTGCAAATAATTAAGCAAATCATGTTTATTAAATTAATTTAACACAATAAAGCACAGATTATCGTATTTAAACTAAACTACGCATTTTGATAAATCTCACGTGAGATAAGGGGGTGGTGACGGGGTCAAGTCAAATCTCACGACATCTCACCAAGGGAGGAGGGGGGTTTGAGGCAGTGGGCTGTACCCCACCACGCGGGCCCAGTGCGGGTTCCTAGATGTCACATGTCTTCGAATGTTTCGGCTCTAGGACATTACGGTTTCCTCGCTATGTTTTCCTTCACCGCTATGAGAGCAGTGCTGACGAAAATAAATAGTTCTAGTGATTTCTTTATCGGATTAAAAGTTTAACCGGTTAGACCTATGCTTCATTAACCATTATACACGTTAACCCTTAAAATATATGGGTTAACCATTTTAATATTGTCTATTAACCAGAATGATAGAGACAAAGCACCGAGCGCGTGCTAACTCCGTCACTTTCTTGCATATTTTTTATGTACAAAAACGAACTCTGTGCGTGAACCGGTAATTATAGCCTGATTAACCCCTATAATACGGGTTAGCCTTTACTCTAAGGTTTTTCAACTAACCCTGAAAATAAACCCCCTTAAAACTGCTATACGGGTAACCTTTTCGGTCCCCGAATTTAGTACGTATGGGAGGTACTGAATTCAAAGAATATGCAGCATACTAATTATAAAGCTGAAGAGTTTGTTTGTTTGGTTGAATGCGCTAATCTCAGGAACTACTGGTTTGAATTGAAAAATTCTTAAAGTGTTGGATAGTCCATTTATGGGGAAAGGCTATGGAACATAACGCTGCGACTAATATGAGCAGAGCACCAATCAAATCAAAAATGTTACACAGACGAAGTTGCGTGAGTCAGCTAGTTTTAAATAAATACTTTTTCTTTCATTTCTTTCACAAGTAAAGAGGTCGCGAACGCGTCGTAACAATTAATCTTCTTTTTCTTTAAAAAAAAGCAGTAAGTAATAGCTATAGTGATGTGACCGTCGGACTGACAAGTCATAGGTCTCGAGTTAGAACCCAAGACACGCACCTCTAACTTTTCGGATTCATTTATTCATATTGTATAATTATTACTTGCTTCGGTGTGGTGAAGGAAAACATCGTGAGGAAACAAAACCATCATGTCTGAGAGGTATTTCTCGACGGCATGTAAAGCCAAGTCAGAGGCCCATGGGCGGCATAAAAACTCTAACATCAGGTTAGGCACCTAACCACTAGATATCATCTGCCTAGCCTTTTTCCCAACTTTATGGGGGTCGACTTCCAGTCTTACCGGGTGCAGCTGACTACCAGTACTTAACATGGAGTGACTGCCTATCTGACCTCCACAACCCAGTTAGTACTGGGTAATACGGTAACCCTTGGTAAGACTGGTTGTCAGGCTATCGGGCCACTGACTACCTGTAACGACTGTCAAAGATCTACAAATGACAGCCGAGACCAACGCCATAACCTGCTTTCCGAGGCACGGAGGAAACTCGGTATATATTGATGGTCACCTATCCACATACCGACCTATGCAAGCGCGGCTTAACCTTGAAGACCGACCTACGCGGCTGTTATTATTTAGCCACGAGCTCTTCACCCAACCACTCGATAGAGAAAGATAAATAATCTTACCATCATGACACTTGAAGTACTCCAACTCGCACGTATTAGCCGCTATGATATGAATACCACGACCCAAGTCCAGTCTGTTCATGCTCACGCAGACAGGCTCGTCGACCGCAGCACATTTAATTTTTTTACATTCCTCATTAATTTTTGGAACAATCAATTTTTTTCTTAATTTCGAAACGACCTTTTCGCATGTCGTCGCTTGTATTACTGAAAAATTACGAACTAAGGTCATAATAATTTGTTTGTGGGACTTTAACGACGGTTGGCTTGATATGAGCATGTGATGCGGAGGAATGAGAAAAATGTCGTGAGTAAAGTTTTGAGTATGAATGTGGATGGGTATAAAGGTAGAGGAAGACCAAAGAAACGATGGATGGACTGTGTGAAGGCTGATATGGCTAGAAAGGAGGTGGCTGCTGAGATGACGAGTAATAGAGAAGTATGGAAGAAGAAGACATGCTGCGCCGACCCCAAATAAATTGGTAATATGGACAGGAGAAATTTTTATCGAGCATTTTTTTACGACCTGCACGGTCAAAATGAATGGTACAGCAGATTTTCTGAATAGGAGGTATTCGTTTGTGCGTTCTTCAACCTTGTATTTAAAACAAATAAAAAAAACATACCGATGAAAATAATGAAAATACGGACTTTCATTTTATAATGTTGAAGTTAAAACGTTCAAGACTAAAGAATTATTTCTTTAAAACTTCGAAACGGAAATAGTTTTACTGGATAGTTATTTTTATGAGCATTTTATCATACAAAAGTCATTCTTGTGTGAAATTAAGTAAATTAAAATCTTCAAGGCCATAGCATTTTGAAATGAAAAGTCACAATTTTAAACGCTCTAAGAACGTGAAAGAGGAGAAGAAAACGAAAAAATATTTATTTGTCGCAGGAACATGACGTGCATAGACAATGACAAAAAAATAAAATAAACATTAAACATACAACGCATAACAAATATTTAAAAAACAACGGGACGGAACGGAAAAGTTGTGAGCTTGTACGTCGTGCGTGACTGCGACAAGCAAGGCTGCAGGCAAAATACATGCTTTGCTTTAATTGAAATACAAATTACAAAATACTATCTCGCAAGTATTTAAAATACGAAATAAAGAATATCTTTAAGTAATGTATTTGAAATATAAAACACAAAATACAGTATTTTAAGTATTTTTATTTGAAATACAAAATACAAATGATAAAATACTATTAAGAATAAAAAGTAATCCAGCCCAGCATGGGCTAAAAATCAGAGTAAAAGAAGATTAATCAGTAAAACCAAAGTTTCCTTTCATGAACACTAGATTTTAAATGTACTGTCAGACAAACAGCCTCTTGTTGGAGAATGAATAAAACCTGCTAAAGAAAACAATCTTTCAACAGGTCCTGATGAGGACAAACTTGTGTTAAATTGTATGAACACATTTTTTATATTTGGATACTTATTTGATTTTTATTTGACATAAGTATTGGTTAAATGTATTTTGAAGCTATAATTATTTGAAATACAAACTACAAAATACCTCGGCGTCAGGTATTTGAAATACGAATTACAAATTACATTTTAAGCAAGTAATTGAAATACAAGTACCAAATACGTTTTTGTATTTCAATTACGTATTTTAATTACAAGTAATTCAAATACTGCCCAACCCTGGCGACAAGCAGGGTACCACTCAGCATGATGCTGTGCTATGAGGGGCCCACAGCACAGCGCTGGTTTTCAGTGGTCACCTGTGAAGAAACGAACGGAAGACAAGACAGCATAAATATTTGATTACATAAATAATAAAATAAAATAAAACGTGGACGAGGCTAAATGAGTATGTAAGGATATTAGCTGGTGGTTTTATGCAGGTAAATTCTATGAGACAAGACGTGAATTTTTGTTTGTACGTATGTTTAAAAAGACTCCATATAGCAATGGGATCGCTTGAGATGATAGTTGAGAGAAATCTTCATCATCTGCCTAGCCTTTTCGCAACTATACGGCGCGGCGCTTCAATATGTATAGAAACGGCAAAAATATACGTAACCAAGTTTGAATTTCGCGGGCATTTATACAATATAGTGCTATTTTTTGTGGCGGCAATCTGTCAACATATAGATGAGGTTGCCATTCAAATAAATATCTATTTACTAGTGTAGAAGTAGTACTAATGCGAGAGATTTTATAATTGGAGATTCACAATCGAGTACCTGTGCTCTTAGTGCGACGTTCGCTTTTTATTAGTACGGTGTTTCAGGAATGGCTGTTGTTACATCATCATCAGCTGCGTAGAAAGGCCAGCCAGCAGCCACTATGTGCCGTTCTTTGATATTCCGTTGGCCTTGAATAATGAATTAATAAACATATAATTCTTACCCGGAGTTACATTACAAAAATAAAGTTGAGTGAGGCGTTTCAACGCAGCAATTTTACACAATAAGTATGTAGTTAGAATTTTTTTGTTTGCAACTGCTGACAACTCTAATCGTGACACCTTTCTTTGACACAATGACATAATATCCATGACCAGTGTTGGTAGGTTGGGAGCTTTTTTTCTTTTTTAAGGATTGACTTGAAATTTCCCAAGAATTCATAGAAAATCATGAAAATTTACACTAAATCGGTTAATATTAATAAAATGCGTAAACTTACTATACCGATTGCTTCGTGTAGTGCGTGAACGGGCAATACGAATACAGACACATAATTCGAAATGTCGCGATAAATTTTGTTTAGGACGATAGTGATTTATTAATATCTCTCCGTTGGTTTCATTTTCTGTTTGAATAATAAAATCGAGAGAAAAGTTGCAAAACATTTCATTTTGGGAAAAAAAAAGATCGAAAATGGGGAAAATTCAGAAACTCGAAACAACACTGTTCTTGACCGTTCTTTGACATTGACACAAACAATGACATAATTATTCATGATGACATATCCGTCAAAACAAAATTTTAATAAAAAACAAAAACACATTGCAAAATTTTAGTCAAACTATGAATTAAATCTGAACCAATTTTACAAAAACTTTTATAAGCAACATGGATGAGTTTCTTGCTACTACTGTGACATCCTTGGTATGTGACATGCTCAAATTTAAATCAACATTTTTTTAATTTATTTATATCGTGCGATCATCATCAGCATAGCCGTTACTTAACTATGTTGGGGACGGCTTCCAGTCCAGAGTAACTGCACGCAGCTGAATACCAGTATTTTACATGCGGCGACTGCCGATCTGACCACCACAACCCAGTTAGTACTGGGTAATACAATACCCCTTAATAAGACTGGTTGTCAGACTTTCCGGCCACTGACTACCTGTAACGACTGTCAAAGCCCTTGAAGTGTCCGTTCACACCTTGTATGAAGACACATCGTTATCATCTTCCTGCCCTTGTCCCATGTTACTTGGGATCGGCGCAACACATTATTTTCGTCCATTTTCCTCTGTCAACCTTCACACTATCATTTACTCCTTTCTCTTTCATATCATTGCAAACACAATCCATCCATCATTTCCTTGGTCTTCCTCTCCGTCTCCATCCATCAACATTTATATTCATCACCATTTTACAAGACACTAATCTATACTGATATTATAAAGCTGAAGACTTTGTTTGTTTGGTTGAACGCGCTAATCTCAAGAACTACTGGTTCGATTTGAAAATTTCTTTTAGTGTTGATAGCCTATTTATCAAGGAAGGCTCTAGGCTATAAAACATCACGCCGGGACCAATAGGAGCAGAGCATTTATCAAAAATGTTATGCAGACGAAGTTGCACTGGTCAGCTATAAGATAGAATAAAAAAAGAAGTTTGCACTCCTACCTGATTGATTGGAGGCAGATTATTAACAAAATTGGAAAGCCATGGGGAAGGCGTTTGCCTAGAAGTGGGACAGAACAGAACAGGCTGATATACATGGTCGTCAACCAAGCATTCTGTTCATCAAACTCGGAAACCCTATTCAAAAATTATGGCTGGGAACAACTTATTTTTTTTTGGGTGGATAATCACGTTTTACGGTAAAACTCAATGTAACGCACTCAAAACATTGCGCTGACGGATGCATTGAATAGTAAACGGGTTATAAAGGTATTTAAAGTAAAGTTATTGCCTTAAAAACTAGTATTTTTTTTAAACTTGTGCAAAAGTTGGAACTTTGATCTCCAATATCTACGGTAACTAGAAGTTCCCCAGGTACGGTCCAGAAAACAAACAAGTGCCTTTCGGCTTTCTTATGGGTATTTTTACACCCTTTATAAATAACCTTTTGACCGCATGGCAAAATATCAATTGCCGTGCCCCTAGGGCGCGGCTACAAATCGATAAAATAAATAATACCTACAATAAATAAGCATTTTCAATACTTAGAGCTATGATGTTGTAAATAATATCTCTATTTAATAATGGTTTTAGTTGTACCACGCCATTAATAGGACGAAAATAGAACGAGAAAATGCATGTTCTCTGTCGCATAAATGCGACACAAGCGGTCAAAAGGTTTATAACAGGAAGCACCATTTTTTTTTTTTTTTTGTTTTAGAAATCTAACAACTATAGCGGTTTAACTCTAGTCATAGGCAATGAGAGTTGTGACCTAGACTCCGCAGTGAGTGCCATAGTCTTTGCGAATTTTTTGAGCTGGCAATACAATCGGATAAGATGCAAGGTTTGCACCAAAGGTCATCGTGATGAAAATTCTCCTCTGAAGGATGAAATTTTCGTTCCAATTTTGAATGTGGACCGCAAAGATTATGAGCTGAAGACTGAGGTAGTTTACTATTTCAAGAGCAAAGGAATAAATGATAGTAATCTGGTTTTCAGGTATGTTATTTATTTTAAGTTTTTTTTTAATCACTCCGACAGCCTCCTTAAGCAGTGATAGCCTATAGTAAGCGCCAGATAAATGTGGAATAACGGTCATTGACTCACATACATTTATTGACATACTTAATTCCGAAAATAATAATAATGACATAAAGCTGTCCTGAATCGACATCTATCGTGATCCTTTACTTTTTTAGTAATAAAAAATGATTCATAATTTATTGTCGGCGTACCTACGCAGAGAAATTAAGGAAAGGGCAATGAACTTTATTCCACGTTTATCTGGCGCTTACTATAGTGGTGTGACCGTCCGACTGCCAAGTCATAGGTCTCGACTTCGTACCCCAGACACGCACCTCTGATTTTACGGATTCATGTGCATATTGTATAATTATCACTTGCTTAGGTGAAGGAAAACATCGTGAGGAAACCAGCATGCCTGAGAGATATTTCTCGACGGCATGTAAAGCCAAGTCAGAGGCCCATGGGCGGCATAAAAACTCTGACACCAGGTTAGTCACTAACCACACGAAAAAGACGTCAAAGCACTTGTGATATTGCCAATGTGTTCGGCTAATTAAGCAAATGTTTGCGGTGTAATTAATTCCGCCTCAACTCGCCGCGCTTTGATACTCGTGAACTGCTCCATATTTGCATCCAACGGCCTCGGAATTGAAGAGCGTCGTCGCCGGCACGGTGGTGGTGGTATCTATAGTACTGATGACCCGAATGGCGCAGCGGTAGTGAGGCTGCCTTACGTTCATAGGGTTCCGGGTTCGAATCCCGGTAGGAGCAAGTGTTTGTGTGATGAGCATGGACATTTGTTTCCGAGTCATGGATGTTTATATGTATAATAAGTATGTATTTACAAACAAAAAGTATCTATGTAGTATATCAACTATCTGGTGTCCACGACACAACCCTCGTTGCTTAGTGTGGTACTAGATGGCGCTGTGTGTAATGTCCAGCGATATTTATTATTTATTATTACTCTGAAGTGGCGTGGGAGGCACAGGTACTGAAATATATAAAACTGACTGGCTGCTGGACTGTCTCCTCGGTCGTGTTCGCAAGTGTGACTGCTGAGAATGAGAGAAGATTTCCAGGACCAGCAAAGCGTTATTGGGATTTTCCATCAGTTTCTCAGTGGCAGTCTAGGAATCTAGATTTTCGCCCCGTTGATGGCAAATAATAAAAAAATATTTTTATTGACACAAAGAAATAAGGTTTACATTTCCATCTGAAACCCTGACTCTTGTGCTAGGTGAGACCTGTGTTACAGGGGTCAGTGTCTTCACCCGTTTTTGGACAAACAGTTCACAACAGGTTATGTATCAAAAATTAAAAAAAAAAAATTGAATAACAATTAATGTGTGGTGAGAATGTGTGAGTGTGGTAAGAGTGTACGAGTGTGTTGTGTATGTGTGAATGTGTGTGTGTGTGGTGAATGAATGTGCTTGGTAAATGGCTCGCTTTACTTTCTACCTTATTTTAGTCGTCGCAAGGTTAATATTTTTAGGGAAATTAATGTAAAATCATGAACATTTCTTTTTGGACTTTATTTTCAGAGTTGTAAGGTTAACATTTGTTTCGGCATAGAGATTTAATTTAAAAAAAATGTTTGTTTCAGAGATGACCACGATTTCAACGCATTGGCGAACAAGTCTAAACCAAAAGTAGTGATGGTAGACCATCACGCTTTAGCCAGAAGGGACAAGTTCCTAGCCCCGTTTGTCACTGAGATCATTGATCACAGGTGAGTTATTTTCACTGGCTGGCCAGGTCCACTCAAATCTGTGTGGTTCTTTCTTCAAAAGACCATCTCAGACACTCATCTGCATAGTCCTCATGTGAGTTGACCAAGATTATGTCTGGACCTTAAAAGAGACTATGACCTCTGAGTTTGTTTCGGCTGTTTCTTCTCAGAGTAGTCAGGTACAAAACACCGGCCTCATCTAGTTTTAAATAACCTGTTTGCAAATTAAATATCATTTATCACCACCTTCCTGCTCACATATACAAGGTGTAAACGGACCCTTCACGAAGCCGTCAACCAAGCATTCTGTACATCAAACTAAGTAACCCTACACAAAACTTATTGCTGGGGATCGACTTTTTTTGGTGTGAAAATCACGTTTTGAGGTAAAACTCAATGTAACGCACTCAAAACATTGTGTTGATGGATGCGTTGAACAGCAAACGGGACATGGAGGTATTTAACCTTTTTAACGCCAGAGCATAAACGCACGCGCGTCCCCTCCACGCCAAGCCACAATTTCACAGCATACAAAAAAAAAAATACCTTAAAAAAGAATAGGGATTCTAAAACTTTATCAAGAAACAATATTGTTTAAGAGACAAGACAAGAGCTTAAATATTTAAGGTATACAAATAAAAATACACTAAAGTAATGATTTTATTGTTTATTTCGTGTTATACTGCATCGCATTTTTTGTCACATATTTGTGTCGTTGGCGTACAAAGCACGCGCTTACTTGCCACGTATAGGCGACAATGGCGTTCAAAAGGTTAAAGTAAAGTAACCTTAAAAACTAGTATTTAACAAAAAAAAACTTTTGATAAAGTTCTAACTTTGACCTCGAATATCTCCGTAACTAGAAGGTTCCCAGGTATGGTCCAAAACAAAAAAAAATATCACATTGACAAAGAGAACAAGTGCATTTCGACTTCGTTAAGGTTCTATTTACACCCTTCGATCGTGATACTTGCGTTATCTATGTATATACCTATATAACGCAAGTATCACGATCCGTATGAAAACCACGCATGCCATTTTTTGAATTTTTTGCCATTTACCTACTATGACGTCATAAGCACATTTTTAGGGTTCCGTACCTCAAAAGGAAAAAACGGAACCCTTATAAGATCACTTTGTTGTCCGTCCGTCCGTCCGTCCGTCCGTCCGTCCGTCCGTCCGTCCGTCCGTCCGTCCGTCCGTCCGTCCGTCCGTCCGTCTGTCAAGACCGTTTTTCTCAGGAACGCGTGGAGGTATCAAACTGAAATTTCTATATGATACTTAGTTCTACTGTCCCTGGAAGCTGTAGAAAAATCAACCTTCTAAGTCAACGCAATCAAAAGATACAGCCACTTAGGCCGCAAATTTCCGCAAATTTTCGAAACTCGCACGGGAATCAAAACCTACAGGGTACTTCCCGTGAACTTAGAATCTTGAAATTTTGTACGAAGTCACGTCTTATAGTACAGATATAGGAAAAATTACGAAAACCGTAAATTTTTAGTTTCGTCATATAAAAAAAAAGTTATATACCCACAGGTTTGTACGGAACCCTCGGTGCGCGAGTCCAACTCGCACTTGACCGGTTTTTTTTTAATTTTTTTTCAGTGGCTTCGCACGTTTTGTGCATTTAGCCAATGTCACGTTTAGTAGCTATTTACTTAGTTACTATAAATTGAATGTTTTTTTCATGAAATAGTCATTGAATGAATGAAATAAGTAAACTTAGAGGGTTGTATTAATTATTATAATCCTGATACTACGAGTACATCCGTGTTACGGTCGCGAATAATATTTCGTTAAACATACCGCCTGACACGGACCTGCAAATTGCAAAAAAAAACTGAGATAATTTGAATTTCGCGGGCTACCCTGGCGCGTCCCTTAAGAGTAAGGCAACCAGTTAACATAAAAACTAAGCGACTGCACGCTCAGGGCACGCCCTGTGCGTCACCTGTTTTAACAAAAAATCATAAAATATCACGTCATACATTAAATTCGAAATTTTCGTCGCACGAAAAAAATACACGTGATTGTCACATTATCTATTATTACCAGCTATCACGGGGGTGCATCGTGATTAATCGTGATTTTTTTTTCTAGCCCCCTCCCCCCCTTTTCAAACCTCACGTGATTAAAGGACGACCCCTTAAGGACGTGGTCGAGCAAGCATCAGAATGTTGGGCCACAAAAGGAATGAATGAAAGGCATTTGCATGTAGCTGCGATGAGAATGCTAAGGGGGATGTGTGGTGTAACGCGGATGGATAAAATAAGGAATGAGTACATAAGAGGAAGTCTGAAAGTGGCGCCGGTGACTGAAAAGTTGTGTGGTAGTCGGTTGTCGTGGTTTGGGCACGTGTTGCGGAGGAATGAGGAAAATGTTGCTAGGAAAGTTTTGAGTATGAATGTGGATGGGTATAAGAGTAGAGGAAGATCAAAGAAACGATTTATTCCAGAAATCCCCACCGACAAATCCCCACCAGCGATGGATGGACTGTGTGAAGGATGATATGGCTAGAAAGGGGGTGACTGCTGAGTTGACGAGCAATAGAGAAGTATGGAAGAAGACCACATGCTTCGCCGACCCCTAATACATTGGTATGATGATCGAGCAAGCGTCGGGGCGGCTTGGCCCAAGGTTAAACTCTAACATAAAACCTCCTTGCTTTCTAGGCCTCTAGATAAATCAGGCTGGGTCTACAAAGACGACGTGCGCTCCACGCTGGAGACAGCCGGCTCTTGCTGCACGCTCATTGCTCAACGGATCAAGGACCTGAGCGCGTTGGTAGCCAAGGAAGACGACTTTTTCAAGGCCTATCCTGTCTGCGCTGAAATGTTATGGGGTAAGTCTAAGGTACCTCGCGTCCTACGCAGCCACGACCACCAGTTTTGGCCGCAGAAGTTTCCAATAAGAAGAGAGTCCGGTCGGTGATGCGACAAATTTTGGAAATTTTTATTTTATTACATTTTTGGAATGAAAACCTCGCATGTAGCGTTTTATGCTTTTACGATAATAAACTAATATTTGTATCTGTTGCATCTGAAAATGTATCTACATTGCACCCAAAAAGACACATATATAAAGAAGCTGTGGTAATACCATTTCACAGGGTGCACCTTTTTTCGCATCATCATCGTCATATGCCTAGCCTTTTCCCAACTATGTAGGGGTCGGCTTCCAGTCTTACGGGATGCTGCTGAATACCAGTATTTTTACATGGAGCGACTGCCTATCTGACCTCCACATCCCAATAAATAATACGATATCCCTTGGTAAGACTGGTTGTCAGACTTTGGGACCACTGACTACCTGTAACGACTGTCAAAGATCTACAAATGTCAGCCGGGACCAGCGGCTTAACGTGCTTTCCGAGGCACGGAGGAAACTCGGTATGTATTGGGTGGTCACCCATTCACAGACCAGCCTAGGTAAGCGCGGGTTAACCTGAAGATTGATCCGAGCAGCTGTTATTACTTAGCCACGAGCTCTTACGCATATACGAGGTTTTCATGTAGAGTAAAAAACCCACAAACTCACTCTACAATACCCACCTTAACATAGTTGGGGAAAATAAGAGTAAGAAATTTATTTGCTCAAACATGTGTATACATACAGAATTAAAATAATACATGCATGCAAGGTCTTAAATAAGATTGGCTCACGACATGCCTGCCATCTCTCATGGCGTGCAAATATCTTTAAGGTACAAACATTATTATTAAATCAATGATTTTTTAATTTTACACTTATACATTAAATATCAGTCACAGTTAAACATTAATTTCAAATTTTCACTCATTCATATTATCCAATTATTTATTATATATTATAAGCTAGACAGATGATGATTTTTCTCTTTCAACTCCAGCCACTATCATCTTGGACACAGTGAATTTCTCCCCTGATGTAGACAAAGCTACTCCTCATGACGAAGAAATGACGCTATTCTTGGAGAGTCTGATGAAACCTGGCGATCATAAAGCTGACAGGTAAGTGAACCGAAAAAAAAGAAACTTTAAGAGTCTTTTTAACCGAGTTCAAAAAAAGGAGGAGGTTCTCGATTCGGTTGTATTTTTTTTGTGTTTGTTACCTCATATCTTCGTCATTTATGAACCGATTTGAAAAATTCTTCTTTTATCTGGATGGATCTACTTCCCGATTGGTCCCATAGAAATTTCATCAAAATCGGTTCAGCAGTTTGGTTTTTAAATCAAAATAGGTGGCAAAAATATGTCATCCAAGTAAAAGAAATTGCAAAATTGATACATGACAAGGATTTGTGTGTGATGCGATAACTAAAAAGGGTAAAATAAAAACGTTTTTGCAAAAAAAAAATAACCGACTTCCAAAAAAAAAAACAAAAAAAAAAAGTGGAAAATAAAATTACTTTCGGAAGTCGGTGGCAAAAAAGTCAATGAAACAAACAATAGTCACCGACTTCCGAAAGTAAAGTTATTTTCCACTTTTTTTAGTGTTTTTTTTTTTGGAAGTCGGTTATTTTTTTTTTGTTTATGTTTTATCTTGCGTCAGGTGGTGGTTGTCGGTATTAGAGAAACATGCCAACGGGACTGGCTCGTTGGGTTAGTAGTCACAAGCGCGACAGCTGAACATGAGGTCCTGGGTTCGATGACCCGGTGTCGGGCAAATTGTTATTGGGTTTTTCCATCAGGAATTTCTCAGTATCAGCCACGGAGTCCGGATCTGTGCCCGGTTGATGGTTATAGGCTCGCCCCCTGTTACATGGGACTTAAACATAACTGGCGAAATGTGGGTGTAGAATTAGGTTCGCCTCTGCCTAACCCTTCGTGGATTATAGGCATGATGTTATGTTATTTTTAACCGACTTCAAAAAAGGAGTATTTTTTTTTGTTTTTTTTTTTTTTGTTGTGTTTGTTACCTCATATCTTCGTCATTTAAGGACCGATTTGAAAATTTCTAATAATTCTCTTTTATCTGAAAGGATATACTTCCCGATTGGTCCCATAGAAATTTCATCAAACTCGGTTCAGTAGATTGGTTTTTAAATCAAAATAGCTGGACAAAATATGTCATACAAGTAAAAGAAAGAAATTGCGAAATTGATACTTGACAAGGATTTGTGTGTGATACGATAACTAAAAAACGGTAAAATAAAAACGTTTTTGAAAAAAACTAAGACTTCCAAAAAAAAAACACGAAAAAAATGGTAAATAACTGTACTTTCGGAAGTCGGCGGCAAAAAAGTCAATGAAACAAACAATAGTCACCGACGAAGTCTGTTAGTTTTTTTCCAAAAAAAGTTTTATACGTGTATTATCTTGAATCTGTTTGGGTGCAGGCAAAGCGCGAATGACGCCCTGATCGCAGCGAGAAAAAACGTGGCGAACCTGACAGCCGCTCAGCTCCTGAAGAAAGATGTGAAAATTGTCGGCGACGTCTACATACCTAGTTTCCCGATACTTGTCAAGGTAAATCAATATAAAGCCTGAGCATGCTTTACCATGGCCGACATGGAAATCTTAAAAAAAACGAAATTTAGTTCATCGGTAATTTAAAAAAAAAAACTGCTGTTCCATACATTTTATCCGTGTAGGTACGACTGGGAATAGACGCTCCAAACTTGTATACTTTCATAGCTGACCCGCGCAACTTCGTCTGCATAACATTTTTGATAAATGCTCCGCTCCTATTGGTCGCAACATGATGTTATATAGCCTAGAGCCTTCCTCGATAAATGGGCTATCCAATACTAAAATAATTTTTCAATTCGAACCAGTAGTTCCTGAGATTAGCGCATTCAACCAAACAAACCAACAAACTCTTAAGCTTTATAATATTAGTATAGACATGCATTCAGTGAAAATCTGTTATTTTAAAATTACAAACAGACACTTCCATTTTATTTATTTGTGTATAGATTAAAGTCACCTGTCCGTGTGACCGCATTGATCTTCTAAATTAATAAACGGATTCTTATTCTGTTTTCACCATCTTTATTTTGCGACAGTAGAGGGAGGGGGGGGGGGGAACCTGGATTCCGTTCCAGGAGGTCTACTCTCTAAGCACGAAACCCGTAGTTCCGGCCGAAGATACGGGCGTTTCCTACTCCGTAACACTTACGGACATGCGATTAGTGAGGGACTCGAACTAAAAACGAATTACAACACGATTGGAGAGTTGTCCATACTCCCGATGTATTTTCAAAACTCATGAATCCGAAAATAATAGGGCGTAGTGTTCATTTGGAAGATACGATCTACTTTCGTACGGGCCCGTATCTTCGTTGACGGACTTAGAGAGTAGACCGGCAGGATCGGGCACAAGTGTAGCACTTGGCTATGTCAGTTCGGATTTCTGCACCTGATCGCTTCTCGTTCGTGACAGCCTGCCGCCCATCAGAATATGAGCGTAAAGGCAGCAGAGAGTGCACCTGCGTTTGCACACACTTGTGCCCTTTACAAGGTGTAAACGGACCCTTCACGAAGCCGTCAACCAAGCATACTGTACATCAAACTAAGTAACTCTAAGCAATTATTGCTGGGACACGAAACTTGTTTTTGCGGTCAAAAATCACGTTTTACGGTAAAACTCGATGTAACGCACTCAAAACATTTTACTGACGGATGCATTGAATAGTACGGGGGTCGTGGAGTTATTTAGAGCAAAGTAATAACATTAAAAACTTGTGAGAAAGTTGGAACTTTAACCTCCAATATCTCCGTAACTAGAAGGCTTCCAGGTGTAGTCCAGAACAAAAAAATGATCGCAATGACTGGAAGAACAAGTGATTTTCGGCTTTATTAAAGATACTTTTACACCCGTTATCAGTAAATTACTTGTCTCAAGTACCTTGTTTCAAAATCGGCTACCGTAACTGACATTTGATCCAGGATAAAATTTGCATCTGTTTATTTGTCTGTATTTCAAGGAGTTCCTGAAGCGTCCCGGGGCGCTGCAGTCCGTCTCGGAAGCCCTACAGCAGAACAAGTGTACCGTGGCCCTCCTGCTCGGCATGGACCTCACCGAAGGCCTGCAGAGGGACACCGCTTTGTACTCCCCTGATGAACCCGAGAAGGCGAAGCTGGTAAGAAAATAGAGCATTTTTAGGGTTCCGTACCTCAAAAGGAAAAAACGGAACCCTTATAAGATCACTTTGTTGTCCGTCCGTCCGTCCGTCCGTCCGTCTGTCAAGACCGTTTTTCTCAGGAACGCGTGGAGGTATCAAACTGAAATTTCTATATGATACTTAGTTCTACTGTCCCTGGAAGCTGTAGAAAAATCAACCTTCTAAGTCAACGCAATCAAAAGATACAGCCACTTAGGCCGCAAATTTCCGCAAATTTTCGAAACTCGCACGGGAATCAAAACCTACAGGGTACTTCCCGTGAACTTAGAATCTTGAAATTTTGTACGAAGTCACGTCTTATAGTACAGATATAGGAAAAATTACGAAAACCGTAAATTTTTAGTTTCGTCATATAAAAAAAAGTTATATACCCACAGGTTTGTACGGAACCCTCGGTGCGCGAGTCCAACTCGCACTTGACCGGTTTTTTTTGCATAGTTGAGGGTGTGGCTGAATGCCTCTTTGGTCTGGTGGTTGCAATCGCGATTGCCCAGCATGAGGTCCTTGGGCTCGATTCCCGGGTCGGTCAAAATGTTATTGGGTTTTTCCATCAGAAATTTCTTAGTACCACGGAGTCTGGATTTGTGCCCGGTTGATGGCAGTAGGCTCGCGACTTAAACATAACTGGCGAAATGTGGGCGCACTATTAGGTATATCTCTGCCTAATCATTCGGGGACATTTAAATTGTTGCTCCGGGACCTGTTGAGCTTCATCACCACGGCGCTCTTCTGGTGGTCGCATCTATTGATTTTGGCTTTCAGGAGTTGCAATGGTTGAGAATAGTGTGGCGGGCTTGTCCAAAAAAAATTACCTTTCGTGGATTACATCATTACAAGAGTGATGTTATGTCATGTCATGTTATGACTGCCCCGTCGGTCTTCTGGTCCCAAGCGCTACTGCTGAGCGTGGAGTCCTGGGTTTGATTCCCGGTTCGGGCAAAGAGAAGAGTGTTATCCTGTTAGAAATTAATCTTTCAGTAGTAGCCCGGAGTTTGGAAGTTGGCGGTATGATACCCCCGTGCCTCGGTACGCACGTTAAGCCGTTGGCCCTGCGCCTGATCTCTGTCGGGTCGTGTCGGGTTGCCGGCCCATCGGACTGTGAGAGTGAGGCAACAGAGAGTGCACCTGTGTCTGCGCACACACTTGAACACTATAATATCTCCCGCGCCGATGGCTAATCTCCGCTAAGATTGGCCGCCGTAACCGAAAACGGTCTGGGGGGTTAAACAGACCCCAAAACGGTTACCATGTAATCAGTACATCATTTTGAACACATAGAAATTTTTAGTTGGTTAACCAAGTGGGAAATTATTTCCCTTTGCCCGATTAAAATTTCATTTTATTTTTATTTTAATAGAAAAATCTAATTCACACAAATATTATGTTTGGCATTGAATATCATAACAACGTTATACAGAATATGATACATTAGTCAATAACAAATCAAATATCTTACTTACGAGAATCTTTTTTGAAGAAACTTATCAGAAACGTTAATCTGATTCTGACGTTGACGTTTGAAAGGGCCACGGTTGTTATTAAAATAAATCAGTAATTATCCAAGATTATATTTGGGCAAAAAATAAAGTCTGGGGAGTTGCTATTTTAAAAATATTCATGTATTTAACTTGATTGACGGGGTGGGAAAATAGTTCCCTGTGCCCGATTAAGGGTTAAAAAAAAACAGCTGTTCCATACATTTTGACCGTGTAGGTATTGCAGTTTTGTAGGAAATTGCAGCTTTTTTTTCGCGTCTGTGTCCCTTTCACCTTGTTTGTCATGATGACCATAACATTGTGTATATGTTGCAGTTAAGTAAGCACCTGCTATCTTGGTCGCGCGTCTCGTTGGGCCTGTCGCCGGAGCGGCTGAGCGCGGCTGAAGACTGCCGCTACTATTGGCAGCTGAACCTGTCCGCCTCGCGAAAGCACTACATACCGGCAGTCAGCACCTTCACTAGCAATACATGATCACACCAACACTATGTCTTTTATTAAAAAATCCAGCTAAAAATATAAGAAAAAGGTCTTGGACGGGGCCAAAAAAATAATACCCCGTGTAAGCGCGTGGGCTTCACGACTTAAATACGTAGTATTTTGAAGTGAAACAGTCGGTTTAACAAATAATACTTTTAATGAGCATGACAAATTAATTTATAACAGAATAGTTGGGTTTAGCCGCTCTGATCGCGTAGTGTTGGCGCGAACACCCCGGCTAATTCTTTCATAACCTTTTGAACGCCAGACTAGCATAAACGCACGCGCGTGCCCTCTATGCCAAGCCACAATTTCACCGCATTCAAAAAAAAATACCTACAAAAAGAATAGGGATTCCAAAACTTTATCTATAAACAATATTATTAAATACACAGGAGCTTAAAAAGGTATACAAATAAAAGCACACAAAAGTAATGATTTTATTTTTTATTTCGTGCATCGCATTTTTGTCACATATTTGTGTCGTTGGCGTAAAGGGCACGCGCTTGCTTGTCACGTATATGTGACGACAACGGCGTTGAAAAAAAGGTTAATGGAAGCGCCAGGGTAGCCCGCGAAATTCTGTTCTTACGTTTTGTACAATTTGCCGGTCAGTGTCCGCCGGTATATTGAACAAAATATAATTCGCGGCCGTAACACGTATGTATTACAGAATTATAATCATTAAAATCATCAAAACAACCCTCTATGGTCATTTTACCCCGTCGAATGACTATTTCATGAAAAAGTCATTCAATGGGGTATAAGAAGTGCGGGCCGTTTTGCGCGGCACGCGAACATAAACGACATCATCCGACGAGCTCTTGTTACCGTCGGCGTTCCAGCTATCTTAGAGCCCAATGGCTTAGCACGCGACGATGGCAAAAGACCGGACGGCATGTCTTTGTTTCCTTGGAAGATGGGTAGGCCTTTAGTGTGGGACGCAACTTGTGTCGATACTCTTGCGCCATCACATCTTCCAAGCTCATCGTGCTATGCTGGCGCTGCCGCTGCGGCTGCGGAGAACCTCAAGCGGCGTAAATATAGTAACCTTTGTGGAAACTATATTTTCGAGCCGTTTTGGGTTGAAACTCTGGGGCCGTGGGGTCCGAGTGCTCACAGCCTTTTTAAGGAAATTTCCAAACGCCTAGTTGACGCCTTCCGTGACCCAAGGGCTGGCTTTTACCTTGGCCAGAGGCTAAGTGTTGCCATACAACGTGGCAACGCCGCCAGTCTCTTGGGCACATTACCGGCTGACAGCGTTGAGGAGGAGTTTTTTGATGCTTTTTTATAGTTTGTAGTTAGTTAATTTTAGTCATTTTAATTATTATAATGTATATAGATGAAATTAAAAAAAAATGGGGTAAAATGAACTGAGGGTTGTGTTCATGATTTTAATGATTATGACTCATTAAAACTTTATTAGTTACGGTCGCGAATCATATTTTGTTCAACATACAATCCCACATTGACCGGCAAATTACAAAAAACTCAAGAAAATTTGAATTTCGCTAGCTACCACCTTAACCTGTTTTTAATAGTTATTTTTCCATTTCGAGCGTGGCCATAATCGGAACCATAGATTCCATTCTCCAGTTGGAACTAACGCCGCCATTTTGTTTTTAACCGACTACCAAAAGGAGGAGGTTATCAATTCGGATGTTTTTTTTAATGTATTTTCGGGCATAACTCCGTCATATATAGACTCCGTCATGTAGATCTGATGATGAGTTTCGGAGAAAGACAACGGAACTCTTCAAAACTGGACAGCAAATCTGTCGTGATTGCTGCAATCGCTTGGATGTTTACTGTTTACACAATATCATAGCATAACAACGCGCCTGTCTGCTCTGAGGGGGGGGGGGGTATGCAGATGTGTACAGTACAGCCAAATTTCGACAGTTAGGTATGTAAGTTCCATTCTATTGGGGATAAGCCTATTACCATGACGTGTATTGTTAACAATGTAAAATAAATACATATCAAATATTTATAGGATATTACAACTAATTTGCAAAAATTAAAACCGATTTCAAAATACAAAAAAGTGAAAATAACTTTAGCTTCAGAAGTCGGTGGCAAAAAAACTGAATCAATCAAACAAGTCACCGACTTCTGAAACTAAGGTTATTTTTCATTTTGTGTTTTGAAGTTTTTCAATACAACTCCCATAGACAATCCAACGTTCTCCTGCCAATATCCAAAGAAGTATGCTGCGCTATCCTATCAATACGGGGTGACAGGGAAACCCGTTTTAATTCTTTGGAAGGGGTTTACTAGAGGCCGTTAGCAACAAACTAAGTCAACTAGGGGTCATAACTATATGTTTTATTACTAGGGGTCATAACTGTATGTTTTATTTCCAAAAATTAAAGTCGATTTTCGGGAAAAATACAAAAATAAGACGAGTGATACAAGGTTCTAGTGTCACTTGAATGACATTGGTTCATGGGGTCGTATTTTTATGTTTTCTGACTATACTGCCAGTCTCATGGCCCTTTGAGCCCTCTGAGCGCAAAAAAGTTTCGAGCTCGCTTCGCTCGCTCTTGGATTTTAAAGTGCCTTCATATTTCTAAAACTTTCACACGTAAGGCGAATCTCTCATGACACCGCTCGTCCGCGCCATCGGGCAGAGATGTGGATCTTACATCGCATTGGCTTGTATGAAATCCGTTGATGCAAAATATATCAAAATATTTTATTTCACGTAGGCCTACATGGGGACTTATAAAACGTCGAGCAAAGGTGCACGGTCCGGGTTGGTCGTTTCCTATGGAGAAGAACCGGCGAGAAACTCCATGGTTACTCTTTTAAAATTATTTGTTTTTACAATATTTGTATGTTACAGAGTTAGAATATATGGGAGGACATCGTAGGCCCGACAATAGGACGTTGCTTACTACAGGAACGTAGAACAAGATAAAAAAATTACAAAAGTTAATAGGAGTCTTTATGGCCTACAATGTGCACACATTCACAAACAAGCGGTGACACACATTCACCGCCCGACGACGCGGACGAGCGTCGTTCAACGCCTCGCAAACAAATAGAGATGTATTTACCACATTTCTTATAGCTCTAATTGAGTTATGCATTTGTGTCTTTGATACTTATAATTTAAACTAGTTTTCTTTACTATGATATATGTCTGCGCCCGCGCGTCTCTCTCTGTGTTTGTCAGTGTTGCCATTGACACTCATGGCATAGACAAACATTGTGGTGACGTGGGGTGTAGCTACATTATTTTAACCATACAGCCAACGAGTAGTCGATTCAAACGATACCAAATACGTACTAAAAATAAACTGGGTAACACTAAAAAAAAAAAGAAATCCCGCATCTTTGTCGATGTCTCATTATTCACGAAAAAATACTGTGAGCAAGAGTGATTTGTGGCGTATAAATTGTGTTGTTTATCGTGAAACTTTGGTAAGTAAATATTTTCTATACTATAAGTGTATAAAGCAACTTTGTAGATAATCATTTGCTTGAAATAATATCACAAAATTATTATTTCAGCCAACAAAATATTTCTAACCCCAACCGCCATTGAATGAACATTGAAAATATGAATTTGCCTCTTTTACAACGAAATATGGTCGTGGAAACATTATTAGCAACGTAAAATATAGTGATAATTCATTATTTCATGTATTCAAGGCGTATCTATTCATATTTTTATTTATATTTCAAGCATTTGCAAGTGATGGTCAATGTCAACTCGACGTAATTGTTTTTGAATTACAATTTAGATTTGGTGTGAATATCACATAGTAAGTGGATGAATTATAAGTGCTAAGTATCTAATGCAAGTTTGTATATAATTGTTTGTTGGAAACAATACCATAAAACTACTCTTTTGAGCCAACACAATGTTCGCCCGCGTCGTGATTATTTGTTATGAATTCTAATAATTCTCAATGAATTAGTATCTGTGTAAGGGTATATAACAACGTAAAAACTAGTGATAATTCATAATTTCATGTATTCGTGGCGTTTTTATTCTATTATTATTCATATTTCGATGTTTTCTCATGTAATAATTACGTGACACGTAACGGTCAAATTCAAACATGGCCGCAACGACCACTAGGCCGTAGGTCATATCGACAAAACTTATCGATAGAGTATCGACAACTTTATTTTATTTTTTATGAAGTATAAATATTTTTGGGAGACCTTTGCCCTGCGGTTGGACAATACAGGTTGAGAAAAAAAAAACAATTATTATATTATTATTTTAGAAAATGTCTTGGAACATCGGAGGTAATAAAAATATTCCAAAAAACTTCGAGGAGTTGCTGATGGAGAGTGACTCGGAGGACGAAGGCGAAGCGAAGTACCTCGAAGACGTGGAAATGTCCGAGGATGAGTTGGACGAGGCGGAATTCCTCGACGACGTTGAGGAACCGGCTTGTGGGGTAAATCCTTTTCATCATCTTATCTGAGATCTGTCGCATAAATTTGACATTGTATAGTTTTGATACAAAATAAGTATTTTTCAGTTATTACAATTAGATTTTGTTATCTTCCAGCAATTTATCATCCACAATCACAGATGCAGATCATCATCCATGACGATGATGATGAAGACCAGTCTCTGTAATTTACCTATGTATGTAGCATGTCTTTGTCGGCATGTCTTTTGCGGTGGAGGGTGATTGTTTCCTTCTGTATATTGGTGCTATTTCGTGTGAGGTGTTAGACTTTATATAATTACACAGTTTAGGTTTGTATGTAGCAAGTCTGGCAGAAATTTCTTTGAAATAAGCAGTGCCTTACAATGTACTCAAGTTTTATTTTATATCTGTGTCCTTATAACTATATATTGTGTGTACATAAATTATTAAATAAATTAATAAATACACTGCAGGCCAAAAGTTTAAGACCGCACTTACACAGTATAATTATCTATCAATTGTAATAAAGTCCCATAAGATAAATAAAAGAAATGCACACCTGCATATTCTATTGTTAATGTAGAATATTTAAAGAAGTCATTCTTTTGTTTACTTTCAAGTTATTGGACAATAAACATCTATTGTTTTCAATCACCGACAAACGCTGCACTAGAGCCAGGTGGTAGAGTCCTAATAATATGTTTATTGTGTGCTCATTACTTATTACTTTGCTTTTGTTTGGCATTGGTCAATATTAAGGATTATTTAGCTTCTGAAAACACGTAGTTTCAATTTATTCTTACCGGAGTTTACTTGGGTTGTTCACAAACAATCTCAGTTAGTCTAAACTTGTGGTTTCTACAGTGAAAACGTCTTAAAATGGGAAAAGCACGCGAAATTAGCAGTGAAGTGCGTTCTGCCATCGTTGTTTTGCATAATGAAGGCAAATCCGAACGAGATTGCTTCACAACTGAAGTTATCGAAGACTTGTGTTCATAGCACAATAACTCCATACAGGGCAGGAGAAATTCCTAGTGTGGGGCAACGTTTTTAAAAAAAATAAAAAGAAAGGGAGACAGGCAGTTTTCAAGATCGTCCACGCTCGGGAAGGCCGAGAGCTACCACGTCTAGTGAAGATAATTTCATTGTTGTTACCAGTAAGCGAAATAGACGCTTAACAGCACCAGAAATCCGCGTTGAAGTAAACAAAACCCGAGTTAAACCTTTATCATTGACTACAGTAAAACGGCGACTGAGAGATGCAAAGTGGGCTCTTGCCCATCGAGATTGGACTGAAGAAGATTTTAAAAAAGTTCTTTGGACCGATGAATCCAAGTTTGAACTATTCGGTTCAAAACGGAAGAATTTACGTGAGACGCAATGCTCAAGAAAAGATGGTGCCGGACTGTGTACAACAGTCAAGCATGGCGGTGGCTCAATTATGGTCTGGGGTTGCTTCTCTAGCCAAGGAACTGGCGATTTGGTCAAAATTGAAGGAATTATGAAAAAGGAACAGTACAAAAACATTTTAGAACAAAATGCCGTTCCTTCCGGGTTGCGATTAATTGGAGACGCATTCATATTCCAACAAGATAATGATCCAAAGCATAGCTCCAAATTATACAGAGGATTTTTAGAAGAGAAAGAGGCGCAAGGGGTGTTAAAAAACATGGTTTGGCCTCCTCAGAGCCCGGATCTCAATCCAATTGAACTTTTGTGGGAAGAGCTTGACAGGAACGTCCGTAATCGTGGCCCATCCTCGCAAGAAGAAATGTGGAATGCTTTATGCGAAAGTTGGAGCAATATATCACAAGACACCGTCAACAAATTGATTGCTCGTATGCCGAGACTTGTGAAAAAAGTCATACAATGTAAAGGAGGATTTTTTGATGAAACATCAGTTTAGTTAACTATAGCCTTTTTTCGCGTGGACTGTTAATATTTCCTTATTTTTTTTTATTAAAATTTGTCAATAAACACTAATTAGTGACTAATTGATAAGATAGTTAAACTGGTTAATTAAACATTTAATATTAAACTTTTGGCCTGCAGTGTATATGAAAATGAATGATGTGTTTTGAATTTTCAGTATGTCGGCTCGGTACCGACTATCCTCGGACTGTACACGGCCGCGGGAGAGGAGATCCCGCTTCGCCCCTCAAGTCCTCCGAGCACGCCGTCACCTCCTGCGGCCAGTCTTCTGCCGTCACCTCCTGCCACTGCTGCTCCTCTGGCAACACCAAGCCCGCCGCGTGCGATGCAATCGTAAGTAATAAAAAACATTTTGATCGAAATGTTTTTGAATCATAATAATCATTTATAATAACGAAAACCTTTCTTTGATAGGCTGAGCCCGGCACGCGCTCTGCGGTCGCCTACGCCTACGCCTACCCTTGCGGATGATGAGGCTGATGCTCGTGATGAGTAAGTTATATTTTTACTTTTTCTCGTTTTACTTATTTGATGTAAATTCAATTGTATTTTCAATTTTTTTTAGAATTGATTATGTCGTCATCGCCCCAGAGGACGATGGCGACACGTTTCATCTTGCCGACGAGCATGAAGTCTACCCTTCGCAAGTGGTAGAGCGTCTGGAGAGTCGGGTGCGTGGCCGAGGACGACAAGAACGAGCGCGCGGACCACGCCGAGGCGGCCGGGCTAGGGGAGCAGCAGGACGGGACGAAGGTGAGTCCCAATGGAGAAAGGGTGACAGATTAGTGGAAGTTAATGTGAATGATGAGGACGTGCCAGAAGAGCTGCGAGCGATGGTGATGAAAGTGGTGAATGCAAGGGAGGCAGCGAGAGTGCGGGCAGTTGCGAGAGTGAGGAGGCAAAGGCCAGGAAATGAAGCGCATGAACAGAATGATGAGTTTTTAGATGCTGATGTTGGGCAGGACGAGGCTCTGTTTGCTGGGACAGGGATTCCAACTAGCTTTGAATGGTCATCCATGCGTGACTATTCGGGTGAGAGGGAGCAATTTCTGCCTGAACAAACGGGGCCTGTTATCGCATCTGAAAATGCGTATGAGGCGTTTAGGCGGTATTGGGATGACGGCATCTTGTCACATATAGTGACCGAGACTAACCGTTATGCTCAGGGGCTAGCTAGTTCATCCGCTAGCTTTGCCCGGGACTGGTATGACACAAATATTCACGAAATATTGGTCCTATTTTCCTTCTGGATGATGCTCGGAATCATCAAGATGCCCTCCACGAAGTCCTGTTTTACCACGAACCCACTCCTTCAGACGAACATCTTTAGAAAGATGTTCTCCCGTGCCCGCTACGAAAATCTCTGCCGCGCTCTCTATTTCAATGACAACAGCAATAGACCGACAGACGACTCTGACGGACTGTTTTGTTTTGGCCCCATTTTAGATCATTTAAATTCACGCTTCAAGGAAGCCTATGTCCCATCCCAGAATATTTGTATTGACGAATCCCTCACTTTGTGGAAAGGTAACCTAAAATTCCGCCAGTACATCAAGACCAAGGCAGCCAAGTGCGGAGTTAAAACCTTCGAACTGTGTGAGTCTTCCACCGGCTACCTTTGGTCTTTCTTTGTGTACCTCGGTACTGGAACTGCCTACGATCCCACTTACCCGTCGACGCTGCTGAAAAGCACGGCAACTGTCCTTAGCCTCATCCGTCCTCTCCTCAACAAAGGGTATACTCTTTTCATGGACAATTGGTTCAATAGCCCCTTACTGGCCCGATTTCTGAAGGCACATAAAACCGATTGTGTAGGTAAATTGCGCGCCAACCGTAGCAACGTGCCTCCACTCATATCGCTGTGCAAGCTGAAAGAAGGTCAGATCGTAGCTCGTCATGCCGGCGATATCGCTGTCATGGCCTATCAGGATAAGAAACGCAAAATTTGCACCATCTCATCCTACCATGGCGTTCAACAAGACCGGATGGAGCCAAGACCATATCGTGAAGCTCAATTTAAACCCCAAGTAATTTTAGATTATAATAAGGGTATGGGAGGCGTTGATCGTAAAGATCAAATGCTGGAACCATACCTGCTGGAAAGAAAAAGGTGCCATAAATGGAATATGAAGGTTTTCAAACGCCTTCTCAATTGCTCAATTTTAAATTCACGCATTCATTTAGCGGCTTCGACTGGTACTCCTAAAGATCACATAGTTTTTCGATTGGAGTTAGTCGACCAGATACTCCAAAAACACCACGAATATATGCCCAAACGACCCAATGCCCATTGTGTTGGTGCACCCGCAGCGGCCTCAAGCTCATTTGGCCAGCCCAAAAAGATAGTGGAGCGGCATTTCGCAACCCGCCTTCCAATCTCTGAGGGAAAGACCACTGTTGGTCGTCGTCGTTGCCGCTTGTGCGGAGTTAACGACCGGCGGAACAAACGCACTTCGTATTGGTGCAATATTTGTGGTGTTCCACTTTGTTTAGAACCCTGTTTCGCGCGTTACCATAGCCAACTTCCCTAGTCTTCTCCATATGAGATTTATTTCTTTCCAGTTTTTTTTTACATTGAATGACCTGACAAGACTTACTTGACAGACTTCCAAAATAGTATATCTTTTGTTCTTTCCACAAAGTCGACTGACACAGACAGACAGTAGAGTCACTCCTTTTCTGGGTCATACCACTCTCTATTGTCTAAACGCTATGTATGTATGTGTGGGTGCATGCGTGTCCATTGGGACTCACATAGAGGGGAATATGCAAAAGAACATAAATTGTATGTGCTTTATTGAAGCAAAAATTACAATAACAATTTTATAATAAAATCTTAGTGAAACTTGTACTTTTCATATAAAAGTGTTTTTTTTTTACACATAAATAGTAACGAGGATAGTACGAATAAACATACATGTATGTGTTTTTATGCGCCAATACAAGGCATATTTATTAACTAAAGAGATTTTCATTTCTTGCATATTCCCTATTGCACATTATTATGCCAATCACTTTTATTTTGTTACTATATTATGGTAATTATAAGAATTATGTTTACTCTGTATTTTTTCTCCTTTGTAAAAAGTAGTAAATACTTTTTTATGTGAATAACTTAGGTATATGTACAATATGAAAAATAAAACTGTTTGTGTTTTGTTTCTATAAGAATTGTTTACTCAAATTTTTCCCCTACGTAAAAGTACTAAATAACTTTTTTTTTATGTGAATAACTTAGGTATATGCACAATATGAAAAATAAAACACGTAGATCTAAATTGTATTTTTATTATTTTCCTTACTGAATTCATTTTCGATAGGTGAACATTTTATCGATAATTTAGTGGTGTGTTCCCCACCCTACGCCATGTTAGAATTCAGTACAAATTTTACGACCACTTGAAATGTAGATATTTCTTATTTTTTCCATGATAGGAAGGCATTTATGTGTACGGAAATTGATAAAGTATCTTGTTCTTGTTTGATTCCAAGTAAAATTCTAATTGGAAAACCTAAATTATCGAGTGGAAATAAGTTATATCCCTCTTATAAAACAATTCGGTTGTCAACAATTTCCGTAGTATGTTTTTTCGATTCATGGTTAGAAATCAGTTGAAGAAGGTTTAGGTAGTATCCTAAAAACATTTTATAGTGATACCTTTTCATAATAACACGGATGATCGTTTACAAAGTCTTGCATTGAACTGCGCAATGAGGGATTTTATTTTTAAACTCTTCCCTAGTCGCTGGATAGATGGCGCTGAACTTGCTAAGTTACTGCAAGGAACAGAACGTCACATCATTTCACTTAAATGTAATTTTAATTATAAATCAATATAGTATAATGTACTCTGTGATTATAAACGAAAGTGTCAGTCAACGAGCGTATTTGAAGTGCCGCAATGTTATTTTTTTTCAAGCGTTTTGGCTTTGGCTCGTAGTAACGTTGTCAGTTCAACGCCATCTAGAGAGTTCTTGGAAACTATGTTTTTTTTTTATACTCAAAAAGAAAACCTCTCATTGAAAAATGACAGTTCCGTGTATATGAATTTTGAGTTGGAATCTTATAAGAATCATGTATGTAGGACTCCTAAATATTTTCTCATTACATAACTTGTATATGTATTCGTTATATTAGTTCTAAAGTTTCGTGTAAATTGATTCAGTAGTTTTATCAAAAATAAATAAGATACGTCAACAGGTCTAGTTGCGGCGAGATCTCTCTTAACTATAGGATATTTATAATTCCAAAGTAGTTATACAAGAGTTGTTTATATTGTAAAACATAGTCTCGTTCTTCAGGAACACGAAACTGTTTACCGTTTGAGATATGAGTCAATAGAACTCGAGTAATAAGCGTTTTTGTGATGTCCGTAAGGATTGAGGAGCCACTTTTCGTATCTTAATTAAATTAATATACTCAAACTCAAAGCATTTATTTCAATTAAACCATTACAGGCACTTTTGAATGTCAAAACACAAAAAATAAACTAAGCTACAGTCCCAGTCACAGGTCATAATAACTTGTGAAAGTACTGTAGTTGCCCATTCGAAAGCGTAGATCTCTATGGAGAAGAATGGGCAAGAAACTCCATGGACACTCTTTTAAATCATTATGTTGTTACAAAGTCTCGGTTACATCATTCATGTCGAGATTAAACATACATGTGAGAACGATGTAGAAAGACGTGCGAGTAAGAGCGTCCAGAATAAAAAGATAAAATTAACAATTCAAAAATACAATAATCCATGGCAGCTTCGAGATGACCAGTCACAACTGACAACGCCCGTTCACGAACATGACGCATGGATCAGCCATCATTCAACTCAACCAGTTTGGAGGGAAGTAAACGACCCGACACACGTGCCACCATCAGCGAGACATTTGAGTGAGCATGACATTCTCTCAACCGCCAGGGCAAATTCGAGTCAGTAAAAGATGTAAATGGTAGCTTTATCGTACACAGAACTCACACGTGCTATGCAATTATATAATACTAAGAGACTGAATCTATACAATGCAAAGATATGTTTACAATCTTCTGCAGCTTCCACAATAACTTCACAAAGTAATCAATTAGTTTGCCCCTATGGTTGTGGAGCAGGACCAGCATTGAGCCAAGCATTTTTATCATCAATGTAATCTCCCAACTTATAGTATGCTAGCCTACATAGTGTGCGTTTTATACAAGATTTAAATTTCGTCTCATTCAGTTGTAGAATGCCGGGAGGAATTTTATTGTAACATTTTAAACAGTACCCCATGAAAGATGAGTCTACTTTAGCTAGCCTGAAACGTGGCTGAACTAGATGGTCCCTGGTTCTAGTATTATAGTGGTGTCTGTCGCCTGTTTTACTAAATAAATGCAGATTTTTCCTAACGTACATGATGTTTTCATAGATGTATTGGCAAGGTACTGTCATGATGTTAATTTCTTTAAACAGTTCTCTTAGAGAATCGCGCCTACATAGATTATATATGGCTCTGATGGCTCTTTTCTGCAGAATAAATATAGACTCGATGTCTGCAGCCCGTCCCCATAGTAAAATACCGTAAGACATAATACTATGAAAATAACTAAAATAGACAAGCCTCGCGGTATCTACATCACTAAATTGACGGATTTTCCTAACAGCATATGCTGCTGAACTCAGCCGTCCTGCAAGAGATGTTAAATGAGGACCCCATTGTAGCCTTGAGTCGAGCGTGATCCCTAAGAAAACAGTTTCATCGACGAATTCTAGTTTCTCTTGATTCAATACTATGTCACAATCACTAGTTTTGACATTTGGTAGGGCAAATCTTATGCACTTATTTTTTTTCCCATTTAATACTAAATTATTCGCGGTAAACCAATTATGGACTTGCAGTAGGGCGCTATTTACGTCTTCAAGAATTGTGGCACGTCTGTTTATTATAGTTATCAAAGAAGTATCGTCGGCAAACAACACCATTTGAGGTTGGTTTTTAAATAAATGGGTAGATCATTAATATAGACTAGAAAGAGGAAAGGACCCAATATAGAGCCTTGTGGTACACCCATCCTTACTTTTGAACCCATTGAATTGACACCATTTATTTGTACTTGCTGATGTCTATCGTTCAAATACGATTTCACTAAACTGAGTGCAAGTTTCCCCAAACCGTAATGCTCAAGTTTAAAGAGTAGGGTTTCGTGGCTTACGCAATCAAATGCTTTCGAGAGGTCACAGAAGATTCCTATGGCATCTTGTGCCTCTTCCCACGCAGTGAATATGTGTTTTAATAATGTGACACCGGCGTCAGTCGTACAACGTCCTTTGGTGAAACCATACTGTTTCTCATGTAAGATCTTATTGGTATTAAAGTGATTAAGCATTACCTTTTCAAACACCTTGCTGAAAACCGGCAATACGGATACGGGTCTATAATTATTCGTATCTTTACTGTCCCCGGATTTGAAAAGTGGTATTACCTTGCTGTATTTCATAAGGTCCGGGAAGACGCCTTGGTCCACACACAAATTAAATATTAAAGCCAAGTACGGTGCTATAGTCTCAAGTCGCAAGGGTGAGGAATTTAAGGTTTCGGTAGTTTTAAGTGGGATACTGGTAAAGAAATCTACAAATTCTTGAGCAACTTCATTTTTAGAGCTTAGAAGACCACGTGAGGTTTCTAATGTGATATCATTATTGTATTTTTTATTCCTATTAGTTTCACTATTGATAATTTTCCAAACCGTCTTTATTTTATTATCTGCGGATTTAATCTTGTTGCTAATGAATAAGGCTTTAGCAACCTTACAAGTGTTTTTAAAAATTTTTGAGTATGTTGCAACATATTTATTAAAAGTTTCTGAAATAATAAGGCTTGAGGCCGTACAGCTCAAACAATCGCTCCCTACTTTTCCTAATACCCTCAGTTGCCCAGTCACTGAACAAAAACTTTGGGTAAATAGATTTAGTTTTCATTTTTATTGTATTATTAAACTCCGTGTAAACTACCGAAAAGAATTCCTCATAAAATTGATTTACATTTTCAATAATATATCCCGGAATGCCTAAATTACTAATTAAGTTATTATTAAAATTATTCAAATTACTGGGTGTTATTTGTCTAGACTTTATCTGGATTTTTTGTAATGGTGTGTAGGACTCGAAAACAACGGTTTGACCACTGTGATCAGAAGGAAGGTAATTTACAATGGATTTATCTAAGTAGTCGCAACAACAAAAAACATTATCAATACATGTAGCAGTATTTTTAGTAATTCGGGTTGGTTCCGAGAACACGTTTAACAAATTAAATGATTTAAAAAGATGTAATAATCTACTGCTATTTGAATTTTTCTCTAAAATATTAACATTAAAGTCACCACAGATAACGAGTGATTTATTACTAGTAGCAAGTTTTGCTAAAGCATCCTCCATTACTGACTCAAATAAAGAGTAGTTCTGATAATTTGGGGGTCTGTAAACGCACACTATTACATGCTTATCTAGCTCAACACAAAACAGTTCAATATTATGCTCAACCGATAGATCAACAATATCATTACGAGACTTACATTTAATACAATTTTTAACTAAGATTATTGAACCCCCACGCATCTTAGTTTTCCGGTTAAAGCAACTGCCCACACTGTAATTTTCGTAATTAATAAGCATTTCAAAGTCTTTTAACCAATGTTCAGTGAAACAAACTATTACAAACTTTGTTTTTTCTAAAAACAATTCAATTTCTAATTGCTTTGATTTGAAGCGAAGCCTTGAATATTCTGGTGAAATAATTGCATGGTATTCTGCTTAGCCCCTTTTTTACATCTAGCTTTTTGGGAGCAAGAAGGTACCTGTGTGTTGTTGGTTATAGTAACATTGCTGTTACTGGTATCTTCTGTTGTCTTACTAACTAGTTTAAATGAGCATCCGGAGTGAGCCCCAAGACTCCTATGCCATTACAAGACAATGAGACCCTAGTACTAGTGGACCCTACTTACTTGAGAATCTTCTTTAGTTACACATGGATCCTCGTTCGTAAAATAATTGTAAAAATCAATATTAGTATTCTTACTAATAGTCGCAGTGTTAATAATAGAACTAAACATAGACATACTATTTATGTCTGAGTGAATATTAAAAACTAATAGCCGAGCTATTTTGTGTCTACAACTAATAGGTAGATACACATTACCCCGTGTCGACTTAAGATTACCAATAAAACTGTTAATATCAAGATATATAAGTTTGTCACTATAGTGACCTACTAAGAAATGAACATGCTCATTCAGCATGTGAATATAATTGTTTTTCTTGCTTGACAATTTTTCTAAGTATGGGAAAGCACACAATATTATTTTACGACAATTCAACTTTAACAATTCAGTTACACTGTCTGTGATGTCTTCTTTTTTAATTTTTGAACTATTTCCAATAAATATAGTGATGTCTGTATTAATATTATAAACATTTATAGTTACTGAGGCCATTATCTGTTTGTATGTTGACCCTGGCATGCAATGATTTTGATTAGAAAAACTCAGGTTATTACTAACTAATTTACCTACACCTCTCCCTACACTATCTGAGAACATTATTGAGTAAGAACAATCCTGACTATCATCTATCCCTGGCTGTACCACTTGTAAATAATCATGTGTTATATTAACTGTTTGTTGGTTGAGTACACAGTCCTGAGATAAATTCTCAGCCCGGGACGGGTCCTCCATTACCTCAGGCTGGACAGTATCTTGGTTGGTAACTGACTGACAACTACATTGACACATTACCAACTCATTTGCTGCAAGAATATGTTCCCTACTTATTTAGTAGTAAGTTTAAAAATATTGTAGGATGAATCCTCGAATTTGTAGTATAATAGTTCAATAGTTATATGAACATAAAGGTGGCTCCTCAATCCAAATGTTTGGATTGAGGAGCCACGTGGAACACGGAAAGTATATTATGAATATTCTTGAAAAAATTGTATTATTTAGTAGTAATTGTGTACAATGCCTACTAAAAATCTGATTCCAATACTGTTGGTATTCAAGAATATACAATACTTTTAATTTGGCTCCTCAATCTATACATGAGAGCGTGAATTTCCACAAAAGTAATTGGTCAATTTAAATTCCACTCCAAAAACATTTAGTAGTAAGTGTGATTGAATTTGTAGTATATGGACAAAGTAGTAAAACTGAGTGAATTTAGTAAATAAACGCATTTTCTTTGGCTCCTCAATCCTGACGTTACTGTATTGAGAAGATACTTGAGTTATCTGAGATCAAAACGGAATAAAAAAAAAAAGACACTAACATTTAGTATAAATGTCTACTAAATATATATGCACAGCTCAACATTGTATGTATTTGATATCTGAAAAAAAAAAAAAACTTTTCGATATTCCTTAAGACTTCGCTATTAAGGGTGACCATGTTATATTAATGAAACCAGGATAACTAGTTTTTGTTTTTTTTTATTTTACAAATCTACAATATCGGAATACAGGAATGTACAGAGATTCTTCATATCTTTAAGGTAGGTACTTACTAATCATTTTCGACATAAGTTACAGTATGAATCAAAATTGGTTCGTCGGTGATTTTACGAATTTTACCATGACAGTCATAGTCGTAACAAAACATCTCGTCCTTTATTGGGTAGTGACATTTATAGTGGCCCATGCCAACGTCACTAATTGGAGGGATAAATTCTATAACGCCTATTAATGTATATGATCTATTTGAAATCATTATAGATTGTGGTACCTCGTTTACTGGAAACTTTTTACAAACATTTACTTCAAATGATACTACGTTTGACAAATTATATTTGTACACTGTTTGCTGGTTACAAGATGTACAAATGTTTTTTTCTTCTGCAATACAAATAGCATCTTCTAAACTTTGGATTCCGAAAACAGAAATTATATTTAGGTTTAAAGACAAAAATGCGATCTGTCTAGATATTGGAGTAAATTGGCATGAATCATTGCTACACTTTTTACTGAAAATTGCACTAAAACAATACTTCAAAGCTATATGTTCAAAAATGAAGGACAAATTACAAGCAAATTCACAGTGGCTTTCTCTTGCAACAAATTTTATTTTTATTTTGGTGGACGTTACATTATTGTCGGCTTCACCCCTCCAATTTCAAATTCGTAAAAGCACCGACAAACCAATTTTGATGCATACTGTAACTTATGTCGAAAATGATTAGTAAGTACCTACCTTAAAGATATGAAGAATCTCTGTACATACCTGTATTCCGATATTGTAGATTTGTAAAATAAAAAAAAAACAAAAACTAGTTATCCTGGTTTCATTAATATAACATGGTCACCCTTAATAGCGAAGTCTTAAGGAATATCGAAAAGTTTTTTTTTTTTTTTCAGATATCAAATACATACAATGTTGAGCTGTGCATATATATTTAGTAGACATTTATACTAAATGTTAGTGTCTTTTTTTTTTTATTCCGTTTTGATCTCAGATAACTCAAGTATCTTCTCAATACAGTAACGTCAGGATTGAGGAGCCAAAGAAAATGCGTTTATTTACTAAATTCACTCAGTTTTACTACTTTGTCCATATACTACAAATTCAATCACACTTACTACTAAATGTTTTTGGAGTGGAATTTAAATTGACCAATTACTTTTGTGGAAATTCACGCTCTCATGTATAGATTGAGGAGCCAAATTAAAAGTATTTTATATTCTTGAATACCAACAGTATTGGAATCAGATTTTTAGTAGGCATTGTACACAATTACTACTAAATAATACAATTTTTTCAAGAATATTCATAATATACTTTCCGTTTTCCACGTGGCTCCTCAATCCAAACATTTGGATTGAGGAGCCACCTTTATGTTCATATAACTATTGAACTATTATACTACAAATTCGAGGATTCATCCTACAATATTTTTAAGCTTACTACTAAATAAGTACACTGCAGGCCAAAAGTTTAAGACCGCACTTAAACAGTATAATTATCTATCAATTGTAATAAAGTCCCATAAGATAAATAAAAGAAATGCACACCTGCATATTCTATTGTTAATGTAGAATATTTAAAGAAGTCATTCTTTTGTTTACTTTCAAGTTATTGGACAATAAACATCTATTGTTTTCAATCACCGACAAACGCTGCACTCTACCACCTGGCTCTACCAGGTGGTAGAGTCCTAATAATATGTTTATTGTGTGCTCATTACTTATTACTTTGCTTTTGTTTGGCATTGGTCAATATTAAGGATTATTTAGCTTCTGAAAACACGTAGTTTCAATTTATTCTTACCTGAGTTTACTTGGGTTGTTCACGGATCAGCCAGTGGTCCCAAGTGTTCCGGAAAGTGATAGTGACTGTGGGTACTTGCCGAACACTTTTTCCGCCCGGACCGCCTTTTTATTTGTTTTTCTCTGTGTTCGTACGGGTGCCTCTCGCATTGGTACGAGCACAGGGGGAGCCACCTCCGCGCTGCTCGGTGCCTTGAGCACTGTTGCGGTCGCGGTTGACCACCGAACAACACGATGCCGAAGCCAGGCGCCCGCGGCTCTTCGGGCCGCGGAGGCGCCGGCACCCACGAGCCACGCCCGGGATTGGACCGGACGACGTCGATGCCCAACATCGGCGTCCCAACGCCCGGTGCCCCGCTGACTGGACCCCCCCCTCCTCGGAGTGAGGAGAGGAAGGTGTCCAGAAGAAGCGTGGAAGGAGCTGGACCAAGCACGGCGGCAGCTGCGCCCGGCCCGTCGACGCCATCGGCGCCTGCGCGCGTTGCGCCGGTGCCCGCGCCGAGCCGACCGCACGCCGTAGCCGTGCGACCGCCCGCTTTTCGCCCTGTACCTATACAGGCCCCGGGTCCCGTCGTCGCGAATACTGGCCGCGCGCCTCATGCGCGCGCCGCCGCATCCACCGCGCGAGTGATCACGCGCGACTCTGCGCCACCGGCACGAGTGCCCGCGCCCACGCCGCGCCCCCACACGCCCTCTGCGCGCCCACTGGTGCCCGCAGGGCCCATGTCCGCGCCCCCTGCGCGCCCCGCCGCGCAACCGGCTGTGCGTGCCGCCACATCATCGCGATCTGCCGCGTCGACAGCGCCCTCTGCGGCTGCGTCCGCGGCGACCGTGCTGTGCCACGGCTCCACAGCACCCCGCACCGCCACCGCCGGCCCCACCCACAGCTTGCTGTCGGGGCCCTCGCAGGCGGAGCGGGACCGACGCCCGCCCAAACTGGCGCCTATTACCCGGCCTACGATTCCGGCGCCTCAGGTGCCAGACTCCCCGGCGCCCCCTCGCGCCTCGGCCTACGACTCGCCTGCGGGCCTGTCGGCATGCTCGTCGCGAGCCGGCTCGAGCATGTCGATGGTGTCGGCGGGCTCTGTCGACGCCGACGCCGACTACACGCCGGGTCCGAGCGCACCGCTTAGGCGCACCCCTACTGCGTCTCCGACGCCGTCGCTGGGATTCGGTTACGAATTCCAGCTGGAGCCCCGTCCGCAGCGACGGCGCCGAAGCACTGACGAAACCGAAGAGGAGGCGAAGCGGTACTGCCTCGACCCGCCGCGGCCGCAGCACGACCGCACGCCGCCGCGGAGCCACGACTCTGACGCCTCGCCAACCTTCGCGGAGGCTGCCCGACGCTCACCACCACCTGCGTCACCGACCCCGTCGACGTCGACGCAGCAGCCTCACAGGATGCAAGGGGTGAGTGCTCAGTCTGTTGAGAGTCCCTTTGATTGTTCGCAGACACAGACGGCGGCCCCCAGTGACGACGCTGGAGCGGCCACCACACAGCCTAAGCCGAAGCCGCAGAAGCGGCCAAGGTATCCTCCGCTGATAGTGGAGAGGCTGCCAGGATGGGCCGCCCACTTCAGGGCCATAAGGGAAAAGCTGGGCCGACCACCCAATGCCCGTCCTTACGGCATGGGGGTCCGTTTCTCGCCCGAAAGCGAGGACGAGTTTAGGTTGGTCCAGAGATACCTGACTGGCCTAGAGAAGGAAATCGGCATATCCTGGTTTGCCTACTCGCTGCCGGCGGAGCGCAGCTTGAAGGTGGCCATCAGGGGGCTGCCTGTCGACACCACCCCGGAGGAAATCGAGGAGGAGCTCCGAGCGATGGGACACGAGCCGGAGTACGTGCGCCACATTAAGGTGCGCCAGGGACGACCCGGCTGCGTGTTCCACGCAGTCCTAAAACGGACCCCGGAGGCCCGCCAAATCTTCGACACCACCGTGTTTTTATGCATGCGTGGTGTCAAGATTGAAGCTTGGCGGGGCAAACGTGGGCCCGCTCAATGCCACCGGTGCCAGAAATTCAGGCACTCGTCACACCACTGCCACCGGCCGCTCGCCTGTGTCCGCTGTGGAGAGGGGCACGCTGCGCGTGATTGCCCTCGCCCACGCGAGGAACCGGCGACGTGCGCCAACTGCGGGGGCGATCACCCCGCGTGTAATGTCAAGTGTCCCGCCTTCCAGGCGGAGATACGAAACAGGCGGGCGGGTACCGTCGCCGCCACGACCGCCTCACGCCGACCAGTCAAGGTCACCGAGGGGCCCAAAGAAGTGGCCTCCACTGAGGCCCAAGGCGAGTCGCTCATGGCGGCGGCCAATGGGCCCACAGCAAGGGGAGAAGCCCCCTGCTCCTCAAGGCGGAGGAAGCGGAAGAAGCGCGGGGGCAAGGGGAAGAAACCCATGCCCCCCCCCCCGCACCTCAAGAGGACACCGACCGGGCCGACCAAGTCTCGACCATGGCGCAGGCTGTGCTCACGACCAGGACCACCGAGGCGAAGACGTCAAGGCCGGCAGCTGGCGCCGGCACAGCGCAGCCGTCGGCTAAACCCCCAACATCGAAACCGAAGAGCGCCGACCCAGTTGTCGGCCAAGAAAAGAAGCGTGAGTTCACAGCTTGCGCCATACAGCTGCTGATGGACCTTATTAAGGCCATCAGGCAAGGCCAGGATGCGGAGCTGGTCATCCTCGACGGCCTGGCCTCACTGCTTACCTTGTACCATGGCTAGGCCGCTGAGGGTGATTCATTGGAACGCCCGCGGCCTTCGAGGCAAGGTCGCCCCCCTCCGCCGCCTCCTGCAAGAAGAGGACATCGACGTGGCGCTAATAAGCGAGACGCACCTAGGCCCTGAGGATAAGCTCAGAGTCCCTGGATACCTCGCTTATAGGAAGGACGAAAGGTCGGCTAACAACGCTCGCTACCGTGGTCTGGCGGTGCTAGTGAGACGTAGAGTCGTCCATCAACAACTCCCCGTGCCGTCACCCGGCACGTTCTATGCGCTGGGTGTGCAGTTGCACGTCGCTGGCGAGGATCTCGCCATCTACGCCTGTTACAAGGCCCCCTCGGCTCACCTGGACCTCTCGGAGCTGAGGGCCTTACTAGAGGCCCACGGCGGTGCGACGATCCTTGCTGGCGACCTTAATTGCAAGCACCCAGCGTGGAACTCGGCCGTGACCAACACGGGAGGGAGACGGCTCTACACGGACGCGGAAGCCTTCGGCTACACGGTGTCCGGCCCGGAGACGCCCACCCACTATCCGGACAACCCCACTCACATGCCGGACGTGCTGGACATCGTGGCCTACCGAGGGCTGCAGTGCCAGATCACACAGCGAGTGTTAGACGACGAGCTACAGTCGGACCATCATCCTGTGCTCGTCGTCCTGTCGGGGATGCCGACCCGACGGATGCCCGCAGCGCCACGTCGACAGACAGATTGGGAAGCCTTCAAGGACAGGATTGAGGCCACCACTCCGACTCGGCCCATGATTACCTCCGCAGACGTCAACCAGATGGCGGATGACGTCACTGCTTGCATACGTAGCGCCTTAGACACGGCGACAACGTTGGTACCGGAGGGGAGAGGGCTTCAGCCGCCTCTGCCAGCGTACCTACAGCGGATGATCGCCGACAAGAGGCGCCTTCGCAAGCAGTGGCAACTACTTAGATGCCCCTCCCTCAAGACCAAGGTGAACCGTCTTGCGGAGAAGATAAAGGCCGAGTTGTCGAGCCGGGAAGCCGAGAGCTGGGAGGAACGAATCGAGGAGGCGGCTGGCAGCTGGCCGTCCACTCACCGACTTTGCCGCCAACTGACGAACACCCCAGCTCCGGTGCGCCCTCTACTGGATAGCGGCGGGGCGCTCAAGTATATAGCGGAGGACCGGGCGGAGGTCTTCGCCGAACACCTGGAGCGTCAGTTCCGACCGAACCCGACCTGCGACATCGAACATGTCGCAACAGTCGAGAAACACCTTGGGGACTATTTCGCGACGCCGATAGCTCCCGAGGAAGACGCTATCTTCTTCTCGCCTGGGGCAGTCAGACGCGCCATCCTGGGCACGAAACCGAGGAAGGCTCCCGGTGCTGACGGTATAACCAACGCAGTGCTGCGCCAACTGCCGTACCGTATGGTAGCGGCGCTGGCGCGCCTGTACACGGCGATACTGCGCACCGGGACCTTTCCCGCCTCGTGGAAGGAAGGGCGCGTCATTATGCTGCCCAAGGCGGGAAAAAAATATCCTGAAGCCGGAGAGCTATCGGCCCATTACTTTGTTGGCAGCTATCTCCAAGGTGTTTGAAAAACTCCTGTTGCGGCATCTCCAGCCAGCCATCACACCACGGCCTGAACAATTTGGGTTTAGGTCGGAACACAGTACGACGCTTCAGTTGTCGAGGGTACTGCACCACATGGCCAACGCCATGAACAAGAAGGAGTACTCGGTTGCAGTATTCCTCGACATGGAGAAGGCCTTCGACCGTGTATGGCACGACGGCCTTATATACAAGTTGGCCACGTCCAACGCGCCTCGCCGCGTAGTAAAGGTGGTCCAGTCCTTCCTTACAGATAGGAGCTTCCGCGTGGTGGTCGAGGGAGCGCTCTCCAGCGCCCGTCCGGTGCTGGCCGGCGTCCCGCAGGGCAGCTGCGTGTCGCCAGCGTGTTACTCACGTTACACCGACGACATCCCCACGACGCCAGAGGCGATGCTCGCGCTGTACGCTGATGACGCCGCGTACATTACCACCTCGCTCAACGCGAAGTACGCGGCGGTCAAGATGCAGCGCGCGCTAGACCTGCTGCCTGACTGGCTGTCGAAGTGGCGGCTGTCGGTCAACGTGGGTAAGACGCAGGCGATGATCACCGGCCTAGCGCCCCTCCCACCACCCTTGACGTTGCATGGTGCCGACGTCGCGTGGTCGCCCCGGGTGAAATACCTGGGTGTCACCATCGACCGTCGGCTCACCATGGGTCATCACGTCCGCCAGGTCGCGGCACGGACAAGGGTTACCCGCAACCAGCTCCGTCCAGTGCTCTCGTCCCGTCTCCCGGTGCGCGTCAAGTTGGGCGTATATAAAACCTACGTACGCTCGACATTGACGTACGCCGCCCCCGCCTGGTTCGCCCTCACTAGCGAGGTGAACAAGACGCTCCTCCGCGCGCAGCAGAACCTAGCGCTGCGGACCATAGTTGGTGCTCCTCGCTACGTGAGGAACAACGTCATCCAGCGGGACCTCGGGATTGAGAGCCTGGATGACTTCATCCGGCGCCTCGCGTCCAACTTGTTCGCGCGTGCCGACGCATCTGCTTGGCCCCACGTCAAGCATATTGCGCCCTGGCACGCGCGCCCCCCTGACGCGAGGCCCATACCGCGCGACCTGGCAGCGGACGTTGACCCCCCCCCCCACCTGATTGACTTCCGGGTAAGCTGTACCAGGTTACACGCAGCTTACCTGCACAATACGACTGCACATAAAACACACACCCAGTTGCGCGATGTGCCTAAGTTAATATAGGAATGTCGCGTAACTAATTCACACATGCATCTCTCTACACCCGAGTAGACTCACGCGTGTTGCCGCGACGCGGGTACGCGACTCACGCAGACACTGGGTGGTGTTACACAACTCAATACCACCCACACACACACGACGGCTTCTTAGTCCGAATCGTAACCGGCTAGCTCTGGAAGCGGGGCGGACGGGAGCCACACATACATCCCTGTAGGAGCGTCGTAGTCGACACCTCTGTCGCTGGTCGTCACTTGCTGGGCCTCCCTCAGGCAACTGGGGGTCTCACTCGGCAGGGACTGACCGCCGAGGTGTCGTGAAGAAAGCAGCGCTGTATGACAGCGCTGTGGCGCGCCTACAGCTTTACTACATGCAACTACACACAAAGCGCGCGTTGCAAGACGCGTGCTTCCAGGCCTCAGCCTATCAGGCAACACAATGACGGGCCCGTTTTTACGGGCCAAGGTAAAGCTTCCGCGGGAAGGGGGCGACGCCCCGTGACCGCCAGCCGCGCCCCCTGACGGGGGCGCAGCGACATCCTCCACGATTGGGTTGTTCACAAACAATCTCAGTTAGTCTAAACTTGAGGTTTTTACAGTGAAGACGTCTTAAAATGGGAAAAGCACGCGAAATTAGCAGTGAAGTGCGTTCTGCCATCGTTGTTTTGCACAATGAAGGCAAATCCGAACGTGAGATTGCTTCACAACTGAAGTTATCGAAGACTTGTGTTCATAGCACAATAACTCGATACAGGGAGACAGGCAGTTTTCAAGATCGTCCACGCTCGGGAAGGCCGAGAGCTACCACGTCTAGTGAAGATAATTTCATTGTTGTTACCAGCAAGCGAAATAGACGCTTAACAGCACCAGAAATCCGCGTTGAAGTAAACAAAACCCGAGTTAAACCTTTATCATTGACTACAGTAAAACGGCGACTGAGAGATGCAAAGTTGTATGGTCACGTCGCCGTCCGAAAACCTCTGCTAAGGCCACAAAACAAGAAAAAGCGGATGCAGTGGGCTCTTGCCCATCGAGATTGGACTGAAGAAGATTTTAAAAAAGTTCTTTGGACCGATGAATCCAAGTTTGAACTATTCGGTTCAAAACGAAGAATTTACGTGAGACGCAATGCTCAAGAAAAGATGGTGCCGGACTGTGTAGTCCCAACAGTCAAGCATGGCGGTGGCTCAATTATGGTCTGGGGTTGCTTCTCTAGCCAAGGAACTGGCGATTTGGTCAAAATTGAAGGAATTATGAAAAAGGAACAGTACAAAAACACTTTAGAACAAAATGCCGTTCCTTCCGGGTTGCGATTAATTGGAGACGCATTCATATTCCAACAAGATATATAATAATATATAATTAATAATAATTTTTAATAATTTATTTATTTTGTACACACAATGAAAAAAGAAAAAACTTACATAACACACAGTGAATATAGATGTACAGGAAGACATATTAAATGCGAAATTCTGCCTCCTAAACTAGGCCAAAAGCCTGTGTTTTAGGAGCCAATATTCCTTCACATGATTGGCACACTAATGGGATTGTCAGTCATGCAAGTAGTAACATAATAACTAATAATATACTCACGGTCTTAGCAGTCCATAGAAAAAAAGCAACTACGGTGACCGGACGATAGGTTTAGTTCCGAAAATCATCAAGAGATGTCGCTTTGTTAAACTTTTCACATATTTTTCAATAGCAACACTAAAATTTTGCTCTGATTGTCCATTTCTTTCTACGCAGAATGTCTACAATTATTAACTTTGAATTATACTTGTTTTCTTCAAAAAGATAGCGCAACGCAAACTGTAAAAATGCAAAACTGAATAAAATAATCTGTTCATTTATAATTGTGCTTGCAAATAATATATTTTAGTAGGAGACGACTTTTAAAACAATTAGATTTTCAAGTTCCGTTTATATACTTCTGTATAGAACGGAATTTGTTTGTCATGGCGCCCGGCCGGCACACTAAGTTGTTGTTTATGTTGCTTTGATTGTGTTACTAATAATTTCGTGGCTTTTCGACAACTTTTGCTATTTCAAAGGACATCGATATCTCTGTTTATATTGTTTTGACCCGTGCGCACTACCTATTAGGACTTCGATTTGCTTCCAATCCGGACTTGACGCAATGGCATCTCCTTTCAGATGTTGTGTTCGTCATTGCACTTCAGCTCGTAGTAAGTATAAAGTATTCATACAGTCTTAACTGTGGACTTTATCACAGAAGTATGTAAGACATAGTTTTTCAAAAAATAAACTTATGTCTCCAATTCCAGGTGAAGATTGCCATGTAGTTTTGCATTCGTTTCCCAACCCCAATAAAGAAGATGGCAGATTTAAAACCTGGCTTTACGCAATTGGAGGAGATCTTCTGGTGTTGGACAGCCAATTTATATTTAAAAATAGAAAAGTATGTCACAAACATTTTGAATCCAAATATCATACAAGAAGTTCAAGATTAAGTGCTAATGCAGTGCCTACCTTGCACTTAAAAGGTATTTGAAACATTTATTTTTCTTATATTCATTGGAGAACTGTTATTCATAGTTTTAGTTGTAAAAAAGTGTGCCTCGAAATAGTAAAAAATTTACATTTTTGTTATTTAATTATACAAAAATCAAATTAAAGGAAACATAATATTGAACTTTAAAATTACAATGAATAAATACATATAAATATTTAATAATAAAATTTATCTTATTTTCCAACTAATTTTAATTGTTGGTGAATTGACCTATCTCCATTCATTGACATAGGTACTAATGACACAAATTGTATGTAATCAGCATAATTCAGGGTATTTAAAATATGTATGTATTTCATTTACAGGCATTATTATTATAGGAATAATTTAATTACGAAGGACATGAAAGTCATAATAGAAAATGAAGTAAAAGTTGCGAAATGGGAACATTTAATAAAACTTTATGAAGAGAATCCTTCCTATAAAGGACTAAAAATGATGAAAAATCTAACGGAAGCCCACATTGACCCAAAAAAAATTCCTAAAATGAAGGTTAAGATGGCAACTCAAATATTCAGCAGAACTGTTGCAACCAGTATGGGATACCTAGCCGGTGAGTAGTATAATAATCACTCATCCATCAGATACACATTCCTGATCCTATAGTATTTACCTATAGTCCATAATTTCTTTAAAGATAATATATTTAATGGGGATATATTTCAAATCCATCCCACTCAAATAAATAATAATTCATTGAAACTTTGAAACTAAGCTAACAATAAGCTAACTTTCTAAGCTATGTTATAGCACTGATTATCTGACCCATAGTATTAATTAATTGTTATTTGCTGCTTTTGGTCATCTTCAAAGTGTATCTAAAAGTCATATTTCTACAATTAATTTTATTTCTAATTTTTCAGAAAAAAAAAATACTTCCTGGGGAGTGCAGAGATACCTCCGACGTCTTGCTGTTTTTCGACGAACTTTTCGATTCGATGAATGGCAGTTATGACAACTCGAAAAAAAGGAGCGGTAAATTACTTTTAAGAGCAGTCACGCCAAGTTCTGAACATAGCAAAGTATGGGCAAGAGCAAAAAAGATATTAAAATGTATTAAATTCGTCAGTAAAGAGGGAAGGGAAGGTAGTGTGCCATCAGTAACTAACTGGTTACGTACGCTGGAAGGTATTGAATTGTTGAAAGATAAATTATTTAAAGAGTATAACATTAAATCATTCTGGATGCGACACTTAAATCAAGATCCACTGGAGAATTTTTTTGGATCTATACGTTCTCATGGTTATAGAAATATATCTCCAACACATATAAGTCATCATTCTGTAGGGTCAAATTGTGAAGAAGATGATTGCAAAATTTTTCAATCTATGGATTGCTTACTGACAAAAGAAGACATTAATCTTATAACAGAAATCAGTGATATTGATTTTGATGACATAAATTGTGAAATTATAGATTTTAGTCACAAAAGCAGAAATCCTAAAATTATTAGCCAGCTTAGCTACGTAACCGGTTATGTAATAAAAAGGCAAAACAAAAAGTATTCAGAAATTGCAACAAATGTAAGGGAATTATATTTAATAATGATAAAACAGAACTGAATGAATACATAAGTAAAAGAGAGTAGTCTTCATTCAAATCACTCACCTACCCTTCCGAAAATACTCTAAAGCTGTTTTCTGCCATACAAGATGTTCTTACATCGATTTAAAAAAAAAAGAGTGATTTACCTCGCAATAAAAGTTACATGAAAACAATTTTGTACACGGTAGTTGATTTTAACTTTTTGACTTGCCCAGACCACAGAAAAGAATTGATCGATTTTTTATTTGAATTTTGTTCTAAATTTTTCATACATAACTGGTGTCGTGATGTGAATTTATTATTAAATGGCACCAGAACAGAAAATTCAGATAACGATGTTGTCAAAGAATTATGTATTGAATATTATAAAAAGAGACACAAATAAATATACTTTGTCTACTCTACAATGAGTTTTATTGTTACCCCCTTATAACCTGTATTCATGTACGTTTTCTCTGCACTGATAATTTACTATTACTCTCACATCAGTTTGAGGAAACGTAGATGAATCCAGGATCTAATTATAATTTTTTGCAAAGGAACAAACTATAGGAGAGGTATACTATACTCGCTACCTATACGTATATACATAGCCGGTTGTAGTTCCTAAAATTATCAATAGATGGCGCTTTACTGCCAAGGCGACTGACCACTCTATTCTCATATATTATAATGTACTCTGTGAATATACTTATAGCGCACTTAAGAAACAGTACTTTTAATCAGTTAGGATACAATTTTAATAAGATTTTCAGTTTCGTCATACGTTAACTTCTGCAACCATTTGGTAAGTTTATTTTTTACTTCGTGTTTAGTCATAGGGTAGATTGAAATGTTTTTATTTATTTTGTTATATAGTCGGGAGCTGGTTGCCGTAAACTGTCGGCTGGCAAACTTAGTGCGGCATTTTACTGTATCGCAAATGGGAAAGCCTTTGCGTCTTTTTAGCTTAACAGAATCCAGGTGGAGCATAGAGTGTTTCCGTAAGACAGCGCGGAGCACAAAAAGCTGTCTTACAGTCAAAACTTCGGCTTGTGAGTAGAGTTGTGTGGTCGGAAAATCTCTACGTTTAGAGTGCATGACCTTCAAGATCGCTCTTTGAGCTCTTTCAACTTTGAGTAAGGAGGTTTTGTAGGTTCCGCCCCAAACAGGGATACAGTATAAAATAATTGACTGGCAAAGACTATGATAAACCAGCAATGCTGTATCAGGATCAGCAGAGTGCCTTAGTTCTTTAAAAATGTAAATTAATTTCCTGATCCGTGTACATAAGGCTTCGACATGGGATTTCCAGTCCAGATGGCAGTCAATGTAGATACCTAAATATTTTATATTTGGAACTAAAGACAAGAGTGGACAGCTGCAGTTAAGTGCATCACTTGTACAAATATGGGCTTTAATTTGACCTGATTCCTGTGGTGGAGTTAAGGCGTGAGGAAGAGAGAATCTGATGACTTTTGTCTTTGCTACGTTGAGGGTTAGCAGGTTTTCGGAGAGCCACTCCATCACAAAACGAAGCGACTGCTCTGCTCTTTTTCTTGCTCCATCCCAGTCAGTGTCATATATTACCAACGCTGTGTCATCAGCGTACGTAAATATATCGCAGTTTGGTATTTGTAATTGACACAGGTCGTTTATATAGAGCAAGATAATGATCCAAAGCATAGCTCCAAATTATGCAGAGGATATTTAGAAGAGAAAGAGGCGCAAGGGGTGTTAAAAAACATGGTTTGGCCTCCTCAGAGCCCGGATCTCAATCCAATTGAACTTTTGTGGGAAGAGCTTGACAGGAACGTCCGTAATCGTGCCCCATCCTCGCAAGAAGAAATGTGGAATGCTTTATGCGAAAGTTGGAGCAATATATCACAAGACACCATCAACAAATTGATTGCTCGTATGCCGAGACTTGTGAAAAAAGTCATACAATGTAAAGGATGATTTTTTGATGAAACATCAGTTTAGTTAACTATAGCCTTTTTTCGCGTGGACTGTTTATATATTTCCTTATTTTTTTAAATTACAATTTGTCAATAAACACTAATTAGTGACTAGTTGATTAGATAGTTAAACTGGTTAATTAAACATTTAATATTTTATTGGTGTTTTACTTTATTTTCCAACTTCAATTAAGAGCGTTGTTCCAAATCTACGCGCTCGGGTTTTAGGTTTTTATCGCTCGACGCCGCTTAGTGTGCGTTTTTCCTCATGTACGGCACACAGTTGCGACGCTGCGACGACTAAACGGTCTTGATCTGTAGCTATGGCGTACCGCGTACCTATATTTTATTGAAGTAAAAAGCTAAAAGTTTTCGGAGAAAATAAAAAGACTGTCCACAATAGATTATTAGTGTATTTTAATTAAATTTATACAAATATGGATGAAGAAAATAACATTATGTAGCTACTTATAATACAAATAAACTCATTTTATTTGTTTATTTTTATAAGTACCTACTTAATTGAAGTTTTTAAAACTATTTGTCTAATGGGCATCGCTCGACTTTTCCTTGGATCTATAATTGCTAGGAGAACACAATCAAAATAAAATGTTGTTAATCGTGGAGCCATCTTCTGTCCCCAGAAATTATCATCTCTGAAAACTTTGAAGACTTTTATGTTAAATTGACAGCCACACAGCAAACAAACACACTGAAATATCTGTACTGAAATCACTGAAATAATAATAACAATTTTCTACTAACGATGTTTAATTATTGAGGTTATTGGTACTAGGTGTTTTTCTGGGTAAATCAAAAGTCACGTTTGGGTTTCGTCCTTCAATTAAACGAAGGTCCATGTTTTCAGTCCTACAAATAAAATTGCTGATATTAAAGAAAATAAAACAAAACAAAAGTTCATCTACTAGAATAAAAACAACTAGTTTCAACTTACGATATTTGATGATAAGTGATATCAGATTCTTCTCTTATATCCGTGGATGAGTCAAAAGTTGGGAGCGAGTCGGAAGCTACATTTTTGGATGAGCCAGAAGTTAAATTTACTGGTTATACAGTAGGAAGGAAGACAGAAGTTACAGTTGAGGATGCATCGGGGATTATATTATTTACCAAAGATGCTCTTAATTTTGATCTGAAAGAAAAACATAGAAAATTATTAAGTTAGTTATTAATAAGTAATTTAATTTAACTATTAGTAAGTAATTTAATCAGTAATAGTCATACATTTTAAATAATTTTGTATAGTTTAAAAAACTAAAATCACACTTTAATTCTTACATGTAAGTACGCAACAGTTCAACTTAATAGAAAACCGGGAAGTGGGTCAAATTTTACTTCTAAGATTTGCTTTCATAGTTAGAAGTGAAGGTTATACATATAAGTGTGTTCAAAAGAAACGGTTACGGTTGATGGGTCACCGCTAGTGGATTTGCCATTTACCTGACTACGAGTGTTGTGTTGGTAGAAAAACAATAATTTACACAAATGTATTGACCCCCTGTTAAAAAATTAAATAAGTACTTACGCAGCTTCTCTTGCCTTCTGCAAATTATTAATCATTTTACTTTTTCGTGCCTTAACAGATTTCTTTGATCCAAAGTAATATGTTTTGTTTATTCTACCCATGTTCTGTAAGTAAAATAATAACAAGTTTGTAGAGAAAATAGTTTTAAGTACATAGTTCCACTTTACCTAATTATTAAAATATTACTTAAATGAAGAACCTCATTCAGATTCACAAATAAAATAAATAATACTTACGGATCAAAAATATTTGGTCGCACTATAATTTACGTATATATCACGCGTGGCGCTTGCGCAGCGGCGGGAGGTAAACCGACATAGGTCCTACGTCGACGAGCGCCAGAGCGCGACTGATTTAGGCCGTAAGATTCAACCGATTTTATACTTACTTTGAAAAATTATTTTCATAAATGATTGAAGACATATATTTTTTCTTTTTTACACATTTATGGTGCAATGTTTCTTCTTACATATAAAATTATTTGTGTTGCCAAATGACTTTTAGATTATGAGATATGACGTGTTTTTTTGTGGTCGATTTCTCGATTTTTTATTTTTTTTGACGTGATAAAACTACAAGTTCATGAATTAAAAATCGATTTTTTCTCAATGCATTTTAAATTTCAGGGTATGCCTCTTCGTATGAATACCTTTTTACCTTCTTACTTAGTAATAATATTTGGTGTAAGATTACTTCAAAGTTGTGCCCTCGCGCGTCATCTGGAAATCGCACCTTCGAAATCCGCTATTTTCATAGTCAATAATCCAATTTGAACGAGTTTTTGTTAATAGAATTCAAACAAAAATCTATGATAATTACGATGTTTGAAGTCAAAAGAAGCTAAAACAATAAATTATGTGACTAAAATCACTTCAAAATCTCCCAAGATCGCGATTTACGTTTGTAAAATGCTAACACGCTCTTAAGGTGGTCTTAAACTTTTGGCCTGCAGTGTATATTAATTTCATTAAGATACGAAAAGTGGCTCCTCAATCCTTACGGACAATTTTTTTTATTTCGTGTTTAAGTGCATCGCATTTTTGTCACATATTTGTGTCGTTGGCATAAATGGCACACGCTTGCTTGTCACGTATATGTGACGACAACGGCGTTCAAAAAAAAGGTTATTGGAAGCGCCAGGGTAGCCCGCGAAATTCTGTTCTAACGTTTTTTACAATTTGCCGGTAAGTGTCCGCCGGTATATTGAACAAAATATAATTCGCGGCCGTAATACGTGTGTACTTACAGAATTATAATCATTAAAATAATCAAAACAACCCTCTATGTTCATTTTACCCCGTTGAATGACTATTTCATGAAAAAGTCATTCAATAGAGTAAAATGTACTTAGAGGGTTGTGTTCAAGATTTTAATGATTATGACTCATTAAAACTTTATTAGTTACGGTCGCGAATCATATTTTGTTCAACATACAATCCCACATTGACCGGCAAATTACAAAAAACGCAAGAAAATTTGAATTTCGCTAGCTACCACCTTAACCAGTTTTTAATAGTTATTTTTCCATTTCGAGCGTGGCCATAATCGGAACCATAGATTCCATTCTCCAGTTGGAACTAACGCCGCCATTTTGTTTTTAACCGACTACCAAAAGGAGGAGGTTATCAATTCGGATGTTTTTTTTAATGTATTTTCGGGCATAACTCCGTCATATATAGACTCCGTCATGTAGATCTGAGGATGAGTTTCGGAGAAAGACAACGGAACTCTTCAAAACGGGACAGCAAATCTGTCGTGATTGCTGCAATCGCTTGGATGTTTACTGTTTACACAATATCATAACATAACAACGCGCCTGTCTGCTCTGAGGGGGTATGCAGATGTGTACAGTACACCCAAATTTCGACAGTTAGGTATGTAAGTTCCATTCTATTGGGGATAAGCCTATTACCATGACTTGTATTGTTAACAATGTAAAATAAATACATATCAAATATTTATAGCATATTACAACTAATTTGCAAAAATTAAAACCGATTTCAAAATACAAAAAAGTGAAAATAACTTTAGCTTCAGAAGTCGGTGGCAAAAAAACTGAATCAATCAAACAAGTCACCGACTTCTGAAACTAAGGTTATTTTTCGTTTTGTGTTTTGAAGTTTTTCAATACAACTCCCATAGACAATCCAACGTTCTCCTGCCAATATCCAAAGAAGTATGCTGCGCTATCCTATCAATACGGGGTGACAGGGAAACCCGTTTTAATTCTTTGGAAGGGGTTTACTAGAGGCCGTTAGCAACAAACTAAGTCAACTAGGGGTCATAACTATATGTTTTATTACTAGGGGTCATAACTGTATGTTTTATTTCCAAAAATTAAAGTCGATTTTCGGGAAAAATACAAAAATAAGACGAGTGATACAAGGTTCTAGTGTCACTTGAATGACATTGGTTCATGGGGTCGTATTTTTATGTTTTCTGACTATACTGCCAGTCTCATGGCCCTTTGAGCCCTCTGAGCGCAAAAAAGTTTCGAGCTCGCTTCGCTCGCTCTTGGATTTTAAAGTGCCTTCATATTTCTAAAACTTTCACACGTAAGGCGAATCTCTCATGACACCGCTCGTCCGCGCCATCGGGCAGAGATGTGGATCTTACATCGCATTGGCTTGTATGAAATCCGTTGATGCAAAATATATCAAAATATTTTATTTCACGTAGGCCTACATGGGGACTTATAAAACGTCGAGCAAAGGTGCACGGTCCGGGTTGGTCGTTTCCTATGGAGAAGAACCGGCGAGAAACTCCATGGTTACTCTTTTAAAATCATTTGTTTTTACAATATTTGTATGTTACAGAGTTAGAATATATGGGAGGACATCGTAGGCCCGACAATAGGACGTTGCTTACTACAGGAACGTAGAACAAGATAAAAAAATTACAAAAGTTAATAGGAGTCTTTATGGCCTACAATGTGCACACATTCACAAACAAGCGGTGACACACATTCACCGCCCGACGACGCGGACGAGCGTCGTTCAACGCCTCGCAAACAAATAGAGATGTACTTACCACATTTCTTATTGAGTTATGCATACCCTATATTATATTGTAGTCTTTGGTTATGCATTTGTGTCTTTGATACTTATACCGGGTAAAACGGGGTGAATAGAGATGCAGGGGTGAATCGACACAAAACTTTGAAAGGGATTTTAACGTGGAATTAATATGGTATGTTACCAACAAGGACTCTATTTTATTTTCTTAGTTATACTTAATCATTTAAAGAGCTTATTGACAACATACCATATTAATTCTACGTTAAAAACCCTTTCAAAGTTTTGTCTCGATTCACCCCTGTGTTTCTATTCACCCCGTTTTACTAATTTAAACTAGTTTTCTTTACTATGATATACAGTCGTGGTCAACTAATTAAACTCTGGTTAAACCGAATTGTGAATTTATTTTTTATTTTCCAACGAGTCTAAACCATATTCCATATCTCTTACATGTAAGTATAATTATTCATTTATGTGCCCGATTATACAAACAATAACAACTTATTAAACATTAAACCTCTTTACAGTATAGCTGATAGATTATCGTAGTGCTATTTGTTCAAATAATGCTGGCTGGCCATTTAATTAGGGACACTGAGATATTGCGTTCTATTTTCAAAATTTGAATCTCAATACTTTTTTACTTCTTCTCTTATTGTTTCGTGGTAGTTTTGGCGGCAATCCCGATATTTATTTTAAGTTTTGAAAAATATTTTAAAGAAAAATGGGTAAAAATAAAAGTTGCGATCCAACACTACGAAAAATTATCATGAAGTTTGTTGTCGAGCATGGTTGGCCATACCGAAGGATAGCAGAACATTTAAATTGTTCAAAAACTATGGTATACAATGCAGTGCAACATGTCAGACGCAATAACACAGATTTAAATGTGCCCAGAACAAAAAGATCGAGAAAAACAACTCCGCAAGAAGATAGAATGATAGCCAGGTTAGCTAAGAAAGATCCATTTCTAGGCTCTATTTTAATTAAACACGAAGTGTTTGGGACAGACGAAAGAGCTGGTGTCTCAGCGAGGACCGTTCGACGACGTCTGGTAGAAGCAGGGTTGTTCGGAAGAGTGGCTCGCAAAGTACCGTTGTTGAAGAAAGAACATAGAAATGCTCGTTTGGCGTTTGCACGTAAATATGGACATTGGACCTACGCCCAATGGCAACATGTATTATTCTCTGACGAGACCAAGGTTAATTTGATTTCTTCAGATGGAAGGCAATACGTACGGCGTCCAGTAAAAGCGGAAATGAATCCAAGATTCACAAAAAAGCAGGTGAAACATGGCGGTGGAAACATTAAAATGTGGGGTTCATTTTCTGGACGTGGAGTGGGACCTGTGAGGAAAGTTCAGGGTAACTTAGACCAACATCAATACAAGGCAATATTGGAGGAAACGATGCTTCCCTATGCTGAGGAGCATCTCCCTATTATATGGACGTTTCAGCATGATAACGACCCGAAACATACCGCCCGTTCAGTCAAGTCGTTTCTTACCAGTCAGTCAGTATCGGTGCTAGATTGGCCAGCAAATAGCCCGGACCTTAACCCAATCGAGCACCTTTGGCACGAAATCAAGAAAAAAGTAGCCACTTATCGTACCACAACTTTAGATGAACTTAATGAAGCTTTTTGTGAGGCATGGGCAAACATTCCTGTCGAAACATGCCAGAAACTGATAATGTCTATGCCACATCGGTGTCAAGCGGTAATTACTAACAAAGGTTTTGCTACTGGGTACTGATTTTACACGAAATAAAATGGAGCTGTTAAAGATATTATAATACTGCAGATTATTAGTTTTGTTTAACTCTATTTTTCATTATAGTTTACTGTCCTTAATTAAATGTCCAGCTACAGAATTATACCTTAAAATTGAATACATGTTCAACCTTTGATATTAAATACTTTTTTCTATTTATTTATTCTTTTATTTACAGCCATTTAAAGCATAATAATCGGACCAAATTATGCAAATAATAGTTACTGAGAAATCAATAGGGTTTTATATTTGTATGTACTTAACCGGTTATTGTTCTTCACTATCTTGCATGTCCCTAATTAGTTGACCACGACTGTATGTCTGCGCCCGCGTCTCTCTCTGTGTTTGTCAGTGTTGCCATTGACACTCATGGCATAGACAAACATTGTGGTGACGTGGGGTGTAGCTACATTACTATACAGCCAACGAGTAGTCGATTCAAACGATACCAAATACGTACTAAAAATAAACTGGGTAACACTAAAAAAAAAAAAGAAAACCCGCATCTTTGTCGATGTCTCATTCACGAAAAAATACTGTGAGCAAGAGTGATTTGTGGCGTATAAATTGTGTTGTTTATCGTGAAACTTTGGTAAGTAAATATTTTCTATACTATAAGTGTATAAAGCAACTTTGTAGATAATCATTTGCTTGAAATAATATCACAAAATTATTATTTCAGCCAACAAAATATTTCTAACCCCAACCGCCATTGAATGAACATTGAAAATATGAATTTGCCTCTTTTACAACGATATATGGTCGTGGAAACATTATTAGCAACGTAAAATATAGTGATAATTCATTATTTCATGTATTCAAGGCGTATCTATTCATATTTTTATTTAAATTTCAAGCATTTGCAAGTGATGGCCAATGTCAACTCGACGTAATTGTTTTTGAATTACAATTTAGATTTGGTGTGAATATCACATAGTAAGTGGATGAATTATAAGTGCTAAGTATCTAATGCAAGTTTGTATATAATTGTTTGTTGGAAACAATACCATAAAACTACTCTGAGCCAACACAGTGTTCGCCCGCGTCGTGATTATTTGTTATGAATTCTAATCATTCTCAATGAATTAGTATCTGTGTAAGGGTATATAACAACGTAAAAACTAGTGATAATTCATAATTTCATGTATTCGTGGCGTTTTTATTCTATTATTATTCATATTTCGATGTTTTCTCATGTAATAATTACGTGACACGTAATCGTCAAATTCAAACATGGCCGCAACGACCACTAGGCCGTAGGTCATATCGACAAAACTTATCGATAGAGTATCGACAACTTTATTTTATTTTTTTATGAAGTATAAATATTTTTGGGAGACCTTTGCCCTGCGGTTGGACAATACAGGTTGAGAAAAAAAAAACAATTATTATATTATTATTTTAGAAAATGTCTTGGAACATCGGAGGTAATGAAAATATTCCAAAAAACTTCGAGGAGTTGCTGATGGAGAGTGACTCGGAGGACGAAGGCGAAGCGAAGTACCTCGAAGACGTGGAAATGTCCGAGGATGAGTTGGACGAGTCGGCATACCATGAGGCGGAATTCCTCGACGACGTTGAGGAACCGGCTTGTGAGGTAAATCCTTTTCATCATCTTATCTGAGATCTGTCGCATATATTTGACATTGTATAGTTTTGATACAAAATAAGTATTTTTCAGTTATTACAATTCGATTTTGTTATCTTCCAGCAATTTATCATCCATAATCACAGATGCAGATCATCATCCATGACGATGATGATGAAGACCAGTCTCTGTAATTTACCTATGTATGTAGCATGTCTTTGTCGGCATATCTTTTGCGGTGGAGGGTGATCGTTTTCTTCTGTATATTGGTGCTATTTCGTGTGAGGTGTTAGACTTTATATAATTACACAGTTTAGGTTTGTATGTAGCAAGTCTGGCAGAAATTTCTTTGAAATAAGCAGTGCCTTACAATGTACTCAAGTTTTATTTTATATCTGTGTCCTTATAATTATATATTGTGTGTACATAAATTATTAAATAAATTCATAAATACATATATGAAAATGAATTATGTGTTTTGAATTTTCAGTATGTCGGCTCGGTACCGACTATCCTCGGACTGTACACGGCCGCGAGAGAGGAGATCCCGCTTCGCCCCTCAAGTCCTCCGAGCACGCCGTCACCTCCTGCGGCCAGTCTTCTGCCGTCACCTCCTGCCACTGCTGCTCCTCTGGCAACACCAAGCCCGCCGCGTGCAATGCAATCGTAAGTAATAAAAAACATTTTGATCGAAATGTTTTTGAATCATAATAATCATTTATAATAACGAAAACCTTTCATTTGATAGGCTGAGCCCGGCACGCGCTCTGCGGTCGCCTACGCCTACCCATGCGGATGATGAGGCTGATGCTCGTGATGAGTAAGTTATATTTTTACTTTTTCTGGTTTTACTTATTTGATGTAAATTCAATTGTATTTTCAATTTTTTTTTAGGATTGAGTATGTCGTCATCGCCCCAGAGGACGATGGCGACACGTTTCATCTTGCCGACGAGCATGAAGTCTACCCTTCGCAAGTGGTAGAGCGTCTGGAGAGTCGGGTGCGTGGCCGAGGACGACAAGGACAAGCGCGCGGACCACGCCGAGGCGGCCGGGCTAGGGGAGCAGCAGGACGGGACCAAGGTGAGTCCCAATGGAGAAAGGGTGACAGATTAGTGGAAGTTAATGTGAATGATGAGGACGTGCCAGAAGAGCTGCGAGCGATGGTGATGAAAGTGGTGAATGCAAGGGAGGCAGCGAGAGTGCGGGCAGTTGCGAGAGTGAGGAGGCAAAGGCCAGGAAATGAAGCGCATGAACAGAATGATGAGTTTTTAGATGCTGATGTTGGGCAGGACGAGGCTCTGTTTGCTGGGACAGGGATTCCAACTAGCTTTGAATGGTCATCCATGCGTGACTATTCAGGTGAGAGGGAGCAATTTCTGCCTGAACAAACGGGGCCTGTTATCGCATCTGAAAATGCGTATGAGGCGTTTAGGCGGTATTGGGATGACGGCATCTTGTCACATATAGTGACCGAGACTAACCGTTATGCTCAGGGGCTAGCTAGTTCATCCGCTAGCTTTGCCCGGGACTGGTATGACACAAATATTCACGAAATATTGGTCCTATTTTCCTTCTGGATGATGCTCGGAATCATCAAGATGCCCTCCACGAAGTCCTGTTTTACCACGAACCCACTCCTTCAGACGAACATCTTTAGAAAGATGTTCTCCCGTGCCCGCTACGAAAATCTCTGCCGCGCTCTCTATTTCAATGACAACAGCAATAGACCGACAGACGACTCTGACGGACTGTTATGTTTTGGCCCCATTTTAGATCATTTAAATTCACGCTTCAAGGAAGCCTATGTCCCATCCCAGAATATTTGTATTGACGAATCCCTCACTTTGTGGAAAGGTAACCTAAAATTCCGCCAGTACATCAAGACCAAGGCAGCCAAGTGCGGAGTTAAAACCTTCGAACTGTGTGAGTCTTCCACCGGCTACCTTTGGTCTTTCTTTGTGTACCTCGGTACTGGAACTGCCTACGATCCCACTTACCCGTCGACGCTGCTGAAAAGCACGGCAACTGTCCTTAGCCTCATCCGTCCTCTCCTCAACAAAGGGTATACTCTTTTCATGGACAATTGGTTCAATAGCCCCTTACTGGCCCGATTTCTGAAGGCACATAAAACCGATTGTGTAGGTACATTGCGCGCCAACCGTAGCAACGTGCCTCCACTCATATCGCTGTGCAAGCTGAAAGAAGGTCAGATCGTAGCTCGTCATGCCGGCGATATCGCTGTCATGGCCTATCAGGATAAGAAACGCAAAATTTGCACCATCTCATCCTACCATGGCGTTCAACAAGACCGGATGGAGCCAAGACCATATCGTGAAGCTCAATTTAAACCCCAAGTAATTTTAGATTATAATAAGGGTATGGGAGGCGTTGATCGTAAAGATCAAATGCTGGAACCATACCTGCTGGAAAGAAAAAGATGCTCTAAATGGAATATGAAGGTTTTCAAACGCCTTCTCAATTGCTCAATTTTAAATTCACGCATTCATTTAGCGGCTTCGACTGGTACTCCTAAAGATCACATAGTTTTTCGATTGGAGTTAGTCGACCAGATACTCCAAAAACACCACGAATATATGCCCAAACGACCCAATGCCCATTGTGTTGGTGCACCCGCAGCGGCCTCAAGCTCATTTGGCCAGCCCAAAAAGATAGTGGAGCGGCATTTCGCAACCCGCCTTCCAATCTCTGAGGGAAAGACCACTGTTGGTCGTCGTCGTTGCCGCTTGTGCGGAGTTAACGACCCGCGGAACAAACGCACTTCGTATTGGTGCAATATTTGTGGTGTTCCACTTTGTTTAGAACCCTGTTTCGCGCGTTACCATAGCCAACTTCCCTAGTCTTCTCCATATGAGATTTATTTCTTTCCAGTTTTTTTTTACATTAAATGACCTGACAAGACTTACTTGACAGACTTCCAAAATAGTATATCTTTTGTTCTTTCCACAAAGTCGACTGACACAGACAGACAGTAGAGTCACTCCTTTTCTGGGTCATACCACTCTCTATTGTCTAAACGCTATGTATGTATGTGTGGGTGCATGCGTGTCCATTGGGACTCACATAGAGGGGAATATGCAAAAGAACATAAATTGTATGTGCTTTATTGAAGCAAAAATTACAATAACAATTTGATAATAAAATCTTAGTGAAACTTGTACTTTTCATATAAAAGTGTTTTTTTTTTACACATAAATAGTAACGAGGATAGTACGAATAAACATACATGTATGTGTTTTTATGCGCCAATAATAATGCATATTTATTAACTAAAGAGATTTTCATTTCTTGCATATTCCCTATTGCACATTATTATGCCAATCACTTTTATTTTGTTACTATATTATGGTAATTATAAGAATTATGTTTACTCTGTATTTTTTCTCCTTTGTAAAAAGTAGTAAATACTTTTTTATGTGAATAACTTAGGTATATGTACAATATGAAAAATAAAACTGTTTGTGTTTTGTTTCTATAAGAATTGTTTACTCAAATTTTTCCCCTATGTAAAAGTACTAAATAACTTTTTTTTTTTAAGTGAATAACTTAGGTATATGCACAATATGAAAAATAAAACACGTAGATCTAAATTGTATTTTTATTATTTTCCTTACTGAATTCATTTTCGATAGGTGAACATTTTATCGATAATGTAGTGGTGTGTTCCCCACCCTACGCCATGTTAGAATTCAGTACAAATTTTACGACCACTTGAAATGTAGATATTTCTTATTTTTTCCATGATAGGAAGGCATTTATGTGTACGGAAATTGATAAAGTATCTTGTTCTTGTTTGATTCCAAGTAAAATTCTAATTGGAAAACCTAAATTATCGAGTGGAAATAAGTTATATCCCTCTTATAAAACAATTCGGTTGTCAACAATTTCCGTAGTATATTTTTTCGATTCATGGTTAGAAATCAGTTGAAGAAGGTTTAGGTAGTATCCTAAAAACATTTTATAGTGATACCTTTTCATAATAACACGGATGATCGTTTACAAAGTCGTGCATTGAACTGCGCAATTGAAAAATGACAGTTCCGTGTATATGAATTTTGAGTTGGAATCTTATAAGAATCATGTATGTAGGACTCCTAAATATTTTCTCATTACATAACTTGTATATGTATTCGTTATATTAGTTCTAAAGTTTCGTGTAAATTGATTCAGTAGTTTTATCAAAAATAAATAAGATACGTCAACAGGTCTAGTTGCGGCGAGATCTCTCTTATCTATAGGATATTTATAATTCCAAAGTAGTTATACAAGAGTTGCTTATGTTGTAATACATAGTCTCGTTCTTCAGGAACACGAAACTGTTTACCGTTTGAGATATGAGTCAACAGAACTCGAGTAATAAGCGTTTTTGTGAGCGCAGGCCACTCGACGCGAGCGATGACGTAAGTGTGCGGGGCAAAAGGGAGTTTACGGTAAACGAGCGCGGTACTTGAGAGGTTAATACGTATTTATTAAACACTACATATTTATTTTTGTTTATTCGTCTAAACACTTTGTTTTTTAGTATACATTTTTATTCGTATCTGACCGTGGTAAAATATTATTTTTTTTTTTGTTATCTTAGGTATATAATTTTAATAGGTACTAGGAGGGAAGGAAGGGTATTTATGTAGGTTAGGTAAGTAGGTGGGCAGGTAGGTAGGTTGAGCAGGGTGATAACAAACGAAAAATGACGTATATCACAAGGTGCTTTACTGAAGAGAATCAACCCGAGTGTATATATATATCTTGCTGAATGGGGTGCATGCAGCAAGATACATACATACCTTCAAGACATTCTTTGACTGTTAGGCGGTACGAAGTTCGCCGGGTTAGCTAGTCTTATATAATTTTATTTATTTATTTAACAATTTATGTACACACTAAATACAGAAATCAAGAAAGGAACAGAAAAGAGAGTACAAAGGTATTGCTTATTTCTAATGAAATCTCTTCCAGCAAACCTGCGAAAGGAGATACTAAAAAAAGAGATGTAGACAAAGTGTGTAAAAGAAAAAGAGAAAATGGAAGACATAAAACATAAATCAGATAACTATTTTAAATATAATATACAATATAAGAATATACTTACATACATATAAATACAAAGATACATACAACAATCCTATAAATACAATATAATAAATAATAATAGATACTTATGCAACTATGACGAAATGGAAAGATAATGTTCTTTCACTCTTCTTTTGAAAACTGCAATAGTTTGGCAGTCCCTAATGTCAGGAGGAAGTGAATTCCACAACCGCACGGCGTGCACAGTGAAGGAGTAGGAGTAGAAATCGGTAGAGTGTGGAGGGGACTTAAGGAGGTTCCTAAGATGCGACCTGCAAGGTGCATCAGAAGGACGGGAGTAGGAAAAGCGTTCCCGCAAATAGGATGGTGTTTTAGGGTTGTGAAGGATATTAAATAGCAGACACAATATCCGAGAGTTCCTGCGAAGTCGAATTGGGAGCCACTTGAGTATTTTGCGAAAGTTGGAAACATGATCATACTTTTTAAGGTTAAAAACAAAACGAATACAAATATTTTGCAACCGCTCAAGTTTATTTAAAAGCTCCTCGGTGGCATCCAAATAACAGGCATCGGCGTAGTCTATGATGGGCTGGATGAGAGTTTGCGCAAGGGAGATTTTGGTTTTCAAAGGCAAGAAGCTCTGTAGGCATTTCAATGAGTGGAACGTGTAGTGCACTTTGCGACTAACTTCAGCAACTTGGGCAGTCCATGATAAGTAGGAGTCCATAGTCACCCCCAGGTTTTTAGCCTTAATTGCGTAATCGATCTGAACTCCATTCAGCCTGAGCGGAGACAGCGACGCAACATCGAGCCTATTTCGCATATACCTGCCGCCGATGATCAAGGCCTGAGATTTCTTAGGATTGATTAGCAGTCCAAAAGACCGCGACCACTCACTAATCAAATCCAGATCCTTATTCATGGCAGACACGGCGGCTTCTGCATCTTCCCTTAGGAAATGACGGTAAAGCTGCAAGTCGTCGGCATAGAGATGGAAGAAGGAAGAGATAACTCTGGTGACAGAGTTAATAAAAATAGAAAAAATAAGAGGAGAGAGAACGCCACCCTGAGGCACACCCGCGCTGAGAGGGCACCAATTGGAGGAAGACTCATCAAGACGAACACGCTGCGAGCGACCTTTAAGATAGGAACCAAACCAACCAATAGTAGAAGAGGAGAAATTAAAAGATTTAAGGATCCCAAGAAGGATGTCGAAATCAACAGAGTTGAAGGCGCTGCTAAAGTCTAAAAGAACAAGTAAAGTAAGAGACTTGTGGTCCATGGCCCATCGAATATCGTCAGTAACCTTTAAAAGAGCCGTTACAGTGCTATGACCAGGACGAAAGCCAGATTGAAAAGAACTAAGAAGGTCATTCCTAGAAAGGAAGGCCGTGAGTTGCTGATGGACAATGTGCTCGAGAACTTTAGAGAGATAAGGGAGGATGGAAATGGGTCTGAAATCGGATGGTGAAACCGGATTAGAAATTTTGGGTAAGGGAATGATGTGAGCTTGTTTCCAGACCTCAGGGACAGTACAAGAAAACAAGGAGTAGTTAAAAATGTGTGTCAAAACGGGAAGTAATGTAGGAAGGATAGGAGAAATCATTCTTATGCAAAGATTGTCATTACCAACAGCAGAGGAGGAGATGGCTGAAATAGATTTTTTGACTTCAATTTCACTCACAGGGCTTAATTCAAAGGGAGCACATTGCGGCAAAGGCAAACAGGAAAGTTTATTTAAAGTAACTGACCTGACGTGCGGATCCAATGTAACAGGGGGGAGTGAGAAATGTTTGTTAAGAGCACACACGTCAGTGTCGCCACCAGAAGCAACTGGAGATTTGCCAATGCCGACAGATTTTAAGAACTTCCAGACTTCAGAAGAGTTGCGGTTGTCGAGAGAATTGTGGAAGTAGCGTCTCTTAGCATCTCTACACATACGACTGCAGCTATTACGCAACATTTTGTACGCGTTTAGATTACGCTCGGATGGACAGCGTTTTAACCTTCTTTTGGCTCTATCTCTACTTGCCATCGCATCCTTAATGGCAGGAGTGAGCCAGGGAGCTGGAACATACTTAACCTTCACTCGACGAATAGGTGCGTGACGATCATATAAGCTAAGTATTTTACTGTTAAAAATACGAACCATTTCGTCGATACACGAACTCCCCATGATGTCCGTCCAGTCGATGCCACCAGCATCATGCAACAATGCCTCCAGATCTATGCCCTTATAGTTCCGAAGAAGAATATATTGCGGCTTGCGTTTAGGAGGGCGTAACTTATATGACAAAAAGACGAGATCGTGGTATGAAAAGCAAGCAGTAAGCTGTCCATGGATAGAAACATTATTGGAATTAGAAACAATTATCAGGTCCAGAAGAGAAGGGGTGCAATTAGGGAAATGATGAGTAGCAGAAAGAGGCAGAATACTGAGATTAAAAGAAGATAGGATAGATTGAAGTTTGTGAGTACGATTGTCATTTTTAAGAAGGCAAGTATTAAAGTCACCCATCAAGACTACATGGTCGTAGGCTGGACAGAAATCATTTAAGAGCGAATCAAAAGAGTCAAAGTAGTCGATGCTGAGGTTAGGACTATACATAACTCCCAGAAGCATTTTAACGCGATGCAGTGAAATTTCAAGAAATAGATGCTCCGCTGACCCCGAATACGGAGATGGTGATGTGCTAACAACCTTATAAGGTATATCAGCACGCAAGTAAATGGCTACTCCACCACCACCCTTCCCAGTTCTATCATTACGGATAAGAACAAAACCTGGCAGGGCATAATGTACTGATAAAAGAGAGGGTTTAAGGAAGGACTCGGAGATCAGCAAAGCATCTATATGTGCACAGTTAAAGGAAGCCAGAAGATCGGAGTAATGACCAGGAACACTCTGGGCATTAATGTGGGCTATGTTGAGATTGTTAGGGAGGTGGGTAAGCAGGGAGGAAATCTGATCACTAAGAGTCAGAGGGGAGGAAGAACCACTTGCCGCACTGAGGAAACTGCTAGAAGAGGAAGAACAGGAGAAAAAATCATCATCAAGGTTCACATTGATCATAGTTTGCATAGAAAAAAAAATACTAAAATAAAATATATAGGTATGAAAATTACACTAAAATAAGTTTAACTATTCTGTTTTGCTTAAAACAACAATAGTCAAATACTCATAACTAATAAAATCACCTAGTCGCTGTAGTTGGTGGAGATATTAACAACAGTTAACAAGGTTGGTTGGTAAAAATGTGAAGGAAATCAAGACTAAAGTGGTAACAGAAACATCAAGAGAAAAAGAAAATACCAACTAGAATATCAGCCACAACATTTGTAACAAATAAAATGAAAGCAGAATACGTGAAACGGAACGTAATGTTAAGGACTTAATTTTGCTCCATGCAAAAATAAAATTGACAATTAAATTTTGACAGACGTCAATTATCACAACAACAAACATAGACATCTACCTGCTAGTAAAAATAAAGTAAAAAGTGTAAAAACTATAGGTAGATGAACAAAAATTTAAACATATAGAATATACCGGAGTAGGTAAAGCGATCAAAGTACACTTAGCGACGAGCCTTCCTCACAAGTTTCCCTTTGGGGGAAACTGTTTCAGGCAATGTAGATGATGCCGGCGGCGAGGTAGAAGCGGCAGGCTCGACGTCATCCGGAGCACAGGCGAGAACGGGATAAAGCGCGATTAAAGTTTCAAGCTCACCCATAGTTGATATCGTCCGGCGTGATTTGTCAGGCGTCATGACAATAATCTTTCCCTCTGCAGACCAGCAGTTGTTGATATTAAAGTGCTTGCGGGCAGCCATAAATACCTGGTGTCGTGTTTTGGTCAGGAACTCAGAAATAGTGATGCCGCTGCCCTTGAGTGCAGTTTTACCGTCCCATACCAACCGACGATACTCCATGCCACTGAACCGCACCAGCACTGGTCTAGTTTTTCCTCCGGAGGCTCCCAGCCTGTGGCAAACTTCTAGATATTCCACTTTAAGGTCATCTATCTTCAGCTGTTTCGAGATGATGTGGAGAATTGAGTCGCTCAATTTTTCATTCGGTTTCTCAGGAATACCGTGAAACAGCAAGATCTTACGCCGCATCGCAGTCTCATGCCTGTCCAGACTCAGAGACAGGAGTTCTATCTGTGACTTGAAGTGAAGGAATGTTTGACAGACAAAGGACTTGAATTCTGAGAAATCCAGTGAGAGTGTAGCAATATCACTGTGCGCAGGGATAGTTCCAGCTGTAGCTCTTTGCAACTTATCTTCATACTCACGCATGCGAGAGCTAAACAGCTTCTCCATTTGCTCCATACTGTGCACAAGTTTGTTGTCCATGGTGAGTTGTCAATAATGCAGTGTTGTGGTTGGTGTTGAGAGAAAGTGAAAGGATAGTTCAAAGCGATGGTGGGTTTATCAATTATTTAACACATTAGAATATATTAAAATAATAATTAACTATTACTGTAAATAAATATTAAATAAGGAAGCCACAAAAATACGTTTGTATGTGAAGCCTACCCACATGGGAAAAAAGTGTAAGGTTTTATTATATATTGTTAATTTAACCATTTTGTTTTGTTCTGTGCGAGACAAACAAATACATTTTCTTTCTTTCTTCACTAACGAGACTGTAAAATAAAAGAAATATGGAAATATTGAATCAGTTTTTATTTATATTCGTAAAATCTATACTTATATTATAAAGCTAAAGAGTTTGTTTGGTTGAACTTGCTAATCTCAGGAACTACTGGTTCGAATTGAAAAAATCTTTTAGTGTTGGATAGCCCATTTATCGAGGAAGGCTATAGGCTATAAAACATCACGCTGCGACCAATAGGAGCGGAGCATTAGGCCGGTCAGCTAGTTATAAACTAAACTTAACCTAACGCGTACAAATCTCATTCATCGATAGGGCGATGCCCTAATCACCACTGTTTACTGTATATTTCATTATACATTTATAGCTTGGCGCAGGCGGTGAAAAGGTTAACAAAAAATTGACCCGACGAAAACCAAAACTGAAACGTTCTGTAGTAGTCAGTTAATTTTTTATTCTATTCACTCCAGCACGCGTAGCATGACCACCGTAGAAACGGGTTACATCAGTGTGGTCTCAACCGCTGAACTAGTACAAACTGTGTGACAGGGGTTGAGGATACGCTGGTTACATTGAAATTTATGGAATATATAGTTCTGATGTCACTAAAACATAAAAGAGACCAGCGCGCGTAGCATGACCACCGTAGGAACGGGTTTGTCGATAGAAGAATAGACAAATGGACAGATTGACAATAGAAATCTTTCTACAACCTGTCATTTTGTCTATTCTTCCGTCGACAAAACCTCATTCTACGGTGGTCATGCTACGCGCGCTGGTCTCTTTTATGTCTTTTATGTTTAAGTGACATCAGAACTACATATTCCATAAATTTCAATGTAACCAGCGTATCCTCAACCCCTGTCACACAGTTTGTACTAGTTCAGGGGTTGAGACCGCACTGATTTAATGTATATTGAAGAAATAATTTTATTTATTTGCCCGTGTAGGTACTTTTACCACTTTGTATATGGTTCCTGTCTCTGGAGCCCTATCCACCGGTAGCTTGGACCCTGCTCCCGATAACGGTGGACCACTATTTTAAATGTTTTTTTTTCTAATACTGTTTTTTTTTATTTACAAAATAAGATGTATCGATAACTATAGGAATATTATTGCTTTTCCCTGTTGTGTACTCGAAGATGAACATTTAAAGTACTTACTTGTCTAAAACCCTTTGCACATATTTCACACTGATATTGTTTTTCTTCACTGTGCGTACGAATATGACTCGACAATGTACCTTTCCTATTAAAACTACGCAGACATATATTACACTTATATGGTTTTTCACCCGTGTGTGTTATCTTGTGATTTTTTAAAACAGACGACGCACTAAAACTCCGCTGACATATATCGCACTTGTATGGTTTCTCACCAGTATGTTTATTACGCACATGTATGTCCAAAGCATGTTTTTGAATAAAACTTTGCTGACATACATCACATTTGTAAGGTTTCTCACCTGTGTGTATTCGAATATGTTTAACCAAATTATTTTGATAGTTGAAACCACGCTGACATATATCACATTTGTAAGGTTTACCAGAATTGTGACCAGAAATAATATGAGTTTTCAACATTGGCCGATTGATAAAACCAAGCTGACATACTTCACATTTGTACGGTTTTTCACCTGTGTGTGTACGAATATGGCTATCTAAGTAAGTCTTCGTACGAAAGCTACGCGGGCATGACTCACACTTGTAAGGTTTTTCACCAGTGTGAGTCAGTATATGATGTTTCAAATGAGCTCCTTGACTAAAACGTTTCGGACAAACTTCACATTTGTAAGGTTTCTCACCAGTATGTACACGCATATGTACAGCTAACAATTTATTTAAACGAAAACTACGCTGACATACATTACATTTGAAGGGTTTTTCACCAGAGTGTATACGCATATGATTTGTTAAATGATGTTTTAGTATAAAACTACGCTGACATATAGTACAAGAGTGAGATTTTTCATCAATGTGTTTTCGATTATGTTTTTGTAAATGACTTATTTTTCTAGATTCTTTGTCTTTAGTTCCAGGTCTGGAGGTACGACATTGTTTTATCCGGATTCCTTTCGAGCCTGATATTTCATTTCTCTTCGGCTGGGCAGAAATTGTATTTTCCAGATTTCCTTTACGAGTGTCTGGTGTCGACTTCTTCGCGACGGGAACCTCTGCGGTTATAAATAGTTAACTTTAACACACAGCACCGAAACATGGATGTACGTAAAATGGGCGAATTTGAATCGTCATCTACTGCCACGTTGGACGAGTGGTCGCAAGCCCGACTGCTGAGCACGAGGTCCTGGGTTCAACTCCTGAGACGGGTAAAGTGCTATTGGGTTTTACCATCAGGGATTCCTCGGTAGCAGCCACGGAGTCTGGATTCGTGCCCGGTGATGACAATAGGCTCGCCCCCTACTACTTCGGACATCATCATCTGCCTAGCCTTGTCCCAACTAGGTTGGGGTCGGCTTCCAGTCTAACCGGACGCAGCTGAATACCAGTATTTTACATGGAGCGGCTGCCTATCTGACCTCCACAACCCAGTTAGTACTGGATAATACGATACCTCTTAGTAAAACTGGTTGTCAGACTTTCGGGCCACTGACTACCTGTAACGACAATCAAAGATCTTAAATTGACAGCCGGGACCAACGGCTTAACGTGCTTTCCGAGGCACGGAAGAAACTCGGTATGTATGGGTGGTCACCCATCCACGGACCAACCCAGGCAAGCGCGGCTTAACCTGACGATCGAACCGAGCGGCTGTTATTATTTAGACACGAGCTCCTACTACTACTGCAACCTGCTACTACTCCCACTCCCTCCTACACCTACTTCCTCTCCTTCCTGCTCCTCTCTCTCTCTCTCTGCTGCTACTTCGGACACCGACGGTAAAACGGTTACCACGTATTCAGTACATCATGCTGAACCCCCCTACCATCTAATTATTCATCGGTAATTTTATAAAAATCACCTGTTCCATACATTTTGACCGTTTACGTATTGTACTGTTGTCCTACAACCGCTTTTTTTTTTTATAAATGACGAAAAATTTACATGTTGTTTTCAGAATTAAGTACTGAACACGTGGTTCTGTGCATCGGTGTCGCGTTCACCCTTTTTATATTAATTGTAAAAATCTAAAAATAACATCTCTGCCTAGGTTTGATGTTGAATTGAACTAATAACTCACCATCGACTTGAGGTTCCACTTTTATCTCAATATAATTCGAATGACCATCACTTTGATGTTCCTCCTTCAGACTGACGTTATCATCAGCCTCATCATCTGTCAGTTCATCACTTGCAGCATTACCAACCTGCCACTCATCGTCTATGGTCGTGTGCTCTATGGATGATGTCGTGAGTCCCCCAAAGTACTCGAGCTTGCCTTGATATATTAATGGTGAGCCCGGCTGTTAGGAAAAAATAATGTATAAGTGGTGCTTTATTTAACAACATTTTTTAATCGGTTCATCCGTTTACGATTAACGAGAGAACAAAGAAACATAGTACATTCATACAGGTGAACAAGTCATACTTAGTAAGACTTTGAGACTTCCAACACCCGTATCTACAACGTGTTGCTTTGCATCCTCGCCAAATTCAAGGAAGTTACTATGCTAATAATTCTCGACCCGAATCAATAATAGAATGGGTAGGTAATTTCTTTACTTATATTTTTTTTCTTAATATCGGAAATCGATTAGTGTAACCACCCGTATTAAAACGTGGCCCGTCTAATACTAGCCCTATAACCGCTTTCACACACACAAACAAACGCAGACGATTATTCGATAAACGGGTGATTCTCTTCTTTTGAAAAGGGCTTCATTCTGAAATAGTGTCAAATTAAATAACTAAAAAAAGCAGCATTTATTATTATTGACCAGGTACCGTAATTTATATTGATTATTTACGTCTTCTATGACAACCTCCTGAATTTTGACGAGGTTGCAAAACTACATCTTGTATAGTCAAGTTAAAGTAATTACTTGAGCTTATTTAATTACTTGTGCAATTTTTTTATAGAGTAGACAAAAATTTATACGAAAAAGAACCGTCAAAGAACGCAAAGCTAAGAATTCTAACTTATTACAGTTTTAACTTCAAGAAATTACTAAACTACATAATGAAAATCGTATCTTAAATAATGACATTTACTCAAAGTAAACACTTTGACTTGTTTATAGATACGGGTGTTAAAGTTGGGGCCCATCCATAAATTACGTGATACTTTAAGAGGGGGTCGACGAAATGTGACATTTTGTGACAAGGGGTGGGACGGGTCCTAAACTTCGTGACGTCACAATACAAAATCTAATATTTATAGTGTTCGTGCACCAAACTGCCGGTCTACTCTCTTTCTCCGAAACGAAACTTCGTAAACGAACGAAATTTAAACGAAGTTTCGTTAGTGATCCTACTCTAATTCATTTTCGGACGCGTACACGAAGTTCGGAACCATAGACAATTTTCGTGAACGAATGGAATCTATAATATTGTGTGGGTCTTTTTTGGTGTCATCTAAAGTAAATTACGGTTTTTACTTTAACTTAAAATTAATAAACTCTTTAGCGTTACTTTTACATTTTATATTAAAAATGTGATTTATTAAATATTTCTTGTAATATTCATGCAGAAAATATAAACGTATAGATAAAAATGCTATTTTCGACGACATTCACCGGGACACTATAAAACACCCTTTCACTGTCATTGTTAACCGACTAATTTAAAGAGTGCTATTTCATGCCAACAATGGGTAGTCACGGATGACAACCAAAAATATCTGTATAATCACAATCTAATCATAACATGTCAACTTACAATTTTTTGTTTGAATACTTTGAAAAGTTTTCTAAAGTGTGTTTCTCAAGTGTTGTATTAAATAAATCATGTCTTCAAGTGCGTTTTTACATACTACACATTCCTTAAGAAAGTTTCAAGTACGTACGTTTCGTACTGTACGACAGTTCGACTTCTACGTGCGACGTCTGCTGTATTTTGGGTCTCCACAAGTTTTGTTTTGGATTTAAAAACTTTGTAAGTAAGTAGATATCATATTATACATACATAAAAATTGGTTTTTCACTAACAAAGTATCACCTCTTCTAATAATAACCATTTATACATAATTTCAGTTTAAAATGGCTACACATACGGGTTCGGCAACTCCCGAACAAATAGAAACCCTTCTCAATTTCTTGGATGAGCATAGGGATCTAGCTCGCGGGAAATTGAGGGGTGGCGACGGGAGTGCCCACGCAAAGAGGCTGTGGAAAGAATTGTGCAACATGCTCAATTCAATGGGTGGTTGCACTAAATCTGTTCAGCAGTGGCAAAGGGTACCTAGTGTTTTGTTCATATCTAACATAATAATATAGTGACATAAATATCTCATGCTTATATATTTTGCAGGTATGGTTTGATAGAAAACATTTAGCCAAGAAAGCTGCTGCTGATTCTCGGAGGTCGGCTTCAGCGACTGGAGGTGGTCCGTCGATGGCACCCCAACTTTCCCAATGGCAGTTAAGGATACTGTCTATCATGGGAATTGGGTTTGGTGAACGCCAAACCAGTGCCAGAGTGCCAGCCTACAGAGAGGTAGTTGTTCTTTGAATTATCAATAAATCACTATCTTAATTATGTCCAAATTTTTTTTTAAACTCATGTGGACTTTAAAGTTCATTTTCAGTTAATGTCATCAAATCTAATTCTTCTTCTCTAATTTAATACAATATTTCATGATTCTATTAGTTAATTAAACCTGTTTTTATTTTCAGACCAATGAACCAATTCCATCGACCTCCAGTCAAACAAGCCAACCACTGAGCTTCTCACAGCCTCTTAGTTTGGATATGCATGAGGACGTAGTTATAGAGCATATGGAACCCAGCCAGGAAGATAGGCAGCTGCTACAACCTGCGAGTCAACCACCACCGGCGTCACAAGAAAGCCTGACTTCCACACTTTGTAAGTATTTGTTACTGTGGTTTGTTGTGGTGTGGTGTATTTTGAGTAATGCTATCATAAAAATTTTAGTACATGATATAGTTAACATAATTTTTTTGTGTGTGAAATACTTCTACTTCATAAAAAATACAGATTAAACTTTGGCATTGAATAATACATAACTACTTTACATAGTAGAAATACAAGTTATCAATTGTTTACTGCAGGATGAGTGATTATATTACCATGGGAAGTCTCGCAGGGCACAAGCTAGGGTAATATTCACTAAACCCATTCAAGTGTCTTAGGCATATTCTGTTGAGGCTGTTGACCTATTTAAATTGGAATGTTGTTTTGCAGCCTCACAACCTACACATCCCACAAGGAGACAATCTGCTGCTGGCTCTGATGTCAGAAGCAGATTGTATCAATATGAAGAGGGGCGTGCACAGAGAGAGACAGTGAGGAACACCGAGCTTGCAGGCGTCAGGACCGAGATGGCAGGCATCAGAGCTGCGTTGTTGCAGCTGTATAATCTTGTAGAGCAATATTTAGATAGGAATTAAGATTTTGTTACTGTTTTGTTTGTTGTGTTTCTTTGTTATATTTGTGTTTAGATAGGGTTTAAGTAAATAAAACTTTATTATAAGTATACATTTTATTCTTTTATTAAAGTCGAAAAGGAAAGAAATAATGTCAAGTCAAAATCAAAAATTATAAATGTCCCTAAAGATAAATGCTTATGTTGTGCTTGGGTAGAACTTTATCCTACCTATTCCTCTCTAACATTTGCACTAGTAAAGCTCTTGCCCTTCGACCTGCCTGTAGCGCTTGAGCTGAAGAAGTGGCCGATTGAGATGGAACCTGTCTGCTTCTTTCAGCTTGGAGTTCATCTTCTGTCAACTCGGGAACATCAATACCACCCCTTATACATAAGTTATGTAAAACACAGCAGGCTATTACAATTTTACCTGCTGTTTCAGGGCAGTAATGCAGTTCCCGAGCTGCCAAAAGACATCTCCATCGACCTTTTAATATACCAAATGTGCGTTCAATGGTGGATCGTGCACGCTTTTGGACATAGTTGTATCTGCCTTCAGGAGAGTCGTCAACAGCATTTTCTATAGGTGTCATCATATGCTCCCTTAGAGCATAACCAGAATCACCTAAAATTAAATAAAAAATATATGTTATTGTGAATTACATTATATTCCTACTTAATTTAATAATTTGAATGTGAAAGTTTGGGATACTTTTATACCAGTAATGCAGGCAGAAGCTAGTAAAATATATTTTAAATACCTAAGTACAATAAATTCAAACATACCTAATAGATAAACTGTTTCATTCTGGAGACTCTCCATGTGGCTTCTTATATCACACTCTCTCCAAATATAAGCATCATGTGTTGCTCCACCAAATGACGCATCCACATTTGTTATATAGCAATCACTGTCACATATCTGGAAAATAATAGAGATTAGTGAGAATCATATTAAACAACAATAGATGTCACAATTAAATCATTAATATTTAGTTTTAATACTTACAACTTGAGTGTTAAGAGAATGAAAATGTTTCCGATTAAAATATTGTTCCTCATGCTCAGAAGGTCTAACAATTGCAATATGAGTGCAATCAATGCACCCAATCACCCCAGGAAGCCCATATTAGTCATAAAATCTGTAACAGTAATGATATACTTAGCATTCATTCAAAATACATCAATATAAATACTTAATAAAACATATACATGTTAGGTACATACCGTCGCTTAATAAGATTCCTTTCATTTGTATTTTGTGGGAATTTGATGTACTTCCTTAATATATGGGGTGCATTGAGAGCAGTTGTGACCTCCTGCAAACAACGAGAAACAGTCTGTTGTGCCATGGGCCCGTCCATGTTTTGTCCCACAGACCCTTGATAACTACCTCTGGCATAAAAATTCAAAGCCGTAAGGATCTGAAAAATACGAGGATGATGAACAGTGAAATTTTAATGTGAAATGCTTTTTATTGAAAATAATGATTATAAAAAATATACACCACCTTAATTGTGGGCTCGATTCCATGACGCCTTGCCTTTGGAGGTAATAAAGGCACTAATTCCTGGCACAACTCTTCGAATAATTGCCGACTGAGTCTATAATTTCCTACAAACTCTAAGTCGGGAATTTGGCTAATATTTAGTTGATTGCGCAGGCGGCGCCGGTTCCTTCTACGCTCTACACGTTCTTCACGTAAAGCAGCTTCGATTAAAAGTATTCTTGTAGCCATTGCCAATAATTTTCTCACAATATTCACAAAACTAAACGTAAAACTAAAATCAAACGGTAACACTTTTGGTTTAGTCAAATTTGAGGTTAAAATTCCGAATATTCGTCTGTCAAATTCAAATATTCGTTCGGAGCATTTCGAATTAGAGTAGGCCTAAACGTCAAACAATTTTCGTTCGTACGAAATTACGGAACGAAATGGAACCGTGGTAGGAAGTACGCGAAATTTCGTACGAAACTTCGTTTTTCGTTGAATAAGAGTAGACCTCCTGATCTCGCACCGGTTGCTTCACTCCTTCATACGGTCTTACATACGTTACATTCATTCACGGTGTTACCAAAGACTACTATATATATATGGGTGTTACCTCGCCATCTTTCATAGCATCAACTTGTGTAGAACTAATAAAATTATTATAAATCAAGAATATACGCATTATTTGGAGTCTGGGGGTCTACTCTCTAAGTCCGTCAACGAAGATACGGGCCCGTCCGAAAGTAGATCGAAACTTCCAAATGAACCCTACGACCTATTATTTTGGGATTCATGAGTTTTGAAAATACATCGAAAGTAGGGACAACTGTCCAATCGTGTTGTCATTCGTTTTTAGTTCGGATCCCTTACTAATCGTATGTCCGTAAGTGATACGGAGTAGGAAACGCCCGTATCGTCGGCCGAAACTACGGGTTTCGTGCTTAGAGAGTAGACCTCCAGATTTAATTCATTTGGAACCCTGGGCCAAAACATATAGTAAGTATTAAAATACGAAATTTAAACTATTGACCAAAATCTTAACAAAATTTTCAACTCTATCTGTATGAACATGTAATATTTCAAAATATGTGACGACACACTGGGGAGGGGGGAGCCTTACAAATGTGACCAGCTGTGACAAGGACTGGGGGGTTGTAAAAAAATCATGAAATTCGTGTAGCTTAATTAATATGGATGGCCCCTTGCCAGACTTTCGGCTCACTGGCTTCGTAACGACTGTCAAAGATATTACAAATGACAGCCAGGTCGGTTCAATGTGCTTTTCGAGTGATGGAAGAGCAACCATCCCAGCCGGACCTCGCCAAGAACTGCTTAACCTTGAAGATCGACCCGTGAGGCTACTATTATTTAGATGGCAAAATAAGAACACCCTCATGAGTTCATATCACAACAAAAAAACATGATAAATGGAAGAATACTTTTATTATTCCCACATGAGCACTATATTATTATTATTTTATTGACACTATATTCCCATTTGAGCACCCATCAATATTTAATAGAACAAGCTAAAATATTGATGGGTGCTCAAATGGGAATATCTTTGAAGCTCTAAGCATTGGTGCTCTTAAAATCCAAGCTCAAATAGGAATACTTTGAATAGTTAACTGTCTGTTAAATCCCTCACCTCATAATCAGCAGACATCATCTGAGCGAACAGCTCCTCTGCTTCCAGACATTTCCTCTGCAACTGGCAGCATTGCTTTAGTTTTGTGTAGCAGAAGGAACAAGCGAGCATCGGTCTGCGGTCCTCAGTTACAAACTGCAACAGAATACGCTTACATAGTTTGAATTAGTAAAATGTAGCTACGCACTATTGATTCAATGCTTTAGTTCAATTGTTTAGCATCTATAAAAGATGATGCGATACTTTGATATATTGGAACAAACAAACAAGTACGATATTGTTAAGTTGGCTGCTTTATGAGAACATTCAAGATTACGCTCGGAGTCTAGAATGTTCCACCATGGAGCTATTTAGAAGATTCGAGAATAATCCAACAATGTTCCACTATGACACTTTCTGGAAGGTTGCAGAAAGCTGTGGAAGTTTCTCTGAAGAATGGGTCCGGCATATGAATGTTCGGCATATGTATGTTATGGGTCGGCCATATGAAGGTACCAGAAAGTTGTGAACTTTCTCGAAGGATTTCTTGGCATATAAATACCCGTCCAATTCGCGGGAGCAGTCAGTCTGATTTTGGCTACACAACAAAGCGAATCGAAGTGAAGTACAAGTGCGATATCTATTGTGATTAGGGCATGCAAAACCGGTTTTCCGGTTTTGCGCAAAACCGGAAATCGGCCAAAATTTAACGATTTTTGAAAACCGGTTTTGAGAGCCAAAACCGGAGCCAGCTCCGGTTTTCCCATTATTGAGTAACAATTAACATTTTGATTTTTATCAACATTTTTTTCGAACACTCAAAAAATAATTAATTTTGAGGCATCAAATGTATCCGAACCGAACACAGCCTGCATCCACCCACTTACACGCCTCCCTCCACTACCCCCGCACCCCGCACCCGTAACCGGGAGTGCAAGTGCGTGTCCGCCGCCCTCGCCTGCGACGCTGGGACAAAATGTGAGTATTTACTTAGTTATTAATTTATTATATTTTGTGTCTTTTAATGTACATTTATGTTGAGCTCGTGGATGAAACGACACGAAGGGCGCAATTACATCCAGTAGTTGCTGCGTTAGCCCGAATTATCCTCTCCGTCTCCTTCTCGCAGGTGTTTTACACTATTTACATGATTGGGAAGACTTCTCCGCCCAAGATGATGATGACACATTTCCCAAACCCAATGGTGCTGAAATAACTGAAACTATTATCAACTTGTTGCAGCAGCTAAAATATAAACCCGAGGACACAGACACCATCACCGCAGTTCTCACCGAGCAGTCCATACCTTCGCAATCGTCATCATCTGACGCTGAAGAGCTAACTCTTCAAGAGCAGCTAGAGAAGGAATTACACAAATGCAAGAGAAAGAGAACCCCCAAAAATCGGTCAGATTTCGACCTGGCTGGGTTCGTAAAAGTAGAGCAAGCCATGTATGAAAGCGGAGGGCATCGGGGTGTGTATCTCACCGAAGCATTTAATTATTTATTATGTGTTCTACCAACAAGTGTTGAGAGTGAAAGGGTGTTTTCGAGTGCTGGGTATTTCTGTGACAAAATAAGAAGTTCGCTGTCTGATCGAATGTTGGATGCACTTATATTCTTGAGATCACATTATCAAGAACAGCGATCTCTTGAAAACAAGTGATTTATGCTTTATTTAAATTAGTATACATAGTTGATTATTGATCTCTTTTTTAGTGCAATATGAATCATATTATAATAATGTTATTTTGTAGTTCGTCTTCAAAGTTACAAAAATGTTGATTTTTTTGGTAATTGTGGGTGGCTGTGTTTAATATTTGAAGATGCTGATTGTGTTTTCTATGTTTAAAATATATTATTTCTGATAGCAGACTTAATACTAATAGGTACCAAAGATACCAAAAACTTACTTGTTGTTGATTTGATCTCAGTTAATTAATCTTTATACTATTATAAGTTCATTGTTATCTGTACAATTATTATGGTTTGGATTAAAAAGAAATGTATCATACAATTTGTTTTATTTGTAGACTTAGTGGGTATTTAAAAAAAATGGTGTTTATTTTTAAATTATACTACATTCGATTTTTTTGCTAAAACCGGACCTAGCTCCGGTTTTCGGTTTTGGTCCCAAAAAAACGATGTTCAAAACCGGTTTTGATGACTTTCCGGTTTTGCATGCCCTAATTGTGATTGAGTTGAAAGTGTTTTGTGTTATATAAAGTTATTTAGTGTTTAATTGGTAGTGTTTTAATTTATCCCATACCCAGCTCGTAACAATATTATAATGTTTGGATCAATTCAATAGTACCACCATTGAGATGAGTGAGATAGGATGTGTTCCTTGTATGGGGACCTTCTTTATTTTTGTACTGTAGAACTTGTATATTATATCATCAGATGAGCCGAGGTACAGTGTAGTGTCACCGTTACATGGAATTCACGACTGGCTTTTCTCTCTCTCATTGGTTATAATCTTTTTAAGGTTCGAGTGAATCGGTTTATTCTAGGCAAGCGTGCTCCACCCTAGGCCACACTATTGCTTCACACATCAGGCGAGTTGCAGCCAAACGCACGCCTATTTTGAATTTCCGAGTAGGTAACTTGCACACTAAATAGTAAAATAAAAACCTATAATAATATTTGTAAGCCAGAGTAGTGCAAGAGGTTCGCCCCCTATCACATAGGACTTGGCGAAATTTGGGTGTACTATTAGGTACACCTCTGCCTAACCCTTGAGGAATTGCAGGCGTGATGTGATGTTATGTCATTTCATAAATAATAAACTTACAGGAAAGTCGGTCAGCTTCTCATAAATTGTACGCACTGTCTTGTTTACAAAATACAGACTAATATTTTCCACTAAACATATCCTACACATTTGAAGTTTATCCATCTTTTTGTAAACTTGGAAAACAATACTTGTGTTTGGAAAAAAAAATAGGTTTATTGGCTCATAACAATTACTTATTTTTTACGAATATAAGCCTGGTAGATGCCTGAAACTAAAGAGTGCGCTTTCTCGAAGCTTCATTATGCTACAGCACCATGCTGTGCAGGTTCACTTGGCTTTATATGAATAGTCCTTTTCACTATCGGAGTTTAATTTATTTTATTTCAACGCCTCAAACACCTTTGAAGAAGAAAAACATCAATGATATTTTTGACTGACTTTATCACTGACAGTGACAGATCCTTGCCTAAACTATAATGTTGCCACTATGTTATGTTGAAAAATGTTGCCAACCATTTTGCCCGGTTGATTTATAGGGACATCGCGATCGCAAGCAACGTTGTTAATACCGATGTGCCCCAACCCGGTTTTATTAGAACGGCAATAATGCGAAGATAGTTTTAGACGACTAAAATAATGCATTAGACACTATAGCGTATTAGCAAACTCAAACTCAAAGCATTTATTTCAATTAGACCATTACAGGCACTTTTGAATGTCAAAACACAAAAAATAAACTAAGCTGCAGTCCCAGTGTAGTTGCCCATTCGAAAGCGTAGATCTCTATGGAGAAGAATGGGCAAGAAACTCCAAGCACACGCCGGGGATCCGCTAGTACATTGTTCAATGCGTTTCGAATAAGAATAGGACCATAGGTCGGACCTCAAGCCACATTGTGACGTCATAGATGTCAAATGAGTCATTGAAGTGCCATAGAAAAAAATAAAAAAAAAAAATCGAAAAAATTGGGTAGGGTCACCAAAAAAGACATGTTTGTCAATATTTGTTTTTATTGCCCAAAAAATTTCAATAAAGGGTTTAGATTGGCTCTTGAGTATTTTTGTCCAATTGCACTCGGCTATACATCCAAATGGCAGTAGGAATGGACGCATACGTACGCACTTGTGATATTGCCAATGTGTTCGGCCAATTAAGCAAATGTTTGCGGTGTGATTAATTCGCTTTGATACTCGTGAACTGCTCCATATTTGCATCCAACGGCGTCGGAATTGGAGAGCGTCGTCGCCGGCGCGGTCGTGGTGGTATCTATAGTACTCTATAGTATATATATATAAAACTGACTAGCTGCTGGACTGTCTCGTTGGTCTGGTGGCCGCAAGCGCGGCTGTTGAGCATGAGGGCCTGGGATCGATTCCCAGGTCGGGCAGTGTTATTGGGTTTCTCCATTAGGCATTTCTCACTAGCAGCCTGGATTTGCGCCCGGTTGATGGGAATAGGCTCGCCCTCTATTACATGGGACTTTAACATAACTGGCGAGATGTGGGTGTACTATTAGGTACACCTCTGCCGAACTCTTCGGGGATTACATGTTATGTCTGTTATGTTATTATATACCGGCCACGCCGGAAGACGGACGGCGCCGCCGAGGCCGGCCCAGAAAGAGGTTGCGAGACGATCTGGACGCGTACTGCGAGGGCTGGTTCGAGGAGGCGCGGGAAATGAGCTCATGGAAGGAATTAGGGGACTCCCCCTCAGTGATCCTCAGCCCAGCAGTGGGACAGTACAGGCTATAACAAATTCGAATAAAGACTTACTTGTGACGTGCCACGAATAGGAGAAATGCTACGCAAAGGCTCCATTAATCTGTCCTCTTCTTGTACTAATACAATGTGCTCTATCACAACTTGTGACTCGATAGGTCTAGTCTAAAACAATTAAATTATTATTACCTATTGGATTAGTAAAATATCTATTTTTAATAAAAATATTTTACGCCATGGGTTTTACAGTCACAGTGAAGATGGGCGGTTGACTATGGTGGAACTACTTAAATAAAAATACTATATTCCACTTGTCAAAGGTAGCAAGTACTGGTGGGTTACCATGATCTGTTTGTGCAAGAATGTTTTAGCATTATTCCTAGAGTGGGTATGAGATGGCGTTAGACAGCTGTCTAGCGCTGTCACTTTCCCACTCTCGGAAGTCCTAAAACGTTCCTTATGAGAAGAGGTCTCAGAGGAATTATAAACAAATACACGTACAAGTACTTTGCGCGTAAGCAGCGGACTGTCACGAAGAATTTATTTCACTGTACTATGAGAAGAGGTTTCAGGGGAATTATATAAATACACGTACAAGTGCCTTGCGCGTATGCAGCGGACTGTCGACGCCAACGCCACCGCTACCGCCGTGCGGGAAAGAGAGAGCGATATATGTACGTTGTTCAGTATAACGCAGGGGCGGGTGACCGTGGGACGCTCTTATTGGTCGACTCGTGGGTCTTTGGGTTCATGGGCACCCCTGAAGCCTACTGTCTTGTACCAAATCTATATCGGAACTGCGTCGGCCGAACTCTAAATCTGAAGTGCTGTTGCTGTTTGGACAAACAAGGCCGTTTCATTTACCCCAGTGGCGTCAGTTCCACCTGTATTTCCCACCCTTTGGGTCTTAGTCTTAGCAACAGTACTCGCTACTCTATTGTTTATTTCCTGTTTGAACTGTACCAAACACCGAATTTTATGTATTTACTGTGCTAGTGAATTTAGAGAGCCCTGACACTCATAACACAAGTTGAACCTTAGCTTGGGTGTCAGAGGTGTATAAGTCTGAGTTAAGTACAATTCTCAACTTGAAACTTAATAATATATTGCTGCATATTTACATAGGAATTGTAAGCTGGAAATAAAGTTTTTTTTTAATTTGTTATTTGAAACTATGAATGTTACATTTGGTGCGAGTAACAATGGCCTCACTAACTGTTACAAAGTATGCACAATTTTATCAATGGGCGCAGACAATAAAACCCTTCCTACTAAGTATTACAAACAAAACGTTTAAAGAAATAATAAAACTAACTAATGAATTTTCCAACAACCTTCGGCAAAAAACAAATAAGTACAAAATTCCCGAACGCCAAGGAGTTTCTAACATCTGGCTAATTTTCTAAAAATGGTTATTATTTAAATGGTACTTGTTGGGAATCGCACCCAACAAACTCGCAGACGGCACGCGCAGGCTACGTGACCAAGCTACGCGTCATCAGCGTCATCAGCGAGCGAGCGAATGTGCGGGCGGCTGAGCCGGCCGGGCCGGTAGACACTCGCTTTCGCAGAGACCACCGCGACCAAACCGCGTCCGACGACACTCAAGCGCCAACTTAATCCATGTTTGTCCGGGACCCTAGCAATTGTTAATTTAATCGGCAATACACCAAGCTTTTGTACAGTCCACTTTTATTTTATATCCCCAACGAGCAGTTCGAACAGTACTCTATTTCTTTCCTAAAGATAAACGCGCCTAAAACCTAACACTATTATACACCTAGACACTACTAGATACGGCTGTAAGTTTCCCACCATTTGTGGAACAGCACCACATTTACACTTCAGGTCAGAGTCATCATATAGCCTTTTTAACCGACTTCAAAAAAAGGAGGAGGTTCTCAATTCGGTTGTATTTTCTTTTTTTTGTGTTTGTTACCTCATATCTTCGTCATTTATGAACCGATTTGAAAAATTCTTCTTTTGTCCGAATGGATCTGCTTCCCGATTGGTTCCATAGAAATGTCATCAAAATCGGTTCAGCAGTTTGGTTTTTAAATCAAAATAGCTGGAAAAAATATGTCATCCAAGTAAAAGAAATTGCGAAATTGATACATGACAAGAATTTGTGTGTGATGCGATAACTAAAAAGGGTAAAATAAAAAGGTATTTGCAAAAAAAAAATATAACCCGACTTCCAAAAAAAAAACACAAAAAAATAGTGGAAAATAACATTACTTTCGGAAGTCGGTGACTATGGTTTGTTTCATTGACTTTTTTGGCACCGACTTCCGAAAGTAATGTTATTTTCCACTTTTTTTGTGTTTTTTTTGGAAGTTGGTTATTTTTTATGCTTAGTTACTGTTAGGAAAGGTTGTATGGGAAAAAAAAATCTCATTTAAGGCGTACATTATTTATTTGATCACCAGCGAACTCTTGGCTTGAACTCATCGCTTAGCGCGAGTCTCTTAATGCTTTCGTAACCAAGGATGATGCTAAATGAAAAGCAAGCAGACTGCAGCAGGCGGGCTGACAGCCCTTTGAGGTAGAGTCCTACCAACCCCTCTTCGGCCCAAAGCGCTTTGATGATATCCTTCATAGTACCTACGCCTTCCACCTGTAACAAAAAACGGGTGATATTAATACAAGCTTTTGACCTGACGGTATGACCATAATGACTTGGAAGTTGGGCAGGCCTTTCGTGTCAGATGCAACATGTATCGACACTCTTGCGCCATGCCACCTTATCACAGCGGGCTGAGCTGGGGCGGCTGCTGCAGGTGCTGAAAACCTCAAACGGCGCAAATAAAATAACCTCATTGGTAGCTATGTTTGAGCCGTTTGGGGTTGAAACACCCGGGCCATGGGGCCCGAATCTGCACCTAGTCTTTCGGGACATCGCCAAGCGATATATATTCGCGGTTGGTCGACTCTTCTAGTGACCAGAGGGCTGGCCTATTTTTGGTCAAAGAATCAGCATTGCCATCCAACGTGGCAATGCTGCCAGCCTTCTGGGCACTATTCCTGTTGTCTGCGATATGGACGAATTTTTTGTCGCCATTTATATTTTTATTATTATTTAAAGTTTCGTTAAACACTATTATGTAAATAAAAGCTTTTAATTCACTTGGCTTGTTAGTTAGCCTGTAATGATCAAATCATGCAGATTCATTTTAAACCTGTTCCCCACAACCGATTGAGCTGAAATTTTGCACACACCTTTGGCTCTGGTGACAATACATATTTATCAGAGACATGACCTGATCCTGCAACCAAGACCGTCTCCTCACGAGAGAATTCTTCAATGGTTAATAGCAGGAATACGATACTATGTATACGCGTTAATTTTTTAAATACATAATGGTCAAGATAGCTTGTTTATGGTATGTAACTTTGGAATTATTATTATTATGTTATTATTTAATCTTATTTTATTATAATGCAATTGTAATTTTTGATAATTTTAATCTCTGCTGGCATTGTAATTTTTTTTTAATGACATTTAAACTATTTTAATTTTTTTAAATTAAAATAGTTTAATATTGCTGACATTATTTTATCTTTCTGTACTATATTATTTAACTTTTGACAATTTTTATTTGTTGACATTGTGAGTTTAAGAGATTTTTACAATTAATTTAATTTTGATCGTAGCATCACTATTTTGTATGCCTGTCGGCGGAACATAGGTTGGACCAAACACTATATATACATAAGATCATTGTACCCTATGTTCTGTGTTTTATTTTTATTTTTTGATGGCCTTTTAGTTGTAATTTTTGTCGTATTCTGGTTTGTTTCCAACTTTATCTCCCCCCCCCTCCTCCTATCTGGTAGGGTTAATTGTGTAGTGTGTACCTGTAGCCTAGCCCGAACTATGTCCAGAGGATTTGTGAGGATGGTAGTTGTGAACCCGCCGAGCGTACCCGCGGCGCACTGTATCAGCAGGGTAGACACCCACGCCGGCGCGATTTTCAACATTTCATCTGGAAGAGAAAAATACAACCTTAATTACGTACATGTACATTAACTCCGCCTCTATGGTCGCAATAGGGGGCTAGCATATTGCCATCAATCGAAGCGGGCACAATTCCAGACTCCGTGGTTGCTACTGAGAAATTCATGATGGAAAAACCCAATAACCCGACTTTGAAATCGAATCCAGGGCCTCTTGCTCAGCAGCCGCGCTTGCGGCCACTAAACCATGGTTAACTACATATCGAGACTGCTCCGCGCGATTTTTCCAGAAATCCCCACGTCAACAGCGTCAACTGCGTGCCAGTCAAACAGCTTTTTGAATCAGCGTGTTCGCGACGACGTCATTCGATATAGCGGTTTTCGACTCAAAACCCATTTGTTGCTTAACAATTTGGAGACAACAACACCTGGTGGAGATTGTTACTTATTTTACCAAAAAATCCCACGAGGCCGAGTTTATTTAACACGTGGGGATTTCTGGTGGGCATTTGTCAGTGGGGATTTCTGGAATATCGCCTCCGTGCCTCGGAAAGCTCGCTAAGCCGTTGGTCCCGGCCGTCATTCGTGGATCTTTGACATTCGTTACAGGTGTCAGTGGCCCGAAAGTCTGACCAGTCTTACAAAGGGGTGTAGCGGCACTGTAAAAACTACTACAGCAACATAGAACAAAAATTACTACAGCGCCACCTTTGACAAAAATGAAGACCTAAAATCAAAATCTTAAAATCGCGCAAGTAAAGTTATCCGCGACTTCAAGACTATAGAAAAACCCGACATTAGCGATGGGCGATTCCGAGATGTTTTAACAATCGAAAGAATCGGAGTTGTTAAAATAAACAATCGAGTCAACCATCGACTCGCCGTTCTACAAATCAATCGAGATGTTTTTCGATTGCTTCTAGTCAGCGGAATCGACCGTTAGTTTTCGATTGGTCGAATCAGTCACTCTCACTCACCGAGTCTCGCTCGATCACCGGGGTCAGTCCATGCGCCAGTCGCAATCAAACAGACCGAGTCGGACTCGAGTCCAAGTCGAAACAATCGAAAGCCATAGAGATGTTCGAACAATCGAATAAAACCTCTCGCCATCGTACATCGCTACCCGACATTAACTGTCGGGCAGTAGCCCACCAGACACAACACACGTCTGGTCGGAGGATCCTCACTTTTCTATGGGGGATGAAGAAATTTACACCCTGTTCTTCATACCCCTATGGCATAGGTTCCCAACGGGAGCGCTACCGCCCCCTAGTGAGCGCTGAAACTTTTCATGGGGGCGGTAGCAGGTCCAAGGGCAAATGGAGGGCGTTTTGAAATACCTCTATTTTCATGAAAAAACATTTTATCTAGCCGTCTAAATTTTTTATCATATAACAATTTTGTTAAAAGGGAGGCGGAAGTCCATAAAAGGTTGAGAACCTATGGCCACTATAGTTATGGCAATGTTTATCATATTAAAAATTTGTAAAAAGGGGCGTTGTAATTTTTTTGTTCTTGTAAGGGAGGCGGTAGTACATAAAAGGTTGAGAACCTATGGCCTCTATAGTTACGCCGAGCATGACTCGCCTTCATCATGTAGATTATGACGGAGAATCAATCCTTACCCTGATATGCAGTATACAAGGCCCACCACAAGGCAGAGTTGGGCACATACGCGGCTAAGGACGCTGTATATCCCCGGTAGTACCCCAGGGGACCGTGGAGCTGGTACACCCGAACCGCTACCTCCTTGGCAAGGGCCGCTTTCGATCTTTTCTTCTCAAGGTCCAGGCCTAAAGGATTCATTTTCTGAAAGGTAACAAAAAAAAATGACATTGAATTTAGTCACACAATTTTTTTTTTACATAAAACGACAATTTCATAATTTAACCCCTATTATTAAACACAAAAATTGCTACCTATGTGAAGCACAGTAAGGCAACTCTTAGCAAAGCCATTTTTTGTACAAGACGCACCTGCCAGCACTTGAACCGATTATTTTCCAAATTAGCTCAAAATTAATAATAATTTTATGAAATGAACCAACTTTACTTTGAGGAAGTATCTTATGCTGTAAGGCAGTAACAATTTGTGTATTTACCTATCTGTGGAAGCTTGTAAAAAGCAATTTAGTTATATATTACTGTTATTAGTCTGTAAGATTTCCCAAAATGTAAAAAAATAAAATATAGACTTTGAAACCATCCAACTGATGTGCTCCAAACCGATTTCATTAGGAAGGCAATAATGCGAAGATGGTTTCAGACCACTAAAACAATGCATTAGGCACTATAGCGTAGTAGCACACGCCGGGTATCCGCTGGAAAAGTATGGATGTCTTACCGGGTTCTGCATATTCGCCCGTCCCCTCACCAGGCCGAGGACCATCAGATGTTGGCTGAGCACGTCAAAGGGCACTATGATGGTCTGTCCCACAATCGAGGCACACCCACCACCTATAAAAGACTGAAATGATGTATATTAGATATAATAATAATAGTCTGCTGTTTAGTGGACTGCTGAGCATGGGTTCGATTCCCAGGTCGGGCAAAGTGTTATTGGGTTTTTCATTAGGAATTTCTTAGTAGGAGCCACGTAGTCTGGATTTGTGCCCGGTTGATATAGCAATAGGCTAGCCCCCTATTAAATGGGAATTAAACATTCATTTTAAACTTTTTACGGTAGGACTCCATGTAACGCACTCAAATATTGTACCGATGGATGCATTGAATACAGTGGTCGGGGAAGTATTTAAAGTTATAACATTAGAAATTGTAATAAAAACAAAAACTTTGTGAAAACGAAATTTTTTGACCTCCAATATCTATATCTCATTAAGGTGGAAGCGTCAGGGTAGCCCGCGAAATTCAAATTTTCTTACGATTTTTGCAATTTGCCGGTCATTGTCAGGCTGTAGATCGAACAAAATATGATTCGCGGCTGTAATAGGTATTTAGTTACAGAATTATAATCATTAAAATCATCTATACAACCCTCAAAGTTCATACAACCCCATTGAATGACTATTTCATGAAAAAGTCATTCAATGGGGTATCAGTGATTATAATACCAGTATTTTACATGAAGCGACTGCCTGTGTGACCTCCACAACCCAGTTAGTACTGGGTAATACGATACCCCTTGGTAAGACTGGATGTCAGACTTTCGGGCCACTGACTACTTGTAACGACTGTCAAAGATCTACAAATGACAGCCGGGACCAACGGCTTAACGTGCTCTCCGAGGCACGGAGGGAACTGATGAAGATGATAGTAATTGTAATGTAAATAATACCTTCAACTTGGGACTGACGTCATGTTTTCCAAGTTCATATCTTACGCCTTCGTACGTAGTGATGTAGAATATTCCTGAGATTATCTGAAACTGTAGTTAAACAACGGTTAAATAACGTAGCTAACTTCACACTTGTGCTCTCCGATGGCTTGAGTAGAAGTGGAGGTACACCAAAATTTCGGGTCAGTTGGTCGCCTTAGGAGCGGATTCATCTTGGGTGGAATTACTTGGAAGTTACTCCTTATAACATCAGCTATCTGCCACTTAAAGTCCCGTCAAAATCGATCTAGTCGTTTCCGAGATTAGCCGGAACAAACAAACAGACAGACAGACAAAAATTAAAAAAAAAATGTACTTGTTATAAGTACTGTATATACTTTCATATGCATTAAGTAAAAAACTGATATTTTTAAATTACAAACAGACACTTCAATTTTATTTATTTGTATAGATTAACAGAAGTTGTTACTTACACTAGACAGCCAGAATCCTCGATACAACCCCGGCACCCCCTCATTCCTATATATCTTAGATATAGCGTCAGCTACGCCACTGTAGGCCTCTTTTCGTCTTTGCACCTGGATTTGTGTCTTGATAAGTGTTAAGGGATACAACGCGCATCTTACTGGAAACAGACATTAAAAAAAAATGACAATTAAAATGTCACAAGTCCAAACTCAAACGGGTTGGATGATTTTTGTATGGAGCGTGGTCTGCCTAAGTTCCGTCATTTTATTATAACGGGTGTAAAAACACTCTTAACGAAAGGTAGGCACTTGTTCACTCCGTCATTGCAATTTTTTTTTGTTTTTGTTTGAGACCAAACTGGGAACCTTCTTGTTACGGAGATATTGGGGTTCAAACTTTTTCCCACGTTTTTTTTAAACAAATTTTTAATGTTGAACCTTAACTTTATATACCTCCACGACCCCCGCTCTATTCAATGCATCCGTCAGCACAATGTTTTGAGTGCGTTACATTGAGTCCTGTCGTAAAACGTGATCTATCACCCCAAAAAAAAAGAGTTGTTTCCCAGCATCAATTTTTGCGTGGAGTTACTTAGTTTGATGTACAGAATGCTTGGTTGACGGCTTCGTGAAGGGTCCGTTTACACCTTGTATATCGGCCTGTTCTGTTCTGTCCCACTTCTAGGCAAAGGCCTCCCCCACGGCTTTCCAATTTTGTTGATAATCTGCCTCCAATCAATCCGTTAAGAGTACAAACTTCTTTTTTTATTCTATCTACTGGCTGACCCGCGCAACTTCGTCAGCGTAACCTTTTTGATAAATGTTCTGCCTCTATTGGTCGTGGCATGATGTTTTATAGCCTAGAGCCTTCCACGATAAATGGACTATGCAACACTAAAATATATTTTTTCCGTTTACATCTTATGTAGGCCAAAATATGGGGAGACGCCTTTGCTCAGCAGTAGGAATCGGGCAAACAGCATCAGTTAACATCACATGTGGATGGCTATAAGAGTAGAGGAAGACCAAAGAAACGGTGGATGGACTGTGTGAAGGATGATATGGCTAGAAAGGAGGTGACTGCTGAGATGACCAATAGTAATAGACAAGTATGGAAGAAGACATGCTGCGCCGACCACAAATAAATTGGGATAAAGGCAAGGAGAATGTTGACGATGTTTGGAAGCTTCACTTCAAACACTCATTAATTTTGACTAGCAACAATTGACGCATTATCAAGGTTGTCTCTTTTAGTGAATCGTGTGAGTAATAATAGATTAGATAAATGTACTTCTAATCACTTCTGTGATAAAATACCGAGTATATATAACTTTTTGGCTAGATACTCTTTTATAGTTTAGAACTGACTGTTTTCATAGCAAAGGAGTTTGAATAATATTTTACCACAGATAACTTTAAATTTTTATTTTTGAAACTTGACGCTTTCAAAGATGTTGTCTCCTGAAAACAACACTAAAACGTGAAAAATACCTTTACTTTCGGAAGTCGGTGACTTTTGTTTGTTTCATTGACTTTTTTGCCACGAAGCAAAGCTAATAAAATTTATATTGTAACGTCAGCTGCTTTATTAATACATTCAAGATTACGTTCGAGCCTAGAATGTATGGAACTTTCTCGAAGCTTCCAGAAAGTTGTGGAAGTTTCTCGAAGCATATAAATACCCGTCGAGTTTTTTCGAGCAGTCAAACGTTGCCCCACAGGGGGTGCCCTTAGCGTGTAGTCGCTTAGTTTGTAAGCTTTTTGCCCTGGCTGGAGGCCTTAAATAACAAGGCATCCACGGGATAGACCGGTTAAGCAGACGACAACCTCCTAGGTTGAACTGCGAGATGCAATTCACAAAAAAAAAAAAAACGGGAGTGGTCAGTCTTATTTTGGCTACACAAGGAATCGAACCGAAGTGAAGTACAAGTACGATATCTAAGTGAATAGTGATCAGTGGTGAATTTGTGATTGAAGTTATTATTGTTTGGTGATTAATAAAGATATTTGGTGTTAATTCGGCAGTGGTTTAATTTATCCCATACCCGGTTCGTAAGAATATATATGCAAAATACGCGCTTTGGACGTGGAGTTGCGGACACCAGCCCGTTATAATATACAAAATGTATATGGAACAACAATATTCATAAGTTTCCACAATAAACACTACTCCTATCAATGGGTCCCAAATTACATGCAATCTCGCCATTCTCCTTTACACCTGAATGAGTGCAAAAAATATTGTTAATATATTTTTTGCGAGTACGACTCACACTTGGCCGGTTTTTTATTTAGGATTAGACAGACTGAACACAATCACGATATGCGTGTTTATTCAAATATAACGGCAACGCCGCATTTTTTTTTGCACTCTGCTACCAAAATCGCAACGTAGGTATGAGGAGAGAGGGGGGTAGGTAGGGGCCCGAAATTTGATGTTTTTCTGTCACGTTCATAAAGGTTGATTTTGAAACATTTTTTTTTTAATATATGTTAAATCAGGGAGTAGGTGTGGTCGAGATCACTTCATATAAAGCCTCAGTGCATTCTAGTAAAAAATAACTTTTAAATAAATTATAAACCGCCAAGTGTGGTTTTAAATCGTTTAAAACCAAAAAGACGGTTTAAAAACCAAATGGTTTAAAACATTTAAAATCCGTTTTTATTGCAACTATAAATAGGTGTACCTATTTATAGTTGCAAAACGAATTTTTATGATGATGAAGGTTATGGTGATGTTAAGTTCTTACCTGTGAAACTACTCAAACAATAAAGCGGAAAAAACTTCTTTTTGTCCATCATACTCCATTCTATAGTTGTGATCAACTGAGGAGGTGGATTCTCAACCATCGTGGCAGCCATTAATAATTCCTACCCTCAAATGTAAAATTCTTCAAACTTTCTATAGAATTCCATACATCTACGTTAATAATCTATACATTCACTATCTTTGGTAACCATTTAATAAAGTTTTAGAAACTTTCACGTATTTTTAATACAGATTAACAATGGAATCAACTGTCAACTAAATTGTATATTATCAATAATAACAATAATTAACGAAAATAAATATTCTTTTTTTTTTTATTAAGTAATTATCTTTTTATTCTATCAGAGACTAATTCTCTTTAATTAGCTATTTTGTTTTTTTTTTAGCTTAAATTATTGTTTTTTTGTTTCACTTTTTTATAGTTTTTTTTTTGCTTAATTAAGTGATTTTGTTTACGTCCAAATGTTTTTGATTTATCCTAGGTATAGGTTCTTCCATGATTTTTACTCAGTTGACTGTCGCTGCACACTTGCCCTGAAAAAAATAGAAAAAAAAATTTATTGCCTCATTGGTTTAGTGTATTTTTTTTTTATTTTTTAGGTACCTTCACCAACAGCTATACATACTCAGAATTAATATAAAACAATAGAAACAACATAAAATTACTAGTATGACAACAACGTAAGTTCTCAAATCTTAAGAGCGTTTACGTCTATCGCGCGAAGTCAAGTTTAGGTAATTCAATACATTTTTTACGCACACAGTAGTGCGCGTGCCTGTGTGCATAGCGCTGGCGCGTTCTCTTGCGCTATAGTCAAACTAACCCACTATGATCCGTTCGAGTGAAAATGTTTTAGTAAAATTTAATTTGAATTTGAACGTACACGGATTACGAAACTACGAGTGCATAAAATAAGCATTTAATAATATATTGCAAGTATAGCTATAATTATGATTAATATTAAAGTCGTTTTTTAGTTATTCAAACAAGAATTTGTTGATCTAAGCTTTAGAAAGAAACAGAACTTCGTTAATTATTATTGATTTGTGATTGATTAATAAATATTGATGTTCTTATTTACAAAAAAAAATTAATAAGTAAAAGTTTTAATAAATAAAACTCGTAGGTCAATAACAGGGTAAATACTTGTTGTCACTTAAAATATTATCAGACATCAAAAATAATAACAAAAAAAATAATCATCAAAGTAGATTTTTCAATCACACTATAAACGTCCGCTATCCTTCTAAGTACGACTAAGGTCAACTCAGGTCAGTCAGAGCGCCGAGCGACGTGTCCTCTCTCTAGAAAGCCTCGCGGCAGACTGATTTGAAATTGCTCGCGCGCAATGTTTTTTTTTTTTTTTTTGTGAATGGCATCTCGCAGTTCAACCTAGGAGGTTGTCGTCTGCTTAACCGGACTCACCTGTGGATGTCTTGAATTTAAGGCCTCCAGCCAGGGCAAAAAACTTACAAACTAAGCGACTACACGCTAAGGGCACCCAGCAAGGGGACAGGCTGGATCTGAGTGGTGTTAATTAGGGGCTGGTTTAAAATTACTGGCACAGCATCGCGGGCTGGCTCGAGCAAGGGTCGGGGAGGGCAATTACCGGGACGTCGCGACGGACCTCGACGGCGAGGGCGGAAAGACGGCGGTCGGGATCGGGGTTTACGCTTGAGGCGCGTACTAGTTTCCCTACGGCTCTCCTGGAGGAGAGTGATAGCGTCGTCGGGAGTTACGAGTGTGTGCCTTGGTCGGCGAATCTGACTGATACGCGAGGGGTCGTATCGGGCGGCCGATGCGATCAGGGGATTACGGTGTTTTATTGCACGATCGAAGAAACGCTTGGTGAGGCGTTTCATGAACTGCAATAAGGTGGGCATCCTAAGGTCTACGTGGAGACGTTCGTTACGTACGTAAAAGGAGGCACCAGTGACCCTACGTAAGTATCGGTTTTGGAGCGCCTGCATCCTGTGAATATAGCGGGGCTTGGTATGTGCGAACCCAACACAAGCGTACGACATGATCACTGCGGTATAGAGACGCAACTTGCACTTAAGTGACAACTTGCTCTTAGCCGCTACCATAAAATGAAGCCTACTCATAGCGAAGGCAGCTCGGTCGCGAGCTGCTTTGGTATGTGCCCCGAAGGACAGGTGTTGGTCAAGTATGACTCCTAAGTATTTGGCTTGCTTCTCCCAAGGTCCCTTGGGAGAAGCACTATGTACGGTCATATCAATATCGATCGGACGGGGGGATTGATACGCGGTTTAGAGAAAAGAACCGCCTGACTCATATCGGGGTTAACCTCGATCCTCCACTTCCTGAACCAAGCGCCGAGGACGTTGGCTGAGGTTTGGAGCGTTTTGGCGATAACGTTCTGACAACGACCAGTATGATAAATGGCCGTGTCGTCCGCGAACAGGGCTAACTGAGCCTTCTTGCTTTTAGGGATATCGCTGGTGAACAACGTAAAAATGAGAGGGAAATGACCGAGCCCTGAGGGACTCCGGCACGAATCGGGTGGGGGGAAGAGAGAGCTCCCCCGACGCAATGATTTATAGTAGTTTTCAAATATTTATAGAAAAATTATCACTGTAAATTTGTTGAAATTTTAAATTGGATGTTTTAAAGCATATGTTCTTCTATTATATTAAGCTATTATTATATTAAATTAAGTAAGATATATCTTATTATTATTCTTATTCTCGGTGAAAAAATCATTTTAATTCCTTAATATTTCACATTATTTGAACTTTAATTTCTTATAGAAAGATACCTAAATCAAAAAATGATTTTCGTTAACTATTTTCCTTAGGATCTTAGCAATTGGTTTAAAAATAAAAACTAATTAGGTTTGCCAGTGGTTTCCTATAATAAGAGCTTCGAAACTGGCGCTGAAAGGGAAATCAAGAAAACCTCTGTTAAGTTATCTTGATAGAATTTACCAATACTCTATTAATTGAAATATTTTTTTCTACAACTATTGAGACAACGAAATTTCCTAAGGTTATTAGTAATTATCATTTTTGTAAAATAAAGGGTTAATGGTATTAAAGGGTTTGAAAAGTACTGTTTTGGAGTCAAACAGCGCATGGACGGCGTAAACGCTCTTAACAAGTGTTCGCAAACATTACTGCTGAGCTGAGGACCCGGGTAGATTCGCTGGTTGGGCGTTTTTTCATCAGGAATTGCTCAGTGTTAGCAACGGAGTTTAATTTTACCCAGTCGATGGCAATAAGCTCGCCCCCTGTTACATGGAACTTAAACATAACTGCCGAAATGGAGAGGGGGTTACTAAAGGCACAACTCTGCCTCAACCTTCAAGGACATACACGCGTGATGGTATAACAAAATGAATCAGAAAAGAATAGCGGTGAAGTAAGAAGACATAATTTCCATTTCCCTCCATATCCATGTTTTTCGATTTTACTGTTTTACTTTATATTTTATTTTACGAAATTTCTACACAATGTATATTGTTCTGAAATAAATGATTTATGACTTATCGAACAGGAGACAAGCACAACGGGGCATTTTACAACTGGTATAAGACCAGTTGCCCCGCAACACACCGCGGCGGCAAAAGCTCGTACGGTCGGCCAAGAAAGTGGTGTACCAGTTTTGATTTAGTTTCCCGGTCATCGAAAATTACAACAAGGTTCGTTATAAAAAGATATTACTGAAAGAGACAACATTATCATGACGTAAACCTATGTATTTAGTATTCATACGTCATATGTCACATATAAGTACATGACATTTTAACCTTTAGTATAAATGAAAAGGACATTAGTTTCTACAAAGCAATTGAAATGTTTCCAAACAAAAGTAATAAAAACTATTTAGACAACCGAATTCCATTTGAAAAAGAAAACTGACAATTGACATTTTGTCAAATATATGCAAAAAATCGATATATTTTCCGTGTTATTTTTCAATCAACTGCATATAAAATCATCTCAATGCCTGCCAACTTGACCATTGCCGAAAGAGCACAAATAATTGCCCAATTTAATGAGGGAAGCAGTATCAGTGCGATATCCCGGAATTTGAATATATCGAGGCGTTCTGTCCGCTTTTGGATTCGTCGTGAAGGAGAGGAGGGAAGTTTGTTGGATCACAGAAGAAGTGGTCGCCGGCCTGCACTCTCCAATAACGATAGAGAATTCATGAGACGGGAATATGAAATCAATGGTTTTAAGCCCACAAAACATTTTGCGGAGATGTTCGATGTGAGTGCCCAAACAATAAGGAATCATCTACATTACATGGGGTTGCACCACAGGCATTACGCCAAGAAAATATATTTGACGGATGCTCACAGACTTGCTCGTCTGAACTTCGCCAGAGAGCACTTAGAGTTTGATTGGTCTAATACAGTGTTTTGTGATGAAAAAACGTTTAAATCCAGTCAGCATGGACGTCTTCACCTTTGGCGATATAATTCAACACGGTATAAAGATGATCATGTAATCCCAAATAGAGAATCAGGTCGAATTTCCGTAAATATTTGGGGCTGGATGAGTACGGATGGTGTAGGAGAATTGTGTTCTCTACCTCCTCGAGCGACGGCTGTAAATTATATCGACGTGCTTCAGAATGCAATGCTACCGACAGTCCGTAATGTTTACCCGGAGAACGAAGTGCCACAATTTGATTTTGTTCAAGATAATTGTTCAATTCATAATGCGAGGATCGTAAGAGCCTGGTTTCGTTCACACACTGACGTAAGGGTAATTCAGTGGCCCTCAAGATCGCCGGACCTCAACCCGATAGAAAATCTTTGGGGCCTTATGGTCCAACGATGGTCGCATCAAAATGAAAGAACCAAACAAGCTCTTATTAGTCACTGTAATTATATCTGGGAGGAAATGCGGGGAACCGATATTTGCTCACGGCTTGTTGGTTCAATGAGGTCTCGTCTTTTAGAGGTTATAGAGGCCAACGGCGGTTACACCCGTTTCTAATTTTTAAAAATTTTCAATATCTTCTAAATATTACTATATATGCTATGTTTTTGTTTGTTATAAGTATTTTAAAATTGATTGTAGAAATTTAATAAAAGGATAAATCTATTTTTAGCTTGTTTTTTATTGATATTGTAATTACAAGTTTACAGAAATTGTAGGTTTGTGGACTCGCCTTGTGCCTTTACAATTTTATGTAACTTGTTGATTACAATTCTGAATTTGTAGATACAATTTTGTCATCAAAATCTACAGCCCCCCGCCGTTGATTTTACGACGTCATTGGTTCCATCAAGTTCAAACTAAGAACAGCTGTCACGTTACAAACACTAATAGTCGTTATCAATAATCAGATAAAGACAGCAATAGAAGTTGTCAGATCGATCTGCAAGCGAAACTAATCTTTATCACCTATGAATCTGCAAGCGATATTCAACCTTAGGGTGGTACACCACTTTCTTGGCCGACTGTACTAATAAACTCCAAGTTGACGAAAGTGCGCCAGGCGCAAAACTCGGATGCGCTCTGTGAGATTTCCAAGCCTCGCCCCAAAGTCATCGCATCAAGGCGTCAAGGATGCAACTGAGTATCAGTATTTTACATACTGACTGCTTATCCCAAGATTAATATGTTGCGCCGACACCAAATAAATTGGTTTAAGGTCAGGGAATTACCAGTTATTGCTCTTTTTGTACATGCAAAAAGAGCAATAACTGGTTTAAAGAAAAATACTTTCGATGCACGTAGATCAGTTCCTCTGGGATAGATTTTGATGATAACAAAAAATATTCAGAATTATTTGGTATTTTAAGTAATACACATCTATAGTAAGCGCCAGATAAACGTGGAAAAAAGTTCATTGCCCTTTCCTTAATTTCTCTGCGTACGCGGTAGGTACGCGGACAATAAATTATGAATCGTTTTTCATTAAAAAAAAAGGAAAGGAGCACGATAGATGTCGATTCAGGACAGCTTTATGTCATTATTATTGTTTTCGGAATTAATTATATCAATAAATGTATGTGGGTCAATAACCGTTATTCCACGTTTATCTGGCGCTTACTATAGTGGCTGGCGGTGCTGGGACCATTTTAGCCCACTCTCCTTTGTGTGACGTTATTTATGGATGGCAGTTTATCAGTCTTATCATAATATGTATATTCATAGACTTTGGCCAAGGTCATGTTGTTCAGGTGTTTGGTCGAAAATAGCGTTTCCTGTGTCTAAAGCGAAACTGAGATAAGCAACTTCACAGCTGCAATTGGTGAAGGAACACCATCTTGAGGAAACCGGCATTAGAACCGAAACATTCGAAGACATGTGACATCTACCAACCAGCACTGCGCCCGCGTGGCTGTACTCCAGTACAGCCTACTGCCTCTCGACTCATTATTAGAACCCGGATAATATGCAACTTAAAATTGACGAAATATGCAACAAAAGCATCAAAATATGCAACATAGAATTGAAAGAAGTACTACAAAATAATGACTTTATTAAATGTATTTTTTTTTCATGAAAACCATGTAATGTTCCAAATTATCGGTAGCACGATTGAGTCTGCTATTAATAAAAATATTTTTATAACTTGAAAACGTTCCTTCTACACCCACTTAGGTCAATGGGCAATTTAGATGCGTTTTTATCTCAGGCACAGTTTTGCATTTTGCCATTAAAGATGTCCAAAAAATTTACAATAATAAAAGTGCATTTTGTCAAAAATATGTATTACATTCATACTACACCCTAAATATGCATTTGCATACTTATAATCCGGTCTCTACTGATTATGCTTATGCTGAAATGGGGTCATTATTCTCATAACAAAGACGAACTGTTACTATGAGACCAACCCCGAAATTGCGTTTAAAAAATCAGCTGGTTCATACAACTGTGTACACAAAACTTATTAACTCATGATGATGAAAATTAATCTTTTAAAATACGAGCTGTTGCCTGTGACTTCGTTTGCTTGTATTTTGTATAATACAAAATGCAAGCAAACAAAGTCACAGGCAGGTTAGGTTACAATGATTGGTTTGTCTCAAGAATGGTGTGTCATCTTTATATTGTTATTTATTTATGTTTGTTTATTTTCTCATCACAAACGTTGTAGTGAACAGGAATTATGTGATATGGGAGTGGTGCCAGGCTACACGGGGCACCTCCCCTCCCTCCTCTCGCCAAACGATACTACATTTTTACCCGATTACGCCTTTTAAGCGAGTATAAAGTGTTTTGAGGTTAGGTTACAATAATTGTTTTTTTTTTCAAGAATGGTGCATTGCCTTTTCATAGGAGAGGGGCCAGAGGAGAAGAGGTACTCCCACCCCCTTTCCTCACTCCCTCCCACCCCCCTCCGCCTGCCAAACAATACTAAATTTTTACCTCTATTACTCTTTATCTTAGTAGTTGCCTCCTTTCTAGCCAATTTTAACTTGGGTACTGGATGACTATTTGTTTTATTTTGTGAAATAGTCAAAAATGTCACTTAAATGTGCCATTAAAAGGAAATAAAAGGTATTTGTGCGAGTTATTTTATCATTGAGACCTTTCATTTACATACTGTACATTTAAATAAGGGTGAAAAACATATTAAAATCACTGTTAATTATTGATAAGAATATGAATTCAGTATATTTGATTATGAATAACATACATAGAAATTTCATCATTAAAATATTGCTAACCAACAATGAACTTACAACAATATGACAGTTTAAAATATTAACATACAATTTTCACAATTAAATTACCAAAAACTTTAGTCTTAGTTTTCTCAATTGTGTCAAAACCTCTCAGGTTGTTTTTTTTTGTGGCCCCTTACGCTTATGTCATAGGCACCCATGAATAAAACAGCCAGTGTTGATTTCTGTATTACATGCATAGTGTTTTTCATGAAAGACCTTGTCAAAGCCCAAGAATTTGGTCGGGAACCTTCAATGTAAGTCATAAAAGGACAAATAAATAAAAAAGTATAGTTGTACTCGTGCGTTGTAAATTATTAATAATATACGTAATACAGGGATAGAGCATGGCATTGAAATTGAATTAACGAAATCGACATGTTCCAATAACATTCTTATAAGTCAATAACCTAAGCAGAAATAAGTTTTACGGCGGTCAAAGGACACACAATAGTATCGGCTTATCTAATTTTCATAGTACAAGGTAACATAAATCATTATATACGGAAATCACAAAATCTTACGACAATCGTGAAAATACTCACGCAATGCTTATCTCGATATCCATAACAGATGTAGGTTAATAAATCACATAAATAACAAGTTAATCACTGAAAACTGCCTTGGAGTATGTTTTATGTAATAATTCACCCAATCTATCTAATTACACCATGGAAAAATATGCCTTCATTAATGTCAGCTGATTGGTCGCCCATGTTGGTTCGCAGACTATACATAATACATGTTTTTAGATTTGGATACTAGTCTTTTTATCAAATTCATGGACATAAAAGGAGAAAAAAAGACAGACATACGACTTTCTGAAATCGAAATCGAATCGGAGCATTGTGAATACGGGGCAGAAATATAATAAAAACACAAATTATACAGGCCTTTCCCTAAAGTTGCAATTTGACTCGCGAAGGAATAGATGTCATTATGGTATATTGTTTATTATATTGGCAGTTCCTCAGGTAGTGTCATAGAGGAATAAGCTATAAAATATGCCCCATAGGCACCCTGCACTTGCCCTGGTTACCGGTAGAGCTTGTGTTTGTGGCTGTCCACTTGGTGCTAAAAATTGAATAAATCTGAACCTGGAACGTTTTGGACAGCTACTGTCAAAAAAGTGTCTGCCGTACAGTTGTAAACTTTTTGTTTTGTTTGCTAGTTCTTCATCAAAACTAAGAAAATGGTATTAAAAAGTCGTTTCTCGCGTTATTTATTAATAAATGCTGTCTATTAACATTTAATTTCTTTGTTACAGGCTCGTTATTTCAAGGAACAGGATATTGATGGTGCGTTCTACTTTCTTTTATCATTTGCAGAAATTTGATAAGATTTTACATGATAATTTTAATGAATCAACCCCTATAATGTAATTCAGTTTCTAACAAAAGCCTCAGAAATCCTTTTTGTTCGCCATTCTGTATTTTAAGCCAAAAATAAGGTCGAGGAGATGGAATTAATATTTTTTGTTATTTGGTACACTAACGGTATTATGACGTTTCTCTTTACAAAGTTATCTACTTACTGTATTTAGTATCACATTGCAGCTTATTGTAGTCAAATGGGGCGAAGTGAAAGCTTCTGTAAACAAAGAAACACCTAAGTTTTTCGCCATTCTTGGGATACTTAACTCCTTTTCTATTACGAGTCTTGTATATTTGCAGAATTTCGTGAATGCTTCTACCTGTTCGCTCGTTCTGGGCAGATCACATCGCTCGACGAGCTCACTGTAGTTATGAGATCTCTGGGCATGAGCCCAACCATCCAGGAGTTAGCTGGTAAGATAAATCATTTTATTCCTCCTATCATACAGTTCCTCACACCAAAACCTCTGACACAAGACCGAGCCAGCTTATAGCTGTCATTTGAAGATGATCAACAGTCACACAGTGATAACAAGAAAATCTGTAACAAAGAACATGTGCACCGAAAAAACTGTACTACCCAGTTTTATTAAAATACTACCTCATCGTGAACAACCAAGGTTTTCTGGCCATTCACTTACTTATAGAGGGTACTGAGGCACCATTTTAGAATGCTTATAAAACGCGGAAGTCGTTTCTGGAATTTGCATGACAAGTGTGATACATTTATTATGAGAAAACTGCCTCGAAAAACAAGGGAAGTTTCATAAAAATTTAATTGCCAAAGGCACATGTACTTTTTGACAAATTGGTTTTCAACAGATTCATATCTTTATGAGCTATCAGAAAAGTGCCAATTTATCATCCTGAATGGTGTAGATTTTTCACAATCAGCAGTTTATTATGGTGGAGAGGTAGAAAATTTCCAAAAAACTTTAAATGTTTTATTTGTTTAAAACAACCCAGTTTGGAATTTGGTGTAGTATCACCCATTTCAAGGATTACACTTTGCACCCGATTACCAATAGCTTTGTATACTTTATTATTCATTTACTTTTACAATTTGCAGGATATTTAAAAGGAAAAGGTGGCAAAATGTCTTTCGCTGACTTTTTGGAAGTAATGCATATTCATTCCAGAGCTGAAAATCTACCTAATGAGGTAAACCAAGTATTTTTATTTATTTATTTTTATTCAAAATCTCCCTTACAACTATCATTACAGGCAACACTTAAACCTAATGCGATAGTGCGGCTTTAAAGTCAAAGTAAGGTTTAAAACTACACCAAAAAATGGTGAAGTTGTGAGCATTTAAAGACAGCATTAGTCAAAGACGGTCCACCCGTTTTGAATTTGAATTGTATGTATTATCCCAAGAAAGGAAAACCATTATTCGCTTTTGTATAGTTATAAGTCTTGTGCTCAATGTGATTTCCCAACGGGAGAAACATGGAACTTCCAAATTAACTTTCACCCTCTATTTTGACGTAGTTATGCAGAATGGATCCAGCCACAAAAACTTACTTTTGAGAAAACAGGAGTTTTAGTAAAATTGATATAGAAAAATAACAAGACTGTAGTTTGTTTTCGAATTTCTCTTAAATATTGGGTATTGTTATCTACTTCCTGTATAGTATTGTTTTAATAAGTTTCATGTTAATAAATATACTTTTTGTCAGTAAAATTGTCTTTGGATCTTTTTTACAATATTAAAAATGGACGTAGTTATGCAGAAACGTTCCAACCCACAAGTCACCCGAAATTGAGATAATGTGATCAAACTACCTTTTTTGACACTTAGCGTCAGATTAGCAAAAAGGTTTCAAGTTTTAAGTCATAGATTAGAAAATATTTTTTTCACTTACGTTCCAACCCACAACCTTTATAAAATAATAACGTGTGTAAATTAACTAGAACGTACTATGAGGACAGGGACATTTAATGTTTTACGAAACAGTATATTTATTTTGTTAAAACGCTACAACAACCTTGTAGCGTTGTAGCGAAACCATTTTAAACCATTTTATTTTGTAGCAAATGTTCCCATTTATATTTGGAACATTTTTGCAAAATTACAATAGCGAGGTGTTCACTACACCCAACGCCATCTATCGAATCGTAGCAACAACTCGCCCGCCGGTCAATTAGCAAACGTCACAGGTTGACAGTTTAAAACGCATCAACGTCATCCGTCGGTTTTTTTACTCTACATTTAATCTATATTCTTTTTTTGTATCTGTATTCTTTTTTCTGTTGGAGTAAATGGGTTGATGAAAACGGTCGTTCGTTATTTTTTTTAATTTCAAAAACCCAATAAGACGCCCAAACACGAGGCATAAACGATCCAAAATTTGTGGTACGTTATGTTTCAGACCTAAATAACATAATTTGAAAACTTAAAAGGTTTCATGAATTTTGTACTATTATATACCTAAATAAAAAACCTGTTTCGAAAAAAAATTATTAAACTTTAAAGGGTTCATTTTTAACACGCGTTAATTAGCTTCATCCTTAACTGTTTGCATACACGACCACTAAAAATAAATATTTATAACACGTAAAGAAAAAGTTTATTTTCTTTGTAGTTGTTTACCAATAAAATATTACTTGAAACTTTTAATATCATAGACAAAAGAAAAGTTGTGTAGATGTCATTATGACAGTAACTAAAAAAAATGGTTTTTGTGGGTTGGATCCATTTTGCATAACTACGTCCATTTAATCCCAGGAAGGGATGAAATTAATCTTAATTTTAAAACTCAAATTAACCAACTTACCAGTAGAGTCCGCAAGTTAATTTATATATTCAAAGCCCTCCGAAGTATCGCAAACCCAAATATTATACGTGTAGTTTATTTTTCCCTGTGTCTATCTATTGTTACATACTGTATCACATGCTGGGGTGGTGCTGCGAAAACTATACTAAAACCACTCGAGATTGCACACAGAGCGGTACTGAAAGTAGCTACTTCAAGACCTTTCATGTTCCCTACTGATCTACTGTATAGTATTTGTAATGTTCTTAACGTTAGGCAACACTTCATCCTTCAAACGGTTCTCCTACAGCACCGTAAAACCCCTTATAAAATAGTAACAAAGCGTAGGAAAGACTTATGTACGGTCTACGTACATTGACCCGACTTCTGGCTGACGAAGTGAATCAACTGGTTCACTTGTCACAACTAATATTTCAGTTTACTCAGTGTGCAACTAACCAACACGCGGAACAGACATACATGTAGGAATCACCAATCTTTATTACGGTGTACGACAATTGTGATAAATAAACTTTTGGGTTACTACGTGAAGAGTTTTACATGTTGGCCACACTCACTACCTACTTAACAACCGAACAATTATAGTGTACAGTTCAGGAACTAAACTGTCCCGTACATTTAATGACTAAAAAAAAAAAAAACATTTAATGTAAATTTACATTAAATGTTTTTTTTTTTCCTGAACTGTACACTATAATTGTTCGGTTGTTAAGTAGGTAGTGAGTGTGGCCAACATGTAAAACTCTTCACGTAGTAACCCAAAAGTTTATTTATCACAATTATCGTACACCGTACTAAAGATTGGTGATTCCTACATGTATGTCTGTTCCGCGTGTTGGTTAGTTGCACACTGAGTAAACTGAAATATTAGTTGTGACAAGTGAACCAGTTGATTCGCTTCGTCAGCCAGAAGTCGGGTCAATGTACGTAGACCGTACAACTTAATTTGCACTCTTCCACAAGTACGCACATCATTTGCAAGTAGATTTTGCATCTGCCTAGGACCGACTCTGTACAATAAATTTAACAAAATTTGCATGATATATGGGTTATCTAACTTTAAGTGTAAAAAGATTCTACGTTCATTTCTTCAAAATAAAAGCTATGATGAAACAGAAAATTATCTCAGTAGGTGTCAGTGACAGTGACAGATTAAAGATTAAATATTACCTCACTCGACTTCAATCAAAACAAATACACACTCTCTCTTTCACTCCATCACATACACATTCTTACACACGCACATACCACTTACATACACTCATACAATCACACACACACACACACACAAACACATACACACACACACACTTGCACGTATTCAATTATAAACATTATTGTATGTATTATGAAAGAAAAATATTGTACTATTTTATTGTAACTTTTTGTAAGGGACAGGGACTGCTATTCCTTAATACAGGCTATTCTATAACCTAGCTAGGAAAGCAGAACTTCACCCACCAGATTGTGATTGACATGGTACAAACTTATATGTATAACTTTGTGTATGCCTCATATACTACAATCTCCTTTTTATGAAATAAAATTTATCTTATCTTATTAATAAAACAATATTTGTGAAAAAATAAAATAAAAAAAAAGTGCTCGGCTTCGCTCTGCATACACCGGTGGACAAAAAATTTAGGCCACCTGTCAAATCGGCTGCCATTACTATGTTTGAAGATATGACTTTATGAATGCTTTTTTTTTGTGGATTATTAATTGAAAGTAGCTGTTGCCCGCGACCTTCCCCGCGTGAAACTATTATAAAAAACTACGACTGCACAACATTTTTTATTGATGCTCTGCTCCTATTGGTCGCAGCGTGATGTTATATAGCCTATAGCTTTCCTCAATAAATGGGCTATCCAACACTAAAATATTTTTTCAATTCGAACCAGTAGTTCCTGAGATTAGCGCGTTCAACCAAACAACCAAAACTCAGCTTTATAATATTAGTATAGATATTACTTCCCTATTTGAATCTGTTTTGTTGATTTTTTGCACGGAACCGTATCCTTTTTCTAAAATAAAAGTTACTCCTTATAACATCAGCTATCTGCCAGTAAAAGTCCCGTCAAAATCAGTCCACCCGTTCTGTCGATTAACCGGAACAGACAGACAGACATGAATGAGAAATGTTTTTTAAGTACCATATATCCTTTCATATTCTGCTTTCAGTAAAAAGTTGTTATTTTGAAATTACAAACAGACAGTTCAATTTTATTTATATGTATAGATAACGTACTTTAAATAGAACAAATTCATTCTTATAATTTCTAACAAACACCAGTGTATAACGAACTCCTATGTCAAATTTCACGCTTCTAGGTCCAGCAATTTAGACTATGCAATGTCTGTCAGTGAACTTAAAATAACATAATATCACGCCCGTAATCCCCGAAGGGTTCGGCAGAGGTGTACCTAATAGTACACCCACATTTGCCAGTAATGTTTTAGTCCCATGTAATCCAGGTACAAATACAGACTCCGCGGCTGCTACCGAGAAATTCCTGATGGTAAAACTCAATAACACTTTGTCCAACCCGGGAATCTAACCCAGGACGACCAACGAAGCAGTGAATTTAAGATGTTTAAGAAATTTATCGGCCTATTTATTAATTAATTCTTCTTCAGGTAGTTAACGCATTCAAGGCCGGTGACGCGGAGAAGAATGGCGTGATCCCAGCGAGGCAGCTGAGAAACTTGCTGCAGAATTGGGGCGAAGGCCTATCTGCCAGAGAGGTGAGACATTTTTTGTTTATTTCATCAACTGTCTAGCTATTTTCGACTGTGTTGAGGATGGCTTCCAATTTAAACGGATGCAGCTGATATAATATAGCATAACATCACGCCTGTATTCCCCGTAATGTTAGGCAGAGGTGTACCTAATAGTACACCCACATTTATGTTTAAGTCCCATGTAATAGGGGGCGAGCCTATTACCATCAACCGGGCACGAATCTAGACTCCGTGGCTGCTACTCAGAAATTCCTGACAGAAATATCCAATAACACTTTACCCGACCCGGCAATCGAATCCACGACTTCACGCTCAGCAGTCGCGCTTACGACATCCAAGCTACGACCCATAAAAAAAAGAGAAATCGCGGGGCACAGCTAGTTAATTAAACTCCAGGTTTCCTCACGATTTTTGGCCTTGGCCACGGTATTTTATTAAAATATTTTTTTTTTGTTTCAAGGTCGACAACATATTCCGGGAGGCAAACGTAACGAATACGGGCACTGTACACTACGAGGATTTCGTCAAAATTGCGTGCGCCCCTGTACCGGATTACTATTAAAATATTTCACATACACGGTGTAAGGGCTCTTGTTCACGACCAGTTTCTACTCTGATGAGATTCTACAAACACGAGCAATGAAGTCTATATTGTTATAGGCCAAATAAGTCTGTCTTAGGCAAAACTAGGGCTCATCACAACATGACGATCACGGAGCACCACGTCATTGGTTAGATCAGAACTGTGACCAACCAGATCCAAGTTTGGGTGAGAGTCAAGGTGGCGGGTGTACCATAGCGAGACACGGTTGTTTCATTTCTCAGAAACTATCCCACTGATCGAGTGTGTGTTTCTTTTTACTTGAGGTACTTTTTAGGTACATTTTTTTGATGTAATTATATTTTAAGAGTAATGGTTAAATAATAAAGTATTAAGGTACACCCGCCATATTGACATCAATATGGCGGGTGTACCTTAACTTCGAAATAATTTCGTTCTGAAGGAGGTACAGATTTCTTAGAGCTAGGTACAAAATAGTACATTATAGGTACATTTTTTTGGTAATTGGTATAATTTGATTTGCTATGGTACACCCGCCACTTTGACTCTCACAAGTTTGGCGCATTGTAATTGCTTTGTTTGGTTTAGTGTATCCTGACACGATAGACCATTATACCTGTTTGGCCTAAAATCGGGTTTAGCTGGTCATCACTACAACATAGTATAAAACAAAGTCGCTTCCCGCTGTCTGTCTGTCCCTATGTATGCTTAGATCTTTAAAACTTCGCAACGGATTTTGATGCGATTTTTTTTAATAGATAGAGTGATTCAAGAGGAAGGTTTATATGTATAGTAGAGAAAACATTAGTATCTACATTGCATCCGTGCGAAGCCGGGGCGGGTCGCTAATAACATCTTACACTTATCAACATTCAAAAGCGATTCTCTCGTAAGACCTATTTTATAAAAGTATGTGTTCTAAAATACTATATTTGTAACGACATACAATTACAATCAATTCGGTAGGAGAAAATAACTTAAAAAAAAAATGCCAAGTTGGTGCATAATATATAAAATACATATTGGTGCTCTTGAGTGTACGTGTATCCGACTTTTAAGTCATAAGTCATTTATATCTTAACAAAATGCATTGTGTAGAAAGACGTAAATTACAAAATAACATAAAATTGGATTAATTATGATTAGATACAATATAATATAATAATAAAAAAATTAACAGTAAATGTTTTTTACAATAATTTAGATAGAATGAGATGCGATTATGTTTGCATGCGCCGGGTAGGGCTGGCTGCGTGAACAAGTGCTCATAGATTATCAGGCGAGCGCAAATACACAGACTAACTGAAAATACAGTTTCTATGTGCTGAGACGAGTCTTGAAAATCTAACAGTGAGCTTTTACACAGATATTTATTTACATAGAAGTCACATAAAAACAAGCACTAATGTATTGCCATCACTTGTTAAGTACTTACTTTTAAAAAAAGAAAAAAAATGTACGTATTTAAAATGATTATTTAAAATGCATTCCAATTAAGTTCCCGTCCTTAAATTATAATTTATTTTACAATTTTAACATTATTACAACATTATTTATTTATATAAGAGATTTGAAATAAAACAATATATTTTTCAAACCGTGTTTTATTTGTCAAAATGTAACAATTCCTATACTGATATGGCACTGGTGACTGTGGTCCTTCTAAGCTTACACAATAGGTATATTATATACTTTGGAAATATGTAGTGGGGGCCTAAAATGGCCACATTAGCAGAACATAACAGGATAATAATATGAATCACATTAAAATTCTTAAAAATGGTCACAGACAGTCAACATGTTGAATTATCAGTTCGTGACCATTTTACGAATTGTAACGTAATTCATATCATATTAATTATGTTCTGCTAAAGTGGCCATTTTAGACCCCCAGATGACCTGTGAGCAGGTGGGTTACCATAGTGCAGGAATGTTTTAGTATTAGTCCGAGAGTGGGTAATAATAATAAAATCTTTATTTCCAGTTTACAATTCCAATGTCCATAATTATTTGCTACAGCAATATATTATTTAAGTCACGTTGAGAATTGTACTTAACTCAGACTTATACACCTCTGACACCCAAGCTAAGATTGAACTTGTGTTATGAGTGTCAGGGCTCTCTAAATTCACTAGGAGAGTAAATACATAACATTTGGTGTTTGGTACGCGTCAAACAGAAAACAAAGACATAATAAAAAAATAAGAGTAAAGGTAAGAGATGACGCTAGACAGCTGTCTAGCGCTGTCACTTTCCCACTAGTCCTAAAAACTAACTGCACTAACAGATCATGGTAACCCCCCAGTACTGCATTAAAAGAGCGCGTAAAGGTAGCCCCGATTTGTTTTTTTTTTACGATCTTTGCAATTTGCAGGTTAGTGTCAGATTGTATGTTGACTAAAAATTATTCGCAATGGCTAGATATATGGTTTTGTAGAGTTAAAAGCACCAATACAATCCTCTTAAGGCGTCTAAGAGGTTGTATTGATGCTTTTAAATATTATATTTCTGTAACTACATGCGTGTTACGGTCGCGAATCATATTTTAATCAACATAAAAACCTAAACTGACCTGCAAATAGCACAAATCCCAAGAAAATTTGAATTTCGCTGCCTATTCTGGCGACTTCACCTTAAGGAGATTCTTACACAACACCGCGCGATCGAACGGTGAAAAGGATCTCACGCCGCATTGGCTTGTATGAAACCCGTTGATGCCTAACACACGACTTCGCACGTCCGCGCGGTCGAGCGGTAAACCGCCAATACATCTGCTTCGTCGCCTCCGCTCGACCGCGCGGACGAGCGGCGCTCACCGCCCCTCCGCGCGGCGCCAATGCATTTGCTTCGATGTCGTGTGAGAATCGCATTCAATGAAACATGAATGACAGGCTGAAAGTATTTTACTCTGTAGGTACATATTTCCAAAATAGAATGTTTTAATAATAAAATTATAATCTATTGTCTGCAAAGCACATGTTGTTGCTTATTGCGTAAAATGTTGTTTTTTGAGGTAATAATAAAATTATCTGTAGCTCTAATTGTACATGGATCTTTTGGCGCGCGCGCGTAACACTGCTAAAGTGCAAGCAATTCGGTGAAAAAAAAATCCTAGCAGAAAATCACTAAGGTCCTTTTGCCTCACTGTTTAAATCAAAGTGAACTTTATTTTTCTCTTGCATCGCTGTCAAAATGACAGTCCTTCAAAAGTGACTGACAAGTTTGTCAAAATTATAGTTATCCTTTATTTATTTTTCTAACTTACTGATTATATTTTTAAATATTCTTATATAAAATTCAAAATAAAAAAAAAATATAAAAAATAGTAGCCCACCGGTATCGGGAACAGGGTCCAAGCTACCGGCGGTCAGGGCTCCAGAGAGAGGAACCTCCTAACAATACGAGCCGTGTCGAGGAGTTATATTTATCCTTATTATTAGTCACAATAAAGTCTTGGTTGGGTTACAGCTATCAGGGGTTAAATTACTGAGAATTAACTATTGCGAGAGTTACAGATAATCTTATTTCACCTCAGTCACAATAAAAATTACTTAAATATATTGACTAGAAAGTACTAAACACTCTTAGTAACATCAAACGTGTGTAAAAAAACAAATCAGTAATTCTATGGTGTACAGCGCCAAAAACTAACCTGACTCGGTGGCTGAAAGTGGAACTAACGATATTTCTGAAAAGCGACAAGACATCGTAGAGCAAGTGACATTGGAAACGCCAGGGTAGCCCGCGAAATCCAAATTTAGTACATAATTATGTATTAACAAAATTTTAATCATTAAAATCATCTATACAACCCTCCAAGTTCATTTAACCCTATTGAATGACTATTTCATGAGGAGCTCGTAGCTAAATAATAACAGCCGCTCGGGTCGATCGTCAGGTTAAGCCGCGCTTGCCTGGGTTGGTCCGTAGATGGGTGACACCCCATACATACCGAGTTTCCTCCGTGCCTCGGAAAGCACGTTAAGCCGTTGGTCCCGGCTGTCAATTTAAGATCTTTGACAGTCGTTACAGGTACTCAGTGACCCGAAAGTCTGACAACCAGTCTCACCAAGGGGTATCGTATAATCCAGTACTAACTGGGTTGTGGAGGTCAGATAGGCAGTCGCTCCATGTAAAATACTGGTATTCAGCTGCATACGGTTAGACTGGAAGCCGACCCCAACATAGTTGGGAAAAGGCTAGGCAGATGATGATGAATGACTATTTCATGATAAAGACATTCAATTTAAATGCACTTAGAGGGTTGTATTGATTGATTTGAATTATTAATTATGTAACTACATACGTATTACGTTCGCAAATCATATTTTCAATTTCAACATACAACCTGACCAGTGTCAGGTGGTATGTTGAAATTTTCTTACGTTTTTTGCAATATTCCGGTCGGTACCGGAATTTTGCAAAAAAACGTAAGAAAATGTGAAACCCTGGCGCTTCCACCTTAACGTCAAGCGGCCCGCGCGCGTCACTTATTTCCTTCGCGTGAGTAACTTCTTTCTTTTGTGTTCTCCACATTAGCTGTCGGAAGACAAGAGTGGCTTAAGCGTATAGCTCTCGACGAGGTCACCGGGCCAGGGTATTTGGAACTGGGCTCGTACACACAGCGGCTCATCAAGCTAAATGCTTCCAGTATAAATTGGCGTCGCTTTATACAAGGTGGAAGGAACCAACGCTAAAACGGTTACTACGTATTCAGTACATCATTCTGAACACATGGAAATTTTTCATTGGTTATTTAAAAAAAAATCTGCTGTTCCACACATTTTGACAGTGTTGGTATTAATTATACTTTTGAAGGAAACAGCCGTTTTTAAGTGTTCCGTAGCCGAATGGCAAAAAACGGAACCCTTATGGATTAGTCATGTCTGTCTGTCCGTCCGTATGTCACAGCCACTTTTTTCCGAAACTATAAGAACTATACTGTTGAAACTTGGTTAGTAGTTGTATTCTGTGAACCGCATTCAGATTTTTTGAAAAAAAAAACAATACATTTTGGGGGTTCCCCATACTTAGAACTGAAACTCAATTTTTTGTTTCATATGTGTGGTGTATTCTATGGATAGGTATTCAAAAATGATATTGAGGTTTCTAATATCATTTTTTTCTAAACTGAATAGTTTGCGCGAGACACTTCCAAAGTGGTAATATGTGTGTCCCTGTAACTTCTAAAATAAGAGACTGATAAAACTAAAAAAAATATATGATGTACATTACCATGCAAACTTCCACCGAAAATCGGTTTGAACGAGATCTAGTAGGTAGTTTTTTTTTTAATAATGAAGGCGGTTACTTGCTGCTACGGAAACCTTCATGGGCGAGTCCGACTCGCACTTGGCCGCTTTTTTTTTTTTTGAATAACTGACGTAAAATTTGGTGATGTTCTGTATGATGTAAGTACTAAATACGTGGTAACCGTTTTAACGTTGGTGTCCCTTCCAACTTGTATAGATTACAATGAGAGATCCGGTTATACTGGTTTCGTATAGCTTGATTGGAAGTTCTGTGTACGACCACCTCTTATAGAAGTATTACTTTTATGGTCACTTCAATGCGGGAGAGAGATGGCGCTATACAGGACGTCTAGCTCTGTCTCTTTTCCACACTTAAGTAACATTAAAATCGATCCTCTTAAAGGAGTATTACTTTAATGGTCACTTCAGTGTGGGAGAGAGATGGCGCTATACTGGACGTCTAGCTCCGTCTCTTTTCCACACTTAAGTAACATTAAAATCGATTAAATACTGCTATTGGAAGTGTAGGCCCCTGTACCGCAGATCTAACCATGGTCACTTCTAGCTAAGATAACAACCATTCTAATTGTCTATTGCGTGTAAAAACGTGTTATGTATAAAATTATATGCTTTATATATTATTGGCACTCTTATATAGAGGTATTTACGCTATGTATTAGAAGGAGCTATGAAAAATGAAGTGTAAATCGTTGATGTTACTTATTTGATATACCATTTATCTTTGAGGTTCGGGCAGTAAGTCCCATGACGATTTCTTCGACGGATTTTACCGTCCGTTTTAGAGGCAGTCCTTATTTTAAAGGACTGCCTCTACAGCATGTATACGAAAGGTGTGGAGTGTGAACGTTGCCATATTTAAGAGTCAGCTACAGTACAGACCATCGAACTGAACTATTTTCTTTAGAAATCGAGTAGACATTTTTTTTTTATGGAATATCTGACCATGAGCACGGTTCCTGAAAGTAGGACTTTCGCTTAGCCGTGCAGCATGTCTTCTTCTTCATTCATACTTCTCTACTACTCGTCAGGACCCGTTTAACATAACAGTGAATACTCGCGAACTGTTACCGTAGATGGCGATATCAAATAGGTAAGATCAGAGGGGTTACCATGATCTGTTGGTGCAGGAATGTTTTAGGACTATTGGATAGATGGCGCTAGACAGCTGTCTAGCGCCATCTTTTTCCCACACTCCGAATAATACTAAAACATTCCTGGACTAACAGAACATGGTAACGCATCAGAACTTAGAAGCTATAGTGCAAGAATATAAGGCCGTGGTAGGAAAATACGGTGATAAATTCTAGTACATACTTTACATTCACTCGTCATACTTTACATTCATTCGTCATAGCCATCTAGGGCATAGACAAAGTGGTTTTTTATTAGCGATAAAGATCATGGAAAAAGCTAAAAATATTGACATAAGCTACTGAAAAGCTCAAGGCAATTTAGTATACCGATGCGCGATGGCGAGAGGTTTTATTCGATTGTTCGAACATCTCGATGGTTTTCGATTGTTTCGACTTGGACTCGAGTCCGACTCGGTCTGTTTGATTGCGACTGGCGCATGGCGCGTTCATTCTGCTGCTTGCTACATATTAGTAATCTGTGGGCTGACCCCGGTGATCGAGCGAGACTCGGTGAGTGAGAGTGACTGATTCGACCAATCGAAAACTAACGGTCGATTCCGCTGACTCGAAACAATCGAAAATCATCGAGATGTTCGAACAATCGAATAAAACCTCTCGCCATCGCGCATCGCTATACTAAATTTAGTTTAACGACTTCGATTATTTCGATTGTTAAAACATCTCGGAATCGCCCATCGCTAATTTAGTAGGGCTACCATGACGTCTTAATGCAGGAATGTTTTAGTTGTATTTTGAGAGTGGGAAAGACTCGAAATAGAACTAAAATATTCCTGCATTAAGACGTCATGATCGAAATCGAAACGGGTTTTCGGTCCCATAGTAAAACCCGGGGTAAACCGGGTTTTAAGAGGTCATGGTAGGCCACCTGTTGAAAGTCATTTTAGAAATGCGAATCTCTTTGAAAGTTATTTCTTGGTATAAGTATTTTCTACCCTTTGGTCTTTGCCACTCGTCTAGGTCTGATGAATAAATGCCAGTGACTTGCGCAAACATCGCTGGTAGATCAACAGAATAATATCTTAAAAAAAAAAAACTGTTCTCAGAGATCCTGGTGGCATGCTAGCTACTTGCTTATTTTGACTAAGTTAATGGCATGTGTATCCTTGGCTTTAGTCAAACACATTAATAACGCCCGCTGCCATTTTGCTCTCACTCAAAAACCGGCGAACGAATTTTTTTTTGTCACAAATTCCGCGGATAAATAGCAAGGAGCCTACTAAACTACCCTCCTAAAATATTATTAAATGCAGTGAAGTCGCTAGCACAGGTATAATCAATCCACATCCCAGTCCATACGTGGATGATTATTTAACTTCAACTTTATTTTAATGCACGCTGTATTCTTATTTGTGTGGTAAAGAATGCCATAATGGCTGGCCATAATTTTTCCGCTGCTGCGTGCTTCAGTAGTAAGAACCGGGATTTTATGGGACCGGAACCAGGGTTTGCATTCTCTAGTCACAGGCCCGTCTCTACGAGAGGCAGTGGGCTGTACCCCACCACGCGGGCTCAGTGCGGGTCGGTAGGTTGTTTGTTTGTTTTTCTTCGAATGTTTGGTTTAAGGACATGCTGGCTTCCTCACAATGCTTGCTGACAAGCTAACATTTACACCACGGCACACGGGCTATTGAAAATTCATGTCGATACGAGAAAATGCACTTTTTGACACTTTTTAGATAAAAAAAAAAACGATTGAGTATACCTGTCTTCACTCATTGCCCTCAAGCGCCAAGAATAACTTTTAGATTCAATTAATATTAGAAGAAAAGTAATCTAAAATCTTATAATTATAAGACAGTGATGGACTTAATTCTGCCAAAACGTACCGAACCACATCAATTTTATTCCATTGCCGAAACAATTGTGCTGATATTGGAAATTAAACCCTGATTAATTTGTTTTATGTATACGTTTTGAATGTATATGAGACTAATTTAACTGATATAATAATATAAGTACCACATCTAGAATCTTCTTCTTTATCGTGTGATTAGTGCCTAACCTGGTGTCAGAATTTTTATGCCGCCCATGAGCCTCTGACTTGGCTTTACATGCCGTCGAGACATCTCTCAGACATGCTGGTTTCCTCACGATGTTTTCCTTCACCGAAGCAAGCGATAATTATACAATACGTACATGATTGCGAAAAATCAGCGACATCTAGAATGTTGGATAAATTTGACGTATTTAACTGAATTAATAAGAGATTGTGGGTTGGTTCGTTATGGTAGAACTACGTCCTAGGTCCGTACCACAACCTCTTCTTTAACGTCACTTGAGTGTGGGACAAAGACGGAGCTAGACGTCCTGTAAGGGGCGTCAAAAGACCCTTAACGAAGCCGAGAGGCACTTGTTATCTCCGTCACTGCGATCTTTTTTTTGTTCTAGAACAAAAAAAAAAGACCATATGCTAAATAAGGTCTATCTGTTCATACACTAAATCTCTTAAGAGCGTGTACGCCGTACGGCATTTCATACTAATTATCAAGTCCTTAGTTTTCGAAACGACTGAACCGATTTTAATGAAACTTCACACACATAAGCAGGATACATAGGTCTAAAAAGTTAGTGAAAAACATTTTCGAAATGTCTTATTTAAAAAAAGATAGTTGGAAATTTCTGTTTCTATGGAAAATTTAAAATCGGTCTAATTTAACTGTAACACAATTTTGAGAAAATGTTTTTCACTAACTTTTTAGACCTACATATGTATCCTGCTTATGGGTATGAAGTTTCATTAAAATCGATTCAGTCACATCGAAAAATAAGGACTTGAAAATTTGTATGAAATGCCGTACGGCGTACACGCTCTTAAGGGGTCACTGTACTCATCATTATGAACAACTTTTACTATGGGACCAACCCTGAATCTAAAAATAAATCTGCTGTTCCCTACAATTATGCTCGCATAAATCGTCAAAATGTATGGACAAGCTGTTTTTTTTTCCGGCGATTTTAGGGTTGGTTCCACAATGACGAGTACAATGACCCCTTAAGAGATTTCGTGTATGAATAGATAGACTTTATATAAACCATACTTGGGAACCTTCTAGTTACGGAGATATTGAAGGTCACAGTGCCGACTTTTTCACAAGTTTCTAATGTAATAACTTTACTTTAAATGCGTCCATGAACCCCATAGTATTCAATGCACCCATCAGCACAATGTTTGAATGCGTTACATTGAGTCCTACCGTAAACAGTGATTTTTTACCCCAAAAAATTCGTGTCCCAGCAACGTTTTTTGCGTAGTTACTTAGTTTGATGTACAGAATGCTTGGTTGACGGCTTCGTGAAGGGTCCGTTTACACCTTGTATAGCTTCATCTCTTTCGCACACTGAAGTAAGATTAAAACAATACTGCTGTAAAAGGTGATGGCAGGCCAGTTGTTATGCCTGATCTCACTAACACTGGGCAATGAATGCCGAAATTCGGGGCCGAGAGTTCAAAATCCAAGACAGCGTTAGAGCGTCTGAATTTCGACATTAATTGCGTCGATTACAATCAAACATGACTAGGTCCATCTGGTATATTTTGCATGTGTTGTAGTGTCTGACCGAAGCTTCGGCTTCGGCAAAAATAGGCCGAAGTTTTGGCCGAAACTGAAGGTTTCTAGCAAGCGCCGAAATTGAACGAACTGTTACGATTACGCGACGCGCGGGGAGGAGTCTCATATTTCAGTGTTATTTTTTACAACTTCGTTATGTGGTTTTTATAAAGTCAATCAGTGACCCAACCATGACGTCTTATTGCAGGAATGTTTTAGAACTAAAACATTAGATTAAACAACAGAGATGGCGCTAAACATCGTGTATAGCTCTGTCTCTTTCCCACTGGAAGCATTCCTGCATTATGACGTCATAGCAGGGCCACAGGTCATGACTTTTTTTTCTATTTTGGCGAATCTCAAACTGAATTTCTTAGGGTTTATTAAACCTTCGTCTGAAATCGACTTTCGGTCGCACACTAGAGTATTGCTAAATTTTAATTTATGAAAGAATTGTTAACCTTGTATGCAAGAATTCTTTATCATTTTTAGATTGACAACACTGATATAAAACAAAACACTAGAGTTATTCAATTTTAAAGATTGTTTCTGGTTATTTCTGATACGAATGTAAAGATTTGACTATTTTTGCTACTAAGACAGTTGGATCTAGCCATTTTTGATTTTTACCAATTTAATGGTTATTCAGCGTTGGTAAAACCGGGTATAAGATTCATACAAACACTGTCAAAGCCAATTTCGACACTGGCAACACTATCAGACATGTTTATTTTTAGCAGAGCTGCCAGGTTTCCGTCGTCTGAAGTTGCCCATGGTGCGCAGAATCTGTGTGTTTTCATCGTCTATTTCCCGGTCCATGCCTGAAGTCCCAGGTATTTGCCCGAAGAGTTTTAGTTTTGATGGTAAGTATATTAAGCCTAGGAGTGTGATGACTGCAAAAGAAAGTTTTTGTTAAGGTATCGCCCAAATGAGGGCCCTTAAGGCCAGGACTTCGCCAAAGCTGAGACGAGCGAAGCGGAGAGGGAGAGGAGATGTGCAAGATTAGACGGCGACACAGCAAGCTATTGATTTCCAGCATAAAATGGCCTCGCTTTGTATCAATTTCCTATACAATGAGATATTTGGTTATACTGGTTTTGTATAGCTTGATTGGTCGTCGTACGTACAGGCCCTGAGCTTTTTAACACATATCATATATCACATATCATCACGCCTGTAATCCCCGAAGGGTTAGGCAGAGGTGTACCCATTAGTACACCCACCTTTCGCCAGTTATGTTTAAGTCTGATGTAATAGGGGATCCAACCTATTGCTTTCTACCGGGCACAAATCCAGACTCCGTGGCTGGTACTGAGAAATTCCTGAAGGAGAAATCCAATAACACTACCCGACCGGGGACTCGAAACCAGGACCTCTTGCTCAGCAGTCACCTCTAGAGCACCGTCGTAGAGCTTCGTCTTAAACGATTTTAAGACTTATTTTTACTACAAATAGAGTTTTAATTCGGTCGGGGTTTGGTGGCACATTTTTGTGCCAGCGGCGCTCTAGCAGTGCGCTTGCCACCACTAGACGAACCAGGGAGTCAAGGAGTAGATTAAAAATATTTCATAAATGGGTCAAAAAATGCAAAAAAATAAAAATTGTTTTAAACTTACTATTTAAAACGCAGGGGAACACCACGTAAAAATTGAGATCCGTCGAATGGAAATAGAATGCTTCGGAAAAGTACAAGATTATAGTCAGGGACAGAGACCAGTATCCCAATGACACCACCCTGGAAATAGAAGAAATCGCACCTTTAGTAATATAAAGGCTTAAAACAAAAAAGTAGTTTTTTTGGGAATACGTGTTTAAAGATTCTGAATTGCAGTAAGAACGGGAGACGAGCCGGGGGAGTGTGAGAGAGATAACCGAGTCGTTAATGTTCTTTTTCTCTCTCTTTCAGCGTTAGCCGGTTGATAATATCGTTTTGTGCCCTTAGCATTCAAAATCGAACTTTACAAAAATTTTGACTTGAGTCCTTATATTACTAAAGGTGCGATTAATGTATGTAACTTTAAACTAATTCCTTCAATCAAACGAATGCTATAAATGCTTGGGCCTTGGATCCCGAATTCCTAGTATTTGTACAAATCCCCCCGACCCTTGCCCGAGCCAGCCCGCGATGCTGAGCCAGTAGTTTTAAATCAGCCCCTAAATAATGATATCGCTCAGATCCAGTCTGACCGTTTGCTGCTCTCCCCAGCGACGCCCTAAGCTGAGGCCCGTACCCCACAGGGGGTGCGTGCGAACGAGTTGTCGCATAGTTTATAAGTATCTGCCCCTGGCTGGAGGCCTTACACTCAACCCGCAGGATTGTCCAGTTAAGCAGAAGCCAGCCTCATAGGTTGACCTGCGAGAAGCCATTACCAAAAAAAATGGTATAAATCGATGGTACTGTGCCATATTGTGGTAAAACATTACTCAAGAATTTGTTTTCCTAGCTCAGACTCATAGAAGAATTAATAGAGATGACACTTACGAGTACATTTGTATCGATAAAATGCATCCCAGAGAATAATATAATACGTTTCGATATTTGGAAAAACCTTTCAGCTAAAAGTTCTTCTGCTTGCTCCTCATGATTAAATATTGAATAGTTCTCAAACAACATACTTACGGTCTATAATGGATGTACAGTGTACAGTGTATCAGCGCTAATGCTTTGAGGAAGGAATACATTCCCAGCATACGTGATATAGTGAAGTCGCCTGAAATTTAAAGAAAACCCATAATGTAAAGACCATTGTGTATTTACAGGGGGTACGTAAATACGAGGTTGAAGGCATGTAGAAGGGACATCGACGCACAAACTGTTTCCACATAATTATTGTTCCGAACTATGTTGAATGTTGAAGATATGTTTCACGAGTATTTACAAAAAAATCTCGGCTGTCATACATTTTGTATGTACGAACTGCCAGTCGGTGCCGGCCAGTGGAATTCACTGCCGGCTTCTTGTTACCTGATCATTATAATCTAGATCAGTGGTGGGCAAACTTTCCTCATGGGGGGCAAGAAATTTGAAACAATTTCAGAGGAGGGCCAGAATTATAGCAAAAATGTATTATAATTTGAAATCTTTTAAGAGCGTGTACGCCGTACCGCATCGAAATGTCTTATTTAAAAAAAGATAATTGGAAATTTCTGTTTCTATAGAAAATTTAAAATCGGTCTATTTTAACTGTAACACAATTTTGCGAAAATGTTTTTCACTAACTTTTTAGACCTATGTATCCTGCTTATGGGTATGAAGTTTCATTAAAATCGGTACAGTCATATCGAAAAATAAGGACTTGAAAATTTGTATGCAATGCCGTACGGCGTACACGCTCTTAATCATAAAAATAAACATTACACACCATGTTATTTACAAATTACAATTTAATTTACGACCCTCATCATATGAACTACGCGGCTAGCATCGCTGGCTCCTTTACCTATGTATCTATTATTCTACTTCATACTGCTGGTCCGTCAAAATATAATTATAGTGGGCCATATTGTATTCATTTTGAAAGACCATCGGCGGGCCGGATTAAATCTTTTCGCGGGCCGGAATTGGCCCGCGGGCCATACTTTGCCCATCACTGATCTAGATCTATTCAAGGTTCGAGTGAATTGGTTTCTTCTAGGCGCGCGTGCTCCATCCTAGGCCGCGTCATCGCGCAACATCAGGCAAGTTGTAGCCAAACACAAGCCTATTTAGTATTTAAAAAGAAAACAGTTGATATTTCAGAGTGTGTTGATGTCCCTTGCACACTATATTATAATTTTGGTTTTAAATGAGCAAGAACCAACGTAGTGAGCACAGGATAGGCAAATGCTGATAAGTGCAGCAAGCCCTAATAATTAAAAAAAAAAACAATTACAAAGGCAAGTATGGAACATTAAAAGACAGATAGACAGTTCAAACTGATGGACGCTACTGAAGGCGCCAAACTAGTGGCTCAGTTCTTGGCCGACACTATTTAAATTGCTATTGATACGCTAACAAGAAGAAGTTCTGAATGTGAGAACAATGTGGGTAATTTTCATGTTTTTTGTTTGTTTTTACTATTGTCTGGCAGTTTGAGTACTATAAGCGACCTACACAAATGTCCTTTCTTTGGTATTGTTCGTTGTTTCATTGAGCTCCTTGAGTTATGAGTCGAGCTACACGATAACTGACAAATGCTTGCACTGGCTGGACAGAAAAGACCATCTCTGACACTCATCTGCATAGTCCTCATGTGAGTTTATCAAGATTATGTCTGGACCTTAAAAGAGACTATGACCTCTGAGTTTGTTTCGGCTGTTTCTTCTCAGAGTAGTCAGATACGAAACACCGGCCTCAACTAGTTTAAAAAAGATGTGTAAAAGTGTTTGCAAAAACCTATTTGCAAAATAAAAATCAAATTTCTTTTTTAATTTAATTTTTTCAACCTATTTGCAAAATAAACAACATTTATCATTTCTAAGTTTTTTTTTTTGAGGCTTTTGAGTTCTGGGCAGACACAATTTAAATTGCTATTGATAAGTTAGCAAAAAGAAGTTCTAAGTTTCATTTTTTTTGTCTTTTGAGAAGAAACTGACAGAAGCAGAGTGGGCATTTGTTTTTCTTAGCGTGTTCTGTCCCCCTCCTGTGCAAAAGCCTCCCTCCACTTTTTCCACTTCTCACGAACCAGCGGGTCCTCCTTCCAGTTCTGATTAATCTTTTATAAAGACAAGATCGTTAATTATTTGTTCCCCAACAGTACTACAGACACTGCAGTTCAGTTGCTTATCCAGATGGGTTTCGAACAATATTGGTACAGATTTAACACATGCTTGTCTGCTTTGTAGGGGATCTTAGTTCAATTTCCAGTTTAGTAACGAAATTGGGTCAGTGGGTAGTCTTAGGGTTTGAGATAAGCATTTTATGGTATGATAAAAAAAAAACTTTCTAGGACCAGTTACAAGCCCTGGTAGAGGTGTTGTGTATTTAAATAACTTACCGTCTAAGTGTTCGTCCGCGGCGTTGCTTAGAAACGACCTCCTTTCAATATAGGATCGTCCTGCCGTACCTAAATCCATAAATGCTACAAATGCTATCCATCCCCGAAACGCATACAAAACTTTATTTTGTACCGCCATCGCTTGAATTTAGAACTATACAAGTACTAAGTACAAACACTATTTCCGGTTCTCACTTTGACCTAATTACAACACTAAATATAGATTTAAAAAAAAATCATAAATGCGGTGGTTTGTTCGGCTGATCATGTGCTTAATTAAATTAACTAAGCGTCGTATTTATTTTAGAATCTTCGCGTGTTTGTTACAGCGTGCATCGCAATGCGGCATTTTACCTGCATTGTAGTTTTTCATATACAATTTATAAATTTCTATGAAAATAACTTCGTAGTGTTTCGCGCAGAATCTACTTCTGTCAAACAAATCCTGTCAAAGCTGTCAATAATTTGACACTTGACCTTTTGACAATAGGTCAGCAGTGTTGCCAAAAAAGCGAAAAAGGTTTTTGAAAATTTATTCAGCACTTGATGACGATACTAAAAAAATTACCGACATCTAGCAGGGAATAGCAGAGCTATCATTGCAAGTTAGTCAAAGCTTCATAAACTAGGAAATGCAAATAGTGTTATTAATATATTCGACTATTTTGCAATTTCAATTAGTTAAAAGTATTTTTACTGCTTTGATTCATATACATGAATTTATTTTTAAGCTTCGTGTATGGTCTTTTGTTCTAGTCGTCGCAACCATTATTATTGAGTGCGGTTCCCAAATTAAGGCAAAGTGTTATTTGGTTTTTCCAAAGGGGTGATGATAGTGGGGAAATAAGATGTTTCTCAAGTTTTGGCTTTATTTGGGTTTTATTTTTAAACTGCATCTTATCATCAGATACCAATTATCCTAGGTTAGAATGAAATACCGGGTTTTAAAAGGCGCTGCCTATGCATTATTATATTTTGTGAACAAATTCATTGAATCAAATAAAATTACATTCGCCTCGTGGATATAGCCCTGTAATATAGCCTTGATTTTTGAGTGCAGGCACGCAGCTCTTTGTCATTAGGTACCGCATGCTTGATTGGTACATATTATTCTCTCAGCAGACTATTTTCACAACGGCACGATAAATATGCTTTATCGTTTATTCTTACAACAAGAAATCCAACATCAAATCATATTTGGTTAAAATGAGAATGCCAAAACAGGCCCCAACAAAGATAATTGCCATATGCAATATTGTCACGTTATCCGCTTGCAACTGGTCACAAAATACCTAAAAATACCGTCGCCATATTGGTATTGTCAAAAACTTCGGGATATATCGGAGCCGATGAAAAAATGGTTTCAAGTCTTTTAATTACCGAGTTATCTGTTTTCGAGTGATCTAAAAGGACCAGCGGTGACTTTAGATGTTACGTTTGTCGTATGAGTTGTGTTATTCGGTTCTTAAATGATGTTTTCTATGGAGAAATGTTTAGGCCGTAGTGGTAATGGAACTGCAGAGGAAGCAGAGCTTTTTGCCGGCGGTGGCGAGGGGTTGGGCAAAGAGGGAGTGCCTTCAGACGAGGTGGCTTCGGCCGTGGCTGCGGTGTCCGACGAGATCGGAGACATCCTGAAAGATGAGCTGGGTGATGCTGATCGGGCGGACCGCATCGGGGCTGAGCTTGCTGATTTGAGCGCGGAGCTCGGATTGCTGGCTGGTTTAGCGGACGGTGAACCGCAGCAGGACTTTCCATCACTCTTCGATATAGCCGTAAGTGTCAAAATGGCTGACTGGCTCAATCTCAGTTGGTGGCTTGACAATTCGATTCTACCTTTGATTCCTTGCTTCATACAAATGTCAATGAACTCCAATTCGCTAATACATACGTTTATGGTATGTTTTGTGTACATTTAGTGACAATAAATGATGGAGATATACCTTTATAAGTTATTGATTGCCTACTAATAGCTTCTGCAAAACCTGTTTGCCTGGTTCTTGATTTTTAATTCAGAACTTGCAATTCTTATTTTTGTTGGAAAAATGACTAGTTTTTTTTTGTTTACTTAATTTTAAGTAAACCTTTGGGTTTGTAACTACAATCCTCATTTGGTTTTAGTAAAATATTAATTGGATGATTCCAAAAAATAAAAATTAAACTAGTTTTAAATCATGATTCAATTTCATCAGTATGTACAATATGTATAACCACACACTTTGTTATATTTCTCCCAATATGTTTATTTTCTTATTATGTACAGAAACGTATCATTAAGATACTCATATATTTTTAGCTTCGCAACATAAATAATCCACTATCACCAGATAAAAAGACAATTTTTATAAACAAACTACCAATTTCTTTCTAAAACATAAACAAATCTCCAACAAACGATACATGGCACAATTTAATATCAATTTCACTAAAATACACCACATCTAAATACATTAAAAATAAAAACAATAAAATAACCTAAAATATAGCACCGAGAATTTCTATCTCGACACCGACTGGTAATGTGCCCAAGAGTGGTGGTAATGTGGCGTCATTGCATTTGGTAATTTTCTTGTTAACAACTATCATTTCTCATTACTTAATAAAAATCCAAGTGGTTGTCTGTTATATGTTTGCTTCTTTCTTTTTCATGTGGTTAGTGCCTAACCCGGTGTCAGTTTTTATGCTGCCCATGGGCCTCTGACTTCGCTTAACATGCTGTCGTGAAAAATCTCTCAGGCATGCTGGTTTTCATCACTATGTTTTCCTTCACCGTAGTAAGTGATAATTATACAATACGCACATGAACCTGAAAAATCAGAGGTGTGTAATCTTTGGTTCCAAGTTGAGACCTGTGACTTGGCAGTCCGATGGTCACACCACTAGGCTATCACTGCTTAACACCGCTTACACTTATCACTGGTTATAAGTTTGGTGATCAGCAGTTATTGCTGAAGGATATTGGTATGTCTGCTCCAGCAAATCACATGCCAGCCCACCTTTTGCGACTCAAACTCAAAGCATTTATTTTAATTAAACCATTCACAGGCACTTTTGAACTGTCAAAAGTCTGACTTTGAGTATTGGAGTCAGAAAGTTGATGCTAGTTGCTGCTTGCTTCAGCATTTGAAAAGGGAACTAGGTCTAGTTTACAGAAATTGGGGGTTAGTCTAGCTAGTATAAAAATTGTTTTAAAAGTACATATTTGATGAAACTTACAAACCGGGTTTAGGTTAAATTTCTTTCGATTAATTTTAATTAATGATTTAAAAGAGTGTCCATGGAGTTTCTTGCCCATTCTTCTCCATAGAGATCTACGCTTTCGAATGGGCAACTACAGTACTTTCACAAGTTATTGTGCCCTGTGACTGGGACTGTAGCTTAGTTTTTTTTTGACATTCAAAAATGCCTGTAATGGTCTAATTGAAGTAAATGCTTTGAGTTTGAGTTTCTATACAATGTCCTACTAAAGGGAATTAGGAAACATTCACCCGAAATTAGAAGGTTTTAACTTGAGATTTCTCGGTAGCAGCCACAGAGTCTGGATTTGTGTGGTTGATGGCTATAGGCTCGCCCACTATTACATGGGACTTAAAACATAACTGGTGAAATGTGGGTACTATTAGGTACACTTTTGCTGAAACATCACACCTGTTTCTGTGGGTTTCTCCATAAGGGAGAATCCCTGGACGCTACTTCAGGTTTACGTATTTACACTCCATGTAAAGAACTGGTGTTCAGCTGCATCCAGTTAGCCTGGAAGCCGACCCCAACACAGTTGGTAAAATGCTAGGCAGATGATGATGAGTAGAGAATACTTCTACTCTGTGTATTACACACAGTATAAGGATAACATTTGTATGTAAACAGTAACTAGTAGTGTTTGTAAACAAGCTGGTTTTAAACAAACAAAACATAGATATGTTTTTAATAGAATTTTTTGTGTGTTTTTCGATTTCATTTATAGTAGGTAATGAACGTCATTTTTTGCTGTCAAGCTTTTAACTGACTATATTGTTGTTTGCTCCCGGTCTAAACAGATGCAGCTGAATACCAGTACTTTACATTATGTGTGTAAAAATAAACTTAATGAAGCTGAAAGGCACATTCTTTTCCCAGTCATTGCAAAACTTTTTTTGTTTTGTACCATACCTGGGAACCTTCTGATTATGGAGGTATTGGTGGTCAAAGTTCTAAACTTTTTTTAAATACAAGTTTTTATTTTTTACTTTAGTTTAAATACGTCCATGACCCCGTACTATTCAATGCGTCCATCAGCACAATGTTCAGCGTCACTTTGAGTCCTACTGTAGAAATTGGAGAGAAGGTTATATTGTAGAATCTTATGCCTTGTGTAATAAGCAGTGATCGGAATAGGTAGTGGCATTCGCGGGATTTAGTGACCGTTATCATAATATGGATATGCCTTCTGAATCCCAGGAAATATATAAAATTTGACTGGAAGAGATTGGTTTGAGTCATAAGTCCATTGTACACTAGTTTTTAATCGACTTCAAAAAAAGGATGAGGTTCTCAATTTGGTTGTATTATGTTTTTATTGTGTTTGTTACCTCATATCTTCGTCATTTATGAACCGATTTGAAAAATTATTCTTTATCTGAAAGGATATACTTCCCGATTGGTCCCATAGAAATTTCATCAAAGTCGGTTCAGCAGTTTGGTTTTTAAATCAAAATAGCTGGAAAAAATATGTCATCCAAGTAAAAGAAATTGCGAAATTGATACTTGACAAGGATTTGTGTGAGATACGATATATAAAAAGGATAAAATAAAAACTTTTTTGCAAAAAATTATCCACTTCAAAAAAAAACAAAAAAAAAATTGGAAAATAACTTTACTTTCGCAAGTCGGTGGCATAAAGTCAACGAATCAAACAGTAGTCAGAAGTCAGTTATTTTTTTATAAATGCCTTTTTATGGTATTATTTGATAGTTACTATGAATAGTAACTTAATTGTTATAAATGCGAAAGTTTGGATGAATGGATGTTTGTTACTCAATCACGGCTGAACGGATCTGGATGAAATTTTGCACGGAGATAGATTATAATCTGGAATAGCACATAGGCTATTATTATAGGGTTATTTTTTTTTTGCACACACATCAAATTTTCCACGCAAACGAAGTCACGGGCAACAGCTAGCAACACAGTGACATAGAGGGATGAATTCTCCTTTTTTCTAAAAGAATGGCTTCGACCTGCAATGGTTAGGGATAACTGGCCTTTAAGACACCTTTGTCCTTCTGTGGGACAAAGATAAGTAATCTATGTATCGACACCTGCAAGGAATAACATCGTAACTCCGTTTTAAGCAATTTTGAGTTACAATCATATTCTTGCTGTACAAAAAATACAGAGTTTTTTTGCACTCACCCCTGCGGCTAAATTCCTTTACGTAAAGTATTTTTATAGTGTCAAAACATTGTAAGTGAGAGTCGAGTAGTTAATAAAAGGGTTTATTAAATCTATGACGCGCTCTCCTCTAAAATTGCTAAATATTAGTTACGATGTTATTCCTTGCAGGCGTCGATATATAAAGTAAGAAACTGTCTGGCTGACCGATTCACTGACATGATCGATCATCACACAGCTGAAACCGTTGGGACTAGAAGCATGAAATTTCGCACAAACGTTCCTTAAATGACATAAGTGTGTACTAAGAAGGGATTTTTGGAAATCCACCCTCTAAGGGGTTAAAATAGGGGTTGAAAGTTTGAATGAAACTTAGTTCACGCGAACGACGTTGCGGGCAAGACCTAGTAAGTAATAAAAATGAGTAATAAGTTATTATAAAGAAATAAGGCCTTGATAGCAGAACACTAGAATAAAATAATAATATCCGAGTGAACTAAACAATGACAAACAGGTGCTGTTAATTAACATTTCAAGGACGATAAAGACACTGTGTTCCGAGGGCGCAAACGTGACAGCTGTGCATGACACCCTGGGTTTAATTCCCAGGTTAAGCTAAGCATTTTTTAGGTTAGGTTTTCTGTTAGGTAGTTCTCAGTAGTATACTGGAGTCTGGACGTTTGCTTGGTTGATGGCAGTTTGCCCCTATTAAATTGCACTACAGGTTTTCTTTTATTATTCCTTTATTTATTTTTCTAACTTATTGATTACATTTTTAAATATTCCTACATAAAAAAAACATTTATAAATATAAAAATAGTAGCCCACCGGTATCGGGAACAGTTTCCAAGCTAGGCGGTCAGGGCTCCAGAGAAAGGAACGTCCTAACAATACGAGCCGTGTCCAGGAGAACCGCTTTCTGGATTAAGCCATTGATCCAGCTGCCTAACGAGAGCCTCCTCAGGTATTGGTCGAGGCTCTTGGCAGTTAAGCCATTGGCTGAAACGACTATCGGCACAATGATGGCTGAGTTCACATCCCACATTTCGATAACCTCGCGAGCTATTCTCTTATTTATTATTATCAGCCATTTGTGTCCCACTGCAGGTCAAAGGCCTTCCATCCCCCCTTCCACTTATCCATATCGAGTGCTGTTAATCGCCAATCCTTGTGAAGAGAGTCGAGTTCGTCCCGCCATCTCCTTCTGGGCGTGCCGCGTTGCCGTTTGCTGCTGTCTGGGACCCGTTGTGTGGTTTTCTCTACATCTAGAAGCACTGCAGGTTACCATCCCTACCTTGTTGATATTCCGCCAATTCGCACTAAGCGTTTCCAAACGTCTTTTATTATGCGCACAGCAAAGGAGTGGAACTCTCTGCCTGCGTCTGTGTTCCCGAACGCATTCAACTCTAATCTCTTCAAAGTTAGAGTAAACAGGCTTCTTTTGGGTAAGCTCGCTCCATCGTCGACTCTGTTTCTGTCTAAAAAAAAACTTAATATCAATGTGATCACAAACGTATCCAACATAAGATTGTTTTTTTTTCCAATTCCAGTATTCGTCCCACAGTAAATGTTTTTAACACTGACCTTTAGAGGTTTAAGGTAAACAAAGACTTGTAGTTATGTCAAATCATCTATACCATGGCTTGAAGTTCTATTATATGTATTAAACCTATACTTCCTCACTACTGTACACACACACACACATACCCTACACTTACTCACTACACATACAACTCAACATACAGTTTCAGTTTGATTTTTATTTACATTTAGATTCTGTTTAATTATGGTTTTGTTTGTTTACAGAGAATAACTAATTCCTAAGTTACAGGCCTACACCCAGTTTAACACCCGTATCTATAAACAAGTCAAAGCGTTTACTTGAGTAGATGTTATTTTTTAAGATACGATTTTTATTATTTAAATTAGTAATTGCTTAAAGTTGGAACTGTAAAAAGTTAGAATTCTTATCTTTTGACGGTTCTTATTTCGTTTAAATTCAAGTCTATTGCATAAAAATTTTTGCATGTAATTACTTTAACTTGACAATAGATACGGGTGTAAGAGTTAGAGTATCTAAATTATTGTGACCTAGTAATAAGCCTTAAATATTCTTAGTTTTACGGATATTCTAATGTGATGGCTTCTGGTGAAATAAAGAATTATTTTATTTCTTTATTTAAACCATTTTTTTTCTATTACAGATGGGCCACCGCGGCTCGGGCAGTGGGTCCTCATCATCCTCGTGGTCTGGGGGCCGCGGAGGCCGGCCTCGGCGCCACTCGCGGCCCCAGCGGGCCCCGAGACGGAGGCCCATCGCGAAGGGGAAGGAGGTGAGGCCTATCACTGTCATATTGTACGCTGATGAGAGACCGGATTCCCGGCTGCGTAAGAGACCGCCTGATTTTTGAAGTTAATGCATATTTTAGCTAAAATTATTTTAGCATATTTTGGGCATGTTTCCCTTAATTTTATCGGTATTTAACTGGAAGCAGATACATTCAAATTGCGCCCACTGACCTCAGTGGATGTAGAGCGATCGGATTCAAGTCATAAGAACATTTTTAATTAAAAAAAGGCTCATTCGTACTACAGAAGATTTGGCACAGTACTCGATTTTTAAAATTTTCAAGAACCTAAAATTATATCGTCAAACCTTATTTCAATGTTATGATGCATATTTAGGCACTTTTGTTGCATATTACAAGCATGCACGATGCATATTTCGACGATTTGAAGTTACATTTAATCCAGTCTCCACGTTCTTGTGCCGATCTCATCCAGGATTTAACTGCAGAGGGCACCAATGTTTCTTCTAGGCCGCTTCATCGCTCCACATCAGGCGAATTGCGGCCAAACGCAAGCCTATTTAGAGAAAAAAAAATATATGTCGTCGTCCTATCACACATATTGAAAACACTAAAGAACTTCTTTGTAACTGTAAACAAGTAACTGCGTCGTTAGTTTGCGAAGATTTATAAAATAAATAAAAAAAAAAAAAAATTTTATTAGTCTCGCACTGGACAAAACAAAATGGTAACTTGATAATAAATAATAATACCAGCCTGTAACTGTCCCATTGCTGGGCAAAGGCCTCTTCTCATACAGAGAAGGCACGACAACATAAAAAAAAAAAAATACAATATTATTATTTTCTTTATTCATTTTTTTTTCCTATTGGTTACATTTTTAAATATTTCTTACAAAAAAAAAACATTTAAAAATATAAAAAATTTTAGCCCGCCGGTATCGGGAACAGAGTCCAAGCTACCGCGGCGGTCAGGGCTCCAGGGAGAGGAACCTCCTAACAATATTATTATTGAATTACTAGCTTTTATGCCCAAACCCGGTTTTTCCTGGGTTTTACTACGGGACCGAAACCGGGTTTCAATGCCCTTCACAGAACCGTACTACCGCGACCGGGATAAAAAGTAGACTATGTGTTAATCCAGGTTATAAACTATCTGTATACCATAGATAGTTGATCGCAAAGTTAGTCCTACGCAAAAATCCTAGCATTATTGCAGAAAAAATCGTTCAACATTCTTCCAATCCACTCGAGACACATTATCGTATCTCTTCATTCCTAAGTCGTCTCTGAGCATTCTTATACAAGGTGTAAAAGGGTCCTTCACGAAGCCCTGAACCGAGCTTCTGTATATCAAACTAAGTAACTCTTCATGCAATATTTTTTTTTTTTGGGTGAAAGATCAAGTTGTACGGTAGGACTCAATGTAACGCACTCAAAACATTGTGCTAATTGAAAGTTATTTATAAAACATTAAAAACTTGTATTCTTCTTCTTGTCGTGTGGTTAGTGCCTAACCTGGTGTCAGAGTTTTCATGCCGCCCATGGGCCTCTGACTTGGCTTTGCCATACCGTCGAGAAATATCTCTCAGGCATGCTGGTTTCCTCACGATGTTTTCCTTCATCGAAGCAAGTGATAACTATAGGTACAATACGCACATTCCGAAAAATCTGTGGTGAGTGTCTTGGGTTCGAACTCGAGACCTATGACTTGGCAGTCCAACGGTCACACCACTAGACTATCACTGCTGCACTAAAAATTTGTATAAAAAACAAAACAGAAAACTTGTGAAAAAGTTGGAACTTTGATCACAAATATCTCCGTCACAAGAAGGTTTACCAGATAAGGTCTAGAGCAAAAATAAATATCGCAACGACAAGAACAAGTGCCTCTCTGCTTCGTCAAGGGTACCTTCGCACCCATTATCTAAAGATAGTAATGTTTTTTATTAGTATTTGTAAAAAAAAATATTAGTCTATTTTATTAACCGACTTCAAAAAAAGGAGGAGGTTCTCAATTCGGTTGTATGTTTTTTTTTGTGTTTGTTACCTCATATCTCCGTCATTTATGAACCGATTTGAAAAATTCTTCTTTTGTCTGAATGGATCTACTTCCCGATTGGTCCCATAGAAATTTCATCGAAATCGGTTCAGCAGTTTGGTTTTGAAATCAAAATAGCTGGAAAAAATGTCATCCAAGTAAAAGAAATTGCGAAATTGATACTTGACAAGGATTTGTGTGTGATACGATAACTAAAAAGGGTAAAATAAAAACTTTTTTGCAAAAAAAAAAACCGACTTCCAAAAAAAACACAAAAAAAAGTGGAAAATAACTTTACTTTCGGAAGTCGGTGGCAAAAAAGTCAATGAAACAAACAATAGTCACCGACTTCCGAAAGTAAAGTTATTTTCCCTTTTTTAGTGTTTTTTTTTTAGAAGTCAATTTTTTTTTGCAAAAAAGTTTTTTTTGTATACTAGCTGTACCGGGCATGCGTTGCAATGCACTTTTCCCCACCTACCTATCTACTAATCTATACTAATATTATAAATGCGAAAGTTTGGATGGATGGATGGATGTTTGTTACTCAATGACGCCAGAACGGCTGAACGGATCTGGAGGAAATTTGGCACAGAGATAGATTATAGTTTGAAATAGCACATAGGCCACTTTTCATCCCGGTAGGACGATCCCGTGGGTCAATTATCAACCTTCAAGCGGGCGAAGCCACTGGCATAAAGCTAGTAGTATATAATTTTTTTAATACAAGTTCTTATTCTTAAATAATATTTTGTACCTTATCACAACATTGTCCTATTCAATCCAGAGGTTGGCTGGTAGAGAATGCCTTGTGGCATTAAGTCCGCATATGTACCACCATTGTACATGAAGTTTAAATAATGAATGAACATGATATCTTCAACAGATGTCCCGCCGCCGCAGTGCCGCGGCGCGCCGCGCTGTCTGCATGCGTGTCCGACGCGTCGAGGTCGTGTCCGATGCGTCCGACGTCGGCGCTGACTCCGACTCCGACGACCAGTGGACCGAGCTCGATGACGCCTGTAAGTATGAGCGGCTACAACACGACGCTACAAGCATAATGTAGCCAAATCGGGGGGATTCTGGGATTATACAGCGTTTATCTATACTTAATATTATAAAGCTGAAGAGTTTGTCTGTTTGGTTGAACGCGCTAATCTCAGGAACTACTGGTTCGAATTGAAAAAATATTTTATGTTGGATAGCCCATTTATCGAAGAAGGCTATAGGTTATATAACATCACGCTGCGACCAATAAGAGCGGAGGTTCAATCAAAAATGTTACGCAGACGAAGTTGCGCGGTTCAGCTAGTTTTAGATAAAGAAATAGCGTGCAAAAAAATCAAAACACATGAAATTGTTTACGAAATCAGATTCAAATAGGGAACTAATATTTTTATAATAATTTCACGCGGACGAAGATCGCGCGCATCAGCTATATGAATGAATATTTGACACTTTAAGAGGACTTAAAAAAAAAACAAAAAACATTTGTAAAAATCTTTGATTATATAATGTCTAGATAGAGCGTCGCCCTACAATCGTATCAAAGAAAACGAGTCAACATTTTCAAGTATGTGTGCGTGCAGGCGTCGTTTTACACTATGCGTATATGTCTTTGTGTGCGTAAATAATGATACCAGCTACTACAATTCTCTCATAAATCACATTAAAAAATAGACTTATTAAATAAGATAAGTTTTAGGTGTATGACACGATCTGCACTGATTGGCGGGCAAGCACTTGTGAACCAATAGTTGGTTGACACTTTTTGACACGTTTGCGCGCACTTGACGCTCCATCTAGACATTATATAATCAAAGGTAAAAATATATTCTCCCAGAAGGGGTGTAATTGCAAAATATTTAATTATTCATCCCGACTACACTCCGTGTTCCAAAACGCACTTGGCCGGTTATTTTATTTATTTATTTGGGACAAAAAACAGTAATACGTTGAAATGTTAATATTTAGTTAAGGTATAAAAGTAAAAAAAAAACTCATAACCCACACTATTGTCCACGGAGTAACATCGATTTTAAAAGAAATAAGGACACAGACGTATACACTAAGAAAAAGTAAGAGAAAACTTTTTTGCAAAAAATAACCAACTTCCAAAAAAAAAATACAAAAAAAAAAATGGAAAATAACTTTACTATTTTTATTTTACCCTTTTTAGTTATCGTATCACATACAAAGCCTTGTGAACTCTCAATTTCGTAATTTCTTTCACTTGGATGACAATTTTTACCAGATTTAAAAACCAAACTACTAAACCGATTTTGATAAAATGTCTATGGAACCAATCGGCGAGTATATCCTTTCAGACAAAAGAAGAATTTTTCAAATCAGTTCATAAATGACGAAGAAATGAGGTAACAAACACAAAAATAAAATAAAAAAAAAACAACCGAATTGAGAACCTCCTCCTTTTTTGAAGTCGGTTAAAAATAAAAATAAACCTGAAATGTCGCACTAACCAACCCTTGACAGCGCTACCCGTCCAAATTTAGTTTGTTGTCACCAATCAAATCACAACATAACAATATCAACACCAAGAAGCAGCCATCGTTAAGGATTTGATTTGATCGTTTGGATTGTTTTTGGCCGGTCTCTAGTCCTACATAATAGATAATTATATTTATTTTATTATAGCATGTATGTTTTACTATCTCTTTAATTATGATTGTTTAAGTTATTAATTTTGTAGTTAATTTATTCTTCTTACACACTGTCCCCCCCGCGGGCCCTAACGCGTCAACACATTAACCTACTGTGCTCGTACATAATAATTCGCTAATTAGTAATAAAGCGATTCCACAAACTTTTATTATTCTCGGTTGTGAAGCCTAGTGCCTGAACTATCTAGTGCACGAACCTATCTTTGGTCTATATAAAGTGTTGATCAAGTAAAGACAGTTTCTAATATCGCGTCCTGTGAAACAACGTGTCATCTTTTTGTCAGCGATTAATTTAATTTTAATAATTTAATTTAATAATTTAATTTAATAATTAATTAATTTAATTTTAACTGTGTCTACGTTTCTTTTATATCTATCCTCTCGCAGGTCCGCTGGAAGAGATTTCTAAATGAAATAAGCGGTACCTTTGTGCTCTTTTGTCTTTATGTATTTTTCCTGTAATGTGTTTTGTGTGTACATAAATAAATAAATATATTTGTTTGTTTATCAGCTGGCTCATCAGACAGCTCGTCGCTGAAGGAGACAGCAGCCATCGATGTTGACTGCAACAGCTACCAACACAAAGCTTCGGTTAGTATCGTTTTGTTATTCCGTAGAAGGCTGTCATTTATGTAGATGTTTGACAGTCGTTACAGGTAGTCATTAGCGAGTCTGATAACCTGTCATACCATTATAATAATTATTATTTTCTCACAATATGTTGCATAGAAAAGCATGTATGAGGTATGTTGAATGAGCAGCTCGTGGCTAAATAATAACAGCCGCTCGGGTCGATCGTCCCATACATACTGAGTTTCCTCCGTGCCTCGGAAAGCACGTTAAGCCGCTGGTCCCGGCTGGCGTTTGTAGATCTTTGACAGTCGTTACAGGTAGTCAGTGACCCGAAAGTTTGACAACCAGTCTTACCAAGGGGTATCGTATTACCCACTACTAACTGGGTTGTGGAGGTCAGATAGGCAGTCGCTCCATGTAAAATACTGGTGTTCAGCTGCATCTGGTTAGATTGGAAGCCGATCCAACATAGTTGGGAAAAAGCTAAGCAGATAACGATGATTGATATATCGTTAACCTTTTGAACGCCAGAGAATAAAGGCACGCGCGTGCCCTCACGCCAAGCCACAATTTCACAGCATACAAAAAAAAAATATTAAAAAAAGAATGGTATTCTAAAACTATATCGAAAAGCAATATTGTTAAAGAGACAAGACAAGAGCTTATATATTTAAGGTATACAAATAAAAACATACAAACTAATGATTTTATTGTTTATTTCGTGTTATACTGCATCGCATTTTTTGTCACATATTTGTGTCGTTGGCGTTCAGGGCACGCGCTTGCTTGTCACGTATAGGCGACAACGGCGTTCAAAACGTTAAAGTCGTCGCGGGAAACAGTTGGATGAGGGATGCACAGAACTGAGTATGGTGACACAGTTGTCTTATCGCTCGCATGAATTGTATGGAGGTCTAAGATCGCTTTCTTATACCTTCTATATCAGGCCGACGGTTGTGGTCGGGTTTACCTAAATGGTCATAAGTCGCCGATAACTAGCCGCGCGATTTAGTATTTTGATGTTGGCTCTTCATTTGTGTCACAGATGGCGCTGTAGTACTTTTTGTACTAATGTTGCGTAGTAGATTTTGTAGTGCCGCTACAATTGTACAGATGACCCTCTAACTCATAGAATAGGCTAACCTAACCGTTTTTTTTTCACGATTTGGAAATCCTTATTGGATGTCCTCCGCCCTGGGGAGGGCGGAGGGATCTGTTAGACTCGTACTGACTAAAACCACACCGGTGTTCCCTCGCACACTTCCGTCGGGGGGCAGCGGGAACTAATGCGACTTCCGCTGCCCCGGACTAGTGTCGGCCCGCTAGAGCTACGGGCCTCGTCCTGGGGGGGAGTGAGGTGTACAGAACTCCCCCCGTTACGTCATAGAGAGGCGCGCGTGGAACACTACGCGCCACGGTCTCGGGTCCAGTATGATGGGGGGCGACGGATGTCCACGAATCCGTCACCCCTGGACCAGAACCTTTTTTTTTTTTAAGCGGTGAAAAATGCCTAACGCATACCGCACCGTCCGGGGAGACGGTTTGGTTATGTGGGGTTTGCACCCACTAAAAAACACCGCCGTGAGCCTACTTTCGCCTTGGCGGATGGGCCACGAGAACTGCTACGCATGACGTTCGCGACCCATCCAGCGCAGCCCGCCTCCGGGCTCCAAACTCCTTTGGCGATGTCCGGGCTCACCTGAGACATCGCCACCACTCATGAGGGCCGTGCAATGCGTCGACGATAGACTCCCCGATCTATCGCCCGCTGGCACCTCTTAAGGCGGCATGAGGTCGCCGTGGCGCCTCCTGCGCCGCCCTGTCCTCCTGCGACGGATCGCGTCAGCGTGAGAATCCTCCTCCCTGACGCGCTCCGCCACCTCCTTCTGCGAGATGACGTCCTCGCAGAAGGATGTTACCGCCTCCCATGCCCCCCTACTGTCGACCATGGCCTTGGCCACGGCCGGCAAGGAGAGGTCTGCCCCGATTGCTGCCGCGAGATCACGGCGCTGCACCGCCCAAGCAGGACAATGCTCGAGGGTGTGAAGGGCCGTGTCCTCGCTGCAGCCGCACTGGTGACACACGGGAGTTACCTCCCTTCTAGCCACCTTGTGCAGGTATTTGCCAAAGCACCCATGCCCTGACAACACCTGCACCAGACGGAAGGACAACGTCCCGTGTCGCCTCCGTACCCACTCCTCCAGGATCGGCTGGATAGCCCCTACGGTCCAGTGACCTGCACTGGGCGTTTCCAGCCCCTGGACCAGAACCTAACCTTTTTTTTTTTTTTTTACGCTGGGAAAAAATGCGTTACGCATGCCCACCCGTCGGGGGACGGGAGGGGTATGTGGGACTCCCCGGGTGGACCCGGTATACCCACTAAAACGACCCAGCGCATTCCCGCTTCGTCAGAGTGGCGGGGGACTGGGAAACCGGCACAGCCTTTACTTCCAGTCCTCCGCCGACGATTGCTAGGCGGACCCCCTCACACCCTCACGGGTGTGGGGGGTCGGGAATGACCGACGAAGGTGACGGGTGCAATGCGGGCGAAGGCACCCCCGCGCCTGTCGCCCGCCCGTCACCATGAGGAGGGAGGGCACGACGCCTTCTCCCCCTTCTTCGTCTGCGGAGCGGCGCAGCGAGAGGGTCGTCCTCCCGCGCGCGCTCCGCCTCCTCCTTTTGCGACATCACGTCCTCGCAAAAGGAGGCTACCGCTGACCAGGCCTCCTCACTCCCCAGCATGGCGTCGATCACGCCGGGAAGCGAGAGGTCCGGTCCGACCACCGCGGTCAGACCGCGGCGCAGCTCGGACCACGCCGGGCACACCTCGAGGGTGTGCTGCGCCGTGTCCTCCGCCGCGCCGCAGTCGTGGCACGCCGGGGTCTCCTCCCTCCCGATCCGGTGCAGGTGCGATCCGAAACAGCCATGTCCGGATAACACCTGCACCAGACGGAAAGAGAGGAAACCGTGGGACCGCTCGAGCCAGCCCTTCAGGACCGGACCGAGCGCGTCCAACGTCCGGCGGCCAAAGGCGGCGCTACCAGAACCTAACCTTTTTTTTTTTTTTTTTTTTTACGCTGGGAAAAAATGCGTTACGCATGCCCACCCGTCGGGGGACGGGAGGGGTATGTGGGACTCCCCGGGCGGACCCGGTATACCCACTAAAACGACCCAGCGCATTCCCGCTTCGTCAGAGTGGCGGGGGACTGGGAAACCGGCACAGCCTTTACTTCCAGTCCTCCGCCGACGATTGCTAGGCGGACTCCCTCACACCCTCACGGGTGTGGGGGGTCGGGAATGACCGACGAAGGTGACGGGTGCAATGCGGGCGAAGGCACCCCCGCGCCTGTCGCCCGCCCGTCACCATGAGGAGGGAGGGCACGACGCCTTCTCCCCCTTCTTCGTCTGCGGAGCGGCGCAGCGAGAGGGTCGTCCTCCCGCGCGCGCTCCGCCTCCTCCTTTTGCGACATCACGTCCTCGCAAAAGGAGGCCACCGCCGACCAGGCCTCCTCACTCCCCAGCATGGCGTCGACCACGCCGGGAAGCGAGAGGTCCGGTCCGACCACCGCGGTCAGACCGCGGCGCAGCTCGGACCACGCCGGGCACACCTCGAGGGTGTGCTGCGCCGTGTCTTCCGCCGCGCCGCAGTCGTGGCACTCCGGGGTCTCCTCCCTCCCGATCCGGTGCAGGTGCGATCCGAAACAGCCGTGTCCGGATAACACCTGCACCAGACGGAAAGAGAGGAAACCGTGGGACCGCTCGAGCCAGCCCTTCAGGACCGGACCGAGCGCGTCCAACGTCCGGCGGCCAAAGGCGGCGCTGGCGAGGTCCTCCGTCCAATGGAGGACGATGGCGTCCTTCGCCTCTCGCCGCACCGCCTCCCGCTCTTCGCCCGTGGGGCGCTCCCCGAGCGCCTTTCGGCGCGCCGTCCACTCGTACACTCTGGCGAGCACCCACGCCTCCAGCTCCCAAGGAGGGGTGCCGGCCAGAGCGCACGCCGCCGAAAAGCCCACTGAGCGGTAGGCCCTCGCCACCCGCTGTGCAATAGCCCGCTGGGGCCTGCGGATGGCGGTAGCATTCTCCCTCCTATGGAGGGAGTCCGCCCAGATGGGAGCCCCGTAAAGGGCCATGCTCCGCAAAATGCCGGCATAGAGGCGCCGGCACTTTGCTTTAGGCCCCCCCAGGTTTGGGAGAAGCCATGAGAGGGCGTCCGCGGCTTTCAACAGGCGCGTCGACAGCCCGCTGAAATGCGGGCCGAAGCGCCACCTGTCGTCCAGCACCAGCCCAAGATATTTCATCTGGGGCTGGACCCCTATACGGACGCCCTCCACGACGATGTGGGCGTCGGCAGGGCAGCGCTGCCGGGGACCGCGAAAGAACACGGCCTCCGTTTTGTGCAGCGCCACCCTCAATCCCAGGCGGCGGATCCTTTCTGCCACCAAGGACCCGCCAGCCGAGGCCAGAATGGCCGCGTCGGCAAAGTTCCTCCCCCGGGCAGTGAGCAGAGTGTCATCCGCGTAGCAGATGACACTCGTGCCCGGGAGGAGGGCACCCCGTAGCAGCCAGTTGAACCCGATGTTCCACAAGGGGGGGCCTAGCACCGATCCCTGTGGAACACCGGACTCTGCGCCGTACCGCCTCACCGTGGCCGACTTGTCCACGAGGAGGACCTCTCGGCCCTCCAAGTAGTCGGCCAGTAGGTTCCGCAGATATTGGGGCACTCCGTGATACCGGAGCGCCTCCAATATCGTCGAGTGGGGGACGGAGTTGAAGGCGTTGGCAATGTCGAATGACACCGCCAGCACTCCGTCCCCCGCCTCCACCGCCTCCTACCAGAACCTAACCTAACGTAACCTAACCCAACCTTTTATAGATTTTTTTTCTTGTAAAGGGGCTTTACAAGAGAAAAATTCCAACGCCCCCCCTTTTACAAAATAGTTTTAAGAAAAATATTTTAGACAGCTAGACCAAATTTAATTTTCATGAAAATAGAGGTATTTTATAATAACCCCTATTTGCCTTTGGACCCGCCCCCCATGAAAAGCTCCAGCACCCACTAGGGGCGGTACCACTCCCGTTAAGATCCTGCTCTAACTGAAGCCCATTTGTCTTGCAGGCGGAGGCTCCCGCGATGGGGCAGTTCCTTCTGCCGCTGCTGAGTGCCGACGCGCCGGCTCCGCACCCTGAACACTTCCTCATAAGACACGAAGACATACTGCAGGTATACCACCAGGTCTAGAGCTGAGCAGTTCGCAAGCTCGTATTTCACTGGACTCGTATGAGTACATTTGAAGATAGTACTATGTCATTTCTTCACAGAATTTGATCCATTTTAAGGACACTATCAATTAACAGTGTAATAATACAGTGTGTTATTTTCCCGAAATCAACGTTGAATAAAAAAATCCTGGCCATCCGCCTGTGTACAGTGAGTTATAGTAATGAGGGCTATCGTTTTTGAGCTCACCAGATGGCGCCACTGTCGAGTAAGGTCCTGTCATTAACTCTATTTTATACTTTAAAGTACCAATAACTTCATAAGACGTTTATTTAATTACGTTTAACAAGATAGTGTAAACTTAAGGTACATATTTATAATATTGTCCCTAAAATTAGCAAGCATGAAACATTTAAAAATCATTTTTCCTTCAAGTACTCACAAATTAGAACTCCCAACTTGCTACCCACAATCTTCAAGTCATAATTAATCATGAATGGCTCAATCTTGACCACACTCGTGAATATTAATAAAACTACGTGATAAAAAAGCGCGCAACGCGGGAAAACTATGACATCTGACATTTCTGAAGACCTTACTCTACACGAACGCCTCTAGCGGCGAATTCATGCGCGATAGCCCCCATTAGCTGACCCACCTTTGCATAAATGTTTGAGATTTTTTAGAATACGTATCGATAGAATTTTATAGTTCTTTTATAGTTTTATTTATTTGAGCGAAGTAGGGTATTTATCGAGCAATTTAATATTCATTATACTTTCGGAAGTCGGTGGCAAAAAAGTTAATGAGACAAACAAAAGTCGCTGACTTCCAAAAGTAGTTTTCTACTTTATAGTGTATTTTTTTGGAAGTCGGTTATGTTTTTTGCGCAAAACGTTTTAGTCACATGTGTTTCATCGCTCCTCACATGTCCGTACCAGGACAGACGATTACCTGTCAACTCCTCTGTAACTGACGCCACTTTATAAGAAGACAGCAGATGATTAAACTGTGTACTGTTGCCAGCTCCTCGCGTCTGCGGAGGACAGCGTTCGGGAAGACCTGCCGCTGGACGAGGAATCGCCCTTAGAACCTCAGACTGACATGTGAGTTATATCTGTACTTTATCTTACCGTGTTTCGACGGCATGAGCATGCACAACATCAAGCCTGTGAGCCCCAAAGGGTTAGGCAGAACCTGATGCTGTACCTAATAGTGCAAACACTCTTTCCGTACGCAAGAAACGCGCTTTGGACGAGGAGTTGTAGACAGCAGCCCGTTATACTATACTAGTGTAACCCACATTTCGCCAGTTATGGTTAAGTCCCATGTAATAGGGGGACGAGCCTTTTGCCGTCAATCGGGCACAAATCCAGACTCCGTGGCTGCTACTGAGAAATTCCTGATGGAAAACCCAATAACAATTTGCCCGACCTGGGAATCGAGGCCAGGACCTCACGTTTAGCAGTCGCGCTTGCGACCACTGGAGCAACGTCAACGTGGGCAGTCACGTCGTTTAGATGTGCAGTGACATCCCCTCTTAAGAGCGTGTACGCCGTACAGCATTTCATGCAAATTTTCAAGTCCTTAGTTTGCGACATGACTGAACCGATTTTAATGAAACTTCACACACATAAGCCGGATACATAGGTCTAAAAAGTTAGTAGAAAACATTTTCGAAATGACTTATTTAATAAAAGATAATTGGAAATTTCTGTTTCTATGGAAAATTTAAAATCGGTCTAATTTAACTGTAATACAATTTTGTTAAAAAAAATCTACTAACTTTTTAGACCTATGTATGTATCCTGCTTATGGGTATGAAGTTTCATTGAAATCGGTTCAGTCATATCGAAAAATAACGACTTGAAAATTTGTATGAAATGCCGTACGGCGTACACGCTCTTAAAATCTTGCCTTAGGGTTGCGTCTCACCTATCGTCACGGAATCGCATTTTTCTTTTTCTGTCGCTCAGAACCGTCATTTGCTAGAGCGAGAAACAAGGCGGGAGTGCTATCTCACGCGGCAACATCGACAAAACGCTCGGCAGATAGATGAGGCTCAGCCCTTACACAACTATTTACTTATTTTCATATATATTATTTTATATTTTTAAATATTTTTAAAAACAAACCCAAATAAAAAAAAAATTGTTGCCCTTTGTGCATCAGAAACTACGTCCAGGCTGCCGGTGGTCAGGGCTCCAGAGTAGGGAATGCAATCTCGCGAGATCTCGCCAATTCCGAGATCTCGCGAGATTGGCAGTTTTGTGTGTTTATTCCTGCAAATAATCACAATATTTGAATAAATAAGGAAGAAAATAATAAGAATCATAGGTATTATGAAATAAACATTTATTTTTACGTTTTTTTTCAATAAACTTTGATGTATGTCATTGTTTGACATTGACGTATCTATCATTTTTTTTTTGATAAACTTCTAGGTAGAAAACTTTGACGTATGTAATCAAATAAGAAATGAAAGAAACAACCAGTCTTCTCTTTTAATATCAAACAATAAGTCTTTTAATAATAAAACAGTTCTTTTATAATAAAACGATATATTTATAACAAGACTTCTTGTTGAAGTCAAAAACTAAAATAAAACTCACTAACTGTGCTTAATAAGACGTTTTTATGCTCGAGTGCAATCTCGTTAAGCTCGCGAGATCTCGCCCATTTTTCGGCCGAGATCAATCTCGCTAAAAAAGGCCGAGATCTCGCGAGAACGAGATTGCATTCCCTACTCCAGAGAGAGGAACCTCGTCACTATGCGTCCCGTGTCAGCAGTACTCCTGGCACTTGTTTCTGAATCAAGCCGCGCAATGAGAGCCTTCTGAGATGTTGGTCGAGGCTCTATCAGTCTCATTTACTTTATGTATTGTCTTGTCTCAGACTGTCGGGCAGTGAGATGCTCGACTTTGAGGACGCCGCCGTAACAGCCGAGGAGGAGGCCAGCTTACTTCACTACGTGTGCGGGATGGGTATGTTACACTACTTTACAACAAAAAAAAACTGTTTTGGTTCGCAACAGAAACGAACATATTGTATCCAGGGTGAAACGCTAATGCCGAAGCTAAATCTGATAACAGAATTTCGCCATCACGTTATGGTTTTAGTTATTGTTATTTTTTTTATCCTCAAATATCTGCGTACGTCTTGTTGTTTGTTGGAAAAAAAAAAATTGTTATTACGAGAAAATTTCCAAAAAAACTATATTTATTAAAAAAGCTATTTCTAAAGAAACAATAAATACTAAATTAAAAAAAATGCGTAATAATATATAACAATAGTTTACTTTAGTCAGATCAAGCAATAATACGTAATAAATGACAACAAACATTTAATTTCCTATGTAACCTCAAAAACTAAATAATAAAATACTGCATTGTATGTAACTTGACCGTAACTGCTTATTAGCAGTAAATATTCAACACGAATAAAAATATTTTAAATGAAAAACAACGCCGAAGTTCGGTTTAATATTTATCAGCTTTTGGCTGTTACTGTCAAACTATAGGGGTATATACAGTGAATTTTTGTTTTCTTTTTTAATTTAAATTGACGTGGTGGCGTATATTCGATGATTATATCAGTAATCAGTAATGCCTAATTAATCAAAAAGTATATACGGTTACTCTGTTGCGAAATTTTGTGTTATCGGCCTTAGTACAATAATTATAATTTTCTGAAACATGTTTAATTGAAAAGCATGTATGAGGTATGTTGAATGAGCAGCTCGTGGTTAAATAATAACAGCCACTCGGGTCGATCGTCTGGTTAAGCCGCGCTTGCCTACGTTGGTCCGTGTGTGTCATACCGAGTTCCCTCCGTGCCCCGGAGAGCACGTTAAGCCGTTGGTCCCGGCTGTCAATTGTAGATCTTTGACAGTCGTTACAGGCAGTCAGTGACCCGAAAGTCTGACAACCAGTCTTACCAAGGGGGGGGGGGGGGTATTATCCCATACTAACTGGGTTGTGAAGGTCAGGTAGGCAGTCACTCCATGTAAAATACTGATGTTCAGCTGCATCCGGTTAGACTGGAAGCCGACCCCAACTTAGTTGGGAAAAAGCTAGGCAGATAATGATGTTGCATAGAAAAACTGATGGAGTGTGTGAGAAATGATATGAAAGAGAAAGGAGTAAATGATGCCGTGACGTCTGACAGGGGAGAGTGGAAGAAGGAAACGTGTTGCGCCGACCCCGAGTGGAATGGGACAAGGGCAGGGAGATGATGAGTGATGATATTATCTATACAAGGTGTAAACGGACCCTTCACGAAGCCGTCAACCAAGCATTCTGTACATCAAACTAAGTAACTCCACGCAAAAATTATTGCTGGGAAACGACTTTTTTTGGTAAAAAATCACGGTCCACGGTAGGACACAATGTCACGCAATCAAAACATGTTTTTAAAACGAGAAAGAAGCCGTGGGCAAACGCTAGTAAACATAACATAACGCCTTTAATCCCCGAAGGGTTAGGCAGAGGTGTACCTATTAGTACACCCACATTTAGCCAGTTATGTTTAAGTCCCATGCAATAGGGGGCGAGCCCATTGCCATCAACCGGGCACAAATCCAGACTCCGAGGCTCGTTAACTCATACCATTATTATTTATTTATTTTGGATTACCAACGAGTTAGGTACATTACATTATCATATTATTATTTGTTTCTACAGAAGCCGAACGCCTAACAAGCGAACCGGGCGTGCTGTTTTCTCCCGTGCAGGACTGGCTGCTCGGCGTCTTCCACTCCTGGTGTGAGATCTCGGCGCTCATGTTCACTCTGCGAGGAACTAACATGTGAGTACACTGGCACTGCCCCACTGATGTTACACCGCACTGTGTGCACTGTTGTTACTGTGCTGTTGTTGTTTCTTATGTTTATTATGTGGTTTTTAACTGACTTCAAAAAAAGAAGGAGGTTCTCAATTCGGTTGTATTTTTTTGTGTGTTTGTTACCTCATATCTTCGTCATTTATGAATCGATTTGAAAAATTCTTCTTTTATCTGAAAGGATAAACTTTCCGATAGGTCCCATAGAAATTTCATCGAAATCGGTTCAGTAGTTTGGTTTTTATATCAAAATAGCTGGAAATAATGTCATCCATGTGAAAGAAATTGCGAAATTGATACTTGACAAGGATTTGTGTGTGATACGATAGCTTAAAAGGGTAAAATAAAAACTTTTCTGCAAAAAAAAAAAAATTAACCGACTTCCAAAAAAACACAATAAAAGTGGAAAATAACTTTACTTTCCGAAGTCGGTGGCAAAAAAGTCAATGAAACAAACAATAGTAACCGACTTCCGAAAGTAAAGTTATTTTCCACTTTTTTTGTATTTTTTTTTTTGGAAGTCGGTTTTTTTTTTGCAAAAAAGTTTTTTAATATATAGAGTGATTCAAGAGGAAGGTTTATATGTATAATACATGCATATTACAGTAAAGAAAACATTAGTATCTACATTGCACCCGTGCGAAGCCGGGGCGGGTCGCTAGTTTTATTATAGTTAGTGTTTGTACAGAATATTTTAGACTTTTATATGTGTTTATTTATATTTTCGAGCGTATGGCACTCGTGGGCTGCAGCTGAAAATCAGCGTCAGGTGGTATACCTTGTGTTGCCATCTGGCATTATGCTGAGCTGAGGCCCTTTGGCATTAATAGTTTCATTAATTTATTTTGTCGAATTTCAAGGTGTTTCTGTTTTTTAATGCCAATAAACTAAATTTTCTTTCTTTCAAATAAAACATTATATTATGTCTCCCGCAGGAGCCTAGAGATGGTGGCGGAGGAGTGGGTGTACCGCGCGCGCTTCGGCTGCCACTGCCGCGTGTGCCTGTGCCTCGCCAACAACGCCGACGCGCTCTTCGCCTTCATACGCGACGTCGTCTGGGCGCTGGCGCACTGTGAGTACCATTACCACTGATCGGAATACGTACAAAAATGCCTAAACTTCAAGGAAGTAAGTCACATGTGAATAAGTAACTCCTTATACAATCCCGGAAGATTTTTATACTAAACTTTCACTATCACTTACGGGATATCTTCCGCGATTAATGTTTATATTGAGCTCCAGATAAAAAAAAAAACTTTAAGTTATAAACAGTGCAAACTTAAAACAGTGTATAATATTTAAGTTAAATAAGAGAGTGGTATTATCCACATGTTTCTTACTCCCTTGAAGTTTAGGCAAATATACTCTACGTATTGCGATATGTGATTATTACGTACTGATGTTGAGAGTACAGACCCCTGGTGCACTGTCAGTGTACTCGGCTTGGGCATATCATGTTTCATCACAATTGTGTGTCGCGTTGCGTCGTTCGAACACAAGTTACTAATGTTATAACGTTCTTGAAATAAGGGGAGCTCATGGCTAAGTAATATCAGTCGCTCGGGGTCGATAGTCAGGTTAAGCCGCACTTGCCTGGGTTAGTCCGTGGATGGGTGACCACCCATTACATACCGAGTTTCCTCCGTGCCTCGGAAAGCACGTTAAGCCGTTGGTCCCGGCTGTCAATTGTAGATCTTTGACGGTCGTTACAGGTAGTCAGTGGCCCGAAAGTCTGACAACCAGTCTTACCAAGGGGTATCGTATTATCCAGTACTAACGGTTGTGGAGGTCAGATAGGCAGTCGCTCCATGTAAAATACTGGTATTCAGCTGCATCCGGTTAGACTGGAAGCCGACCCCAACATAGTTTGGAAAAGGCTAGACAGATGATGATAAATTTTATTTGAATTAACTTCATGACCCCTGTCACGTTCAACGCATCTATCAGGACAATGTTTTCAATGCTTACATTTAGTTCTATCATAAACTATTATATTTCACCCCAAAAACATCGTTTTCCAGCAATATATATATATATTTTTTTTTTTTGCGTAAATTTACTTACACCTGTATCTATAAACAAAAGTGTTAACTTGAGTAAACGTCATTTTTTAAGATTCGATTTTTATTATGTAGTTTAGTAATTGCTTTAGAATTCTTAGCTTTGCGTTCTTTGATGGTTCTTACTTCGTTTTAATTCTTGTTTATTGCATAAAAAAAATTGCAGCTAGTAATTACTTAAGCTCAAGTAATTACTTTACCTTGAATATAGATACGGGTGTTAGTTTGATGTACAGAATGCTTGGTTGACGGGTTCGTGAAGGGTCCGTTTCCACGATGTGTAGTATGTGTGTCCGTCCTTAGGCGGCAGCACGGTGGGCGCGGCGGCGCGCGTGGTGCGCGCGCTGCGGCCGCGCGGCCACTACGACGCCGCGCACTGGGACCTTGCACTGCTGCGCCGCGCGCTGGCGCCGCCGCAAGGTAAACTGCTGCGTGGCCACGCTGCCTCCCCAGGCCCGTACCCCACAGGGGGTGCGTGCGAGCGAATTGTCGCTTAGTTTATATAGTATCTGCCCCTGGCTGGAGGACTTACACTCAAGGCACCCACAGGATTGTCCGGTTAAGCAGAAGCCAGCCCTAGGTAGACCTGCGCGTGCCATTACCAAAAAAATCGGCTGGCTCTTTGTTTTTTTTTGCAATTTGTGCAGGGCAGTTTCAGGCTGTAAGCTAAACAAAACATGATGAACAACCGTAACACGTATGTATATACAGAATTATAATTGTTAAAATCATCAATATAACTTTCTAAGTTCATGTCCCATTCTGCCTCGAAGAAGACATGCTGCGCCGACCCCCAAATAAATGAAATGAAATAAGGACGGAAGAGAGGAATTTCTCAGTATAGCAGCCACGGAGTCTACAATTTGTGCTCGATATATGTAATTAATAGACTATACCTTCCTGCCCCCCGCCCATGCCCCCCTGCCTCCTGCCCCCCGCCCATGCCCCCCTGCCTCCTGCCCCCCGCCCATGCCCCCTGCCCCCCGCCCATGCCCCCCGCCCATGCCCCCGTTCCCCCTGCCCCCGCCCATGCCCCCGTGCCCCCTGCCCCCCGCCCATGCCCCCCTGCCCCCCGCCCATGCCCCCCTACCCCCATATTACATGGGACACAACTTTGCGAGAAGTAGATGCACTTATTACGTACACCTCTGCCTAACCCCTTTGGAGATTAAACAACTACATTTTGGTACGTTACAGGTGCAGCAATAATACACGAACAGCTCTGTAAGCTAGCGGCGCACACGGAGACGACGCAACAGATAGTCCGAGACATATGCCAGTGTCGACCGTTTGACAAGCCCATGGAGAAAGAGTAAGTATAAATATTGTATCATTGGTTATCCACCCTCTGACCTTTCTCTCACGCCATCTATCAACGTTCATACTCAACACATCAACCCCTTCATTACGAGCCAAACGATTATTCCTTTTCAATTTTTTTGGCTGCGTTATCACTTCTTCACACCGTCCATAAATTACGTCACACGAATTTCATGATTATTTGGCCCCCCCCACCGTCCTTGTCTTGTCACAGCTGGACACGTGTGAGACTCCCCCTCCCTAGAGTGACGTCACATAATTTGTAATTGTGCATGTTCATACAGATGGAGTTGGAAATATTTTCAAGTTTTTCGTTAATACACACATCAAAAGTGTCTAGGGATCAAGCATTTTTATGCGGATTTCTTGAGATTGAGATGTGGCTTTGTAATAAATTTATGATTTTATAAATTTATATGGATCCGTTTTGGTGCATTTCATAATTTGAATCAGGAACTCTCAATCAAATTCGAGTAAAAGATGAAAATAAGCTGTCAATATTTTCCCTATAAAAACATACAACGCATTGAAGACATTATTAGTGCTACTGTTTCCCTACTACTGATTAAAACCAACGTTATTATGGAGCGGCGACGTCATTTAAGCAGGGAAGAAATGCTCAGAGCCGTGGGAATGATAGAAGCTGGTTCCCGGCAACGTACTGTGGCTTTAGCTCTGAATACAAGTCAGAGTGTTATCAGTCGACTTTGGACACGTTACCGAAGCACTGGTACCGTGGCTGAGCGCCATGGAGGACGGTATCGCTGCACCACACGGAGACAAGACCGATACATTCAAATCTTAACTCGAAGAGCTCCAACAATAACCGCCATGATGTTAGCCGTGAGGCTTCATCACTCTTCAGGGAACTTAATTAGCGACCAAACAGTCAGAAACCGCTTGCATGAAGTGAACCTTCATTCCCGAAGACCGCTACGGGTACCACCTATAGCAATGCACAATCGTAGGATTCGATATCAATGGGCTCTTGAACACCGAAATTGGGCAGAAGAACAATGGCGTTTCGTGTGCTTTTCTGATGAGTCTCGTTTTGGTATGAGACCGGATACAAGACGTATACGACACTGGAGAACCCCTGGACGCCAACAGCGATTAAAATCCTGCCAGGAAGTCCATCCTTATAGTGGTGGAACCATCATGGTATGGGCGGGTATTTGGATCGGCGGAAGAACTGAGTTGATTTGGATCAGAGGCAACCTCAACGCTCAAATTTATGCTGAGACGATTGTATCAGACGTCATCGTTCCTCTACAAGTGCAAATCGGTCCCTTATTTCAGTTAATGCATGATAATGCACGACCGCACACCGCAAGAGTTGTAAGACAGACTCTCGCCGCAGCTAACATCAATGTCCTGCCCTGGCCTGCTCAGTCGCCAGACTTGAACCCGATTGAGCATGCATGGGATATGCTACAGAGAAGAGCTCTGCCGAATATGGAGGGTATCCAGTCGCAAGAAGACCTTTTTTTGTTGTTGCAACGAACATGGGCGGCCATTCCACAGCGTGATTTGGATGAACTCATTTTGAGTATGCCAAACCGATGTTCTTGTGTTGTTAGTGTTCGCGGTAGAAACACTGATTATTAATTGTTTAAGTTACCCAATAAAATTTTAAAGAAAACTGTTATTTCAGTCTTTTTTTCGAACTTTAATGTTAGTGGTTCAAATGTCAAAAATCCCTTTATTAGGAAAATGGCAAATTTCTTTATTAATGCAAAGGTGACTTGGTTTATCGTTACTGTGACAAACGAAAACACTTTATTTGATGAATCCTTAAAGAAAATTTTAATTAATATCAATCAGGAGAAAAGTTATTGCAAAAATATATGTTGATCCCTAGATACTTTTGATGTGTGTAGTTCAAATTTATGAGGTCACGAAATTTAGGACCCACCTACCCCTTGTCACACAATGTCACACTTCGTCGACCCCCTCCCTCCCCCTTAACGTGTGACGTAATTTATGGATGGCCCCTTAGCATTCTGAACAGTTCTGAGCGAGCAAGCGTTCGTTGGCGCGTCATCTCCGCTACATGCAATCTTTTTTCATCCATTTCCTTCATGGACCATTCCGATCCATACAGTACCACACGTCTTACCGCTGACTTGTAGATTTTCCTCTTGATGTTCTGTGTAGTTATAAATAAGTATTGTCTAAGAAAAAGAAAGTATTATACCGTGGGTGGCGCCGACAATACGACAGTAAATTAAACTGCGTATGACGTTCCCAGTCTGCGTACAAAAATTCATTCGAATATATCCAGTAGTTTAGTCACAGGACATTATTTTTCATATTCGGAATTTTCTACATGATGTAGATTAATATGCTAGCACTGACAGGTTAACGACCCCCGCATCGGTATAAACACTAAACACATGTTGCCAACTCGCTATTTCAAAAACATTTGCCAAATTCGTTCCTTAAATGTTGTTTCCAGACGCGAATTAGTGCAAATTATACCTAAGTTTAGTAAACCAATATTTATAAATGGTGTTGTATTTCGTTAAGAGTTTTATGATATTTAGTTTGTTTGAAATTTTTTTTTTTTTTTAAATTTCGATGCTAGAATTTTTTTTATATTAAAAATATTCCTATGAACTAGTATCAGCAGTCTTTTCATTTATTGTCGAATTGTCGGCGCCATCTTGTATTGTATAATAGGCTGGTGTCCGCAACTCACGTCCAAAGCGCGTAAAAGAGTAAAAACATTAATTTGTGGTAGAAAATGCCCGAGGTTGTACAGTTTTTACTTGTGCATAAAGTTTTAATAAATAAATAAAAAAAAGGAAAAAGCCAGGAGATAGTATTTTATGCGTCACACCCACGCAAAACGGCCATCTGTCAGCTTACTATAAATATTTTTAAACGCTTCAACAGATATGCGGTGGAGAGGTTTTGCAAAATATTGGAGAACTTCAAAGCTGCGTCGACTATCTCGTTCAAGGTACGTTCATAATTTATTTATTAATAAAAAGGTACACCAACAGCTTCTGTATATAAATAATTATAAAATAAATGGCTTATACAGTTGCCAATAACAGGTGAATCAACATTTACAAACATAAGTGGTAACTTAAGCTAAAAACTAAATTAATGAACTAAATATTGAGTGTATAATGCGATCAATTTAAATTGGGTCTGTAAATGTAAGTATCGTTATCACTACATAGTATAAAACAACGTCGCTGCCCGCTGTCTGTCTGTCCCTATGTATGCTTAGATCTTTAAAACTACGCGACGGATTTTGTTGCGGTTTTTTTTAATAGATACCGAGTGATTCAAGAGAACGGTTTATTTGTATAATACATGCATATTATAGTAGAGAAAACATTAGTATCTACATTGCACCCATGCGAAGCCGGGGCGGGTCGCTAGTAGATGAATAAATAAATAAAAAATACGGAAAAAAAATACTCTGTACAATATCGCCCGTGCGTTTTTTTCGCGCATATTTTCAACGTTTGGCTAAGCGTTGAGGATTAAAATCCAACAAGAAAAAAAGAAAATGTATTTATTTGTCCCGCACAGGACAAAACAAAATGGTTAGATTAACAATAAACCAAAATTATATAAAAAAAGTAAACTAAGAAATAATTTAAGATAAGAATAAACTAAATAGGCCCTGTACGAGGACAAAAGGCCCGTATCTCAGCATGGTGCTGAAACATTAAAAAAAATTCACAGCGCTGGTATTCTGATACGGCTCAAAGTAATGCCACTGTCAGTTACTAAAATACGGTTTTCTCATGTTCTAGGGATGTTCTCTGATGCTCGGATCAAAGTCGAGACTCAATCACACTTTAAAAAAAAAGTTGCACAAAAAAATACCGCGTGAATGTGGGCTTAACACGTTCGCTGCGGCAAAACGCGGGCCTCGCGCGGCAGTTAACGTGTTAACCGCCTAACTATTTGGGGTATTAAGACTAGCACCCGTATTTATAGTCAAGTTAAAGTAATTACTTGGACTCTCTGTCTCGCTGGCCGTCTCGTCTCTCGTCCCGACGTTTCTCGTCGCGTCGGTCGCGGTGTCTCTCTTCGCGGGAGCGAGACTCGCGCCGTTCGAGTTTAAGTCATTACTTATGCATTTTTTTAATGCAATAGACAAGAATTTAAACGAAGTAAGAACCGTCAAAGAAAGCAAAGCTAAGAATTCTAACTTTTTACAGCTCTAACTTCAAGCAATTACTAAACTACATATCAACAAGATGGCGCTGCCGTCACGTAAACATTAGCTCCGTGTATAACATTCATTAAAAATAGTATTAACGAATATCTAGCGTTGAAAGTGGTGTTAAAGTGTTAGTAAAGCTTGGAATTAGCTGACTTATCGTTTTCTGGACGCTAACTTAGCCAGAACAACAAAAAAAAAAAAAAAACAAAAGTTTTGTGTTTTAAATCATTTTTAAGGAGACTGATCCAAAATAGAACGTTTGACTAGTGCAGTGTTTGAGTCTCAAAACAATATTAAACATAAAGCCATAGTGAACAATTCAAAACAGTAAACATTGTGTTTTAAAAAAGTGCCGTGAATCCAGTTTGACAGCTCAAACATTTTTGCAGCATGAGTCACATAACGACTATTTTACGTTTTGAAATTATTTTCAATTAGAACCAATACTCTATTTCACCAATTTAAGTAATGTTCAGTTAGTCAAGAAGGATAACAAGCGGCGTTGACACCGGTGTAAACGAAGTAGCGCTGGTTCGAACCCCACGATCAGCGATCTCTTTTTGGACATTTTTATTTTTCTGCAAGATAATATCTTATGTTTTGTTTGAGTCGATTAGGCATAAGATAGATTCTAACATACCTTTAACTAGTTTTTGGTATTATTACTTCTTTTCCTAATACAAATTATGGCGAGTGGAGTATCTAGTAACATAACTTTAAGAAAAATAAGAAAATCTAACTCTTATAATAATGTGTCGATTATGAACACTTCTGATTCGTCACTCTTTGATAGTACGATGCAGAGTCTACCTGACCCCAGCGAAACTTTAGAAGTACGTAATTTACAAATAAAATTATCATCAGTACAGGAGGAATTGATAATTGCAAATAATGAAATTGAGAATTTAAACGTAGAGAATACTAACTTAAAGTGGGAATTGGAAAAATGTCAGAAAATTATAGAATTGTACAAAAGGGTCGGATACGGCGAGTCTTGTTCCACCCCACCAACATCAACGAGGAAAACGAAAAAGAAAGATGAGAGCAAAAATACTTTCAACAATGGTTCCCAGACATGTAACTCGATCAACAAGGACAATAATACCGAAGTTACAGAAAAGAAAAACCAAAATAAGTCAGATCACGCACCTAAAATAAAAAAAATACCTAAACAACCAGAAGTTAGAGGAAGCCAAAGAAAGGTATGCATCCTGAGTACAAACAACAAAAATAAAATACTAACGATTGCAGAAAATACATTATTAGATTACAAAATTTGTCACTACTTAATACCGGGTTGTGGTATAGAGGCACTTGTTAGGGGCATGGATCTCAAATTGAAGAACTACACTACGGATGATTACTGCCTGATCTTCATCGGCGAGGAAGACTTTCGCCGAACGAACAACTATGTTGATCTCATAATTACATTGCGTGAAACACTTTTAAAAATTAATCATACTAATATTATAATATGTGCACCTACATTTAAATTGAATGACTTTTCTATGATGTATAATAGGAGAATAGAAACATTTAACAGTCTTTTATACTTAGATGCCTGTACTCATCACTACGCGTATTTGTTTGATAGTAACTTTTATTTGACATATGATTATAAAATGTTCTTGCCAAGAAGTGGATCTGTTAATAATAATGGTATAATGAACATATTTAAAAATATAAATTTAATGCTTAATGAGATTAATAGTTACGACGTTTTTCATGTAATTGATGGTGAGTCTCCCCCAATTTCCTCTTCGTGCACAAAAGACAACACTAATGATACTTTTTTTCGTTAAAAAACATATTAAACTGTTACACCAAAATATTGCTGGTTTACTAAATAAAGCAAATGTTTTAACTGTATGCCTAGATGAACTGTCCGAAAAAAAGATTGACGTGGATGTTTTATGTATAACGGAACATTTCATTATGGAAGGGTTCCAACATCAACTGTATGTGCCAAATTATAGCCTAGCTGCCTGTTTTTGTAGGGAAGGCAAAAAAAGAGGAGGGGCTTGTATTCTTGTGAAAAATGATGTTCAATATAAGGAAATACCTAAAATTTCAAAATTATCGACATCAGGCATATTTGAATGCTGTGCGATTGAGCTCACCCATTTTAAGATAATTGTTGTATGTATCTACAGAGTACCAAATATAAATAATCTCAGTTACTGCTTTGATAAAATGGAAACGCTTTTGAAAGAAATATCACGCACACGATATAACAATATTGTAATAGCAGGTGATTTTAATATAGACATGCTTAAACCTAATAGCCACTCAAATGCGTTCGAATGCCTGTTAATGAGCTTTAACTTAAAACTAGAATTAAGACAGCCGACTCGCATGGCCAGTATGACTTGCATAGACAACTTTGCTCATAATTTTAGTTCAGTATGTAAAACCGAAGTAATCGAACTAGCGTTGTCCGATCATACGGCACAGCTGCTTCACTGTCCAGTACAAACAAAGTGTCTCATAAAGTATTGGTATACCGTCAAAAGAGACTACAATGTAGACAATATTCTGAAATTTAAAAACCACATTAAAAATCTCTCTTTTGGTGAGATTTACGACACAGTCGATCCGAATGAAGCCTATAATAAATTTCTCGATCTATTTAAATTAATTTACGACTTGTGTTTTCCAACTAAACTAATCAAAGTAGATGTCACAAAAAGACCGAAATGGTTGTCAAAAGGTATTAAACTAGGTAGTCAAAAAAAAAGAAAACTTTTGTGGCAATTCAGATTAAACCCAAATAAATATAATAAATACACTTTCAAGAACTACTCTCGCTTACACAAAAAAATTATAAACCTAACACAAAAGGCCCAGAACAATCATAATATAAAAACATCTAAAAATAAGTCTAAGACCACGTGGCAAATTATAAATCGTACAAAATTTAACCTACCTAAGTCTAATATTACTAAAATTATAAATAATAACAGCACTCTATCTAATCCCAACGATATTGCCGAAGCATTTAACAATTATTTTATCGACAAAGTACAAGGGAAACTTGATGTGACTAGCAAACCTAAATGTAACAGAATTGACACTAGTAATAAAACAATGTTTATGGCCCCTAGTATACCACAAGATATTGAGAGAATCATCAAATCATTAAACAATACAAATAGTGTAGGGTATGACGATATTGCTACAAAAATATTGAAACATGTGTCTATAGAAATAAGTGGTCATTTAAGTCACATAATTAACTTAAGTATTAGCGCAGGCGTTTTTCCTGATGCATTAAAAATATCGATTATAAAGCCATTATTTAAAAAGGAAAATAGAGAACGGATGGAATATTACCGACCAATTTCATTAATTCCCGTTATTTCAAAAATTTTTGAAAAATATATATATAGGGAACTTTATAAATTCGTAGAAAAAAATGACATTCTGTGCGAGGAACAGAAAGGATTTCGTGTACATAGGACTATCAATATGGCTATATATGATTTTTTATACAATGTCATAAAAAACGTTGATCTCCGGAATCCTGTATGTAGTGTATTTTGCGACATGACCCAGGCATTCGACTATGTACACTATACTACTCTTTTAAATAAACTCGAAGCCTACGGGATAAGAGGCAATGTCCTTAATTTGCTTAATTCTTACCTACAAAATAGAAAACAAATTACTGAAATTAATAAAGTTAATATAGTTAATAAACGTGAAGAGATATTTCGGTCTTCAGAGCGTGAATTATTATTTGGGGTACCGCAAGGCAGCGTTTTAGGACCCTTTACATTTATACTATACATAAATGACCTACCGAAATCTATTGATCGACCAGTAACACTATTTGCGGATGATAGTACGATTACAATACCTTGTAAAAGGATAGATAATTATGAGAATGACATAAATAATAGTTTACAACAGATGGTAACCTGGCTAGACGTGAATAATTTAAAAATAAATTTAAGTAAAACTAAAGTTATCCATTTTAGACAACAGACCTCTACTATTAATTTAAATATACACTACAATAATGATACCATAGAAGAAGTTGAAAGTACAAAATTCTTGGGTCTCAAAATAGATAGCAAATTAAATTGGAAATCACACATTGATACCTTATGTAAGAAGATGAGTAAGTCTGCATACGCTCTACATACATTATCACCTATAATTAACACAGATGCTCTTCTTACTGCTTATTATGGCATAGTAGAATCACATTTACGGTATGGGATCATCTTTTGGGGAAACTCTACTGAAAAAGAAACCGCCTTCAAGGCGCAAAAAAGATGCATTCGATCGATGTTTAAAATTAAACCCACTGATAGCTGTGAACCATATTTTAAAAGTTATAAGATATTAACATTACCTTGTCTGTACATACTAGAAGTAGCTGTGTTTGTGAAGGCAAACCCGAGTCGTTTCAGACGTCTAGCTGACGTGTTTCCCCGCAATAGACGCGACAATAGCTTGCTTTGTCAGGAGCCAGCTAAGACAGCACTCATGCGCAAAAGTGTCTACTGCATGGCTCCAGTTATTTATAATCACTTGCCTAAGAGTTGGAAAGAGCTTCCAGTCAAATTATTTAAAAAAAGACTTCGTAGCTTTTTAGTGGTGAAAGCTTATTATAATTTAAGTGAATACCTTACTGAGAAAGATTTTTTAAGTTAGAATAATGTTTATTTTTTTTGTGTACCTACTTTTCGTGTAATTTTTTTTTTTTAATTGTACTCTTTAGTTATAAGTTGATGTTTTATTATATCTTTTGCATGCCTACGTGGTAAAATATGGCTGAACTTTTCAATGTTTTTTTGTCACCATTTAATGTTACCCATATTTGCAAAATAAAATTATCTTTATCTTTATCTTTATCTTATCTTTACATAATAAAAATGGTATCTTAAAAAATGACGTTTACTCAAGTAAACACTTTGACTTGTTTATAGATACGGGTGTTAGTCGACAATTTTAATAATAGTTGTGTTTGTAGTTTATAGAGTATGCAGAATAATATAAGTTGTAATTCTTTCCCGCACACCTCCAGGTGGATATGATCCCAGGCGCTGTGGGCAGCAGCGCAGAGTCCGGGCAGTGGGAGTGGGTGACGGCGGCCAGGACCCGGCTGCAGCGCTACCTCAAGCCGCACCAGCGAGCCTCCACCAGGGCGAGGCTGGCTGACATGGCCGCGAGGACTACACCGCACGACTGTAAGTACTCAAACCTCCAGAGAAGCCTATGGGAAAAGTTGAAATGTACCTTCGACTCGGAGTTGAAAGTTGAAAGTCCAACAGCGAACTTGAATGTTCCTTACGGCATTTTAAGCAAAGTTACTTCCCAAGGTACAAAAAAAGAAGCCTATGGAAAAAGTTCATATGAACCTTCGACTCAGAGTTGAAAGTTGAAAATCCAACAGCGAACTCGAATGTTCCTTACGGCATTTTAAGCAAAGTCACTTTCCAAGATACAAAAAAAGAAGCCTATGGAAAAAGTTGATATGAACCGTCGACTCAGAGTTGAAAGTTGAAAATCCAACAGCGAACTCGAATGTTCCTTACGGCATTTTAAACAAAATCACTTTCCAAGATACAAACGCGGCAAAATAAAACGCGCAAATACCTAAAACCTATCACCTTTATGTAAATACCCATGTTTAACAAATAAAGATTCTGATTCTGATTCAAAAAAATGAAGCCTATGGAAAAAGTTGATATGAACCTTCGACTCAGAGTTGAAAATTGAAAGTCCAACAGCGAACTCGAATGTTCCTTACGGTATTTCAAACAGTCACATTCCAAGATAAAAAAAAATTGTGGAAAAGTCGGAACTTTGACCCCCAATATCTCCGTAACTACAAGTGCTAGCTATGAAAAGTCCCGTTTTGATAAAAATAAAGCTAAACTAGTAAAGTTTGATGTTGGTGATTTAGTTCTTATCAAAAATGAGGAACGAAATCAAGTTAAACTCGATCCAAAATACAAAGGTCCTTTTAAGGTTATTGAATTGTGGAAAAGTTGGAACTTTGACCCCCAATATCTCCGTAACTAGAAGGTTCCCAGATATAGTCCGGAACAAAAAAAATATCGCAATGACGAGAAGAACAAGTCCCTCTTGACTTCGTTAACGAGTTTTTTGACACACGTTTATGTTTCTATATGAATGTTTCGCCAGTAGGGATCGCACGGTACGAGGCCATCCATAATTTACGTAACACGTTAATTTGGGGAGGGGAAGTCGACGTTGTTTCACAAGGGGTGGGAGGGGTCCTAAATTTCGTGACGTCGCATTTCTAGTGTCCACGATAGCCGGCAGGATGGACAGCCCAATAATGTGGCACTGGATGACGACACATCGAGCGTCATCCAGTTACTTGTATTGATTAACCGAATAATTTTAATTGAATTTGATTTGGAATGTTTTAATTTAATTTTGATTTAATTCTGTTTTAATTTTAATTTAATTTTGATTTAATTTTAATTTTATTAATTTTATGTGTAATTCTTATTTTCTATGGACCCTGGTCTGAAATAAAGTTTTATTTATTTATTTATTTCAAAATCTAATATATATAAACGAATTCAATTCAAATTCTGTATGAACATGTAATATTTCAAAATATGTGACGTCACACTAAAGGGGGGGGGAGTCTAGCGGGGGTTGGGGGTTTTTTACAAAAAATCATGAAAATCGTGTGGCGTAATTTATGGATGGCCCCTAAGAAAGATATGTTGATAAGTAAATAACATTGTTTTTGTGTTGTGGATTCATGTGCGTATTGTATAATAATTATCACTTACTTCGGTGAAGGAAAACGTAAAGCCGAGTCAGAGGCCCATGGGCGGCATAAACACTCTGACACCAGGTTAGGCACTAACCACACGATAAAGAAAGAGTAACATTGTTGTTTGTTTCCCAGTGAACGCGTGGTCGGGCTACAAACACCGGTGCGACTGCCTGACGCCGCGGTCGCTGTGTGCTCAGCAGAGGAAACAGTTGCTAGCGTAAGGCACAGAACATCTACATATCTTTATATATTTAGTGTTGCATAATATATATCTTTATATATTTAGTGTTGGATAACCCATTTATCGAGGAAGGCTCTAGGCTATATAACATCACGCTGCGATCAATAAGAGCGGAGCATCAATCAAAAATGTTACGCAGACGAAGTTGCCCGGTTCAGCTAATATATAATTATATAATATTATAAAGCTGAACAGTTTGTTTGGTTGACCACGCTAATCTAAGAAACTACTGGATCGAATTGAAAACTTATTTTATAGTTGGATAGCCCATTTATCGAGGAAGGCTATAGGCTATATAACATCACGCTGCGACCAATAGGAGCGGAGCATCAATCGAAAATGTAACGCAGACGAAGTTGCGCGGGTCAGCTAGTTTTTGATAACCTGGGTTGTCCCTCTGCTGGACTAAAGCGTCCGCTATACAGCGTGTATCAGAAGGGTGTGGTTAGATTGGACCAACATCTTCATCGCGAAAAAAATCCTATACATTTGGGTCTTCATTATCACTTGCTTGACTTTTCCCAACTATGTTGGGATCGGCTTTCATTCCAATCGGATGCAGCTGAATACCAGTATTTTACATGGAGCGACTGCCTATCTGACCTCCACAACCCAGTTAGTACTGGGTAATACGACACCCCTTGGTAAGACTGGTTGTCAGACTTTCGGGCCACTGACTACCTGTAACGACTGTCAAAGATCTGCAAATGACAGCCGGGACCAACGGCTTAACGTGCTTTCCGAGGCACGGAGGAAACTCGGTATGTAATGTGTGTTCACCCATCCACAGACCAACCTAAAGTTGGAGCTGAGCGGCTGTTATTATTTAGCTACAAACTCCTCATGCTCTGGGTCGTGTAGGTATTGAACTTTTGTATTGGCCGTTTGACAATCATTACAGATAGTCTAAACACTCAAATTCTTAGGATTAGTATGTATTATATGACCCAGTACTAACTGGGTTGTGGAGGTCAGATAGGCAGTCGCTCCATGTAAAATACTGGTATTCAGCTGCATCCGGTTAGACTGGAAGCCGACCCCGACATAGCTAGGAAAAAGCTGGGCTGATGATGATAAGTATTCTCTGTTTCGTTACAGCGGACTATGGGGCGGACCAATGTGCAGTAGTGGACATCTGAAGGCTGCTATGTAAGTATATTATACATAACGTAACATCACGCTTGTAATCCGTATAATTATATAATTTTTTAATTGTATAATTTTGACGACCCGAATGGCGCAGCGGTAGTGAGGCTGCCTTACGTTCATAGGGCTCCGAGTTCGAATCCCGGTAGGAGCAAGTGTTTGTGTGATGAGCATGGACATTTGTTTCCGAGTCATGGATGTTTATATGTATAATAAGTATGTATTTACAAACAAAAAGTATCTATGTAGTATATCAACTATCTGGTGTCCACGACACAAGCCTCGTTGCTTAGTGTGGCACTAGATGGCGCTGTGTGTAATGTCCAGCGATAAAAAAAATCCCCGAAGGGGTTAGGTAGAGGTGTACCTAATATGTAGTACACCCACATTTCACCAGTTATGTTTGAGTCCCATGTAATGGAGGGCGAGCCTATTGCCATCAAACGGGCACCATTATCAGATTCTGAGGCTGCTATTGAGAAAATTCTGTTTATACGGGGCGTAAACGGATCCTTCACGAAGCCGTCAACCAAGCATTCTGTACATCAAACTAAGTTACCATACGCAATAATTATTGCTGGAAACGACTTCTTATTCTGGGTGAAAAATCACGCGGAGGTATTTAAAATAAAGTTATAACCTTTAAAACCAGTATTTAAAAAAAAAACTTGTGGAAATGTTGGAACTTTGACCCCCAATATCTCCGTAACTAGAAGGTTCCCAGGTGTGGTCCAGAACAAAAAAAAAATCATAACGACGAGGAGAATAAGTGCCTCTCAGCTTCGTTAAAGGGTATTTTTACACCCATTATGAACCCAATAACATATCGCCCGACCTGGAAATCACAGGTTTTAATTGAAATAAATAGTTTGAGTTGGAGTCTGGTAGTCAGTGGCCCGAAAGCCTGACAACCAGTCTTACCAAGGGTTACCATATTACCCAGTACTAACTGGGTTGTGGAGGTCAGATAGGCAGTCGCTCCATGTAAAATACTGGTATTCAGCTGCATCCGGTTAGACTGGAAGCCGACCCCAAAATAGTTGGGGAAAGGCTACGCAGTTGATGATGAGTTTGAGGTCGGACTTCAATATTCTGATTCTGCATGTATGTACTATGTTTCTTGCAGCATGGCGTTCTTCGGTATGATGGAAGACATGGACTTCAATCCTGCCAAGCCCGAGACGAGTGCGGATGGGGATAAGGTAATGTTATCAGCATTTATAGACGTGTATAATCGTGACATTTTAGGCCATCACCAAGTAATTTATTTTTAACCAACTTCAAAAAAAGGAGGAGGTTCTCAATTCGGTTGTATGTTTCTTTTTTTTTTGTGTTTGTTACCTCATATCTCCGTCATTTCTGAACCGATTTGAAAAATTCTTCTTTTATCTGAATGGATCTACTTCTCGATTGGTCCCATAGAAATTTCATCAAAATCGGTTCAGCAGTTTGGTTTTGAAATCAAAATAGCTGGAAAAAATGTCATCCAAGTAAAAGAAATTGCGAAATTGATACTTGACAAGGATTTGTGTGTGATGCGATAACTAAAAAGGGTAAAATAAAAACTTTTTTGCAAAAAAAAACCGACTTCCAAAAAAACACAAAAATGTGGAAAATAACTTTACTTTCGGAAGTCGGTGGCAAAAAAGTCAATGAAACAAACAATAGTCACCGACTTCCGAAAGTAAAGTTATTTTCCACATTTTTGTGTTTTTTTGGAAGTCGGTTTTTTTTTGCAAAAAAGTTTTTTATTTATTTATTTAAGTATAAAAAACACTATAAAGGCGGACTTAATGCCTTGGGCGTTTTCTACCAGTTATACGTCACGTCTTTCTACATCGTTCTCACATATGTCGCACGTCCTCAAAAAAACCGTCGTAACACAAAAAAATCAGTTTTGAGATATTATACTTTAAAGTTTTTTTGTGTCCGGCCGATGATATCCGTAAAAAACATTCGCGTGTGTCTTTCTGTGATTTAATTATTTTCGCAGAACCTACACTTTTGGAGTTTTTTTTTTTCAATTATAGATCAAGGAGAATTGACATTGAGATGGGTGTTATATAAAAACTTGAAATTTTTGTGTTATGACAGTTTTTTAGAGGACGTGCGATTATGTATAATCTCGACATGAATCATGTAACCAAGACTGGAACAACATACTGATTTAAAAGAGTGTCCATGGAGTTTCTTGCCCATTCTTCTCCATAGAGATCTACGCTTTCGAATGGGCAACTACAGTACTTTCACAAGTTATTATGTCATAGGTTCCAAGCCTTTTATAGACTGCCGCCCCCTCTACAAGAAAAAAAAATCAAACGCCCCCTTTTACAAAATAGTTATAAGATAGGCATTTTAGACTGCAACATAAAATGTTTTTAGGGTTCCGTACCTCAAAAGGAAAAAACGGAACCCTTATAAGATCACTTTGTTGTCCGTCCGTCCGTCCGTCCGTCCGTCCGTCCGTCCGTCCGTCCGTCCGTCCGTCCGTCCGTCTGTCAAGACCGTTTTTCTCAGGAACGCGTGGAGGTATCAAACTGAAATTTCTATATGATACTTAGTTCTACTGTCCCTGGAAGCTGTAGAAAAATCAACCTTCTAAGTCAACGCAATCAAAAGATACAGCCACTTAGGCCGCAAATTTCCGCAAATTTTCGAAACTCGCACGGGAATCAAAACCTACAGGGTACTTCCCGTGAACTTAGAATCTTGAAATTTTGTACGAAGTCACGTCTTATAGGACAGATATAGGAAAAATTACGAAAACCGTAAATTTTTAGTTTCGTCATATAAAAAAAAGTTATATACCCACAGGTTTGTACGGAACCCTCGGTGCGCGAGTCCAACTCGCACTTGACCGGTTTTTTCATGAAAATAGAGGTATCTCATGACGCCCCCATTTGCCTTTGGACCTGCTACCGCCCCCATGAAAAGCTCCAGCGCCCACTAGGAGGCGGTACTGCACCCGTTGTGAACCTATGGTGTAGACTGCTGAGCATGAGGTCTGGGGTTCGACTCCCAGGTCGGGCAAAGAGTTACGACCCGAATGGCGCAGCGGTAGTGAGGCTGCCTTACGTTCATAGGGCTCCGGGTTCGAATCCCGGTAGGAGCAAGTGTTTGTGTGATGAGCATGGACATTTGTTTCCGAGTCATGGATGTTTATATGTATAATAAGTATGTATTTACAAACAAAATGTATCTATGTAGTATATCAACTATCTGGTGTCCACGACACAAGCCTCGTTGCTTAGTGTGGCACTAGATGGCGCTGTGTGTAATGTCCAGCGATAATTTTTTTTATTATTATTGGGTTTTTCCATCAGGAATTTCTCAGTCTGGATTTATGCACGATGGCAACAGGCTCGCCTCCTATTACATGGGACTTAAACATGACTGGCGAAATGTGGGTGTACTATTGAGTACAGTTCTGCCAGCATTTCGGGCATTACAGGTGTGATGTTATGTTGATATTTTCTCCGCAGCCTCCAAACGAGATGGAACCAGAAACGACTAGCAGAGAGTTGCAGCAGGGTGATGGGACGGGCGCGAAGTAAGTTAATTATTATTATACACTAGCTTATGCCAGCTGCTTCGCCCGCGTGGAGTTCGATAATTGACCCACGGGATAGTCCTTTTTTTTTACCGGGATGAAAAGCAGCTTTCAAAAAAAAAAACATTTTGTGAACACACCCTGTGTTCACAAAATAAATGTTTTTTTTTTTGAATGAGAATGATCTTATGTATATATAGTGTTTGGTCCAACCTATGTTCCGCCGACAGGCATACAAAATATTGATGCTATGATCAAAATTAAATTAATTGTAAAAATCTCTTAAACTCACAATGTCAACAAATAAAAATTGTCAAAAGTTAAATAAAATAGTACAAAAAGATAAAATAATGTCAGCAATATTACAGTCGTCAAAATTAATAAAATTAAAATAGTTTAAATGTCATAAAAAAAAATACAATGTCAGCAGAGATTAAAATTATCAAAAATTACAATTGCATTATAATAAAATAAAATTAAATAATAACATAATAATAATTCCAAAGTTAGCCTATGTGCTATCCCAAACTATAATCTATCTCTGTGCCAAATTTCATCCAGATCCGTTCAGCTGTTCTGGCGTGATTGAGTAACAAACATCCATCGATCCAAACATTTGCTTTTATAACATAAGGTATAGATAGAATTCAAGGTTTCATGTATCAGCTTAGGTTTCTTTGGAAAACTATGCCGCAATAATGACGCGGCGATTACTTAAGGTAATAAAACGTAACATAACGTTGATTTATTCTCAGCCAACATTGACCTATAGATGTAAAAGTGGTAGTGAAAGCGCGAATGTAGAACAATTTTTATACTTGCACTTTTTTCCACGTGCATGTCTTCCATTTTTTACTGTACTCTCTTCTTCAATCGGTCCCTCATTACTGAGGATTATGGTCACTAGACCCCTTGGCGCTTAGCTCTTCCGGTGCTAAGCGCCAAGCATATGGGTCGAGCAATAAAATCAAAAATCATTTATTAAATTTAGGCTGATAATCAGCACTTTTCGAACGTCGAGTATACAAGAGACAGTCCCCCAAAACGCCACTTCCTAGTGTTTTAGCTGGGAAGAAGTGTCGGAACAAACTCCCCAGCAACACATCTGTCTGTTAGGTTAGAAGAACCAGATTCTATACAATAGCGTGTAAAATAAATTATTGAATAATTCGTTCGTGTGCGCACAACCCGCCTCACGAGTTGTCGCTCTAAGTAGCTATAGATGACGGGCATACTAGTAAAAACGGATTACCGGGTAAAACGGGGTGCATAGAGATGCAGGGGTGAATCGACACAAAACAAAGGGATATTAACGTATAAATAATATGGTATGTTACCAACAAGGACTCTATTTTATTTTCTTAATTATACTTTATTATTTAGAGAGCTTGTTGACAACATACCATATTAATTCTACGTTTAAATCCCCTTCAGTGTTTTGTTTCGATTCACCGCTGCATCTCTATGCACCCCGTTTTACGGTATTTGAACTTAGCAACCAAAATGTTAAACGGACTATGTGCGTCCATCGACTCCCGTCTAAAGTTGCCGTCACCACCTGCTGAAATTTGCTTGAGGAAGCAGCTTCTTTTATTGTACTCAGCATCATCATCTGCCTAGCCTTTTCTCAACTATGTTAGGGTCGGTTTCCAGTCTAGCCGGATGCAGCTGAATACCAGTATTTTACATGGAGCGACTGCCTATCTGACCTCCACAACCGTTAGTACTAGGTAATACGATACCGCTTGGTAAGACTGGTTGTCAGACTTTCGGGCCACTGACTACCTGTAACGACTGTCAAAGATCTACAAACGACAGCCGGGACCAACGGCTTAACGTGCTTTCCGAGGCGCGGAGGAAACTCGGTATGTAATGGGTGGTCACCCATCCACGGACCAACCTAGGCAAGCGTGGCTTAACCTGGAGATTGATCCGAGCGGCTGTTGTTATTTAGCCACGTACTATAAGCTTTGAATTACAACAATACGATGTTTCCAGACCACCGGAGGACGGGCCTGATAGCATCGGTAGCTTGGGCAGCGCTGAGAGCCCCGCCAGCCGCGAGAGCGCCGACAGCGCCGAGACCGCCGACAGTGGTAAGTACAAGGACTATCGCCAAAAGTTGTATCTCCTCATTTATAAACCAAAATCCCGTGCATGCGATGACCACATCTGTTTGCCGTACGGGCCAAAAAACGTACGGTCTGTGCCCAGCATTATCTTACACATCTTAACCGACATCAAAGAAACATTTCTAAAAAACTTTTTTGCAAAAAAAATACCGACTTCCACATAACACAATAAAAATTAAAAAACTTTTTTGCAAAAAAAAACCGACTTCCAAAAAAAACACTAAAAACAGTGGAAAATAACTTTACTTTCGGAAGTCGGTGACTATTGTTTGTTTCATTGACTTTTTTGCCACCGACTTCCGAAAGTAAAGTTATTTTCCACTGTTTTTAGTGTTGTTTTTGGAAGTCGGGTTTTTTTTGCAAAAAAGTTTTTATTTTACCCTTTTTAGTTATCGTATCACACACAAATCCTTGTCAAGTATCAATTTCGCAATTTCGTTTACTTGGATGACATTTTTTCCAGCTATTTTGATTTCAAAACCAAACTGCTGAACCGATTTTGATGAAATTTCTATGGGACCAATCGGGAAGTAGATCCATTCAGATAAAAGAAGAATTTTTCAAATCGGTTCATAAATGACGGAGATATGAGGTAACAAACACAAAAAAAAAATACCGAATTGAGAACCTGCTCCTTTTTTTGAAGTCGGTTAAAAAGGACGAGTTTCTCAATTCGGTTGTATTACTTTTTTGTATTTGTTACCTCACATCTTTGTCATTTATGAACCGATTTGAAAAATTCTTCTTTTATCTGAAACTATATACTTCCCGATTGGTCCCATAGAAATTTCAACAAAATCGGTTCAGTAGTTTGGTTTTTAAATCAAAATAGCTGGAAAAAATATGTCATCCACGTAAAAGAAATTGCGAAATTCATACTTGACAAGGATTTGTGTGTGATAATATAACTAAAAAGGGTAACATAAAAACTTTTTTGCAAAAAAAAAAATCGAATATAAAAAAAAATTGTGGAAAATAACTTTACTTTCGGAAGTCGGTGGCAACAAAGTCAATGAAACAAACAATCGTCACCGACTTCCTACCTTCACTTAAATTGTTGCTGACGACCTCTAATATAACCCCTTCTAATGAATAGGTCGACCTTCCCTGTCACCTTGACTAAGGGCTATTTTCGCCCGCTCATTACACAATAAAATCTTCTGTTCGAACTCCGAATCATCTATGGCGTCCTAATATCAATACGGCAGAATGACAGTCAGTTCTGTTCAGGTGAGGGCGGGGACGGGGTGGAGTGTGCGGAGGGGCAGCCCGCGCCCGCTGCCGATAAGGACAGCGATTCCAACACCACGGGCGATCTAGACGACTGTGAGTTATATCTATACTAATATTATAAATATTGACGACCCGAATGGCGCAGCGGTAGTGAGGCTGCCTTACGTTCATAGGGTTCCGGGTTCGAATCCCGGTAGGAGCAAGTGTTTGTGTGATGAGCATGGACATTTGTTTCCGAGTCATGGATGTTTATATGTATAATAAGTATGTATTTACAAACAAAAAGTATCTATGTAGTATATCAACTATCTGGTGTCCACGACACAAGCCTCGTTGCTTAGTGTGGCACTAGATGGCGCTGTGTGTAATGTCCAGCGATATTTATTTATTTATAAAGCTGAAGAGTTTGTGTGTTTGTTTGTTTGGTAGAACGCGCTAATCTCAGGAACTACGGGTTTGAATTGAAAAAATATTTTAGTGTTGGATAGCCCATTTATCGAGGAAGGCTATAGGCTATAAAACATCACGCTGCGGCCAATAGGAGCTGAGCATTAATCAAAAATGTTACGCAGACGAAGTTGCGCCGGCCAGCTAGTAGATAGATATATAGAATATTCTTTATTATATACACGATACAAATATACTTGTTACTAGCTTCTGACTGTTACAGAAACAAAAATTAAACGAATTCGTTTGTCTTGGTATGGACATGTAATGAGGAGGGATGAAACGCATGTTACTAAAAGTGAAAAGAAAAAGTATTTATTTGTCTCGCTCAGGACAAAACAAAATGGTAAAATTAACAATAAAACAATGTTAAGTTTTTAACCTGACAAAACTCAAACCCAAAGCATTTATTTCAATTAGACCATTACAGGCAGTTTAATATGTCAAAACACAAAAAAAAAACCAAGCTACAGTCCCAGTCACAGGGCATAATAACTTGTGAAAGTACTGTAGTTGCCCATTCGAAAGCGTAGATCTCTATGGAGAAGAATGGGCAAGAAACTCCATGGACGCTCTTTTAAATCAATATGTTGTTACAAAATCTTGGTTACATCATTCATGTCGAGATTATACATTTATGTGAGAACGATGTAGAAAGACGTGCGAGTAAGAGCGTCTAGAGTGAAAAGACAAAATCAACAATTCAAAACACATCGTCACTAACATTGCTATTAGAACATAAATCGGGATATTTACCATTCATTCTTTTTTGTTTATCCGTGATCATGGTGCTTGCGACAGCGCCGAAATATCAGGAACCCAAAATTTTATAATAAACATGGTAAATATCCCGTTTTGTGAGTTAAAAAAAAACCTAAATTGTTCCTGTACGAGACCAAAAAGTCCCCTTTTTTAACTCGTGGACATCCTCAGTGACTAAATCATCACGGTGTTCCTCGTCGTCAGTTCTGGCTGGGGTGTGGTAGGCCAAAAGGTCCCTGTCTCGGCATGGTGCAGTAACATTAAAAAAAAAGAGTGATGTTTAAGAACGTTGATGGATGAAGACGGAGAGGAAGGCTAAAGAAATGATGGATGGATCGTGTGAGGAATGATATGAAAGAGGAGAATGGAAGAAGATAACGTGTTGCGCCGGCCATAAGTAGAACAGGACAAGGACAGGGTCATGATGATGACTAGCTTCTGCCCGTAGCTTCGTTCGCATCGAAGAGACATCTTATGGCTTTATGTAATAGTGTAGCTTCTCATCAGTGAAATATTTTTGGAATGAATAAGTATATATATATATAGAGAAAATATATATATATATATATATATTCTCTTTCTTCTTCTTCTTACTAGGCTTTTACGATGCACACTGTTTGTCTATTTTCTTTTAACTTTTTTTTTGTGAATTTGTGGACGATGTTGTGGGTTACATGACGTGTAGTAACATAAATATGTAATAGATTGTGTATAAATGTATTTCTAAGTATTGTGCTAATTTAAGAATCACTAGTTAAGCTTGGCATGTAACTGTTTAAGTCCCTAACAAATAAAATAAATAAAACAAAACAGAATTCATGGAAACCACCGTCTAATAAAATAAAAATACCTTTCTGTTACAGTATCAGACTCTGACGCGAACTCGGGCACCGGTTCCCTCGGCCTCTCCACCTCCTCGTCGTTGGACTCAGCGTCAGAACTGCTCCTGGCTGCAGCGGCCGCCGTGGAGTCCGGGGGCTCCGAGGGCGAAGCCGCACCCGGGGAGCTGTGTCGCACCGTCAGGTAAATAAGGAACATAACATACTCTTTCTGTTATCCCCAAAGGGTTGGGCAGAGGTGTACCTAATAGTACACCCACATTTCGCCACTTGTGTTTAAGTCCCATGTAATAGGGGGCGAGCCTATTGCCATCAACCGGGCACAAATTCGGACTCCGTGGCTGCTACTGCAAAAAAAAAACCAATAACACTTTGCCCGACTCGGAAATCTGACATCAGGGCCTCATGCTCAACAGTCGCGCTTGCGACCAGCAATCAGTTCTTTGCATTGAAGTTTTATTATTTGAATTTATATGATAGCTAGAAAGGAGGTGACTGCTGAGATGACGAGTAATAGAGAAGTATGGAAGAAGAAGACATGCTGCGCCGACCACAAATAAATTGGGATTAGGACAGGAGAATTCTTCTTTATCGTGTGGTTAGTGCCTAACCTGGTGTCAGAGTTTTTATGCCGCCCATGGGCCTCTGACTTGGCTTTACATGCTGTCGAGAAATATCTCTCAGGCATGCTGGTTTCCTCCCGATGTTTCCCTTCACTGAAGCAAGTGATAATTATACAATACGCACATGATTCCGAAAAATCTGAGGTTCGTGTAACTAGAGACCTATGACTTGGCAATCCGACGGTCACACCACTTGACTGTGACTGCTTGGCAGGGCCAAGATGATCATGGGTTGCGCAAAATAACCATGTTTCCTAACTCTCTTTCTCTAGGCACCTGATGCGGTCGATAGCTTCGATAGAAAGGCTCATGGACCGAGTGCTGAAGCATTGTGACGAGTGGCCCGCGCCCCCCACCAGGAATGACCATGAAGCGAGGTGAGTGTTATACCATCACGGCTGTTCCTCGAAGGTTTTAGGCAGAGGTTTAATAGTGATTTATTTCCTACCGCAAAGTACAATTACAATACCAGGGTTGAAGGGACAGCAATGCTAAGCCGGTTACCACGGGTTCAGTACACCGTTCTGAACACACACTTTATGGTTTCAATAATTGTAGTAACTTGTATGAGGAGGCTTTACATAAAACAAGGGACCTAGAAGATGAATGAATTCATGCCAATAATTGTACATCAAAGTTACAGAATGAAAAACAATGTACTCAGGTTAAAGAAAGTAACATCACATTTTCTAATTTGGTTGCAAGTTTAGTTTGAAGTTCTTAGCTGTCGCATTAGGGTAAACCCTGTAATCTTCTTTATCGTGTGGTCGGTGCCTAACCTGGTGTCAGAGTTTTTATGCCGCCCATGAGCCTCTGACTTGGCTTTACATGCCGTCGAGAAATATCTCTCAGGCATGCTGGTTTCCTCACGATGTTTTCCTTCACCGAAGCAAGTGATATTTATTCAATACGCACATGATTCCGAAAAATCAGAGGTGCGTGTCCTGGTATTTTAGGACATCTATTTTTATGAAATAGATCCTATCTCCAAGTAGCAAGCGTTATTTCTCGCGAAATATGCTTTTAATTTTAGGAAAGTGTATACATATTGGTGCTCGTGGCTGTACACCCAAATTTCGCCAGTCCACTGTTCACCGTCATCGTCTGCCAAGCCTTTTCCATATAATGGATGGATATATACCCTGGACGAAGCCGAGAGGCACTTCGTTTGTTTGCAACAATAATGACATAACTCGAAAAATAAGAAATACAAGACAGCTTTTTTGTAAGTTCTAAAAATATTTTCAGTACATTGTCAGTATTTTTTTTTTTGCATAGAGAAACTTTTTATCAAAAGATTAAAGGTTTATTTTACGTATTTCGTTACTTAATTTAATACTTGCTTACCTTAATTTTATATTCAACTACAAACAACATCGAAAAATCAATTTTTTTGAGTTATGTCATCCTCGTCGCAAACGAGCGACTTGTTCTCCCAGTCTTTGCGATATTTTTTTTTGTTCTAGACCATATCTTGGAACCTTCTTAGTTACGGAGATATTGGGGGTCAAATTTCTAACTTTTTCATAAGTTTTTGATGTTAAAACTCTACTCAAAATACCACCACGACCTCCGCACTATTCAATGCATGTTCTATGTGCACAATGTTTTGAGTGCGTTACATTGAGTCCTACCATAAAACGTGATTTTTCACCCCAAAAAAAAGTCGTTTCCCGGCAATAATTCTTGCGTAGAGTTACTTAGTTTGATGTACAGAATGCTTGGTTGACGGCTTCGTGAAGGGTCCGTTTACACCTTGTATGTATATTGGTTGGGGTCGGCTTCCATACTAGAATAGACGTTCATACAAATTCACGTCAAAATGTATTTTTTGCAGGAAACGCGTGGACATGGGACTATCGGAGGTGGACCGGAAGCTGATGGCGATGTACCGACGACTGCCGGAAGTGCATCGCAGGCAGTTGCAGGTTTATAGGAAACAGAAGAAATTGTCTACGGTGAGTTTTGTTTAAGTAATAAGAACTATTTCCTACACTTTCTGTTGGCACCCGCTCACAGAGACAGGTGCGTACTTGCTTATATTTCATTGTCTATTATATCTATTATTTAGAATCGCCATTCAGGGTGAATTTTTCAAGTGGGCGTGGATGGCCAAATCTGAACCTATGAGGAATAGCGAACAATACGTAAGGAGTCCCGGGCCTGATTTTGAAGAAACAAAAACTGCATTATTGGATTAAAAAAAAAAATATTCGTAGCCAGGAATCGAACCTTTTGGATTTGTATGTCTGTGTGATTCCAGATTCGTAGCTATTTAGCTTTTGGATGCCATTGACACATATACAGGGTTCTGAAAACGGAAACCACATGCTCAGTATATCATTCTGAACATAAAAATTTTCTTCGGTTATTTATAAAAAAAATCTGCTATTTCTTACAAAAGTGCAATACCTAGACGTCAAAATGTACTGAACAGCTGATTTATTTTTTAATAACCGACAAAAAAATTCTATGTGGGGGGGGGTTCAGAATGACTTACTGAGTATGTGGTTTCCGTTTTCGCGTAGGTGTCCCTTTCGCCCCGTATGTGACCAGCAAGTGCGTGCCCTGTACGCCAACGACACAAATATGTGACAAAAAATGCGATGCACTATAACACGAAATAAACAATTAAATCATTAATTTTTGTGTGTTTTTATTTGTATACATTAGTATCAGCTCTTGTCTTGTCTCGTTTAATAATATTGTTTCTCGATAAAGTTTTGGAATCTCTATTATTTTTGTAGGTAATTTTTTTTTGTGTGCGGTGAAATTGTGTCTCGGCGTGGAGGGCACGCGCGTGCTTTTACGCTCTGGCCGGATCAAAGTGTGGGCAGTAATGACATCTTCCCCCCCCCCCCCCGCAGGTGTGCATGCAGCTGGTGGGCGGGCGCGCGCCGGCGCCGCCGCCGCCCGGCTCGCCGCCGCCCGCCGCGCCGCACCAGCCCTGCCGCGCGCTCTGCCCGGAGTACCATCTGCAGCGGTTTAAGGAGGTACCGTCTGCACCACGCCATACGACCACTGAAAACAAGCCCATACATAGACCTCACCCACACACATCGAGCGCTGTGTGGGTGACGCAGATTCAGTAAGTGCGTTTACTGAATCTGCGTCATTGGTGTCAATCGTAGCAAGCGCGATTGCGCAACATGAAGTCCTGAGTTCCACGTCCCAATCTGAAAAAGTGTTATTGAGTTTTCGCATAGGAAGTAGCAAGTTATCCCAATTGATGGCAACAGGCTCAACCCCTATTAAATGGGACTTAAACTTAAGTTTCCTCCGTGCCTCGGAAAGCACGTTAAACCTTTGGTCCCCGCTGTCATTTGTAGATCTTTGACAGTCGTCACAGGTAGTCAGTGGCCCGAAAGTCTGACAACTTGTCTTACCAAGGGGTATCGTATTACCTAGTACTAACGATTGTGGAGGTCAGATAGGCAGTCGCTCCATGTAAAATACTGGTATTCAGCTGCATCCGGTTAGACTGGAAGCCGACCCCAACATAGTTGGGAAAAAACTAGGCAGATGACGATGATGAACTGAATTAATTAAGATAACAATAGCGTAATACAATGTCGTACTATTTCAGGTGAGACGCAAAGTGATGCATATGCGAGATCAGCAGCTCTACTACCATAGACTACGGATGTGGCTGGAGGACCAACTCAGGCAGGAGCGGGAGAGGTGAGGACCATAGACAAGCTATTTTTTGACTTTTAATGGAATGAAAAACTGTTATTTTTCAAAGCAAAGTAATGTTACTGTCCTACGAACATAAAATAATTTACGAATGATTGGTGTGAATTGTTGGATTTGATTTGAACTAAAAAAATAATGTGACGTAGGCATAATTAGAGATCGGATATTTGGATCCATATTTACGTAAAGTTCCAGTGTTCCATATAGAGTGCGAGTTTGATTTTCAAAATAATCTTTGTTGTAAGCCCAGTTATGTTTTTTACCATTTTATTCTATTTGAATATTCAGCAGCAAAATTTGAATTCAGTTATTTTAGCCGAAAAAATTTTAATGTGTGTTTCCACAAATTTCTTGCGTAGTTGTACAATAGAATAGAAACATTTATTATTCTTAGGAATACTTCATTTAAACAGACAATATATATATATATATTTTTCTATTAAATTCTATTAAATCCCGCGATATCGGGGAAAAATCTATTATTATAAGAAGCCGCTTCCACACTTTTGTACCCTTACCCAGGACAAAAATGTAGTTTAATTAAATATGCATCCGAATATCCGATCTCTACTCATAATACGACAAAATTTTATTTTTTTTTTCTTTCTAACTTCAATCTATTTGGCGTTATTATTCTTTCCTTTATATATTTTTCTGACTTATTTTTACATAAAAAAAAAAATGAAAAAATGATGAGAAATCAAGAAATCATCATTATGATTATTTTTTTTTTTACTTTGATGCCAACAATAAAAACGCAAACAAAAATTACCGCCTCCTGTTCCTATATTCGTGCTTTCATAAATCGACAAAAATATGCAAAGAAAAGTTGTTATTTTCTTTCGCGTTTTCTGTGTTGTTTCCATTGTAAAAGTTAGTTTTCCAATCACTATAGTTATTTGATTTTTTTTTATACGACGTGTAAACGGACCCTTCACGAAGCCGTCAACCAAACATTCTGTACATCAAACTTTACGCATCGCATCAACATTATTGCTGGGAAACGACTTTTTTATGTTTCTTTTTCAATATAAAGTAAGATTAAAAATTTGTATTTCAAAACCAAAAACTTGTGAAATGTTGGAACTTTGACCCCCAATATCTCCGTAGCTAAAACATTCCCAGGTGTGGTCCAGAACAAAAAATGGATTGCAATGACTGGAAGAAGTGCCTTTTGGTTTCGTGCAGGGTATTTTTACACCCATTATTGTATTTATATTCAATACTTCCCCCCCAATAAAGATGTCAACCCAAAAAACCACAACAGCTAACTCAAAAATTCTCTCGACAGCTTACCAGAAAGCAATGTAACGCTAATCGAGGACCTACCCCGACGCAAACGTCGGACCGCCAGCCCCAAAGTACCGCGCCTAACCACAGCACCCAAACGTAAATTAAAACCAAGTTCCCCATCAATAATTAGCAAACCGCATAAGATACTACAAATGCTGAAACACAAAGCACCTGCTCAAACCACGCAGCTTCTAACTGACGATCTTAAAGTCGAGGATCTAAAAAGAGAAGCGGACCCACCCGAAGCGTTCCCGTTAGAAAGAGAGGACAATATCAGCGATACGGAGACGATAGTGGGAGAGAAAGAGGCAGTGGATATGTGTAAAGAAATGAAGGAATGCCTGGCTAAGTTCTCCAACTTCGCTTTAAACAGCGACAGTCTACCTGAAGAGTTCCACGTCCAAGTTGAAGGGAAATATCCCGAATCCGTTAGCCCGCCTCTACAAGAGATGTCGCCGACAACACCCGAACCAATGCCTGTCTACTCTTCGAAACCGAACCAGAGATTACTCTCTGTCAATAAGTTTTTAAATAAAGACGACAAAGGAGATTTTAATACACAAATTACGCCCGAAGTTTTGAATATACCATTGAACGCGAGGAGGACTCCGTTACTTGTGAAAGATGAGAAAGAAAGTGTCGCTGAGATAGAAAATGATAAAGATCCCAATATCTACAAGTATGTGTCATTCGGGCTAGAAATTAAAAAGGCTATGGAGGAATGCCAGAATATTATTAATTCTTATAACAGTATTAAAGACGGTAAAAAAGAAGAGGACGGACAACTCTCGCTAGAGCAAATTTGCGAAGTAATGATGACCTTAGATAAGAATTCAGCTGAATTTCTAGATAAAATTGAGGCTGAAGATCCAATCGATATGAACACTGCCAACACGAAACTAGCTGAGCTAGTCGAAAATATGCCGCAAATACTAGCGAACATGCCCGAAATCGCATCGAAACTATCCGAATTCGCGAACGCCTCCTACGAACTACCAGAGTTCGCTTCAATAATGAACAGCCTCCCAGAAGTCAATAACGAAGCTCAATTGACACCGGAAACGCTAAAACAAATCCGTGAATTAAAATTAAATAAAACTAGAGATAGTGTCAAAGTGACTAAGAACACAGCGAAGCGTAAAACACAACGTAGGATTAAGAGTAATATGGAATCTAATGATATTATAGGGACAATGACTTTTGAATTAGACAATAAAGATATAGTAGAATTGTTAAAAGACGAAAAGGATCTGCAGGCATTAATGAAGAACAAAAACAGGGAAGACTTCAAAGACTTACTTTTCTCCATCTCCGCACAAGTTGTAATCAACAAGGTATTTGAATATTTAAAACAAAACAAAAGTCCTGTATTAGCTAAGTGTTTAGAAGAAGACAAAGACCTGTTCTCGTTACCCAAAAATAGTTTAAACTCTGAAATGTATTCGAAAGCGTCGACCCTATTCGATAACTCAGTAAAAGACGTTTTAAGCATGGAGGAGCTGAGAGACTTAGTCAAATCACGTTTCAACTCTTGGAAACACTACGTCGCGTCGAAATTTAAAGGAATACCCGTCGAAATATTAGAGAACGAAATTGAAGCCATGTTGGATAAGTTCTATAGCTATATACAAGACTTGGCTGGGAAGAATTTCGTCCCCGGCCCCGATAGAATGGCCGCTAAACTAGAAGAGTTAAAAAAACATCACGAAACGCATAGAGATTCCGATAGCGATTCCCGAGAGTCGGTCAGACAGATCTTACTGACTACATCAGTCGGTAACACCTTAGATATTCTCATAATGAAGTTCCCGAAATTAACGCACGAAAAAAAAGTTATGGTCAAAGGTCTAAAGTTCAAATATATGATTGTTTTGCGGAGATGCTGCGAGTCCCAGCCTCTTGCCTCCTGGATTTTAACTGATCCAGAAACGGCAGTCAATGTTATACAAGATCTCATGGATTTCCAGATTAAAAAGCCTGAGAATGTTCCAGATTTCTCTACCATGTCTACTGATAAGAAGCGAGATTATTTTATTGAAAGATTAAGGGATGTTAATAAGCAATACATGGAGACGTTACCTAAGAAAAATCTTTCAGGGGACGAATGGTTAGTCATGCTCTATAAACTAGAACAATACGAAGAAAAACTAAAAGAAAATTTCATCAAAGCTGCCCCCCAACCTGTGAAGACGACACAAAACGCGAGCGAAGCCGAGATCCTAGCAGCGAAAGGCTTAAGCAAGATTATAGGCAAAGCGAGCATACGCGTCGTCAAAAAATCAGAACCGCCGAAGAAGAAAGAAGACAAACCTAAAGAAAAACTTGAAGACGACGACAAAAAATGCAAAAACGACGCGCTTTTAGCCAAATGTGAAGCTATTCTCACGTCTAAAGGCGAAAAATCTTTACTAGACAGTTTCTACACAATAAAATCATACATAACCCAAGGTCTGCCAGTCCCGGAGACGTACAAAAAGCATGTTATATCCATCTGCTCGTCAATCGACGCCAAACTGCTCGACGAGGACTTAGAAGACAGCTTGAAATCCGACAAAGAAGATGACGATAAAGAGAAGTCCATCTCACCTTCGAATAACGAAGACTTAGCCAAATATTCAGCTCAGGCGCTAAGAAACGCGAAGCAGACGTTGAACGCTGTTGCTTTTCAAAGAATCAGCTCGAGGAACGGACAATCGAAGTCCGAAAGCGACGTCTGCGATACTCCGAAGACGGATTGTAAGTGGACGAACGATTGTGTCTGTAATTCATGCAAGGACAATGATAGTGTATGTCTAGGGGAGATTGTGAAGCAGTGTTATGACGGTGAGAAGAAGGTTGATAAGAAGAAGGAGGTGAAGAAGCCCGTCGTGAAGCCTAAACCGGTTGCGAAGGCCTGCGAGAATGTTAATCATCAGCAACATGTTTGTAAAGGTGAGTTTTCCTACTTGTTTAGCAGAATTCTCGTTTTCTGAAGATAATTACCCCAGGAGAGTTAAAGACCTTCCTGATGTGTTGATGTTTTTAGATATGGAATTGTAGTATTTGCCTGTGCTGGGATCTTGTAATTTCTCCGGCTTAGGGGTCTTCTTAGCGTGTCGATGGCTAATTTTCATTAAATATATTTGGCCCAAAACTCAGCTACGCGAACTCGGTCTCGCTGCTCGTTACCTTACTGTCGTCTCGCTCCCACTGGTATATTTGGTGCCTTATTGAACTGCTCAAACAAAGAACGGTTTACCTGCGACATTGTGGAGTCTATGTCCTGGGGCAGGGCTATGTTCAAGTGACCATAACTCTTAAAATAATTGTTGTTGAGTCAATATTTTGATATTATTTTGTAGGTCGACTCAAAAACTCTTGATTAAACAGTAAAACGTACGCAACATTCCGGGATAATTTTGCACTAGAGTAGAAAATGTAAAAAAATAAGAAATTTTTGTGTAAAATTTTATAGTTTCTTCTATTTTTAATCTTTTATTTTGCTTATTTATCAGGAAAAAATATTAAGTGATATTCGATAGCCTCGGCGTTTACCCTTGCAATAAAATCATTTGCACGCCTCTAAGTTTCATAGATTCAAAGATATTAGCATTTCATTGAACACTTTTTTTTTTCACGATGTGGAACTCCTCAACAGATGTCCTCCGCCCTGGGGAGAGCGGAGGGGTCTGTCAGACTTGTACTGACTAAAACCACACCGGTGTTCCCTCGCACACTTGCGTCGGGGGGCAGCGGGAACTAAAGCGACTTCCGCTGCCCCGGGCTAGTGCCGGCCCGCTGACCTGCGGGCCTCGTCCCGGGGGGGAGTGAGGTGTACAAAACTCCCCCCCGTTACGTCATAGAGAGGCGTGCGTGGAACACTACGCGCTACCGTCTCGGGTCCAGTGTGATGCGACAGTTGACCAGTTGACCCCTGGACCAGTTTAGGGGGGCCGGAAGAGGGCGTTATCCGCCCTCTGCCGACGCCCGGTGTGTCTGCTGCGGGATGGGCGGGAGCTCGTCATCTCCCTCTCCCTTTATTGAACATACCCTAGATCAGCCGAATAAAAACAAAACAAGATGGCTGCCATTCGCGGGGTGTTGGGTTAGGAGTATTTATAAACGTGTATTTGTCGATAAAAATTAGTATATAACATGCCCTTAAAGTATCGGTAACCGTTAACCAAACACACTGTATAGAGATTGTCTTTGCTATGTTAAAATAAAATTGTATATATTCCACAGTGGGTCACGGCGGCGTGGCGTGCGCGGGCGAAGGCACGGAGCAGCCGTGCACGTGCTGTTACTGCACCGTGTTCGGGCATGCTGTGAGTATCACACATTCAAGTTCACATCACACTTCACATGATAAGTAGTGAATAACTTGCATTATTTTAAATTTTGTATAGTATTAGCAGTAACCCACTGACTACCCCCCCTTTTTTCTATTTCATGTTCGTACAGTCCATCCAATGGTTGTCTGGAAGAAATCGCTATCAGCGATAAGACCGCCATTGTAACCATAAAATTAACAATTTTTGTAAAACCGTTCTGTTTCAATTTTGGTGTACAATAAAGTATATTCTATTCTATTCACTGGGTCACACTTCACACTTGTGGCTAAGTAATAGCAGCCGTTTGAGTCGATCATCAGGTTAATTTAAATTCAAAATGATTAATTTTGGGACAAATAGATCCAAAGGTTAGTATGCAAAAACTAAGAAACTATTGTTAGTACTTAAATACCTCATTACCTCTGATTTTTCGGAATCATGTGCGTATTGTATAATTATCACTTGCTTCGGTCAAGAAAAACATCGTGAAGAAACCAGCACACCTGAGAGATATTCCTCGACTGCATGTAAACCCAAGTCAGAGGCCCATAAGCGGCATAAAAACTGACAAATTTAATGAAAATTTCCTCCGCCTTATGGTTCCATAGAGCAACAAGCAACTCCATTTTGAGTGAAAAATTTAACGCAATATACTTGTTGATGTTATAATTGATGATTAATTTACCCACAGCCGCCTTTAACGACACCCGTGCCTCGAAACTTCAACGAAACGAGAGAGCGACTACGATCTATACTAAACAAGAAGAAACAGCAGTGCAAGAGTGCTAATGTAAGTAGCTTATATACACATCCTCACCATCTTCCTGTCCTTGTCCCATTCTACTCGGGGTCGGCGCAACACGTTTTCACAGTCTGCCGCAAACAATTCCTCTACGACGAAGTGGAGGCCGAGGTCAACCTGTGCTTCGACCAGTTTGTGTAAAAGCTGTCCGAGCAGGTCTATGCTCATTATAAGCAGTTGGCGAGCAGGTGAGCATTCATCACTCATCATCTTCCTGCCCTTGTCCCTTTCTACTCGGGGTCGGCGCAACACGTTTTCTTCTTCCACTCTCCCCTGTCAGACGTCACGGCATCATTTACTCCTTTCTCTTTCATATCATTCCTCACACGATCCATCCATCTTTTCTTTGACCTTCCTCTCCCTCTCCACCCACCAACAATAATATCCTTCACTCATTACCTCGACGATATAATGGGTGTAAAAATACCCTTAACCAAGCCGATGGGCATTTGTTTTTCCCGTCATTGCGATTGCATTTTTTGGGAACCTTATAGTTTCGGAGCAACGGAGGTCAAAGTTTCAACTTTTTCACAATTTTTTTTTTAATACAAGTTTTTAAGCTGTATATTCCAAGTTAAAGTATTTATTAGTGTGATTTTTGCCGATACAGTAGGTGTTATAGTTAGGTTATGGTAACTCGAAAACTACCCACTACCCCCCCCTTTTTTTTGGGTGGGAAATCATCAAATCGCCTCTCCCGCTCTGGGTGGAGCGGGAGGGCGTGTCAGACTCTTACTGACTAAAATCCACCCGTGTTCCTTCAGTTGCCTGTGCCAAGGTGCCAAGGTGCCAAGGGCCACGGTAACTCTTTCGAACAAATCCACAACCCTGGCAGGCATCGGTCCTAATGGACCCCGTCAGCCCCCACCCCCCCTACTATATTATTTATATACCCCATAGAGAATTGGCCCATATACAAATGAAAAGGTGAACCGATCATAAATTAATTCCATGTGTAATAATACCCATGGTTTTTCCTGCAGGGTGAGCCCGAGCCGGCAGTGAGCAGAGCGACGGGCATACAGACGCCGCCCATCGAGACGCCCGCGCCGCCCAAGCCCAGCTCGGCGAAACCGCCGCCCATCGCGCCCAAGCCGCCGGTAACATAACTTAAGTACAAATTAATTTAGTATAGAACACACTGAAAGTCGTGGAGAGAGGTCTTTGCCCAGAAGTGGAACGACGCAGGCTTACAGTACTGGCATCACACAGTGGTTACGGACCAGCGCACGCGCAGAAAGCTTAACTGGAACAGAATTTCCTGCAAACTTATTTTTGTTAACTAGCTGACCCGGACAACTTCGTCTGCGTAACATTTTTTATTAATACTCCGCTCCTATTGGTGGCAGTGTGATGTTTTATAGCCTATACCCTTCCTCGATAAATGGACTATGCAACACTAAAATAATTTTTCAATTCGAACCAGTAGTTCCTGAGATTAGCGCGTTCAACCAACCAAACAAACTCTTCAGCTTTAGTATAGATAAAGCATTCTCACATATTGTGGCACATCTGTATGAGAGGGTCAATGAAAAGCTAAAAATCCTCCCCATGACCAAGTTTGGGTGCAAAAAAGAAGTCCAACCCCGTATACACTACGCTTCGATTCGATTTCGGAAAATCGTATGTCTGTCTATTTTTTGGCATTACGAAAACGAGCGAGATAGACATACGACTTTCGGAAATCGAAATCGAATCGAAGCGTTGTGAATACGGTTGCGGGATTTGTTACTCGGACTTAACTATAACGAAACAGGAAACCTACTTGCAATGAGGACTGTCGTTTTTGAGCTCACCAGATGGCGCCACTGTTGAGTAAGGTCCTGTCATTAATTCTATTTGATACTTTAAAGTACCAATAACTTCATAAAAAGCTTATTTAATTACGTTTAACAACATAGTGTAAACTTAAGGTACATATTTACAATATTGCCCCTAAAATTAGCAAGCATGAAACATTTAAATATCATTCTTCCTTCAAGTACTAACAAATTAGAACTTCCAACTTGATACCTACAATCTTTAAGTCATAATTAATCAGGAATGGCTCAATCTTGACCACACTCGTGTATATTAATAAAACTACGTGATAAAAAAGCGCGCAACGCGGGTACACTCTATGACATCTGACATTTCTGAAGACCTTACTCTACACGAACGCCTCTAGCGGCGAAATCATGCACGATAGCCCCCATTGAGTAACACTCATCATAACATACACAGTTACACACCCTGAGTTACCTTTTAGTTTTAGTTATATATATTTTATGATAGCCAAGCTAAAGTGGGAGTGGGCTGGCCACGTAGCGCGAATGCACCCCGAGAGGTGGGCGAAGATCGTCACTCACTGGACGCCTGACGGAGGAAATCGCCGTCGAGGTAAACCGCGGCGACTGTGGTGTGACAATCTGATCTTGTTTGAGGGGCGAACATGGCCAGATATCGCACAAGACAGAGAGGTTTGGAAGGAGAAAGGGGAGGCCTTTGCCCAGCAGTGGGACACATGACAGGCTAACAAAAAAAAAAAAATTATGATTGGAACCGCACTTGATATCATTAAGAATCAAACATTATCAGCCGAGAGAGACTGGATCCTGGGACACAGGGTATTCTAGTGCAGGATCCACTACTACTATACTGTAACACTTTTATGAAACAATAAATTTTTTATTTATTTTATCAGTATCAGGACGTCACTCTGTTCCGCTATACGCATACTGGTCGCTGTCGTACCTCTTTAGTTCCTTATTCATCACAATCTTCCTGCCGTTGTACCATTCTACGTACGAGTCGGCGCAACGCGTTGGTTCCTTATTGTAAACCTAATTTTTTCTACACACAGGCATTACCAAAAACGCAGCCGCCGAATCTGACGCCAGCGCAAGTTCAGCAAAAACGACAATCGATAGATGTACAGCAGAAACAATTAGCCGATAAGATGTCGCAGATGGCCGTGTCCGAGAAGCCGGCTGTTGCAACCGCTCAGACTCCAAACAAGCCTAAGGTAACGCACGTGAATCCAAAAAATCAGAGGTCTCTAGGGTTCGAACTCGAGACTTATGACTTGGCAGTCCGACGGTCACACCTCTAGGCTATGCTCTTGGTAAGACTGGTAGACAGAATGGCCAGTGTTTCTAGTAGATATTTCTCATTATACCATACAAGGTGTGGTTTTGCAACCTCGTCAAAATTCAGGAGGTTGTCATAGAAGACGTAAATTATCAATATAAATTACGGTACCTGGTCAATAATAATAAACGCTGCTTTTTTTAATTGTTTTAATTTGACACTATTTCAGAATGAAGCCTTTTTCAAAAGAGGAGAATCACCCGTTTATCGAATAAACGTCTGCGTTTGTTTGAGTGTGTGAAAGCGCGGTTATAGGGCTAGTATTAGACGGGCCGCGTTTTAATACGGGTACACTTATCGAATTACGATATTAGAAAAGAAAATAAAAAAAAATTACCTACCCATTTTATTATTGATTCGGGTCGAGAATCATTAGCATAGTTACCTCCTTGAATTTGACGAAAATGCAAAGCAACACCTTGTATGTTAAAAAATCCCTGTCCGATCCGAAAGGGTCATATAGGTATACCAATGACATTACCAAATAAAATACGAATCGTAAAATCGTGAATGTAAACATATTAATAAATTTTAAAATGCATTATTTTTGTGCCAACGTTACCACAATTTCTAAAAACAAAAACCTTTTAAAACGTGACAACACCATCTTCTGCATAAGTATGTTACATCTGCTATACATATAATAAAATTCTAACAAGCCGATGTCTGTAAGATATTGAAAAAAAAAATGAAAAAATTTGGTGGTCTTTATTAGAGCAACAGAAGCCAAAACAACAGTTTTTAGAATTTTTGTCTATCTGTCTTTCTGTCTGTATGTTTGTACGCGCATCACGCAAAAACTACTGCATGGATTTGAACGCAGTTTTCACCGCTCTACTGCTAGATGCGTAACCTAAAATATAGGCTACATTTTACCACAGAACAGCCCCTCCTATTCACAACGCTTCGATTTCGGAAAGTCGTATGTCTATCGCGCTCGTTTTCGTGATGCCAAAAAAAGACAGACATACGACTTTCCGATATCGAAATCGATATCGAAGCGTTGTGAATAACGGCGGTCGATCTTTTTTTTTTTGATCAAGATTAACTAAGTACCACACGTACGAAGTCGCGGGCAAAGGTTTACACCTCTGTATTGAGCTATAGTATCAACTAGCGACCCGCCCCGGCTTCGCACGGGTGCAATGTAGAGAAAACATTAGTATCTACTAATGTTTTCTCTACTATAATATGCATGTATTATACATATAAACCTTCCTCCTATTAATCGCCTATCTATTAAAAAAAAAACCGCATCAAAATCCGTTGCGTAGTTTTAAAGATCTAAGCATACATAGGGACAGACAGACAGCGGGAAGCGACTTTGTTTTATACTATGTATGTAGTGATACAGGCGTTATGTTTGCGAGTATTTCTTTATTCATTTTTACATTTTTAAATATTTCTTACAAAAAAAAAAAAAAAATTTAAAAATATAAAAAATAGTGCCCACCGGTATCGGGAACAGGGTCCAAGCTACCGGCGGTCAGGGCTCCAGAGAGAGGAACCTAACAATACGAGCCGTGTCCAGAAGTACCGCTTTCTGAATCAAGCCCTTGATCCAGCTGCCTAACGAGAGCCTCCTCAGGTATTGGTCGAGGCTCTTGGCAATTAAGCCATGGGCTGAAACGACTATCGGCACAATGATCGCCGTGTCCACTTCCCACATGTCGACAACCTCGCGAGCCAAGTCAAGATATTACATTACACGAGTATTTCTTTATTATTATTATTTGCTTTCAGGTGTTACAACGTACGGTGCCTATTCAAATAAATGTTCCACCCGTATTGAAGGCTGAAGGGAAAGTTAATCCTAGTGCCATGGAGCTGATTAGACTACAGGTAATAAGCAATTTAACTCTTGAACGGGCGCTGTCAGTAGGGACTGGTCATCTCGCAGCTGCCATGGATTATTGTATTTTTGAGTGTATCTTTTCACTCTGGACGCTCTTACTCGCACGTCTTTCTACATCGTTCTCACATGTATGTATAATCTCGACATGAACGATGTATCCAAGACTTTGTAACAACATATTGATTTAAAAGAGCGTCCGTGGAGTTTCTTGCCCATTCTTCTCCATAGGATCTACGCTTTCGAATGGGCAACTACAGGACTTTCACAAGTTATTATGCCCTGTGACTGGGACTGTAGCTTAGTTTTTTTTGTGTTTTGTCATTCAGAAGTGCCTGTAATGGTCTAATTGAAATAAATGCTTTGAGTTTGAGCTTATAAATCAAAAATAGTCTAAATACAGTCAAGATCAGTGATAACGACATCGGACAAGGGACCACTCATATTTGAAACACTGTTTTAAGCTTTCACGGTTTATAACTGAACTTACACTATCACTTACGGGATATCTTCCGCGATTAATATTTATTTTGAGCTCCCGATATTTCGACGCTGTCACAAGCGCCATGATCACGAGATGACTGGAGAAAGCGGGTGGATGGTAAAAACTTGGTAGGTGCAGACAAATACGTCTACCCTCTTTCTTTGTCTTTTGCTACGTGCAGTACTGGAACTCAGTCTAAAGGAAAGACAGAGGACAGAGAGGGGAGGGGGTGTCAGGGAGGGGAGGGGTGTCAGAGAGGGTAGACAGATTTGTCTGCGCCTAACAAGTTTTTACCATCCACCCGCATTCTCCAGTCATCTCGTGATCATGGCGCTTGCAACAACGTCGAAATATCGTGAGCTCAACATAAACATTAATCGCGGAAGATATCCCTTAAGTGATAGTGAATGTTCACTCATATTTGGTCGTAAAAACCGATAGTCGTAACAACCGGTGATGTTCTCGAGGTACAAACTATATAATACCAATGATTTTGGCCAATATAACCGGTATGTTGTTCTGAATGACGTCGTCGTAAATGGAGTTTCAACTGACATTAGTATTAGTAGTAATATCCTTAGTGTATCTAAAATCAAAAGTCATTTATTCAAATAGGTCTAGTGGTCGCAATAGCGCGTGCTGAGCATGAGCTCCTGGGTTCAATTTCCGGGTCGGGCAAATTGTTATTGGTTTTTTTCCATCAGAAATTTCTCAGTAGCAGCCACGGAGTCTGGATTTGTGCCCGGTTGATGGCAACAGGCTCGCCCCCTATTACATGGGACTTAAATATAACTGGTGAAATCTGGGTGTACTATTAGGGTACACCTCAGCCTAATCCTTCCGGGATTACAGGCGTGATGTTATGTCTATTAATGAAAGTATTTTCGAAATCATATCAATACATCCAGAGCATCTTTTAAATCCAATCGGTTAGTAAGTACAGTTTAAAAGCACCCATTATTTCCTTGCAGCAATTAAAACAACAGCACCAAGCTCAACATCAACAGCAACACCAGCAACAGCTTCAACAGCAACAACAGCAGCAGCAACAGCAAGCTCAACAACAGCAAGCTCAACAACAACAACAAGCTCAACAACAACAGCAGCAACAAGTCCAACAACAGCAACAGAAGAAGCCTGAGCCTATCTACGACTTGCCTATACACAACAAACCGACGCTCACGCCTCAACAACAACAACAGATTAGACAACAACAGCAACAGGTTAGTAACCATCATTCTCCTGTCTTTATCCCAATTTATCAATCAAGCTGGGGTCGGCGCAGCATGTCTTCGTCTTCCATACTTCTCTGTTTCTCGTCATCTCAGCAGACACCTCCTTCCTAGCCAAATTAAATTGTAATACCGTTGACATGCACCTCTGATTTTTCGGAATCATGTGCGTATTGAATAATTATCACTAGCTTCGGTGAAGGAAAACATCGTGAGGAAACCAGCATGCCTGAGAGATATTTCTCGACGGCATGTAAAGCCAAGTCAGAGGCCCATGGGCGGCATAAAAAACTCTGACACCAGGTTAGGCACTAACCACACGATAAAGAAGAAAGAAATACCGCTGACGTGATGGGTATAGTTCTGTTCAAACTTTATGGCGGCTCGGAAGTTAGCTGCGAGTGACGGCCTGCGCGGGTATAACGGTACAAACTTTATGACGGCTCGGAAGTTAGCTGCGAGTGACGGTCTGCGCGGGCATAACGGTTCAAACTTTATGACGGCTCGGAAGTTAGCTGCGAGTGACGGCCTGCGCGGATATAACGGTACAAACTTTATGGCGGCTCGGAAGTTAGCTGCGAGTGACGGCCTGCGCGGGTATAACGGTACAAACTTTATGACGGCTCGGAAGTTAGCTGCGAGTGACGGTCTGCGCGGGCATAACGGTTCAAACTTTATGGCGGCTCGGAAGTTAGCTGCGAGTATGCAGGTATAGCTTAGACAAATTTCCGTACGTTCAAGCGTTTTTGCCATACCCATTATTGAAATCAAATATAACAGAGGGAAGTAGAAATTATGTTTCCTACTCCTCCGCTATTCTTTTCTGATTAAATTCGTTGCGGGATCCAAGACAGTTAAATCGTTTCTCTGGGACTTCGTCGAGCTTCATTGTCTCGGCGCTTTTCTGGTGGTCGCCACTGTTGATTCTGACTTTCAGGAGTTGAGTGGTTTGGGAATAGAGTGGCGGGCTTGTCCGAAAAAAAAAAAGCTCTGAACATCTAAGTTCCGAGCCGCCATAAAGTATGAACCGCAAGGCTGCGCGGAACATAATTTTAGATATCAGTGGGGTGCAGAGGACGCATCGTCTTGACCGTGCCTTTAACATTCAGCCTGACATTGACCTGCAAATTAAAAAAAAAATATTTGAATTTCGCGGGCTTCCCTGGCGGCTTCCCCATAAGTAAGTCAGTTCAATGGTCAATGCAGTCCAAAAAAAAAACTGACCTGTGTGTTGGGTTTTAATTTCAACTCCGTGTGTTATTAATAAGAGAGCGTTTCTAATGTTTATTTTCCATTGCCACAGCTTCTGCAACAAAAACTCCAGCACCAACAACAGCACCAACAACAACAACAACAACAACAGCAGCAGCAACAACAACAACAACAGCGTTTAAATCAACAACAAGCCGCTCAACAGCAGGCAGCTCAACAGCAAGCCGCCCAACAGCAGGCAGCCCAACAAGCTCAACAACAGGCTCAACAACAAGCTCAACAACAGAGGCAGAGCAGAGCGCAACAACAAAGAAGCACTGTGTCTCTTTCTAGTCGAGATACTAGTGTGTTCTCTACTTCTAGTGGATGTTCTGGGTAAGTCAACGACTGTTGTTGTTTTTGTTGAGCTGTTGTGTCAAAAACAACAGCCCAATAAAAACAGATGTTTAGGCAGGTCTACCTCAGAGTCTTTTGATGGACTTTCATATACAAGGTGTAAACGGACCCTTCACGAAGTCGTCGACCAAGCATTCTGTACATCAAACTAAGTAACTCTACGTAAAAAATATTGCTGGGAAACGACTTTTTTTTTTGGGGTGAAAAATCACGTTTTATGGTAGGACTCAATGTAACGCACTCAAAACACTGAATAACTATTTCATGAAAAAGTCATTCAATGGGGTTGTATGAACTTTGAGGGTTGTATTGATGATTTTAATGATTATAATTCTGTAACTAAATACCTATTACAGCCGCGAATCATATTTTGTTCGATCTACACCCTGGCAATGACCGGCAAATTGCAAAAAAACGTAAGAAAAATTGAATTTCGCGGGCCACCCTTGCGCTTCCACCTTAAGAACATGTATTTAAAATATCGGCTTCCAGTTCTACCAGATGCAGCTGAATACCTGTATTTTACATGGAGCGACTGCCTATCTGACCTCCACAACCCATGTACTGGGTCAGACTTAAAGTCAACGTATGATCGGCGATGCCCCCGGGTACAGCCAGGTGGTCAAGCGATCCATTTCGGGTGCAAAATCACGTTTTACGGTAGGACTCATGTCACACCCTCAAAACATTACGCGGATGGATGCATAGATTAGTTCGGGGATCGTAAATAGATTTAAAGTAATGTACATTAAAAACTTGTATTTCCAAAAAAAAATACTTGTCTAAAAAGTTGGAACTTTGTACCCCATTGTCTCCGTAACTAGAAGGTTCCCAGGTGTGGTCCAGAACAAAAAACGATCGCCATGACGGGCAGAACAAGTGCCTTTCGTCTTCGTTAAGGGTACCTTTACACCCATTACACACCATCGCATTTGCATCGCGTGCGATTTTAACATGTGTAGCAGTGGACTGCTATATTTTCAACCTGCCAAACCTTTGAAGGAGCCATGTTATCCATACTAATCTTATTTTCTTATCTATACTAATATTACGAGTCGAGCTACACGATAACTGACAAATGCTTGCACTGGCTGGACAGGTCCACTCAAATCTGTGTGGTTCTTTCTTCAAAATACCATCTCAGACACTCATCTGCATAGTCCTCATGTGAGTTTATCAAGAATATGTCTGGACCTTAAAAGAGACTATGACCTCTGAGTTTGTTTCGGCTGTTTCTTCTCAGAGTAGTCAGGTACGAAACACCGGCCTCATCTAGTTTTAAAAAAGAAGACGTGTAAAAGTGTTTGTAAAAACCTATTTGCAAAATAAACATCATTTATCATTTTTTCATAGGAAGGTAAAAATTGTTTGTAAGTTTGTATGTAGGAGGTAATCTTCGTAACTACTGATCCGATTCAGAAAATTATTTCACTAACGGGAAGCTACATTGTCTCCGATCGTCATAGGCTACATTTAAAACGTTCCCATGGGCACAGAATACATAATAGTACAAGTAAAGAAGATTCTCCGCAAAATATTTTAAATAAATAGTGACTTTTGCTACGACACTATAGAGAGCAAATCAGGCCGCACGGCGCTAAATTACCTACAATTATATTCACCTACAAACGGGAGTGAAGTCGCTAGCAAAAGCTAGTGTTTGATAGTTGTTCTTAACTTTTCTAGCGGCTCGTGTTGGCGTGGCTCCCGACCAGAAGACACTCGAGATCTGGACGCGCTACTGCAGTATATAGAAGGGCCCGCGAGACATGTCGACCGCGGCAAGAAGCGAGCTAAGAAACAGCGGCAGAAAGCTAAGAAGGTAACTTATTATAGAGCTTAACTTGTTACACAAGACGTAGTTTTGCATCATTTTCATTTAATTTATTTCAGTAGGTAACAATTTTTACATAGTACCGAAAATTTACACTAAAATTATAAAAGAGTTACAATAGAATTTCATTATTATAACAGTAACCAAAATAAATTAGTTAAAAAGTAAAACATTTGGAATTTGGTAGAATATGTTAAAAAAGCAAAATAAAAAAAAAATAAAAAAACAAATTAAGATTTCACGATTACAATTAATGTCAGTAAAAATGTTTTTTTTTAAGATAAAAAAATTGTGCGTGTGGTCAATTAAAGATTGTAAAACAAATTAAATCAGATTCATCCATTACAAAATAATAATGCCAAAATTTAAAATATCACCCTAAAGACTAAAAGAGACTATGACCTCTGAGTTGGTTTCGGCTGTTTCTTCTCAGAGTAGTCAGATACGAAACACCGGCCCCATCTAGTTTTAAAAAAGAAGACGTGTAAAGGTGTTAAAAAAACCTATTTGCAAAATAAACATCATTTATCATTTAACAGATGGAATCCCGGCTCGTGGAGGAACGCAACGCGGTGGTGACGGAGCTGAACCGCGCGCGGCGCGAGATGGACGCGCTGCAGGTCGCGCACGCCGCCGCCAAGCGACGCCTCGACCACACGCGCCAGCTGCTGCAGGCGCAGAGCAAGGCCAACAAGAAGAAAGGTACGTACTACAACACGGAAACGGACCCTTCACGAAGCCGTCAACCAAGTATTGAGCAAGTACAATGCCAGAGTGAAGCTCCTCTGCAGGATCTTCCCCATCCTGCACAGCCACCTGCACCTTCCAGGATTTAAACGAAGCCAACGAATGAGCTGTGCAGGTGGCTACATACTGGTCGGGTGTTGTTTGAGTTCATCGACTCGCAAAGAAGAAGTACCAAGCATTCTGTACATCAAACTCAGTAACTCTACGCAAAAAATATTGCTGGGAAACGACTTTTTTGGGGGTGAAAACCTCGTTTTACGGTAGGACTCAATGTAACGCACTCAAAACATTGTGCTGATGGATGCATGAAGTGAATTTATAACATTAAAAACTTGTATTTTAAATAAAAACTATTGAGAAAGTTGGAACTTTGACCCCGTACTAACTGGGTTGAGGAGGTCAGATAGGCAGTCGCTCTATGTAAAATTGGGAAAGCCTGGGCAGATGATGATGAGGTTCGAACATACAGTCTACCAGTTTTTAATCTACTGGAACACCTCTGGCTCTGCTCCAAAAGATTCGTCTTTTTAGGGTTAGGCGGAGGTGTGCCTAATAGTACACCCACATTTCGCCAGTCCTGTTTAAGTCCCATGTAATAGGGGGCGAACGTATTGCCATCAACCGGGCACAAATCCAGACTCCGTGGCTGCTACTGAGAAATTCCTGACCGAAAAACCCAACAACTCTTTGCCCGACCCGGGAATCAAACCCAGGACGTCATACTCAGCAGCCGCGTCTGCGACCAAAGAGGCAGTCTTCGTATAATATATATTTTTGTTTGTTCAGGTAAAAAACAGAAGCTGAACCCGGCCCAGCAAGCGAAGGTGCAGCTTGTGGCCGAACAATTAGGGGAATTGACAACTCTTATGAATACCACGTCTAAGGTCAGTATACTACGATATCGCCCCCCCCCCCCGCGTCTATAATAAAATTAATCGTATACTCAAAATTTACTCCATGCAATTATACGAGTGTAAGCAAAATTTGACTGAATGGCTCCTTACTCTTAATTATGAAGACGTGGAGGAAATCCTGCTTACATTAGCTTAAATTTGATACATGCTTATAATGTACCTACTCACATAGACACTTAACGAATTAATAGAGGTATGTGACCCATTCACACAACCATCCACACACATACACAAACACACGCACACACGCACTTTACACTTGTTTTTCTTATTCTTAATCACTTTTAAGGTACTTACTGTAATATTATTGTTATTCATATTGTTAGTTTAGTAAGTCTAAATTTTTGTTTTACATCGGAAGAGCGAGGCTTTCCCAACACAAGTATCATTGGATTACTTACTGGGAAGCCCCGGCAACTTACTTGTAAAGATTTACTGAAATAAATACATTTTTACTTTTACTTACATTTACTATATCGGCGGCGAAGTGCCAATACCACCTAACTGACATCTTTCGAGAAATTCACTTTTTTATCAGAATCAGAATCTTTATTTGTTAAACATAGGTATTTACATAAAGGTGATAGGTTTTAGGTATTTGAGCGCTATGTTTTGCCGCGAGGGCATACAAATTTTAAATAAAATGAAATGAATTTGAATAACAAAAATACTTTAAAAACTAAAAAAAAAAACAAACAATAACGAAGCATAAACTAAAAATATTAAAAATTATCATTTATAAAATCTGGAACAGTATAATAACATTTTTCTATTAATAGAGAGTAGAGAGCTTTTTTAAATTTTGATAGGGGCAATGTTCTTATACTATCGGGTACTTTATTATAGATTTTTGAAGCCATTCCAAGAAAAACTCTTTTTCATCAAAGCAGTTTTACATTTTATGTCGCACAATTGATTTACATATTGAGAACGCATTGGAGTTTTTTTACATCGGAAATTTTCGTAAAGTATCGTTTTGAATTTAAAGGTGTTATTCGCATGTTTCAGTGAAATCTCTTAAGTGTATTGGTGCTTTGTTAAGTCCATAATCTTCTAAATATCACAACATTATCACATAAAAAGAATAAGTACAAAGTTAATACCTCGCTATCTAACCGAATACCTACAAACTATCATAAAATATATACGAATATATACAAATTCAGCATAATATATAAATCCCACATAATTGTTATTCAAAATAAATAAATAAACTAACACATTTTTAACTTCTCAAGAAATTAAGAGTGTTTTTCAGTTTGTATAAAATTTTGATTTTGTCACTTAGGTGTTATTGGCACTTCGCCGTCGATATACGGTTTTGCACTGACATGCTCACTGATAACCGGATTTTTACCATGTTTAGGATTTGTTTTTAACCGACTTCAAAAAAAGGAGGAGGTTCTCAATTCGGTTGTATTTTTTTTTTGTGTTTGCTACCTCATATCTTCGTCATTTATGAACCGATTTGAAAAAATCTTTTGTCTGAAAGGATATACTTCCCTATTGGTACCATAGAAATTTTATCAAAATCGGTTTAGTAGTTTGGTTCTTAAATCAAAATATGTATCTGGTAAAAATATGTTATCCAAGTAAAAGAAATTGCGAAATTGATAGTTTATTTACCAGGAGCACACACAAGTGTGATACGATAACTAAAAAGGGTAAAATATAAACTTTTTTGCAAAAAAATAAACGGTCATCGTGCATGCGCCTCACATAACCCGCCCAATTATATGTGTAAAATAGTAAATTTAGAATTTAACCTGACCATAATATTGTTCCAGGAAATGCAAGCAGCCGAGAAGCAAGTCCTGGACTTCTCGCGGCGGCTGCAGAACTGTGAGCGGCAGTTAGCAGAGTCGAGAGCCGTGCAGGGCAAACCTGACAGGCCTGCACATCACGCACATGTAAGTACTGTCAGGAGTTTCATGTCTTTACTAGCGTTTCCCTTCGACCTTCATCCGCGTGATATCTATATATAAATACATATAATAAAATTGTAACAGGCTTGATGTCTGTACATTGAAGATATTTAAGTAAAATATATATGGGGGGTCTTTATTAGAGCAACAGAAGCCAAAATAACAGTTTTTAGAATGTTTGTCTGTATGTCTGTTTTTCTGTCTGTATGTGCGCACATCACGCAAAAACTACTGTATGGATTTGAACGCAGTTTTCACCGATCTATTGGTAGATGCCTGACTTAAAATATAGGCTACATATTACCACAGGAAACGATCTTTTTTTTTATTCCAAGTACCACACGCACGAAGTCGCGGGCAAAAACTTTATTCCGGTTTATTTTACATAAACGACGTATTACGTTTTATTTTGGGTGTTGCAAGGTTACATATATAAAAAACAAAAATTATTTTTACCAATGTCTATTATAGCCTTTAAAAACCATCTTACCGATGTGCCCAAAACCAGTTTCATTAGAAATGCAATAATGCGAAGATGGAGCACTAAAACAATGCATTAGGCACTATAGCATAGTAGTACACGCCGGGTATCCGCTAGTTTTATTATAAAAAAAATATTGCTTCTATTTTGATTTCAAGGGTTTTTTAATCTAATCGGATTTTGTTACCGATTTCAAGGTTTGTTTTTTTTTTTGCACGAAACCCTAATTCTTTTTCTAAAATAAAAGTCACCTAAGTTACTCCTTATATCATCAAGTAATTGCCAGTAAAAGTCCCGTCAAAATCGGTCCAGCTGTTTCGGAGATACTTAACAGCAGATTTTTTTTTTTTTTGTAATAAGTACCGTCTTCAGCTTCTCTAACATTCTCATCTTCAACAGATCGACCAAGCAGCGTTGCTAGCGAAACAGCAGGCGTTACAGCAACAACAAGCGCTGCAACAGCAGGCGATACAGCAACAGCAGCTGTTGCAGCAGCAGCAGCTGGAACAGCAGCGGCAGTTGCAGATGTTGGAGTTAGAGAAACAGAAGATTGAAAAACAGAAACAGGGTGCTACGTTTATTAGTGAGTTTTATTTTAATTATTTCTACTGGCTGTTGCACGCGACCTTCGTCCGCGTGAAATATATATATATATATATTTTCTCTAGCCTGCTCTGTCCCACTCCTGGGCAAAGGCCTCCCTCCACTCCTTCCACTTCTCGCGAACCCGCGCGTCTTCCTTCCAGTTCGAACGGAACCTGTCTAGTTCGTCCCGCCATCTCCTTCGTGGCCTGCCGCGACTCCGCCTCACTGTGTCAGGGCACCAGTTTCCTGCTATTTTGGAAATTATTTAAAAAAAAGATTCATTCCCTATTTGAATCGGATTTTGTTAACAATTTCGAGGGTGTTATTTTTTTTTTCTACGGAATCCTAGTCTTTGTTACCTCATATCTTCGTCAATCATGAACCGATTTAAAAAAAATCTTCTTTTGTGTGAAGGGATTTATTTTCCGGTTGGACCCATAGAAATTTTATTAAAATCTGTTTAGTAGTTTGGTTTTTAAATCAAAATATGTTATTTAAGTAAAATAAATTTGCAAAATTCATAGTTGACAAGGCTTTGTGTATGATACGGTAACTAAAAAGGGGTAAAATAAAACTTTTTTGAAAAAAAAAAATTGACTTCCAATAAAAAACAAAAAAAATATGGAAAATAACTTAACTTTCGGAAGTCGGTGATTATTGTTAGTTTCATTGACTTTTTTGCCACCGACTTCCGAAAGTAAAGTTATTTTCATTTTTTTTGCTTTTTTTTTTCGGAAGTCGGTTATTTTTTTGCAAAAACGTTCTTTATTAAAGTTCTTATGGTAAACTCTATTGTCCGCCTCGCAGAGGGCGGCGCGGGCGGCATGGTGTGCGTGCGGCGCTCGCCGGCCGACGGCGCCGGCACGCCCGCCCCGCGCGCGCACGCGCCGCTCGCGCAGCTGCTGCACAACAATAAACATGTCACCGGTAAGTACGGCTCGTCTTACTTTATCGTGTGGTTAGTGCCTAACCTGCTGTCGAGAGTTTTTATGCCACCCATGGGCCTCTGAGTTGGCTTTACATGCCGTCGAGAAATATCCCTCAGGCATGATGGTTTCCTTAACCGAAGCAAGTGATAATTATACAATAAGCGCATGAATCCGAAAAATCAGAGGTCTTGGATTCGAACTCGAGACCCATGACTTGGCAATCCGACGTTCACACCACTAGACTGTCACTGCTTACTCACTCACACTCCTATCATATCAACTCATACGAACTAAACTCCAGCATCGCGCAAGCAGAGTACAACACACTATTCCCATCATCTCATCTGCCAAGCCTAATCCCAACTATGTTGAGATCGGCTTCTAGTCTAACCGGATCCAGCTGAACACCAGTATTTTACATGGAGCGACTGCCTATCTGACCTCCACAACCCAGTTAGTACTGGGTAATACGATACCCTTTGGTAAGACTATCGTCAGACTTTCGGGTCACTGACTACCTGTAACGACTGTCAAAGATCTACAAACAACAGCAAGTCAGTGAGTCATAGCGGTAGACAATGTGTGACAGTTAACTGAATATTTCCTAAAGCAATCTTGTTTCTTTCTAGTACTGAACGTATGCGAGGACCCCGCGGCCCTGCCCGCCGGCGCTAAGGCCGCGGACAATCGCAAGCAGACGTGGGAACAAGCGCTGGCACACATTAACCAGCTCGCCAAAGGATCGAATAAACAGAAGGTAATCTATCTATACAAGGTGTAGTTTTGCATCCGCGGTGTCCCTTCACCCCGTATAGGCCGACCCCACACTGATACAACTTTATCTTCTAAATTTTCCAGAAGAAGCATAAAGAGCCAAAAGAGAAGACTCCACAACCGGAACAGAAGCCCAAGGAGGTGAAAGAGCCGCAGAGGTCGAACTCTCTCCCGGACACGCAGACGCTCTCTAAGAAACAGAGGAAGCAGCTCGCTAAACAACAGGTAAATACTTTAAGATAGAAGCGCCAGGATAACCCGCGTAATTCGTTTTTTTTTTTGCAATTTGCAGGCTGTATGTGGATTGAAACATAATCCGCGACCTTAATAGCGACATCAACTAGTGACCCGCCCCGGCTCCGCGCGGGTGCAATGTTGATACTAATGTATTCTCTACCATAATATGCATGTACACACATCAAAAGTATCTAGGGATCAACATATATTTTTGCAATAACTTTTCTCCTGATTGATATTAATTAAAATTTTCTTTAAGGATTCATCAAATAAAGTGTTTTCGTTTGTCACAGTAACGATAAACCAAGTCACCTTTGCATTAATAAAGAAATTTGCCATTTTCCTAATAAAGGGATTTTTGACATTTGAACCACTAACATTAAAGTTCGAAAAAAAAACTGAAATAACAGTTTTCTTTAAAATTTTATTGGGTAACTTAAACAATTAATAATCCGTGTTTCTACCGCGAACACTAACAACACAAGAACATCGGTTTGGCATACTCAAAATGAGTTCATCCAAATCACGCTGTGGAATGGCCGCCCATGTTCGTTGCAACAACAAAAAAAGGTCTTCTTGCGACTGGATACCCTCCATATTCGGCAGAGCTCTTCTCTGTAGCATATCCCATGCATGCTCAATCGGGTTCAAGTCTGGCGACTGAGCAGGCCAGGGCAGGACATTGATGTTAGCTGCGGCGAGAGTCTGTCTTACAACTCTTGCGGTGTGCGGTCGTGCATTATCATGCATTAACTGAAATAAGGGACCGATTTGCACTTGTAGAGGAACGATGACGTCTGATACAATCGTCTCAGCATAAATTTGAGCGTTGAGGTTGCCTCTGATCCAAATCAACTCAGTTCTTCCGCCGATCCAAATACCCGCCCATACCATGATGGTTCCACCACTATAAGGATGGACTTCCTGGCAGGATTTTAATCGCTGTTGGCGTCCAGGGGTTCTCCAGTGTCGTATACGTCTTGTATCCGGTCTCATACCAAAACGAGACTCATCAGAAAAGCACACGAAACGCCATTGTTCTTCTGCCCAATTTCTGTGTTCAAGAGCCCATTGATATCGAATCCTACGATTGTGCATTGCTATAGGTGGTACCCGTAGCGGTCTTCGGGAATGAAGGTTCACTTCATGCAAGCCTGTTTGGTCGCTAATTAAGTTCCCTGAAGAGTGATGAAGCCTCACGGCTAACATCATGGCGGTTATTGTTGGAGCTCTTCGAGTTAAGATTTGAATGTATCGGTCTTGTCTCCGTGTGGTGCAGCGATACCGTCCTCCATGGCGCTCAGCCACGGTACCAGTGCTTCGGTAACGTGTCCAAAGTCGACTGATAACACTCTGACTTGTATTCAGAGCTAAAGCCACAGTACGTTGCCGGGAACCAGCTTCTATCATTCCCACGGCTCTGAGCATTTCTTCCCTGCTTAAATGACGTCGCCGCTCCATAATAACGTTGGTTTTAATCAGTAGTAGGGAAACAGTAGCACTAATAATGTCTTCAATGCGTTGTATGTTTTTATAGGGAAAATATTGACAGCTTATTTTCATCTTTTACTCGAATTTGATTGAGAGTTCCTGATTCAAATTATGAAATGCACCAAAAAGGATCCATATAAATTTATAAAATCATAAATTTATTACAAAGCCACATCTCAATCTCAAGAAATCCGCATAAAAATGCTTGATCCCTAGACACTTTTGATGTGTGTATTATATATATAAAACCTTCCTCTTGAATCACTATATCTATTAAAAAAAAAACCGTATCAAAATCCTTTGCGGAGTTTTAAAGATATAAGCATACATAGGGACAGACAGACAGCGGGAAGCGACTTTGTTTTATACATACAAGCCTCTAAGTTCTTTTAATCCCAATGAATGATTATAACACTGTGAAGCCATATTTGTTACGGTCGCTCATATTTTGAGTCTCGTGTAATAGGGGGCGAGCGTATCATCCATCAACCGGTTATAATTCCAGACTCTGTGGCCGCTACCAAGAAATTCCTGATGGAAAACCCGATAACACATTGCGCGACCCGGGAATCGTAACCCGGACCTCCTATGACCACCAGGCCAAAGAGGCAGTTTTATCCTTTTTGTATATAAATATTAAATTCCCTACCCAGGCCGAGGAAGAAGAAAAGAAGAAACAGCAGCAACCAGAAGCTAAACTCAAGAAGCAAACGGAAGTCAAGAAACCCGACACACCTAAGCCAGAACCCGCTAAGAAGAGCGAGAAGAAACCCGAACCGGCTAAAAAGGAGACTAAAGAAGATAAGAAGAAAGAGAAGGTGGTCGAGAAGAAGGCGGAGAAGAAAGCGAAGGAGAACAAAGTGGAGAAAGGTGAGGTTTTATACAGATTTTGGAACGAAGTTCCTTATCGCGCGTTGTGAAAGGGGGCTAGACGGAAAAAGTAAGCTATTGTAAGCTGTGCGGCGTCGCATGTTTCTCTGTCTGTCTCTCTCTCTCTTATAGAAAGCAAGCCAGATATTTTCATTTCTATTTCACATTGAACAGTGTTCAATGCGAAATATTAATATATATATTAATTATATTTGTTAATAATAAAAAAAATATTATTATAACTTAAAAAAAAAAATGATTACAATTCCTTCACTAATTAATCGAAAGGTTCTTCGTTCCATCCGGGTGTCCCTTGACACCTCTCAAGTTTATTTTTCTGTTCATACATGCATGGAAGGTGCTCGTGGTTAAATAATAACAGCCGCTCGGGTCGATCGTCAGGTTAAGCCGCGCTTGCCTGGGTTGGTCCGTGTGTGTCATACCGAGTTCCCTCCGTGCCTCGGAAAGCACGTTAAGCCGTTGGTCCCGGCTGTCATTTGTAGATCTTTGACAGTCGTTACAGGTAGTCAGTAGAGAGTCTGATAATCTGTCATACCATTACAATCATTATTATTTTCTCACAACATGTTGCACAGAAAAGCATGTATGAGGTATGTTGAATGAGCAGCTCGTGGGTAAATAATAAAAGCCGCTCGGGTCGATCGTCCCATACATACCGAGTGTCCTCCGGGCCTCGGAAAGCACGTTAAGCCGTTGGTCCCGGCTGTCAATTGTAGATCTTTGACAGTCGTTACAGGTAGTCAGTGGCCCGAAAGTCTGACAACCAGTCTTACCTAGGGGTACGGTATTACCCAGTACTAACTGGGTTGTGGAGGTCAGATAGGCAGTCGCTCCATGTAAAATACTGGTATTCAGCTGCATCCAGTTAGACTGGAAGTCGACCCCAACACATTAGGGAAAAGGCTAGGCAGATGATGACGACACGCATGGAAAGTCTTGTCTACTGTTCTGTGTTGCCATTTAAATTAAGTACAACCTTAAAGTAAGTATAAAATAACTACTATCAAATTATGATTCACAGCGCCACAACCTCAGCCCAAAACACCTAAACAACCGGCTCAGCCCCAACAGCAACAGACTAAGAAGGAGACCAAGAAACAACAACAACAGCAACAACAACAGAACAACAAGCCACAGGTGATCAACATCACGCCCGACACCACCATAGAAGTTGTTAGTAAGAAGGTGAGGTTATGTCTTTTGATAGAAAGAAAATGTATTTATTAGCGCTGGATAAAACAAAAAAAATGGAAAATAACTTTACTTTCGGATGTCGGTGACTATTGTTTGTTTCGTTGACTTTTTTGCCACCGACTTCCGAAAGTAAAGTTATTTTCCATTTTTTTTGTGTTTTTTTTGGAAGTCTGTTATTTTTTTAAAAGAGAAAAATTTTAACGAAATAAGAACCGTCAAAGAAAGCTATTATAATTCTTGTCTATTATTCTTTTCAATTCTTGTCTATTGCATAAAAAAAATGCACAAGTAATGACTTAAGCTCAAGTAATTACTTTAACTTGACTATAGATACGGGTGTAGGACTGTGTGTTTGAGACTACACTGCATTTAATAACTAACGTCATAACATAACGCCTTTAATCCCCGAAGAGTTAGGCAGAAATGTACCTTCCTCCTTTGGAAATTCCAATAAAAACAAGTCGCGTGTTTTTTTTTTAACTTTCGTCTCCACACCTATAGAAACTCGAACAAAAAAAGTATCATGAAAACCCGACCACTATAAACTTTCGTTCCACCTCTTGAATATTTTTTGGCTAATTGCACTCGACTTAATAGCATTGTTGAACTTTAAAGGCAGGCTTCTACATCCGACGCATAACCAAAGTACTTCTGCTTTCAGAACCCATGCGCCACGGAGCCGGAGAAGCCAGCGTCATGCAGCATCATGGAGCAACTCAGCTGTGGAGTGCAGGTATGTACCAGTGTGATGATGATGTGTCTGGAGAGCTCGTACTGCGGGCTGACTGCCTTCTATTTATAGTACCACAGAGCATAAGGTGGAAGCGCCGGGGTAGGCCGCGCTATTCAAATTTTCTTACGTTTTTTTTTGCAATTTGCAGGTCAGTGTCGGGCTTTATGTCGAACATAATATGATGCGCGACCGTAACACGCCGGGGCGGGTGGCTATTTGAGGATAAAATATTATAATAACATTAACAATAACTATTTTTCTGTGTTTTCCGACGAGTTCTGAAAAGACAACCAGATAAATAGACCGACGATCTTAAAAAGATGGCTGGGCTAAAGTAGATGCTGTTGTGGATTTTTTGGAGAGGCTTTGTCGAGCAGTGGACTGGCATAGGCAGAGTTCATTGAATATGCTTACAGAATTACTACTTACAAATTACTATTTCGTGGCACCCGTTTTCAATCGGTAGAAGACATAAAGGAGAATTCGCGTCGAGAACTCTCGTCTCGTCGAGGACTCAATTCTGGTTTTGATGATTGGGATATTTATTTATTTATTTATTAAAACTTTATGCACTAGTAAAAAACTGTACAAAGGCGGACTTAATGCCTTGGGCATTTTCTACCAGTCTACCTTAGGGTGATGCAGAGACAATACACAGTAGGTGCAATAACAAAACGGAAAATACTAGAAAAAATTTATAAAATATATATAGATATAATAAATACTTATATACATACATAAAACAAAATATATAAAGTGAAGAGAAATAACAAGAAAAACTACTGCAACTTATTTCTGAGACAAATCTGCCAACCTCTTGTGTATATGCTCTCGAGCTTTCATTTTGAAAGTGAACCGACTGGATATTCGTTGGCGTAAGTGTATCGTTTCTGAAGGAGCATACTTTGAAGGCGATAAAATTAACTTTGGATGAATAACGAACATTTTGTGTATTGTTGATCGTTTCCCGGTACTTTCTTGACAGAGTAGTACAATCCGACACTGACCAACGAATTGTAAAAAAAACGTAAGAAAAATTGAAATTCGCCGGCTACCCGGCGCTTTCACCATAATATCTCCGTGTCTAGATTCGGCAGTACTAAACATGCCGCACAATGCAAATATGGCTAAGACTGTCATTTTCTATTTGCAGAGATTCGCACTTTCAAATAAAAAAGAAGGAGGTTCTCAATTCGGTTGTATTTTCTTTTTGTTACCTCATATCTTTGTCATTTATGACCGATTTGAAAAAATATTTTATCTGAAAGCATATACATAGTTCCCGATTGGTCCCATTGAAATTTCATCGAAATCGGTTCGGTATTTTGGTTTTTTAAATCAAAATACCGAACCGAACCGAATTTAGTTTCGTCTACTGAGCAAGCCCTAAAAGTTTGCGGAGGGCTGTCCCACCCAGTATACTGTAATAACTGTCTAATTCCGGTGTCCGATCCGCTCGGTCACGAGGGCCATCGTCCCTTAGTACCCGTGTGTGAGGCCACTCAGACTTGGGTACAAGTTAGCGGGCCCCTCCGCTCGTGTTATCCCTGACACTTGCAGGTGGCCGACCTGAAGCTGCCGCCCGGTATCACGCTGACGCGCGTGCAGCCCAGCGACAAGAAGGAGCCGCCGCCCATCAAGTCTGTGGTCAGTACACCGTCTTGTATACACCATACAGTCGTTCTGCCGAGACACTCCGAGACCGAGTGTGTAAGCTGGAAGTGATATGGACGCACACACGATCACCACGAGTGCAAAACATCATACATAGAATTTTTCATCGATATTTAACAAAAAAAAAAACAGCTTTTCCACACATTTTTTGTTTTTGTGATTGTTTCAATAGATGTCGTTGCATGTATCTTACGTCATGATGATGATTGCTTCTTGAACACTTTAAATTAATATATCTTTTGATTAAGAGCACGGATTGCAATGAAACAAAAACTAATACCTTCTCTAAGTTACGCACAATAATTGTGCATTGAAACTAACCACATTGGTTTTGTTATTTTCACGTGATACTTAAACAAACAAACATAGCCGAAGACTCACAGACTGCAGACAAACAGACAAAAATTCTAAAAATAGTAGAAACGGGTTCTGTTTGTTATCCTTTAACACCCCTACAATTTTTTTCCTAAATATTTTCAATGTACAGAAACGCCAAGTCTACAGATTTATTATATGTATAGATATAAAATATATTATTATTCTTTTCAATTACTGAATTTATTGTTATTTTAAGAGAATGATTTAATTAATAATATTTCTTGACATTTGTACATCACATCATGTGGCAAGCATGTCTGCACCTAATAATGTTGTTACCATCTTGCATGCATGTATTTTCTTGTATGTATGACACATGTTTAAGTAAATAAATACTATCCAATATTATCTTGATCATGTAAGTCAAATTGCATTTTTGTAGGAAACAGCAGATTTTTTTTTAATTCCCTAAGAAACATTTCAATATGGGGGGTTCAGAAGGATGTACTGAAAACGTGGTAACTGTTTGTCTGTCAGTGCTCTTGCCACCGTGTATAGGAGAACTCGTCTAGCCTCGGTGTACCTTGCTTGCTCTCCGTCTCGTGTCGGTCTTTTACGAGAGTTGCACCCGTATCTATAAACAAGTCAAAGTGTTTACTTGAGTAAATGTCATTATTTAAGATACGATTTTTATTACATAGTTTAGTAATTGGTTGAAGTTTGACAGTTCTTACTTCTTTTAAATTCTTGTCTATTGCATAGTAATATTATTGTTATACCTACAGCCGTTATGGAAGGCGGGCCAGTTGCCCGCGGCGCCCACGCCGGTGGCGCGGCCGGCGCCCGTCATCAACGCCGACCCCGCCAACGTTATGTTCACTACTGCCCATCCCGGTATGTATACACGGCCTTATACTATATCTTATAACTAGCGACCCGCCCCGGCTTCGCACGGGTGCAATGCTGATACTAAATATACATATAAACCGTACTCTTGAATCAGTCTATAAAAAAAACCCGCATCAAAATCCGTTGCGTAGTTTTAAAGATCTAAGCATACATAGGGACAGACAGCGGGAAGCGACTTTGTTTTATACTATGTAGTGATGCTTACTGTACACTTAATGCTAACTGTACCAACGTCATTATACTGTAATTTTTATGTGGAATAAAGAACAATGGCAGTATTTGGTCTGGACTTTTTTTTGGCGTCCATAGATTTCATAAATATGAGTCAAATTTAATTAATTTTCTACGATTTTTCAGTTATTCAGTCCTTCTCGTTAAGGCCGGAGTTATTTTATGTTTTTAAAAGCTTATCAAATGATTTTCGAATTAGGTACATTCGAAATGTTACCATTAGAATAGTGATGTGAGTACAAATAGTATGAGTGCAATTTATCTGTATCAATAATTAATCGAATGATCGATATAATATATCGACCGATCGATCGACCTATGTAGAGTTGGTTTTGTTTGTAACATAATTATTGAAATCCTCTATTCTTTCGTCTTTAATCAACTAATATCTTTGAAGAAATACTTCTACTTTTAATTCCAATTAATAATGGCTAAAACTATCACAGGATCGTTTCAGTGTTGTATCGATTCTTAAGAAAACGGAATCGAAACGTGCAGCACTACTTTTGTCTTTGACAGTGACAATACATGTTGTCTGTGGTTGTCTGTCTTGACAAGTCAAGTCAAGACGTTACAGAATCCTTCCGCGTTTTTCATCTCGGTTGTGTTTTGTGTTTATATTTGGCCTTCTATTTATTTTTACCCGACCTGGACTGTTTGTGGACTGATTGATACTGCCTGTGTGACTAGTACGTGCCCTTAGGACTCCGATATTGTTTTTGCGTGACCTTAAGCTAATCTTACTGTGCTCCGATTGTGCCCAGTGAATTGGATTTTTGTTGTAAACCCGGAACTGTAGGCTGCTGCGCACACACTATGACCTTAGTATGGTATCTAGGATGGGCCAGACATCAAGAACATATCTCAGCACCAGCAGGTTTTCTTGATGAGATAATAATACGAGATGAGGATGAGCAATAAAATAAATATGTTTAACAAAATGTGTTTTTTATTTGTCCTAACATTAGGTGTTATAAGTATTCTAACCGTCAGTTTTAGTGTCTACGGGGCAAGTGCATTTTTTTAAATTACGCGCCCAGCTTTCTTAAACATACAATTGAGTACTACTCTTCACCGCGGGTTAGAATTTATTTGGGTTTTTCTCATTTTATCCGTAAATACTGTTATCGTCACTAACCACACCACCATTTATCCATTTCTTTATGATTTAATTTCAATCTGCGATGTTCTATAGATAATTGTTGTTTGGCGTTCATTCATAACCTAAAAATTCAAACACCGATATCTTTTTTTTCCGGCTTTCCCAAATGAAAATAGTCTCATTTATAGATTCTGGAGCTAACGCCAAATCTTTTAATATATTTTTCATTACGGGACGCTTCAATTTGATCCCAGACAATTCTTAGTATGGAGACCTGCCATTGTTCTTTAACATATTGCATGAAAAGTCTAACACCCGTATCTATAAACAAGTCAAAGAGATTACTCGAGTAAAAGTAATAATTTAGGATAGGTACGATTTTTATTCCATTGATAAGTAATTGCTTGAAGTTAGAACTATAATCAATAATAATCTTTATTACACAAGAAAGTGGTTACAAAATTGTGTGAAGTCCCTGACTCCAGTGCTAGGTGAGAAACCTGTGTTACAGGAGCCAGTGCCCTCTCCCAGAAGAAGATATTACAGAATCTTATGCAAAAGATTAACAAAAATAGAAATAAAATAAAAAACTATAGTAACAACAAAAATAAATTAAAAGTGGTTGAAAGAAGCCTGTATTGTGTATGAGAGTGTCTGCGTGTGTGTCCGTGTGTGAGCGTATGTGAACTGTCAAAAGTTTGAATTTTTAGCTTTGCTCTCTTTGACGGTTCTTACTTCGTCATTTAACTTATAAAAGTTCAAGCTTTTGACAGTATTGTCTATTGCATAAAACAGTAATTACTTACTCTTAAGTTATTACTTTAAATCGACTTGATAGATACGTTGTTGTGTTACAAGTTGACTTCCTCGTATAAAAATAGCTTCGGTAAAATCAACCCTAAGGACCAACTTCGTCGAGATTTAATGAGAACCACGTTCATTTCCTAAATAGTATTTACAATAAATATTTGTGGACTAGATTCGAGTTATTCCTAGAACGTTCTCGCTGTAGCTAAAAACCCAATAAAAACAACAATAATAAACTAGAACCAGAAAATCTAACATCACAACTCTCTCCACAGAGCCACCGAAACCAGTAATAATAGCCGACCCGCTGCCCCCGGTCGGCAAATCGAAAAAGGCAAAGAAAAAGGCCAAAAAGGCCGCCGCAGCCGCTGAAGAGGCTAAACCAGACGGCGCCAAGATCGTCACCCTACGGAACCCCATGTTCCACCCTAACTTACCCCCTGTACAAGTCACCAACCAACCTGCCCAAAAGAAACAAGAACAGATTAGAATACCAGACCCTATACCGATGCCGCCGAACGCTTGCCAAGCGACTATCACCCCTACATCGAACGGCATGTACACTATTAGGAATCCCCTAATGACAATGATGCACCAACAAAGTTTAATGGGTGTTTGCACGCAAAGTCCCCAACTCAACCCCATGTATGGGCAGCAATATAACTACGTGAACCCCAATCAGTACAACCCTGTTCCCCCGGCACCAGCTCAGTATACGGAGCAGGCTAGGGCATCGCCTAAACCGGACGACTTCCAAACCAGGATCATGAACTTAGCTTCGTTTACGCAGAAAAACGATGAAGGGTACTCCCTTTTTAAAACGCCCGATGATAACCAACAAAGGAGCTTCTTAACCCCGGAGTATTATGACAATCAGAGTCCGAAGTCTGTGGTATCACCGAACCCAATAGGCACCCGACCTGTAGATACAACCCGATCTTTCGAGTCGGATTCATCCCTCTTTGCTAACCCTATTCAACGTCCTGAGCCCATCGGAACACCTTTGAAACAAGAAGAGAGGGTCGATTACACAGGGTTATACACCCCTTTTGGACAAGAAGATAGAAATGTCTTCAGAAATGCGTTGTTCAGTGACAAAAATGAGACTGGCCATTTGAAGAATGAAGAGATGGGGGCCAATCACGTGGCGAACGGGGACTCGTTGCCGTATTTCCAGAGGTTGAGGGTGGGGTCTAAGCTGAACAGCGAGGTGACCATACACCATGTTACGGAGTCCAAGTTTTATAAAGGACAGGTGAGTGTTTCATTCAGGTTTCGAACGTTTCAAATGTGGCCTATAAAACTCTGGGCCGCAATGTAGCTTCGCGATGGTGAAATAATTTTCGGAAACGTAACCCGAAGAAACCCCCCCCCCCCCCCTTTTTTTTCCGGATGGGAAATCATCAAATGACTTCCCCCGCTCTGGGCTGAGCGGGAGGGAGTGTCAGACTTTTACTGACTAAAACCCACCCATGTTCCTTCATCGCCCTTTGTGTTCCGGGGCCGCGGTATCTCTTTCGAACAACCCGCAGCACCCGGCAGGCATCGGCCCTTGCGGGCCCCTTCCCTATGCTGACATCTCTTTGAACGCGAACGAACGCGCCGTCGACACGGCCTGTCGTCCTAAGACGGAGTGACGGCGAGCTAGCCCTTAGCTCACCGTCCACAGGCCCGCGGGATAACCCCCCCCCCCCCCTTACAAACAAATTGTACGTCTTTATAATATTAAGTATAGAAAATGGAAAGAAGGTATGACGGTTGGCGGGGCCTGAGCTTTCTGCTTTTATGCTAAGGATCACGAGTTCGATTCTCGCACCGACCATTTTTTGCCATCCTGAATCAGCCTAAGACAGACTGATACTAAAAAATGCCCACGTGTATCAAACGACGGTTTTTAATACACTTTCGAAGTAAATAAATAAATAAATATCGCTGGACATTACACACAGCGCCATCTAGTGCCACACTAAGCAACGAGGCTTGTGTCGTGGACACTAGATAGTTGATATACTACATAGATACTTTTTGTTTGTAAATACATACTTATTATACATATAAACATCCATGACTCGGTAACAAATGTCCATGCTTATCACACAAACACTTGCTCCTACCGGGATTCGAACCCGGAACCCTATGAACGTAAGGCAGCCTCACTACCGCTGCGCCATTCGGGTCGTCGAAGTAATATAATAATAAAACGAAAAGTATTTTTGTCATGAACTATTAAGAAATTAAATGCTTTGCTTTTTTTCTCGCGCTTTGCTATTGCGATGTTGAAGGAGAGGCAAAGGCATTAAGCCGCTAAACAGCCTAACATGAAAAATAGAAAATTCTAATACTTTTTAATTTGGAACTCAAATAAATGTTAATTTGTTGATAAAAGCAAATAATTAAAAAAAATATAATGTTTATTTTTGATGTTCTGATCATAAACACAATTTAAATTTTCATTAAATATGAAGGCCTTTAAAACATGCACCTCTTTGCCGTGAAAAAAAAAAGCAATCATCGCCGACTATAAGGAATTGAACAATAGTTTAATGTTATCTGTGGCAAAATCAGGAAAAATAAAACCCTCGTGTGTGATAAATAAAAAAAATCCACGAGTGTGAAATACATTGCCTAGTTGAATCTAATCGTAGTGCGATAAGAGCCAGTTTTCGAGGAAGTGTATTGAAAAATGTATTAACACTTTCGTTGCTATGTTCAAATAATTCATTTTTACTAGTATGCGCGTCATTTATAGCTACGTATAACGACGACTCGGGAGGTGGGTTGTGTACACACGAACGAATTTTTGTTCGACCCATATGCTTAGCACCGGAAGTGTTAAGTCGGTTCATATTTTACTAGTGCATATAATTTTCATACATATGTGATAAATATGTGTAAACGTGTAAATATCTTGAATTTGAGATAAGGGGCCATCCTTTAATAATTTGAGGTTCACATCACGCATCACGTGTATTTTTTATTATTGAAAAGATCACATCGGTTTTATAATTTCTTAAAATATATTTTTTTTGTTCGTGGATTCTTAGACACAAATTCGTTTGCTCGGGTTTTTAATTCAATATTGAAATTATTCTGCAAACGTCACAGTCGCATTTTTTTTTGTCGTCCCAAGAAAATAAACGTAATTGACGCGTTATTACCACGGGGGGACGCTGATCGCGATTTTCTTCCGAACATGTTGCAACGTTGCAGGATTCAGATCTCGCGTGGTGATAAAAAAGAGGGTATTGATACTATAATCTTGATTCCACCAGGAGCCAGGCCTCCCACTGGAGTGCGGGCTGCAGGGCGAGGAGTCGTTGTTCAGCAGAGCGGCCGTGCACGGCTGGCCCGACCAGCTCTACGGCCCGCCCGCTGCCAACAACACCGGTAAGTCTGCCACTCGTTTGAATAACCTCCGGTACAGCCGCTCAGGTCGAACTTCAGGTTAAGCCGTGCCTGCCTAGGTTGGTCCGTGGATGGGTGACTGCCCGTTTCATAGCGAGTTTCCTCCGTGCCTCGGAAAGCACGTTAAGCCGTTGATCCCGGCTGACATTTGTAGGTCTTTGAGGTAGTCAGTGGCCCGAAAGTGTCACAACCAGTTTTATCAAGGGGTATTGTATTACCCAGTACTAACTGGGTTGTGGAGGTCAGATAGGCAGTCGCTCCATGTAAAATACTGGTATTCAACTGCTTTCGGTTAGACTGGAAGCCGATTTCGACATAGTTGGGAGAAGGCTAGGCAGATGATGAGGGTAGCTACTAAAGAGTCTTAGTCACAATGGGCGTAAGTCCAACAAAACTGATATTTAGCCCGAAGGGTTAGGCAGGGCAGAGGTGTACCTTATAGTACGCCAGTATGTTTAACACTCGCTGCTAAGATCAAATAATCCAATATTACTGGTATGCGCGTCATCTACACACTGACAGCTGCGGTCTAACAGCGACCTTGTCAACACAATAAAGATCACTATAATTAGCTATGTGCTTGGTGCTTAGCACAGAAAGTGTCAAGTCCCATGTAATAGGTGGCGAGCCTATTGCCATCAACCGGGTCCAAGTCCAGACTTCGTGGCTGCTATTGAACTATTGAAATTCCTGATGGAAAAAGCCAATGACACTTTACCGACCCGGGAATCGAAGCCAGCCAGCACCTCATGCTCGGCAGTCGTAAGTCCAATAGAGTTGAAAATCAAGTCATAGCTCTCCAAATTATATTATTGCGATATGTGCCTAAGTCGCCGGAGACCGGGAGTACGGCCAATGAGTCAATCATAAAACTCGTCTCTTGTTGGGTAAATCATGCGTTGAAAAGATGTCTCTCGCGCCCAGCGCGAATCCGAGTTCTGTTTCAGCACTCCTTCCGAGGGAACAGAGACTATAATTGCAAAATCTATCGGCCAAATAAATTCATTTATTTCAGGTCTTTAACCCATATAAAATTAAAAAAGAAAATTTTACAATTGCCATGTTTGCACTATAAACGTTACATACTATTTCAGATTACTAAACATACAAAATAATTACAGATATTGAAATTGAATTTAGAATTATACGTCAAATACAAAATATTCACGAATGTCAAAAAATAATTTAAAAAGAAAAAAATACACAAAATATCAAAAGAAAATGTCACAATATGTCCAAAGAAAAAAGAAAAGAAAATTGGAGAGAATTATTTATAATTAAGAGAATTAAAGAAAATTTATATCCTTGTCTTCAAAATTGACTCATTTTTGGTAAAAAAAATCTTTTATTTTCTCATGATTGCAATAACATCGTAAATTTTCTCGGTTTTTGCTCTCAAAAGTACATAGTTTCTGTCAATAGATTCGTGTGATTTTATTGAAGGGCAAATGTTGAATGACACTACAAAATAAAAATAGTGTAAACTGAAAATTATTTTCAGTTTAAAATTATTAAAAGTTTGGTTTCAAAACCCATAAAGTTACAGTTCATATACAGAAACGTCTGCCGTATTTCCTCAGCGACCGCCTAACGGTCGACGTCGAAATATCGACAATATTTTTGCGGACTTCGAACATTCTTATTTCATATTTTTATTTAATAATAATCAGCCTTACAATTTGTTAAATAATCTAGTAATCGTAACGCTTTCTTCTGTAGTCAATAATTGGACTAAAACAAGAAAAAAATAATTTTGATTTTGGACGGAAAAATTAATTTGGAATTTCTATGAGTGTACGGCGATTGCTATGCGAATGCGCTGTATACGCAATGCGAGCGACTCAGCTGTACATGAAACGCCACACACAGTGCTGATGTCTTCTTTCGTTCTTCTTTATCGTGTGGTTAGTGTCTGACCTGGTTTCAGAGATTTTATGCCGCCCCTGGGCCTCTGACTTGACCTTACATGCCGTCGAGAAATATCTCTCAGGCATGCTGGTTTCCTCGCGATGCTTTCCTTAACCGAAACCAGTGATATTTATAAGTACATGAATCCGAAAAATCTGTGGTGCGTCTCTTGGGTTCGAACTTGAGACCTATGACTTGGCAGCCCGACGGTCACACCACTAGGCTATCACTGCTTATACCCCTTGTTAGCAAATCACCAGATTCTCAATGAACCAGATTCCCAATTCATCAGATAATGTACTATCCAACACATAAATTATATAACTTTCAAATAAATGATGCACTACTACACTGGTGGACATATTTAGGGGAACGCAAAAAAGGGACAAATTTTCTTAAAAACAGCTTGAATTGTGATTTTTAAGGGATTTATTCCAATTAACCAAGAAGACTATCATTGTTTAACGAAACAAAACTTAGCGTCTTTGAAAAAAAAAACAAATTATAGACAAACATTTCGTAGTTTTAAGGAAAAACTGTCACTTTCGTCCTTTCGTAGAGGAAATTGAATATTGTTCAAACCTTTGATTCTTTTTCCTAATGTTTGGCATACTCAGTACTTAGTGTTACCTCCTCTTGCTATCAAAACTGCCTGCATCCGTCTCGGCATACTTCTTATTAAATCATCAATGAAATTTTGTGGCATTTGATTCCATATCAATGCACTTTTGAAGTCCCTTATGTTAACTGGTAATGGATGGCCGTCCAAGTTTATCCCAAACATGCTCCATAGGGTTAAGATTTGGCGAGCGGGCTGGCCATGTCATAACTTCAATTTCACTTAAATATCTTTGCTGTGTGGGGCGAGCATTGTCATGCATTAAGAGAACATTATCTCAAATGTATGGGACAAAAGGCATCACAGTCTGTTCCAAAATGTCCGTTACATACCGCGCCGCAGTCAGGGACCCGTTTCCTACGACGTGTAGCTCCGTGCGTACTCCTATACATATCCCTCCCCATACCATCACTGACCCACCGCCATAACGCTCTCTTCCAACAATGTTACATTGGGCGTATCTTTCTCCGGGTCGTCTCCACACTTTGACCTTCCATCGTCTGGCGTAAGACAAAACCGGGACTCGTCAGTAAACAGTGCTTTTCTCCAAGCATCATCATCCAAGTTTCGATGTGAGCGAGCAAGATTAGACCGAGCTACTCGATGACTTGTGGTAAGTAAGGGTCCTCTGGCCGGCAAGCATGCCCCTATCCCAGCCGCGTTATGGTTTTGCCGACCCCTAGTAGAGTGGGACAAGGGCAGGAAGATGAAGTTGAAGGCCAGTGTACATAAAGAATTCCGTGTTTTCCTTTTTTTTGGTGAATAAAGTATGTATATTCTGTTATTTTCGTGACTTTGTGTTTCATTGTACATTTGGTGAGTTGAGAATCTGGTGACTTGCCAATAAGGGGGTGTGCTTATACACCCCTTGAGTGCCACCGACAGCAAATGATCGGCTTGGCCGACCAATCGGCCAGTCGCAGTCGGCCCATCTGTAGCGTGCGCGCGTGTCCCCAGGCGTGCAGTCGGGCCGCAGCTCGCCCGCCGGCCCCGCCGCGCCGTCGGGCTGCAGCCCGCGCGGACCTGACGCGCCGCCCGGCGACGAGCGCCGCTTCGGGCCCGTCGGCGCCCGCCAGACAGCCGTGCACCCGCACAGAGGTTGTGACGTCATTACATGTATGAGTATATACCTTGATGAGACAATCACTAAACATAGACATGTGCTGTTCCAGAATCCAGCGTGTTCCTCCCAGACTCGAGCATCACGAATCTGTCGTCTTTAGAAGTGTCAGAGCGCGAGATAGAATCCTTCAAGCGGTTCGACTTCTACTTCGAGCCGCCCCAGCACAAGCCCAGGGTGCAGCTCGACGTGCGCGATATCGCGGCCGCGCTCCGCCAGAACCACAAGTAGTCAATAAACTAAATGTACTACCAATACCCGCCACTGACACGAATCCCGTCTCGGAACAAAACTCTGCAAGCAACGTGTATGAAGCATCCTGTACATTCTATTATTGTTTTTGAAACATGCTATGTATAAATTCAATGCCAGAGTAGCTCGCGAAATTCAAATTTTCTTACGTTTTTTGCGTGACACTGACTGGCAAATTGCAAAACGTAACGTAAGAAATTTTAATTTCGCGAGCTACTAAAAATATTGTAGTGTACGCGGATGCTTATCGTTTCAAACGTTGAAACAGACACTGCCGGATGCTAAAATATGTATTAAAGTCTTCTTTGATAGCTAAAAGCATCACATATGACACTCCTACAGTTATTCGCCTCGAATTCTACATCGCTGCCAAAGAAAATTGGTCTTTATTGACGTTGCAATAAGGCTGTTGTTGCTGCTGTCAGTGGTAACGTAACTGTAGACTTAATTTACGAGAGCGCTTTTCAAGTTGATTACCTATAATTTTGTTGTTTAAAAGAATATAATCGAACTAGCTGTGCCCCGCGACCTTCGCCCGCGTGAAATTATTATAAAACTACGAACTTAAAAAATGACGGAGTTCAAACTTTCATCCCCTATTTTACCCCCCTTAATATATATTTTTTTTCTAAATAGTGTTACAGTAAACTTTTGTTTTGAACCATGAGCCAATATTGACCAAGTTTCATACAAACTTTCAACCCTCGTTTTGATCCCTTAGGGGATAAATTTCAAAAAATCCCTTCTCAGTGCACACTTACGTCGTTTAAGGAACGTTTGTGCAAAATTTCATGCTTCTAGAGCCAGCGGTTTCATCTGTGCGCTGACCGATCAGTCAGCCAGTCAGTTTCTAACTTTATACATAACCGACTTTTTGAAGTCGGTTAAAAAAGCGATCAGTCAATGATAATCATCTAAGAGTTGCACACAAGCTTGTCAATGTGTTTTTAAAAGCATTTGAAGGAACCTTAAACAACCTGTGAAACATATCGCGCAGTCAGCCCTACCAGGTTGTTGACTGGCTTATAATGTTACCGCGGCGTGCGCTATGCCATACACCTCTCGCCGACGAAATTGTTTCGGTTACATTTCGGGGAGTGTTTGGAATTACACAATCTAATCCCGCATCCCCATCCTACCATCGGACGAGCAGAGATACGGCGAAGCGTCACCGTTATACGGTTGAAGTTCCGCGGACCCGAACAAAGCGCTATGCTTCCACATTTATTGTGCGAACCGCCAGTCTGTGGAACTCACTGGCGGCTTCTCTGTTCCCTGATCATTATAATCTGGATCTATTCAAGGTTCGAGTGAATCGGTTTGTTCTAGGCGCGCGTGCTCCACCCTAGGCCGCGTCATCGCGCTACATCATAAGAGTTGCGGACAATCGCAAGCCTAAAAAAAAATTGAAAGTAAATACATTTAAAACCATAGTCGCCCATCTACCTAGCCTTTTCTCAGCCATGTGGAGGTTTTCAGTCTAACCGGATGCAGCTGAACTATCTGACCTCCATAATGCTTATGCGATTTCTAAACTTTAAAAGCGCTCTTGTCGATTTAGTCCTAGTAATAAAAATATCGGTATGTAACTGTCCCACCGCTGGGCAAAGACCTCTTCTCACACAGAGATACAACGCGTATTGATCAGCACGCTTGCTCAATGCGATTACTGAGAACGTAACAAAAAGCGACCTTTAAATCCTGTTTCTTGCTAAGCTCCGGTTAACCTTTTGACCGCCACGGACGCCTATGGTCGTCAAATCAAAAAGTGCTCCCGACGCCACGGACGGCATAACACGTCTACACGTGTGGCTTGGCGTGGAGGGCACGCGCATGTGTTCACGCTCTGCCGTTCAAAAGGTTAACTTGACAGTCCTTATCCGGATGAACAGGCACTTTGATGTAAGACGATTGTCTTAAGATAAAAATAAGGATGTGAAATGTACTGCCATGAAAATATGATATTGACAAAATGGCGACGTAAGCCAAGCGTTGTGTGAATTGACGTTTTTATACTTGTAACAATTTAAGACAGCGAAATAATCGCGAAACACGGAATGACGGAAACATACTGTAGAAATAAAGTATGGTTGTATAATGACATGGTCTATTGCGAAAATAGACCTTATAGCCATGGAGTAATGAGGAAAGTGGCTTGAGTTGCTCTAGGATGTTATTTAAGGCATTTGCCAAGTTTTTTTTTATTGTCTTGAAGAATGGTTGATGAGTTTTCGAGCTCGAAACTGAGTCCGAAAGTCAGAGATAGCTGTTTCAGTACTGGTAAAGGAATGATTCAGAAATGGGGCAGTTTTTGCTATTGATAGCAGCAATTCTGCTCAGTACCATTACGTACGCGACTTGAATAGTTTACTTATTACTCCATGGTATGACACAGAACATTAAATAATCGATGAAATAATACTTTGGAGGCGCATGAGTCGATAAAGGATTCAGATATCTGAGATACGATTTTTTTATGAGAAAAATTCTGTGAATTAAAAAAGATACGATGGCGAGAGTAAGAATGTATTATTTTATCGTTTTCTAATGATTCTGCGCGAGTGCAGATCGGTTCTTGTGGCGCTGGCGACATGGTCGGTACAGAGTCGTGTCTGACATGGAAGTGTAAACACAAGATGGCGTCGTCTGACCCCGCGCGCCACAAGAAGCATGCCGCGCTATAAAGGACGCGACGTTTATTATAAGAGATGTGGTGAAAACGTTTATATTCAGTCTCCAGTTGTATGACATTACATAAATATATAGTATTTTGTCGATTACTGCGTTCAGTTGGTTGTATGATGTAAAACTTAAGTGAAATACAATATCATAGATGACGGATGTGTTTTATTTTATACTAGTACATAATAAAAAGAAACTATATACCATACAGGGACAAGAATATAGAAATCATCATTCTCCTGCGCTTATCCCAATTTATTTGCGGTCGGCGCAGCATGTCTTCTTCTTCCATACTTCTCTGTTACTCGTCATCTCAGCAGTCACCTCCTTTCTAGCCATATCATCCTTCACACAGTCCATCCATCGTGTTCTTGGTCTTCCTCTACTCTTATAGCCGTCCACATTCATATCTACTCCGACTCAAAACTGTCCTCAAGAAGATAGCGATGTCTTCAGAAATGTACTATTCAGTGATAATAAAAATGACACTTACGTGAAGAATGAAGAGATGGGGGCCAATCACGTGGCGAACGGGGACTCGTTGCCGTATTTCCAGAGGTTGAGGGTGGGGTCTAAGCTGAACAGCGAGGTGACCATACACCATGTTACGGAGTCCAAGTTTTATAAAGGACAGGTGAGTTTTTCATTTTTCTAAATGTAATTGTAAGTTTTTTTATACCATTATTTATTATGCATCATCTTGTTGGCGCAGTGGCTGAACTATTTGATTTTGCATTATGGCTCGTTGGTTCGATTCCCACATTAAAATCACCAATACAACCAAGCCATGTTTGTAACGGTCGCAAATCATTTTTTAATCAATATACAATCCGACACTGATCTGCAAATTGCAAAAGACGTAAGAAATTTTTAAATTCATCCTATCTCGATTCTCAGCAACACTCCTCCGCTTGCTACCAGCCACCCTGCGAAGATCGTTGCTCCGCCGAGCCTGACGGCGTCCCACCTTACGCTCGCCCAAGCCGTGGATAACAGTAAATACTTTAGGAGGGAAAATTGAAACCAAAACCTTGCATTATTGTCATTAAGGTCGCAGTTGGCTTGCACCTGTGAGACGTCAAGAAACTATGAACGGAATAGATATTACAGGGCGGATTGAAAACAACACGTTGCATTATTGTCATTTAATTACTTCACAAAAAAATACATAATTGTACATAACATTAAAACTTACATATTATACTTGCGAGATACAGTTCACGAAGCGTATTACACTTTAGAGTAGTTGACTGTTCACTAACATCAGGCGGTACATAAACAGATGCCTAAATGGAAGAGCGTTTACAATCAAACACTTTGCTTAGGCATTCGTTCAGGAATAGCCTAGTCAAAGTGAAATTGCGCATTATTACCGGCGCCTATGGACGTCTGTCAAATCAAAATCTATTTCAAACCAAATATTTCAACGCTAGACATGCTGTCACCGATCTACATAATATAACATAACGCCTGTATTCCCCGAAGGGTCCGGCAGAGGTGCACCTAATAGTACGCCCACATTTCGCCAGTTACGTTTAAGTCCCATGTAATGGGGAGCGCCTATTGATATCAAATACTAAGAAATTCCTGCAACTATGACGGCACGGATGGCGCAGTGGCTGAGCGTATGGCCTACAGGTAGTCGTTCCGGGCCTGGCTGTTTGTGTATGTGAGTTAAAATGTCTGCGAACACACCCACTATACAGGAGAAATTCCTAGTTTGAGGCAACGAAATAGAAACACGACCATTAGTTAACACGGTAAGACAAATCTATCTAAACATTAGGTGCAACAGTCAACTACTCTATCACAGAACATAATATCTAAATCGCATTATAAACATTGTACTTTAAACGTCGCTATACGGAGCTAGACAGACGCGCGCGAACTATTCCCACCGTCCGCCTGTTATCCGTATACCGTATGCGTCTGCAGCACACGGTGGGGGGGGAGGGGCAGCGAGGAGCTAGCTGGTACTGCGGCTGCGAGCTATACAAGCTGACACAAGCTAAGTGCAGGAGCGTTTCATACGATAATGAACATGTGATGAGGAGGAATGAAACGCATGTCACTAAAAGAGTGATGGATATAAATGTTGATGGATGGAGAGGGAGAGGAAGGCCAAAGAAAAGATGGATGGATTGTGTGAGGAATGATATGAAAGACAAAGGAGTAAATGATGCCGTGACGTCTGACAGGGGAGAGTGGAAGAAGAAAACGTGTTGCGCCGACCCCGAGTGGAATGGGACAAGGGCGGGAAGATGATGCTGATGTAAAGTTATCCCACGAGAAGTTCGCTTCTGAATTTTACTAAGAGTTACACATATAGGATATTATCAATCGAGCGAATATGAAAAATATCGCGGCGACTGATGATGACATACTTTAATACTAAACTAAGCGACCAAATGGGTTAGGTTAGGTTAGAACTGAGACCGAACGCTCGCGAGCTGAACGAACGAAGCGCGTTATGTCAAGTTGGTAGAGGTTTTTTAGATTTTAAAGTCTAACCTTCTAGTTACCGACATATTGGAGGTCAAACTTCCAACATTTCCACAAGTTTTCTTTATCAAATACATGTTTTTAATGTATCCATCTGCCCAATATTTTGAGTGCCACTTAGTGTGATGTCCAAGTATATTCCAGTAAGCCATCGTGAGTATATCCAGCTGTATGGGTAGGTGTGTGGTCAGTGCAGGCGCTTGTGCGGCTGCGCGCGCGGCGAGTGCTCGCGGCGGCGCTTGCGGCGCGCGGGCGCGCTGTCCACTAGCCCGGCGTGCGCCTGCGCACACAGAAGCATCCCTAGTTGGTTTTGCGCCTGGCGGAGGAAAAGAGAAAATGAGCACAGGATAACATATTACAAAACGGGAGAGACCCATTTTGCGCAAGTGTGATGCACATATTCCAATTTTTTTTTCGTTCGCAAAAATGCTAGACATTATAGAAGTTGTGGTGATAGAAGTTGTGAGCCACAACCCGATGTCATACATTGGTAAGGAACTTGCCGATGATGATAAATATGGCAATGCCTAAATGAAAATTCGAGATGTCGGCTGAATTCTTAACATTTGGGAGTCGTATTCATGGCTTTGAAGTCGAAATAAAATTCCAAGATGGTGGACGTAAAAATTTACAAATTTGCCGTTATGGGTATCGTTGTCGTGGTTTTCAGGGGCGCTGATGCCGATAGTGAGGTCGAAATAAAATTCCAAAAGTATGGTCAAGTAATTTTCACATCCACCGTCCGTCATGTGCAGTCACGAAAATAATAGTCCACTAGATTGTAGACCATTTATTTAATTAAAATAAACACTTGCACTCCTCAACATAGCAAAAAAACCGGCCAAGTTCGAGTCGTACTCGCACACACAAGGTTCCGTAGCACCAACAATATTATTGCAATACTTCTAACGCTCATCCTTATGTAAATTTACACTCAACAGCAAAACTAAATTTGTTTTTCATAGTATGTTAATGAAAAACAAAGTTACTGCTGCACTTTGATGAAACAGTGTCATATCCCAAAAACTAAATAACAAATATATTATTAAAACCAACATTTTTCTAATGTTCTAAAAACCTACATATTTTCGGAATTTTCTTCCTCTTACTTTAGAAATTAGAACCCCCCACCCCTCTAATATCAGTTTTTTGCAATTTCTGTCTTCTTTAGTAATAAAAACATGGTTGGTCCCATACAAGTTTTTGATCAGTATTAGAAACAGGATCGATTGGCATCAAAAAAATAATTGTATAAAATGGCATTTTTTTTGCTAATATTTTTTTTAATCTATGAATGGGGATCAAAATTTAATACGAAAAAATATGGATTAGACCATTTTCGTGTAGCTGCAACGGTTATCCTTACTGCTCCGCTGAAAGTTTCCACTCTGTACACTAACCAAAACAAAATTAATGGAGTTGTTTTATCTCAGCAAAGGAGATGGCTAAATGACTGCCCCCAGCATGTATAGGAATCTCACATTAACTCGTAATATTTAAAAAATCATTCATGAATTGTTTAGTGTTTAATAATTTCCTAGAACTTTCGTGAACGTTAAACGTAAAAAAAGTATATTATTTGCTTTTTTGATTTACATGACAAGGTCAAGGGGAAATAACACTAACTGCAAGCTAGGGAGGGGTCTTATCGCTTTTGCAGAATATCAAATGAAACTGTATGTACTTAAATCGATTTTTGATAACAGGTTTTTCTGAAACTAAGGCGTCCAATTCGGTGTCCTGTATAGTTGCTTGTTATTATGTTTTCACAGGGTTTTGATTCGGAAAATGGGGTTGTTTTTAAAGTGACAATCGACTTTACTCAATTCCACTTTATTCTAATCAAAATCAAATAAAAATAAATGAAAGCTTCGGACTGTGCTTCTTCGTTTAACCTATTTCGTGTCGAAAAAATATAAACTAAATAGTGCTCGATAAAAACTAATTCCATTTTTTCTTTCAACCTATTCGATTACTTTATTGATTCTGTTACACTTGAAGTTCAATCCCTTCTTTAAGAAAAAACAAACGTCAGATGCTAGTGACAGACAACAGAACAGACTCCGTTTCAACGATATGCCGTTTTCTTGTTCGTTGTGCTATTTTATTTTGGATTTTCATTGACCCTGGCTTGTTTATTGGACTAAAAAGTGTGTGCTCGCCTATCTACTGACCTCTCGCTTCTCGACACGGACTTGCAATCATTCATCATGCGATGCATAAACTGCGGTGTGGCAACGCAAAGACTGCGGCGGAATGAGTATGAGGAATAAATAAATAAATTGTATTTTTGTTGTTTTATTTCAATATCTTTTATGTCCTTGGTTATTTAGTGCCTAAACTAGATATCGTAGTTTATGCAGGATTTATCAATCACCGCCTACCTACCTACTAAACTAAGTCCTCCTGGCGCGTTTGTCAGTCTGCCTACTCATGTATCAACAAACAGATTTTGAAGGGCTTGTCACTAGTAGGTTGATTGGTTCTTCCGGAAGGCTTAGGCATATATTCGTGTAGGAATATGAGTTGAAGTAAAGACAGTTTTCACAGATAATATATAAATAAGTGGTTGAAATGATGAACCTATGTGAAAATAGGGATTAATATTAACAGACACCCAAACAACTATGAGATTTTTGTATTTGAGATAGATGTACAATTTCGCTAGGTAAGATGCATTATTATGTATAAACGCGGGCGGGAGTGATTTTTGCGTGGATTGTAGAAAGCCCGTAATTACCTCTTTGTAGATGTATACTCACGTACCACCGTGCGAGATCGGCATGTGTCGCTAGTCAAAAATATCGTAAATCATTGCAGAAATATCCAAACGCCTAGGTAAAAGTTCATAGCAATATGTCATTTGTTTGCAGTTTTTTATACCTATTGACGTAGGAGTTACACGATTTTATTTTCAGGATTGTAAAGATATGAAAAGTTCTTGAAACTTTTTTCACATGAAATACTAATATTCAGCTATTCAGCATTACATATTGCAAAGTTCCATGTTTATATATTGCTGGGGCAGTCGTCCATACTTCCATTTAGCCATCTCCTTTGTTTTTCACACAACACAACATAACATACGCCTTAGTACACCCACATTTCACCAGTTACGTTTTAAGTCGCATGTAATAAATAGGGCGCGAGCTTATTGCCATCAACCGGACTCCGTGGCTGCTACTGAGAAATTCCTGATGGAAAAACACAATAACACTTGGCCCGACCCGGGAATCGAACCCAGGATCTCATGCTCAGCAGTCGCGCTTGCGACAATATATAATGCAGGGAGGGCGTCGTCACCTTCCTTTTTTAACCGACTTCTAAAAAAGGAGGAGGTTCTCAATTCGGTTGTATGGTTTTTTTTTTTTTTTGTGTTTGTTACCTCATATCTCCGTCATTTATGAACCGATTTGAAAAATTCTTCTTTTATCTGAATGGATCTACTTCCCGATTGGTCCCATAGAAATTTCTTCAAAATCGGTTCAGCAGTTTCGTTTTGAAATCAAAATAGCTGGAAATTTTTGTGTTTGTTACCTCATATCTTCGTCATTTATGAACCGATTTCAAAAATTCTTCTTTTATCTGAATGGATCTACTTCCCGATTGGTTCCATAGAAATTTCATCGAAATCGGTTCAGTGGTTTGGTTTTTAAATCAAAATAGCTGGAAACAATATGTCATCCAAGTAAAAGAAATTGCGAAATTGATACTTGACAAGGATTTGTGTGTGATGCGATAACTAAAAAGGGTAAAATAAAAACTTTTTTGCAAAAAAAAACCGACTTCCAAAAAAACACTAAAAAAGTGGGAAATAACTTTACTTTCGGAAGTCGGTGGCAAAAACGTCAATGAAACAAACAATAGTCACCGACTTCCGAAAGTAAAGTTATTTCCCACTTTTTTAGTGTTTTTTTGGAAGTCGGTTTTTTTTAATATTCAATAATAATATATTATTATTATTTTTTCGATTTTCTTGACATTATTTACTTTTTCAAGTATAGTATAATTATTATTATTTTTTCAATACACTTCCTCGAAAACTGGCTCTTATCGCACTACGATTAGGTTCAACATGCTATGGATGTCACCCTCGTGGTTGTCTTCTTATATTCCCGCACTATAGTGCGGAAATAAAAGTTCCACAGTGTGACAGTGAGGTGGTGAGGCGAAGAGCCCCACAGTCAATTTTGTTTTTATTTTTTTTGTCTATTCCATTGAATCAATTTGGACTTTGAAAAAATTTGGACCAAAAACTAAAACCAAAAAACTAAAAGTATATTGAAAAACGTCGTTTGATACACGTGGGCATTTGTTACTGCAGTTCTCGGCTCCATAACACCCTCGCCTGCGGCTCGTGTGTGTATTTCGCCTCGGCCGCAATAACAAACTTTCCCCACTTATACCAAAATGTAGTATGTATTTCCGATTTATTTGACATTATTTACTTTTCAAGTGTTGTTATATTATTATTATTTTTGCGAATATGTGGACTATGTGGATCATATTATTTTTTACTATTTCGATTTAGTTCAGTTTAACAATTGTCTGGCAGTTTGACTACTTTATGCGGCCAACCCAAATGTCCTTTCTTTGGTATTGTTCGTCGTGTCGTTGAGCTCCTTGGGTTACGAGTCGAGCTACACGATCACTGACAAATGCTTGCACTGACTGGACAGGTCCACTCAAATTTGTGTGATTCTTTCATCAAAAGACCACCTCAGACACTAATCTGCATGGTCCTCATATGATTGGCCCATTGTCTGGACTTTAAAAGAGACAGTGACCTCTGAGGCTGTTTCTTCTCAAAGTAGTCAGATACGGAACACCGGCCCCATCTAGCTTTAAAACATAACATGATGTGACGTGTAAAAGTGTTTTTTAACACCAATTTGCAAAGATAAATACGATTTATCATTTAATACATACCTCGCCATGCATTTCTTTAGCCATCGTATAGACGCTGTGCTCACTGCTATTGTACATCAACGCGTTCGACAGCATCAGTAGAACGTCGCGCTGGAACTGCGCCGTCGTTCTGTAAACCAACAAAAAATACACACATCAAAAGTGTCTAGGGATCAAGCATTTTTATGCGGATTTCTTGAGATTGAGATGTGGCTTTGTAATAAATTTATGATTTTATAAATTTATATGGATCCTTTTTGGTGCATTTCATAATTTGAATCAGGAACTCTCAATCAAATTCGAGTAAAAGATGAAAATAAGCTGTCAATATTTTCCCTATAAAAACATACAACGCATTGAAGACATTATTAGTGCTACTGTTTCCCTACTACTGATTAAAACCAACGTTATTATGGAGCGGCGACGTCATTTAAGCAGGGAAGAAATGCTCAGAGCCGTGGGAATGATAGAAGCTGGTTCCCGGCAACGTACTGTGGCTTTAGCTCTGAATACAAGTCAGAGTGTTATCAGTCGACTTTGGACACGTTACCGAAGCACTGGTACCGTGGCTGAGCGCCATGGAGGACGGTATCGCTGCACCACACGGAGACAAGACCGATACATTCAAATCTTAACTCGAAGAGCTCCAACAATAACCGCCATGATGTTAGCCGTGAGGCTTCATCACTCTTCAGGGAACTTAATTAGCGACCAAACAGTCAGAAACCGCTTGCATGAAGTGAACCTTCATTCCCGAAGACCGCTACGGGTACCACCTATAGCAATGCACAATCGTAGGATTCGATATCAATGGGCTCTTGAACACAGAAATTGGGCAGAAGAACAATGGCGTTTCGTGTGCTTTTCTGATGAGTCTCGTTTTGGTATGAGACCGGATACAAGACGTAATAATACGACACTGGAGAAACCCTGGACGCCAACAGCGATTAAAATCCTGCCAGGAAGTCCATCCTTATAGTGGTGGAACCATCATGGTATGGGCGGGTATTTGGATCGGCGGAAGAACTGAGTTGATTTGGATCAGAGGCAACCTCAACGCTCAAATTTATGCTGAGACGATTGTATCAGACGTCATCGTTCCTCTACAAGTGCAAATCGGTCCCTTATTTCAGTTAATGCATGATAATGCACGACCGCACACCGCAAGAGTTGTAAGACAGACTCTCGCCGCAGCTAACATCAATGTCCTGCCCTGGCCTGCTCAGTCGCCAGACTTGAACCCGATTGAGCATGCATGGGATATGCTACAGAGAAGAGCTCTGCCGAATATGGAGGGTATCCAGTCGCAAGAAGACCTTTTTTTGTTGTTGCAACGAACATGGGCGGCCATTCCACAGCGTGATTTGGATGAACTCATTTTGAGTATGCCAAACCGATGTTCTTGTGTTGTTAGTGTTCGCTGTAGAAACACGGATTATTAATTGTTTAAGTTACCCAATAAAATTTTAAAGAAAACTGTTATTTCAGTCTTTTTTTCGAACTTTAATGTTAGTGGTTCAAATGTCAAAAATCCCTTTATTAGGAAAATGGCAAATTTCTTTATTAATGCAAAGGTGACTTGGTTTATCGTTACTGTGACAAACGAAAACACTTTATTTGATGAATCCTTAAAGAAAATTTTAATTAATATCAATCAGGAGAAAAGTTATTGCAAAAATATATGTTGATCCCTAGATACTTTTGATGTGTGTATATATACAAGGTGTAGTTTTGCATCCTCGTCAAAATTCAGGAGGTTGTCATAGAAGACGTAACTAATCAATATAAATTACGGTACCTAGTCAATAATAATAAACGCTGGTTTTTTTTAGTTGTTTTAATTTGACACAATTTCAGAATTAAGCCCTTTTCAAAAGAGGAGAATCAACCTTTTATCGAATAAACTTCTGCATTTGTTTGTGTATGTGAAAGCGCGGTTATAGTGCCAGTATTAGACGGGCCGCCTTTTAATACGGGTGGTGTTACAATTATCCATTTCCGACATTAAGAAAAAAATATGAAAAATTACCTACCCATTTTATTATTGATTCGGGTCGAGAATCATTAGCACAGTTACCTCCTTGAATTTGACGAGGATGCAAAGCAACACCTTGTAAATAATGGGCGTAAAACTACCCTCAACGAAGCCGAAACGCATTTGTTCTGGACTACACCTGGGGACCTTCTAGTTACGGAGATATTGGGGGTCAAAGTTCCAACTTTTTAGACAAGTTTTTTTTTATGAAATACAAATTTTTAATGTTATAACTTTAATTTAAATCTATTTACGATCCCCGATCTATTCAATGCATCCATCAGCGTAATGTTTGACATGAGTCCTTCCGTAAAACGTGATTTTGCACCCCAAATGGATCGCTTGACCACCTGGCTGTACCCGGGGGCATCGCCGATCATACCTTGACTTTAAGTCTGAGCCAGTACTTGGGTTGTGGAGGTCAGATAGGCAGTCGCTCCATGTCAAATACTGGTATTCAGCTGCATCTGGTAGAACTGGAAGCCGACCCCAACATAGTTGGAAAAGGCTAGGCAAATGATGTTGAGTGATTTTTTTTAAATTTAAGATGTGTTAGCTCTTGACTCTAGTCTAGGTCAGAGGTGACAGAGACAGAGTCGACGATGGAGCGAGCTTACCTAGAAGCAGCCTGTTTACTCTAACTTTGAAGAGATTAGAGTTGAATGCGTTCGGAAACACAGACGCAGGCAGAGAGTTCCACTCCTTTGCTGTGCGCATAATAAAGACGTTTGGATACACTTAGTGCGAATATATCTTACATCATTAACATTGAAAACGGAATACTTACCATGTTTACTATATGTTTCGAGTTCCTGATATTTCGGCGTCTGTCGCAAGCGCCATGATCACGGATAAGCTGAAGTTATTGCAGGTGGCTGTTTATGAGCAGACAAATCGGTCTACCCTCTTTCTTGTTCGTTTTGCAAGGTCGATACCCCTACCAGTGTCACTCACAACTCGGTTAAGGAGGTCTACTCTCTTAGCACGAAACCCGTAGTTTCGGCCGAAGATACGGGCATTTCCTACTCCGTAACACTTACGGACATACGATTAGTGAGGGACTCGAAATAAACACGAATGACAACACGATTGGACAGTTGTCCCTACTCCCGATGTATTTTCAAAACTCATGAATCCGAAAATTACAGGGCGTAGTGTTCATTTGGAAGTTTTGATCTACTTTCGTAAGGGCCCGTATCTTCGTTGACGGACTTAGAGAGTAGATCCCCTGTTCCCGACACACGAAACCCACTGCGTCCGCTCGCGAACATAGCAAAACAAATGGTAATATTTTCAGTGTTAATCCCATGTCAGTTTAAAAACTAATATACCTTATAACGCCAGAATCGATGTTTTTCCTGATGGTCGTGAGGTCCATGGGTCGCTTGACCACCTGGCTGTACCCGGGCGCCTCGTCGTCGCTGATCGGCCGGAGGAACAGCGACGCGTACTTGTGGGCGCATAATCTGTGAAAAAAAAAACAATTATATTTTTAATCATGGTTGGTTATCGTGAAATGGTTCGGAGTTTTCGATTAGGCATAGTCAAACATTGTGATGACGTTGGGTGTTTTCTTTTTCTGAGTGTGCTTTACACACTTATTATACCTTATGTATTTATTCGTTTATACACTTTATTTATTATTATTAAATATTATTAAATGACCGTGGCATCACTTTGGGCCCTATCAGAATACCAGCGCTGTGACTTTTTTAATGTTACAGCACCATGCTGAGATAGGTGTCTTTTGGCCTCGTACAGGACCAGTTTAGTTAGTTTTATTTTAATCTGTTTTTAAGTTTTCTTTTTTTTTTTAATGTTCGTTTTATTGTCAAAATACCACTTTGTTTTGTCCAGTGCGAGACTAATAAATACTTTTTCTTTCTTCTTTCTTTCTATTATAGAACTTTCGGGAGAAAATCTACTTCGTCTAAAATCCACACTTAATGTATTTATATACGAATTGCCGCAAGCAAACCGTCGCAGCTGGGGTGATTGTGGAGAATTTAATTGTGTACCCGTACCCCAGCCAGAAGTGACGAGGAGGAACACTGTTTGGTTTTAGTCAGTGGGAGTCGTGACTGAGGGTTGAGGATTCCACACGTAAAAAAAATCGAATACTACGGGGGTGTCATGGAGGTATTTAACGCCTAAGCTTTATACCATAAAAACTTGTATTAAAAAAAAAAAGCCAGATAAACGTGGAATAACGGCCATTGACCCACATGCATTTATTGACATACTTAATTCCGAAAACAATAATAATGACATAAAGCTGTCCTGAATCGACATCTATCGTGATTCTTTCCTTTTTTTTAGTAATGAAAAACGATTCATAATTTATTTCCCGCGTACCTATGCAGAGAAATTAAGGAAAGGGCAATGAACTTTATTCCACGTTTATCTGGCGCTTACTATAGCTCTAAAGTTGGAACTTTGACCTCCAATATCTCAGTAACTAAGAGGTTCCCAGGTGTGGTCCTGAACAATAAACTGATCGCAGTGGCGGGAAGAACAGGTGCCTCTCAGCTCCGTTAAGAGTATTTTACACCCGTTATACTAGTCTTCTATGGGAAGCCCAAAGAAACGATGGATGGACAGTGTGAAGGCTGACATGGCTAGAAAGGAGGTGTCTGCTGAGATGACGAGTAATAGAGAAGGATGGACGAAGAAGATCTATGTTTGGGCTCCGGGTGACGGACAGTTGTGTACCATATTTCAAAAAGCATAAAATCCCGACACTACCAGCTTTGTATATATTATGAAACTGCCTTATTTGTGAGAATAAATCCAAATTTGTTTTCTTATCTATCTGATACTGTACAACGTAACAGGCGAAATGACATGCTACGCGGACGCAGAGCCAAGACAGCTCTTATGCGTAAAAGCATATTCTGCAGAGCCCCGCAAATTTATAATAAAATTAATAAATCCATTAGAGAATTTTTATGTTAAAAATGCTATTATAATCTGAATGACTACTTAAATGACACTGACATATCAATTTAATTCAATTATTATTTATATTTTTTCATTTGTAACCGACATTTCTTTTTTAATTTTAGCTATAATTATTAAAAACATTATTATTTTATTTTATATAATTGATCACCAATCTAAATTAACATTTGTACGCCCGTGTGGTAGAATATGATGACACAATCAATATAATCTCAAGACCATGTTATATTCATACCGACCATGTGCTAACAAATCAATGATTTGATTTGATGTGATGTATTTTTTGTGTAGTAATTAAATGACAATAATGCAATGTGTTGCCTTCAATCCGCCCTGAAATATCTATTCCGTTCATAGTTTCTTGACGTCTCACAGGTGCAAGCGAACTGCGACCTTAATGACAATAATGCAATGTTTTGGTTAAAATTTTCCCTCTAAAGTATTTACTGTTATCCACGGCTTCGGCAAGCGTAAGGTGGGACGCCGTCAGGCTCGGCGGAGCAACGATCTTCGCAGGGTGGCTGGTAGCAAGCGGATGTGTGTTGTGTTACATACCGACCATGTTCTAACAAATAAATGATTTGATTTGAAGACATGCTGCGCCGACCCCAAATAAATTGGGATAAGGGTAGGAGAATGTGATGATGGTATACCAACCTGCTATAGACAAGCATGACGGACTTCTTCCACAGCCGGTGTTGTCTCTCCGCGTCGTTCGCGCTCGGCGACTCGGGAGCGCTCGCCTCGGCCGCGCTCTCCGAGCCCGAGCAGGCTGCGGAGTGGGGGTGGCTTGTTAATAAGGGGGTAGGCAGAACTGGTGGGTTAAAGTTAAACCTTTTTGTTTAAACGTTGCCCCACACCAGGATTTTACCATACACAGAAAGACCCGGAACAACTAACTGTAGGCCATACAAATATTTACGCGGCGCAGCAGGTCAGACACTGCGGCAACCGTGTCGTCAATTTTTCTATAGAGCCATGAAAAGGCACTTTTGAACGTCAAATGTAAGTGTAGTAGATAGGGACGATACGGTAACCGAGCGATTGGCTATTTTTACATCTTGGGTCTGATTATTCAAAACAAATAATTGGATAGTCATATACAGGTTGGCGCCGACAATAGGACAGTAAATTAAACTGCGTATACCTCATGACATTCCCAGCCTGCATACAATAATTCAATCGAATATATCCAGTAGTTCAGTCACAGGACATTATTTTTCATATTCAGAATTTTCTACATGATGTAGATTAGTAAGCTAGCACCGACAGGTTAACGACCCCTGCATCGGTATAAACACTAAACAAATGTTGTCAACTCGCTATTTTAAAAACCTTTGCCAAACACGTTCCTTAAATGTTATTTCCAGACGCGAATTAATGCAAATTATACCTTAGGTTAGTAAATCAATATTATAAATGGTGTTGTATTTCGTTAACAGTTTAATGCCATATAGTTTGTTTGAAAAAAGTTATTTTTTTTTAATTTCGATTTTAGGATTTATATGATAGGTTAAAAATATTCCTATGCACTAGTATTATTACCAGTGTTTTTATTTAACATCGTACTATCGGCGCCACGTTGTATAAAGGAAATTTTATGAAATATAGACACGTGTTTCGTTTAGACGCGAAACTGATTTTCAAAATAATATACAGAATGGCGATTTAGCCATCTGGATCCTTCAAGGAGGTGAGCTTACCCGTCATATTAAACCGCTTTTCCAAAGAAACAGACATATGATTTATGAAAAAAAAAATGCGTTTCATACATGTATCGAGAACGCCTGGAAGAGCTATTGGTCGACGAAACAAATAATGAAGGGCTCTCCCTCTCTCACTGAAGAGAAACGTGAGAGCGCAGTATCCTTGGAGTTAAACTATCTGATCGTATAAGGAACTCGATACTGCGTTCCAAAACTCAAATTGCCGATGTTGGTCTCACGGCTGCCAAGTTAAAGTGGAACTGGGCTGGCCACATCTGCCGGAGGAGCTACGGGCTAAGGTAACCGCACAGTGGGTCCGAAACAGCAGCAAACGGCAACGCGGCAGGCCCAGAAGGCGCTGGGGGGACGAACTCGATTCTTTCTACAAAGATTGGCGATTAACAGCACTCGGTTAATAATGTTAATGACTCTGCCCTGGACTGTAAATGTGGTGCTGTTCCACAAACGATGGGGCACTTAATATCGTGATGTCCGTAAGGATTGAGGAGCCACTTTTCGTATCTTAATGAAATTAATATACTTATTTAGTAGTAAGCTTAAAAATTTTGTAGGATGAATCCTCGAATTTGTAGTATAATAGTTCAATAGTTATATGAACATAAAGGTGGCTCCTCAATCCAAATGTTTGGATTGAGGAGCCACGTGGAACACGGAAAGTATATAATGAATATTCTTGAAAAAAAATCTATTATTTAGTAGTAATTGTGTACAATGCCTACTAAAAATCTGATTCCAGTACTGTTGATATTCAAGAATATACAATACTTTTAATTTGGCTCCTCAATCTATACATGAGAGCGTGAATTTCCACAAAAGTAATTGGTCAATTTAAATTCCACTCCATAAACATTTAGTAGTAAGTGTGATTGAATTTGTAGTATATGGACAAAGTAGTAAAACTGAGTGAATTTAGTAAATAAACGCATTTTCTTTGGCTCCTCAATCCTGACGTTACTGTATTGAGAAGATACTTGAGTTATCTGAGATCAAAACGGAATAAAAAAAACAAAGACACTAACATTTAGTATAAATGTCTACTAAATATATATGCACAGCTCAACATTGTATGTATTTGATATCTGAAAAAAAAAATAACTTTTCGATATTCCTTAAGACTTCGCTATTAAGGGTGACCATGTTATATTAATGAAACCAGGATAACTAGTTTTTGTTTTTTTTTTTTATTTTACAAATCTACAATATCGGAATACAGGTATGTACAGAGATTCTTCATATCTTTAAGGTAGGTACTTACTAATCATTTTCGACATAAGTTACAGTATGAATCAAAATTGGTTGGTCGGTGCTTTTACGAATTTGAAATTGGAGGGGTGAAGCCGACAATAATGTAACGTCCACCAAAATAAAAATAAAATTTGTTAGAAATGGCAATCTATGCGATGCTGTACCCGTTGGCAAAAGTATTAAAGTGGATTTGAAAAACACTTGTTGCTTTGATTCAGTCATGCATTTCTTCAGTATAGCATATATTCAAAGCAGAAATTTTCAAGAAACATTAAACATATACTCTCATGATTTAATTCCTCAATATATTAAACTCTTATCAGGTTCTGTTATTGCTAATGACTGTGATATATACAAAATGAGAGCCGAAATCGGCGTTTTGTATTTTGATACAAGAGAAAGTCACTGTGGATTTGCTTGTAATGTGTCCTTCATTTTTGAACATATAGCTTTGAAGTATTGTTTTAGTGCAATTTTCAGTAAAAAGTGTAGCAATGATTCATGCCAATTTACTCCAATATCTAGGCAGATCGCATTTTTGTCTTAAAACCTAAATATAATTTCTGTTTTCGGAATCCAAAGTTTAGAAGATGCTATTTGTATTGCAGAAGAAAAAAACATTTGTACATCTTGTAACCAGCAAACAGTGTACAAATATAATTTGTCAAACATAGTATCATTTGAAGTAAATGTTTGTAAAAAGTTTCCAGAAAACGAGGTACCACAATCTATAATGATTTCAAATAGATCATATACATTAATAGGCGTTATAGAATTTATCCCTCCAATTAGCGACGTTGGCATGGGCCACTATAAATCTCACTACCCAATAAAGGACGAGATGTTTTGTTATAACGACTATGACTGTCATGGTAAAATTCGTAAAAGCACCGACCAACCAATTTTGATTCATACTGTAACTTATGTCGAAAATGATTAGTAAGTACCTACCTTAAAGATATGAAGAATCTCCGTAGTACATACCTGTATTCCGATATTGTAGATTTGTAAAATAAAAAAAAAAAACAAAAACTAGTTATCCTGGTTTCATTAATATAACATGGTCACCCTTAATAGCGAAGTCTTAAGGAATATCGAAAAGTTATTTTTTTTTTTTCAGATATCAAATACATACAATGTTGAGCTGTGCATATATATTTAGTAGACATTTATACTAAATGTTAGTGTCTTTGTTTTTTTTATTCCGTTTTGATCTCAGATAACTCAAGTATCTTCTCAATACAGTAACGTCAGGATTGAGGAGCCAAAGAAAATGCGTTTATTTACTAAATTCACTCAGTTTTACTACTTTGTCCATATACTACAAATTCAATCACACTTACTACTAAATGTTTATGGAGTGGAATTTAAATTGACCAATTACTTTTGTGGAAACTCACGCTCTCATGTATAGATTGAGGAGCCAAATTAAAAGTATTGTATATTCTTGAATATCAACAGTACTGGAATCAGATTTTTAGTAGGCATTGTACACAATTACTACTAAATAATAGATTTTTTTTCAAGAATATTCATTATATACTTTCCGTGTTCCACGTGGCTCCTCAATCCAAACATTTGGATTCAGGAGCCACCTTTATGTTCATATAACTATTGAACTATTATACTACAAATTCGAGGATTCATCCTACAAAATTTTTAAGCTTACTACTAAATAAGTATATTAATTTCATTAAGATACGAAAAGTGGCTCCTCAATCCTTACGGACATAATATCGTGCCCTGCGTGTCCTGATGGTTGTTCGCTACAGGAACTGATGGACGCTACTGAAGGCGCCAAACTAGTGGCTCAATTCTGGGCTGACACAATTTAGATTGCCATCGACACGCTAAGAAGAAGAAGCACTCGGTAGGAATAAGTTGCAGGAGGGATGGGAAGCCTTTGCCCTGCAGTGGGCGACAAATGGCTGAGAATAATAATAACATGTATTGATGTAGTCTGTGTACTGTTGCATGGGTATTCTTTTTTTTTTTTCAAGAATCTTATATGAGTTTCTTTGGGAAAGTTGTTTAACATGACGGATAGATTCACTTCCTTGTAAGATACAGGTGAATAAATCGCCAACCTGTACAATCGCAAACTTATAGAACTCAGTTAAAAACATACATTTAACATTTAAAAAGCTACCTTAGTAGACATAAGCTATAGAGATATAGATTGTTTCTGGACATCAGTGTATTTCTGACAATTTTAAAGGTTTTGTATGCCAAATAATGTTCCAACGAAACAGAAATTCAGGAATCGTTGAAAAAAAAAACAGATAAAAATGCGACTAAAAACAACACTAAACTTACTTCTTGAATCGGACTTTTTCTTGCGAGAATAGTCTCTCTTCTTCTTGCCATCTTTCTCTTCTTCACGACTTAACTGTAAGAAGAAAGTATTTTTTATTTATATGGACATTTCGTTTGAAGTTCGTGTGGATGGGTGACCACCCATTACATACCGAGTTTCCTCCGTGCCTCGGAAAGCACCTTAAACCGTTGATCTCGGCTGTCATTTGTAGATTTTTGACAGTCCCGAAGGTCTGACAACCAGTCTTACCAAGGGGTATCGTATAACCAGACTATCGGGCTACCTGTACAGACTGTCAAAGATCTACAAATGACCAGTGACTAACGGCTTAACGTGGTTTCCGAGGCACGGAGGAAACTCGTATATTATGATGGTCACGAAGATCCACCCGTGCGGCTGTTATTTTTAGCTACAAGGTCTGCCAGGGGTACAACATGAACCCCTAGGCCAGGGATGGCGAACCAATGGCACGCGACACAATATTTTGGGCACGCAGCCGATTTTAACTATATTTTAATCTACCTACGACCTGAGAGTCATTGTTTCCAGATATGATTAACAATAAAAGACTCGCTTAGAAACCGTTTGGCAGATGACTCCAGCATGCATTCTACTAAAAGTGACCTCTTACAACCCTAATTTAAGTTATTTGTCATCTAATCTGCAACACAGAAGTCACACTAATGTTACTCTAATTTATACTAATATTATAAATGTGAAAGTTTGGATGGATGGATGTTTGTTACTCAATCACGCCAGAAGGGCTGAACGGATCTGGATGAAATTTGGCACAGTGATAGATTATAGTTTGGAATAGCACATAGGCTTTACATCCCGGCAGGACGATCCCGTGGGTCAATTATCGAATTACACGCGGGCGAAGCCGCTGGCATAAGCTAGTTAGAGTTATAATTGAAACATTTATTACTATACAGTGCAAATTGTATTTTTTGGTAGTAAATAAAGAGTTTTGAGTCGTTAATTTCCCAATAATCACGAAGTCAAAATTATTTGACGGCACATCTACGGCCTCATTAAACATTTCTTCAGAAAAAATGGCACGTTGAGCCATAAATGTTCGCCAGCCCTGCCCTAAGCGGTTCTCTGAAGATGACTCGAATATTATTGTCAAAACACTACTCGCCTTACTCACCTCCATTGGAGTGTCGTCATCAGTCTCTGTGTGCGTGTCCTCTACGTCCGTCTTCTCTCTCTCCTCTTTAACTTCCGCTTCCTGTGCGGGAAGAGTCTCTTCTCTGATCATCTCTTTTAGTGGGATGTCCTGTACCAGAAAAATATACATGGGTTTTCTTACAGTATAAATTTTAAGGTTTTAAATATCGCAACCTTTTAAAAATAGCACACAACCACAATGAACATAATTAAGATCATCAATACAACCCCTTTGAGAGCGTGTACGCCGTACGGCATTTCATACAAATTTTCAAGTCCCTATTTTTCGATATGACTGAACGGATTTTAATGAAACTTCATACCCACAAGCAAGATGCATAGATCTAAAAAGTTAGCAGAAAACATTTTCGCAAAATTGCGTTACAGTTAAATTAGACCGATTTTAATTTTTCCATAGAAACAGAAATTTCCAATTATCTTCTTTTTTGAAAATGTTTTCTACTAACTTTTTAGACCTATATATCCTGCTTATGTGTGTGAAGTTTCATTAAAATCGGTTCAGACATTTCGAAAAATAAGGACTTGAAAATTTGTATGAAATGCCGTACGGCGTACACGCTCTTAAGTTTATTTAATCCTATTTCATGAAAAAGTCATTCAATGGAATTAAATGAACTCAGTGTAATGTGTAATCCGTTAAGGGCTCGGCAGAGGTTACCTAATAGTACACCCACATTTACTAACTGGCGAAATGTGGGTGTCCTGTGTGTGGGGGCGAGCCTATTGCCATCAACCGGGCACAAATCTGGACTCCGTGGCTGCTACTGAGCAATTCCTGATGGAAAAACCCAATAACACTAGTGTTTTAAGAAAATTTTACATGTCCTTGTGTTTCATACCTCATTCTCTTCTTCCTTCTTAACTTCCTCTATAACCTTCTGCTCCTCTACTCTCGCAGGTTCCGGTCCCTTCTCCATCATCTCTAGTTCCTGCTCTATGGTGTCCGTGTGTACGGGTTCCGGTAGTGTTGGCACTTCCGGTTCCGGCTGGGGTACTGGTTCTGTAAGTCAGAAATAGGGGTTACAAAAAAAAAACCAAAGAAAAATTGCTATCACCACGCGGTCTTCCTCTGTTAAATTAAAAAAGAATCATATAAATCGGCCCAGTAATCACGCAAAAATTGATGTACATACATTTAAAACTTATTTGCAAAAAAATATCCGACTTCCAAAAAAAACACAAAAAAAAATTGAAAATAACTTTACTTTCGGAAGTCGGTGACTATTGTTCGTTTCATTGATATTTTTTTGCCACCGACACCCGAAAGTGTAGTAATTTTAATTTTTTTTTTGCTTTTTCTGGAAGTCGGTTATTTTTTTTGCAAAAAAGTTTTTATTTTCCCTTTTAAGTTATCATATCACACACAAAGCCTTGTCAACTATCAATTTCGCAATTTCTTTTACTTGGATGACATATTTTTTTCAGCAATTTTGATTTAAAAACTACCGATTTTGATGATTTTTTTATGGGACCAATCGGGAAGTATATCCTTTCAGATAAAAGAAGAATTATTCAAATCGGTTCATAAATGACGAAGATATGAGATAACAACACAAAAAAAACAACTGAATTGAGATCCTCCTCCTTTTTTTGAAGTCGGTTAAAAAGTAATACAATACAAACGGACTAACATAGAAGTTTTTCTTTTTTTGAAGTTTATTTTGTTGAGTTTTCTACCACCGACTTCCGAAATAAAGTTATTTTCCACTTTTTTTGTGTTTTTTTTTACTCTATTTGTTGTGGTATCTCGCACAAATCCTTGTCATCATATCAATTTTACATTGTAATAAGACAAATCGCCTAAAAATGCCTAAAAATTTGAAGAGTTCCCTCCATTTCGCCAGGATCCCATCATAAGATGCTGACCTGATGACCATGGGACAACCTGGAAAGTTTTACCATTCAAACAAAAAAAAAATCCGAATCGGTCCAGGCGTCTGGTCCGGTCAGGGGTAAACAGGATCACATTCATAAAAAAAAAAGATTCCTACGAACTGAGAACCTCAGACTTTTTTTAAGTCAGATCAAAAATACTGGTGTTCAACCGCATCCGGTTAGACTGGATGCTGACCCCGACATGGTTGGGTAAAGGCAGGCAGATGTTGACGACTTTACCTTCAACCACAGCTGGTGGTTCCGGTTCCGGTGTCTCCGCTGCAGGTTCCGGTGGTAGGGGTATCGTTTCCGGTAGAATTTCCACTGCAGGCTCAATAGGCACTTCTTCTTCTGGAACTTGAGACTCCACTGAAGACGGCTCTTCTTTTATATCTTCTTGAATTGGCTCTTCTTGTATTACGCTGCAGAAGGAAGTTAAACATTTTATTTGTGTAGTGTGGTATGTAGTAAGTGTATGTGCAAAATATTTTTAAAAGAGAATAAATAAGACCTTTATTAACCTTTTGAACGCCAGAGCACAAACACACGCGCGTTCCTTCCACGCCAAGCCACAATTTCACCGCATCCAAATTAGACGTGCTATGCCGTCCGTGGCGTCGTGAGCACTTTTTGATTTGACGTCCATATGCGTCCGTGGCGGTCAAAAGGTTAACGAAGTACAGAGGCATTTGTTCGCCTCGTCATTGCGATATTTTTTTGTGTGTTAGACTACACCTGGGAACCTTCTAGTTACGGAGATATTGGAGGTCAAAGTTACAATTCATTCACAAATTCTTTTTTTTTAATACAATATTTGAACATTTGAAGATATGAACGAGCTATGGAGCGAAGTATACCCGGTGTCAAACTTACAGACCGCATTCGAAACTCCATACTTCGCTCCAAAACCCAAATAGCTGATGCTGGCCTTACAGCTGCTAAGTTGAAATGGAACTGGGCTGGTCACATCTGCCGCATGTCGGAGGAGCAATGGGCAAAAATAACCACTCAATGGACACCAAACAGCGGAAACGACAACGCGGCAGGCCCAGAAGGAGATGGCGGGATGAGTTGGACTCCTTCTCAAAGGATTGGCCTACGATCGCACTAAATCGCGAAAAATGGAAGAAGGGAAGGGAGGCCTTTGCCCTGCAGTGGGACAACACAGGCTTATAATAATAAGGACTATTGTGGCCAACAAGCCTGATATAGTGGTGGTGGATCGATCAGAGCGACGCGCAATGATTGTTGACATAACGGTCCCGCATGACGGGAACCTCGTGAAAGCCGAGAAAGATAAGCAAATCAAGTATCTTGACTTGGCTCGCGAGGTTGTCGACATGTGGGAAGTGGATTCGGTGATCATTGTGCCGATAGTCGTTTCAGCCAATGGCTTAATTGCCAAGAACCTCGACCAATACCTGATGAGGCTCTCATTAGGCGGCTGGATCAAGGGCTTGATTCAGTGCGCGGTACTCCTGGACACGGCTCGTATTGTTAGGAGGTTCCTCTCTCTGGAGCCCTGACCGCCGGTAGCTTGGACTCTGTTCCCGATACCGGTGGGCTACTATTTCTTTTTATATTTTTAAATGTTTTTTATTTTATTATTTTATATGCGAATATTTAAAAATGTAAAAAATAAGAATGAAAAATAAATAAAGGAAATAATAAGATTTGAATGTTCTAACTTTAATTTAAATAACTCCATGACCCCTATACTATTCAATGCGTCCATCAGCACAATGTTTGGAGTGCGTTACATTGAGTCCTACCGTAAAACGAGATATTTCAGTCGTTTCCCAGCAATATTTTTTACGTAGAGTTACTTAGTTTGATGTACAGAATGCTTGGTTGACGGCTTCGTGAAGGGTCCGTTTACACCTTGTATGTACCTACATAGGCAAGGTGTTATTTTATATACACTTTTACACGTCTTCTTTTTTAAAACTAGATTAGGCCGGTGTTTCGTATGTGACTACTCTGAGAAGAAACAGCCGAAACAAACTCAGAGGTCACTGTCTCTTTTAAGGTTCAGACATGATCTTGATAAACTCACATGAGGACTATGCAGATGAGTGTCTGAGATGGTCTTTTGAAGAAAGAACCACACAGATTTGAGTGGACCTGTCCAGCCAGTGCAAGCATTTGTCAGTTATCGTGTAGCTCGACTCATAACTCAAGGAGCTCAACGAAACGACGAACAATACCAAAGAAAGGACATTTGTGTAGGTCGCTTATAGTACTCAAACTGCCAGACAATAGTAAAAACAAACAAAAAACATAAAAATTACCCACATTGTCCTCACATTCACACTAATCAAATAAAATTAATAATACTTACAAAATAAAAATCATTAAATGTCACACATAATAAAAAATAATAATAATCATAAGAAAAAAAAAGTAAATATTCATGTCAAATCATTAAATGTCAAAGTGTCATGTTGTATTAAAAACAGTAAAATTGATCTCTTCCTTCAATATTGTACTGTCTTAATGATTGCTATTAATTTCTCTTTTTTAAAAGTATTATAAATTATGATCTTTACTCACTTCTCTTCTTCAACGACTTCTGGAGTTTCTTCTACGATCTCTTCTTCAACCGTTTCCGGTTCCGTTGGCGTGTCCGGCTCTTTGATTTCCTCTTTTATCTATTAAAAAAAATATATAAGTTAAGGTACGATTTCAGTAAATGGTGGAATGCCTCGCTGGCGTACTGGTCACAAGCGCGACCGCTGTCGGGCAAAGTGTTATTGGGTTTTTCCATCAATTCCTGGTGGGAGAACCTAATGACACTTGGCCCGACCCGGGATTCGAACCCAGGACGTCATGCTGAGCAGTCGCGCATGCGACCACTATATACCGATGAGGCAGTTACAACAAGTGATTTTTTTTCAAGTTTTTAATCAAGTGATTTAAGTAGCATGATGGCCATGTTAATAATTTACAATGTTATATAAGACACTAGCGGATACCCGGCGTGTGCTACTACGCTATAGTCTCTAATGCATTGTTTTAGTGGTCTGAAACTATCTTCGCATTATTGCCTTTCTAATGAAACCTGTTTGGGGCACATCGGATGAATGGTTTCAAAGCCTATAACGGACATAGGTAGAAACAATTTTTGTGCTTTAATATATAGATAGACTAGCGAACCGCCCCGGCTTCGCACGGGTGCAATGTAGATACTAATGTTTTCTCTACTATAATAAGCATGTATTATACATATAAAATTCCTTCTATTTAAAAAAAACCGCATCAAAATCCGTTGCGTAGTTTTAAAGATCTAAGTATACATAGAGTCAGACAGACAGACAGCGGGAAGCGACTTTGTTTTATATACTATGTAGTAGTGATACCTTCTGAACTTCCGGGTGTATGATCTTAATCTCAGTGGTTGGGAACTTGACTTCCGGGAACGCGATCTTGACTTCAGCTTCCGGTGTCGTCTCCTTCGTGATCCTGGCTGCCTGCACGGGCGGGTGTACTGGCTCCTAGGGTAAGGAAACGATTATTTTCATTTATTAAATCATAATATATGACGGGTATGTAGAAACAAGATACAACAAAAAAAAACCGGCCAATTGCGAGTCGGACTCGCACACACAGGGTTCCGTAGCACCATAAAATATAACAAGAATATTTTTAACGCTTATTCGTGTGTAAATTTACATTCAACAGCAAAACTAAATTTGATTTTCTTAGTATGTTAATTTTATTTTATTTTATCAAATTGGAACAACAAACAGCTACATTATGCGATATTAAGAACATGATAACATAAGTAACTTAAATAATAATGTAGCCCACAGCGCTGTTCACAGATTACCATTAACTAATAAATGTTAAAATGCTAGGAAATAGCTGTTCATGCAAGACAGTTATTCACTAATTATAAATACAGAAAGAGAAAAAAAAAATAAAAATAAAGTTTTATGCTTATTATAAAATTACTAATTTGTTTACCTTAGAATAATAAGTAATTAATTAATACAGCAAAGTTAATTAAACAGCAAAGTTACTGCTGCAGTTTGGAGTAAAAGTCTCATATCTCAAAAACTAAAAATATTAAATCTTGTTCAAATCAATTTTCGTTGAAAGTTTTTTTTTACATTCTACAAACCTATTTTTTTTTTTCAGAATTTCCCTCGTCTTACTGTAGACGGGAGGGGGACACAATTTTTGCAATTCCTGATGGAAAAACCAATAACAATTTGCCCGACCCGGGCATCGAACCCAGGATCACATACTCAGCAGCCGCGCTAGAGACCGCTCGACCAACAAGACAGTATCATCATCTTCCTGCCCTTGTCCCATTCTACTAGGGGTCGGCAAAACCATAACGCGGCTGGGATAGGGGCATGCTTGGCCAGAGGGCATGCTTCTGTGTGCGCAGGCGCACGCCGGGCTAGTGGACAGCGCGCCCGCGCGCCGCAAGCGCCGCCGCGAGCACTCGCCGCGCGCGCAGCCGCACAAGCGCCTGCACTGACCACACACCTACCCATACAGCTGGATATACTCACGATGGCTTACGTACATCAAACTAAGTGACTGATTTACGGTGGCACTCAAAATATTGGGCAGATGGATAAAGAAAACTTGTGAAAATGTTGGAAGTTTAACCTCCAATACGTCCGTAACTAGAAGGTTAGAATTTAAAATCTAAAAAACCCCTTCGAAGAAACCAACATGACAAAACTCGCTTCGTTCGTTCAGCTCGCGGGCGTTCGGTCTCAGTTCTAACCTAACCTAGCCCATTTGGTAGCTTAGTTTAGTATTAAAGTATGTCATGATCAGTCGCCGCGATATTTTTCATATTCGCTCGATTGATAATATCCTATATGTGTAACTCTTAGTAAAATTCACAGGCGAATTTCTCGTGGGATAACTTTACATCAGCATCATCTTCCTGCCCTTGTCCCATTCCACTCGGGGTCGGCGCAACACGTTTCCTTCTTCCACTCTCCCCTGTCAGACGTCACGGCATCATTTACTCCTTTCTCTTTCATATCATTCCTCACACGATCCATCCATCTTTTCTTTGGCCTTCCTCTCCCTCTCCACCCATCAACATTTATATCCATCACTCTTTTAGTCACATGCGTTTCATCCCTCCTCATTACACGTCCATACCAAGACAGACGACTTCCTTTAAATTTTTCTGTTACTTGATATTTTCTCTTATCATGTTCTAAGTGATTTGGCTTAGGTTTTACAGTCGGCCGCCTACCTAACACCAACCCGCTTTGGGAATGCTTTTGTTGGTGATTTACCCGTCATCACTCGGTTGACCCAATGTCTTGGTAGTCTGTACTGGGTCGTAAGTTCTCTTAGTCTCTTATTCCTTTTTTTTTTTCACTATATCTATCTCTACATCACACCACTTACACACACCCATACAGAGGTACAAAAATAGGCCACATCATAGTTGCAGTAACTAGTAAATATTATATTGTAAACTGTTCAAATGTCATATTGTAATATAATAATGTTATACTGTGCTCGTACTACAGCTACTGTTACAAGCTCAAATCATAGGCGAGGACGCTGGCACCCTAAACACAAGTTAAATCATACATTGGGTGCCAGAGCTCATCGAAAACACTCTGTTCCCTAGTTGTAATGCTGCATAGTGATTAGATAAGTGTTTTCTTGTACAATTATTTAAGGTGATAATTTTTTTTATTTTTTTTTTTTTATTATAGTCACCTTTTACGACACCCATGGGATATGGATGGGGTGGTCAAATTCTTTAATTCCGGGACCACACGGAAAAGACCAACGAGACAGTATGTAGTTCCAAATCCTTGTATATTAGCATAAATTAAATATATATTACTTACCGTGTCGATATCGTCTTGTAAAACTTCTTCCTCGATTGGTTCCACAGTAATTTGTTCGGGTTCCACCTAAAACAACGAAAAAAACTTATTATAAACTAACTGACCGGCGCAACTTCTAATGCTCCGCTCCCATTGGTCGCAGCGTGATGTTTTATAGCCTATAGCCTTCCTCGATAAATGGGCTATCCAACACTAAAAGAATTTTTCAATTCGAACCAGTAGTTCCTGAGATTAGCGCGTTCAAACAAACAAACTCTTTATAATATTAGTATAGATAAAACAGGAATAATTTAAAAATCTGACAATCAGTCTAGCCAAGGGGAAGAAGAGTCAAAGAACATTATCTTTCCATTTCTTCACAGTTGCATAGGAATTATGATTTCCTTTATTTATTTTTCTGACTTATTTTTACATTTTTAAATATTCCTGTACAAAATGAGTATAAAAAACATTTGAAAATATATAAAATAGTAGCCCACCAGCACCGGGAACAGGGTCCGAGCTACCGGTGGTCAGGGCTCTTGAGAGAGGAACCTCCTAACAATACGAGCCGTGCTCAGGAGAACCGCATTCTGAATCAAGCCCCTGATCCAGCCGCCAAGCGAGAGCCTCCTCAGATGTTGGTCGAGGCTTTTGGCTATTAAACCATTGGCTGATACGACTATCGGCACAATGACTGCTGTATTCACGTCCCACATGTCGACAACCTCGCGAGCAAGATCTAGATACTTGAATTGCTTATCCATAAGAATTTATGATTATTTATTTTATTATATTTATAGTATTGTCGTATGTATCTCTGTATTCATTTGTATGTAAGTATATTCTTATATTGTATATTATATTCAAAATATTTGTCTGCTTTATGTTTTACGTATTCTATTTTCTCTTCTTCTTTTACACACTTCGTCTACATCTCCTTTTTTAGTATCTCCTTTCGCAGGTGTGCTGGAAGAGATTTCATTAGAAATAAGCATTACCTTTGTACTCTTTTCTGTTCCTTTCTTGATTTCTGTATTTAACAAACACACCAGCCTGTAACTGTCCCACTGCTGGGCAAAGGCCTCTTCTCATACAGAGAAGGCACGAGCATTGTTCACCACGCTTGCTCAAGACGGGTTGGCGATTTCAGACTTATATTTATTATAAGTCCAGGTTTCCTCACGATGCCTGCCGGGTGCTGCGGGTTGTTCGAAAGAGATACCGCGGCCCCGGAACACAAAGGGCGATGAAGGAACATGGATGGGTTTTAGTCAGTAAAAGTCTGACACTCCCTCCCGCTCAGCCCAGAGCGGGAGAAGTCATTTGATGATTTCCCATCCGAAAAAAAAAAAAAAAAAAAAAAAAGGTTTCCTCACGATGTTTTTCCTTCACCGATGGCTGTGATGTCCAAGATAAACTTAGAAAAGTACATATGAATTGAAAAAGTCACATTGGTACCTGCCCGGATTTGAACCCACAACCTCATGCATGAGAGGCGAGGTCTTAACCTCTGGGCCATCACGACATTCTGTATTTGGTATGTACATACATTGTTAAATAAATAAATAAGGGTACCCAGTAACAGAGTTGTGGAGGTCAGATAAGTCACAACTTGGGACCCATTGATATATTGTAAACTGGGCTAATTCCAGTCGTAACTGGCCGTTTAAGACTTATGTACGTTCACTTTAATTTCTATTTTGTTTTGTGACATTATTTTGTTTATTTTAATTTTTATAATAATTTGCACGCCGCAAGGTAGACTGTAGCAGATCACATTAATTTATGTACGACATCTTATACCTGTACCTACATTCAAAGCAAATAAATATAAGCTCGAGAGCATATACACGAGAAGTTGGCAGATTCGTCTCAGAAATAAGTTGCAGTAATTTTTCTTGTTATCTCTCTTCACTTTATATATTTTGTTTTATGTATGTATATAAGTATTTATTATATATATATATATTTTCTAGTATTTTCTTTTTTGTTATTGCACCTACTGTGTATTGTCTCTGCATCACCCTAAGGTAGACTGGTAGAAAATGCCCAAGGCATTAAGTCCGCCTTTGTACAATTTTTTACTTGTGCTTAAAGTTTTAATAAATAAATAAATAAATTACTGATTCTTATTCTGTAAACGTCCCTTAGTGCCTATTGGACTTGTTTGTTCTGTCTCCTGCTGATATGGAGAGAAGTGGAAATTATGTTTTTCCTACTCCTCCGCTATTCTTTTCTGATTAAATTCGTTGCGGGATCCAAGATAGTTAAATCGTTTCTCTGGGACTTCGTCGAGCTTCATCGTCTCGGAGCATTTCTGGTGGTCGCCACTGTAGATTCTGGCTCTCAGGAGTTGCTGTGGTTTGGGAATAGTGTGGCGGGCTTGTCCCAAAGTAGGTTGGAATATACCTTGATGACTTGCTCATCGATTATGACAGGCGTATCCTCGGGAACGGAAGCGGACGTGACGTCAGACTCCTCTTTGCTAAGCACCTGCCCCACCGGCTTGTCTGATGTCCTGTGAACAAATACAAGGTGTCAACGGACCCTTAAAGAAGCCGAAAGGCATTTATTCTCCCTGTCGTTGCGATTTTTTTTTCTGATCTGGACCATACCTGGGAACCTTCTAGTTACGGAGATATTGGGGGTCAAAGTTGCAACTTATTTATTTATGTACACAGAAAACACATTACAGGAAAAATACATAAAGACAAAAGAGCACAAAGGTACCGCTTATTTCATTTAGAAATCTCTGCCAGCGGACCTGCGAGAGGATAGATATAAAATAAACGTAGACAGTGTGTAAGAAGAATAAATTAACTACAAAATTAATAACTTAAACAATCATAATTAAACAGATAGTAAACATACATGCTTATATAATAAAATAAATATATATTTACATTATATTTATATTTATTTATTTACGTGTAACAGAATAAACGCAAGACCTGAAAGTAGTTTGCTCAGAATCGGCTTCTGAATCGATTTCCATCATTATTTATATGTGTTAATTTTCTCCGGGAAAATCCTTTATTTAACCTAAATTAGGATCATTGCTTAAAACCAACGTAGTAAAATATTTTATTTAGGGAAATTTAAGCCTTATCTCAAAGCAATAAAAACCCATATGAATGTATGGCTGAATTTGTACGTAAATAATATCAATACATTTTAGATTTAAGTTAGTGTGCGAAAAATAAAATATTCAATTTAGGGAAGACTAATCCTTAACTCCAAGCAAAACGTCTTACCTAACTGCACAACCGAATTTGTACTTTGTAGTTCGGTCACTCATAATAATAATCATATCTATCCTTACTCACACAAACACACCCCTAATGTACGTAATTTAAGGAAATTTCAACCTTATTTCAATCCCATAAAGCTTTTTTAAATGCATTACTGAATTTGTAATTCCGCATTTCACAATCTTTTGTTGAGAAATGACAAAATATTAGAAAATCTAAGGTACGTTTTTTGCAAACGCAAAATCAATATGAAAGAGTGAGATGCAATAATTTACCGACTTAGCCCTTTGACGTTCGATATGCCGCCGGCGCACGCGCCACCACCGCCCGCCCGACGGCCCGACATCAAACGAATTAGTCATCCGCCGGCAGCGACAAGTGAATTTCGTAATTTTGTTGTTGTTGCTGTTACTTGTTTACGCACGCGATGGCTTTCCGGTATAGCAATATCCATTACACGGAGATGGTGAGGACACTGGCTCGTTGCGACGATAATGTGGAGTTAGCGTGTCGAGTGTTCAATGAACGACATGGTACCAGAGTGAGCGCCAGGACAATGCTAGGTGCAACTCAGCGCCTGAGGGACTCCGGAACGTTTCATCCTAACACGGCAATGGATAGAGGGACGAATGTGCGCTCTAGCCGTTTGCAGGAAAACATTCTCGATTATTTCGATGAAAATCCAGGGAGCAGCACGAGGGAAGCAGCGCCGTTGTTTAACTGTAGCCACATGTACGTGTGGAGAACATTACGTGCTGATGGCGAACACCCCTTCCACCTACGACGTTGTCAGGCAGGAGCTGATGCCGACTGACTGTTTGCCACGACTACAATTTTGTAGATGGTTGTTGGAAAACTGGCAACAAAACATCATCTGGACGGACGAGAGCACCTTCACACGAGTTGGTATTTACAACCAGCACAACATGCATTTGTGGAGGCACGAAAACCCACATACATGCCATGTGGACTCATTCCAGCACAGGTTTTCCGTGAACGTGTGGGCGGGCGTTCTAGGTACACGCGTACTCGGCCCTGTATTTTTACCGAGGTTGACTGGAGATACCTACCTACAATTCTTGCAAGAGGTATTGCCCCAGTTATTGGCGGACGTCCCTCTCTCGTTGGTACGAGACGTGTTTTACCAACACGACGGAGCTCCCGCGCATTTCACGTGGAACGTTCGACGGCATCTTGATGCAGAATATGGCCCTCGTTGGATAGGTCGTGGAGGACCTGTGCAGTGGCCCCCCAGATCGGCTGATCTAACACCGTTGGACTTTTTTTTGTGGGGTCGAATAAAATCGCTCGTGTATGTAAACGAAGCAACAAGTGTCGATGACCTCAAACATAAAATTGAACTCGCGTTTGTTAAAGTTAAAAGTGAAACTGAGGTGCTTAACAAACTAAAAATTAACTGAAGAAAACGTGCAATAATGTGAATCGAGCAAGGCGGTGGACATTTTGAAAATCTTTTAAAAAGGGGACGAAGAAGAAGTATTTAGTGTAAATACCTCAGGTATGTACTTTCATAATACGATTTTAAGTAGGAACTGTAAATATTATGATTCAAATCTTTTAAACCCGCCGACATTGACTATTTTTTATACGTACCTAATAAAAATGTAAACACGACTTAGTAGAGGGTAGGTGGTGATATCGCGAAAGCGGCAGGCGGCGGCACGGCGGGTGAAAAGACGCGGGCGCCTTTAGGTATTGCCGTACTGATAGATCGCAGTGGGGTGAAATGTTGCTCAATTTAAAAATGCTTCCGTATCCGTAATTAAACGAAATCATTCGAAGCTGTCAGTCCAAAGCCTGTGTAATTGTGATGGAAAGATGGAATCATTATTTAAATAGTTAGGCAACTAGCAATAATAGTTATCAAACTACGTAATCAAACTACATAATGTACGGTCATTGAATGTACAGATACATACCTAATGCGTAGCTTTCTGTTCCTACCTACTACGTAGGCACGCGCACGCGTGTGCGCTATGAGTGTGTGCGTAGGGATGAAGTAGTATGCGCGAACGTTTTACGTTCAGTCAGGACAACTATTTTATTAAAAAAACTGGGTGTTCTTTAAGTAAATTAAATTACAGATGTTGTTTTAGTTCTATAATTTAATATTCTAATTGGGGTGTCTGAGGTCTTGCGTTTATTCCGTTACACGTTGTATATATATATATATATAAATATATACCAATAACTTATTCACCAGTTTAAAAAAAACACAAGTTTTTAATGTTATAACTTCACTTAAAATATCTCCATGAGCCCCGTACTATTAAAATACATCATGTTTTTTTTTTCTTATAATTTTTGAATGATATGGCTAGAAAGGAGGTGACTGCTGAGGTGACGAGTAATAGAGAAGTATGGAAGAAGAAGACATGCTGCGCCGACCACAAATATATTGGGATAAGGGCAGGAGAATAATGATGACTTATTTGTATTTTTGTGCTACGACTTTTAATGTTAATTAAAGTTAAACTAACTATATTCATTAAAAACTATTAAGAGGCGTATTACAAAAAAACGCGAAATTGCAATGTTTACTCGTTCAAATTGTATGTTATCCGTTCGTTGTTAAAAAAAACAATTACTTGTTAAAAATAGTTCGTTTCCTCTACTACAATAATACTAAAGCGAATTTTAGATAAATTATTAATTTATTCAGTAATAATATTTCTCCCGATGCATGTTTAGACGAAAACTCACGGAGACATGATTTGGGAGCTCTAATTTGTAGATTCTATTGAACTTAGACCATCAAATTTTTTTTTCATCTTACAAATATCTTCAACTTCAATAATGATTGAATACATTTTCGTTATATGCCTTTAGTGTAAACAAAAAAAAAAATTGGACCTAATTCAATTATTGACCGAAAAGACTTCGAAACAAGCCCCGATATCTCCGAAGTCCCAGAGAAACGATTTAATTGTCTTGGACCCCGCTATGAATTTAATCAGAAAAGAATAGCGGAGGAGTGGGAAACACATACGTGTATTTTAGCTTGTATTATTATATTAAAAACTTTTTTGCAAAAAAATAATCGACTTCCGAAACAAACAATTATTGGAAGTCGGTTATGATGACGTATTTTTGCCAGCTATTTTGATTTAAAAACCAAACTACTGAACCGATTTTGATGAAATTTCTATGGGACCAATCGGGAAGTATATCCTTTCAGATAAAAGAGAGAGAAGATTTTTTCAAATCGATTCATAAATGACGAAGATATGAGATAACAAACAAAAAATACAACCGAGTTCAGAACCTCCTCCTTTTTTGATGTCGGTTAAACAGTGTTACAATTTAGATAGAACAATAAATAAACAAACGTTTTTTTTTATTTTTTTTTTTATTTACCGACTGGAAGGGACACCGACGCGAAACCGGAAAACACATACACAGTACATCATTCTGAACCCCCCACATGGAAAATTTTCGTCGGTTATTTAAAAAAAAATCTGCTGTTCCATACATTTTGACCGTGTAGGTGAAGTGTATGGAGTAAGCGGTAAATGAAACAGCGTCCGGTATATAATATTTCTATATTATAAATGTTTCAACACTTCTATTATTACAAATAACTTAAGACGACGGAGGACAATTTACTTTATATGTACATACATATAAATGGCTAAGGAGACGACACTGAGTCCATTAGCGGGATCTAGGTCTATGAAGTAAGTCTAGATTTAGTAACGAGTACTGGCGTAGATGATAATGCTAAAATGCTTTATAGCAAGTTATATGCTCCGACGGAGGCCGAGTCTAGCCGAGCGCACCCGAAGTTGCGTTCGGAAAGGTGGCGTCCAGCATATTACAATGTTATTACATAGGTATTGCAGTTTTGTAGGAAACAGTTGATTTTTTTTTAATAACCGACGAAAAATTTCTATATCGGGCGGTTCAGAATGATGTACTGAGTATGTGGTTTCCGTTTTCGCGCCGGTGTCTCTTCCACCCCGTATATGCCACTAACCTATTGATCTGCTTATGCATGGTGGTGACGGGCGGTATGTGTATGTCGATGTCTCGGAAGGCATACACATCCTCCGCCTTGATCTCGATGTCGTCCAAGTCTAGAGAGGGCGCCTGTGTCGCTGGTTGGACGGAGGTTGACATCACGGGAGGCGTGTTGGCTGTGGAAGAGAAGCAGATAATCAGAAACAGGAAACCAAACTGATCGAAAATGCAGATTTTTAACCGACTTCTAAAAATTCGGAAACGGGAAACCAAGCTGATCGAAAATGCAGATTTTTAACCGACTTCTAAAAATTCAGAAACAGGAAACCAAGTTGATCGAAAATGCTGATTTTTAACCGACTTCTAAAAATTCAGAATCGGGAAACAAAGATGATCGAAAATGCTGATTTTTAACCGACTTCTAAAAAATTCAGAAACAGGAAACCAAGTTGATCGAAAATGCTGATTTTTAACAGACTTCTAAAAAATTCAGAAACGGGAAACAAAGATGATCGAAAATGCAGGTTTTTAACCGACTTCTAAAAAATTCAGAAACGGGAAACCAAGCTGATCGAAAATGCAGATTTTTAACCGACTTCTAAAAATTCAGAAACAGGAAACCAAGTTGATCGAAAATGCTGATTTTTAACCGACTTCTAAAAATTCAGAATCGGGAAACAAAGATGATCGAAAATGCTGATTTTTAACCGACTTCTAAAAAATTCAGAAACAGGAAACCAAGTTGATCGAAAATGCTGATTTTTAACAGACTTCTAAAAAATTCAGAAACGGGAAACAAAGATGATCGAAAATGCAGGTTTTTAACCGACTTCTAAAAAATTCAGAAACAGGAAACTAAGTTGATCGAAAATGCAGATTTTTAACCGACTTCTAAAAATTCAGAATCGGGAAACAAAGATGATCGAAAGTGCAGATTTTTAACCGACTTCTAAAAATTCAGAATCGGGAAACAAAGATGATCGAAAGTGCAGATTTTTAACCGACTTCTAAAAAATTTGGAGGTTATGTATTCCACAAGCATCATATTTTTTTTTTTAATGTATTGTCATCGATTTCTCTGTCATCATTAGGTACCTACTGGTCCGATTTACGTGATACTTTCATTTGGTAGAGAACGCTCGCGCGGTGGTCCCACATAAATTGTATTAATTTACTAATTAAAGTTAATAAACGTAAGTTGTTTATTAACTTTACTTGGATAGTTTATGAGTTATCTCCTATCGTGTATATTTCGTGAGCCGACTTTTAGTGCCAAACCAAATTCAACCTTGTATCGTCTACTTTAAGATGCTATTCGATCTGCACCAGCTGGCTCTTAATATGCTCTAAAGCTGCATACTTACTCTCATGCTCGCTCGTACTGGAAGCCGTGGCTTTTACTGATAAGCTAATATAAGCCTTACTCCCATAGAAATAAGGCCCTATTTACCACGAAGCGAGCACCTTCTTGCAGTCTAAGCTTCACCTTTATGCCTTTTGATACGATACCGTGTTGGCCAATATTTACTGCCAAACCAAATTAAACCTTAACATCCTTAAAATAAGGCACCGTTGACCTTGTTTATGATAGGTAGAATAGTGGATACAATTTTACTACCAAACCAAATTAAATAACTGACTGGTAATCTAATATCAACCTATCACACTTGGTAATAAAGCTCAATTTACCTTGCTGCTAAACGAAATTGAACCTTATGCTCTTTACCTTTAAGCTGCTGTTCGATATGCACCAGCTGGCTCTTGATATAAAACGATGTGTCAGTATTTATTGCTGTACCAAATTCAACCCTATTCCCTCTGCAATAAAGCCCTAATTACCTTGCTCTACGTGGACCAAATTTTGCCGTCAACCCAAATTGAACCTTATGCTCTTTACCTTTAAGCTGCTGTTCGATCTGCACCAGCTGGCTCTTGATGTGTTCTATGGCGGCGTGCTTGCTCTCGTGCTGGCTCGTACCGGAAGCGGATTTCTCCAGGAGCATGGAGAGGGTTGGAGCTGTTACTGATGGGGATTGTGTTTCTGTGGAAGAAAAAAAAAACATAATTCATCATTGTCATCTGCCTAGCTTATTTACAACAATATATAAATTGGGGTCGGCTTCCAGTATAACCGGATGCAGCTGAATACCAGTATTTAACATGGAGCGACTGCCTATCGGACCTCCACAACCTAGTTCATACTGGGTAATACGATACCCCTTGGTAAGACTGGTTGTCAGACTTTCGGGCCACTGACTACCTGTAACGACTGTCAAAGATCCACAAATGACAGCCGGGACCAACGGCTTAACGTGCTTTCCGAGGCGCGGAAGAAACTCGGTATGTGATGGGTGGTCACCCGTCTACAGACTAACGTAGGCAAGCGCGGCTTAACCTGAAGATTGATCCGAGCGGCTGTTATTATTTAGCAACGAGCTCCTAAGATAAATAGCCAAAAAATATTGCTGTGTACAATACAGTGCGGACGGGACGCCGCCGCTAAAACGGTTACCACGTAATCAGTACATCATTCTGTCATCCCCCCACCCCCCAAAAGAAATTTTTCATCGGTTATTAAAAAACTTTTTTGCAAAAAAAAAACCGACTTCCAAAAAAAACACTAAAAAGTGGAAAATAACTTTACTTTCGGAAGTCGGTGGCAAAAAAAGTCAATGAAACAATTTGCCACCGACTTCCGAAAGTAAAGTTATTTTCCACTTTTTTTGTTTTTTTTTTGGAAGTCGGTTTTTTTTTGCAAAAAAGTTTTTATTTTACCCTTTTTATCGCATCACACAAAAATCCTTGTCAAGTGTCAATTTCGCAATTTCTTTTACTTGGATGACTTTTTTGGTTCCAGCTGTTTTGATTTCAAAACCAAACTGCTGAACCGATTTCGATGAAATTTCTATGGGACCAATCGGGAAGTAGATCCATTCCGATAAAAGAAGAATTTTTCAAATCGGTTTATAAATGACGAAGATATGAGGTAACAAACACAAAAAAAAAAACATACAACCGAATTGAGAACCTCCTCCTTTTTTTGAAGTCGGTTAAAAAAAATCATCTGTTTCCTACAAAATGTATGGAACAGCTGTTTCTTTTGTTAAGAACCAGCGATTTTTTTTTTCGTGTTCAAATGTGGGGTTCAAAATGATGTACTGAACACGTGGTAAGCGTTTTAGTGTAGGTGTACCTTCCAAGCAGTATGTAGGCCAATATATACAGCGTGCGCAGTCACGAGCAGCAATATATAAACACTTATACTACATAAAAAATAGCTTGATCTCTGCGACATATGGCAAACTGACATTCCTAGGGTTGTCAGAATATAAAAAAATGTCGATAGAAATTATCGACGTTTCTTACTATTATCGATGCTAATATAACATTATAATGGGGTTTAATTTAATTACAAACGTTACTAAATTACCAAACGCGGCGTCTCTTCTCCCGAAACCCAAGGATGGGACGTTGACGGATGGAATGTTACATGAATAGGTGAGAAATTGGATTTTATTTACTCACTATTATTTTAGATCAAGTATGTACAAATGTAAATAACGTTATGATATTAAAATATATAATAAAATTAAAAGAAAAATTTAGTTTTATTTAAAACATCGATAGTTTATAGTCTGTGGTCGCGATGATCGACGATCATCGCACATCACTAATTAGGTCAGCATGTCCATAAAGTATGACATTGACAGGTACTGTCTGTACTATTTTAAAATTCAGGACTTCATACGCGTGATTTTACTGACAGCTGTCGCAGAGATCAAGCTATCTTTATGAAGTATAGCAACTTTTCAAAAGTCAGTTTCTCCTGCTGTTCTGATTAATATTTCTTGGTGTTACAAACATAGCATTTTGGAACTCATATTTTTATGAAATAAATCCTATCTCCAAGTTACGATCGTTATTTCTCGCGAAAACTGCTTTAAAATTTAGGAAAGTGTATATATTGGTGCTCGTGACTGTACCAGAAAGGTTGCCATCAAACTGGACAACTTTTTGTATGGGACTAACAATATAATAAAAAAAACACTTGTCCTATTCATTGGGTCGAGTAGGTATTGAAGTTTTGTACGGGACAGTTGATAATTTTTGTAGTCCCTGAGCGTGAACTGTGCCACTCCTGGGCAAAGACCACACCCTAAACCTCGCTTCTTTGGCACTTTCAATTACGTTCATACATAAACTCACGCCTTGCCCCCAAGGGGGTAAGCAGAAACCACAGAACGCCACCTGCTACGATCCTCACATACTCCTTGCGCCTCGTCCACGTTCATACATCTGGTCACACACGCGCGCCGGGAGCGAGTACTCCGCACCTGACCTCACTGAAGGACCTCACAGTAAGCTCGGTGTATGTCCCTCTAGGGCGTCCCCTCCCGGCTTTGCCGGTCGCCTCTCACTCATCCTCTCCAAATGACCAAACCATCTAAGCATACTTTTCAATTTTTGTCACTACATCTTCTTTTAAACTTTAAATTCGTTTTTACGCAATCAGTGTCTATTAAATCTGCTTGCACAACAACAACGACTTTTTTAAAAATACTAAATAGGCTTGCATTTGTCCGCAACTCTTGTGATGTTGTGCGATGACGAGGCCTAGGGTGGAGCACGCGCGCCTAGAAGAAACCGATTCACTCGAACCTTGAATACATCCAGATTATAATGATCAGGGAACAGAGAAGCCGCCAGTGAATACCACAGACTGGCGGTTCGCACAATAAATGTGGAAGCATAGAAACGACTTATTCTCTTTTGTTCTTGCAGTCTCCTGGTGGGCTACTTACCAACACAGTTGGCTGGGTGCGGGATATGCTGCGGTGTTGTGACGACAGGCGATGACTTGAGGAGAGACGTGAGGAGAGGGGAGGCGGGCGGCACGGGGGTAGCGGCTGTAACAGACATGACATTGTGACATTAAGACAGGGTGGGTGTGAATCTTATTTATCGTGTGGTTAGTGCCTAACTTGGTGTCAGAGTTTTAATGCCGCCCATGGGCCTCTGACTTGGCTTTACATGCCGTCGAGAAATATCTCTCAGGCATGCTGGTTTCCTCACGCTGTTTTCCTTCATCGAAGCAAGTGATAATTATACATACGCACTTGATGGATATGGATCGTAGCAGGTGGCGTTCTGTGGTTTCTGCCTAACCCAGGGGAAAATGGCGTGAGTTTATGTATATACATATATATGTATGTAATTTTATTCAAAACGCGAAGACATTCAGACACGCTAGCTTCTCGGACACCTATCTAAAGTAACCAAGTTCTCGATAAAAAATGCACTCTACAAGTCCCTATGTAATGTCCATTACATTATATAATAAACTACCCGCAGCAATCAAAATAGAAGGGAAAATTAACATATATAAATTAAAAAAAAAACTTAGACATTTTTTGATAAATAAAAGCTACTATTCGGTTAACGAATATCTAAGTGATTGACTTACAAAGTTATAACTTAAGTAGGTACTCGAGACTACATAAAATTTTATTTAATTTATTGATTATTATTACACCTCTCAAGAAAATACCTACATCATTATTATAATATAGAATAGAATATAGATGTACTTAACGCTTGGTTCACGGCTACGTGAAGGGTCCGTTTACAACTTGTATCTAATTTAAAAAAAAAAACCAACTATCTGTGTGAACATGTAAAATTGCAAAATATGTGACGTCATACTAGGGAAGGGGGCAGTCTCACACATGTGTCCAGCTGTGGACACAAGGACCGGGTAGGGGGGGGGTCAGAGATCATGAAATTCGTGTGACGTAATTTATGGATAGTCCCTAATGTATAGGCTTTTCAAACAAAACAATCAATGTTTGGCTTATACTGGAAATTTTACGTACCGTTACCAGCAACCGGCTGCGCCTGACCCGGGTTATTCAGCATCGGCTTCCACGCCCGATCCGCCCTCGCTCGTCGTTCGTCCCTCTCTTTCAGCCAGGCTGCCCGCCTCGCCGCCTCTCGCTCCCTCGCTCTGTTCCTCGCTTCTATTGTGTTCCATACTTCCCGTAGACGTTCCTCAGAAGTCGATGGGTTACGTACTTCTGTTATTTCTGTCTGTTGGGGTAGAAAGAGATGAGAGAGAGAGTAAGTAAGTACTTACGGCGTTCAAACGAAGATCGGAGATTACCTTTATTTTTTAAACAATAAAAATCGTGCACTTTTTTTTAAACAGAAACAGTAAATGAATTCGATGGCAGTTTTACTTTATTAATTTTAGTTGTACTTAAGTTATGTTCCGACATACGGAATTGCATTCCGAAAAAAAAAATTGTCGTAAGGAAGTCTCCACTTTTCGTTTCTGTTCCTTGAACTTTAGGCACATTAGCTCTACCTATTCCTATCACTGTTCATAACATAACATCACAAAATGCATACATCTCAAAACTGCTATTTCTGTGTCATAGCAGGTTATTGAGGATGTGCAATATGTTGTAATTAACCTTTTGAACGCCAGAGCATAAACGCACGCGCGTGCTCTCCACGCCAAGCCACAATTTCACCGCATACAAAAAAAATACCTACAAAAATTATAGGGATTCCAAAACTTTATTGATAAACAATATTATTAAAGAGACAAGACAAGAGCTTAAATATGTAAGGTATAAAAATAAAAACAAACAAAAGAAACAATTTAATTGGTTATTTAGTGTTATAGTGCATCGCTTTTTTTGTCACATATTTATGTTGTTGGAGTACATGGCACGTGCTTGCTGGTCACGTATATGTGACGATGGCGTTCAAATGGTTAAAAACATGAAAGTAACCCACCTTTAACTGTTCATACTGTTGGTTCATATCAACCAGCGTCTTCTGTATTTCTCCAATCCGTTCCTGCGTTAATCGTTTAAGTATACTCTCCTGAGGCGTTTCCACTGCTCCTTCAGAACTGCGCTTCTTGCGCTTTGGTGTCTCCACATGTTCCAGTAGGGCTCCATATTGGGCGGCGCAGCTGGAAAAGAAATTAACCTTTTGAACGCCAGAGCATAAAAACGCGCGTGCCTCCAGGCCAAGCCAAAATTTCACCGCATGCAAATGAGACATGTTATGCCGTCTGTGGCGTCATCAGCACTTTTTGATTTGACGTCCATAGGCGTCCGTGGCAGTCAAAGGGTTAACCAGTAATAGTAATGGCCAATTATGAGGATGGATGAATCACACATGACTGAATGAGTGATGAATATAAATTATGATGGATGCAGAGTGAAAGGAAGACCAAGGAAATGATGGTTGGCATGTGAGAGGAATTATATGAAAGAAAAAGTGGTAAACAATAGCATGAAGGTTGACAGGGGTGAATAGAAGACGAAAATGTGTTGTGCCAACCCTAAGTAACATGGGACAATCCATCCATATGGTCCATTGTTTGTGGAGTTGCCCCACAAACGATGGGACACTTGATATCGTGTCCTGCCTGTCCTGTTATTTGCGCATCACAGGAGCTAATGGACCGCTACTGAAAGTGCCAAACTCGTCCCCAAAAATATTGGGCTGACTCAATTTAAATTGTCATCGACACGCTAAGGAGAAGAAGATGGGACAATGGCAGGAAGATAAATAATTTGTGACAGTGAAAGTTTAGTAACAGACTGTGAAAGCTTAAAACAATGTTAGATTAATAATTGTCATTCAGGCTCAAACTCAAAGTGTTCATTTAAATTAAATCATTTACAGGCACTTATAAATTTTCAGTTAGTCAGAAATATCAACTTTATCCATAGAAATCAACAAAAATTTTGATGTACATGGATAAGAATTGGCAGAAAAAATTTAATTGCAGAGTGCTAAGGTAATATGTTAACATTAGAGAGTAAAAAACACTTTTTCAGCGCTAAAAATGGGCTCAGAACCTCACTTTTAACAGTGAATATGTGAAATATATTCTTTTCACCGTTTTTGACCTGACATAAACCTTATGTAAACTAGAGTAAAGGTCACTAAAGTGAAAATTGGAGGTAAAATAACAAATAAAGGACAGTAGAACCTAACTCAAAACATCAATTTGCAAAATAGCTACACAAATAACAAACAACTCTAGAGATACACAAGAATTCACCAGATTTTTTGGTTATGGCAAAAAAAAACCTAAAACACCAACCTTTTTTGTGAATACCAGTCTGGTGGTCTATTTGGTTCTCCAATAGTCTTTAGAGCTCGAGAAACTGACATCCAATTCTGATCTCCGCTCCGTACGACGGCAGAAGCAAGACATAGTTGCTCCCGCACATTCCAAGTGTCTAACGGTACCCTTTTTAGCTGTAAACGCTCCTGTATCGAACTCATTTCTATGTTATTTTGCACTTACACGATAAATAAAACTTTAACGTATATTTCTTGCTTAATTTAAGTATTTTTTTGTTTATTTTTGGTAGAATTTTGATCGTATTATCACAAAGATGCAAGCTTTGTTGTGTACACAATTTGACATTGACAATGACAAGTTGACAACAATGTGGTAACAGATAAAAAAAATGCGTCGGTGACAGTCGGTGTGTTGCCAGATTTTTAGGGAATATATACCACAGATGAAAAATTTTTTTAGAAACTGTGCATTCCCTGAAGGGTTGGGTAGAGGTGTAACTATAATATTATAACACACATTACGTCAGTTATCTTAAAGCCCCAAGTATTAGGAGAAAAGATTTTGACATTATTCTTGACGTTATTCATCCGGATTCGTCCGACATACCAATATTTATGCAGTTTGGGGATCGAGCCGCGTCCTGTAGTAATTCACTATAGGAGATTTTAGTTACAATAGAATTATAGGTATTACCAGTACCAAGGGTGGACGCATGGTGTTACCAAATTACTGTGTTGTGAAAGTCAGTTAAGCAGCCTCTCCTTGTGAATTATAGCACGACCACTTTAGGTGTTCAGTTCAAGGTGGCGCTGCTTGTCAAAAAAAAATGCCTCGAGATGGCAAACTTCGCACATTGATTTTAGTTCTGTGTTTTCCCGCCTGAGCAGATAAGTTGGTTGAAGTGTATTCAGCTGCATCCAATTAGACGGAAGCCAAAATTTTGGGTGTACTGTCAAAAATAAATTGAAAGAGTTCTTTGTCCAGTTGTGTGGTTATTACAACATGACTGTTATTTATAACCTTATTTAAGTATATAATAAAATATGAAAACGAGAGTAGAGAAGCATTATGAACCTCGCGAAACGCCGACCTTGACTTCTAAGTCTAACAGAGTTCTATTTCGGTAACAACGTACTCTCAGTGGTAACGCATTCTTGTAACTATCTTTAATTAGAGTAGGCAATGAATGAGTTCATGTGATGAGATATATTACAAATTCGCTGGGAAATATTTGAGGCGGATGTGTACTTTTCCACGCAGGGAACGCCCTAGGCGGATATAATCCATCGATATAAATAAATCAATTAGGTACCGCATGTATGAAAGATCATCACTTGAGAACGATTCGAGGAATTGGCTGTTTTTTTTTAATCTATACTAATATCATAAAGCTAAAGAGTTTGTTTGGTTGAACGAGCGAGCTAATCTCAGGAACTACTGGTTCGAATTAAAAAAATATTTTAGTGTTGGATAGCCCATTTATCGAGAAAGGCTATTAGGCTATAAAACATCACTCTGCGACCAATAGGAGCGGAGCATTAATCAAAAATGTTACGCAAACGAAGTTGTGCCGGTCAGCTAGTTATAAATAATCGTAAAGACAAGGTCTGTACGAAAGTCTCCTTTTTTTTGGAACATCCACCTTTTTGGAATTTTTGTATGAAAATCTCAGTACAATTTTCTTGAATACATAGTTTGTTAGAACCGTGTGAATTCAGAGCGTGTCGTTATTTAATGTTTACCCAATTATTGACCAAAATCACATTCCTCATGTCGTCAACCTCATGAATTTGTACAATTCTGTTTACGAGGTTGTCGACATTTGGAATGTGGGATAATATCAATCCAATTGTAGAGGAATTTTCGACGAACTTAATTTGTTAATAGTTTAAAGATTTAATAAGGAAACACAAATTTCTCAAGTGGCACTGGGCTGGCCATGTCTGCCGCATGCCCGACGAGCTGTGGGCCAAAATAACCACGATGTGGAGCCCTGACACAGCCAGAAGGCGACGCGGTAGACCTCGCAGGCCTGTGATGGCGGGATGAGCTGGAAAGAACTAAAGACGAGTGGTCTACATAAGCCCTGGATCGAAGGATTTGGAAGTCATGGGGAGAGGCCTTCGCCCTGCAGTATGATGACACAGGCTAACAGTAACAGTACCCGTTTAATACTTGTAAAAGTACATGTAGTACGTAAAAAATACATTTTCCTTATTCTCCCAAGAAAATCTATGTATAGCGTATTCAGACAATGACATACATATCTACTTTCCTTTGAATATTTGAAGATGTTACGGCGCCAATGCCGTGACAAATCACCTGGTCACGACGGCACGACAGTACATAAACCTCATACAAACAAAACCTTAAAAGAGACTATGACCTCTGAGTTTGTTTCGGCTGTTTCTTCTCAGAGTAGTCAGATACGAAACACCGGACTCATCTAGTTTTAAAAAAGAAGACGTGTAAAAGTGTTTGTAAAAGCTATTTACAAAATAAACATAAGTTATCATTTACATAAACTCACACCTTTTTCCTACCGGCGGAGGCAGAAACTTCAGAACGCCTCCTGCTACGATCCTTACATACTCCTTTGGCCTCGTCCACATTCATACATCTGGTCATATACGCACGCCAGTTGCGAGTACTACGTACCTGAACATGCCTAGTGTTAACACCGAATTACTGTACACTTAGGCCGCAATAAAGAATTTGACCTTTCTGAAGAACTTCGCCAGTTAGGTCAGGTTGTGTCCTTATATGTCGACAATGACGTATTCGTTTACTATAGGTACTGCTTGCGTCATACCACGGCTGGGCAAAGACCCCATGATTTCCAGGTGTTCCAATTAAGGGCCAATGTTGACCACTGGTCGTTGACTTGACATTCATTAACTTAATAAAAAAAAAAGAAACAAAGAAATGAGCTATACATTTTATTGTGATGAACAAATGCTAACATTCCCATACGCATTTCCTGATAATTATTATTTTAGTTCACAGCTGTGAAATGAATCATAAAACTGATTGTAACTGCCATGTCCCCTCATATCTATTTATCTAATGTCCTTGATTACTTGGAAGGGCGAACTTTGGCACACCCGTTTTTGGGTCACTCAAGGCATCAGAACAAGGACGGACCCAGGATTTATTTCTGGGGGGTTAATAGGTACGCTGGAAATCAGCGTTATCATCATTGTCTTGACCTTATCGTATTTTTTTTTGGGGTCGTCGCAGTATGTCTTCTAGTTGCGGTAGTTGCACCTCCCCCTCCTACTTATGTGCAAAATGAAACGGTAAAAAAACCAATCATATCACTATGCGCTGCGAACTTAATGCCTTTTAGAAACAACATGGATTTATGTGTCATACTTTAATCATGGTAAACAATGATTCAACTCCAAGTTGTCGTATCCGTTCTTTGTGTTTAATCTCTTCGGAGGAAAAAGCGAAAGATGATGCAGTAACGAGGGACGAATCGCGTATGATCCGCAGACGCGAGGAGCTGGCGACAGCAATACATAGCTTAATCACTTGCTATCTTCTTTACAATAAAGAGTCAAGATAAGTGGCGTCAGTTACAGAGAGGTTGAAAGGGAATCGTCGTCTTGGTATGGACTTGTGATGAGAAGAGAAGAATCACATGTGAATATAAATGTTGACAGGCTGGGTCATAATATTATTATTTGGGGAATTTAAAGCTACTGGCTCAGCGGCGCGGGCTGGCTCGTTGAGCGAGGGTCGGACGGGGGTGATTTTGGAGGATGCTTGTGTCCCCGCACCCCAGCCAGAAGTGACGAGGAGGAACACCGTTTGGTTTTAGTCAGTACCTAGAAGTCTGACAGACCCTTCGAACATCCATCGAGGATTTCCACACGTAAAACAAAAGGGGCCGCTCACACGATTGTAGCAGCCACAGCCCGTTTGTGGCAGCGATGGACCACTTACTCGTATTACAGTCGTAGCCCGGTATGACATTGGTGGCCGAAAAGTGCCATAAATGAAGCACCTGTCAGTGGTCAGCCCACATTGGGCCTGCGTAAGGAATGTAGCGTACATCTAGGCCGCATCATCTCTTAACATCGGTGAGTTACGGCCAAACGCAAGTCTATCTATCTATATCTTTAAACACGCAAATTGTTTCTACCTATGTCCGCTAGAGACTTTGAAACTATCCAACTGATGTGCCCCAACCGGTTTCATTACAAAGACAATAATGCGAAGATGGTTTTAGACCACTAAAACAATCCAGCATGCAAATGCACTATATCGTAGTAGCACACGCCGGGTATCCGCTAGTTTAGTATTCAAAAAAAGGTTCAGGGCTCAAACAAGCACTTTCTACCAGGAAATTGCTTTTCATTCTTTACAAACATATTCTGAAGGCCACCTATTGTAATCTTCCTGCATACCTACTGACCTAGTGGCTTATGCATTTCATTACAGCTTGTTTATGTAATTAAATAATTATCTTTTTACTCAAGTTGTGTGGATAGCGTATTGTTTATGAAAAATCGTAGTTATAGAAGACATTAAGCGTCGTTATTGTGCAATTAATTAATAATGACAACTGATTATTTACTAATCTATATTGTAGTTAAAAAGAAATTGGTATTAATTGGCTCTGATATAAATATCTCATTTAATTTTTATAGAATGTGGTTGGTGTATAGACTAGGTGACCCAATGACTATTATTAAATGCCCCATCGTTTGAGGTGCTGTTCCAAAAACGATATGGTACTAAATATCGTGCCCAGTAGGGCTAGTATGACTTCTTAATGCAGGAATTTTTTGGTTCGAAATACAACTAAAACATTCCTGCATTAAGACGTCATGGTAGGGTCACTGTTTATTGTTCATTACAGGAACTGGAAGCCAGTGAAGGAAGGCGCCAAACCTATGGTCCAGTTCTGGGCCTACTCTGTTTAAATTGTCATGGTAGTATAGTTCAGCTGTCTAGCGCTGTCACTTTGCCACTCTCGGAATAGTCCTAAAACATTCCTGCACTAACAGATCATGGTAACCCACCAGATTTGTACTGACAAGAATGGATAAAGTAAAGATTGAGTATATCAAAGTAAGTTTGTAAATGGCGCCAGTTACACAGACGTTGACAGGGAATCGTCTAGCTGTCTTGGTATGGACATGTGATGAGGATCCGAGGGATGAAACACATATGACTGAAATGTGAATATAAATGTTGATGGATGGAAAAGGAGAGGAAGACCAAAGAATAGATGGATGGATTGTGGGAGGAATGAAATGAAAGAGAAAGGAGTAAATGATGCCGTGACGACTGCCGGAGACTGGATGAAGAAAACGTGTTGCGCCGACACCAAGTAGAATGGGATAAAGGGCAGGAAGATGGTGTTTGTTCAGCTTCTTTATTTATTTAACCCTGCCAACCAACCCTGAATGCGTTATGTTTGCGGATGAATGGAGTAAGCTTATGCATACACAGGGTGGCGCCGACAATACGACAGTAAATTAAACTGCGTATACCTCATGACGTTCCCAGTCTGCGTACAAAAATTCATTCGAATATATCCAGTAGTTTAGTCACAGGACATTATTTTACATTTTGGGAATTTTCTACATGATGTAGATTAATAGGCTAACAACCTGTAGATTCATAGGTTAACGACCCTCGCATCGGTATAAACACTAAACACATTTTGCCAACTCGCTATTTTAAAAACGTTTGCCAAGTTCCTTAAATGTTATTTCCGGACGCGAATTAGAGAAAATTATACTTAAGGTTAGTAAACCAATTTATAAATGGGGTTGTATTTCGTAAACAGTTTTATGCTATATTTTAGTTTGTTTTAAATTTCAAATCATTTTTTTGTTTTTTTTTTTATAAATATTCCTATGAACTGGTATTACCAGTGTTTTCATTTATTGTCGGCGCCATCCTGTATATCTGGTGTTCTGTGAGAGAAAGTATACTTAATCTTATACATTTACATAATTTTGTCAACTTAATCTGTATCTATGTTAATTTTATTAATGTAATTGGCGGTATACCGTTTCAATTAACGTTAAATAAATAGATACATTTAACCTACACAAATCGTTACAAACCGTTCTGTATCAATTTTGGTGTACAATAAAGTATATTCTATTCTATTCTATTCTACACTAGTGTACATTGAGTAAGTGCCCTAGCTAACGAGCCTCAACCGCGTAGTTACGGTACTGGAAGAGGCCTTCGCTCCGCAAGTTTACACTATCAGCATTGCTAAGGTATGTATATTTTTCTTATCTTATCGAGATTTAAAAGAAAATAAAACAATTCCAGATCTCCTTATCTAGTCGTGTCATTAATTTCAATGAACTGAGAAAAGCGGTTACAGCTACCATTTTATTTAGAGCTGTGGCTGAAACATCAACAACATCAACATGAACAGTTTTTTTTACTTATTTCGACATAAATTTATGTCACTGCCTCGGTGGAGTAATGGTAGCAAGCCTAGGCATTGCTGAGCATGAGGCATGGAAACATTTAATTAACAGACATACCTACACAAACTGCCAGCCCCGGAACAACTACCTGTGGGCCTTACAATAGTACATTTTGATATAAGTGGGGAAAGTTTGTTATTGCGGCCGAGGTGAAATACACCCACGAGCCGCAGGCGAGGGTGTTATGGACCCGAGAACTGCAGTAACAAATGTCCACGTGTATCAAACGACGTTTTTCAATACACTTTTAGTTTTTTTGGTTTTAGTTCTTAGTCCAAATTTGTTCAAAGTCCAAATTGATTCAATGGAATAGAAAAAAAATATAAAAATGCGTGTGGCGGCGAGCCGCCTCACCACCTGGCTGTGGAACTTTTATTTCCGCACTATAGTGCGGGAATATAAGAAGACAACCACGAGGGTGACATCCATAGCATGTTGAACCTAATCGTAGTTCGATAAGAGCCAGTTTTCAAGGAGTTGTTTTGAAAATATTTATTTTATCGTATGCCACCTACCCTAATAAAATATACATTCTAATTAATTCTTGCAGTAGTAATCATTAACTTTAATACAGAGTGGCATACGACCACGGTTAGCCTCTGAACATCACTATGAATATTTATTAAATGCATTAGAATATATAACGCGTAAGGTGTTTGTTTAATAGACGATAAATATTGAATGGTTTGTAGGTACATGGCAATTTTAGACGAGAATATTTTCTTGTGTCATACTTTTTAGAGCGTGGTTTTTCCGTAGTCGGGTTTTCAAACTCAAACTCAAAGCATTTATTTCAATTAGACAATTACAGGCACTTTTGAATGTCAAAAAAAGTTAGTTTTGAACTTATTTTTAACCAACTTCAAAAAAAGAAGGAGGTTCTCAATTCGGTTGTATGTTTTTTTTTGTGTTTGTTACCTCATATCTTCGTCATTTATTTATGAACCGATTTGAAAAATTCTTCTTTTATCTGAATGGATCTACTTCCCGATTGGTCCCATAGAAATTTCATCGAAATCGATTCAGCAGTTTGGTTTTGAAATCAAAATAGCTGGAAAAAATATATCATCAAGTAAAAGAAATTGCGAAATTGATACTTGACAAGGATTTGTGTATGATGCGATAACTAAAAAGGGTAAAATAAAACTTTTTTGCAAAATAAAACCGACTTCCAAAAAAAAAACACGAAAAAAGTGGAAAATAACTTTTCTTTCGGAAGTCGGTGACTATTGTTTGTTTCATTGACTTTTTTGCCACCGACTTCCGAAAGTAAAGTTATTTTTTCCACTTTGTTTTTCTTTTATGCCATTCTCCTTTGTGACTCATTATTTGAAATATAATTTGCGTGTCGGAAAATAAGGCGTAGAAAAAGTACTTCATCTTGTGTACTACGTATAATAAATTAGGTAAATAATAGAAGTTATTTACCTACTGGAATCAGTTTTTTCTTTATTATGTTGGTAAAGCGTTCACTTTTACGTAAGTAGGTTGTTACGCATTTTTACCAAATGAAATGAGACTAATTAAATACCTATGAGATTATTGGGTGTCGCGGTCGCAAACACGACTGCTGAGCATGAGGTGCTTGATACTCAGGTCGGGCGAAGTGTTATTGGGTTTTTCCACCAGTACTTATGTCTCAGACTCGGTAGCCAGCCATACGTTCGTCCCTTATTACATGAGACTTAAACATAACTGGCGTAATGTGGGTATACTATGGGATTACAGGCGTTGCTCCCACGTACATAGAAGAGAATATTCTTGAGAAAACTTGAACAATAAAAAAAAGTAATTAAAAAAACTAAAAAAACCCGACTGCGATAAAAAACTTAACTTAAAAAAAAACACTAAAAAGCTAAGAACGAGCACATTTTAAATTTAAAAAATTTGGAAGCAGGCGGGAGTCACTCCATTTTTATATTTTCAAACTCAAATGGGTACCGCCTGCTTCCAACTTTTTTAAATTTAAAATGTGCTTGTTCTTAGCTTTTCAGTGTTTTCTTTTTTTATTTTGATATACCCAGTGTCACTCTCACAGTAAATACGAATCCAACGACACCTCTCAAGCTAAAATCCCGCAGATCGTGCCAAACAATTATACATACATACTCTCGAAAAACATAACCCTCCTTCTGGCGCAGTCGGGTAAAAAGAGTGTGAAAAGTGTGTTAAGCACTTATGCCTAGGTACTGACGGACTGACTGGGTATTTTTAACCGACTTCAAAAAAAGGAGGAGGTTCTCAATTCGGTTGTATTTTTTTTTGTGTTTGTTACCTCATATCTTCGTCATTTATGAATCGATTTGAAAAATTCTTCTTTTATCTGAATGGATCTGCTTCCCGATTAGTCCCATAGAAATTTCATCAAAATCGGTTCAGCAGTTTGGTTTTTAAATCAAAGTAGCTGGAAAAATATGTCATCGAAGTAAAAGAAATTGCGAAATTGATACATGACAAGGATTTGTGTGTGATGCGATAACTAAAAAGAGTAAAATAAAAACGTTTTTAGCTCGCTACGCTCATATAAAATAATATCGAAGCAAATTATTTTTATCGGATACTAACAGGAAGCTGTGAAATCAACTCAGCTGTGATTCCGTTACAAACATAGATTTTATTGGAATTTATTATTGATACTGATGTTTACATCGTCAGTTCCGAGAAATAATTTTACGTATAATGTCCATGAACTTTTTGTTGACGTACCTACAGTACGCGTCTGTCTGTTCGCTGTTACTTTTTAACGCCTGAGTGGCTGAACGGACATGGATCAGGCACACTACTTTTCATCCAGTACCTATTAAGTTCCCATGGAATAATTTTCCTGTCTCCACAGACAGTGGCCCATCTTTGATCTTGCGCTGCCGGCCCCTACACCTGCGCACTTGGTGATCTTATGACTGCATCAGAGAGCGGAGTTCGCGTAGCTGAGTTTTGGGCCAAATCTATTTGATGAAAATTTGCCATCAACACGCAAAAAAGAAGACGGAATAATTTCAACATCAATCAACATAAGCCAAAATCTATTAGATATGACTGTACTTACCTAAATATTTAATAAAAGAAGAATTTCAAAGAACTTATTACATTTATTTAATAATACGAGTACTTTAAGCACACATCATTGTACAGAGGCGGACTAAATGCCAATGGCATTCTCTATCTTTATACCTAGATTAGATTAGAACGCATAAAAATATAATGATTAGGGTTATCATTACCCACCCACCTTGATTCAGTTCACCGATAGGTCGTACCCTACCATACCCACCGGTAGGGTAACGGTTTTTAACCTCATAACAAGTTTCGGTCGAGAGCCAACAAGTCAACTACCTTTTAGTCGTAAGCGGTTGTTGTCAATGTGTATTTATTTTACATAAAACAGCTATTCGCCAAAGATACCTACTGTTTTTAGAAAATTCACTTCATCATCATTCTCCTGCGCTTATCCCAATTTTTTTGGGGTTGTCGCAGCATTTCTTCTTCTTCCATACTTCTCTATTACTCGGTATCACAACAGACAGACACCTCCTTTCTTGCCATATCATCCTTTACAGTTTACACAGTCCATCCATCATTAATTTGGTCTTCCTCTACTCTTATAGCCATCAACTTTCATACTTAAAACTTTCTTCATTCCTCCACATCATATGCTCATACCAAGCCAACCGATTACCACACAACTTTTCAGTCACCAGCGCCTCTTATATATACTCATTTCTTGTTTTTAACTGACTTCAAAAAAAAAAGGAGGAGGTTCTCAATTCGGTTGTATTTTTTTTTTGTGTTTGTTACCTCATAATTTCGTCATGAACCGATTTGAAAAATTCTTCTTTTATCTGAATGGATTTACTTCCCAATTGGTCCCATAGAAATTTCATCAAAATCGGTTCAGCAGTTTGGTTTTGAAATCAAAATAGCTGGAAAAAATGTCATCCAAGTAAAAGAAATGGCGAAATTGATACTTGACAAGGATTTGTGTGTGATGCGATAACTAAAAAGGGTGAAATAAAAACTTTTTTTTATAAAAAAACCTACTTCCAAAAAAAATACTAAAAAAGTGCAAAATAACTTTACTTTCGGAAGTCGGTGGCAAAAAAATCAATGAAACACACAATAGTCCCCGACTTCCGAAAGTAAAGTTATTTTCCACTTTTTTTGTGTTTTTTTTTTGAAGTCGATTTTTTTTTTGCAAAAAAGTTTTTATATCCATTCGCGTAACACCACACACTCCCTCAGCATTCCCATCTCAGCCACATGCAAATGCCTTTCATTCATACTTGCGGCGGTGGAAATAATATAAGCTGGTTATGTATAGGTAAGTATTATCTAGTAATTCAGTCAGCAGTATCACTGGAGTCTATTGCTAGAATACTTACTACTTACTAGATCAATTTAAATCATATTTTATCTACCTAATACTTGTTAACCAAACGAGAAGTATGAGCTTCACAACAGCACTTAGGGCATCCCAAGGTCAAGGTCATACCAATTCTGCTAGTAGTTAATTGACAACCGCGTCAATTTGCTTTATAGCACATTCACATTCCATAGACCATTGTCAATTCTGCGGATATCACCGTTAATATTTGTAAAGGACGCTCAATCAAGTCTTGTTGTCGTCTTTAATATATTTTAAGTTTGATTGACACAGCTGCCTTGTCTTTAAGTTAGGACAGTGGTTGTTTGTTTTTACTGACATGCTGCTTAGTAACATAAAACACAGTTAAACTATGCAAATACTTAATAGTCTTTTGGCTTGTAAACAAAGTCGGTACAATCGACGCCATCTTGTTCTTTTATTACATTTTACATAACAATACAATATATATATATACAAGCGAGTTTCCAAGCATCGATAGCCTCGGAGAAGCATAGCACATCAAAATCAATCAGTGTGGAAGCCAGGATATTCCTGATTAATTTCTCAGTACCGTGGACCGAGGATATGAAAGCCGGTAAACTAATACTAGAAATTTTGCGGACGCCGAGTCTTCCCATACGAATAGGAAGACTTGCTTGTGCCCAAGCTCGGTCGTCCAAAGCCACATACAATATTATATTTAATATAATGGTCATCTCGCTGCTGCCATGGATTATTGTATTTTAGAATTGTTAATTTTATCTTTTTACTCTGGACGCTCTTACTCGCACGTCTTTCTACATCGTTCTCACATATAATATGTATAATCTCGACATGAATGATGTCAGTCTTGGTTAAAACTTCGTAACAACATATTGATTTAAAAGAGTGTCCATGGAGTTGCCCATTCTTCTCCATAGAGATCTACGCTTTCGAATGGGCAACTACAGTACTTTCACAAGTTATTATGCCCTGTGACTGGGACTGTAGCTTACTTTTTTTGTGTTTTGATATTCAAAAGTGCCTGTAATGGTCTAATTGAAATAAATGCTTTGAGTTTGAATAATAGAACTGAAGGCTTTCGTAAGGCAGCTGGATTCAAAAAGCGATACTTCTGGATTGATTCAGAAAGCGGTATTTCTGGAGACTGCTCGCGTTGTTGGGAGATCCCTCTCTCTTTGGAATCTTGACCGCATTTTAGTTTGAAAATATAAAAATGAAATGGCTCCCGCCTGCTTCCAACTTTTTTAAATTTAAAATGTGCTTGTTCTTAGCTTTTTAGTGTTTTTTTTTTTACTTAAGTTTTTACCGCAGTCGGGTTTTTCAGTGTTTTTAATTACTTTTTTTCTCGAAAAAGTTACGAAAAAGATTATCTAGGTTCGAATTTGAACCAACAACCTCGTGTCACTTACATCTCACAGCTGATCTCTTAACCTCCGCGCCATCACGCCATATCAATAAATCGTTTAGGTAGCAACGAATACATATGTTATTTAATATAGGCCTTTATCAACATAATGAATCGCGCGATGTTCTTATCGAGAACACTTTTTTTGTGTTTTGGCACATTCACTTCTTATCAGTCAACGACGCGCCGAACTAATAATTAATTTGAGGAGGATACTTACAAACATGAATGAGGTGCTCGTCACTAAATAATAACAGCCGCTCGGGTCGATCTTGCCTTTGTTGGTCCGCTGATGACCACAGATTATATACCGAGTTTCCTGCGTGCCTCGGAAGGTAGTTAAGCCGTTGGCCCCGGCTGTCATTTGTAGATCATTGACAGTCCCCTTGAACCAGCCCTTTGAAGCGGGCAAAAAAACCGACACCGATCGGAGAACAGGCGAGCGCGGGAACGACATGGCGAGAAAACAATCACATTCGCGATTCTCGGGGGTTCTCGGCGTGACTCTGTAGGGCCCTTAGAGTTTTTGACTACGAAACCCTCGATCGGTAACCCCGGATCGACGTTCAGTGTCGGTTTTTTTGCCCGCTTCAAACGGTATCTCGGGTAAGAAAAAAGAACGGTTTCACATGTCGTATGTGGGTAGAGACCTTCTCGGTTCTCGCGCTAAGTCCCGGCGAGCTTTCTCGCTGATACATCTCGCATGAGTTTGTAGGACGTATAAAATGATAAGAAAAACCAAGTGATTAAATAGTCGTAAAAGGTATAAATTTTATGCAAATAATTTGTAGGACGTATAAAATGATAAGAAAAACCAAGTGATTAAATAGTCGTAAAAGGTATAAATTTTATGCAAATAAATTTATCAATTTTCTTGATAAATATCTGCGTAGGTGAAGACGCGATATTATTAGATAAAAAGTTTAACGACCTCGATTCCGATTGGATCATAGGTATGTATCTATGTCTGTAATAAAAATAAAATACCTGTTTTATGAAATCACATGTTATGTTGAGATAATTGTCTATTGCGAAATTCTTTAACTAGAACGATGCCAAAATAGGCAGATTGAATGTAAGTAGTTATATTATGTGTTTTATTTATATAAGTCGTTTCTCTATTAGGTAGATCTCTCAGTCACACATAACATCACGCCTGTAATCCGAGAAGGGTTAGGCAGAGGTGTGGGTCCCTAATAGTACACACACATTTCGCCAGTTCAGTGTAACCTTTTGAACACCAGAGCATAAACACGCGCGGGCCTCCACGCCAAGCCACAATTTCATCGCATGCAAATTAGATGTGTTATGCCGTCCGTGGCGTCGTGAGCACTTTTTGATTTGACGTCCATAGGCGTCCGTGGCGGTCAAAAGGTTAAGTCCCATGTAATAGGGGGTGAGCCTGTTGCCATCAACCGGGCACAAATCTAGACTCCGTGGCTGCTACTGAGAAAATTCCTGATAGAAAAACTGAAAAACACTTTGCCCGACCCGGGAATTGAACCCAGGACCTCATGGTCAGCAGTCACGATTGCGACCACTAGACAGTCAGTTTTATTAATATAGATAAGTACTAGCTGACCCGGCAAACGTTGTTTTGCCATATAAATAATTTCCTAGATTACTAAAATGGCTATTAAAAAATAAGGGTTGATCGTAGAATCGTGAAAATTGAGGATTGTATGTATTTTTGTATGTTGTATCATAAAAAAATATAAATTAAAAATTTTGTCTAAAAAATAAAAAATAAAATTTAGGGGTGGACTACCCCTAACATTTAGGGGGATGAAAAATAGATGTTGGCCGATTCTCATAGATACCGGATAAGCACAAAAAATTTCATCAAAATCGGTCAAGCCGTTTCGGAGGAGTATGGCAACGAAAACTGTGACACGAGAATTTTATATATTAGATTTAGTATTTAATTATTCTCTATCCAGTAGATATGTAGGAATAGCAGTGGTGAAGCGCCATAATAGCGGTCTCTACGAGTTGTGTAGATCATAGTTTCGAACCCAGGTAGACAGGACTTCTGGTTTTATTCGAAGACCGAGGAGGGGCGGTCACACAAATGTGACCAGCTGTGACAAGGACGGGTAAATCAAACTCCAAACCGGGACAAACGACGTATTGACCGGGACATAGCGATCGACATCGGGACGTATGACATTACTATTACAGGCTAACTTTCAATGCAGTTGTCGAATCGATGAGCAAGACCAGCAATAAGCCATATTTCCGCAAAGAGATAACTTGGATAAGTGACGTAAACACATTAAATAACTCTTTAGCTGGCCATTAGCTATCAGTTGATAAAACTGGCAAAATTAGATCGATGACTCAGTTTTTTTTTTGCAAGAATTTTGTAACATGATTCAGAATTTCAGAGAATTTAAGATTCAAGATTTCGATTTTATAGAGAATTGTAAGTTTACTGTGAAATCTTATCATTTCTTTCCAAGTTTCTCAGTAGCAGTCACGGAGTTTGAATTTGTGCACATCTCCGCACAACTTCGGTGAATACACCCTAGATTTTACGCATCTCCTCTCATCACCGGTTCACACATGATGATGTGTGCACCGGTGATGAGAGACGAGAGATGAACGATGGTTCATCTCTGCTTTGGTGAAGTCCGAGCCTTAGGGTTGCGCCGAGCGCATCGACAATGCCGCCGCATGCGATAGCACTCCCGCTCTAGCAAATGACGGTTCTGAGCGACAGAATCGGATAGGAGCATGGAAAATGCGGTTCTTTGCTGCTAGATGAGGCGCAACTCTGAGTTGCACTTCTGCTTAATCTTTCGGGAATCAAATCAGAACAATCAGTCACGATCACGTCATCTGTCTAGCCCATAGGTTCCCAACGGGGGCAGTACCGCCTCCAGTGGGCGCCGAAGCTTTCATGGGGGCGGTAGGTCCAAAGGCAAATGGGGGGCGTTATGAAATACCTGTATTTTCATGAAAAAACATTTTACCTAGGCGTCTAAAATGTTTATTTTATAACTATTATTAAAAGGGGGCGGTAGTCCTTGAAAGTTTGGGAACCTATGATCTAGCCTTATGCCAACTATGGCGGAGTCGGCATTAAGCGTAATCAGAATCAGATGCTGTATACCAGTATTTTACATGGAGCAATTGGCAACCCAATTGCTGGGTAAAACGATAGCCCATACCGCCCCTTGGCAACACTGGTTGCTAGGCTTTTGTGTATAGTACTAGCAACCGTCGTGCATGTATGAACGTGAACGATACGCAAGGAGTATGTGAGGATCGTATAATAAGCCAGCCATTTTGGCAGCTCGCACTGCTCAACGCTGCTGAACACAGGCCTCTTCTATATGAGAGGCGATGAGTTCCAGCTCCACAATCCACCACACGTGCCCATTACGGGTTGCTAGATGTCATTTGTCTTCGAACTTTAAAACGCGACAATTTTAAAAACTTCGGCATGCCCTTGACTTCGAGCAATGTTGTTTTAGACGCAATTCAAAGATCTTTATCAGTGCAAACGTGTCACTGGAACGTATAGGAAACAGTCCGCGAAATAAGTTTTACGGCTTTTGCCAAGATTAATCAGCAGAACGGTCGTACAATTGAAAAATATATGTCGGAGAAAGCGATAACTTTTAAACATCAAGTTGCTGATTTGACCATTGTAGTAGGGGTAAACGCCGTGACGTCAGATGTTGTTTTAATGGCGGCACGTGGACAGAGTCGTTTTGTAGAGTGGGGATTGTGCCGAGATCACTTTTGCTCGGAACTCCAACCAAGTCACTCCTTCAGAACGAAACTGTCGGTTTGCCCATTTTGTGGAGATTATTTGTTAGTGTTATTTAATGTAAATTTGTGGTAAATAATAAACTGTGATTTTTGTGTACCGAAACCGAAACTATTATTTTAACATTTCATCATGAACCTGGTACCACCGAACCCTAATGACAACGGCGCTATCGCTCAGCCATCGCTTACGCCGTCATCAGAATTGGGATCTGGACTCTATTCCCACTGGCGTGCTATGTTCGAGATGCAGCAGAAGAACATGATGCAGCTGATCGAAGCCATCAGGACACCAACAGTGGCACCTCAGATCATGCTGCCAGAAATTAATCCGGAGCTACCAGATACCGATCCACGTGCTTGGTGCGATACTATCGATTTTTGCCTCGACGAACGTCCACTGGAGGGTGCATCGCTTATTATAGCTCTGGCGAGTGCAAGTCTGAAGCGGAAGTTCGATCGCAGTACCGGTGATAGCGCCACTGATGCAAAGCGTTTAAAGCCACAAACTTCCACTATGTTCACGTGCTATAAGTGCGGAAAACCGGGACACAAAGCGGTGAACTGTCGTTCGAAGTTTACGCAGCCTGCGGGAGCTAACGCCCAGAAAACTACACCGGTGGCGACTTCATCGGGTTCCAGCAAAATAATAACGTGTTTCCGTTGTGGAGAAGCCGGACACATCTCTACGAACTGCCAACGCGGCAGTGCGGGTGGCGCGTCATCGTCGGCGGGCAGCGCTGCCAACGCAACGGCGGAGCGACGCGTCGATAGCTGCGAAATAGCAGGTGTTTGCGGGCAATTGGAACAATCCGGTGAGTCGTTTTCATTTTGTTTTGATTCCGGCGCCGAGTGTTCTCTCGTTAAACAAAGTGTAGCTTATAAATTCTCGGGCAAACGTTCACTTTCAACCGTGCAAGTAATTGGTATCGGTAATAATTCGAATGTTTTTAGCACTGAACAAATTCTTAGCGATGTTGTGGTCGACAATAACGAACTGTCAATTTTATTTTACGTACTACCCGACGATTGTATGAAATACGATGTTATGATCGGACGCGATATTTTGACACTTGGCTATACGGTACATTTAACTGAATCTACCCTACGTATTTCGAAAGTTACAAATGTAGGTTGTTGCGATTTACCTCCCGTAATTGATCTTTACAATGTTGATTCTGATATTTCAAACGAAAACAAGGACCGGTTGACGTCCCTTTTGAATGAGTATTCGAATCCTTTTATCAATGGCTTATAACGACGATGATGAAACCGGAATTGACCTAACAGAGGCGAGAGAACACGCGGTGGACGGTATTGAGAAGAGTGCGGCTTATGAAAAAGCCCGTTTTGACAAAAATATGGCCAAAGTAGTTAATTTCAGTGTTGGTGATTTGGTTTTAATTCAAAATGAAGAACGGAATCAGACTAAATTAGACCCCAAATATAAGGGACCGTTTGAAGTTGTAGAAGTACTTGACGGTGACTTTTAAAATCTTTGAATGGTAATAGAACCTACAAGTACGCTCACGATCGTATACGAAAGATGCCTCTAAGTGTTCCTAATGAGTTAAACGTAGAGGACGGTGATGAAAGTACCTCCACCGAGTAGTAGACACATACCATGGCTATTGTTGTTTTGGTCTTGTACTGACCTGGGAGTCGCAGACTCTATGTGATGTGTGTGGTCGTATCACATGAGGTGATGACGATATGGGTGGCATAAGTGTCACTAGCTGCTGCGGCAGCTGGGCCATGAGCGTTGTATGTGATCGAAGTTGATTTAGTTGCTGAGTAAATATGATTGAGACTTAGAGGAACCTTTTGTTTGATAACTGTTATTTTCAAGTTATGCTATTCCATAAAGATGTGGTCAGGTTGACCGAGCCTGTACTGTTGCTCCAAATTTGACTGTTTGGTTACAGGTACTCACGAGGACGTGTAACTTGTCAGGCTGGCCGTGTCGGAGAAAGCGATAACTTTTAAACATCAAGTTGCTGATTTGACCATTGTAGTAGGGGTAAACGCCGTGACGTCAGATGTTGTTTTAATGGCGGCACGTGGACAGAGTCGTTTTGTAGAGTGGGGATTGTGCCGAGATCACTTTTGCTCGGAACTCCAACCAAGTCACTCCTTCAGAACGAAACTGTCGGTTTGCCCATTTTGTGGAGATTATTTGTTAGTGTTATTTAATGTAAATTTGTGGTAAATAATAAACTGTGATTTTTGTGTACCGAAACCGAAACTATTATTTTAACATTTCATCATGAACCTGGTACCACCGAACCCTAATGACAACGGCGCTATCGCTCAGCCATCGCTTACGCCGTCATATAAGTTAGTTAGGTTAGTTGGTAACAAAACCAGTACAGGCTGTTGCTCAAACTATTTTTTATGAAGTTAGTTTAGCTTTAATATCTACAATTATTGTAATCATGGATTTTAATATATATATATTATATATATTTTTTATTATCAAGCAAGCTGGTCTTTCTATTGATCCTGCTCGACACTTGCTTAGCGAGCCAGTAGCTTTAAATTCCATAATAATATTATGATCCAGCCTGTCCCTTCTAGCTGCCCCCCTCCTGATGAATCCCTAAGCCGAGCGGTCATTTAACTTGTAATCTAGTTTGTAAGCCTTGGCTGGAGGCCTTAAATTCATTTGAGGTCACCACAGACAAGTCCGGTTGAGCAGTCTTGAACTACGAACGGCCATGTAAAAAAAAAAAAACTATTAAAATTTCGTACTCGACTAGACCAGCTCGAGGTTAGAACGTTACCAAGTACCAACTTCAAAAGATATAGACCTGTGATAGACAGACGGACATACATCGGAGTTTTAGTAATAGGGTCCCGCGCGCCACTACCGCCGCGCTGTGCACCCTTTGAGCACATTAAAGGTTCGCGCACATTTTGTCGGGCCGCAGCGGGTCGGGTCGCAGCGCAAAAATCGCTCGTATGTATTTTATATGAACTATCGCACACTGGGCGCACACGGGGTGCAGCGGGCTACTAATGTGCTAAGTAAGCATTTTGCGCTGCGCTGCGGCCCGCTCCGGCCCGACATAATCTGCGCAAACCTCACCTAGCTCACATTGAACTGTGTATGTAATAATTGATAAGGTGTGCAAAATTAACAAGAATTATAGGTTGACAGATAAGGTACCTATGCCTACCATACAGAAGTAAAATGTAAAAGAAAGGAAAGGAGTTTCTGAATCTTGGAAGACATATTTTTCAAATACAAAAGATGATCGCACGCCAATATCTATAAATCGTCTCTTTAAAAAAAATAGACCAATATTAGAAAGGCTCGTACAGAAGAGAACCAGTTCTATTCAAAAATAACCAGTTTCAATAAATAACTTTATAACCGCCAACCAGTCTTTAAGGTGGGGATATAATGATACTGTTATGTCACTTCTGGGCAAAGACTTCTCCCCAAGATTTCCAGTTGGTCCGCTTCAGAGCTAATGTGGGCAACTGGTCGTTGTTTTAGTATTGATTTAAAAGAGTGTCCATGGAGTTTCTTGCCCATTCTTCTCCATAGGATCTACGGTTTCGAATGGGCAACTACAGTACTTTCACAAGTTATTATGCCCTGTGACAGGGACTGTAGCTTAGTTTATTTTTTGTGTTTTGACATTCAAAAGTGCCTGTAATGGTCCAATTGAAATAAATGCTTTGAGTTTGAGTCCAACTCGTCCTGCCATCTTCTGCGAAGTCTGCCGCGAAGCCTTCTGCTGCGTCAGGGCGCAAAATAGTGGCTATTAAGGCCCACACCTCATTGAGTATACGCCAGACACGGTCAGCTCAGTTCCACTTCAGCTTAGATGCTTTTTGAACAACGTTAGTAATGTTTTGGGGCGCAGTGTGGTAATAGAAACAAAAACACATCAATTTTATTGTTTTTATTCAATTTTCTTTATTTTACAAACACTTAATTGTCGAGTTGAACATCCATTTTTTTTCGAGCACAATTTCAAGAACTATAATTATTATCTTTATTCGCAATACATGGGCAATTTGGGTGCAATATCACTATGCACGTATCAAAAAAGTTTTGCACCACTTAGACGCGTAATCATCATCTTCATCTCCCCGTCTTTTCCCAACTATGTTGGGGTCGGCTTCCAGTCTAACTGGATGCAGCTGAATGCCAGTATTTTACACGAAGCTACTGCCTATCAGACGTCCACAACCCCAGGGTAAATCGACATCTACTTAAATGTAGATACATCCAGCACTCTTTGGACAGTCAGCCCGCGTCTGGCGCAGGAATCGCCTGTGTGGCCAAAACTTAAGGCGTTTGATAGGTCTCTAAAAAAAATACGAGATTTTGATACAGGTGGGTTACCATGATCTGTTAGTGCAGGAATGTTTTAGGACTATTCTAAGAGTGGGAAGAGATGGCGCTAGACAGCTGTATAACGCTATCTCTTACCCACCCTCGGAATAATACTAAAACAAACCCCCCAGTTCTCAACAAGTTCACGTTCAGTGCTGCAAAACTTTTTAAGCAGTGTTTACTCACTAGGATTGGCCGACTGTGTTTTTTACTCTTCATATTATGGTTTCTTCTTGATCAAATAAAAAGGCTGTCGATCAAATGTACTGTATGTAATGCCAAAGTATACAGACACTTTCTCGTGTCACAAATTTAAAAAAAAAAAAACAAATAGAATGCTAAATTGTTCTCTCGGTCCTTGAATGACATTGTCAGGGGAGCGCTGTTGATAGACATTCGTGTCTGTGGAGTTAGTATTGAAAAAACAAGATGGTGCGATTCCGACTTATGTCAGTCGAGATCGCGCCATCTTCTTTTCAGTGGCGAAAAGAGCCATGCAACACTATAATATTGTAAATGATATCAATCAATCAATAAATAATTTAATTTGACCCAAAAATGTTTTACATTATGTAGTCACATTTTCTAAAAGACTATACACGAAGACATCGGCATTTTAACGCACTTAATGGCACTGCTGACAGGATCGATTTATTTTCCTGCTCTCTGGATGAATTCACAAAAACAATGTTGTACGTGTTATGTTATTTAAGATAGATATATAAGATAGTTTCATTAAGGACCACGCTGCCGCATCAAGAATTTTCCTGTAATGTCAGCAGTGCTTGTGATAAATAAATAAATAAATCAAATTGTTTTTTTATTTGATCAAGAAGGTACCTTCTCGCAATCACCAGTCTACAGGGACTGTACCACCGCCGCTTATAGGAGTATTACTTTCATCTTACTATAGTGTTGGATAGAGAGAGTTCTACTAGCTCTATCTCTTTCGCGCACTAAAGTAAAATAAAAATAATACTGCCCTCTGGCTGCATGTGGCCTGCTTATGCGGCAAAAGCTAAAGCACTGCGCACAGTTGTCAAAAGCGTGGTGTTATAGGCTTATTTGTAAAACAGTCCTTTCACAGATATTTTACCTCTATATTTGCGTCAATGTCAAAAATCTGTGATCTTTCTTCTCATTAAAATAAGGTTGTCGTTCGATTGCTACTAAGTAAAACACCTGTGGAAGAGCTGTAGTTCGTCGAGCTTCAGTTGCGGTCCAAAAATATGTAGCGATTTGCAATTCACAGTCAATTGAAGGCTAAAAATTGCCTTCACATTGGCGAAATATTAAAAAAAAACTTACAACATAAGAATTTATATTTTACCCTTCATAAAATACCTTTGTATATATTACTCAAAATTTTACCCCACAAAAATTGCACTTCACATTTTTTTTCGACAACTCAGTCGATTTTTTCTTATCTGACACAGATACAACATTAAAAAAAAACTCATTTGTTCGCATAAAAATCTACAATAAAATCTATACAAATAAACTAAGCTAGTTTTAAATCTACAGCAAAAATGGTCGAAAGTCGATTTAGTTAGCTATCTGACTTTAAAAATGGATTTGGTGACTTCAAAATACCCTATTTTCTTGAAAATTTAGTGCCCCACTTGAAAAAGGCAATACCCGCATTTATATAGTATTTATTACGTACAATACTGAGAATTTAATATGGCTAATCGAGCTTCATACTCCGTTTCATCATCATTATCATTGCGTAGCCTTTTCCGAACTGTGTAGGGATCGGCTTCCAGTCTGTTCGGATGTAGGTGAATCAGTATATCGCTCGTTTGCGACAAGGATGACATAACTCAAAAATTTAGATTTTTCGATGTTGTTTGTAGTTGAATATAAAATTAAGGAAAGCAAGTATTAAATTATGTAACGAAATACGCAAAATTAACCTTTAATCTTTTGATAAAAAGTTTCTCTATGCAAAAATATATTGGCAATATACTGAAAATATTTTTAGAAATTACAAAAAAGCTGTCCTGTATTTCTTATTTTTCGAGTTATGTCATTATTGTTGCAAACAAACGATATTACATGTACCGTACAAAATTTTCAAAAGTCACTCGCGAACTCGGTATGCCATATTAGCTGCTAAGTATTTTACCATTGAATACTAAACTTCGAAGAGTGGGGCACTCAATTACAAAATAGTGAAGCACCATTTAGTGAAGTGTAAGGTACACTTTAAAAATACTGGTGTACCCAAAACTTTGTCAGATAGTTAACCTAATTTGCTTGTCGATAAAATAGATCGAGATCGTTATAGGATATCTCTATTTGCAATATTCATTTTGCAAGACGATTAAATTAAAATATATTACATAAAATAGCTTTTTAAGTATACATAATAATAATATATAGTAGCGTTACAAGCTCCTTAGGTTAAGAACAGATACTTACAAAAAAAAAAACTGCTACATTTTTCAATCAACGAAAATCATCTAGGGAATCATTTTTAAACTTTCAACCACCTTGATTATTTCATCGAGACTTTCAAATTCATGATAAATAGCTATTTTATATAAAGGTCATCATCATCTGCCAAGCCTCCCCCGACTATGTAGGAGTCGGCTTCCAGTCTTACCGGATCAGCTGACCAGTATTTACATGGAGCGACTGCCTTGCTCATCTCCACAACCCAGCTACTCTGTAATACGATACCTTAAGAGGACCTAGGCATCAAATCTATGAAGAAATGGTATTTCTGTGAAACGTGGAAATCCTGAGTCAATATGAGTACACGTAACACTGATCATTTTCCCCCACTCGTCACTTTAGTTAATTCGACAGTATCGTTGATTCGTCACTTTCGCTGATTGGACACTTGTGTCAATTCGACAGTTGCGTCAACTCGATACTTTCCCTAATTCGCCATTTTCGCCGATTCGTCACTTAGGTACACTCGAGGAAAAATATAATACCTGAACAGTTAATGTGGATAATCTAATCTGCGGTTAGGACTTTTCCAATAAAAAAAAATCTGCTGTTTTCTACAACAGTGCAATACCTACACGGTACAAATGTATGGAACAGATGATTTTTTATATTAATAACCGACGAAAAATTTCTATGGTGGTGGAGTTCAGAATGATGTACTGAGTTTGTATGGTTTCCGTTTTCGCGTATAATCAAAAGCAAAAGCAGAATATTGTCATTTTCTTGTGATATTTACTAATATTATAAAGAGTAGAAGTTTGTAAAGGATGTATATATTGTATAGTGATGTCGATGTGTTGGAGATAATCTCCGAAACTGCTCATCCGATCTTTAAAATTCTTTCTCTGATGAAAAGCTATACTATTGCCGAGTGACATTGGATAGTATGTTTCTTGGACGTGTACAAAGCCGCGGGCAGAGGCATTCGATTATACAAATTACAACAATTAAATTCAAGTTCCTAAGGCCATTTTCAAAACTTAGATTTTGCAATAAAAACAAAGCGAATAGGTCACCGCTTGACCCGCTAATCTTGGCCCACTTTTTTCTAGTGACGCCATAGATTTTTGAATATCATTGGCAATTTTATTAGATACAATTCTTCATCATTTGCCTAGCCTTTTCCCAACTATGTTGGGGTCGGCTTCCAGTCTAACCGTATGCAGCTGAATACCAGTATTTTACATGGAGCGACTGCCTATCTGACCTCAACGACCCTGTTCCTGATTGATACAATACTGTCTGGATTCTGACTACACGTAACAAGGGTCAAAGATAGAAGACTTACTTTTTTAGTTACTACTATCTTTTGACCAAGGTTTTGCTTGCTCGGAAATTATTCCACGTTCCACTGGAACGTTTTAAAAATGCCTTACCGTTAGTGAAGGAATTTTAAGAATCGGATCAGGAGTTCCGGAAATTACCTTCTAGGTGCGAAACTTTACATCTTTTTATTAATTTTTATATAGAAAATTGAACTTATTAAAAGCAATTATTTAACTTGCCTTGTAAGTTAGTATGTATTGTTAAAATCTTGCAACTGAATTTCAAACCAGTTCCCTATAACCGATTGAGCCGAAATTTTGCACACACCTTTGGTACTGGTGACAATGCATTTTTATAACAGACATGACTTGATCCTGCAGCCAGGATCGTCTCCTCACGAGAGAACTCTTCAACGGTTAATAGCGCGGACATGAAACTTTGTTTTTTTTTTAAACTTTAATTTATTTGTGACGATTATTTGTGATGATCATTGGCTGGTAGAAAATACTCGAGATAAAGTTATTTCGATCATTTGTCTTATTCGAGCCATTCATTTCGGAAAAGATATCAGAAAGCGACTGAGAAGACATAAATGCCTATGTTTTATCTTATCTTACTACCTACTATTATTGTACGTGTGAGCAGTGATAGTTTAGTGGTGTGACCGTTGGACTGCCAAGTCATATGTCTCGAGTTCGAACCCAAGACCTCTGATTTTTCGGAATTATGTGCGTAATTGTGAGTACCTATAATTATCACTTGCTTCGGTGAAGGAAAACATCGTGAGGAAACCAGCCTGAAATATTTCTCGACGGCATGTAAAGCCAAGTCAGAGGCCCATGGGCGGCATAGAAACTCTGACACCAGGTTAGGCACTAACCACACGATAAAGAAGATTATAATACACTCCTTGTTTAGTAATGATTGATTTTTCAATCTTCAGCTTTTTTAGAGAGGATCTATCAGATTATCAAAACTAGTATAATTAGGAATTTAAGGTGGAAGCGCCAAGGTATTAAATATGATTCGTGGAATCGTGGCTGTAACGAAGATGGCTTTACAGAGGTATAATCATTTAAATCATCTATACAACCCCTTTAAATTCATTTTCTCGACATGAATGATGTAACCAAGATTTTGTGAAAACATATTGATTTAAAAGAGTGTCCATGGAGTTTCTTGCCCATTCTTCTCCATAGGATCTACGCTTTCGAATGGGCAACTACAGTACTTTCACAAGTTATTATGCCCTGCGACTGGGACTGTAGCTTAGTTTATTTTTTTTTTGTTTTGACATTCAAAAGTGCCTGTAATGGTCTAATTGAAATAAATGCTTTGAGTTTGAATCCCATTGAATGACTACTTCATGAAACAGTTATTCAATGGGATTAAATGAACTTATAGGGTTGTATTGATGATTTAAATGATTATTATTCTGTAAATATGTGCATGCGTATTACGGCCGCAAATCATATTTTGTTCAACATACAGGCACTGACCGGCAAATTACAAAAAACGTAAGCAAATTTTGAATTTCGCGAGCTACCCTGGCGCCATACTAATGATTTGTCTAGTTATTGAACGATCAGCTCTAATAGTTTCTGAGACCAATAATTGGTAATAGAAATGATGAGGTGATCCAATCTACAGCCGACCAAGACTATGAGACAATAGGGTGGTTGACGTCACTAATCAATTGACATAGTTTATATGAGCTCTCAAAGCGCGATAACCCATAGATTTTTTTTATAGTAATAACAGCCTGTGGCACAGACGCACAGACTTGGTCTTTGACTAACATCCAGAAGTCCAAACTCAAGGTTTGCCAACGAGCAATGGAGCGCAGTATACTAGGTGTTAAATTAACGGTCGTGTTCGAAACACAATGCTGCGCTCCAAAACAAATATATAACGTGGCTCAAAAGGCTGCCCAACTCAAATGGGACTGGGCAGGACATGTCTGCCGCATGCCGGACAAACTGTGGGCCAAAATAGCAGGAAACTGGTGCCCTGACACAGTGAGGCGGGGTCGCGGCGGGCCACGAAGGAGATGGCGGAACGAACTGGACAGGTTCCGTCCGAACTGGAAGGAAGACGCGCGGGTTCGCGAGAAGTGGAGGGAGTGGAGGGAGGCCTTTGCCCAGGAGTGGGACAGAGCAGGCTAGAGAAAAAAAAAAACAACCTCTGACGCTAAGAATTTTCCAACTGAATAACTCTTTATTCATTTACAAAGCAATCAAAATCTAATTTTATATAACATCACGATAGTAATCTCCGAAGGCTTAAGTTGTAGGTACCTAATAGTACACCCACATTTCGCCAGTTATGTTTAAGTCCCTTGTAATAGGGGGCGAGCCTATTGCCATCAACCGGGCACAAATCCAGACTCCGTGGCTGTTATTGAGCGTAATTCCTGATGGAAAAACCCAATAACGCCTTACCCGACCCAGGAATTGAACCCAGGACCTCTTGTTCAGCAGTCGCGCTTGCGGCCACTTGAGCAACAAGGCAGTCAGTTTTACAATTTACTTTTTTACAGATAATTGAAAATTTATGGACTGTTCAGGAATAAAACTATTATAAAAAATAGGCCAAGACCAAATAGTTACGTACCATTTACTTTTCTGTTTGTGAATTGTTTTTTGTTTATCAACTACTGTCGAGCTTTGGTTTTATCAATAAAAAAAAATGGATTTGAAGCTTCGACATTTGAAATCTATTGTAGAATGAATTTTGGTCGAAAATCGAAAATTAGGCGACCACTGGTAAATTTAATAACCTCAACAACCCAATTGCCTCACAAACTTGGTCGGCCTGTTATAAAAAGTTGCGATGATAAAATCTATTAACAGAAGATGAATTTAGAAGCCTCTAAACCATCTTCCTTCGACAAGAGAATTACGAAAATGGAAGAAGCTGGTACCAAAAGCGCTTATAATCTAGAAAACCTACTTCGAAAGCATAGTGCGAAATACAGACACGAGCCGCAGGCGAGGGTGTTATGGAGCCGAGAACTACAGTAACAAATGCCCACGTGTATCAAAAGACGTTTTTCAATTCACTTTAAGTTTTTTTGTCCAAATTTGTTCAAAGTCCAAATTGATTCAATGGAATAGAAAAAAAAATGAAAAATAAAAATGCGTGTGGGGCCGAGCCGCCACACCACCTGGCTACAACTGCAACTTTTATTTCCGCACTGTAGTGCGGGAATATAAGAAGACAACCACGAGGGTGACATCCATAGCATGTTGAACCTAATCGTAGTGCGATAAGAGCCAGTTTTCGAGGAAGTGTATTGAAAAAACAGTTTTTGCAAAAATAAACAATTAAAAGTGGTAGTTGAGGTATCTCACAAAAAATCCTTGTCAAGTATCAATTTTACAATGTAACTAGAAGTTTCTAGTAAATCATAACTCTTTCATAAAGTTTTAAACCAAAGTTAATAAAATTTATATGGGACCACCGCGCAAGCTTCCTCTACCAAATATGCAAGGCATCATTTAAGGTGAAAGCACCAGGATAGGCAGCGAAATTCAATTCTTTTTTATGTCATTTTGCAATTTGCATGTCACTTCCACCTTAGCTGAGTGTAATGACCCCTGTCATTACACTACCGCAACAAAAAAAGACAGATGCTTCATTATATTACATCTGTTTGCATAACTCAAATGACTGTTTTTAGGTTTTCAATCCTAACAATCACACCAAGAATGTATGTTTGTGAATTTGTTAAAAACTTTGCAGCAGGATAAGCTGCTAAACTGATTTTATCAAAAGGTGTCTTTGTAGTATAGGAAATCTAATATTTTAAGTCTATCTATAACTAATGATCCTAAAATAGAGCCCTAACTATAGCCAATTAATAAGCCTGCTTTATAGATCAATGACTGGGTGCCCAGGCTCTGCTCAGGCTGATAATAGAGAAAACGAATTTTCTCACATATAAGACCTATCTGGTTCGATTTTTCGCCTCCGTATACCCCTATATTGCAACTTTCATTGAAATCGTTAAAGCCGTTTTCAAGAACGTCATTACAAAAAATACAAGGTGTAGTTTTGCATCCTCGTCAAAATTCAGGAGGTTGTCATAGAAGACGTAAATAATCAATATAAATTACGGTACCTAGTCAATAATAATAAACGCTGCTTTTTTTCGTTGTTTTAATTTGACACTATTTCAGAATGAAGCCCTTTTCAAAAGAGGAGATCACCCGTTCATCGCATAAACTTCTGCGTTTGTTTGTGTGTGAAAGCGCGGTTATAGGGCTAGTATTAGACGGGCCGCGTTTTAATACGAGTGGTGTACACTTATCGTTTTCCGATATTAAAAAAAAATTACCTACCCATTTTATTAATGATTCGGGTCGAGAATCATTAGCATAGTTACCTCCTTGAATTTGACGAGGATGCATAGCAACACCTTGTATAGAGGGTGAATGCTGACGCTAAAACGGTAAACACATATGCCGTACATTATTCTGGACCCCACATAGAAACTTTTAGTTGGTTATCTAATATAAAAATCTGCTATTTCCTACAAAACTGGAATACCTACACGGTCACGGTGTATGGAACAGCTAATCTTTTTAGCGTCAGTGTTCATTACACCCGGTATACAATTATTGCTCAGTTAATACTATAGGAATATATCATCGCCATTTTCACATGGGGGTAGGCAGAAAACTAGATGTTTTATAATCTCTCGGAAGACTTTGCAACTATCTTAAAACTTGAACACATAGATATGTTACTGGAGAGTTTAAACTACACTTCTTCCAAGCTAAAACACTAGGAAGTGATAAAAGGTGTTTTTTGGAGGACTCTATTATATATTTTACATGTTTAAAAATTTTGCTTCTCAGCCTCATTTGGATCAATGCCTTTTGATGGAAACACTGGGATTACAATGGTGAGGTTAAAGCCGTGGGTTGTCGAATCAAATCTGGGTAAGTACCAATGTGACTAATAATTGAATACAATTCATTTGACCTTTCTAAATTTATCTTGGTCATCACTGACACTGGTGGTGGAAAACATTGTGAGAAGACCTGGAATTAACTATACTATAATATTATAAAGGCGTATTTGTTTGTAAGTTTGTATGTAAGGGGTAATCTTCGGAACTACTGAGCCGATTCAAAAATTTTTTTCACTTGTAGAATGCTATGTTAGTGGTTGTGGGTACTATAGGCTATAAATTATATTTCTTTGCCAACCCGTCTTGAGCAAGCGTAGTGATCATTTCTCTGCCTTGAGAAGAGGCCTTTGCCCAGCAGTGGGACCGTAAGCTGGTATTATAAACAATGGTGGTCAAAAGTTTAAAAATGATAAGAAAACTCAGAGCAAAATGGACATCATGTATAAAAACATGGCCAACTGGGCTATTTCAACTAAATTGCTAAAAACAGGTCACCTAGCATGCTCCTTAGCTGCTGCCGTCAGTGCTTGGCCAACGAGAACCTTGTCTCCAGAAGCCATCTCGAATCTGAACTCTTTCGGAGCTTCAAATAGTAAAATTATTGTGCTTCCCATATTAAACTGACCAAATAGCTCTCCCTTTCTCAATGGGACTTGGCCTAATTCAACCTCATTGATTCGGTTCCGTCTGCCTTTCGTATTTGTTCGTAATTCGGGATCGTTATAGATTTCTATGGAGCCAACATTTGTTGCCCCTACCGCAGTCATGCTGAAGAAACCATGTTTCCACTCGCCAACGTACACGGCACGTTCGTTGATTGTGAACAAGCCGGGTATTAGTCTTGCTAGCCATGGATTCACAGAGAGAAGCTTTCCGGAAAAATGTCTTCGAAACGTTGCTGTCCAGTCGCAAGGGGAATGGAACCGATGATAGTCTCCGGGAGCCAAGTAAATGATGCACTGATGTAGAATATTGTCTTTATTTGTTAATAAAGATTCATAATAATTATCTTCTTTCTTTTTCGACCATTTGTTTTGTCCGAGGAATTCTTCGAGGCTGTAAGTGACCCCTTTGACTTGTTCTATCTTGTCTGTGTCTGCTGGCCCGCAATTTAAGACTACTCCATCGCAAGGAGACACACACGGCGAAGGTGCAATATATCTCGCTCCATCTCTTAAAGGTCTCGTAAAAAAAGCAGACAGACTCTTGTATAACTTAAGGTCGGTATATTCAGCCTCATTTAAATTCACATTAAACATTTTAATGTACGTACCATAGACGAAGCTCCTTATAGAGATCGGTAGCTCACAAGCAGCTAGCTTCCCCCAAATTCTGCTCGTAACACGGAAGGGAAACATTTCGTAAAAAAGAATTTCCACTTTAGACACTTCATAATTAATCGAAGCACGGATATAACACCAGCCTACGTAAATAGCACTGCCTAACGGCACCCATCTAGTAATAATAGAACGAAAACTCATCCATTTATTTTTCTGTAGCGTCTTTGTCTGTTGGGTGTGAAGCGTAGATGTTTGTCGAAAAGGTCTGTGAGGACGCAACTTTTGTCTGAACATAGGATTTATAACAGGAAGACAACTCCGTATACGAGTCGGCGGGAACATTTCGACTGGTAAACGCACACGGCGGCGGCTTAAAAATAAATTGTTTACGTAAAATCACGCGAATTGATTATTTTGCGTGGTGAGTGAAGTACTGAAGTACGTACCTACAACGGATAAGAAAAATCAAATTAGATAAACAGTGGTGACAATGTTATGTAAGGTTGTATTTTTTCTTGATGCAAATTTAGTCCTTATTTGGAAAGTGCGAATGCTTAAAATAGAGTAAAGATATTTTGATAAAACATAATAATATGTAGCGCTATTGTACGGATGCGTTCATAAACATGATCTCACAAAATTTTGATTAACATTTAAAAAAATTAAAAAAATTGAATTTTGTTCATATTCGTAGTTTAGAAAACTTGTAAAACAACCATTATACAAAAAAATATTATGTGTTTTTGTATTTCCTATCACAAAAAATATGAAACGGTATTTTCTTAAATGTAAGGCATACATCATAGGCATACATGTCAACCAAGTGAATAGTTTTTTGGATTGAGTTTTTGATCACACTTTCCACAGATGTACACAAAACTTTGGAAGCAATATTTCCGGTTTTTATTCGTTCAAACTCTTGATGCGTGGACAATTTTTTTTAAATAGTCTAATGGTACATATATGTCAGTGAAATTTTTATACCAAAATAAATATATTCTTTAGTTTCTTGAATAATTATTAAATCAAAAAAGAATAAATATCGGTTAAAACCGGTTATTTTGTGACATTGTTGAAGAATGATGGCGGTTGGCCACCTCTGCAATCCATCTTACTTGCATGACATATAGCTTTGTTGACGTTTTTAGCGTTTTCTTAGTTTTTTTCTTTTTATCATATTATTTTCCCGCGTTTATTGTTATTTCTGATGTCCACAAGAAATGGAGATAAACGAGAAACCAACAGATGTGGTGATAAAGTGGCGTTTCGGCGAATATCAGGCGAATATAGAAATAATATACCTCCTGGAGGCGGCTTTCTAGGCTTCCAGAAGGCCCCCCTGGTTCTTCTGCCTCGTTATGACATAAGTCCTTACTTGCAGCAGTTGGAAACCCAAGGTTCTCGTAAAAAACCTCGCATGAAACCGACGGGCCCTAAAGTATCGACAGAAAACCGGTTTTCTAGAAAATGCTTCGTCGATTTGGTGAGGCAGGACTTAGCTAAGCTGAAGGAAGAGTACCAGAGGGCCCAGGTGTCTGGCAGACCCTCTGATTCAAGTTCTGACAGCGAAATAGACCCAAACATGGCTACAATAAAGTGCAAAATATGTGAAAAAAGGTACTCATGTGAGAAAAAGCTGCTAAAACATCAGGGAAATAAACATATGATTGTATGTAAGCCCCAGAAGCGTGTGTCCTTCTCTGATCATGTTATCATCCACGAGCTAAAAGAATTTCATAAATGTAGAAAATGTCCTAAAATCTTTGAAGAATATTACCTTTTAAAATCTCACTCAAAATTGCACCATAAGAAACGTAAATGCTATATATGCAACTATTGCAATAAAAGCTTCATTGATAGAATCTTCTTTAAAGTTCATATCAAGTTGCATTGCGATGTCTGTGGTCTATTTTTTCCAAATAAAGTCAAATTCTCCGATCATCGCCGTAATATCTGTCGCATAATTAAACTGCATCCATGCAAGACTTGTGAGGAAGTATACTTCAGTGTCATGGACCTGAAAGATCATAGTTATGAACACGTTGCTGCATGCCTCATTTGTGACATTTGCAAAGACCAGTTTGCAAATAAATGTGCATTAGCTCATCATATTGCATTCCTACATTCAAATGATCGCCCAACATCCTTATATGGTATGCGTAACTTGGGCAACGAGAGACTCTACCTATGTAACTTCTGCGAAGAAAGCTCGGTAGAAAGAGATGCGTTAGAACGCCATGTGCAATTACTACCGGATTTAACCAACAAAGCCATGACAGGATATAAAGATTACTATTTCTGTGATCAATGCTTCAAGAAATTTGACACGGAAACCGATATGCTCCAACATAAGTGGACCCATTTTCTGATAACCAGTGACAATTCACAAGACCGGGAAAAAGTCGAAAAGAAAACAATGAAAACAACGTATAAGATTGGTGAGTCGATACCGGAGTACATGCAACCTGTGTTGGTTTTGGAGAAGATTAAAATTGGTGAGAAGACGGTTAAGGATACTGTGGAATACATTGATGCGAGGAACTTTGAAGTAGAAGATGGGACAATCAAGAAGCCGTTAGTTGATCCGAAGAGTAAAAAGACTATTATATCTCAGTATCAATGCCAGGTTGGTACAGTTTGATTTTTTTACAGCTTGTCCTGCCATCTTCTGCAATATCTGCCGCAATGCTTTCTGGCTGTGTCAGGGCTCCACATGGGGGCGGGTTATTTTGACCAACAGCTCATTGAGCATATGGCAGACATGGAAATCACAGTCCTGCTTCAGACTAGTGGCTTTCTGAGTTAAGCCAGTAGTTTTTGTTTAACAGTGAAGCTTTGTGTTGCACATATGGTCACAAACAATGACCGATGTCCAGTTTCTACACTATCGATTCTATCAATGATAACGAGTAATTCTGATAATATATCTACATAATAATTAATTTAAGTTCATAAATATCTCCTTTCGATATTATTTAAATAATGAGCAAATTAATCTAAAATATAAAATTCGTGTTTGTTTTTTCATATTTTATGCACTGCCATGCTGATAAAACTTTGTTTGCTTGCACTTCCGCGAAGGTTACATTTTACTTTAGGTTTAAACATATTATTTGAGAATAAATTCTTTTTTGAGAATAAAATATCTTTAAACCTATTTAATGGCATGTCTAGAATAGAAGCCGGCAGCTTGTTATAATAGATTATACCAAGCCCTATGAATGAATTATAAACCTTATGAAGCTTGTTAAAGGTGTTTGTGACTTTGAGTTGTAAAGATGTATATTTCGCCTAATATATAAAATGTTGGCGAAGATGAATTGTGAAGCCACCGTGGGCATACCAATCTCTTTAAAAAAATATCTCAGAGAAACTTGGCCACCTAGCTGGTAAATTGCATGAACCGCTCGTTTCTCAAGACCAAATATATTTTGGATATCAGCGGCTTTGCCCCACAGCAGAATACCGTAGGGCATAACGCTCTGTGAAAATAACCAAAATAGACTAACCGTGCTGTATCAACATCAGTGTACACTGCAAATTAATTTAATACATAAATTTGATTTTTGATAGAAAAAGTGCGAAAATAATGTAATATTCATTTGGACACATTACAGCCGCAGCCATAGTGAATCAGTAAAAAAAAACCTATTTGACAGACACACGAAAAAGTGAGATTGTAAAAGTTCCGAATCCATTTTGGGTTCGAACCTTAAAGGTTAAAATTATCCTTAAAAAACCAGTCGCACGCGCCTGCGACTAGTAGCGCTGCTCAAACAATTTTTGACTGGGTCGATAAAGACATTATTGGAATGCTAACTTAAAGGAATCAGCTGTGGTCTGCTTAAATAAAGAAAATCCCAACGACGACTTAATAAGAAACAATTTCAAAATACTAAAAGCTGTTACTACCACAATTTTTTTTTTAAACTGTGAGAGGAAACCTTTAAAGATGTGGAAGTTAATCGGGAGCTTAGCTGGAAACAAGCGTAAATTACGCTTGTTTCCAGCTAAGCTCCCGATTTAGATACTCTTTCTAGATGGTTCCAAGACAATTTGCTTGCTGTGAATACCTCTAAAACAAACTATATTGTTTTTAGTGCTAGGAACAAAAATGTCGCAAGCCGCTCAAATCTATACATAAATAACGAAACTTTAACCCAAGTTTCTTCAGAAAAGACACATCTGACATGGCAGACACACCTAGATAAATTAGATTTAAACTATCTTCTGTCGTGGGCGCGCTTCGAGTGTTCGCTGTTTACCAACATCTGTTAGGTAAATTATTTACAACTCTATGGTAAAACCTCACCTAGAATACCTAATAGAGGTACAAAAACGCGAGGCACTGCAGCTAAAACACATTTAAAGCAAATCGAAACGTGTCAAAACAAAATAATAAAATTCTTATTCCATTACCATAACTAGTACGGTCGGCCAAGAAAGTGGTGTAGCAGTTTTGATTTAGTTTCCCGGTCATCGAAAATTACAACAAGGTTCGTTATAAAAAGATATTACTGAAAGAGACAACATTATCATGACGTAAACCTATGTATTTAGTATTCATACGTCATATGTCACATATAAGTACATGACATTTTAACCTTTAGTATAAATGAAAAGGACATTAGTTTCTACAAAGCAATTGAAATGTTTCCAAACAAAAGTAATAAAAACTATTTAGACAACCGAATTCCATTTGAAAAAGAAAACTGACAATTGACATTTTGTCAAATATATGCAAAAAATCGATATATTTTCCGTGTTATTTTTCAATCAACTGCATATAAAATCATCTCAATGCCTGCCAACTTGACCATTGCCGAAAGAGCACAAATAATTGCCCAATTTAATGAGGGAAGCAGTATCAGTGCGATATACCGGAATTTGAATATATCGAGGCGTTCTGTCCGCTTTTGGATTCGTCGTGAAGGAGAGGAGGGAAGTTTGTTGGATCACAGAAGAAGTGGTCGCCGGCCTGCACTCTCCAATAACGATAGAGAATTCATGAGACGGGAATATGAAATCAATGGTTTTAAGCCCACAAAACATTTTGCGGAGATGTTCGATGTGAGTGCCCAAACAATAAGGAATCATCTACATTACATGGGGTTGCACCACAGGCATTACGCCAAGAAAATATATTTGACGGATGCTCACAGACTTGCTCGTCTGAACTTCGCCAGAGAGCACTTAGAGTTTGATTGGTCTAATACAGTGTTTTGTGATGAAAAAACGTTTAAATCCAGTCAGCATGGACGTCTTCACCTTTGGCGATATAATTCAACACGGTATAAAGATGATCATGTAATCCCAAATAGAGAATCGGGTCGAATTTCCGTAAATATTTGGGGCTGGATGAGTACGGATGGTGTAGGAGAATTGTGTTCTCTACCTTCTCGAGCGACGGCTGTAAATTATATCGACGTGCTTCAGAATGCAATGCTACCGACAGTCCGTAATGTTTACCCGGAGAACGAAGTGCCACAATTTGATTTTGTTCAAGATAATTGTTCAATTCATAATGCGAGGATCGTAAGAGCCTGGTTTCGTTCACACACTGACGTAAGGGTAATTCAGTGGCCCTCAAGATCGCCGGACCTCAACCCGATAGAAAATCTTTGGGGCCTTATGGTCCAACGATGGTCGCATCAAAATGAAAGAACCAAACAAGCTCTTATTAGTCACTGTAATTATATCTGGGAGGAAATGCGGGGAACCGATATTTGCTCACGGCTTGTTGGTTCAATGAGGTCTCGTCTTTTAGAGGTTATAGAGGCCAACGGCGGTTACACCCGTTTCTAATTTTTAAAAATTTTCAATATCTTCTAAATATTACTATATATGCTATGTTTTTGTTTGTTATAAGTATTTTAAAATTGATTGTAGAAATTTAATAAAAGGATAAATCTATTTTTAGCTTGTTTTTTATTGATATTGTAATTACAAGTTTACAGAAATTGTAGGTTTGTGGACTCGCCTTGTGCCTTTACAATTTTATGTAACTTGTTGATTACAATTCTGAATTTGTAGATACAATTTTGTCATCAAAATCTACAGCCCCCCGCCGTTGATTTTACGACGTCATTGGTTCCATCAAGTTCAAACTAAGAACAGCTGTCACGTTACAAACAGTAATAGTTGTTATCAATAATCAGATAAAGACAGCAATAGAAGTTGTCAGATCGATCTGCAAGCGAAACTAATCTTTATCACCTATGAATCTGCAAGCGATATTCAACCTTAGGGTGGTACACCACTTTCTTGGCCGACTGTACCATAACTGACCTAACCTAACTCCGACAGAAAAAAAAATACATAAAACTAAATTACACTATCACAGATTTATAAATATAACACATGCATATTAGTATAGAAGCTGTTAAACAAAAATATACACTCTAAAATAACATTTATAAAAAAAGGGCAAACACAAAAACGCAGTACTAGACGAAAAAACATTTGCTTAAGACCACCACGAACTAATTACGGAAGAAAAAAAATATTATACAAAGGAGCAGAGCTGTATTATAAATTACCTAACGATATTAAAGAGATACAGTCCTTAACTCTATACGAAAAGCCGTAAAGCACCACATCTTGAAAGATTTCTCCAGGTGTTAAATTTAACATATCGCATAAATTAATTAACATCTACATTATTATTATATTTTATTTTCTTTTACTAATTTGTTATGTCTATGGATAGTTAGGATACCTACTCTGTATTTCCGAAGCATAAAAGTACATATAAATAGTTCAATGTGTAATTGCTATTGACTTGCTTTCAAGACTCGATATGTAATAGTAAATAAAGTAAAAATTGTGTCTACGAGTTAGCCTATTTATTTACGAGTACCTACCTTCTTGCTAAGTAATTCTTATATTTAGTTTTAAGATTAACTTTTATTTCTCATATTAAGTGAATTGCATTCTTTTTGAGAAATATTTGTCTTAAACCGTATATTATAGTGCCCAGTGTGCGCTGGCACAGGTGCACTCTCTCTTCCGTCACTCTCATAGTCCGATAGGACGTCAATCCAACAACATCGGAGAGAGATCAGGACCAACGCGGAGGATACGGAGTATAGAATTTGGCTATATGGTACCACTGTCGGTATCATACCGGCAACTTCCATATTCCGGGGCTCAGGGCTCCTACTCAGAAATTCCTTATAGAAAAACCCAATAACACTTGTTACCCTGGACCCCACGCTCAGCAGTCGCGCTTGTGACCGCGAGGCCAACGTAGCAGTTTAGCCCTTACAGCCCTTAATAACAAAGTCCTATTTATTACAGACTTGCGACAAATACTATTCATCGAATTTCTGCCTGAATCGCCATATTGAGACCCAGCATTCAGACTATGAAAACCTACGCTGTAAAGTCTGCGAAGAAACTTTTGTTTGGCCCTCCCTTCTGCGCTCCCACAAATGCATCCGCTTGAAAATCCCAGAAATGCCATTCGAAGATGCTCGTCCAGAAATACACTTTGACAATCTTCACGAGATCTCCCAAAATGGCTTCGATGATTTGAACATCATGGAGAATGACGATTATTTGAATACTCTAGACTTTGAATTACCGGCTCCTATCGTTGAATTGACGGAGATTAACGGTTTAAATCAACCACAGGAGAAGTTTGCGCCGTTACAGAATTTGGGGTATAAGGTGGTGCAAATGCAAGAAGTACCGATCGAGTTTTGAAATGGACTGAAATACAGTGGTTTTGGTGCATGTTTCAGTGTGTGTAGTGATATCAAGATTTTTATCGAAAACTTACTAAAGTAAGTCTACTTATATAGTCACATTAGTACAGATTAAAGGACGACCCCTTTACAGCGGCTCCTAAAGTTAGAGGAAGGAAAAGAAAATTAGAAAATACTACTACATATTTTTTGCAGAAATCAGTAATTTTATAAAAATGTGGGTAGTTGTAATATTTTTCTTTTGCTCTCCTTCGTTTAGCTTCCGAAAAATAGATTTTAAACCCGTTTTCAGGGTTACATATAATAACAGTACATAAACATAAGTTCACACCTAATTCCCGTGGGGGTAGGCAGTTATGACTCTATATTTTCTAAATATATTAATTAACATAATTTACATAGCATAACTTTTCGAGCTTATTACTCGACAACATAACAGCAAGATAATTGTGTAACACTTGCAATCGAAATCCCTGCAAATGAGGTTTTTAAAGGTCTTAGCACATAAGATAGAATGGATGCTGATTCCACTTCAAACCCCTCACAGCCACGCATTGAAATGTCAGCTTTATATCGTGTTCCTTTCCGTAGAATTTTTATTTATTTATTTAAACTTCATGTACAAGAATGGTACATAGGCGGATTTAATGCCACAAGGCATTCTCCACCAGTCAACCTTACAACAAATGAATGAATGAATGTTCATACATGAATGTACTACTTGGAAGAAAGCGTCGTACACTTATGGTCATGTTTTTTTACTATTTGAATTGGTCCTCAGCAAAATATTACTTGGAGGGTTTCCGAAGCTGAGTTCCTTAAAAGGGCATACGTTAAAACTCGCGCAGATGCACGGTGCAAGTGCCAGTTGTCCTTAATAAGCGCCAGTTAACGTTGCTCATAATCTTTTAATATAGACACGCGAGCACCCGCGCGAGTTTTAGCTTCCGCTATAATTATTTTTCTAGCAGTTTAGCCAGTCACATATTCAGTTTTTCTTCCACAATATTAATATTATAGTAGCATGTATATCTGTAGTAGACTTTATAAATCTTTTAGTCTCAATACGTTCAAGTCGCAAAATAACATACAGTTGCAAAAAGTTCAAATCTCAAAAGAGCGAAGTCTCAAAAAGTTCAAATTGCAGAATGTTCAAGTCTCAAAACATCCATGTCTCATAAATAATATGCAATTCTTTGTACGAGTTGTTTTTATATGTAGGTACTAAATGGGCTTGCGTTCGGCCGCAGCCGCAACTCGCCTGATGTGAAGCGATGATGCGGCTTAAGGTGGAGCACGCGCGCCTAGTAGAAACTGATTCACTCGAACCTTAAATATAACTTGAGATTCAAATGTTTTGCAACCGTATGTTATATTGCAACTTGAAAGTTTTGAGACTAAAGCATATATGAATGTGTGTTTATTAAATAATAACAGCCTATACTGTCCCACTACTGTTCAATCTCCTCTAGTTGTACAGAGCAGCCATTTGCATCAATCAATGATCATCACACTTGTTTAATGCGAGTTGGTGTTTTCAGACTAAATTTCATTACAAGTACAGGTACTTTCATGATGTTTGTATACCCTTAAATTTAAAAAAATAAGTATGTATGATAAATATTTTTAAATATAAGTGATATATCGATGTACATGGTCTAGCCCTTAAATTAAAGGCTAAATGTACATATATTATCCACTAGGTTAGTACTAGTAGGTTCTTTAAGAGTCATATAGTGTTAAAAGTCGACAAGTAAAAACTGTGAACAGTATCATTAACTCTGACTCAATATCCCGTTTGCATTGTTTATGATAGTATTAGTGACCATGTCAGTTTTAAAACTTATAATATTGTGAATAGGTATTTAAAAACAAAAAAAAAATGAGGCATAATTATAATTAATTTTTTCGAAGTTTTTGAAAAAAAAAATTGTAATTATTTTTTTTAGAATATAGAATATTTAGGTTAAAAAAGAGGTCTTATTCGGTATTTTAAATGCAACAAAACGAAATTTTAGAGTTTTTTTTTAATTCCGCTCACGGTCGTTATTTTCTGTTTTTAAGGTTAAAAAAATAGTGATAAGTTTATAAGATTTATCGAAGTACATAAATTAAATTGTTGTAACATTGTTTTTAAATGCTTGACAAAACATTTTTTGGCTGAGAAATTTTATCTAAAGTAACATAAGGATAACACTGTTATAAATATTTTTATTAACAATCTACTTTAATATGTCTTGTGGACCCGTTCACTGATTGAAAATAATTTAAATTGGGCTGATAATAGAGATTTCATAAAAGACAGTTCCCCAAAAACGCTTGCCCTTTGCCATTTCTTAGGGTTTTAACTAGAGTGAAGAGCTGGACAAACTCTCCAGCAACACATCTGTCTTCTATCCATGTTTGGCTTACTACAAAATGTACGCAGTTCCGCCAAAATGTACCAACCCACATCAATATTTCTCACATTTTCTGAATAATTTTAAAAGACAATGACCAAAATGTATGCAAGCTTTTTTGATTTTTCGCGGCCACTAACGAAACTATATACAAATAATAGAAAATTTCACAACAAACAGAATTTTGTATGGCGTTAAAGCTGGAAAATCAGTCCGGACTGAGTTAAATCAGTTTACGAGTATACATGTGTGATTGTAAGGTTTTGTTTATACTAAATAGGCTTGCTTTTGGCCGCAACTCGGCTGTAGTGGTGAAGCGATGATACGGCCTAGGGTGGCGCACGCTTGCCTAGAAGAAACATTATAAAGCTCACTATATACGAGTAGGTACTAGAGTAAAGTGGCCAAAGAGACCAAGACCTTAATTTTTATTCAATTTATAACGATCAAATACTGCAAAGGAATATTATCTGTAATATCAAAGGAAGTTCCTGTTTTGCACTTCCTTTGATTCTGTAAAAATAACAGGTTCGATTCCTGGCTCCAGCCAAACCTTTTTCAAAATACTAATACTGTTGTTTTTGTGGCTTACGAAAAATCACCCTGTATAAACTGATTAAACTCGGTCCGAACTGAGTTTCGAGCTTTGCCGCCGTACAAAATTTTGTTTTATGCTATTTTTTCTCCTATATGCATACAGGGGGGTTACCATGATCTGTTAGTACAGGAATGTTTTAGGACTATTCTGAGAGTGGGAAAGTGACAGCGCTAGACAGCTCTCTAGCGCCATCTCTTACCCACTCTCGGAATAATACTGAAACATTCCTTGCCTAACAGATCATGTTAACCCACCCGGTATGTGTAGTTTCGTTAGTGGCCGCCAAAAAATAAAAGGGCACCAATTTTGTCATTGGCGTTGCACGGGGTTTTGTTTTATAAATTAGCAGACGCAGCTTTGGTCGACTGTGCATACTCTTATATGGCGCTAATTTAACTGTATAGTAAAATACCACATCTAGAATTTTGTTATACTTTTAGTTTGAAGTATTTAACTGATTTAATAAGAAACTGGGTTGGCGTGGCTCTAAGCAAAATCCTGTAGAAAATTAATTTATTTCACACATAATATATTTATACAAGAGTGTTTGGATAAGAAATGTAGATTTTATTATACCTAAATTGTATAAAAGGTGTTTTTTTTTCTTTTTTTGTTATTATTATATATATTACTATATATATATATACTGATTATGTATAAGTTTGCATTAATTATTAGTGATACTAGAAGATATTTTGTTTTGAGTTAAGTTATATGAAGAGTTTGGCCTAAAACTATAACATGGTTTCATAAAGCTGACTATTTTATTTAGTTTTAAGTTTGTGCTCCTTGGAGGATATGACATTATCATATATCTTGGCTCGTGGCTTAATATACAAGGTAGAAGGGACACCGACGCGAAAACGGTTACCACGTACACCATTGTAAACCCCCCACATCAAAATTTTGTATAGTATTAAAAATAAAAAAACAACTGTTCCATACATTTTGACCGTGTAGGACGTAGGTATTGCACTTTTGTAGGAAATAGCTATTTTTTTTAATAACCGACGAAAAATTTATATTTGTGGGGGAGGAGTCAGAAAAATGTACTGAAAACGTGATAACCGTTTTTTCGTCGGTGCTCTCTCCACCCTGTATATAACAGCCTTACGGGTCGAACTTTAAGGTCTTGGCACATTACACAGACTCGACCGACTACACTCCGACTCTACTCACAGTCAAGCATTGAAATTGTGTACTTTATATCGAGTTCCTTACGGTTAAATGTTCAACATTTAACATACATATGTAGATGGGAAAAGGCTAGGCAGATGTTGACTTGCATGGCCATGTTGAAATTGGTGAGATGTCGTGAGATTTGACTTGACCCTCTCGCCCCCCCTCCCTAATCTTGGGAGATTTATCTAAATGCGTAATTTAGTATAAATACGTTAATCTGTGCTTGATTGCGTTCGATTTATTTTAAAAACATAATTTGCTCAATTATTTTCAGAGTATTTATTTTTAAATATTATTGTGTAGGATTTAGCCATATTTTAGTAGAGTTTATTTCAATCTAGTTTTGTGGGAAAAAAGATAACGTGATATTTTTTGCGAGACTCCCCTCTCTTCCTTGTGAGATTGGGTGAGATTCGGCTCGATGCCCCCCCCCTCCCCCCTCCCCCTCCCAAACGCCTCACGTAATTAATGGACGCCGCCTTACTGTGAGATGAGCAGGACTGGAGTTGTCGTCGAGTCTATGTAATGTTCGAGAAGCTTTAGGATCACTATAAACATTAACATTTAAGCTACAATTCCTGTTGATTTGTTTTTTTTTTTTTTGAGTTTATTGTTAAGGCATTGATGTAAATATCACTGTATTATAAGCCTGCAACTTAGATCGTCTGTTTCAACTGTGCGGATATTTCAATACGGCCGTGAAGCAAGACTAGTTTAAGTAAACACATCGGGCTATTTTTTTTCGTGATATGCTGCAAATGTCTTCAGCATCATGTTGTAGAAAATTATGTTATATTTTCTCAATTGTATTTTTGTGTCTAATTTCCTAACTCTGGCTAGGGGTTGCGCCTCACCTAGCAGCGCGTCATTGCATTTTTCCAAGCTCCTATTACTTTCTGTCACGGTTCTGTAACCGTCATTTGCCAGAGCGAGAAAGAGATCGGGAATGCTATCGCACGAGGCTACATAGACGATGCGGTCGGCAGCACACTGTTTCTTTTTACGGTTCAGGTGGCCTACCATGACGTCATAATGCAGGAATGTTTTAGGTTTATTTCGAGAATGGGAAAAAGATGGCGCTAGACAGCTATGATTCCTGCATTAAGAGATCATAGTAGCCCTATGGACTTACAGAGCGACGGAATAGGATAGGAGCATGGAACACTGACAACATTTTTTTAAACTATGATGTAAATGTAATTTGAATAAAAATAACATTTTAGATCCTTAACTATTGAACTATTCTGTTGTTATAAATTACTGTTGTGTTTAATCACAGACCGGCTGCTCAATTGAGACGGTACCTGAGGTAACTGCGCCGTGCGGGAGGGTATGGTCTCTTGCACTGAAGTAGAAAAAATATTATTTTATGTCTATGGGTCTCTTGTCACGAAATCTTTCATTAGCCTGTTGACAGATGTCAATAGCCCCCGCCCCCCGCACCGCTCAAATACCTCAGGCTATTATTAGAGTTTTATCAAATAGTAATATCTTTAGTAATATTAAGTTTTATTTATATTATTATCCTTGCATGTTGCTAAAAACATTGCACACAGCTGAGATTGCAAGCTTTGAATGGAAGTACATAATAAAAATATTGTACATAATTTGGTTTTGTGTTTTTTTTTTGTAAAATAAAAATCCCTATTCTCTTTGAAGTAGGTATAATGAATATAATGCATCACAAATTTAAAACGGCAACAGGCAAAGGGCTTTGAATTATTTGGCTTGCCTAACTTTCGCCATTTTATTTTCAAAATACTGGCCACGTTATTGATTGATACAGGTTTTATGTGTGTCTAATCAAATCAAAGCTGTACTGATTGTGCCATCTGTGAATAGATTCTAACTTGGATAGCTTATATCTCGAAAACGTAACGCTTTAGAAGATTTTGTCTCATACAAAACTTGTTTGTATTAATTTCAGCTATTTACTTGCCTATTACAGATTAAAATTAACGTATTCACCCATGAAGTCACATATCAAGTTACAGTCCCAGTAATTAAGGGACATAATATTATGTCCCCTCTAAATCATATTACTAAACGTGACATTGGATAAATGCACAAACCGTGAGAGCCACAGAAAAAAAAACATGACTTACACCCGTATCTATGTATAAACAAGTCAAAGTGTTTACTTGAGTAAATGTCATTATTAAAGATACGTATGTAATATAATAATTGTTTGAAGTTAGAACTGTAAAAAATTAGAATTCTTAGATTTCTTTGACGGTTCTTACTTCGTTTAAATTCTTGTATACTGCAAAAAAAAATATTGCAAAGTAAGCACAGCACAGTAGTTAGTTTTGCTTAAGCACGAGTAATTACTTTAACTTGACTCTAGATACGGGTGATAGAGGGTGGTTGATTGAGGTTTTTGCCTAACACAACGCCTGTAATCCCCGAAGGCTTGGGCAGGCGTGTACCTATCTAATAGTACCTACACCTACCCTACACCCACATTTCACTACTTATGTTTCAGTTTCATGTAATAGGGGGCGAGCCTATTGCCATTAGCTGGGCACAAATAAAGACTCCGTGGCTGCTACTGAGAAATTCCCGTAGGAAAACTCCGAAATCACTTTCCCAACCCAGGACCTCTCATGCTCAGCTTGCACGCTTGTGACCACTGTACCAACGAAGTAGTCTTTTGCTAATCAAAACTCCATGATTGTTTTAATTTTAATCGGCATGATTTTCGTCTTCCATAAGAGATGACATAAGCGGCTGGGATGTTGAACCTTTGGTAAATTATAAGAATTAGTACCCGTTTTCAATAACAGGAAACGTTAAATGAAATACCTACTGAAATATCAATGTACCTCCCTCCTCGTTTTGTAGGCGCTTAGTAATAAATGAAAATGAGCTTTACTTAAGTGTCGTTTTCATTCAGTCATAAGCGTAAGATAATGCATATGGGTCAATTTCAAATATTTGCTCTTCTACACTAATAGCATGACATAGTGTGTCATAGTCTAGAACAGATAAATCAGTCCAAGTCATCATCATCTTCCTGCCCTTGGCCCATTCTACTTGAGGTCGGCGCTACAAGTTTTCTCCTTCCATTTTCCCCTGTCAGACGTCTCGGCATAATTTTTTCTATTCTCTTTCATATCATGCCTCCCACAATCCATTCATCTTTTCTTTGGTCGTCCTCCCATCCATCAAGATTTATATTCATCATTCCTCTCATAAAAGTCAATGTAATTAAACTTTCTCAGCTGAAAGACGACAACACAAAAACAACACGAAGACAACATTGCTGAAGAAAACTGCGTAGTACCTACTCACAACTACATTTATACTAATATCTTCTATTTCGGAAAGAAATCAAAGGAAAGAATCTTTGTGAATAACATCTTGCCGTCGACCCGTTGTTCTTAAAATTTTAGCTATTTTTTTGTTTGGATAATTTGAGGAAATGAAAGTGTTGTGAAGTGTAGCCCTCTCGGGAAAATAGGTGCGACATCAATAGTAATCGACACCCTCTTCCTCCTACGAGTAGGTGGAACAGCGCATGACCAATCCTTAGCCCAAATAAACAAATAAATCATTAATCGAATTTGAAAACCGGTAATTTGGTTCGATTAGTTATCTGTGGTCCCAGTTCAAAATGGGGCAAGTGGGGGCAACACTACAGTGTTTAGCTGTCAAACGCCATTATTGTGAACTTAAGAAGAACTAGAAATATTCAAATATTTCACAAAATAGACAACAAACAGTATTGTTCACCTTCCCAAAACGATTACTAAGTTTAGTATTATCACTGACGTGACAATAAATCAAAACTTATGCCGTATTAAACCGTAATTACTCATATCCTGCGTTACACATATCCGTTCGGTTTTTACGCTTTTTACAATTGATAGAACCATGTCTGTGAGTGAAAAAGTATCATTATCCGATGCCTTGAGCAATGTGGATGTGTTGGATGAGCTTACATTGCCTGGTAAGTACTTATTTCATGTTTAATTATTGAATTATTTGGCCTTTGATAAAAGTTAGGTGGGGCTCTATATTGTCATGGGACTTCCTATGTCATAGATTATAGGTATTTAGATGACAACTTTTTAGCCCATTTTGATTGTAAAGCTCGTTAAATATGGGTTGTAAACCTGCAAAGTTTGATTTATAATGGATTGTTTATTTATTTAAAAGTAAACAACATTTAAACAATAATTGGTATTAGTTTAAATGACAGCAAACAGCGTTATACTCTGGTCTGCTGCTCATAAACAGGACCTGTGTGTCAAAAGTTCCACTTTTTAAATTTAAGGGCTTAGGCTCAGCATTGATGACTCACTCAGTTACATTAAAAATGAATAATTACATTTAACATTACAAAATTGCTATGCAGTCTGTGCAAAAACTCAAACTCAAAGCATTTATTTCAAAAAGACCAGTTAGAGGCACTTTTGAACATAAACATCATGCCTGTAATACCTGAAGGGTTAGGCAGAGGTGTTCTAAAAGGTACACCCGCATTTCACCACTTGTTTAAAATGCGTTTGATTGCTGGCTAGGAATATTCGTTTAACAAAAAATTCAATGATGCAGTCTTCATCAAAATCGGTCCCAAGAGTCCTTTGAGTATTATTCCTCATAGTTTTCGATTTGGCCATACACACCCACTTGAAAAATTCACTGCACTGAAGAAAGTCATTTAAAAATCCTAGCAGTAGAGCAGTGAAAACTGTGTTCAAATCCATGTAGTAGTTTTTTCGCGATGCGCATACAGACATACAGACAGACAGAAAGACACTAGAATTCAAAAAACTGTTGTTTTGGCTTCAGTTGTTTTTATAAAGGGGGCCTCATATAATTTTTTCCTTATTTAAATTCATATATTATCTTTTGATAGAGAGCACGGATTGCAATGAAACAAAAACTAATACCTTCTCTAAGTTTCGCACAATACTTGTGCATTGAAACTAACCTCATTGGTTTTGTAATTTTCACGTGATACTTAAAACAAACAAACATAGCCAAAGACTCACAGACTGCAGACAAACAGACAAAAATTCTAAAAATAGTAGAAATGGGTTCCGTTTGTTATCCTTTAACACCCCTACTATTTTTTTTCTAAATATTTTCAATGTACAGAAACGCCACGTCTACAGATTTATTATATGTATATAATATAGATAATTCCAAAAAACAACCTTATAATTGTCTTTTAGTTTTTCTTTGAAATTAATAAAGTAGTGTGTTATTGAGTTGGCAAATTAATGATATCACAGGTTGCTGTTGATATACAAAATCTCCAATTATTCTAAACTAGCTAAATGGCTCAACTTCGTCTGCGTAACATTTTTTATTAATGCTCCGCTCCCATTGGTCGCAGCGTGATGTTTTATAACCTATAGCCTTCCTCGATAAATGGGCTATCCAGCACTACAATAATTTTTCAATTCAAACAAGTAGTTCCTGAGATTATCGCGTTCAAACAAACAAACAAACAAACTTTAGCTTTAAAATATTAGTATAGATATTTCTTCATCTCATTACAGACGAACAACCCTGTATCGAGGCAGCACCATGCTCCATTCTATACCAAGCCAACTTTGACACCAACTTTGAGGACCGCAATGGCTTCGTCACCGGTATTGCCAAGTATATTGAGGAGGCTACGGTCCATGCCAACTTGGTAAGGAGATTTTATACTTATCCCTTCGAGTGCCGTTATGAGTCTACGGGTGCACCTAAGAACAAAATGAAGAAATGTCATGTGTGCACCCGTAGGCTCATAACTAGTCGGTCACAATTGGCTGGTATTTTTTTAAATTATCAAAATGAAAACATATCACGTCACTGTGAGGCCAGGTCAGTTTTAATTCCTTACACTCGTATTTATACCAATAAACAGGTAAACTCGTAACAAATCCAGGAAGGTATAAATTATATGTTGTTGAACAAATGTTTAGGGACACTCGAAGGGTTATGGCTGATTAACCGACTCTGGATAAGTCCTGGTTAACTTATTCAACTGATTATTTAATCTTCACTGTCTCATTGGTTTAGTGGTAGCAAACCTGATTGCTGAGCATGAGGTCGGTTTCGATTGGGGTTCGATTCCCAGGTCAGGCAATGTGTTATTGGGTTTTTCCATCAGGAATATCTCAGCAGCCATGGAGTCTGGATTTGTGCCCGATCGATGTCAATAGGCTTGCCCCCTATTACATGGGACTTAAACATAACTGGGGAAATATGGGTGTACGGCTAGGTACAGACACGAGCACCAATATGTATATATTTTCTTAAATTCAAAAGCAATTTCCGCGAGAAATAACGACTGTAACTTGGAAATAGGATCTATTTCATAAAAAGTTCCAAAATATAATGTTCGAAACGACATACAATTTTAAACAGAACAGGAGGCGATAATCACTTTTAAAAGTGGCTTAGTATTTATATATTGGTGTTTGTGTGACTGTACATCTGTGCTGAACCCTTCGGGGATATTAGGCGTGATGTTATGTTAACGAGAACGGTGAAGAGACAGCTGCCAACCTTCACTGTCACTCACTCCCCTCTCTCCTTCCAGAACGAACTCCTGGAAGAAGGCAACGCGCACGCCGTCATGCTGTACACCTGGCGATGCTGCAGCCGCGCCATCCCTCAGCCGCGCTCCAACGAGCAGCCGGACAGGGTGCATATCTATGAGAGGACCGTCCAGGTGTTGGCGCCGGAAGTCGATAAGCTGCTGCAGTTTATGTATTTTCAGGTGAGCATTGAAATGTTGTTTTTCAAAGCAGTTCATCATAAACAAAACTGTAAAATAATTAGGGTCAGTGGGTCATCTTAGGGGCGGCGAACCTAAATGGTGTCTATGGACAAGGTTAAAAAAGTTCTGCAAGATAAACGGCCGAAATCTGTTAAAAAAAATCTACGAAAATTTGGCAAAGTCCAGAGCCCCCAAGAATACGCAAGCTGAGATCGACCGACCGAGACAGAATATTTTTGAAATTTTTTTTTTCTCAATATTTGTCGGATTTTTTTACATCATCTCATGGTTTTCGACTAGAGCAATAATTTCTTTCCAGAAAAGATTTTCAGCTGAGCTACCATTTTGGAAATATAGTGCGTTTTGTGAAAACAAGAAAAACATTGAAAAGCTCGTAACTCGGAAACGGTGCGTCGTAGGGCCATGCTTCTCAGAACCTAATTGGTTTTTATAGCCAAGGTCAACCTGATACTGCAAATTTCTGAAAAATTCTTTGCGCCATAGCGCCCCGAAGGCTACACTCCAACCGTAATTAGTTGTAAGTACTAAAAAACCCGACTGAAAACAACTGTAAAGCAAAAAACAAGCACATTTTAAATTAAACAAAACTTGGAAGCAGGCAGGGTGCATTAGAATATAAAATTATGAAAAGTGAATGTGCCCCTCCTGCTTTAATAATTAAAATTTAATCTCCGTCTTTGCAACTTAAATTTTTTCTACTTCTATTTTTTTGTGGCATCCAATATACTCTTGTCCCTAGCCAAGGGGCGCTACATTTAGATTTCGCTCCATTCTTCAATAACCTTTGATAGTCCTTTGCTAAACCACACACACGAAGATTTTATCAATATGGCCGATCACTGTTTACAACCAAAAAGCTTTTATAACATTGATCTATTCTAACACAATACTTATTGTCTTCAGCGCAAAGCGATCGAGCGCTTCTGCGGCGAGGTCCGGCGCCTGTGCCACGCGGAGAAGCGGCGCGACTTCGTGTCGGAGGCCTACCTGCTGACGCTCGGCAAGTTCGTTAACATGTTCGCCGTGCTAGACGAGCTGAAGAACATGAAGAGCTCCGTCAAGAATGACTACTCCACTTATAGGAGGTTAGTGTCTGATGCTTATGTACTTTCTTTGGTATTGATCTACTAGAATAGAAATAATTACATAATTATGTAATATTGTCAAGTGGGGCTAATATTGCCTAGCTAGTGGCTAATATAGCCATAGGGTATAATATTGCCAACAGTGGCTAATATTTCCAAGAGTGGCCAATATTGCCTAGAGTGGCTAATATTGCCATGTGTTGGCTAGTTTAGACAAGAGAGGCTAATATTGCCAAGGGTGCCTAATATTGCCAGTGGTGTTTAATATTTTTAATATTTAATATTCCGTACGCAAAATATGCGCTTTGGACATGGAGTTGCGGAAACCAGCCCGTGATACAAAACAATATTGCCAAGTAGTGCTAATATTTTCATCTAGCGGGTAACATTGCCTCCTGGAGCTTAAATTGCTACCTGGGACTAATTTGGCCAACTGTGGGTCATATTGACAAGTGTCATAAAAATTATATTACCAAATGTTGATCATCGGAAGTGCGCAATACTGCCAAGTCGTTAGCAGTTTGACTGACTATGGCATAGCTAAAATATCCTACTTCTCATTCTTCTTTATCGTGTGGTTAGTGCCTAACCTGGTGTCGGTTTTTATGCCGCCCATGGGCCTCTGACTTAGCTTTTGCATGCCGTCGAGAAATATCTCTCAGGCATGCTGGTTTCCTCACGATGTTTTCCTTCACCGAAGCAAGTTATAATTATAGGTACAATACGCACATAATTCCGAAAAATCAGAGATGCGTGTCTTGGGTTCGAACTCGAGATCTATGACCTTCCTTGGCTTGGCTTTTTACTTCTTTCATACATAATTTTCTCCTTAAATTTATCTTATCTTTTGTTACAGAGCCGCACAATTCCTGAAGGTAATGTCAGACAGCCAGAGTCTGCAGGAGTCACAGAATCTGTCCATGTTTCTGGCTACACAAAATAAAATCAGAGACACTGTGAAGGATGCGCTGGAGAAGATTAACGGTAAGATTAATTATAAAACTACGTTCAACAAGGTTCGAGTGAATCGGTTTCTTCTAGGCGCGCGTGCTCCACCCTAGGCCGTGTCATCGCGCAACATCACAAGAGTTGCGGGCAAACGCAAGCCTATTTAGTATATAAAAAATATATATAAAAAATCGGCCTGTGTACAAAAACAAGTGGTCGGTGCAACCGCTTGTTTTACTTGCACAAAAGTTGCAAAATCTATAAAGAAAGCCGCTTTTTGTGTCTGTCTGTGTTATCGCGTTGTTCTTCTAAATTGCGAAACGAATTTTGATAACCATCACCTAAAGACTTTATTCCGGAAGGTTTATGTGAGACATAACATCACGCCTGTAATCCCCGAAGGGTTAGGTAGAGGTGTACACCCACATTTCGCCAGTTATGTTTAAGTCACATGTAATAGGGGGCGAGCCTATTGCCATCAACCGTTCACAAATCCAGACTACTACTGAGAAATTCCTGATGGAAAAACCCAATAACACTGCCTGATCTGCTTAGCTTAACTAGCTGACCTGCGCAACTTCGCCTGCGTAACATTTTTGATGGATGCTCCGCTCCTATTTGTCGCAGCTTGATGTTATATAGTCTATAGCCTTGCTCTCGATAAACGGGCTATCCCACACTAAAATAATTTTCGAACAGCAATTCGGACCAGTAGTTCCTGAGATTAGCGCGTTCAACCAAACAAACAAACTCTTCACCTTAATAATATTAGTATACATATAATACATTAATATTAAACTTGCTTATAAAAAAATAATTACATAGTGAAATCTTGATACTTTATCAAGTCGTAAGATCCATGCGAAGCAGAAGCGAGTGACTAGTTAAAATATATTAATTTTACAGGCTACGAAGAATTACTAGCTGATGTAGTAAACATCTGCGTGCACATGTTTGAGACCAAGATGTACCTCACACCGTCCGAGAAGCACATGCTTGTCAAGGTAAGCTGACATTCTTGCGCATTCTAAATTGTTATCAGAAAATATTTTGGGTTTTGGTGGGAGCTCGTGGCTAAATAATAACAGCCGCTCGGGTCGATCGTTAGGTTAAGCCGCGCTTGCCTGGGTTGGTCCGTGGATGGGTGACCACCCATTACTTACCGAGTTTCGTCCGTGCCTCGGAAAGCACGTTAAGCCGTTGGTCCCGGCTGTCAATTGTAGATCTTTGTCAGTCGTTACAGGTAGTCAGTAGGCCGAAAGTCTGACAACCAGTTTTACCAAGGGGTATCGTATTACCCAGTATTAACTGGGTTGTGGAGGTCAGATAGGCAGTCGCTCCATGTAAAATACTGGTGTTCAGCTGGTTTGAGTAGAATCAGATCCCAACATAGCTGGGACAATGTTAGGCAGATAATGATGTATATAGGACAGCTTATTGTAATAATTATCTTATTGTTCTAGGTAATGGGTTTCGGCCTATTCCTCATGGATTCCGAAGTCTGCAACATCAACCGTCTTGATCAGAAGAAAAAGATTCGCTTGGATAGGATTGACAGGATTTTCAAGGTAAGATTCAATTACACGTAAAGTTAGACAGAAAGAGATAGATTATAAATCGAGACGAAAATATAAAAACTTATTTGCAAAAAAATAATCGACTTCCAAAAAAACACTAAAAAAAGTGGAAAATAACTTTACTTTCGGAAGTCGGTGACTTGTTTGTTTCATTGACTTTTGCCGCACAGTCGTATCCGATTTTTCGAAAACACATATCCTGCGTAATCGCCGCACTGGCGTTCAGTTAGTACAAACACAACAGGAGTGTGTTTTGTCGCAGCGAACGGGTTAAAATGTTCAGTGAATTGTGCTATAAATTTTCAGCCATGCAGTTAATCAATCAATTGATATTTTGTTACAGAATTTGGAAGTGGTTCCGTTATTCGGCGACATGCAGATCGCGCCTTTCAACTACATCAAGAGGTCGAAACATTATGATACCAGCAAGTAAGTCTTTTCTTTAAAATCATACATTCTCCTGCGCTTATCCCAATATATTTGCGGTCGGCGCAGCATGTCTTCTTCTTCCATACTTCTGTATTACTCGTCATCTCAGCAGTCACCTCCTTTCTAGCCATATCATCCTTCACACAGTCCATCCATCATTTCACTTAACAGAACATATGCGGGTGATAAGTTAATCAAACATTTTTGTCGCACAGGTGGCCGCTATCTTCGAGCACAAACCCACCTTCTCCTCAAGCTGACCTGATGGTCCACCTGCCTCAGATCAGAGAGGAGCATCAGAATTATATCTCTGAACTTGCTAGGTATAGCAACGAGGTAAGTTACTGTTGGCAATTTTTTTATATATATTTTTTTTAAATACTAATAGGAGAAACCGATTCACTCGAACCTTGAATAGATCCAGATCACAATGATTAGGGAACAGAGAAGCCGCCAGTGAATTCCACAGACTGGCGGTTCGCACAATAAATGTGGAAAAAAAATCAGGAACAGATTGATTTTCTTGTTATTGGCAATTTTCTCGCCACCTGCAAGTTTGCAATAATTTGACTTTGATTTTTAAGTATTCGGAAATGGAAATATTTTCCGTTTACACTGTTTTAGGCGATACCTGAAATAAAATTGTATTTTATTATTGCAATTTTGGAATTAATTTAGATGGCGTATTGGTACAGCAGTAAGATGGTTCATTTTGATAGAGTAGGCAAGAACTTGACATCCACGAAACTGAGATCAGCTCCCGTATTCACAACGCTTCGATTCGATCTCGGAAAGTCGTATGTCTGTCTTTTTTTGGAATTACGAAAACGAGCGAGATAGACATACGACTTTCCGTTAACGAAATCGAATCGAAGCGTTGTGTATACGGGTTAAGAGCCGTCTCTATTTATAGGTTTACCGTAAGCCCACATCATCCCACTGTTGGGCAAAGAAGGCATGTTTCCTTTGCATTAAGGGTCAATGTGGACTACTGGACGCCATTTTCTATAGGCGTTGTATAAATGACTGCTTCGTAGCTCCAGTAGTGTGTAAATAAATAAATAAATACATAAATAAATACATAAATAAATAAATAAATTAGTAAATAAATAAATAAATAAATAAATTAGTAAATTATTTATATTATAAAGTAATTTTTTAGTGAATCATTCTTCTTTCCCAGGTAACAACGACCTTCAAAGAAGCAGGCTCGGACACAGAGAACAAAGCCGTAACAGAACTCTGCCTCCGCGGCCTCCAACTTGTCTCGTCGTGGTGCTCCGTGCTGACCGAGCTGTGCTCCTGGAAGCTGCTGCACCCGACTGACCACGCCAGCAACCCGCGCTGTCCGCCCGACGCTGAGGAGTATGAGCGGGTGAGATAGTAATATTGATACAAACTGAAGTTAATTGATTATTGCCTGAGGTCCATAGCAAGGAGAAAACTCAATGAGAAGACGGAGCGTGGTACCATAAAACGGGGTGAATAGAAACACAGGGGTTGAATCGACGGCGAGCAATGGGTAGCTCGCCGTCCGGTAAGGACCAGGCCCGGGTCGATGGCGCGTTGTGTTCCACGCGCGCCTCAAAGAGATGTCAGCACAAACTGACGGGGTCCATTAGGACCGATGCCTGCCAGGGTTGCGGATTTGTTCGAAAGAGTTACCGTGGCCCTTGGCGCCTTGGCACAGGCAAGTGAAGGAACACGGGTGGGTTTTAGTCAGTAAGAGTCTGACGCGCCCTCCCGCTCCATCAGAGCGGGAGAGGTCATTTAATGATTTCCCACCCAAAAAAAAAGGGGTTGAATCGAGACAAAACTTTGAAAGGGATTTTAACGTAGCATTAATATGGTATGTTATCAACAAGCTCTCTAAATAATTAAGTATAATTCAGAAAATAAAATAGAGTCCTTGTTGGTAACATACCATATTAATTCGACGTTAAAATCCCTTTCAAAGTTTTGTGTCGATTCACCCCTGCGTCTCTGTTCACCCCGTTTTGCCCTGTAATAATTGTCGTTATTCGACGTAGAATGACAGCGAGAGAGTAACGACATCTACACATAAAGTAATTTCTACGGTTGTGTGTCCTGATAGCCACACTAGTTGGTCTATTTTCACATCAAATTTTTATATCATATTTATAATGTTGACATAACATCACACTACTTAAAACAAATCATTTATTTTTATATCTTATCTATATGAATTAAAGAAAGAAGAAGAAAGAAAAAGCATTTATTAGTCTCGTACTGGACAAAACAAAGTGGTATTTTGACAATAAAACGAAGATTAAAAAAAAGAAAACTTAAGAACAAATTAAAATAAAACTAACTAAACTGGTCCTGTACGAGGCCAAAAGGCCCCTATCTCAGCATGGTGCTGTAACATTAAAAAAGTCACAGCGCTGGTAGAATGCAAACGTTCACACTACATTTCTTGGTCTAAAAATACAAACAAACTGACTGTATCCTTGTCAAATTAATCATCCCTTTGGTTCCAGGCCACCCGTTACAACTACACTTCAGAAGAGAAGTTCGCCATGATCGAGGTCATAGCCATGATCAAAGGGCTGCAAGTCCTCATGGCGCGTATGGAGACAGTGTTTGCTGATGCTGCACGGCGCTCCATCTACGCTGAGCTGCAAGACTTCGTGCAACTGCTGCTGAGAGAGCCACTGCGCAAGGCCATTAAGAACAAGAAGGACCTTATACGCAGGTACGTGTAATATTGCTAAGTGGCTATTATCGCCAAGTGTGGGACATCCACACTGAGAATATCTGTGCGGGAAAAAATCCTGAGGAAACCGGCATAAAACGAAAAAAAATATGACACCCACTCACTCGCATTCTGCCCGCGTCGTGGATTACAGCCCCCTCCTTCTCACAGAAACAGTGTAAGATGATTATGCCCTGCCTATATACGCTTAGCAATGTGTAATATTGCCTAGTATGGGTAGTATATTGCGTAGTGTGCGGTGAAAACTGGTAAAATTGCTAAGAAAAAAGTGCTCTCAATGCCAATGTTTCATGGCAATATTGACCTTGTTAGCCGTTAGTGTCTCAAAGCTGGGTAAAGGCATTGGCGATATTACCAAGTTTTAAATAAGACCATTCGTTTTAAACTAGCAAATAATGTGGACATTTGGAAATGTTGCAAATGCCGTTTAGTGTCAATAATTGCCAAGCCATCGTTTTGGTCAAAAAAATAACAGTTACCTATCCACATTCACACACAAAAATTTCCCCACGACATTTTCCTCATTCCTCCGCATCACATGCCTATACCAAGCCAACCGATTACCACGCAACTTTTCAGTCACCGGCGCCACTTTCAGACTTCCTCTCATTTTTTATTTTATCCGTAGTTTTTTAATTGGACCCTCTCTTTTCCTTCTAACAGTATAATAGTATCAGTCCGTGAAACCTGTGGTGACTGGGCGCGCGGCTGCGAACCGCAACAGGACCCGGCGCTGCGTGGCAAGAAGGATGGCGAGGCCAGCTTTACCATCAAAGTGCCAAGAAGGAATGTTGGTAAGTGTTCAGAAATATGAGGAAGAGGTTGAAAAGTTTCCCATCCTCCATAGAAAAGGAGGTATCCTCCGATAAACAGCTAAACGGTTGTTGTCTATATAACTATTTTAACAGTTTGATAACTGTGATAGTGCGATGTAGGATACGTCAGTGTAATTCATATGTGGCGTTATAGATGTCGCCACGAATGATCGAAATAAAAATCATGCGAATCCGTGTAAGTTTAGTAGTAATAGTAGAATTCTATATGAAAGTGTTGGTTTGCGGAAGTACCACCCTAGCACAGTACACCTCACATCATTGGTATCGAAACCAATACAAATCCAGCACATTGTTTTTGAAAAATGTCGGCATTTTGATACCTACTATTCTGAAACGATATAAGAGCCGGTGACATTACAGATGTATGAGACATTTCAGCACTGTCTGCACCTCTGGTATTGCATGGTGGCGTGATCGTCAGATGAGTCGCCTTGCTTCTCAAAAACATTAGATTACCTAAAATATTCCTACTTCTCACACAGGCCCATCATCAACCCAACTCTACATGGTCCGCACACAGCTGGAAGCTCTGATCTCTGACAAGTCGGGCGGCAGACGCACTCTGCGCAAGGACCTGGACGCCGGCACGCTGACGCAGATCGAGACGTTCCACCGGCAGAGCTTCTACTGGATGTACCTGCTCAACTTGTCAGGTGAGAGTGAGTAATATAATCTACGTATTTTTTACTATTTCTGGGGCTCGGGCATCAGGGAGTACGCCGTGATTCACGCTGCGGGCCTGTTGGGTGAGTATAATGCCAGGGGTGTAATAAGGCCACGTGAGTTATTATGCCATGTAGTTAATACTGCCCAATTGGTATTATTGCCATGTAGTTAATATTCCCAAGTGGGTAACACTGCTAAGTGGGTAATATTGCCATGTGGGTAGTAAAGCCATGTGGGTAGTACTACCATCATCATCTGCATAGCCTTTTCCCAACTATGTTGGGGTCGGCTTCCAGTCTAACCGGATGCAGCTGAATACCAGTATTTTAAATGGAGCGACTGTCTATCTGACCTCCACAACCCAGTTAGTACCGGGTAATACGATACCCCTTGGTAAGACTGGTTGTCAGACTTTCGGGCCACTGACTACTAGATTTGTGAGGACAAGTCCGGCGATAGACGCACTCTGCGCAAGGATCTGGACGCCAGCACGCTGACGCAGATCGAGACCTTCCATCGGCAGAGCTTCTACTGGATGTAGCTTCTCAACTTTTCAGGTGAAAGTGAGTAATATAATCTACGTATTTTGTTACTACTGTTGTGGCTCAGGTGTCAGGGGGAGGCTGTGATGCGAGGATCGACCGGAGGACACGGTGGAGCATACGGTGGAGGTCTGCCCCGCTTGGGCGGAGCACCGCCGTGTCCTCCTAGCGGCGATCGGCGGCGGCGACCTCTCGCTTCCGGCCCTGGTTCGAGCCATGGTCCGGAGCGAGACGGAATGGGAAGCCGTCACCTCCTTTTGCGAAGCAGTCATGCTAGCAAAGGAGGAGGCGGAACGTGAGAGAGAGCGTTCCTCCTCACGTCCCAGCCGCCGCGGGAGACGCACTGGGCGTCGGGGGCCACGTGGTGGCCCCCGGCCACCGCAGACGCGGGCCTGTGGACGGTGAGCTAAGGGCTAGCTCGCCGTCCCTCCGTCTTAGGACGACAGGCCGTGTCGACGGCGCGTTCGTGTTCCACGCGCGCCTCAAAGAGATGTCAGCATAGGGAAGGGGCCCGCAAGGGCCGATGCCTGCCGGGTGCTGCGGGTTGTTCGAAAGAGATACCGCGGCCCCGGAACACAAAGGGCGATGAAGGAACATGGGTGGGTTTTAGTCAGTAAAAGTCTGACACACCCTCCCGCTCAGCCCAGAGCGGGAGAAGTCATTTGATGATTTCCCATCCGGGAAAAAAAAAAAAAAAAAAAAATAAAAAAAAGGGGGAGGCTGTGATACACGCTGCGGGCCCAGTGCCTGTTGGTTGGGTAAGTATTATGCCAGGCGTTTAATAAGGCCAGGTGGGTAATATTGCCCAATGGGTAATACTGCCTTGTAGTTAATATTTCCCAGTGGGTAATAGTGCCATGTGGGTAGTATAGCCATGTGGTTAATATTGCCCAGTTGGTAATAGTGCCATGTCGGTAGTAAATCCACGTGGGTAATTTTGTCTATGTCTAATATTACCATGTACTTAATTTTGCCATGTACCCTGTATTGCCGGACGGTAATTACCAGTACTGTAATATCGCCATGTGTGTAATGTAGCCAGAGTAATACACGTTACTATCGCCACTGCCGGGTATACACTCTTGGTATCCTCACAAGTCTACACAAGTCTATATTTTGTTACTACTGCTGGAGCTCAGGGAGTATGCTGTGATTCACGCGGCGGGCCCAGTGTGGGTTCTTTGGGTGAGTATAATGCCAGGGGTGTAATAATACCACGTGGGTAATATTGTCATGTGTGTAATACTGTCATGTAGTTAATATGGCCCAGTGGGTAATACTGCATTGGGGGAGTATGGCTACGTAGAAAGAAAAAGAAGAAAATTGTGTTTATTGTCATTATAAAAAATAGGAACACCTTAAAATTAAACAAAATAAATAAACAAAACTTTTAATGCCAAAAAAGGCCTTAGTTCAGCATAATGCCAGATTGCAACACAAAGTTTACCACCTGACGCCGATTTTCAGCTGCCCACGAGTGCAGTGTGTGCCTAGGTATTATTGCAGGTGGGTAACACTACCATGTGCCTAATACTGCCAAGTGGGTAATATTCAGCGGTGTAATATTGCTACATGGATCCCACTGCCATATCACCACTGTGGAGTATACATTCTCGGTATTTGCTCAAGTCTGGCAGCAGGTGCACTCTGCGCAAGGACCTGGAGCTTCTACTGGATGTACCGTCACAACATGGCAGGTGAGAATTATGCCTGAGGTATACCTTCGTCGATAAAGTATAGCGTGTATAGTATGGTTTATTTTGTGTGTAACTCCATACAAAACAAACCATGTTTGTCTACTAACAGTAGTAATTAAGATCATTGTTACTAACTAGTGTTAGTGTGTGTGTGTAGTGTGTGTAGGCATTTATTTCGGGCTACGCCCATAGATAGTTCTATGGGCGTAGCCCGAAATAAATGCCTAAATAATAATTAAAGCAAAGTGGACAATCTTAACAAGTGATAATCTGGCTAAGTATGTATAACTAGCTGTTGCCCGGGACTTCGTTCGCGTGGAAATTTTGACGTGTACGTGAGAAGAAAAAAAGATAGCCTTTGTCCTTCCCCAGTATATAATCTATCTCCTTATCAAATATCATTACGATCCGATCAGCCGTTTAGTCGTGAAAAGGTAACAAACAAACAAACGGTTAATTTTGCATTTATAATAATATTAAGCATATGGATTGCTGGAGATATGGACAGGCGGGTATAACAGCAGGATGGGTAATATTGCCAAGTGGGTAATACTACCAAGCACTAGGTGGTAGATGGCTTTGCAAAAACAACGCTTACGTTGCGCCTGCGTCTGATGCAATTTTGATTTGTTTTCTTTTTTCGACAGATTCTCTTCAGAAGTGCTGCGACCTCTCTCAGCTGTGGTACAGAGAGTTCTATCTGGAGATGACCATGGGACGCAAAGTAAACGTGAGTACTAGTAATGTATTAAATCTATATATAAAAACTTTCTGCAATAAAATAGCCGACTTCCAAAAAAAAAAACAAAAATAGTGGAAAATAACTTTACCTTCGGAAGCCCGTGTGTCTATTCTTTGTTTTATTGACTTTTTTGCCACCGACTTCCGAAAGTAAAGTTATTTTTCACTTTTTTTTTAAAGTCTGTTATTTGTTGCAAAAAAGTATTATTTCACCCTTTTTTTAGTTATTGTATCACGCAACAATCCTTGATAAGTATCAATTTCGCAATTTCTTTTACTTGGATGACATATTTTTTCCAGCTATTTTATGAAAGTAAACATATGAAATGTTTACTTTCATAAATATTCTTTATTTCATATTTCATTTGTAATGTCATTGGTATAAATCGGGTTGCATAGAGATGCAGGGGTGAATCCACCCAAAACTTTGAAAGAAATTTTAACGTGGAATTAATGGTGTGTTACCAACAAGGACTCTTTTTTATTTTATTTATATGGGACCAATATAAAATAAGAATTTTTCAAATCGGTTCATTAATGACGAAGATATGAGGTAACAAACACAAAAAAAAATACAACCGAATTGAGAACCTCCTCCTTTTTTTGAAGTCGGTTAAAAAAAAATGCGGAATTTTGGCGCTAAATTCAAATGTTTGGCACAATCTGCAGCCTGAACTTAGCTTCAAACTGATTTTAGCTTCAAATGTGCCGTTAGATTCGTATTAATTGTAAAAGTTACACCGGGTATAAATTTTGAATCAGAACACAACACAAGCTGGGAGTACCTCCACGCGGTGAAGGCGGTAAAAATTTGTTTGATTAATCGTCTGTGAAATCTTTCACATTTGTAAACTAAAAAGCTGGAAATAAAAAAAAAACTAAAAAATTCGACTGCGGTAAAAAACTTAAGTTAAAAAAACACTGAAAAGCTAAGAACAAGCACATTTTAAATTTAAAAATAGTTGGAAGCAGGCGGGAGCCATTCCATTGTTATAATTTCAAACTCAAATGGGACCCGCCTGCTTCCAACTTTTTCAGTTTTTTACCGCAGTCGCGTTTTTTATGTTAATTATACTTAAATATTTAGCGAGCTTATTGACAACATACCATATTAATTCTACGTTAAAATCCCTTTCAAAGTTTTGTGTCTCTTCACCCCTGCGTTTTTATTCACTCCGTTTTACGGTATTGTATTTTGTTACAGAAATGCATGGTACGCCATCAACATAACGAGGAATGCAATGATCTGATTACTATGGAGAAACGTATTCAGTTTCCCATCGAGATGTCCATGCCGTGGATACTGACCGACCACATACTGAAGACTAAGGAGCCGGCTATGATGGAGTAAGTCTTTTACATGACATAGGAAACCTGGTCTTATCTCTACTAATATTATAAAGTTAAAGAGTTTGTTTGTTTGAACGCGCTAATCTCAAGAACTACTGGTTCGAATTGAAAAATTCTTTTGGTGTTAGATAGTCCATTTATCGAGGAAGGCTATAGGCTATAAAACATCACGCTGCGACCAATGGGAGCGGAGCATTCATCGAAAATGTTACGCAGACGAATTTGCGCTACAGATTAATATAAGTCTGAAATCGCCAACCCGTCTTGATGGTGATCAATGCTTGTGCCTTCTCTGTATGAGAAGAGGCCTTTGCCCAGCAGTGGGACAGTTACAGGCTGGTATTAACATCATCAACATTCTTCTGCCTTTATACCAATTTATTTGTGGTCAGCGCATCATGTCTTCTTCTTCCATACTTCTCTATTACTCGTCAACTCATTATCTGTGGAGAATGTATGCTGTATACAAAGAACACGATGAAAACATCGACTTATTTCATACATCAGTGCCTACTGTGAAGAAAATCATAAATCATAGTTCGCATAATAACTAACGTAATTAAGTTTAATTCTGTTTGGCCTACCTTCATATTTTGGATATTTCTGTTGTTTTCATTCTGTTTTAATTTTCTTATTCAATTTTTTTTTGTTTTTTCGATGTTACACTAGCTTTATAAGCGCATAATATAGTGCATGTAGTGCTCTTCTTTAACCCTTAAACAAATGCTGCGCTGTGTAAGACTTATCAAAGGTGTAAGACTTATCAAAGATGTAAATTTAGTTTTAATGATTTATTCTAGAAATCCCCACTTACAAATCCCCACCAGTGGGGATCGTTATTTTTCTTTCCAGAATTCCCCACTAGTTATATAAACTCAGTCTAGTGAGGATTTCTGGAAAAAATAAGTACCAATCCCCACCAGGTGTTGTCGTTTCTAAATTATTAAAAAAAATTAATGTATGTATAATTATGTCTTTTTTTGATGGATCGATATAATTTCAAGTATCGATTATCGATTAATTATAAAATACCAAAATGTAGATCATTGTCGGGTGGAAAATAACTTCCCTATATTTGAATAAGGGTTAAGTGATGGGGCACTTAGACTTAAGTTTGAAATGTTATCCTATTTTTATGTTATAGTGTACTCATTGTAGAGGAGCCAAATTAAATAAATAAATCTCAGCGGTCACCTCCTTTCTAGCCATATCATCCTTCACACATTTTTACACAACCATACTATCAATAATGTTCTCGCCAAAGGGTTGGGCACAGGTGTACCATTGAACAGTACTCACATTTTTCTTTAGTTATGTCTCACTTTACTGACATCAAAATTATTTCCAGTTTGTCAGTTTAAAAACGTGAAAGATTTCACAGACGATTTAACGATTTATTCACTTTTATATGATTTGTCATTTCGAATAATCAACTTTAAATCGTAAATTCGAAAATGAAAAATTATATGAGATATCTAAAGATGATTTTCAAATATCTATTCAATGATACCCCACTTAACATTGTTCGTCGACTTTATTTATCACAAAATGGCGTCTGGTTGTCGCCATATTGAATTTTGATTACTGTCATGTCTTAAGTGACAATTGCAAGATTAAGACAAATCGAATGACGTAAAAATCATTAAAATAGGCTACCATATCTTACAGGAACAATGCTTTTCAATAAACACTCTTAACACTAAACACTAATAAGCTTCATTCTCCCTCAACAGATACGTCCTCTACCCACTGGATCTATACAATGATTCAGCCCAGTACGCGCTCACAGTCTTCCGCAAACAATTCCTCTACGACGAAGTGGAGGCCGAGGTCAATCTGTGCTTCGACCAGTTTGTCTACAAGCTGTCTGAGCAAGTCTATGCTCATTATAAGCAGTTGGCGAGCAGGTGAGCATTCATCACTCATCATCTTCCCGCCCTTGTCCCATTCCACTCGGGGTCGGCGCAACACGTTTTCTTCTTCCATTCTCCCCTGTCAGACGTCACGGCATCATTTACTCGTTTCTCTTTCATATCATTCCTCACACACTCCATTCACCAACATTAATATCCATCAGTCTTTTAGTCACATGCGTTTCATCCCTCCTAATTACATTGGCATTCACGTGCATAAAATAAGTAGACGAACTATTTTGGAAACGAACGTAAGGTGCTTACAGATTTGTTGGATGTTCTTCAAAAGCAGTTTTGTTTGGGTAGAGTTAGAATCAAAGGGGTTGGAAGATTTTTGAATGAAGCGTGGCCTGCCTAGCTTCCGCAATTTTACTTTATTTTCAAAATGTCGGTCACGCATAAATCTTGTATCCAATCAATATCTGGCATCAATACAAACAAGTATTGTGTGAGACAAAGTTTTCGAAAGCGTCACTTTTCCGAAATGATCAGCTTTCCAAATTCTGCTTTTGGCGACGATTGTAACTTTGATCTCGGAAACGTGTCGCTTTAGAAGATTTGGCCTCATACAAAATTTGTTTGTATTGATTCCAGCTATTGATAGCGGTTTTATGCGTGGCTAATAAAATTAAATTTGTGCTGAAGATGAAATCGGTGAATGTATTTAGACTTTGATAGGTCATATCTCGGAAACGTGTCGCTTTGTAGGATTGTGTCTCATACAAAACTAGTTTGTATTGATACCAGCTATCGATTAATATAGGTTATATGAGTGGCAGCGTCTTTGAAAAAAAAATGGCGGAAGTTAGTGCACACTTACGTCATTTAAGGAACATTTGTGAAAAATTTCATGCTTTTAGAGCCAGCGGTTACAGCTGTGCGTTGATCGATCAGTCAGTCAGTCAGTTCCTTACTTTATACAAGGTGTAGTTTTGCATCTTCGTCAAAATTCAGGAGGTTGTCATAGAAGACGTAAATAATCAATATAAATTACGGTACCTGGGCAATAATAATAATAATCGTTGCTTTTTTTAGTTGTTTTAATTAGACAATATTTCAGAATGAAGCCCTTCTCAAAAGAGGAGAATCACCCGTTCATCAAATAAACGTCTGCGTTTGTCTGTGTGTGTGAAAGCGCGGTTATAGGGCTAGTATTAGACGGGCCGCGGTTTAATGCGGGTGGTTACTTAACGGTTTCCGATATTAGATTAAAAAATTACCTACCCATTTTATTATTGTTACGGGTCGAAAATCATTATCATAGTTACCTCCTTGAATTTGACGAGGATGCAAAACTACACCTTGTATAGATAGATGGATAGATCATAGACATTTGTTACCGAGTCATGGATGTTTATATGTATAATAAGTATGTATTTACAAACAAAGAGTATCTATGTAGTATATCAACGTCATAGTATATCGTAGTAACGTCGTAGTATATCATCTGGTGTCCACGACACAAGCCTCGTTGCTTAGTGTGGCACTAGATGGCGCTGTGTGTAATGTCCAGCGATATTTATTTATTTTTATTATTTAGATATTTATTTTATTGAATGATCAACTTTAATTTTCCATCTGTTTACAGTATGCTACTAGACAAACGGTACCGCGCAGAATGCGCCGCTCGAGGAGCGTCCACAGGTTCCGCCGCCGGCCGCTACGCGTCGCTACTGAGGCAGAGGCACGTGGCCCTGTTAGGTCGACATGTAGACCTGTGTGCTCTGGTGAGTATATTAATAAAACAAAAATATACTCAATGAAACTCTTTTTAACCGACTTCAAAAAAAGGAGGAGGTTCTCAATTCGGTTGTATGTTTTTTTTTTTTGTTACCTCATATCTCCGTTATTTATGAACCGATTTCAAAAATTCTTCTTTTATCTGAATGGATCTACTTCCCGATTGGTCCCATAGAAATTTCATCAAAATCGGTTCAGCAGTTTGGTTTTGAAATCAAAATAGCTGGAAAACAAGTCATCCAAGTAAAAGAAATTGCGAAATTGATACTTGACAAGGATTTGTGTGTGATACAATAACTAAAAAGGGTAAAATAAAAACTTTTTTGCAAAAAAAAAACGACTTGCAAAAAAAAACACTAAAAAAGTGGAAAATAACTTTACTTTCGGAAGTCGGTGGCAAAAAAGTCAATGAAACAAACAATAGTCACCGACTTTCGAAAGTAAAGTTATTTTCCACTTTTTTAGTGTTTTTTTTTGCAAGTCGGTTTTTTTTGCAAAACAGTTTTTTTTACCCTTTTTAGTTATCATTCGTAGAAAAATATTTTTTTGCAAAAAATAACCGACTTCCATATCGTATCGTTATCGCATCACACACAAATCCTTCAATAATCAATTTCGCAATTTCTTTTACTTGGATGACATATTTTTTCCAGCTATTTTGATTTATAAACCAAACTAGTGAACCGATTTTGATGACATTTCTATGGGACGAATCGGAAAGTATATCCTTTAATTTTTCAAATTGGTTCATAATTGACAAAGATATGAGGTAACAAACTAAAAAAAAAAATACAACCGAATTGAGATCCTCCTTTTTTTGAATTCGGTAAAAAAAACGCATTGTGGAATCCCAGAAAACTTTTAACTTTTTACAAAACTTTTACCATCACTTTCAATTCAGCTTGTCGCAGTCCGCTGTTAGCCTCTCTGGGTACACTGTACTACTGTGCCCTTCCTTCAGCATCCAGTCTGACCCAGACACCTTTATTTAACACTTTAACAGCCAATCACGTACTGGGTACGTGATGCCGCTCTGTCCCCACGATGCCGATCACTTGTTGAGTACGTGATCAAGTTTCATATCGTTTATTTAAAAATAAGTTAATCACAATTTTTTTTTTAAACTTACAATATCTTAAAAAAATGGCCGGCGTACCAGAGAATGCACGCCAAAAAACGGTCGGCTGTCTAACACTTTGACAGCCGTGACCCAATTTGCCTGGGGGTCTTCCCACACTACACTTGCCGATATGCCGTGTTGGCAACACCAACAGAGTACATTAAATTAAAGAAATTATTTTGTTAGTCAAGATTGTCACACGCGGGTTGATTGTTTTCTTCAATGTATACTAATATTAATAAAGAGGTAAACTTTGTTTGTAAGCTTGTATGTAAAGAATAATCTTCGGAACTACTGTAATTAATTATTCACTGGTAGAAAGCCACATTATTCGTTATTAGCCGAGCGATTACAACTTTTGCGGACGATGTCGCGGGCGAAGTGCTAGCAAATATTATTTTACTCAAAAATGCATGTAATGTAGTCATTATTTTGACAACCTTGTTTGAGCAAAGTCGAGCTTGCCGTTCTGTTTCAAGGAGCGGCCGGCAAAGTTTTGCTGGTCGCTCTAACAGGCCGGCAAAACATTGCCGGCCGCTATTTTGACGTTTCAACGTTTTAAAAAATCAAATGCAAAAAGATTTTATTTACAACACAGCTGTTTGTATTTATAGAGAATGGTACAAAAAGATTTTATTCCATATTTGGCTGTATAGTTCCAACTACCATTACTTAAAAAAAAAAAAACAAAGAAGTAACAGTAACAAAAGCGCGGTTCAGCGAAAATTTTTTTTTATTTAGTGACTTTTTTGCTAATAAAAATGAGCTTTCAAAGCGAAAATTCTTCCGATTCAATGTGTTTAACACCGCCAGACATTAAAGATGAAGCTAAATTAGTGGTTGAAAATTTAATACCGCGAAACTCGGTAACAGAAAGTCGGTGTTGAATTTTAGTAACTGTACTTTTCATAATTTTCATTTTAAATAAATTTTTTGGTAAATAATATATATATTATTTAAATTACTTGCTGGTTTATTTAGATTAGGTACTTGCATTTTTGAGTAAAGCACTATACAAGCCTTGGCCCACTATGACTGCTTCGCTGGTCACGCTGTGATTGCCTCGAGCTAACCTAGCTACGCTCTAGGCCTTCCAGCTTGGCCATCATTGCAGCCCTTGCTGTCCTCGCTGTAAAGGCCTCGACCTACGGCCTCGGCCTTTATCTCAGCTCGTCCATCAAGTGCTGCACGCTGACCGCGCTGTGTCGGCCTGGAGCTGCGTTACGCTGCGCTGTCCGCCATCATCAGCGCGACCAGCAAAGTAGTCATTATGGACCGCGGCAGTAATGTACTATTAGAAGAATGAAGATTTTGTATTGCAGTCGCCACACACCCTACTGCCAGCGCCAAAAAATCAATCCTTACAAATTAATACAGTCCACTAATTGTACTAAGTATGGATGTGACATAGGATTTTGACTATATTTTCTTCAACAGGTGGCTCAGCGAATCAACGCGGACATGCACAGGGCCCTGGACGCGGCCGTCGCTAAGTTTGAAGCCGGAGATATTACGGGCGTTGTGGTATGCATACTTACTAACATTATTAACAACTGTTTGGTAAAATTTGGGAAATTGAACATTGCAATACCAACTTTTGTATATTTATAAGTCTGTGCCAAAAAAAAAGAAACCGCCTTTTTTGAAAAAATGGCTGGTGTTTCGAATTTAAAGTTACCCCTTGTACTTCAAATTGAAACATATTAGATCCTTGGGTCTAGCATTTCAGCGATAGATAAAATGAGCTCAAAAGTTGTTCAATTTGTAGCACATTTTGTTTACTTCATAAGTTTATAGAGTAACTTTTTCCATAGGATGCACTTTTTAGAAGTTATCGATCGAAATACTGTAAAACGTCCGATTATTTCGAGATTTTTGGAGCACCACGCAGTTAGGACAGGTCTTTTGAAGCTGCAAACTTGATCTTACAAAATTGGGATCTATCCTAACAAGATCTATGCAAATAAATAAAATTGAAATGTCTGTTTGTAATTTCAAAATAACAGCGTAATATGAAAGTACTTATAACAAAAAACTATATATATTTTTTAAATATTGGTCTGTCTGTCTGTTTGTTCCGGCTAATCTGCAAAACGGCTGGATTGATTTTGCCGAGACTTTTACTGGCAGATAGCTGATGTTATAAAGGAGTAACTTCAGTTACTTGTATTTTAGAAAAAAAGATTAGGATTACGTTCAAAAATCATTAAAACACATGAAATTGTTAACAAAATCGGATTCAAATAGGGAAGTAATATTTTTATAATAATTACACGTTGACTAAGGTCGCGGGCAACACCTAGTCCCATATAAAATTACAGTGCCGTGCATCGGTGTAAACGGACCCTTCACGAAGCCGTCAACCAAGCATTCTGTACATCAAACTAAGTAACCCAACGCAAAAAATATTGCTGGGAAACGACTTTTTTTTTGGGGTGAAAAATCACGTTTTACGATAAAATTCAATGACACTCACAACACACAAACTCACTCAAAACATTTTGCTGATGGATGTATTGGATAGGAAACGGATCATGGAGGTATTTAAAGTAAACTTATAATATTAAGTATTAAAAGTACAGTGCAATTATTTGCGACTTAACGCAGTCTGCTGTGACTGGCTTGTAGGGGTGGTAGCATAATTAATATCACCATTCTTCCTCAGGAACTCGAAGGCCTGATCTCCGTGAACCGCCTCTGCCACAAACTGCTAAGCCGCTACCTAACCCTGGACGACTTCGACGCCATCTTGCGAGAGAGCGACCACGGCGTACTCGCGCCTTACGGGAGGATCACCCTGCACGTGTTCTGGGAACTCAACTTCGATTTCCTGCCCAACTACTGCTATAACGCTGCTACGGATAGGTAAGTCATATTAACACGTTTTTTTACAGTTAATTATGGGTTTACACACCAAGGGTAACAACCCGCATCAAGGGTAAAAACCCGCGAAAATAGAGACAGCACTATCTGAGGGTAAGGGGAACAGATCTTAGGTAACAATTAACTGCTATGCTAATTACCCACTCCAAGGGTAAAAGCACGATCCAACCAATTGACTCCTACCGTAAAATTTACGGTAGGAGGGTTCACTTTCAAAATGAAAGCTCGAGAGCATATACACGAGAAGTTGGCAGTTTCGTCTCAGAAATAAGTTGCAGTAGTTTTTCTTGTTATCTCTCTTCACTTTATATATTTTGTTTTATGTATGTATATAACTATTTATTATTATATATATACATATATTTTCTAGTATTTTCTTTTTTGTTATTGCACCTACTGTGTATTATCTCGCTAAGGTAGACTGGTAGAAAATACCCAAAGCATTAAGTCCGCCTTTGTACAGTTTTTACTTGTGCATAAAGTTTTAATAAATAATAAATAAATTAAATGTAATTTTTCAACCAAAAAAAAAACTTGTTTCCCAGCAATAATTTTTTGCGTCGAGTTAGCTAGTTTGATGTGCAGAATGCTTGGTTGTCGGCTTCGTGGGTCCGTTTGCACCTGGTATAGCTAATTGTTAAATTTCTTCCAGATTCGTGAAATGCCGCGGCATACAGTTCGCGGCCGGCGTGTCTCGGGAGAAGCCCCAACAATACGGACATGCTCTACTGTGGGGCTCCAAGCAACTTAGTCTGGCGTATTCGGCACAGTATGCGCAGTACGTAGGTAAGGATTTGAAGAAAAATAATAGAACAAAACTATTACGCCACTAAGAGAAGTTTGTACTTAGGTCGGTAAATGAAAGGCGTGGTTTTATAGCAAGCGTATAATGCAAACTGAGGTGAGTACCTGTGGCACCTTATATATAGTACGGATGACAATTTACTAAATGTGGGTGACCGAAATACATCACAGATTCCTTTTGAAATAACTTTGAGAAAGGACCTATTTCATCATAGTATGATTCCGAAAAGACCGACATTACTATATTTTATTTTGTGTTTGAGTGGCTAACAATACAAAAGTTCTAGTGAGGTAATCAGCGACAAGCCATTAACAAGCCACAGTTAGCAGTAAAGTATTGTTGTTGCAGAAACTATTAACAAAGCATAATATTATTTAGTTACAAAGTATTGGATTTAATTTAATATTAAATTAAGTACCTGCACAGACGCAACCACTATTAGAATGAGATTTAGAATGCATCAGAAACAAAAAAGTTTTTAGATAAGACAGTACTGCTTGCAAATAAATATTTAAAAAAAAAACTTTAAGAGAAAATCGCTTTTGTAAGGTGTTTGTGACTGTACTTGCCAAATCACTGTTTCGAAAATCGACAAATTGACATTGGCTAAATGCAAAAACCGTGCGAAGCCACAGAAAAAAAATCTATAAATAAATTCACGCTTATCACTTTTGACAAAACACTAGGCGGCACCTAAATGTAATGCCTACTAAAAGAATTCTGTTGATTTCAGCCGATCATTTAATATACAATAGTACGCTTTTGTTAACCAGTAAGTTTTTGGTCAAAACTAGCATTATTTCATATTATAAGTTCGTAAATAACTTCATTTTTGATCATCGATATTTGAACAGTTCCACCAACTAATACAAACTATATCTTCCTCCCCAGGCTTCGTAGGTGCCCAACACCTGCACGCCCTAGTCCGTCTCCTAGGCTACCAGGGCGTAGCAGTAGTAGTATCAGAACTGCTAGACGTCGCACGCGGACTACTGCACGGCACTATAGCGCAGTTCACTAGGGCGCTAGCGGCTGCCATGCCCAGGCACTGCAAACTGCCCCGATATGACTACGGATCTAACGGTAAGTCCTTAGTAATTTAGGCGTAACAAAACACTTCTAGGGTAACAACACACCTCAAGGGAAACAACACACCTCAAGGGTAACGACTCACTCCAAGGGTAAAATCCCTCCGAGGATATCAACTCACACTTGGGGTAACAACACACTCCATAACATGAGCAGTAGTAGTATCAGAACTGCTAGACGTCGCGCGCGGGCTACTGCACGGCACTATAGCGCAGTTCACTAGGGCGCTAGCGGCCGGCATGCCCAGGCACTGCAAACTGCCCCGATATGGCTACGGATCTAACGGTAAGTCCTAAGTAGTAAGCTTTACAATACAATTCTAGGGTAAAAACCCACTTCAGGGGCAACAGCCCTCGCCAAGGGTGATAATCCACTTCAGGGGTAACATTAATTTGAATATTTTTTGCCCAATAAAATACATAACTAACGCCCATGTTCTTCTCTCACAGGAGTTCTGGGCTATTACCACGCGCAGCTGACGGACATCGTACAGTACCCCGACGCGCGCACCGAACTGTTCCACGCTTTCAGAGAGCTGGGCAACATTATACTGTTCTGTATGCTCATTGAACAGGTAAGTGAAGATTTACTGGTGGACAAAAAAGAGTTCATATGTCAAAATGCTTTCTGGGGCAACAAGACATCTTGATGGTTATAAGATATCGGGTATCTAGGGTAACGGAATAACAACACAGATAACGGGGGTAACAACACAAATGTTAAGGGTCACAACACATCTTGAGCGTCACATTTTCAAAGGTAACACAATATCGCGAGGGTAACAATACATTTCTAAAGTACAGGGTTTCTCGATCCATAACTAGGATTTCCGGAGAGAATTCCGGACATTTGCTGAAAGTTTCGGACTTTTCATTCTGCAGTACTTACCTATAACTTTATTGTGCTTTTTTTTACAACGATGCAATGTATGCTGGAAGCCATGTTGGAGCCAGTGCTCGCGCCAGCGCTACAAGCAAGTACTTGCGCTAGTGATGGAAGACAGTGCTGGGAAAAGTGCACGCGCCAGTGTTGGAAGCACTGGCGGTGTGCTTCAAATATAAATTATAAACGCTACTTACAAAATGATTATATCCTATATAAGTGATGCTGTCTATTCCATATATCGTAAAAAAAAACATGTTTATTAAAACTCATTGAAAATTCTGACGTTTTAGAATCCCTCGCATTCCGAACACTAAGCTTAAATTCACTCTGTACTTGTCCGGAAAATTCCGGTCGTATGGTTACCCTACTTAAGTAACTACACATGCTAAGGTTAACTCGCAATACGGTGCGGCCCACCCACTTCTGCGTCAACCCATAATATGCAAGATGTTCTAATCTCAAGTTAATGTGTTGTTTAGGCGCTGAGTCAAGAGGAAGTGACAGACTTACTTCACGCGGCGCCCTTCCAGAACATTCTGCCGCGACCATTCGCCGCTGAGGGCGAGAAACCAGAGACTAAACAGAAGCGTCTAGAAGCTAAATACGCTGCGCTACAGATTGTGCAGAATGTCGACAAATATGGCACAGCGAAGGTTGGTCCCATTTTTAAACTTATGTCACTAATATCTTATCAAACGTTGCTACCTAAAAAAATATATGACGGCGTAAGCGATGGCTGAGCGATAGGGCCGTTGTCATTAGGGTTCGGTGGTACCGGGTTCATGATGAAATGTTAAAATAATAGTTTCGGTTTCGGTACACAAAAATCACAGTTTATTATTTAACACAAATTTACATTAAATAGCACTAACAAATAATCTCCACAAAATGGGCAAACCGACAGTTTCGTTCTGAACGAGTGACTTGGTTGGAGTTCCGAGCAAAAGTGATCTCGGCACAATCCCCACTCTACAAAACGACTCTGTCCACGTGCCGCCATTAAAACAACATCTGACGTCACGGCGTTTACCCCTACTACAATGGTCAAATCAGCAACTTGATGTTTAAAAGTTATCGCTTTCTCCGACACGGCCATACTGACAAGTCACACGTCCTCGTGTGCTGTATTACCTGGCGACAAAACAAAATGCATTTGTAGACAATATAAGATTGCTCGGCCTACCTGACCTCAAACAAAGGACTTGCATTTGAAGCGACACATCAAGATTTAGAAAAGTCAAATGAAATAAACTAGAACACAATATCAATGCACCAAGTAAAAACAAAGTAGTCAACTTATTATCAGCCCTTCTCGCTGGTAATGTCTGATACATCACACACAGCCCTTCTCGCTGTCGTGCACACAATAGATTGGACAGTACCAGTCCTTCACACTGATAAGCCCTAAACAGGACGCATGTTACCGGACCTTCTCTCCGGTAAACCGTCCGCTTAAGAAATACTTTGTGCATTAACATTAATCGGAACGAGTTGATGGGCCTTCACCCGCATCATCTAGATCCAATTCTTCACTAATTACGTCTAATTCGCTGGGGATATGACCTTGTGGCATCCTTCTTATGCGATCATGAGCATACTTGTATGTTCTATTACCATTCAAAGATTTTAAAAGATAACCATCGTTTTCAAGCAACTCTAAAATTTTGAAAGGACCTTTAAATTTGGGTTCTAATTTAGTTTAGTTTCTTTCTTCATTTTTGATTAATACCAAATCACCAACACTGAAATTAACTACTTTGGCCTTATTTTTGTCAAAACGGGCTTTTTCATAAGCCGCACTCTTCTCAATACCGTCCACCGCGTGTTCTCTCGCCTCTGTTAGGTCAATTCCGGTTTCATCATCGTCGTTATAAGCCATTGATAAAAGCATTCGAATACTCATTCAAAAGGGACGTCAACCGGTCCTTGTTTTCGTTTGAAATATCAGAATCAACATTGTAAAGATCAATTACGGGAGGTAAATCGCAACAACCTACATTTGTGACTTTCGAAATACGTAGGGTAGATTCAGTTAAATGTACCGTATAGCCAAGTGTCAAAATATCGCGTCCGATCATAACATCGTATTTCATACAATCGTCGGGTAGTACGTAAAATAAAATTGACAGTTCGTTATTGTTGACCACAACATCACTAAGAATTTGTTCAGTGCTAAAAACATTGGAATTATTACCGATACCAATTACTTGCACGGTTGAAAGTGAACGTTTGCCCGAGAATTTATAAGCTACACTTTGTTTAACGAGAGAACACTCGGCGCCGGAATCAAAACAAAATGAAAACGACTCACCGGATTGTTCCAATTGCCCGCAAACACCTGCTATTTCGCAGCTATCGACGCGTCGCTCCGCCGTTGCGTTGGCAGCGCTGCCCGCCGACGATGACGCGCCACCCGCACTGCCGCGTTGGCAGTTCGTAGAGATGTGTCCGGCTTCTCCACAACGGAAACACGTTATTCTTTTGCTGGAACCCGATGAAGTCGCCGCCGGTGTAGTTTTCTGGGCGTTAGCTCCAGCAGGCTGCGTAAACTTCGAACGACAGTTCACCGCTTTGTGTCCCGGTTTTCCGCACCTATGGCACGTGAACATAGTGGAAGTTCGTGGCTTTAAACGCTTTGCATCAGTGGCGCCCTCACCGGTACTGCGATCGAACTTCCGCTTCAGACTTGCACTCGCCAGAGCTATAATAAGCGATGCACCCTCCAGTGGACGTTCGTCGAGGCAAATATCGATAGTATCGCACCAAGCACGTGGATCGGTATCTGGTAGCTCCGGATTAATTTCTGGCAGCATGATCTGAGGTGCCACTGTTGGTGTCCTGATGGCTTCGATCAGCTGCATCATGTTCTTCTGCTGCATCTCGAACATAGCACGCCAGTGGGAATCGAGTCCAGATCCCAATTCTGATGACGGCGTAAGCGATGGCTGAGCGATAGGGCCGTTGTCATTAGGGTTCGGTGGTACCGGGTTCATGATGAAATGTTAAAATAATAGTTTCGGTTTCGGTACACAAAAATCACAGTTTATTATTTAACACAAATTTACATTAACCTTTTGAACGCCAGAACATAAACGCACGCGCGTGCCCTCGACGCCAAGCCACAAATTCACCGCACACATAAAAATTACCTACAAAAAGAATAGGTGTTTTAAAACTTTATCGACAAACAAAAATATTAAAAAGACAAGACAAGAGCTTAAATATTTAAGGTATACAAATCAAAACACACAAAAGTAGTGATTTAATTGTTTATTTCGTGTTATAGTGCATCGCATTTTTTGTCACATATTTGTGTCGTTGGCGTACAGGGCACGCGCTTACTTGTCACGTATATGAGACAATGGCGTTCAAAAGGTTAAATAGCACTAACAAATAATCTCCACAAAATGGGCAAACCGACAGTTTCGTTCTGAACGAGTGACTTGGTTGGAGTTCCGAGCAAAAGTGATCTCGGCACAATCCCCACTCTACAAAACGACTCTGTCCACGTGCCGCCATTAAAACAACATCTGACGTCACGGCGTTTACCCCTACTACAATGGTCAAATCAGCAACTTGATGTTTAAAAGTTATCGCTTTCTCCGACATATATAATATGATAGTTTCAATGATTGTGATGTTATCTCATAGCTTGACTGTGGATGTGGCGGGAAATTTCGGAATCAAGATTTTTTTTGCGCTTCTTAATAACTACAGGGCTCCACTCAAATCTGTGTGGTTTTTTCTTCAATAGATCATCTCTGACACTAATCTACATGCTCCTCTAATGAATTGACCAAGATCCTCTGACCTCTGAGTTCGTTTCTTCTATTTCTTCGCAGAGTGGTCATGTGGTTATTTCTTCAGTAGACCATCTCTGACACTAATCCACATGGTCCTCAAGTGAATTGACCAAGATCCTTTGAGCTCTGAGTTCGTTTCGTCTATTTCTTCTCAGAATAGTTATGTGGCTATTTCTTCAATAGACCATCTCTGACACTAATCTACAAGGTCCTCAAGTGAATTGACCAAGATCCTCTGACCTCTGAGTTCGTTTCCTCTATTTCTTCTCGGAGTAGTCATGTGGTTTTTTGATCAATAGACCATCTCTGACACTAATCTACATGGTCCTCAAGTGAATTGACCAAGATCCTCTGACCTCTGAGTTCGTTTCCTCTATTTCTTCTCGGAGTAGTCATGTGGTTTTTTGATCAATAGACCATCTCTGACACTAATCTACATGGTCCTCAAGTGAATTGACCAAGATCCTCTGACCTCTGAGTTCGTTTCGTCTATTTCTTCTCAGAGTAGTCAGGTACGAACACCGACCTGTGATACCTAATGTGACGAGTAAAAGTATTTTTAAAACCAACTGACAGAGGTAGTTATGATTTATCACTCGCTTTCATATCTGGCGTGATCAGTCTTTGGTCTCCATTTGAGTGTTTATCGTCATATTGGTTTAAGTTAAGTACTAATAATAATGGTCTTTAACCAGTACATAAAATTCTTTTTCAATACACTTCCTCGAGAACTGGCTGTTATCGCACTACGATTAGGTTCAACATGCTATGGATGTCACCCTCGTGGTTGTCTTCTTATATTCGCGCACTATAGTGCGGAAACAAAAGTTCCACAGCCAGGTGGTGAAGCGGCGAGCCCACACACGCATTTTTATTTTTTTACTTTTTTCTATTCCATTGAATAAATTTGGACTTTGAACAAATTTGGACTAAAAACTAAAACCAAAAAACTAAAAGTGTATTGAAAAACGTCGTTTGATACACGTGGGCATTTGTTACTGCAGTTCTCGGCTCCATAACACTCGCCTGCGGCTCGTGTGTGTATTTCGCCTCGGCCGCAATAACAAACTTTCCCCACTTATATTAAAATGTACTATTTTTGGTTACCGTTTTGAATGTCTCACTGCTGAGCAAAGGCCTCAATAACAAGGAATAATAAGGAACAATACTATATAAATTTATAAATTAAAATAACCTGAGGCAGCTAACTTAACAATAAGCTAAAAAACGGCGTCAAACAACTAAAATTAAATCACTCTCCATTTCATCAAGAAATAATTCTGTCAAGTATGACAAAACATCGAAATAGTACCATAAAAATACCACACCGCAGCCCGTATGCCTGGTGGGGTCTGCGAAATCCGCGCGCATTTTAGTCATTTTTTTTGCCACGACCATATCCCAGACTAGCGTTGTGGGCTTCTAGCGGTCCATAACGTCCGGCTTAAATGCAAGTGTAAGCGCTTAAAACTCACAATCATGTACTTGCTAGGGTCTGTCAGGACTACATGTCCCACAAAAAGTACTACAGCGCCATCTATGACACTAATGAAGAACTAACATCAAAACAAGGAATCGTGCTATTAAAGTTACCCTCGACTTATGATCATATAGAAAAACCCGACAACATCTGTTGGGCAGTAGCCCACCAGACACAACACCCTTTGGTCGGAGGATCCTCCCTTTTTAACCGACTTCAAAAAAAGGAGGAGGTTCTCAATTCGGTTGTATGTTTTTTTTTTTTTTGTGTTTGTTACCTCTTATCTCCGTCATTTCTGAACCGATTTGAAAAATTCTTCTTTTATCTGAATGGATCTACTTCTCGATTGGTCCCATAGAAATTTCATCAAAATCGGTTCAGCAGTTTGGTTTTGAAATCAAAATAACTGGAAAAAATGTCATCCAAGTAAAAGAAATTGCGAAATTGATACTTGACAAGGATTTGTGTGTGATACGATAACTAAAAAGGGTAAAATAAAAACTTTTTTGCAAAAAAAAAACCGACTTCCAAAAAAAACACTAAAAAAAGTGGAAAATAACTTTACTTTCGGAAGTCGGTGGCAAAAAATCAATGAAACAAACAATAGTCACCGACTTCCGAAAGTAAAGTTATTTTCCACTTTTTTTAGTGTTTTTTTTGGAAGTCGGTTTTTTTTGCAAAAAAGTTTTTATTTATGAAGTATTGAAGAGCTTTACACCCTGTTCTTCATATCCCTATAAACCTACCAGACATGCCAAGGGTTAAAAGGTCCACAAACCGATAGTTGAACTTCATTCTTCTGTCCCAGCAAGGGCAGCTGTCGCGCGAGGGCGACCTGCTGACGCGCGAGCGGCTGTGCTGCGGCCTGTCGCTGTTCTCCGTGGTGCTGCGGCGCCTGCGCGCGTGCCTGGCCGCGCCCGTGTGGCCCGCGCCGCCCGCGCCGCACCACCACGCGCCCGCGCATACCGACGACACCAACGAGTTCCATAGGTATGTCGCTAGCGCAATATCTCCTAACTAACAACACATCGCAAGGGTAATATAACATTGGGAAGGATGACTGACCCGCGAGTGGTCAGCCTGGCCTGCTTCACCGCGCCGCACCACCATGCGCCCGCGCATACGGACGATACCAACGATGTCATAAGTATGTTAGTTTTTCCCATAGAGGTCGTGCTTTAATCGCGTGCGGTTCGGATACGAGAAATATTTGTAAAAATAAAACTTATCTCTACCTAACATGCTTTAAAAATTTATTTGTTGGTAACACAACTGCCTTACTCATTACAAAAACTACTACAGCAACATAATACAAAAATTACTACAGCGCCATCTATGACACACATGGAGAACTGACATCAAAATTGTAAATCGCGCAGTTAAAGTTATCCGCGACTTAAGACGATATCAGAGAATCCGACAGCGACTGTCGGGTACCACTCAGATCCAGCCTGTCCTTTTGCTGCCCTCCCCCCGCGACGCCCTAAGCCGAGGTCCGAGCCCCACAGGGGGCGCCCTTAGCGTGTAGTGGCCTAGTTTGTAAGTGTTTTGCCCTGGCTGGAGGCCTTAAATTCAAGGCATCCACAGTATAGTCCGGTTAAGCAGACGACAACCTCCTAGGGTGAACTGCGAGATGCCATTCATAAAAAAAAGACAGGCAGTAGCCCACCAGACACAACACCCGTCTGGTCGGAGGACCTTATCTTGTCTATGGGGAATGAAGAAATTTACACCCTGTTCTTCTTACTCCTAAAAATTGAATGCTCGCGAACGGATATGCAACGATGTTTATACTTTCTTAACAATTTATTTTGAAAATAATTCATATTATATATTTGTTTTAGATTGTGGTCGGCTCTGCAGTTCCTGTACTGCATACCAGTTGGAGAAACACAGTTTACTGTCGAGTAAGTCAACTTTATAATGGGTGTAAAACTACCCTTAATGAAGCCACGATCATTTTTTTGTTCTGCACCATGCCCGGGAACCTTTTAGTTACGGAGATATTAGAGGTGTAAGTTCCAAGTTTTTTTAACCTTACTTTAAAAACCTCCATGATATTATTCAATGCATTCATCAGAACAGTGTTTTGAGAGCGTTACATTGAGTCCTACCGCAAAACGTGATTTTTCACCCAAAAAAAAGTCAAAATATTTTTTGCGTAGAGTTACTTAGTTTGATGTACAGGTTGCGGCTTCGTGAAGGATCCGTTTACATTTTGTATTATTCTTCATACGCCATTGAAGATTGAACTGACATCGGGTTCAGTGACTGGCTTATTGATTTAGTGATCGCTGGCACAACTTGAGTAGGACCGCGGACGCGGGACGCGGGGACAAGGGATCGTGGAAGGCGCTCTAGTTCCCATGATCCCCGGTGCAAGTAGGGGAAGGGAACACCGGGGTGGTTTTTAGTCAGTTCGAGTCTGACAGACCCCTCCGCCCACCACAGGGCGGAGGACATCTGTGGGGATAAAAAAATAAAAAAAAAACAAATGGTCACCGGCACGATTACCGAGTTACTTTTGTTTCGATTCCCAAGTTGGTCGTTGTAAGTTTTTCCATCAGGAATTATGTAAAATATATCTTCTAAAGGGTTAATTTAGGGGATAATTGTTTGAATGAAACTTCTTCTCCTTCTTTTTTTGAAAGGGAAATTCTCCCCACAAAAAAAAAATATCATCGATAATTCATAAAATAAACTGCCGTATTTGCAGTAAAAGTGCTATTCAACGAATATTCTGAAATAGTCTAAATGTATGGAACAACACATTTTTTTGAACTTACCGATGTATCCTCTCGCAGGTACGCTGGAAGAGATTTCTAAATGAACTTAGCGGTACCTTTGTGCTCTTTTGTCTTTATGTATTTTTCCTGTAATGTGTTTTGTGTGTACATAAATAAATAAATAAAATTTCTATGCGAGGGGGGGTCGGAATGATGTATTGCAAACGATGTTACACCCTGTGTGATGATGATGTTCAAATAAGGTTCTTAACTATGTATGTATTAATGATTGCCTCGTTGGTCGACTGCTCAGCATGGGGTCCTGGGCTCGATTACCAGGTCAGACAAAGTGTTATTGGGTCTTTCCATCTGGAATTTCTCAGTAGCAGCCACGGAGTCTGGATTTGTACCCAGTTGATGGCAATAGGCTCGCTCCCTATAATTATTTCAGCATTTACGTCGGGCGACGCCCATAGTGTTAGTAAGAATGATCTTAATTACTACTTTTAGTAGACAAACATGATTTATTTTGTGTGGAGTTTCATCCAATGTCGCAGCATTGGAGACTCCCATCTATCTGCGCATACATTCAAGATTACATGTGACTTAGACATTACTGTCGAATTTTGTTTGTGTTATTAGGTACACCTCTGTCTAATCCTTCGTGGATTACAAGCGTGATGTTATGTTAATAATGTATGTCCATTTCCCAGGGAACTCTTCGGGGAAGGCCTGCACTGGGCCGGGTGCACGATCATAGCGTTACTGGGACAGCAGCGCCGGTTCGAAGCGCTGGACTTCTGCTACCATATCCTGAGGGTGCAGCGAGTCGATGGCAAGGATGAACTGGTGAAAGGAATTGTGAGTATACTGGTTTTTTTTTTACGAGAATTATTATATTGAGGAGGGATGAAACGCATGTGACTAAAAGAGTGATGGATATAAATGTTGGTGGATGGAGAGGGAGAGGAAGGCCAAAGAAAAGATGGATGGATCGCGTGAGGAATGATATGAAAGAGAAAGGAGTAAATGATGCCGTGACGTCTGACAGGGGAGAGTGGAAGAAGAAAACGTGTTGCGCCGACCCCGAGTGGAATGGGACAAGGGCAGGAAGATGGTCAGCAGGAAGGGGCAGGGAGATATCTGACCTCCACAACCCAGTTAGTACTGAGTAATATGATACCCCTTGGTAAGACTGGTTGCCAGACTTTCGGGCCACTGACTACCTGTAACGACTGTCAAAGATCTACAATTGACAGCCGGGACCAACGGCTTGACGTGCTTTCCGACGCACGGAGGAAACTCGGTATGTAATGTGTGGTCACCCATCCACAGAGCAACCTGGGTAAACGCGACTTAACCTGAAGATTGATCCGAGCGGCTGTTATTATTTAGCCACGAGCTCCTCTTTAACTTGAATGACACTAAATAACTTATTCTATTCGTCCGCTGCAGCCCCTCAAGCGCATGGTGGACCGCATCCGGCGCTTCCAGGTGCTGAACTCGCAGATCTTCGGCGTGCTCGCGCGCCACCTGGCGGCGGACGAGGAGCGCGCCGGGGTCGAACACGTGCGCTGCTTCCCGCCGCCCGCCGCGCCGCAACATGCGCTCAGCTAGAGCTTCACTTTGAAAGATCACCCTCAAATCTTAATACACAAGGTATAGTTTTGCATCCTCGTCAAAATTCAGGAGGTCGTCATAGAAGACGTAAATAATCAATATAAATTACGGTACCTGGTCAATAATAAACGCTGCTTTTTAGTTGTTTTAATTTGACACTATTTCAGAATGAAGCCCTTTTCAAAAGAAGAGAATTATCCGTTTATCGAATAAACGTCTGCGTTTGTTTGTATGTGTGATAGCGCGGTTATAGGGCTAGTATTAGACGGGCCGCGTTTTAATACGGGTGGTGTACACTTACCAATTTCCGATATTAAGAAAAAAATTACGTACCCATTTTATTATTGATTCGGGTCGAGAATCATTAGCACAGTTACCTCCTTGAATTTGACGAGGATGCAAAACTACACCTTGTATAAAACACTTTAATTGTTTCTGTCTATGCCCGTTATAGACTTTGAAACCATCCACCAACCATCCTACCATCTGCCATTCGACCAAATAAAGTAATAAGCGCTCTGGTTGAGTATTCGTGGTACTCCTAAAGTTGGATAATAAGACTCAAAAATAGTGGCTCCGGTTCATTTCGAGAGATGATGCATCCTAAAAGCTGTCGTGGTACATTCTTCTGTATCGTGTGGTTCGTGCCTGATCTGGTGTCAGAGTTTTTATGCCGTCCTTGGGCAGAAACTAGTAAATTCACATAATTCCAGCATCTGTACGGTGACCCCAATGACATTCCAAATGAACTTCGACGCTAATTCATTAAATTAAGTATCCAAATTGTATCAAAATAATCATCTGTCTAGCCTTTTCCCAACTATGTTGGGGTCGGCTTCCAGTCTAACCACATGCAGCTGAATACCAGTATTTTACATGGAGCGACTGCCTATCTGACCTTCACAACCCAGTTCGTACTGGGTAATACGATACCCCTTGGTAAGACTGGTTGTCAGACTTTCGGGCCACTGACTACCTGTAACGACTGTCAAAGATCTACAATTGACAGCCGGGACCAACCACTTAACGTGCTTTCCGAGGCACGGAGGAAACTCGGTATGTAATGGGTGGTCACCCATCCACGGACCAACCCAGGCAAGCGCGGATTAACCTGACGATCGACCCGGGCGGCTGTTATTATTTAGCCACGGCCTCCTCAGTTATATTAAAAAAAATAGATTTATTTTATATCTAGTTTTAAGTGCTTAGATGGTTTGGTCATGTGGAGAGGATGAGTGAGAGGCGACTAACAGAAGATATTTACAAGGCAGATGTGAGTGGCAACGCCGGGAGGGGACGCGCTAGAGGGACATACACCGACCTTATTGTGAGGTCCTTCAGTGAGGTCAGGTGCGGAGTACTCGCTCCCGGCGCGCGTGTGTGACCAGATGTATGAACGTGGACGACGCGAAAGTAGTATGTAAGGATCGTAGGTGTCTGCCTACCATTATGGGTAAAAAGCGGGAATATATGCATGTAAATTAATTTTTATATCGAATAGAAGTAAAAAATAAAGTATAATTCTTGAATAATAGTGCATTTTTGGCCAAGACTGCTATCCACCACATATTTAGTACACGCAGTAGTAAAGATGATTGTATGATTTCTTTGTATATATAAGTATAGTAATATATCGCGAATGAAACGGGACTTCTTTCGGGGGACTCGCTCAAGTGACCATGAACAAAATGAGCGCGTGTTCACCGAAATGTTCGCACCCAATTTTCGTTGGAATTGCTCCACAACAAGTTGGCAAAAAAATAAAAGCTCTAATATTATCTGTTGGCACTTTATTGGCGCAACTGTCGTAGTGAACCCCCGTTAAGAATGTATGTGTGTCCTGTATGTAATGTAAGCATTTCCAATGTGTTTAATAAAATATTCCATTTTAAAATATTATTTTGTTATTCTATTATAATTATAAGGGGCCATCCATAAATTACGTCACACGTTAAGGGGGGGGGGTCGACGAAGTGTGACATTGGGTTGGAAGGGGTCCTAAATTTCGTGACGTCACATTTGGCGTTGAAATCTAAGTATTAAAACACAATATTTGAACTATGACATTTGAAAAAGTTAAAACTACTTCCAAGTCTATCGTATAAACATGTTAAAATCACACTGGATTCTCACAAATGTGACCAGCTGTTACAAGGACAGTGGAGGGGGGTAAAAAAAATCATGAAATTCGTGTGACGTAATTTATGGTGAAGGCAATATTTCCGAATTTCTATAACTGAATCGTAACTAATAAAGATCGGTTAAATGTCGGAAACTAGCAGTAAGCATGATAGAAATTAATTTAGATATACCTAAGTGATGATCCATTGGCTGTATGGGGCTATATTATTAGAATTAATTTAATGCTAATCGCATTTCATATTAATGCAGATATTTATTAATCTGTAAGTTAATTCAATGATGTGCATTTTCGATGGTAAAAATTCTAAAATGTATTTTTCAGAAATTATGGACTCAATTTGCCACTGTTAGCAACTGTTTTAATAAACACACACGGTGGAAGGCAACACCGACACTAAAACAGTTACCACGGATTCAGTAGGTACATCATTCTGAACCACCCCCCACATAGAAAATAAAACCGGCCAAGTGCGAGTCGGACTCGCGCACCGAAGGTTCCGTACAGACGTAGTAAATTTAAAATGATTAAAAATATTTTTATTATATGATATAACTAAAAAATTACGGTTTTCGCAATTTTTCCTTTATCTGTGCTATAAGACGTTGCTTCGTACCAAATTTCAAGATTCTGAGTTCACGGGAAGGTTTTGATTCCCTTGCGAGTGTCGAAAATTTGCGGCATAAACGGCTGTATCTTTTGATCGCGTTGGCTTAGAAGTTTGATTTTGTCACAGCTCCAAGGGACAGTAGACCTGAATATTTGATATAAATTCCAGCTTGATACCTCGACACGTTTTTGAGAAAAATGGACGGACAACCAAGTGATCCTATAAGGGTCCCGTTTTTTCCTTTCGAGGTACGGAACCCTAAAAACAGCAGTTCCATACATTTTGACCGTGTAGGTATTGTAGTTTTGTTGGAAACAGCTGTTTTTTTTATAACTAACGCTAAAAATCCATGTTTGGTTCAGGGTGATGTACTGAATACGCGGTGACTGTTTAAGCGTCGGTGTCCCTTGCACCTTGTATATTTCATTTTTGTTTCTCATTTGTTATTAGTAATATTGTAGAATATTTGTCACAAATAGATATTTGGCATATCCTACCAAATCGCCCTAATTCATCGGCTATTCTATACATTCACAAGTATTATAAATGTAGTAGTTAATTATATCGTTTGTTTGCAAACAATAATGACATAACTCGAAAAATAAGAAATACAGGACAGCTTCTTTGTAAGTTTTAAAAATATTTTCAGTATAAAATATAATATATATTGTCAATATTTTTTTTGCATAGAGAAACTTTTTATCAAAAGATTAAAGGTTTATTTTACGTATTTCATTTCTTAATTTAATACTTGCTTTCCTTAATTTTATATTCAACTACAAACAACATAATCGAAAAATCTAAATTTTTGAGTTATGTCATCCTCGTCGCAAACGTGCGATATTAAATGACATTAAATCTGAAAATGTAACTGTAGTGTAGAACTTTATATGATTATGAAATAAAAAATAAACTTTATTATGTATCCTTCCCTTTATGGGAAAAGATTTTTTAATAAAACCAAACATAAAATTTAATATATTTGTATCATTTCTAAGCCTTACTATGTAATGTGACCTTAGTAAGTACGGTTTACCGAACCTTTGCGGACAGAATGCGGACCGGTTACGGACACTCAGTGTCAAAATACCATCAACGAAGCCAAAAGACTTGTTCTGCCCGTCATTGCGATAAATTTTTGTTCTGGACCATACCTGGGATCCTTCTAGTTGCGGAAATCAACTGACTTAAAAAAAAAACTAAGTGGATAACAAATTTATCTTCGGAAGTCAGTGACTTTTGTTTGCTTGATTCTCTTTTTGGCACAGACTTTATCCTAAAAAATCAAAATATTTTATTTCAAACTAGCTGATCCGCGTAACTTCGACTGCGTTACATATTTGATTAATGCTCCGCTCCTATTGGTCGCAGCGTGATGCTATATAGCCTTCCTCGATAAATGGGCTAACCAAATACTAAAAGAATGTTTCAATTCGAACCAGTACTTCCTGAGATTAGCGCGTCAACCAAACAAACTTTTCAGGTTTATAATATTGGTATAGATTTGAAACCAAATACTTTTACAACAACTATTTAACATTTTTATTCCACAGTTTTAGACCAATATAAAAATATAAATACCAATATACCTATACCAAATATGAAACCAAATACTTGAGCACTTCATCTTTATTCATTAGTACCAGTTTGATTCAATAGATGTGTTTGCATGTCTCTTACGTAAAGGCAATAAGTTCTTCTTGAACACAATAAATTCATATATCTTTTGATAGAGAGCACGGATTGCAATGAAACAAAAACTAATACCTTCTCTAAGTTATGCACAATACTTGTGCATTGAAACTAACCACAGTGGTTTTGTAATTTTCACGTGATACTTAAACAAACAAACATAGCCGAAGACTCACAGACTGCAGACAAACAGACAAAAATTCTAAAAATAGTAGAAATGGGTTCTGTTTGTTATCCTTTAACACCCCTACTATTTTTTTTTCCAAATATTTTTAATGTACAGAAACGCCACGTCTACAGATTTATTATATGTATAGATAGATATAGATAGAATAGATATAGAAGAATAGATAGATAGGCCTACGCGGTACGCCTTTGTAAAATAAAAATATTTTGATTTTTGATGGGCACTTAAAAAATGTCGAAAAAATGTGCATAGTTCGGGTTGGTCGTTTCCTATGGAGAAGAATCTTTTAGATCATCAAGAATGAAAAATTCTTGCTATGTACCTATTAATTTTAAATTGTTAATAATACATGTCATGGTAATAGGCTATAGATAATTTGAGCTTTATCTATAATCCGTATCAGTTGCCCTACATCTTATCGACTCACTTACCTTCGTGCGCGTGAAATTATTATGAAAATATTACTTCTCAAATCTGTGTGGTTCTTCAAAAGACCATCTCTGACACTCATCTGCATGGTCCTCTAAATAATGTTTCAAGATAATGAAATATGTTTCGGCCTCCGCGCTGCCGATGATTCGAGCTTATAGTTATTCGAGATTTAGATGCATCGAGATAGTGAACTGTCGCGCTCATAATTTATCGATTTCAAGTACTCGAAAACGTTAACTCGATAAGTTAACGTTTTCGAGCAAGTGTTATTCGATCTCAGATCATTCGATTTCAAGTAGGGAACCCCGAAACACCAGCCTCAAATAATTTAAATAAGGCGACGTGTAAAAGTGTTTGTAAAAACCAATTTGCAAAATAAACATCATTCATTATGAAGAGAGTCAAGACAAAAACAGTGAAAAACTTATACGATGGTATCCTTGACCGTTGACCTCAACATAACTTAACCATAGCCGTATTGTCGTACGACTCGCTATACAAGTTCAAACTGTGTTCGTGTGGGTAAATGTGCTTACCGACTAAAAGTAATGAGCTCGACTATTGTCTGATATGTCCCTCAACTCAATATTAAAATCCGTTATTTTTGAATATGAGGTTAGAATAATCAAGAGAGTGCGGTGATTATCCTCCGTCAAAGGACACCCCCAAATCCCTAATAACGCTGGCGGGCTGGTCCTAATCCCATTCAACAGTCACAGAACCAATTCCAAGCTCCTGAGAAATCTTGAATAAGAAAACCCAACAACAGTCAACACTTTACCCGACCTGAGAATCGTACCCAGATTAGCAAATTGTATTACTGTTTATCTTCAATCAGAATAACAGCGCTGACTCATCGACAACTCATAGTACCGCTACTAGATAAATTTGGCGAAGTGACGCAACGGTTCAAGGTTATTTGCGTTTTTAGACTAATTTCTCACTCACGTAATTGAATTACTCTTTTTTTTTATTTTCTTTTTCTTCCTAACAAAATTTTATATCCCATTTTCTTAACCGATTGTACACCCAGACAACTAAGCGGTACTCTGGCGTCTTTGTTGTCAATGTTGTGTTAACTACGCTCAGCGCCATGTGTATCGTTTGCGATACACACTGTCTTAACACTTGTGTATCTTTTTCGATACACGACCACATCACACGTGGACGGAAAGTGTGCGCGTTAGCAATACACGGCGTTTATACTGGAATGGTGGTCGTGTATCCAAAAAGATACCTGTATTTGGCATATTATATACAGTCAAACCTGGATAAGTGAGAAAACTCTATAAGTGAGAGTAAAAGCCAGGACCCGTCATTTTAAGCTCCCAAAACCTCTATTAGCGAGAAACAGAAACCTCTGTAAGAGAGAGTCGTTTTTCCCTCATAGACCTCCGTAAGTGAGACTGCTACTTATCTATACCTCTATAAGCGACAGTCGAGCTTTATTTACAAATTTAACATCTGCTATTTTATGACTTCTTAACTTTCGTGGAACTTCCTACCATTGTTTTTGTATTGTTTTCTTGTCAATATTGTACCTATTCTATTTCGAGGAACTAAATAATATTGTTATTCTATCGCATTCTTTTCGTATGGACACGTGTGCCTATGTACCGTCTTGTTTGTCGGACTTACTCAGTTTATAATTATCAATTGCGAAAGAAAGCTTTAAATGCGTTGGAGGCGGTCCATCAGTACTTTGAATACGCGGCGGTTGTTGATCAAGCAATATTCGACAAAATTTATGAGTTAGAGAAAAACATTCAAAATACAAAAACAGAAACCCGTACCCGTACCCGTTTCTGTATTTAGTGTGTACATAAATTGTTAAATAAATAAATAAACCCAAACGAAATTGACGGATTTTTTTAAGTGTAAATAAGTTTTAAATAAAATAAAATTACATAGTGCATGAATTTTTGTTTTGATTTCGTAACCATTTAAAAATAATATATGTACATAATACTATATGTTGTGCATATCATGCACATTGTGTTATGTACATTGTACGCAGCAATAACAAGTCACAAGCAGCAACTAGCAAGTAGCAAGCAGTAACAAGTGTTATTGCTGCGTACCTCTATAAGAGAGAAACGCTACACATTACCTGCATTAGCGAGAAACTCGGGTTAGTGAGAAACCTCTATAAGCGAGAATGAGATTGTGCTCCCTTGAACTCTCGCTTATCCAGGTTTGACTGTATTAGAATATTACCGTATGATTATTTATGTGTATGTATGTGCTGTGGGTGAACCTTAAGTAAATAAATAAATAAATAATTCATCATTATCATCTGCCTAGAATTTTCCCAACTATATTAGGGTCGGCTTCCAGTCTGATCGGATGCAGCTGAATACCAGGATTTTACATGGAGCGTTTGCTTATCTCACGTATTTTATGGTCATTAAGTTATTATGGATTGTGTGTGGAATGATATGAAAGAGAAAGGTGTAAATGATGCCGTGACGTCTGACAGGGGAGAATGGAAGAAGAAATCGTGTTGCGCCGACCCCAAGTAGAATGGGACAAGGGCAGGAAGATGATAGGAATTATGGTCTAGCCTTATGGTGTCAGTTCGATCCCAGGGTTGGTAGAATCAAGAGTGGCAATCGATCCGTCGCCGTCGTTAGCTCTTTCTACCCCTTTGAGGCAAATTACCCAACCTTATCTACAGTAACGTTATGTTCTAATTTATTATGACCAGCGCTTATGTACTTAGTAGGGCATGCACCCGGTTCTCAAATACCTTGAAAGAACCGCGTAGAACCGGGTAGATACCCGCTTCTTCCAAGGTATTTCTAATGCACGGCAGTCACAAAAAAAACACGATGTGTAAGTACTTAAACTAATGCAGAGACCAAACGTGTTCTAATAAACAAACGGTATATCCAGCCCACCTAAGTGTATGAATTATGGACACCTTTAATGATGGTGTGATGACGATGACGACCATTGAGAATTTATTAGAATCCTATTATTATAAACCGAATGCGCCAAATTAATATTTGTTGTGCAATCGCAACAAACAATGACGTGTTTGCTTCAAACAGTTATCTAAACAATTTAGATAGGAAATACAAATATTAATTGGTAGACTGCATCCTATCCTGCTGTTCCTATCTTCTATAAAACTTCGCGTATGGCTCATCAATACAGCGATACCATCGTTTTGTAGCTTCGCATATGTATACAGGTCAGTGAATCAGTCGGCTGCGAAGTTATGCTCGTAGTCGTAGCGCTACATGCAGAGCCGATGAGTGTATTGATTGCATGAAGTGGGCATGCCTTCGAATTCAGCTTGTACAGAAATACCTAGCTCTTGAAAGTCAATATATAACGATGAATATCGTTTCGTCCAAATTTATTTGGGGCATACAATTTTCAGCAAGACACCGTATGTTTTTGTATTTTTTTCAGGTGACTGAACCTGAAAAAAATTGAAGGACAAAATGGAACTTGACTTCTTAATACTAGAAACGGGACCACACTTCACTTTAATATATGTAACAATTGCCAAGGTGGCAAAATTATTACCCTGTTCGGTGGATCACTTGGCTCGCGGGTCGATGAAGAACGCAGTTAACTGCGCGTCATAGTGTGAACTGCAGAACACGTTTGAACATCGACATTTCGAACGCACATTGCGGTCCGTGGAGACACATCCAGGACCACTCCTGTCTGAGGGCCGGCTGTAAAAATATAAATGCTACATTGCAGTTTTATAAGCGTGTACGAACATGTCAGGTGTGAGATAACTGAGCTCGCTGAACTGCATATGACGGCTCTAAGACAAGGCGGCCGCGTCTTCGTTTTAGTCCGTTTAAAAATGTAATTGAGTGCATACAATTAGACAATAGTCACACCAAGTGACGAAGTCAAAAGCGGTGTGCGTGCAGAGTGATCTTCGACGCGTATTGCCGTCAAAACGACGGCAAGGTCGCGTTGTTGACAACTTGACACACTTACGCCGGACTCTTTGGTCGTTGCAATGACACGATCCTGGGAGCAGCGTTAACATACCGTTTTTGTTTTGCTTCCATTGTGGTTTAATTAAACCAAAGGATGTCCAGTGTGGCTGTATGAAGATGTCTCTTTGTATTTGACAAGTAAGACGGCTCTGTGTAAGAGTCTACTTCTTTATCGTTGGCCTCAGATCAGGGAGGATCACCCGCCGAATTTAAGCATATTAGTAAGCGGAGGAAAAGAAACTAACCAGGATTTCCTTAGTAGCGGCGAGCGAACAGGAATGAAGCCCAGCACTGAATCCCGCCGTCGTTCAGGCGGCGGGAGATGTGGTGTTCGGGAGGTTCCACTTTCTCGTCACGATCACTCCTGTCCAAGTTCGTCTTGAACGGGGCCGTTTTCCCGTAGAGGGTGGCAGGCCCGTAGCGACGGAGGATCGCGGCGAGAGGGACTCTCCTTAGAGTCGGGTTGCTTGAGAGTGCAGCCCTAAGTGGGTGGTAAACTCCATCTAAGGCTAAATATCACCGCGAGACCGATAGCGAACAAGTACCGTGAGGGAAAGTTGAAAAGAACTTTGAAGAGAGAGTTCAAGAGTACGTGAAACCGTTCAGGGGTAAACCTGCGAAACTCGAATGAACGAACGGAGAGATTCATCGTCATTCCGCGGCGTACGGACGCGCGCCTCGATGCCGTCGGCCTCGGTCGGTAGGCACGGGTCGCGCCCGTCGACGTTCGCGGACGGCGTGCACTTCTCTCTTAGTAAATACATCGCGACCCGTTCGATGTCGGTCTAAGCGCCGTACGGGAGCCCCGTTGCCCCTTCACGGGGGTAGTGGGACCGCGACGGTGGCCGACCGGCCGTCGGACGGTAGTTTTGACGAATCGCGCACGCGTTTTAGACGCGTCTGGCCCGACGCAAGTCAACGTCGCATTCTATGTCTACGCCTTAGTGCGGACGCAGGTGCGGCGCGTCTGCAGTCGCGCTGTGTTGTCTCGGACTGTGCGCGTCTCTGTCTGCGATGATTCAGTTTCGGGCACTCGCAGGACCCGTCTTGAAACACGGACCAAGGAGTCTAGCATGTATGCGAGTCATTAAGATAATTAAACTGAAAGGCGCAACGAAAGTGAAGGCGCGCGCTAGTCGCGCGCTCAGGGAGGATGGAGCGTCGATCTAGGTCGATCTCTCGCACTCCCGAGGCGTCTCGTTTCCAATTCGTGAATGCAGGCGCGCTCTGAGCATAAATGCTGGGACCCGAAAGATGGTGAACTATGCCTGGTCAGGTCGAAGTCGGGGGAAACCTTGATGGAGGACCGTAGCGATTCTGACGTGCAAATCGATCGTCGGAACTGGGTATAGGGGCGAAAGACTAATCGAACCATCTAGTAGCTGGTTCCGTCCGAAGTTTCCCTCAGGATAGCTGGCGTCGATTTCAACAGTCTCATCCGGTAAGGCGACTGATTAGAGGAATTGAAGCCGAAACGGCCTCAACCTATTCTCAAACTTTAAATGGGTGAGTACTCCGGCTTACTCGAACGATGAAGCCGGAGATCTGATGACGGTGCCAAGTGGGCCAATTTTGGTAAGCAGAACTGGCGCTGTGGGATGAACCAAACGTAGTGTTAAGGCGCCCAAAAAACGCTCAAAGTTACAAAAAAGAAGTAAGACATTAGAGACAACAGGACGGTAGCCCTGGAAGTCGGTATCCGCTAAGGAGTGTGTAATAACTCACCTGATTAGTGATGTCTTGATCTGAAAATGGATGGCGCTTAAGTGTTTTGCCTATACACTACCGTTACGGGCATGTGCGACGTTCTTTGTGACGTCATTAAGTCGTAACGAGTAGGACGTGCGCGACGGAGAGCGCAGAAGGGTCTGGGCGTGAGCCCGCTTGGAGCCTCCGTCGGTGCAGATCTTGGTGGTAGTAGCAAATACTCCAGCGAGGCCCTGGAGGACTGATGTGGAGAAGGGTTTCGCGTGAACAGTAGTTGCTCGCGAGTCAGTCGATCCTAAGCTCAAGGAGAAATCTTATGTCGATGTGGCGTGTTTTTTCAAAAAGATATATCATCGTTAAACATGGTATGTTCAATGATAAATAACGCCCTTTGAGCGAAAGGGAATCCGGTTCCTATTCCGGAACCCGGCAGCGGAACCGTTTCAATAATCGTACCCTCGTTTTTACAGCGAGTGTTCGACGGGGTAACCCAAAGTGGCCTGAAGACGCCGCCGAGAGGTCCGGGAAGAGTTTTCTTTTCTGCCTGAGCGTTCGAGTTCCATGGAATCCTATAGAAGGGAGATATGGTTCGGAACGCGAAGAGCACCGCATTTGCGGCGGTGTCCGGATACTCTCTGCGGACCTTGAAAATTTAGGTGAGGGATGTACGTGGAGATGTCGCGCCGGTTCGTACCCATATCCGCAGCAGGTCTCCAAGGTGAAGAGCCTCTAGTCGATAGAATAATGTAGGTAAGGGAAGTCGGCAAATTGGATCCGTAACTTCGGAACAAGGATTGGCTCTGAGGACCGGGGTGGTTGGCTTGGGGCATGAAACAGAGGCTGTTGCGGCCTGGTCGACGTACATATGCCTTTCGAGGCACGAGTGCCGTCTCTAGACCAACACTCCAGCCTTTTGTAGATTTTCCTAGCATAACAGAGTGCGTCAATTTCGTCACGTGCGCGATCGACACACTTCTGTACGACCGCCGTTCAACGGTCAGCTCAGAACTGGCACGGACAAGGGGAATCCGACTGTCTAATTAAAACAAAGCATTGCGATGGCCCTCGCGGGTGTTGACGCAATGTGATTTCTGCCCAGTGCTTTGAATGTCAACGTGAAGAAATTCAAGCAAGCGCGGGTAAACGGCGGGAGTAACTATGACTCTTCAAAGGTAGCCAAATGCCTCGTCATCTAATTAGTGACGCGCATGAATGGATTAACGAGATTCCCACTGTCCCTATCTACTATCTAGCGAAACCACAGCCAAGGGAACGGGCTTGGGAGAATCAGCGGGGAAAGAAGACCCTGTTGAGCTTGACTCTAGTCTGGCATTGTAAGGAGACATGAGAGGTGTAGCATAAGTGGGAGATCGTTCGCGCGATCGTCGCTGAAAAACCACTGCTTTCATTGTTTCATTACTTACTCGGTTGGGCGGAAGCGGTGCGCGGTCGATAATATCGTCGGGCGCACGGTTTTTGTGATTCAAGCGTGAAGAGTATAACTACCACGTGATCCGGTTCGAGGACACTGCCAGGCGGGGAGTTTGACTGGGGCGGTACATCTGTCAAAGAATAACGCAGGTGTCCTAAGGCCAGCTCAGCGAGGACAGAAACCTCGCGTAGAGCAAAAGGGCAAAAGCTGGCTTGATCCAGATGTTCAGTACGCATAGGGACTGCGAAAGCACGGCCTATCGATCCTCTTGTATAAAGAGTTTTTAGCAAGAAGTGCCAGAAAAGTTACCACAGGGATAACTGGTTTGTGGCAGCCGAGCGCCCACAGCGACGTTGCTTTTTGATCCTTCGATGTCGGCTCTTCCTATCATTGTGAAGCGAAAATTACAAAGCGTTGGATTGTTCACCCATTAAAAGGGAACGTGAGCTGGGTTTAGACCGTCGTGAGACAGGTCAGTTTTACCCTACTGATGGCTTGTCGTTGCGATAGTAATACCGTTTAGGTCCTACAATAACCACGGTGTCGGATATTTGGTTCATGCACTCGGTCGAACGGCCGGTGGTGCGAAGCTACATCCGTTGGGAGTAACTCTGATCGCCACTAAGAGTGAAACCCATCTAGTCAAATCCGGCAAGGATATCGCTGAGGAGCCCCGAGAGTCGGGAGGCTCTAAACAATGTGACTATGCTAGTCGCGCTTCACCTCGTGAGGTGCGACGTCGACGCCCATTTGGTTCGCGGAGATCGATGCTGTCCGTTAAACGCGTGCATCACGGCTCCGAAGGTCCGGATTTACTTCAGTTCGATGTCGGGGCTCGGAATAGTCTGTAGACGACCTCCGTTCCTGGCGGGGTGTTGTGCGCGGTAGAGTGGTACTGCTGCGATCCGTTGAGACTCAGCCCTTAGCTAGGTGATTCGTCAGAGGACGATGACTAAACTTTTAGCAATAATTTAATACACGAACAACTATTTATTCAGTACCATCCTAATATCTACCTGCCTTGTTACAAACACTAGCAATAACACACATCACGCTTGTAATTTAGGTAGGCGCCCCTACCTAAATTAGGACTTTAAGTCGGTGATTTCTTCGTTTCAGCGACTTTTTTGCCACCGACTTCCGAAAGTTATTTTCCACGTTTTTGATTATTTTTTTAAAGTTATTTTTTTACTCTTTTTTAGTTGTGGTATCTCACACAAATCCACGTCTGTTTGCAAAAAGGTTTTTTTTGGTCGGGGTTTGAAAATGGGTGTAAGTAAAGGGCCCTACAGACTCAAGCCGAGAACCCCCGAGAACACCCGAGAAGCATGAATGTAATTGGTTTCGCGCCATCTCGTTCTCGCGCTCGCCTGTTCTCCGATCGGTGTCGGTTTTTTTGCCCGCTACAAAGGGTTTCTCGGGTAAGAAAAGAGAACGGTATCACATGTCGCATGAGCGTAGAGACCGTGTCCCGGCGAGCCTTCTCGTGTGAGTCTGTAGGGCGTATAAGAATTGAAATATATCTCAAATTAAAGCTCATAATTTTATTATACTCCGAAAGAAAATTATGTTATTATATTGTTTGGTGCTACGGAACCCTTTGTGGGCGAGTCCAACTCGCACTTTGCCGGATTTTTTTCTCTGTAAGGGGAGGCCTTGTCCAGCAGTGGGACAGTTAGAGGATCAGGCTGGTACTCTATGTTTAATAATTTGTGCCGCTCGGGTCAATCTTTAAGGTTAAGCAGCGCCTGCGTAGGTTGGTCCGTGGATGAGTGTCCATCCATTACATACCGTTCCTCGTTTCCTCCGTACCTCGGAAAGCACGTTAAGCCGTTGGTCCAGGCTTTCATTTGTAGATGTGCGTTACAGGTAGTGTGACCCGAAAGTCTGAGAACCAGTCTTACCAAGGGGTATCGCATTACCCGGTACTAACTGAGTTGTGGAGGTCAGATAGGCAGTCGCTCGATGTAAAATACTGGTATTCAGCTTCATCGGGTTAGACTAGCCGACCCCAACATAGTTGGGAAAAGGCTAGGCAGATGACGAAGGAGAGGGAATAAATTAAAATAAAACCAAAAGTGAAATTTCATGTTTTTTATATTATTTCTTAGCATCGAATGTTACTTAACTTACCTTATTACAAAGTTAAAATAAAAATACATTACATACATCTAGTTTTTATACAACAGATTTTCTGGCATTAAAAATAAACCAGTTGCTATATACAGGCTCTTGCATAACGCAAGAATATGCAAGTAAACGTGCATTTTGATGCAAGATGGTAACATATTTGACGCAAGTTTATCTTGCTTTTAAAACCATTAACTTGCATATTCCTGCATTTTTTGCGCAAAATCTTGGTATTGGAATCAATACAAAAATCTTGCAACTATTTTTAAGTGTAAAAAGTTATTTTTAAAGTTTAAGAGTATTAAATATGGGATTCGATGGCATTCTTTTTTGATTTCAAGATATTTATATTTTTCTTATTGTACACTGATAAATGTTGATGTTGTATTAATTTATATTATTTCTTTTGTATTTATTTGTGTGTGATTTTGTTTTTATTATTGAATACTTTAAGATGTTTTCTAACATGGGTTATGTGATACCTGAAATAAACGATTTTTAATTTTATAAATAAAAAATATATTTTCCGAATATCTTATTTATGTTACTGGCCTTTTTACACCGTTGCCATTGGCCAGTGGGCGGTTTTTTATGTCAAAACGAGTCCGCCATAATTAATATTCTTTAAACATTTAAAGGCAAAAAAGCTTCATTATGAAAATCTTAGACAAATCATATATAAGCTATCAATACGCAGGGTGAAACACACAATTGTCAGTCATGTTTATTTTAACTTTAAAAACAGTAAAAAAATAAGAGAAAATATACCAATAGGTACAGTTTCGAGAGATTTTCTGTTTTTACTACCATTTGGTAGAATTGGATACTTAATCCAAAAGAAACTATTCTGCCAGGCAAAGTTACGTCGTTTCGTGTAACTTTGCCTTCAATAGGCAAAGCTGTTTTTAGTACTAGGTAAGATATTACAACAATCTTGACTGATAATTATATAACTTTCACTGGCAATTTTACAAAATAACCCACAGCCATTTCGCGTGTAGCTTGGTAAAAATAGTTTTATTTCATTAACTTAAGTTAAAAATGCTCTACCCGTTGCCAAATAACTTAAGTTGCTTAAAGTAAAGTTTTACTAAAGCCCTATATACAGTGGGGTTATTGAAATACATTTATTGTTTATGATAACGCCTTGCAATGTTGGATTTTCTACCTTTGGCGCAAAGCCGAGAGTTGAAATTCCAACAGCGAAGTAACATTTTGGCATTTACGCAGATACGTTGCTATCAGCGGCGGTTTAGAGATGATTTGTCTCATTTGCCTGTGATTACACCTTCAAAAAAGGAAAACGGTGGTTAACCCTACAAATATCGTACGCACCGGCGATAGTACATAAGAAAAATGTACTCGGAACGAGAATAAATATAGGTAATCGCATAGCGCTTCCGAAAAAAGAAGTCAAATTGTAATTGCTTAACGCGTTAGTACGTCTTTCAGGCTAGCTTAAAGATGGACCACTGTATACAGAACTACAGCCACTATGTCCCATTATTATTGCGAAATAATTAATTTAAAAAGTACTCCTTAACAAAAATAACTATAAAATAATACTCAAAGGCTTAACTTTGCGAAGGCGTACATTATTTTAAATTAAATATTTTTAATAAATACAATGCCATCGACTGGCAACACCACCCTATTCGAATAAATATTTTTTTTCATGTTTTAATTCATTGTTTTTTTTTCTTCTTTTAAAAGCGATAGTCTATGCGCTACTTTTTTGATAAAAAAAATATGCACCATAGTTATTTTATACATTTTTTCTTTTCAAAGACAACAAGTTTTTACTTGATTTTATATTACAATTTCGTAAAGGTTCGGCTTTTGAATATATTGTTGTCTTTAAAAAAACATTACATTAAATATGCTTAAATTTCAAATCACAAAGTAGTCGTTCTAAAAAGATATTTTTCTTTGAAAGTTTATGTGTGTAATTTTATTACAAACCATTTATTGCAAAAATTACGTGTTTTTGTCTTTTGTCTGTATATCATGCCGGTTTTACGATGCCATATTGTACTGAGTTTTTTTTTGTTTCAAGGAAAAATAATGATCTGGGTCAGTAGGACATACGATTCATTATTTTATCCCGGTTTTATTCTAAGCGGTAGTTTCCGCCCGCGGACAAAAACTAGTGTTTAAAAATATAATAGATGTATTTTTAATAATAATGACCTAAGTAAGAGACAGGAATGTCACTTTAATATCTTTTTTAAACAACTACATTGTTTAATAAAGTATAACCATTATGATTACACATAAAATGTCAAGCGACTCCTCAAAAAGGTTTGGAAAGGGATGGGTGCCCCTTGAACGTATACTTGTTTTGGTTTTTCTCTATTTATTGCTAGGAATTTCTATGTATAATCGTAATAGTTTTAGAAACTGCATTTTTATGATAATGTTTAAGTTGTTTTTTTTTGTTTCAATATTTTGTACTCATATTCAAAATAATATGCATAGTAGGTTGGAAAAGAAAAAAAAAGATACGATATCTGTCAAAATTCAGGTGATCTAAAAAATTGTTTTTTTTTTTTTTATGGAAAAATATAAGAAATAAAAATACACTTTTCATTGATTTCAAAATGTATTTTTTTAATTTTTGTCCCGATAAAAGATATTTTTATTGCATTTTTGACAAGTCAAAAGTACTTTTTACAATATTTTAATAAGATGTGAAAAAAAATGTATTACTACGAGTGACGATGACAAAACTATCACTTTTATTTATACAAAATACTTCGTACAAAATGGAACAACAAAAAGGAAACCGAAATAAATAAATTTTGACAAATATCATATTTTTATTTTGTTTTTCGTACCGAAATGACAAATGAAAAATATACAGTAAACAGTTACATTTTTAATCAGCATAAAATATTGTTCAGATAGACTTAGAAACTCTGTTTTTAACAGGGTAGTTATAAAAGTTGCTTTATAATGGTTTACGCGACCGCGTAAAAAGGAAGGGTTCTGAGTTTTGTTCAACTATGTTGTGGTCGGCTTCCAGTCTAACCAGATGCAGCTGAATACCAGTATTTAAAATATGACTGACGTCTGATCTTCTGTCGATATTCAGACGTATTGTAAGAAATTTTCTGATTTTTTATTGCTTTTTTGTGTTCTTTTTGTAGCTATTAGATACCCTGTTAAAAAGAAGTTTTTTTTTTTCTATAAAAAACTTAACCTATATTATTTATATTTATTTATTGTGTCTGGTCAATCATTTTAGCTGATATTTTAACTATAACCTTAAAAACTAATATTATAAAAACATAACATAACTTAATAGTAAGAGAAAAAAATATTTTACAAAAAACTTCTAAATTTACTTATTGCAACTTAACGATGTCATAGACACCAGTGTTTTTTTTTAAATCGTTTTTATTAAAATCTATGGTTTATATGATATCAGTCGTTTGTGGTAAATATTTTTGTTTTTTTTTTCTTACTTTCGCTTGGAACAATTTTGTTGGTAAACCCAAAAAAAAACTAGGCATAGGTTTACGCATTTTTTACAAAAAAAAAAAAAATCGTCGACATAAAAGAAAAAATAACTACAAATCAAATATACAGTTTACAAAGAAATACATACAATATATTTACTAAAGATTTTTTTTTTTGTAAAAAACACGCAAACACTCAATTTTAAAATCGCTAATCAAGAACTAAGTCAAAATGGAATTCTTTTTTTTGTATCACAAACAATTTTTTTTCGTTATTTTTAGACAAACTTAGCTTGTAGCCTAACCTCCTTTTACAAGAACGAGAAGCTATAACTAAGCTAGAAATTGCAGCGGACATTCAAGCTGCAAGAAATCTATAGGACTGGCCTTTTTAAAAGCTATAAAATTACTTTTGAGTTCACAATTCTTGCCCTTAATAAGATATTTTTCTCTAGAATTGGAACACACACAAGAAAATATAGGTACATTTAAAAACAAATTCTTTTTGATTCAAACTTGTGACCGTCAGTTCAAAAGGCGGACTTTTATGCTACTGCACTATAAGTTATATTATTGATAGGCAAGCTTTTCACACTATTTTGGCTAATATATAGGAAAGTGGCATGTATGTACAAAATTAAAAAAAAAAATGCTACAGATAATTAAAAAACCGAAAGACATAATATACAGATGTTTTGACATTTGTCAAACGTCAAAATTTATTTTGACAGGTGTCATTTTTGAAGGACAACTCAGGGCGTAATTCAGGGGCTTACATTGATAGCTGACATTGAATTCATGCAAAAAAGGTTTTTCTCTACCGATTTTGTAACTGAGAATTTTATTAGAATCGCCCCATCGGCTGACAAAGAAGATGGACATATTTTTTTATAACAATGACATTGAAGAAATTAGACAATCAAAAATGACATTTGACAAATACCTACCCATTTTTTTTTTACAAAAATCCTGCAGTAATTTATTTTTGCGAAAAACCTTTGTATACTTTTAACAATATTATTGCATGGTAGTAGTCTTAACGTGTGTGTGTGTGTGCGTTACCATCTCGGGAACGTTGTGTAGCAGGCGGGGTGTCACTGGTCGTAGCTCTTCGCTTTCCTGTCCATTTCGTCATCGTTTGTACGGTTCATTGGGTGGTCTGGAAATAATTACGGTTTAGTAACATTAACTTGATTAAGATGGAGTATTGTAACCGACTTCAAAAAATTGAGGTTATCAATTCGACCCGTATGTATGTAATATTGTCAGAATTGCACATTATTTTGTATCTTTTAGTCAATCCAAAAACCAGCTTCTAAACATGTGTGCCAAATTTCATAAGTTTTTTGTATGTTTGTCCGCGCATATCTCAAAAACTATAAGTCGTATTGAATTTTTTTTCAAGTTAGACTTGTTACTGTCCAACTTAGGGATCAGTGCAAGTTTCATTAAAAATGGTTCAGTTATTTTTTTTTTGCAAAAAAGTCTAAAAGGACTTGTCTTGACTAATGAACTTTTAGTTCTAATTATTGTGTATCTATCAGAAATAAATGTGAATTTTGTGTGTGAATATTTTTCTTATTTTAAACAACAAATTAATATATTGACTGTCTTGTTGGTGAAGTGGTCACAAGCGCGACAGCTGAGCATGAAGTCCTGGGTTCGAGTCCCGGGTCGGACAAATTGTTATTGGGTTTTTCCATCAGGAATTTCTCAGCAGCAGCCACGGAGTCCGGATTTGTACCCGATTGACGGCAATAGGCTCGCCCCTTATTTCGTGGGACTTAAAACTTACTAACAATATTTACTAACAATCTATAGAATATTTTTTTTTTTGATTCTGATAATAAATGAAAATGAAAAACATAACTGCATACATCATTACAATATTTTCCTTCTTCATTTATGAGGCCGTGGTGCTAGCAAGCCTAGAACAAAGTAGGCAGAAGACCATCTATATCACATCTACTTTTCGCCAGATACGCTCCAGTCCCATGTAGTAGGGAGCAAGCATAAATTGATTTAGTATGTAGTTACCTTGGTGCTGTGGCATCTTGGGTACGAGCACGACGTTGCCGTCGGCCGCCTGCTGCAGCGAGTACTGCTGGGAAGAGAGCGGTCTGCCTTCAGGGTCGCGCAGGTTCTGTGGTAGAAGATTGTGGATAAGTACGTGCTATGCGTGTCTATGAAACATACTGATCGCTTAGATGTTCTCGAGTACCCAGTGAATTTGGACGAGGTTTTCAACTGCAGGTAAATGATTTGATCTGGAAGTTATATTTGTATAGTCAATTATATTATAGCTAGCGACCCGCCCCGGCTTCGCACGGGTGCAATGTAGATACTAATGTTTTCTCTACTATAATATGCATATAAAACTTCCTAAAAAAACCGCATCAAAATCCAGATATATTAGTACCGCGCACATTGTGAGGATTCGAAAACGTCCTAATTGGGGCATCTGGTCTTTTTTTATATAAAATGATTTGATTTGATTTAGTACTCGTCGAGAAAATCATAATCCATCAAATGTACAAAAATTTAAGTCTCGCAAGCAGTTCTTCTATCGTAAGAACTTGTGAGATCTAATTTAAGTGGTTTTTTTTTAAATAAATAGAATGACTTGCACGTGTGTGAAGCAACCGCCACTGGCATTGGCGTGCTTAGGCTAAGCCAGTCTTTTGCGAAGGAACAGCCACTGCGTACTATTATTTTGAACTTTAATAGCCATTTTACCTGAAAAACGTGTCGGTACAGCGCCGCAAAGCGCTCCTTAACCCGCTGCCTCTCAGCGATGAGTGAGCTGTGGTCCCGCTGGGTCCGAATCTTGCGGTCCCGGACGGTGCGGACCTCGTCCGCGAGGGACGTGATCTGGTCCAGCTTGCGTTTGCGGCAGTTCTGGGCTGCGACCTGTGGAGGGAATGTAGGTATTTAGTGATGGGCATGTTAACCTTTTGAACGCCATTGTCGCCTATATGTGACAAGCGCGTACTTTGTACGCCAACGACACAAATATGTGACAAAAAATGCGAACACAATAAAATCATTACTTTTGTGTGTTTTGATATCTATACCTTAAATATTTAAGCTCTAGTCTTGTCTCTTTAATAATATTGTATCTTGATAAAGTTTTAGAATCCCTATTCTCTTTGAAGGAATTTTTTATGCTGTGAAATTGTGGCTAGGCGTGGAGGGCAAGCGCGTCTTTTTATGCTCTAGCGTTCAAAACATTAATGATCGGACTCAAACTAAATATCTATACTAATATAATAAAGTTGAAGAGTTTGTTTGGTTGAACGCGCTAATCTCAGGAACTACTGGTTCGAATTGAAAAATTATTTAAGTGTTGGATAGCCCATTTATCGAGGAAGGCTATAGTCATAAAACATCACGCTGCGACCAATAGGAGCGGACCATTAAACAAAAAAGGTTACGCAGACGAAGTTGCGCCGGCCAGCTAGTTTACTTATAAGATCCTTAATATTGATTAGGATCAATTTTTAAACAAATAAATGATTCTGATTCTGCTATCCATCTTTATTCATTGTCATATTAAAATTCTGCAAAGTTTTAATAACTGTAACCAGAGACATACCTTATTCTTCCCACGCCGTCTTATATCTCTGATAAGAGACAGCTGCGCCTCGCTCAAGTCGTGCTTCGACAGCCTCTCGTTGAACTCATCCATGGGCAGGTTGATGATGTCCTGCACCTCCAGGGGTATGCCTGCGGCCACTTGTAAAGGTTAATGTGGGTATTTTTATGTATAATACTGTTTTTGGGGAGTGTAGACATCAATATTTTAAGGGGACCTTAGACGATCAATTTAGCCTAAATGATTCCCGAGTGATCGTCTAAAGTCCCCCTAAAAGATTAGTTAGTACTTCGCCAATACTACTTCAATCACAGACATAGATACCTAGATAACGCAAGTATCATGATCAGTATGAAAACCAAGCGTGCCATTTTTTGACTACCTACTATGACGTCATTCGTCTCGATATGTAAAGGGTGGTCACCCATTCACGGACCGACGTAAGCAAGCGCGGCTTAACCTAAAGATCGACCCGAGCGGCAGTTATTATTCAGCCACGAGCTCCGCCACTTTTCGCGCTTATGCCCTAAGTATTAAGTTTTAAAAATAGTCGACCCTCGGTGGACTCGGGAGTACCAACAGAAAAAAAAACCTACAGTCAAAACCGTTTACGTCGACATCATTTAGAAAAACATACCGGTTATATCGACCACCATCATAGGTACAAAATACTTTGCACCTCAAAAACATCACTGGTTGTTACGACTATCGGTTTTTACGACCAAATATGAGTGGCCCCTTCGAGGTCGTTATAACAGATTTTCGAGTGAATAGCATAAGATGTTTTCTAGACATGTCTGCGACTAGTTTTCGTCCTTACCTAATGCCTTGGCTCTCTTCTCGTCGCGGGACAGGTGCTGCCCGCTGCTGGTGGCTGAGGAGCCTCCGTCTGACATGCTGCCGTCTGTAAGCCGCCGGACTGTGGAAGACATGATGGATTTAGTATAAAAAGTGAAGTTAGATGCGAGAATTTCTTACAATGCAAAGGAGAGTAGATAGTAGTCAAAATTGTCAAGTCAGAATTAAAATCATAACATAACATCAGGCCTGTAATCTTCGAGGGGTTGGGCAGAGGTGTACCTGATTAAACCTAACCCACATTTCGGCTGTTTTGTTTAAATCCCATGTCTGTTACTGCCAAATACCGGGCACAAATCCTCCGTGGCTGTTACCGAGAAATTTCTGATGGAAAAACCCAATAACACTTTGCCCGACCCGGGAATCGAACCCAGCACCGGTGAAAAACCCGAGCATATTGCACAGGAGAGATCTAATTCTGGTCGTAGGACGTACCTCTCTTGTCTCGGACGGCGGCGGGGCGCTGGTCGGCGGCGGCGAGCGGCGCGCTGTACGTGTGGTTGTGGCGCACGCGCTCGGGGGCCGCGTACGCGAAGCGGGGCGGCGCCGGGCTGGGGATTTGGCTCTGAACGACGAAATTAAGGGTTAACAAGAGTTTGTAAACGGCTTCGTGGCTGAATTACAGCCGCACGGGGCGAGGTTCAACGTTGAGTTACGTTCGCCGAGGACGGGTGACCATTTACTGTCCAGTGCTTCGAAAAACACAATTGCTACCCAGGACATAGGCAGTCACTTCATGAAATACTGGTATTCAGCTGTACCCATTTAGACCGGAAACCTTGGGTTCGTCACAGTTGAGAACCAGGCTAGCCGTTCCAAATGTGGCAGTTCTTGGTCTCCTTCATAAAATTTCACCATTCGTTCCCATTTTCAGGCTATAAAAACCATATGCCCTGGAACAGCCTGGTAGCGCAACCGAGTTCGCGATATCAGCAAAATGTAAGACAAATTTATAGTTAGCATCTATCTCACCAGCCTTGTGATTGGTCGCGCAACCAACCATACATGTTGTTTGCAGTGTAACCATAATTACACTATCAAAATATCCCAGTATACGAGGTGGAAGGTACACAGACGTTCAAATGGTTACCACGTATTCTGAACCACCCCACATGGAAATACGTATGGAACAGCTGATTTTTTTTTTACAACCCACGAAAAATTTTTCTATGGGGGTGTTCAGAATGATGTACTGAGTACGTGGTAACCGTTTTCGCGTCGGTGTACCTTCCACCTCGTATAGTTTTATGGTGCGTGTTCCACCAGACGTAAGATTGCCACAAGCATGCACACATTTTGTTTGTAGTGTGAACATTGTTGCAGTCCCGTAGTATCCCAGTATAAGATATCTCTTCAAGCATCATGTGCGTATTGTATAATTATCACTTGCTTCGGTGAAGGAAAACATCGTAAGGAAACCAGCATGAGTGAGAGATATTTCTCGACGGTATGTAAAGCCAAGTCATGGGCGGCATAAAAACTCTGACACCAGGTTAGGCACTCACCACACGATACAGAAGAAGCATTCATCTGCCTAGCCTTTTCCCAACTATGTTGGGGTCGGGTTCCAGTCTAACCGGATGCAGCTGAACACCAGTATTTTACATGGAGCAACTCCACAACCCAGTTAGTACCGGGTAATACGATACCCCTTGGTAAGACTGGTTGTCAGACTTTCGGGCCACTGACTACCTGTTACGACTGTCAAAGATCTACAATTGACAGCCGGGACCAACGGCTTAACGTGCTTTCCGAGGCACGGAGGAAACTCGGTATGTATGGGTGGTCACCCATCCACGGACCAACCCAGGCAAGCGCGGCTTAACCTGACGATCGACCCGAGCGGCTGATATTATTTAGCCACGAGCTCCTTGATAAAGAAAAAGCAGTACTAGGACATATTATAAAGAGTTTTACCTGTAGTAAGGCATGGCTGGAGTGCGCCGTGTTGAGGTCTAGGGCGGGGCCGTGGATGTTGGTGACGTGCGGCGGGGGCAACTGAGGCCGGGGGGCGAAGTCCACTGCGGAAACAATAATAAATATTAGGTTATTTTTGGTGGTAGTAGGTAGCAAAATTCATTAGTTAGTGCATATTATAGCAGAGAAAACATTAGTATCTACATTGCACCCGTGCGACGCCGGGGCGGGTCGCTAGCGTATAATAAATCAATTGCTTACCGTTATGCAAATGCATATTGTCATGATGGTACGTCTGTTCGGGGCATTCGTATTTCACGACACCAGGCCTGCCGACTGGTTCGAGGGCTGGCGCGGGTTGCTCCTGTGGATGCAACAGAAACTTATAAAAGCTTGTATTGGGAAGGGTTAGGCAGCTTTTATTGAACGATGTCATATACTACAATAGACGTAGTGTGAGCTTTGAGGTTCCATGCGAGTCGTGTCGTTAGTTTTCACTTAACTCGGGCAGCGACAGCACGTACCCTTAAAGTGTTTCTTCTACTTACTGATAATTTGGTGGTTTTGTTCTAAACGCTAACTAGTATTCCTAGTGAACACCACATTCTTGAAATGTTTGTGTGTGTGTTTGTTTGTTTGATCAAAAGTCAAATCTTGCAATTGAATTTTAAAACGGTTATTCCTAACCGATTCAGCTGATATTTTGTACACACGTTTGGTTTGGATGACAATGCATGGTTAGCTAAGTGACGTCATTCTAAATCCAATATGGCGGACTTATGGGTATCAATACAAAGGGTTCGCCGAGAAGAATAGGAAAACTTAAAAAATCACGTGACACCACACGTTTTTATTAAAAGTGTTTTTTTTTACTATAAGCTTGTCCCATGCAACAGGAGGCGATCCTAATGTCACTAACCCCCGTATCTATAAACGAGTCAAAGTTTTTACTTGAGTAAATGTCATTATTTAAGATACGATTTTTATTGTGTAGTTTAATAATTGCTTGAAGTTAGAACTGTAAAAAGTTAGAATTCTTAGCTTTGCTTTCTTTGACGGGTCTTACTCCGTTTAAATTAATGTCTATTGCATAAAAAAAAAATGTACAAGTAATTACTTAAGCCCAAGTAATTACTTTAACTTGACTATAGATACGGGTGTAAGAATTCGCTAATCGATCAATCCGACAGCAATTTGTCCAGCCCGGGGATTGAACCCAACTTCAACTGACTAGCATTTTTACAACTATGTTAGGGTCGGCCATCAGTCTAACCGGATGCAGGGTTCAGACATCGCCAGTTATGTTTTAGTCCCATGTAATAGGGATGACATGGCTGTTGCCATCAACCGTGAACAAATCCAGACTTGACGGAGAAATTCCTGTCAGAAAAACCTAATATCACTTTGTCCGACCTGGGAATTGAACCCGGGACAACCAATAATAGTACAAGCCTGTAACTGTCCAGAAAAACGGTCTATTCCTATTCAGTTACGTACGTTTGTCACATCTTTACACCAAAACTGCTGGTCCAATTTCGATGAAATTTCTCAGACAAGTGAGTTATTAATTAAGCTAGTTTTCTCGATAAAAATATTTACCTGAAAGCATCGTTTTCCGAACATATGGTGCTTCTTCTGTGCTTGGTGCGGCGCAGCGCGCTCGCGACCGAATGAGTTGTCGTACGGGCGGAATTTTGAGCTGTATGACAGGCAAATTAAACGTCATTATTGCTTATCTCATCTCGCTGATAATGGCTAGAATGCTGTGTCATGTCACGGACAAGGCCATGAGTATTTTAAAAACAAATACATTTTTACGACAACATCGAAAATGTAAAAGTCATTTTTTGGATTTCCTGATACATCGTTTCGACTAGCATTTTGGCCGCGGCTTCGGCTGTCGAGATTTTGTTTTGATGGTTTCATACAAACTTTCAACCCCTATTTAAACCCCTTAGAGGATGAATTTCCAAAAATCCCTTCTCAGTGCACACTTACGTCGTTTAAGGAACGTTTGTGCAAAATTTCATCACTTCTAGAGCCAGCGGTTTCAGCTGTGCGCTGATCGATCAGTCAGTGAATCAGTCAGCCAGTCAGTTTCTTACTTTATACATATAGGTAACGGTTTCGCAAACGCGGTGCCAGCCTGCTTCCGTCGCCTCTGAACCCGTTTAGGCCGAAAGAGGGGTTACAGTTACGCTAGCTAATTTATCTCGACCTCACAGGTTACTGACCTGTGGAACTCCTGAGCGGAGTCACTACCATCACACCACTCTCCGTCAGACAGGGAGGGCACGCGCTCAGAGCCCATCGACGATACGGCGCTGTCCGAAGCCGAGTCGCGCTCTGAAACAACAAGATTTGTAGGTTAACACATATGACAACCAGGACAGCAACGTTGGTCTGGTGGACGCTAGCGCATGAAGCGCATGAAGCATGAAGTCCTGGGTTCGATTACCAGGTCGGGCAAAGTAGGGCACGCCACGATAGTGGCGATAAGTCCCCTCTTTGAGAAGTGGCTTGAGAGGCGCCACGGCGTCCTCACCTTCCGCCTGACGCAGGTCCTCACCGGACACGGTTGTTTCGGGAGGTTCCTGCACCGAATCAGGCGGGAGGAGACGCCCGGGTGTTTCCATCGCGAGGATCGACCGGAGGACACGGTGGAGCATACGGTGGAGGTCTGCCCCGCTTGGGCGGAGCAACGCCGTGTCCTCATAGCGGCGATCGGCGGCGGCGACCTCTCGCGTCCGGCCCTGGTTCGAGCCATGGTCCGGAGCGAGACGGAATGGGAAGCCGTCACCTCCTTTTGCGAAGCAGTCATGCTAGCAAAGGAGGAGGCGGAACGTGAGAGAGAGCGTTCCTCCTCACGTCCCAGCCGCCGCGGGAGACGCACCGGGCGTCGGGGGCCACGTGGTGGCCCCCGGCCACCGTAGACGCGGGCCTGTGGACGGTGAGCTAAGGGCTAGCTCGCCGTCCCTCCGTCTTAGGACGACAGGCCGTGTCGACGGCGCGTTCGTGTTCCACGCGCGCCTCAAAGAGATGTCAGCATAGGGAAGGGGCCCGCAAGGGCCGATGCCTGCCGGGTGCTGCGGGTTGTTCGAAAGAGATACCGCGGCCCCGGAACACAAAGGGCGATGAAGGAACATGGGTGAGTTTTAGTCAGTAAAAGTCTGACACACCCTCCCGCTCAGCCCAGAGCGGGAGAAGTCATTTGATGATTTCCCATCCGGAAAAAAAAGCGTGATGTTATGTGATATGTAACAGTAATATATACATACCTGTGATCATCATATGGGAATGATTGTGGTGTGGCGCGTGGTGGGCGCTGGCACCGTCCAGCATTCGCATCGTGTACATGCCTGGAACAAATACATAAACATCGTTATTTATTTATAAAACTTACATAGAAGACTGCTGAGATGACGAGCCATAGAGAAGTATGGAAGAAGACCCCAAATAAATTGGGTTAAGGGCAGGAAAATGAATGACGAGTATTAATTTTTTTTTTTACCTTTATGGTTAAGTAACATATGTGTCCAAATGATAGTAAAATCAACTTATGAATGAACGCGAAACATGAGTCACCAGATTACATAACACATTTATACGTATATATGTATTAGTCACACGTCATTCAACATATTACTAAAGGTTTTATCATGAAATTAGATAAACTTAGTATCTACGCGCGAATTTTCGCCATTTTTTTTTAAGATGATAAAATATGCTAATTCCGAGTAGCTAGCACGTGGTTCCACTGAGTAGTATATCTGTCTCCATCGCACAACTGACAGATAACAAGGGGAAGACAGAGAAAGGAATTTATCATAGACAAAAGCGCATGTTCTAGCTGAAAAATTCAATTACACTCAAATGTCCGGGATTTTGAAGTTTTTGTCCGATGCTGTCAATATACAAGGTGTAAATGGACCCTTCACGAAGCCATACAATCCCATACCTGGGGACCTTCTAGTTACGTAGATATTGGGGTTAAAGTTCCAACATTTTTACAAGTTTCAATGTTATGTATTTACTTTAAATGTCTCCATGGCCCGTTTTGCTATTGAATGCACGTTGTTTTGAGCGCGTTACATTGAGTTTTACCGTAAAACGTAATTTTTCACTCCAAAAAAAAAGTCGTTTCCCAGCAATAATTTTTGCGTAGAGTTACTTAGTTTGATGTACAGAATGCTTGGTTGACGGCTTCGTGAAGGGTCCGTTTACACCTTGTATAGGGACGGCAGCAGGTCGCGTTCTGTAGTTTCTGCTTAACCCCTAGAAAAACGTGAGTTTATGCGAACAACAACACTGATTCTAATTTCAACATAATTTCGTCTAATCATTATTCATTGCATAAACTACACCGGATTAGCGTTAAGTCGCATTGATATGACGAATCCTTTCTGAAGGCTCATTCAAATCGTAACATGATTGGTTGATATCATTACAGTCGGCCAATCACAGCAACTACAGTGTAACAAACATCTCGACGCTCGTATGACGTTCACAGAGGGCGCTTGACGCGTTAATTTCGATTTTCACCACGCGTCAATTGAACCTTACGAACCATCGTCATCTTTCCGCCCTTGTCCCATTCTACTCGGGGTCGGCGCAACACGTTTTCTTCCTCCACTCTCCCCTGTCAGACGTCACGGCATCATTTACTCCTTTCTCTTTCATATCATTCCTCACACAATCCATCCATCTTTTCTTTGGCCTTCCTCTCCCTCTCCACTCTTATAGTCACATGCGTTTCATTCCTCCTCATTACATGTCCATACCAACACAGACGACTTCCTTTGAACCGTACGAACCATAGTACAAAAACTTGAAGGACTCCAAATGTTGGAACGAACACTGCGTTACGTTGCGACATCATTTCACCACACTTACTCAAAACACTTATTTTGAACGAAATTAAAACCAACATCACACAATTTAAAAAAACAAAACGGACTGTCAAAACAAAGTGTCAACAAAAATTAAAAAAAAAAATTGCGAAATTTTAAATTACGCACCTACCCTTAAATCCTTAAAAATATCCACCATTTTGAATAAATAAAAAAAAAAACAAAACTCAAAATACCTAAACTTATTCACTCATCACTAAGAATAACTATTTAAAGCAAGTAACAACACAATTATGAATGACAGACTATACTAAGTGGAGTATCAAAAATATTTTAATAAAATAAAATAAAAAAACTCAACTCACGGTGATTCGCGAAAAACCGCGATATCGGAAAGAACTGAGCTATGGAAGTACAACAATCTTATCAAAAAGTGTTTATCTCATATCTAAGGTTATGTAAAAAAATATGTCGACCAATGATGATAGTTCATTTTTTTTTATTTACGTCGTGCCTTTTGATTTTGATCCCTATTTTGACACTGAATAGGGTTCTGTTAAATATACGAGGCATTTGTCGGTCTGGGATTTCCATCAACAAAAATTACGATAATCTATTTAGTTCCCAGTTAGTACTGGGTTATACGATACCCCTTGGTAAGACTGGTTGCCAGACTTTCGGGCCACTGACTACCTGTAACGACGGTCAAAGATCTACAATATTGACAGCCAGGACCAACGGCTTAACGTGGTTTCCAAAGCACGGAGAAGACTCGGTAAATACCTAATGGATGGTCAACCGGCTTAACCTTGAAAATCGATTGTTATTACATAGCCACGAGCTCCTTACGGCTGCATAATAATAAAAGTAAAACCACCAAAAAAGTCAGATTTTCTAAGTTTCACCGAAACCATCTATGAGCTGAAAAAATCTATGCCCGTCATGATGACACGCCATTTCATTATCTATGGTATATTACACTGTATTTATTTTGTATTTTTTTCGTTTTTTATCTGTGTAGATGACGTTGAACCTACGTATCATCATAATCTGACATAGAGACAGTGATATACTCTTATACAGTTACTTTTATCGCCAACCCAACAATCTTTCTTTATCGTGTGGTTAGTGCCTAACCTGGTGTCAAAGTTTTGATGCCGCCCATGGGCCTCTGACTTGGCTTTACATGCCGTCGACAAATATCTCTCAGACATGCTGGTTTCCTTCACCGAAGCAAGTGATAATTATACAATACGCAATGATTCCGAAAAATCAGAGGTGCGTGTCTTGGGTTCGAACTCGAGACCTGTTACTTGGCAGCCCAACGGCCACACCACTAGACTATCACTTACCCAACTTAACTCAACAATAAAACATAAAGGCTGATTTATTTGTAACAAGACAGACTGGACAGTGAAAGAAGACAAACTTAATCTGGCCTACTTCATGGTTATCGGTAGATTATGTTTTTCGCATAGAATCGTCACTAAGCAGAATTCTCGTATCGTATATTTTGCTAAAAAGGCATAATAACACGCCCAATTGATATTATCGAAGTAACAAGCCAGGACAAAATCGACTGTCATGGTGACAGTTTTATGATTTTGAATCTAGAAGGCCGAGCCCCCAAATCTTGAGATAGGCACATGACATCATGCATGTATTCCTCGAAGCGTAGTGTAGGCAAAGGTGATGTGCCCGTCATCAACCACGCAGATCCAGTCAGCACCATCTTCCTGCCCTTGAGCCATTCTACTTGGGGTCGGCGCAACACGTTTTCACAGTTTTCCGCAAACAATTCCTATACGACGAAGTGGAGGCCGAGGTCAACCTGTGCTTCGACCAGTTTGTCTACAAGCTGTCCGAGCAAGTCTATGCTCATTATAAGCAGTTGGCGAGCAGGTGAGCATTCATCAGCATCATCTTCCTGCCCTTGTCCCATTCTACTCGGGGTCGGCGCAACACGTTTTGTTCTTCCATTCTCCCCTGTCAGACGTCACGTCATCATTTACTCCTTTCTCTTTCATATCATTCCTCACACATCCATCCATCAACATTAATATCCATCACTCTTTTCACCACATGCGTATCGTCCAGTGCGGGTTGATAATTGTCACTTTAATAGCCAAGACGTGTAACCGTCGGGCTGCCAAGTCATACACAGGTCTCGAGTTCGAACCCAAGACACACATCTCTGATTTTTCGGAATCATATGCGTATTGTATAATTATCACTTGCATCGGTGAAGGAAAACATCGTGAGGAAACCAGCATGAGTGAGAGATATTTCTCGACGGCATGTAAAGCCAAGTCAGAGGCCCATGGGCGGCATAAAAACTTTGACACCAGGTTAGGCACTAACCACACGATAAAGAAGAAGATTGTCCCTTTAAAGTTTTGGTTGTCCTCTCGATACTTTCCTAGACGGTTTTGAGAGCGGTATTTTACATGGAGCGACTGCCTATCTGGCCTCCACAACCCAGTTAGTACTGGGTAATACGGTACCTCTTGGTAAGACTGGTTGTCAAACTTTAGGGCCACTGACAGCCGGGACCAATGGCTTAACGTGCTTTCCGAGACACGGAGGAAACTCGCTATGTAATGCATGGTCACCCATGGACAGACTGACCTTGGCAAGCGCGGCTTAACCTTGAATATCGACCCGTGCCGATGTTATTATTTATTTAGATCTGAGACCAGTGGCTATAAAATATATGACATAAGGTAAAGTGCCTGCCTGAATTTGACGAACTAAACTTGTAAGGGCCTTTTCACTGGCAACTGCTTGTCGGAGACCCAATACCTATGACCATGCGAATGTAATTCATAAGACCTCTTACTAAAGTAGTGCATAAACGGATGTTGATCGAGTAATTTCTAAAAACTAGAACCATATTCGTATTAACCCCGAATTCTTACCATCATAGTATTTGTAATATCTATTCAGATATTCCACAGGATCCGGATAGTACAGAGGGCTTCGCAAATACGGCGCCATTGCGAAAAATGGTTGCGCGTATGCGAAGTTCGCTACTCTCAAGTCCATCTTGAATCCTCGAAATTTTTTTCAATCTTTATTCCTTATCTTTCGTTATATATAAAATATATATCTTCGTTTATTCTTTCGTATATCTTCGCAAATATTTCGGCGTTATCGTTAAATAATTTCGTTTGATTACTTAGTCGCAGTTTCCATCACGGAATTACCCGTGACGCGGGCAAGTAACAAATATGTAAATAGTAAGCTCTGTTGATCTTAATATAAACAGTAAACCATTGTGTTTTATCTAAAACTAATATTAGATAACTTTCAAGGATCGAAAAACAGTCTGTATTTGAAAAAGTATAAACAAAAGTTGTATCTTTTAAGAACTGACGTTGACACTTTTATCAGGGAGTCGCAGGTCGTTCTTTGTCGCCGTAAGGCCATACAGTATCTACACATGCATAGACTACATTCACTATGCTCCTTTCTACTCTTTACTGCACTTTTGCGGAAGAATGGCATGAGTACTCCTTTGCAAACGGGAAAGTTCAAAAATACAACTGTCAATGTCAATAAATTGGCGCGCAAACTAATGTCACTGCACTGTCAGTTCGACTTATTTCTTCTTAAAGTTCAATCAATCACAGTTTTACTTTTTTTTTTAAATAGCAGTTCTGTTTAGAATGTTTATTATAGTTTTAATTAATCACTTGTTCACTTAACAATGTTGTACTTCATAACAAAGAGTCTGTACACATATGAGTAGATTCCCATGTTTGTTTTATAATCTGCGTCAATGCTTTTCAAATATACACATTCTGTTTCAACAGCTTTTTGTGAAACGTTCCAGCCAATTAATTATAAATTTATAATCTTCGAAACTCCTTATCACCGACCACGTTGAAAGAAAAAACCTGATACAACCGCTTTTTATCTTCAGATATGGAAACTCTTTAGAACGCAACTATCACCAAAAGAAAAAAACACCACTGACGTTTATACTTCTTTACTTTAAACGCACAAGCAATATCACTGCACAGCCTCAAACGTCAAATGATTACATCTTTCAAATGTTACGCCTAATAAACTCTCGCTGAATCAACAGTGATATCTTATTTACACCGTAAATACAGTTTAATTTTAGATCGCTTGACGATTCGTATGTCTTCGGCCATTGTCGTGTTTCGCCGACGAAGTTGTACTAGTGACTAACGATTTTTTTTAAAGAATATTACGTCATTTAGGTCAGAATATCGATAAGAAACGATTCTAAGTATGCTACATTTATTTGTAGTTCCATATTTGGTTTCCGTTTTAAACAGCTGTTTTATTTTAAAGGTAATTTTACAATATGAAGACGGTATCGTTAAGAAAACTGTGAGAAAAGTTTTGAGTATGAATGTGGATGGCTGTAAGAGTAGAGGAAGACCAAAGAGACGATGGATGGACTGTGTGAAGGACGATATGGCTAGAAAGGAGGCGACTGCTGAGATGACGAGTAATAGAGAAGTATGGAAGAAGAAGACATGCTGCGCCGACCGCAAATTGCACCTAAAGGCAGGAGAATCCTACTTTCTAGCCATATCATCCTCCACACAGTCCATCCATCGTTTCTTTAGTCATAAATAAGTAGATAGAAGAAAAAATTGTCATGTGAGGGACAGACTATCAAAATCTAGAGCTCAAATAAAGATATTATATGAAAAAGTAAATAAATGACACGTCATGACAAAGACTCCACCATTTTAAATTTCATTCTTTATCTACCAACTTATGTACATAAATAAGATAGTATATAGATAAAGTAACTAATATTATGTACAGTCATTATATTTCAGGGAAAATTATCACTAAACAGAGCTATATACTTAAACGATATAACGTTTGTCGCTGAGATAAGATTGTATCTGTTGTTTTGCATTTTATATACATATGTAAGAGTTAAGCAGAGGCGTACCTAAAAGTACACCCACATTTCACCATGTTTAAGACCCATGTAATTAGGCGAGCCTATTGCCATCAGCTGGGCACAAAGTGGAAGTGGTCGAAAGCGCGACAGCTGAGCACGAGGTCCTGGGCTCGATTCCCGGGTCGGGCGAAGTGTTATTGGGGTTTTCCATTGGGAATTTCTCAGTAGCAGCCACGGAGTCTGGAGTTGTGCCCGATTGAAGGCAATAGGCTCGCCTCTTACGACATGGGACTTAAACATAACTGGCGAAATGTGGTTATACTATTAGGTACTTACTACTCTGCCCCTTCGGCGATGTTGTAGTTCTAAAAATCGTCGATTTACCTATTGGACAGTCATTATCGCTATTTAAGCGCTTGCTGGGATTTCCAATGTGTTGTTTATACAGGAAATTATTTTAATGTGTCACCTGTTTGCTACGTCATTATACTGTTGTGCAGAAAGTTGCTAAAGATACAGATTGATTTATTTGTATACACGTGTGTGTGTGTGTGTGTGTGTGTGTGTGTGTGTTTGTGCGTAACATGTGTAGCTAAGGTATGTAAACGTGTCTGAACGGATTAAAAAGTAGCTACTCTACATCCGTTACTGCTGTAGTTTTTGGTAAAATGTTCAAGTTATTTGTAGAAATATTGGAATAGTACACAACACATTCTATTCCCTAACATTCCTTTCCCATTTTCCATTTCCTTCATATTTTGGATATTTCTGTTGTTTTCATTCTGTTTTAATTTGTTCTTATTTTTTTTTTGTTTTTTCGATGTTACACTAGCTGTATAAGCGCATAATATAGTGCATGTAGTGCTCTTCTTTAAGTACTGGGGCACTTAGACTTAAGTTTGGAATATTATCCTATTTTTATGTAATAGTGTACTCATTGTTGAGGAGCCAAATTAAAAAAATAAATACAAACACAGCTACACAGCTACTACAGCTAGTTACTGCCCCTTATATAAGTAGTCTATCTATCTAGGTTATGTGTAAGGGAGAGTACCTCTTCCGAACAACTCATTCGAGCCTAAACACACTCACTAACACTCACTTATACACACATACATACATACACACACACACACATTACACTCTCTCTCACACACACACACACTCACGCGCACCCATACATAAACACGCGCTCAAGTAGAATGTACTTATTTTTTTTTGCTCATAATTTTTTTTTCGTTTCAAAGCAAAGAAGAAGTTTTCGTTTGTTGCTTTTTCTTGTCATAAAACAAAGGTTTCATTTTATTAGGGGAGGACACTGGCTCCTACATCACAGTTTTAACTATCGCTGGAGTCAGGGAACTCCATTGCATATTATGTGTACAATGTTTTATGTCCATACATTTTTTTTTACTAAGTATCAACATTAAATGATGACTTTTGAATACATGTTTTAAACCAGCGTCGGGCAGTCTAGCTGCTTTTGCTGAACTGGGCCTATTTGGCGCAACCATGAGGCGTTCAACCAAACAAACAAACTTTTTAGCTTTTTAAGATTAATGTATGATCTGGACCTAGGCAGTACAAACACACAAATAGTTATCTCTTAATTTTTTGTTTAGATCTAAGTTTTATTTTCACATTTTTTTTTTGTTACTTTTGTTTAATTTAGTGTGCACTCGGGGGATGTGCCGAATAAATTTAATTTCTTTTTTTTAGCACAAACATTCTAGCAACAAAAAAAGAGATTTTGAGGTGATTGCACCATAATTGTGATTTCCTAAACTATTAATTGAATATTTTCTGTTAAAAATACGGAGTGCAAAACATAAAAAAAAAAATGATAGTATAGTATAACGGGCTGGTGTCCGCAACTCAACGTGTCCAAAGCGCGCAGAAAAAAAAAATGATGTTTTTTTTTTAAACTCAGACATTTCTCAAAAACGTCGATTCTCCACACTCTCTACGACACACTCTTATCATTCCACCAGCCTATCACAAAAAGTCATATAATTTAACATATAATATGATAACACGCCAGTAACAACTGACAGTCACCTGATATCAGATAAAAACAATTATTTGGCAATTCTTTATGAGAGTCACCTTTAGACTTCGTACTATAAAAAAATGGCGGCGAAACGTCACACGGTCATTGGTTTTAGGAGTGGGCGCCGAGATAGCCCGCGAAATTCCAAATTTTTTTTACGTTTTTTTGTAATTTGCCAGTCAGTGTCAGGCTGTAGATTGAACAGAATAAAAACTTTTTTGCAAAAAAAAAAGCCGACTTTAGAAAAAAAAAACACAAATAAGAAATCGGTTTTCGATGAATCAATATCGGTAGGTAGTCGGTTATTTTTTGCAAAAAAAGTTTTTATTTTACCCTTTTTAGTTATCGTATCACACACAAATCCTTGTCAAGTATCAATTTCGCAATTTCTTTTACTTCAATGACTAATTTTTCCAGCTATTTTGATTTAAAAACCAAACTACTGAACCGATTTTGATGATATTTTTATGGAACCAATCGCGAAGTTGGAATTTTTCAAATCGGTTCATAAACGACGAAGATATGAGGTAACAAACACATAAAAAATACAACTGAATTGAGAACCTCCTCCTTTCTTTGAAGTCGGTTAAAAATATGATTCGCAGCCTTAATACGCATGTGCGTACAGAAAGAATTCCATTGAATGACTACTCCATGAAAAAGTCACTTAATGGGGTTAAATGAACTTTTGGTGTCCATACTAGGATACCCTGTGTGACGGATCGCCAGGCTCTAACTTCCAATTAAATGTAGTTAACATTCAATGGCTGATTTTCATATATTTTTTTTAATTTAATAGCCACTTCGCTCCGATTGAACTAAAATGTGACTAAAAGAGTTATGAATATAAATTAATGTTGATGGCACGTTGCCACGTTTAGTACCGATGAGAAGAAGGTTGTATTGATAATTTTTAATGATTATAACTGTATAAAGCCATATTTGTTACGACCACGAATCATATTTTGATCAACACACAACCTGACACTGACTAGCAAATTGCAGAAAACCTAAAAAAAAAAAATTCGCGGCCTACTCCGACGCTGTCACCGTAACGTGAATCGTGAAACTGTGGCGCCATCTATAAAGCCACATACAAACTACGTATCGTACCTGACGTTACGAGAAATTCTACTTTGTGCAAGCAGTTTTATGGTGGTTTTCGTGACACATTCAAAAGTACGTGGTCTACGTGATGGATTACTGACCATTTTCTTGGCCCATTCCGTAGCAGAGAGCCACCACTATTTTTAATTATTGCATAATTTTGCATCACTTTTGTGTAGCGGTTCATAGAAGACAATTTTAACTGTGAGGTAACAATAGTCTCGGAGTAAAATGGCAGACAGACGGACAGGGCGAATCTATAAGGATTCCGTTTTTGCCATTTGTCAACGGAACCCTAATAAAAAAACCGGTCAAGTGCGAGTTGGACTCGCGCACCGAGGGTTCCGTACAAACCTGTGGGTATATAACTTTTTTTTATATGACGAAACTAAAAATTTACGGTTTTCGTAATTTTTCCTATATCTGTACTATAAGACGTGACTTCGTACAAAATTTCAAGATTCTAAGTTCACGGGAAGTACCCTGTAGGTTTTGATTCCCGTGCGAGTTTCGAAAATTTGCGGAAATTTGCGGCCTAAGTGGCTGTATCTTTTGATTGCGTTGACTTAGAAGGTTGATTTTTCTACAGCTTCCAGGGACAGTAGAACTAAGTATCATATAGAAATTTCAGTTTGATACCTCCACGCGTTCCTGAGAAAAACGGTCTTGACAGACGGACGGACGGACGGACGGACGGACGGACGGACGGACGGACGGACGGACGGACAACAAAGTGATCTTATAAGGGTTCCGTTTTTTCCTTTTGAGGTACGGAACCCTAAAAACAAGTGATACTACTGAGGTATGAGAGGACAATGTTTTCCAGAACTTACCTTCGTTCATAGCCATGTCCATGAGCTGGAGGTCCTCGTCGTTGAGGATAGACTGCAGGAACCCGTCCTGGTTGGTCGGGCCAGCAGCCATCTCCCCAGAAGCATTCTGTTTTCATAGAAAACAATAATTTTATAATCATCTCGATGGTTGGGCATTATCGGAGAAGGTCGTGGCTAAAGAGGAGTTCGTGGCTAAAGAGGAGCTCGTGGCTAAAGAGGAACTCGTGGCTAAAGAGGAGCTCGTGGCTAAAGAGGAACTCGTGGCTAAAGAGGAGCTCGTGGCTAAAGAGGAGCTCGTGGCTAAAGAGGAACACGTGGCTAAAGAGGAGCTCGTGGCTAAAGAGGAACTCGTGGCTAAATAATAACAGCCACACAGGTCGATCTTCATCATTACATACCGAGTTTCCACCGTACCTCGGAAAGCACGTTAAGCCGTCGGTCCCGGCTGTCATTTATAGATCTTTGACAGTCGTTACAAGTAGTCAGTGGCGCGAAAGTCTGACAACCAGTCTTACCAAGGGATATCGTCTTACCCAGTACTAACTGGGTTGTGGAGGTCAGATAGACAGTAGCTCCATGTGATACAGGTATTTAGCGGAATCTGGTAAGACTGGAAGCCGACCGCAATAAATTTGGGAAAAGACAAGGCAGATGATGGTTAGGTATTATCGAAGACATTGTGAGGAAAACTGGAACCGGACCTCAGCTCATACAGGGAAGGCACGAGCTTCGGCATGCGGTCTAACCAGATGCAGCTGAATACCAGTATTTTACATGGACATATGAAATTATTACTCGCTTCGGTGTAGGAAACCAGCATGCCTGATAGATATTTCTCGACGGCATGTAAAGCTAAGTCAGAGGCCCAAGGGCGGCATAAAAACTGACACCAGGTGTGGCACAAACCACACAAAAAAAAAATGGTACGAATGCCTATTCAACATTATTCCACTACCAAGCTATGGGGTATTACGATACCCCTTGGTAAGGCTGGTTGTCGGACTTTCGGGCCACTGACTACCTGTAACGACTGGCAAAGATCTACAAATGACAGCCGGGATCAACGGCTTAACGTGGTTTCGTTGATCATTAGATACTGCCGAAACAAATTGACGACCCAAGCAATTCACGCCTCATACTTGAGTAATAGTCTGTTCCTAAAGGTTCTGTAGTATTTTGGTATTTACCTGATAGTAGAGTGGATCATGTTGTTGAGGATGCTGAGCAGCCTCCACCTTGTAAGCGCCATCTAGCGGAACGGCCGCGCTACCTGTTGGCAGAAAAAATGTGATTTGAATTAAGGTTAAGTCTACATTTCGATGTTATAAAGGGTAAGGGTGGAGTTTTTCCATCAGGAATTTCTCAGAAGCAACCACCGAGTCTGGATTTATGCCCGGTTGATAGCTGATAACTGGCGATATGTGGGTGAACTATTAGGTACTCCTCTGCCCAAACGTATGAGGATAACAGGCGTAATGTTATGTTGTAAAAAGGGTAATAATGTTTTTTTTAATAGTACTAGCGCTATTAGTAACGCTAACGCTGTTTAAAAGCGACCAATCGGCGATGAGACAAAACACTTAATAGCGCCATCTCTTGGCAAATAGAAGGGAACTCTATGTCACTTGAATGTAAGCAACAAACATTTAGCGCCATCTGAGTAGAACTAAATTTTTAGTTCTCTTTTACCATACAACCAGGCTGTCGAAAATTACGTCGTGCTCTAAGCGAATGAAACTAATCCCTGATAAAGATACTTACAAATGTCATTTGGCTAGTAAGAAATACCATTATTTTGGCTTTTTTAGAATATGAAGCCAAGGGGCCTAAGTTGGGTCTTTAATTTTCAGAGTTGGTAAAGTTACGGACAGTCTGTTTTGCTAATGCAATCCTGAACAGACTTAATCAAACAGCAATAGAGTGAATTACGTCACAAATTATGTCGCTCAAGGCGACAATCCGACAATTTAAATAAACAACGCTAAGTTGTCGTGAAAACTGACGATTGGTTTTTTGACAAATACGTATCATTGTCGGTTATAATAAGTAGGCTACATAGTAGTAGATTCTCATAGGAGTTATAGATGGCGCCACCGTACGCAAAATACGTGCGGACACCAGTCCGTTATGCTATACTAGATGGAGCCACTCAAGGTATGGTAAAGACGAGTGGTCAAATACTGTTTCTCACCGAAGTAAGGTGGAGTGGTCAAAAGCCCGCCACACTATTCCCAAACCACTGCAACTCCTGAAAGCCAGAACCAACAGTGGCGACCAATAGAAATAGGCCGAGACAATGAAGCTCGGCGAAGTCCCAGAGAAACGATTTAACTGTCTCGGATCCCGCAACGAATTTAATCAGAAAAGAATAGCGGAGGAGTGGGAAAAACATAATTTCCACTAATAATTCAATTTAATTTCATAATTTCAGTTGTGGAGTGGACAGAAGCGTGACTTACCGTATGCGTCAGGGTGTTTCTCGGGGACCGGCGGTATGGGGGCGTGGTAGTTCGGGCCGTAGCCGCCCGCTGCCCCGTGGCCGCTGGAAATTACAATAAAATATGTTTAGTTGAGTAAGCAGAAAATGGAATACAAGGTGCAAGAGACAGGGTTACTACGCATTCTGAACCCTTCTGGAAAATTTTCATAGGTATTTTTTTTTAAAGCAGATATTCCATACATTTTGACCGTGTAGGTTTTGTAGTTTCCCGACGGAAAATTTCTGTGGGGAGTGGGGGTCAGAATGATGTGTTGAATTACGTGGTAACTGTTTTAGTGTCGGTGTACCTTCCACCGTGTATATTAACAAAGCTTTTCCAGACAGTGAAGTGGATTCCGAAGACAATCAAAGTACAGTAATGCCCTATTTCACCAACACTGGGAAAAGTGGACAGCTAAAGCGATTTTCAACGCTCAGCTTACCACTGAAAGTTGAAAATCTCACAGCGCGCCCTTTTTATTCAGGAATTCATTTAGGTACGTTGAATAGATGAAGAAGTTGTCGCTAGACGTACATATGACAAATATTGCAAGAAGTCGCCATACTCTAAATCTCAATCAGAATCAGCACTTTATTTGCTTTGAATGTAGGTACAGGTATAAGATGTTGTGCATAAATTAATGAGATCAGCTACAGTCTACCTTACGTAAATGACCAACGCTTTTTTGCAAAAAAGTTTTTTTTGTTCTACTGGACCATACCTGGACACTTCCTAGTTACGGGAGATATTGGGGGTCAAAGTTCCTAACTCTTTTCACAAGATTTTTTTTTAAAGAAAAGTTTTTTTTATGTTATAGGTACTTTTACTTTAAATATGTTCCTCTGCGAGCCCCGTACTACTTATTCAATACATCCACCAGGACAATGTTTTGAGTGCGTTACATTGAGTCCTACCGAAAAATGTGATTTTTCTCCAAAAAAAAAAAAAAAGTTGTTTCCCAGCCATAATTTTTGCGTCGAGTTACTTAGTTTGATGTACAAAATGCTTGGTTGACGGCTAGGTGAAGGGTCCGTTTACACCCTGTTTAATAAACTTTAATGTATTCTTTCCCCATTTTTCTTATGTTTAAATCAATAGATAGATAAATAGGTAGGTAGATAGGTTTAAAGAATTTTATTCTCATACGAACTTACAGTTCACTTTAAATGAGATACTTGCCTCTAGGGTGTTGGCGACGTTACAGAGTACATATGTACATGTTTCTTGAGTTTTGCTTTAAATATGTCTATACTATCACACTTCTTTAAATCCTCTGGTAAAATTATTGAGTAATTTTGCTCCCTCAGTCAATATTGTTATAATATAGATACTCACGTAATATTATGCGGATGCGGATGCGGGTGTGGATGTTGGTGGTGATGATGATGGTGGTAATGCTGGTACTGGTCCGGCGGCGGGGGCGGGGGGATGGTCAGCAGAGAGGCCAGGTCCTGCCAGCGTTGCTCCACGGACATGGAGCGCATTAGGGACTGTGGACAAACGGATGAACAGGTTAGACGAATTGTACCTATCTAGTATGTGACGACATCCATCTTAAAACATGAGAACTAAAATTCTACATCGCGAAATTTATCAGTGACATTAGAATATAAATTCAATAGCCTGACAACAACCATCGCAGGTGTGTATGTTGGTCGTTTTTAAGCTTAGGCAAAGATATTCCAAAAAAAAAACCTAGATGCTTGAAAGTTGAAAACATTAATCATGTTATGACGATCGATTTTTGTCTTACACAAAAAAAAGTAATGTAATATAACTAAATACTTGTTACATGTTTTATTAAGCAATGGAAAAAATTAGAGCGTCTCTACAAAGTTACGTCGTCGAGTGTCATGGTAAAATAGTTTCGGTACTCGCCGCCAGGGGGAAACGTTCTTTAAATGTTGTTATTTTTTAAAGATAGATGGCGTGATTTTAAACAACAATCTCTTTTTATTTATAAATAAGTAATCATTTAAATTTAATGTAAGGCAATAAAATAAAATGATTTCAATGAACATAGCATAACATCAGGCCTTTAATCCTCAAAAGATTGGGCAGAGTTGTAGCTAATAGTGCACCCACAGTTCGCCAGTTACGTTTAAGTCCCATATAAAAGGGAGCCAGCCTATTGCCATCAACCGGGCACAAACCCAGACTCCGTAACTGCTACTGACATAAATTCTGATGGAAAAACCCAATAACACCTTTTCTCGGCTTAGGGTGACCTAACCAAACTCACCAAACCTTTTGTTTGAAATCGGTGGTATTTACATGAAAAAACAAAAGATGCTGGTGGAATATACAACCTCCACCTTTTTAGAAGTCGGTTAAAAACTACTGGAAGGTGCAGCTTTGACGTTAGCTTGATATCGTTTAATGATTAAGGTTAAACATGATAAAAACCTACCTACTTTCGAAATCTTATGTATGAAATATCAACTTTCATATTTTTTACAGCATTTTTTTTTGAAATCATGATTTAGATTTAATTTAGCTTCTAATTAATTGCTCGTTAAATCATTGGGAGGTAATGTAGGTAACGGTAATATTATTTATGTATTCAACACTTTAAGCACAGAGTACAGAGGCGGACTTAATACAATAGGCATTTTCTACTTGAGACTTTGGTTTTTAGAAAAAAAAAAAAAACATTTTAAAATAAAGCCTAGGAGGTAATAATTAATTTTTAACCGACTTCAAAAAAAGGAGGAGGTTCTCAATGTTTGTTACCTCATATCTTCGTCATTTATGAACCGATTTGACAAATTCCCGATTGGTCCCATAGAAATTTTGTCTAAATCGGTTCAGTAGTTTGGTTTTTAAATCAAAATATCTGGTAAAAATATGTTATCCAAGTAAAAGAAATTGCGGAATTGATACTTGACAAGGCTTTGTGTGTGATACGATAACTAAAAAGGGTAAAATAAAAACTTTTTTGCAAAAAAATAACCGACTTCCAAAATTGTTACGTTATTTTTTTTTTTCTTTAAATACTTGTAAAATGGCCCCAGATCGAACAAAATCAAGAAGTTTGGAGGGATAAAGAGGAGCCCTACGCCAAGCAGAGGGACACTTGACAGGCTAACAGTAACTAACACACACACACACACACACACAACTACACGCCTGTAATCCCCAAACGGTTAGGCAGAGGCGTACCTAATAGTAAATCCTTCGCCACTTAGGTATGTTTTAAGTTCCATGTAATAGGGGCCTATTGCCATCAACCGGGCACTAATCTAGACTCCGTGGCTGGTACTGAGAAATTTCTGATGGGAAAAACGCAATAACACTTTGCACGACATGGGAACCCAGGACCTCATGTGCAGCACCACTAGATCAACGATGCTGCAACGAGGCTAATAAAAAATACATTTAAAATGTGTCTTGTAATAAAAACGAACCAAATAATGCCAAAACACAAATCTGACAATCCAAAACACGAAAGACAGATGTTCAAACAAGAAAAAAAAAACCATAGACTAGGTAAACTCGTTCAGTTGGCGCGAAATCTCAAAACAAACATGGCTGACTTTCGATGTCAATATTGTTACCGTCAACATGAGAAATAACGGCTAGTTGTGTGTTTAAACGATGAAAAACTTGATTTTTAACGGAATCTCGTTATTTGTGGTGATTTTATTGGCTTAGGGCTAACATGGTGGTCTGATTATGATGACGAAATCTTTGTGAAAGCTATTTGTAACCGATTTCAAAAAAAGGAGGAGGTTCTTAATTCGGTTCTATTTAAAATGTTATTTCTGGTTAATGGTATTTTTGTTTTATATCTGAAAGCTTCCTGATTGGTCCCATAGAAATTTCATCAAAATCAGTACAGTAGTTTGGTTTTAAAATCAAAATAGCTGAAAAAAATATGTCACCCAAGTAAAAGTAATTGCGAAATTGATACTTGACAAGGATTTGTGTGTGATACGATAACTAAAAAGGGTAAAATAAAAAGTTTTTTGCAAAAAAAATAACCGACTTCAAACAACATCACTAAAAAAGTGGAAAATAACAATAATTAAACAAACAACAGTCGGTGACTGTTGTTTGTTTCATTGACTTTTTTGTCACCGACTTCCGAAAGTAAAGTTATTTTCCACTTTTTTTTGTGTTGTTTTTGGAAGTCGGTTATTTTTTTTGCAAAAAAGTTTTTTGAGTTAAGTAGGCATGCGTACTTAGGGGCCACCCATAAATTACGTCACACGAATTTCATGAGTCTTGACCCCCGTCCATACCACAGCTGGTCACATATGTGACACTTCCTCTCCCTAGCGTGACGCCACATATTTTGTAGTAAGTAGTTGTAAGTTTCATGTTCATCCAGACAGAGTTGGAAACATTTTTACGTTTTTCGTTCGTTCGTTTCAAATTTAATATTATAACTAATACTTACATATGTAAGATTTTGAAATGTGACGTCAAGAAATTTAGGAGACCCCTCTCGCCTCTTGTCAGACAATGTCACGCTTCGTTGACCCCCCCACCCCGTTTAACATGTGACGTAATTTTTGGATGGCTCCTTTTAGAAATTATACGGTGCTACATTTCCCAGATCTGGCAAAGTATTATTAAGTTTCTCCTTGAGTCATTTTCCTGTAGTTCTGTTCGGTCCCACCCCCTAGGACGAATCTATAGCCATCAACTAGGTACAAATCCAGACTCCGCGGCTGAGAAATTTCTAATAGAAAAATAAAATATAGGCCCGATCTGGAAATCGAACTCAGCATACACGCGTGCGACCGCTAGAGCAACGAAGCGTATAATATAACATCACCCCTGTATTCCTCGAAGGGTTAGGCAGAGGTGTACCTAATAGTACATCAACTTTTCGTTAGTTATGTTTAAGTCCCATGTAATAGGGGGCGAGCCTATTGCAATCAACCGGGCATAGATACAGACTCCGCGGCAGCTACTGAGAAATTCCTGATGGACATATTTATTTTAAACGTAATTTATTAAATATATATATATTAAATTTTAAGAAATTGAAATATCAATTTTCTACACAAACCATAAATGGTGCGTGTCGTGTTAGCTTGTAAGTGATTGTTGCACTTATAAAAGTATTAATAAGGAATTGATTGTAAATGTTTAGTGTAAACAATTGTTGGCAAACCGAAATAAATAAATAAATAAAACATTTTGGGCGACCAGGGAATAAAACCCAAGACCTCATGTTCAGCAGCCTTGTTTGCCACCAGTCGACCAATGAGGCACTAAAGTAAAATAATCCGAATTTGAATTTACCATCTGAACGATTTTCCTAATTACTTCTTCAGCGCTTCATTCATTCATCTTTTGTACAAAACTTGCCATGAACTTTGTGTACCTACCTACATCGTCCGGTCACTGATCAGCCTCAAAAGTACTTCAAATCGCAAATAGCCACAAACATTTTCCTCAATTAGCAAAAAGAGGTTATAACAAAAAATACGCGTCTATGAACCGAGAGTGATGAGTTGAATTGAAGCTACAAGAGTATTCGCATGTTACGGGCAAAGGCCGTGTTTTGGACTTTGCTTTTTGGCTAAATCTGGTTTATCCAGATGAATTACAAAGGAACTGTCGGTCTTGATGGCTGTATTTGCATCTATCATCAACATTATTCTCTTGCTCTTATCCCAATGCCCTTATGTCGGCGCAGCATGTGGAGTGACAGACATTTTGAATTAATTGTTTTTATATCACTAGATACATTTCGAAGGATCTGGGCTTTGTTGACGGGGTCCACTAGGACTGATGCCTGCCAGGGTTGCGGGTTTGTTCGAAAGAGTCACCGTGGCCCTTGGCACAGGCAACTGAAGGAACACGGGTGGGTTTTAGTCAGTAAGAGTCTGACACGCCCTCCCGCGCCACCCAGAGCGGGAGAGGTCATTTGACGATTTCCCAACAAAAAAATAGGGGGTAGACTTTGTAAGACCATGATTAAAGAAGAACTGAAATCATCAACATTCTCCTGCCCATATCCCAATTTATTTGCGGTCGGCGCAGCATGTCTACTTCTTCCATACTTCTCTATTACACGTCATCTCAGCAGTCACCTCCTTTCTAGCCATATCACCCTTCACACAGTTCATCCATCGTTTCTTTGGTCTTCCTCTACTCTTATACCCATCCACATTCATACTCAAAATTTTCCTCACGACATTTTCCTCATTCCTGTGCATCAAGTGCCCATACCACGACAACCGCTGTTTTTGCGTCTAATGACGTTTATGATATTTTGAAAGACCCAAGGGCATATTGATTACGTGCATGATTTTATGTTAGATCATGAAATAACGACTAAAGGATCTCCGCGAGTTTTGGCGGCACAAGCTTTAACCAGGAAGAAAGTTTGGTCGCACGACCGGGCTTCCGACCAGTTTCTTTCAAGATGGCAGCCGGACAAAAGCCGTGGCTAGTGCACGAGAGCCCGAAAAGATAATAATTCTCACTTGTCAAAAACCTACATTCAGCTTAAATCAATCTTCTTTATCGTGTGGTTAGTGCCTAACCTGGTGTCAGTGTTTTTATGCCGCCCGTGGGCCTCTGACTTGGCTTTACATGCCGCCGAGAAATATCTCTCAGACATGCTGGTTTCCTCACGATGTTTTCCTTCACCGAAGCAAGTGATAATTATACAATACGCACATGATTCCGAAAATCAGAGGTGCGTGTCTTGGGTTCGACATCGAGACCTATGACTTGGCAGTCCAACGGTCACATCAATAGGCTATCATTGCTTTAAAAAAAAACCTATATTCAGCGTAAATCAATAAGACCAATATAAAAATAAAAACAAATAAAGTAGAAACTATAACGTTTTCGAATTCAAAATTTGAATTCAAATAAAGAATGTGTAATCAAGCTACCGGTCTCATTTGCTCGCGTGCCATAGAGCAAACACATGACGGGCAAAATCGTTCGTTTGCAATGCTTCGACAAGAGCTTAGTAAATATTAACCGACGCTTTTCACTGAGAATCTTACGGGTTACGGTTTTTTATTTCCGTTTGTTACGGTTTTAGGTTAGAGGCTTAGAAGTAGGTACTTTATTTAAGTTTCTTAAAATGTAAGGCTAGGTTATGTGTGTGTTTTTTTATAATGGGTTTGCAAATAATCAAAATAAGCTTCATGTAAGTTTTACTACGACTTAAGTCGTAGGGAGTGGGCTCGAACATAGGGCAGACACTTTATTTGTGCCGAAAGAGTCGAGCTACACGATCACTGGCAAATGCCTGCACTGACCGGACAGTGGACAGTTTCACTCAAATCTGTGTGGATCTTTCATCAAGAGACCATCTCAGACACTCATCTGCATGGTCCTCATGTGATTTGCCCAATGTCTGGACTTTAAAAGACTGCCCTCTGAGTTTGTTTCGGATGTTTCTTCTCAGAGTAGTCAGGTACGAAAAACCGGCCCCATCTAGTTTTGAAACAAAACGTGAAGTGACGTGTAAAAGTGGTTTTCAAAATCAATTTACAGAAATATTTATGATGAACTGAAAATTCTAAAAAACGTAAAATTTACTAATCATCAGCATGGTTCTTTTGGCCATAGTTGGAACTAACGCCCATATTTTTTATTTTTTTTCAATATAATTTCCACAAACAATTTCTCTCACAAAAATTAATGTTTACCAAAAACCCCTCTTATCATGCGGGACGTATTACAATTAAAATAAAAAAGAACTGTCAAAATGAATTTCGAACATTAGAAAAAAAAAATGATCTCATTTTGAGCAACCCATAAACACTTGACATAGAGCCATAGACAAGTTTTAAACTGTTATTTATACTTTCTAGTATTATGAGTTAAGTCGTAGAAAATGTCTTTAACTTAGTCTGCTGACTTAACTGTTTGTGTTTAGAGCTCAGTTTGAAATAAATGGTTTTATAGAACTAGCCGAGTTTAATTTCTAGATCTGTTAGTGTTATCATTGAAACATGGTTTTTATGCTGAGTATGATGCTGCCAGTTACTTGTAGGCACAATATTGTTATTTCAAAGTCAAACTCAAAGCATTTATTTCAATTAGACCATTACGGGCACTTTTGAATGTCAAAATTTCTGCCACCAAGCATTGCTCTGTTTGAATTCGATTTGAAAGATATTATTAAAATTCACAGTCATGAAAGACAGTCTTTTTCTAAGACTTCAACGGCTCTGAAAATGGTCTAGTTTTATTTTGTTTGTTTATCAAGTTCGAATCACGTTGCGTCCTTCTTAAAGACATATGTATTAAGTGGTCTGTACTTGGCGTAGACATAAACCTGACGTCAAACCATAGCGACTCGTGTCTACAACCATCATCATTCTCCTGTCCCCATCCCAATTTATTTGTGGTCGGCGCATCATGTCTTCTTCTTCCATACTTCTCTATTACTCGTCATCTCAGCAGTCACCTCCGTTCATCCATCATCTCTTTCTACTCTACGCCATTCGTATTCATATCCCCAACTGTCCCAACGACATTTCCCTCCTTACTAATTTCGAAAATGGAATCACGTTGCGTCCTTCAAAAAGGCACACTAACTGACCATAGACTTGACGTCAAACCATAGAGACACGTGTGTACAATTAGGCGGCGTACAGACTCGCGTGCCGCAAATTACAGAGCTATGTTACTGGCTGTATGTAATCTTGTGACACCTTGAGACAAGGTTATTTAGAATGAGAAGTTTTATGATTCGAATTGGAGGTGGAAATTGTTAGATGGTCTAAATTGGCTATGGGCTCGTTCTTTTCTCTGTTTGAAAATAGAATAGCCTTTACCACAAAGCAGAGAGTTTTTAGTTGATAGAGTTAACTGTCGCTAGCGTGGCTGCTGAGTGCTGAGCCGGAATTAGAAGCCTGGGCATTGGATTGGATTAGTCCAGATCTTCTTCTTTGTCGTGTGGTTAGTGCCTAACCTGTTGTCAGAGTTTTTATACCGCTCATGGGCCTCTGACTTGGCATTACATGCCGTCGAGAAATATCTCTCAGGCATGCTGGTTATCTCACGATGTTTTCCTTCACCGAAGCAAGTGATAATTATACAATACGCCCGCGAATCCGAAAAATCGAGGTGCAACTCTTGGGTTACAACAAGTCCAGATTGAAGTTCTTAAATAACAATCTAAAACTCTCTGATCTTTTGAAAAAACACAAAAATACACGTGATGCCGTTAGGGGGGAGGAAGGGTGGCCCATTACCTCACGGAGTAACAGCAAGAGAGAGGGGGGAGCGTATAAAAGTGGCCTTAAAACCCCACGTGATTAGATGATGGTACCTAAGCTATAAGGCATATTACCTTAGCCCAATAACATTTTCAATAAAATCGAAACTGTCAAATGATCTATGGTGTTCTAATTTTTGGTGGTATGGTGGTAGGTTTGGTTGGGTTATGGTAGAACAATCTATGGATGCAGCTATGTCACCGACTCAAGAAAGTAATAAGAAATATAATTGTAAAAATGCAATGTAATGCTTTTCAGAAGTCCACACTAAGACACTGTGTGTACGAAGTGTCAATCAAATTAATTACTAAATAAACGAGTGTCTTGTTCGATTTCTAATTATCTTTTAAATTGTATGTTCTTTGTGGGTTTTTAATCTGTGGTTTAGCCGAGACTAGACAACAGAAAATAATTTATTTTTAATTGAGAGCAGCGAATAACGAATTGTAGGTCAGGTTCGAACTCAACCAGACACTTCCTGTGTAAATAATTCATAGATTCATTAACACTCTTTTTCTTTCTTCTTCTGTATCGTGTGGTCAGTGCCTAACCTGGTGTCAGAGTTTTTATGCCGCCCATGGGCCTCTGACTTGGCTTTACATGCCATCGAGAAATATCTCTCAGGCATGCTGGTTTCCTCACGATGTTTTTCCTTCACCGAAGCAAGTGATAATTATACAATACGCACATGATTCCGAAAAATCGGAGGTGCGTGTCCAGGCTTCGAAATCGAGACCTATGACTTGACAGTCCATTAACATTGAAAATGGGATATTTACCATGTTTACTATATGTTTCGTGTTCCCGATATTTCGGCGTCTGTCGCAAGCGCCATGATCACGGATAAGCTGAAGTTATTGTGGGTGGCTGTTTATGAGCAGACGAAACACGTTCCCGTTAATGATAGTGTTAATAACTACATATTTCAGTTTTAAAACTTTCATCAGCACAACTCTGAAAACGGTGAAGGAAAACATCGCGAGGAAACCGCCATGTCCTAGAGGCGAAACATTCGAAGACATGTGACATCTGTCAAACCGCACTGCGCCCGCGTGGTGGGGTACAGCCCACTGCCTCTCCAACAGAGGAGGCGCATGTCATGCCAGTTTCCCCAAAAACCAACTGTTTTGAGAGCGATTGAGGACTGCCACGTTGTTTTACTGGTCGCAAGCGCGTCTGCTGAGCATGAGGTCCTGGGTTTCCCGATTCCCGGGTCGGTCAAAGTGTTATTGGGTTTTGGCATCAAGAATTTCTCGGTAGCCGCCACGGAGTCTGTTTTTGTGCCCGATTGTTGGCCATACGCTTGCCCCCTATTACATGGGACTTAAACATAACTGGCGAAGTGTGGATGCAGTGCTATCAGGCACACCTCTGCCCAACCCTTCGGGGATTACAGGCATGTTGGTATTATATTATTTTAAGAGCAGTGGTAATGAAATAAATTACATTACACAAAGTAATGAGTCTGCCTGGGTTCGAACTAGTGTTGCCAGGTCCGATTTGTTGTAAATCGGTACATGAGGTCAAAAAAATCGGCATTTAGGGTTGCAGATCGGGACAGTAAACAAAAAAAAAACAAGGGGTTTTAAGTCTATTTAATCTTACATAACAAGTAATCAGTCTTGCTAGACTAGTAGAAATTATAAAATAAAATCGTACTTTAAATGTAATTGACGCACTTCAGAAGAATAAAATACCTAAGTATTCATGTAAATTATTTGTTTTTATTAAAATTATATTTTTTATTGGAATTTGCCGCCTTTAGAATGGCCTTGTTTTTTTTTAACATTGTTATAAAATTCATTGCATGTCATATTAAAGTTGGTTTTAATTTGAATTTCTGCTTTCACATGCTCGAGTGTCAAACGGTTTCGCCTCTCAGACCAAATTTTGATTAATCGGGACATTTAGCGTATCGATCAGGTACAAATCGGGACGCGTCCCCAGACCCCTGAAAACCGGGACGTCCCGCGCAAATCGGCACACCTGGCAACACTAGTTCGAACCCACAACCAACAGCTCAAAGTCGGGGCCGTTACCACCAGTGCACCACTCAATGATAAAGAACTAGTAACCGGAAGTATGGTTCCCATCACTTTACCTAAATACCCCAAAACAATAACACCAGTAATTTAGCCACGGTCATGTCAAGGTATCGGGTTCGAGTCCCAAACGAGTACACTATAATTTTACAAATGACACGCTATGTTACATCGCTAATTTCAATTTGTTGACAAAAACTGACAAATTACGTATTTTTTCGTTAGTACGAAGCGTCTTTTGTGTTGTTAAACGTAATCTGTAATACCGCAAGGACTATTCAGAGGTGTATAGTATACCTTATATAACAGATCTTATAATCTGGATCTATTCAAGGTTCGAGTGAATCGGTTTCTTCTAGGCGCGCGTGCTCCACCCTAGGCCGCGTCATCGCGCAACATCACAAGAGTTGCGGCTAAAGGCAAGCCTATTTAGTAGGTATACTCGCATAAAAACCCTTGTAATAGAGAGCACGTTTGCCTGGGTTGGTCTGTGGATAAGTGACCACTAATTACACAGCGAGTTTCCTCCGTGCCTCGGAAAGCACGTTAAGCCGTTGGTCCCGGCTGACATTTGTAGATCTTTGACAGTCGTCATAGGTAGTCAGTGGCCCGAAAGTCTGACAACCAGTCTTAACAAGGGGTATCGTATTAAACAGTGCTAACTGGGTTGTGGTAATCAGATATGCAGTCGCTCCATGTAAAATACTGGTATTCAACTGCATCCGGTTAGACTGGAAGCCGACCCCGACATAGTTGGGAAAAGGCTAGGCAGATGATGTTTATTGCCATCATAGCAATCACCTCCTTCCTAGCCATCTCATTCTTCACACAATTCATCTATCGTTCCTTTAGTCTTCCCGTGTTTCCTTACTCTTATAGCCATCCACATTCACAATCAAAAACTTTTCTATGAAGCTAATTCAAATTGGGTATTTAACTTTTCGGACGTAAAAAAGAAACAAAAGAGAGACTGCAGTTTAGTACCAAACGCACTCACGTGGCGCTGCCGGCATTTCTTGCATCTGTAGAAAGGTTGGGTAGAATGTGGGTGGATGTAAGAGTCGAGGAATAAATACCAAAGAGCCGACGGATAATAATATTGTGTTAAAGATAATTTGGGTGTTAAACGTTCAGATCGCGTACGAAACACTACCCTGCGCTCCATCACTCAAGTTGCAGATGTTGGAGAAAAAACAGCCAAGCTGAAGTCGGAGTGGGCTGGCCACGTAGCGCGATTGCACCCGGAGAGGTGGGCGAAGATCGTCACTCACTGGACGCCTGATGGAGGAAATCGCCGTCGAGGTAGACCGCGGCGAAGGTGGTGTGACGATCTGATCTTGTTTGCGGAGCGAACATGGCCAGACATTGCACAGGATAGAGAGATTTGGAAGGAAAAAGACGAGGCCTTTGCTCAGCAGTCGGACACTTAAAAGACTAACAAAAAAAAAAACGAATGAATCTTCAGTATAGCAGTATCTATTAACAGGTTCCTCCAACTCTATAGGAACTTCAATAAATTGCAATAAGCGAAGGCGTAAATGATGTTATATTTTCCTTTAGAACCAGAAAGAATAAGGGGAATAAATAGTCAGTTAAAAACAACGGTAATACTAATATTTAACTCCTCAAGGCTTCGAAACTGTTACAACTTTGAACAACTGTAAACCATTATAAATCTCATTACTACAATATATTTTTAATCACCCCGGAACTTAACTACCAAAAGATAGACCTAAAAAAACTCACCTGGTATTCGTAAACATCCATTATAACAGCATTAAAAGTAGAAAAAAACTAAAACTAAAAATATAAAAAAAAAACAACTCAACACTAAATTAAAAAACTAAAAAAGATATTGCACTTAAAATCAGACTATCCACTTTACGTGGTGTATTGCACAAAAATTCTTAATTTAAAAATATTTCAGGTACGTATAGGAATCACATCGTTGTTCCTTTGCCGAGAGGTGTCATGTCAGTTTGACAGTTAATTCAAGATGGCGGCGCATGGTACGCGCGATGCGCGGGAGAGCGCGAGTGTTACTGCGTGTACAATACTGTTGGCGCGCTTGCTAAATTTGTAAAGCGCTCGACTTAGATTTTGTTGGGTTCTGTATGTTTTTATAGAGGTATTTTGAAAGAAGAAAAAAACACATATTCATACCATATGTGTTTAGTACAGTTACGTCTACAGCTAATAAGAAAAACTTGTCTGCTTTAGAACGAATGTAACTTTAATTTAATAAAGGATTCGACATTTAGATGGAACGTGTGAATATTTCACAATCATGGTGTCAAAAAAAGGATATATTCTGAAAAATAGATTATTGAATGTGTCATTTCATTAAAGCTTCTTAGTCCAACTGTTATCTTAAACAGAGACCATTTCCCGTATACTTAATAATGACGACAATGCCATTGTTGGGACTTTTCCTTGAGAGAGAAGTGCATAACAATAATATATGCCTTTTATTCCGAGCTAAATAACCGTATTTCTTTCCCGATTAAAACGAAAACACATTACACTATACCGTTAAAACAGCCTTCACACTGACCCAACAGCTTCCCCACCCAGCCCACGGACCCCTAAAAAGCTAAGCATCTAATACGGCAGTGTGAAATCGGCGAGTCGCAGGCGCTCATCATTTTCTAACGGGCACCGAGCAGCGAGCTTTTGACTCAGACATACTTTCGTTAGCTCACATTCGGTGTAAGAGGTACTTTGCTACTCGATTTAGAAACCATTTTGAGTCAGATACGCAGTCGCTCCATGTAAAATACTGGTATTCAGCTGTTTTTGGTCAGACTGGAAGCCGACCCCAACATAGTCGGGAAAAGGCTAGATAACAGAGTCCTTACACCTAAATAATTTAGTTGTAAGGACTCTCTGCCGGATTAAAAACAACGTAAGTACATTTTATAACGGGCATCGAGCATTGCGCTTTTGCGTAAGACATACTTTTGATAGCTCACATTCGATATTAGAGGTACTTTCCTACGCGATTAAGAAAACATTTTTCAAAACAATTTAAATAATTCGTTTTTAAAGCTCCTAACTGAAGCTATTTTAGTAAGCTAGAAGCCATCAGTCCACTGAGTGTACATTTTGATACACATAGGGAAAGATTCCATACGGTGTTGTCTTTTTGAATACCTGTCTTTCCAAGAGGTATCGCGTTAAGAACAGGGTTGTGGAGGTCAGTTAGGCAGTCGCTTCATGTTAAATACTGGTATTCAGCTGCTGTCGGTTAGACTGGAAGCCGACCCCAACGGTGTTGGAGAGTACTGGCATTTAGAAATCATTTTTAGATAGACAGTATTGGATATGGCGCTGAATTTCTTCATTTAAAAGCAGAAGTATCTAAATCCAAGTTGTGACAGAAGTTAACTTTTTGCAAAACTTAATATTTTCATTCGGTGTAAGAGGTACTTTGTAATAGAATCATTCCAGTTTCTTTTTCGTGAAATTATAGAACCAGATCAACTTGTTAGTCTAGCGTTCAAAAGCGTGGCTGCTAAGCATGGGGTTCTAGCTTCGATTCCCGTGTCGGGCAACGTGTTATTGGGTTTTTCCATCAGGAATTTCTCAGTAACAGCCACGGAGTCTGGATTAGGGCCCGGTTGATGGCAATAGGCTCGCCCCCTATTAAATGCGAAATTAGGAATCTTCTTAGAAAAATGGAAGGCACCTTAGATAGTATTTCACCCTGGACAGAAATATAGTCCCCAAAATGGCGTACCAAATTAATATTTCATTTTAACAAATTAAGTTTATAATATACTTTAGTAAGTATAAAACAAAAGTAAGTGTCGAAAGTGAAAGTTGTTAACTGTAGTAGTTAAATGGCCAGGAGTTATAAACTCCTAGTTAAAATGTAGGCAAAACGTGTAACAGTTACAATTACTTGTCTCAACTGTTATATTCGTACATGCCTAACTACTGCTGTTAATCCCTCTAACGGTCTTTGTGGAGTTGGACAGTTTTGTAGAACTAAAAAGTTAACTTTGACGGCACGGTTGGCGCAGTGGCTGAGCGATCGACTGCTGCGCTGCGTGTCGCGGTTTCGATCCCCGCACGGAACAAATATTTGTATGGACTACAGATAGTTGTTCCGGGTGTTTGTGAACGCACCCAGGATACAGTAGAAATTCCTATGTTGGGGCAAAGATTTTAATTTAAAAAAAAACTCCCCAATGTAGTCTATACTAATATTATAAAAACTTGAGAATCGAGCCTCAAGTTCCACTAGACCATAGGTTCCCAACCTTTTATGGACTAACGCCCTCTCTACAAGAAAAAAAAAATCCAACGCCCCCTTTTAAAAAATAATTATAAAATAAACATTTTAGACGGCTAGATAAATTGTTTTTTCATAAAAATAGAGGTATTTCACAAGTCCCCCATTTGCCTTTGGACCCGGTACCGCCGCCATGAAAAGCGCCCACTAGGGGGCGGTACCGCCCCCGTGAGGAACAGTGAATATACTAGACCAACAAGACACCATCCACCATTGTAATGGAAAAAATAATTAAATTCCACAAATACATCATTACGGTAAGAAACTTTTCACTTACAAATTACTACTGTCAATAAAAATTATAAGATAGTTAAAAAAAACTAATTACGGAATAACTGTCTATGTGCGCGGGAGAGACTATCAATCATTGCGTTTGAAAAAAGAATGGTTCGTGTGTCACTTCGGCTGATTTCGGTTACGCTCGGGACGGCTTTCGTTTTTTGAAAAGCGTTCGTTATTAGAGAATAATGTGATTTTATTAAAATCGAATTAATGATGAATTGAGAGCTTCCGTTATATTTGTCTCTTCCGATTTTTTGTTCCAAATTTTCAACCTATTAAAAGGCACAGATAGTCTAGTGGTCTGCCAAGTCATAGGTCTCGAGTTCGAACCCAAGACACGCACCTCTTCTTTTATCTTTATTTATTTTCGGGTTTTTGTCTACACGCATGTCTGATTTTTCGCATATGCGTATTGTATAATTATCACTTGCTTCGGTGAAGGAAAACATCGCGAGGAAACCAGCATGCCTGAGAGATATTTCTCGACGGCATGTAAAGCCAAGTCAGAGGCCCATGGGCGGCATAAAAACTCTAGACACCAGGTTTGGCACTAACCATACGATAAAGAAAGAACCTATTAACTGTTGGATTTCTGATCGGTTAGTGACAATAGGATGGGATTCAAACGTAACTGGCGAACCTACTACAGGTCCACCTTTGCCTAACCTTTCACTCACTCACAGGGGTGATGTTATGATAAAATACCGAATCCCGAATACCAGTATTCTACATGGAGCGACTGCCTATCTGACCTCCAGAACCCAGTTAGAGCTGGGTAATACGATACCCTTTGGCAAGACGGGTTTCAGACTTTCGAACCACTCTGTTACGACTGCCAAAGATCTACAAATGACAGCCGAGACCAACGGCTTAGCGTGGTTTCCGAAGCTCGGAGGTGTCTCGTTACTTAATGAATGGTCACCCATCGCACTGACGTCACCAAGCGTAGCTTAACCTTCGGAACGTGCGGCTGTTATTTAGCAACGAGCCATCGAGCGAAGTCCTTGACAATGACTTGTGATGACACAATAGAGAAGGTCAATACCGTAGTTCCTTTCGCGTTAAGACTCGCTGCAAAAAATATCGATTAGTGATTTTAATTCGGAAACGCATTTTGTGTATTCGTCGTGAAAGACAAATAATTGTGTTCAGTTTAAATTAATTGTTCGTTTAGCAATGTCCGTATCAGTTCTGGTTAAATTATCATCATTATCGCAATTTATTTGCGGTCGGCGCAGCATGTCTTCGTCTTCCATACGTCTCTATTACTCGTCATCTCAGCAGACACCTCCTTTATAGCCATATCATCCTTCACACAGTCCATCCATCGTCTCTTTGGTCTTCGTCTACTCTTATAGCCATTCACGTGTACTCACGACAATTTCCTCATTGGTGAGGTAAGACTGGTTGTCAGACTTTCAGGCCACTGACTACCTGTAACGACAGTCAAAGATCTACAAACGACAGCCGGGACCAATGACTTCACGTGCTTTCCGAGGCACGGATGAAACTCGGTATTTAAAAGGTGGTCACTCATCCACGGACCGGCCTAGGCAAGTGCGGCTTAACCTAAAAGATCGACCCGAGCGGCTGTTGTTATTTAGCCACGACCTCGTCTATGAATACTCTATGGTGAATTTTTTTCTCCACTAATTAAGATTTAAAAGTGCAAACTCCTTTTTAATCGCTGCAATAACGTTTTTTTTTTGTCTATTCATATGTAAATATCGTTGAGGGTATTAAACAACTCAATTATAACATTTCTTTACAAGCGAGTGCTTGCTAATTACTTTTATAACAAAGCGAGTTATTCTGTTTGCTTATGCATAATATTTAAATCACTACATAGTATAAAACAAAGTCGCTACCCGCTGTCTGTCTGTCAGATCTTTAAAACTTCGCAACGGATTTTGATGCGATTTTTAATAGATAGAGTGGTTCAAGAGGAAGGTTTATATGTATAATACACGCATATTATAGCAGAGAAAACATTAGTATCTGACATTGCACGCGTGTGAAGCCGGGGCGAGTCGCTAGTATTTAAATAAATTATAAAGGTGTTTCTTTTTGTGTTTTATTGTTATTTTCTCACTTTCTTTTAATGTGTTGTTTAGTGGTGAGTTTTATTGAGAGATTTGTGTTAGAAAGAAAGTGTGTTAAAATAAAATAGTATAATAATAACATAATAGTGTATATGTAAAAATACCCCAATTAATTAAAAACAGAACAATTCAAAGGTCGTTTTACCTTTTTATTGTAGTGTTTTTCAATGAATTGGGGTATTTTTCATTAATTAATAAACATTTCGTAAAAAAATATTTAATGTGACAAAGACCACACAGCTGCACATGGAACTTGGAATTCTATTGAGTCTTATGATAACTAAGTCGTCATAATCGCATATTAGAGATTAGATTAGATCTTGGAACATTTTTTATAAATTTTGCGTACCTATTACTAGACAGAATATCCATGGCTCACCTCTTTCGTCTCCGTCTGTATTTTATTGTAACCTACATTCGTTGCAAATAAATATTTTGATTTGAGAATTGGCAACTGCAATACCAGTGCGATATAAAAAATTTTTGCAAAAAAAAAACCGACTTCCAAAAAAAACACAAAAAAATTGGAAAATAACTTTACTTACGGAAGTCGGTGACTATTGTTTGTTTCATTGACTTTTTTGCCACCGACTTCCGAAAGTAAAGTTATTTTCCACTTTTTTAGTGTTTCTTTTGGAAGTCGGTTTTTTTGCAAAAAAAGTTTTTATTTTACCCTTTTTAGTTATCGTATCACACACAAATCCTTGTCAAGTATCAATTTCGCAATTTCTTTTACTTGGATGACATATTTTTTCCAGCTATTTTGATTTCAAATCCAAACTGCTGAACCGATTTTGATGAAATTTCTATGGACCAATCGGGAAGTAGATCCATTCAGATAAAAGAAGATTTTTTCAAATCGGTTCATAAATGACAAAGATATGAGGTAACAAACACACAAAAAAAAATACAACCGAATTGAGAACCTCCTCCTTTTTTTGAAGTCGGTTAAAAATACACATGAGAGGTGGACGAGAGAAAGACATGAGATACGGGGTGGACGGGACACCGACGCACAAACGGTAACCAGTATTCAGTACATCCTTCTGAAGCCCACATAAGATTTTTTCATCTGTAACTCAAAAGAAAACAGCTGTTCCATACATTTTGACCGCTGAAACAGCTGTTTCCTACAAAACTACAATACCTACACGGCTAAAATGTATGGAACTGGTGATTTTTGTACTAAACAACCACGTCCATTGCTCACCCCAATTTCAAAAGAAGCTCAACACAGATTAAGCACAGTAATATTTCAAACAAGACAATATCATTATAGACTAAACTGTAAAACACGCAACAAAAACTGCGCGCACGCACATAATGCGCCATGGACCATTTGCTATAACTATGATCTCATAGATCCGTGATCGATCTTATTTGGAACTGATATTGGATTTATTGATGACATGCTACTGTTGAGCATGAGGTTCTGGGCTCGATACCCAGGTCGGGCAAAGTGTTATTGGGTTTTTCTATCGGAGAAACAGCCACGGAGTCTGGATTTGTGCCTGTTTGATGGCAATAGGCTCATCCCCATGGGGCTGAAACATAACTGGCGAAATGTGGGTGTACTATTAGGTACACCTCTGCCGAACCCTTCGGGGCTTACAGGTGTTATGTTTACGATATAATGAAAAGTACATATTTTAGTGGTGCGAATTGTCATCTGCCTACCCTTTACCAACTGTGCTGGGATCGGCTTCCAGTCTAACCGAGTGAAGCTGAACACCAGCATTTTCAAATATCAAATTCATTTATTGCAAATATGGGTAAGTAATACAGATACATACATATAATATATCACCATATTCTGCACTAGGCATGCAACATTTAGTTCGGAACTTGGTTAGTCCCTTAAATAAGAAAAAAATAATAATTAAATACATTCCAGCTCAAAATTACGTTTCTTTTTAAAAAAAAAATGCGAATTAAAGTATATAATGTCAAAGTAATAATGTCAAATTAATAATTTCAAAGTAAATTCATTATGCTAAAATGTCAAGAATTAGTAAATAGCATTTTACATGGAGCGACTGCCTATCTGACCTCCACATCCCATTTCCTAGGTAATAAGATAGTCTTTCGGGCTTCTGACTACCTGTGACGACTGTCAAAGATCTACAAATGACAGCCGGGACCAACGGCTTAACGTGCTTTCCGAGGCACGGAGGAAACTCGGTGTGTAATGGGTGGTCACTCATCCACGGACCAACCCAGGCAAGCGCGGCTTAACCTAAAGATCGACCCGAGCGGCTGTTATTATTTAGCTACGACGATAATGAAGTCTTAATACATGTCAACTTTACAACCATACTCCATCTTAAAATTCGCGCTACAAAACTCGATACTACCTTTCTACTTTCATACGGCGCATACTATCCTTATTATCGATCAATGATCTATAGATCGCAACGGAGCCATAGATCTTGGGGTCAGGCGCAGCAATTACGGTCCTATTCAGAGAGACGGACGCGAGAGCATTATATATCATTATGTTGCTGTGTATTGTGGTGTTTGGGAGTTTTTGTAATGTCTAGAGGGTTTTTTGTCTTTTAAAGTTACAAACATCAAAAAAAAATTAAAAACAAAATTAAAGAAAACAGGAATAAAGATTTTTTTTCCAAAAACAACACTAAAAAAAAGTGGAAAATAATTTCACTTTCGGAAGTCGGTGACTATTGTTTGTTTCATTGACTTTTTTGCCACCGACTTCCGAAAGTAAAGTTATATACCACTGTTTTTAGCGTTGTTTTAAGAAGTCGGTTGAAAAGAGACAGAAAGAGAAAACAAAAGACAAGAAGAGAGAGAGGAAGAGAGAGTAAAAGAGTAGACATAAAGTTAGAGGTTAAAGTTCAAAGTTCTCATAGTTAGTGAGTTTAGTTAACATCAACCCTGTATTTCGTGTAGTGGGTCGGTAGAGGTGCACTGACACATCGTCGGCTATGTGTAACCAAGTAGATACTGCGACCATTAATTCAATGAAACAGTCAAAGTTGAAGATTTATTTAGTTAGTTGCATTTATATAATGAAAGGCTTTGTTGGCAGGCTTACTCTGTCGCTTACACCCGTATCTATAGTCAAGTAAATACTTGAGCTTAAGTAATTACTTCTGCAATTTCTTTATGCAATAGACTAGAATTTAAACGAAGGAAGAACTGTCAAAGAAAGCAAAGCTAAGAATTCTAACTTTTTGCAGTTCTAATTTTAAGCAATTAGTAAACTACATAATAAAAATCGTATCTTAAAAAATGACATTTACTCTAGTAAAAACTTTGACTTGTTTGTAAATACGGGTGTTAGTAGTAGAAAAAATAGCTGATAATTCTTATTTGAGCTGCAGTTTAATTTACAGAAATAACCACCAATTTTACGAACTTAACCAAGTTTTTATACTTCAACTAGCACTTCGTCCGCAAAAATTGTGAACTTCTAATAAGCATGTAGCTTTCTACCAGTGAACATTTTTTTGAATCGGATCAGTAGTTCCGAACATTATCCCCCACATACAAACTTACAAACAAATTTTACTTCATTACAATATTAGACTTATTAATATTAGATTTATTAAACTTGGTTTAGTTAGTATCTTATGTAGATACAAACGTAAAAACAAAAATGTTTCATGCTTCTGTCATTAAAACCAAATAAATCGATTGTCTACTTCAAAGCGTTCATAATAGCAAAATACAAATACGAAATATTTTTTACGAAAAAAAAAAATATACCTAACCATTTCCCAAAATGTCTTATCTCCAACTCCACCAACAACATAGAAACGGTACGTTACACAGTCCACTACAATTCGAAAACTTTCTTCTCGTCTCCGAATGTCCATATTTGTTAATAATTATTTTTGATTGAATATCACTTTTATAATACACTTATGATTACTATAACGGCTTCAGAAAGACAAGTACTTAGTTCCAACATAAAATTAAGAACGGTATTGCATGGCTTTTATACTTGTTTAAAATGTATTGAATTTTTTTTTTAATTTGTCACTTAGGAAACTCAAATTACAAAAAAAAGTTTGGGTTTTTAATTCCGTTAGGAATTTCGTGATTCCCGAAAGTTAGCCACCCACATTTCGCCAGTTATGTTTCAGTCCCATGTAATAGGGGGCGAGCCTCAGCCGAGCACAAATCCAGATTCCGTGGCTGCTATTGAGAAATTCCTGATGTAAAAACCCAATAACACTTTGCCCGACCTGGAACCTGAACCAAGGACCTCGTGCTCAGCAGTAGCACTTGCGACCACTCAACAGACGAGACACGTCGCCAGATGATTTCCCACCAACAATTACAAAACCATCTAACTCCAAAAAACCACCCACAATATCTCCAAACCACAATAAAACCATTAGCGGTTTCTAAAATAAAGAAAATAACACAAAAACGCCTCAACCTGCCATATAAACACCCTTCTTCACGAAAGGGGGTAGGCAGAAAAAAACGCTTACCTGTTCTCTTGTCAGCGCATCATTTGTCAAAAGTTACCAATACAATTTGACACTCGATGGGGGCGCCACTTGTAAGAGTAAAAAGAGCTAAGCGCCAAAATTCGGTACATTTCTTTTAGTTCGTTTTTTTGACGTGGGTCAAGTTGAAGTGGGTGAAGAAATGTTTTATTCTTGCGGTTGGAAATAAGGGTAGGTAGCGACGCCTATTAAAACACGTGGTTTATTGTGTAGTAAATGGAATTAAGAAATTAATTATTGCCAAGGTGAAGGTGTTCAAAGACCTGGTGCAATGTTAAGAAGCTAGTAACGTGGTTCTTCAGTGAGGTCAGGTGCGGAGTACTCGCTCCCGGCGCGCGTGTGTGACCAGATGTATGAACGTGGACGAGGCGCAAGGAGTATGTGAGGATCGTAGGAGGTGGCGATCTGTGGTTCCTGCCTAACCCCATGGGATGATGGCGTGTGAGTTTATGTATATCGCTGGTTTGCGAGAAGGATGACATAACTCAAAAATTTCGATTTTTCGATGTTGTTTGTAGTTGAATATAAAATTAAGGAAAGCAAGTATTAAATTAAGTAACGAAATACGTAAAATAAACCTTTATAATTTGGATAAAAAGTTTCTCTATGCAAAAAAATATTGGCAATATACTGAGAAAAAAAAAGAAAGAAAGTACTTTTACTTTTTTTTAGAAGTATATTGGCTATATACTTCTTTCTACTTTATTTCTTTCTTTTTACTTTACTTTACCCGCAACCCTGGCAGGCATCGTTCCTAGTGGACCCCGTCAACAAAACCTACCCTGCAGATCCTTCGATATGTATCTAGTGATATGAAAACAATTAGTCAAAATGTCCGTCACTCCATGCCGGTGGGCCGGTGTCACTTGTCTTTTTACGTCCAAACATTATTAATCATTGCTTCTTTGGTGTACCGCTTTTAAAGTTAGTTTTGTTACCACAGTAAAGTATTGACTCCGAAGTCAAGAGGCCTTCGCCTAGTTCAGGAGTCAGCGTAGCTAAATTATTGTGACCTAGTTACAAGCCCTAAATGTTCTTAGTTTTATCGATAACTAGCGACCCGTCCCGGCTTCGCACGGATGCAATGTAGATACTAATGTTTTCTCTACTATAATATGCATGTATTATACATATAAACCTTCCTCTTGAATCACTCTATCTATTAAAAAAACTGCATCAAAATCCGTTGCGTAGTTTTAAAGATCTAAGCATACATAGGGACAGACAGACAGCGGGAAGCGACTTTGTTTTATACTATGTAGTGATGTAATGTGATGGCTTGGGGTGAAATAAAGAAGAAGAACGCTGCGTGAAGAGGGTAGTCCGGGAAAGTACTAACATTAAAGAATTCTAGCCACTAAGTACATAGGTCTTTGACAGTCGTAACAGGTAGTCCAGTGGCCTGAAAGTCTGACCACGGGTTATCGTATTACCCAGTACTAAATGGCTTGTGGAGGTCAGATAGGCAGTCGCTCCATGTAAAATACTCGTATTCAGCTGCATCCGGTTAGACTGGAAGCCGACCCCAACATAGTTGGAAAAAGGCTAGACAGATAGATCTCTGCATCACCCTAAGGTAGACTGGTAGAAAATGCCCATGACATTAAGTCCGCCTTCGTACAGTGTTTTTTTTATACTTGTGCATAAAGTTTTAATTAAAAAAAAATAGATGAATGTATCTCTGGAGCCACCACCACGGTGTGGAGCCCTGACACAGCCAGAAGGCGACGCGGTAGACCTCGCAGGAGATGGCGGGACGGGCTGGACAGAACCAACGATCAGTGGTCCACTTCAGCCCTGGATCGAAGAATTTGAAAGTCATGGGGAGAGGCCTTTGCCCAGCAGTGGGATGATACAGGCTGACAGTAACAGTAACTCTGGACGAGTTTATTCGTAGAGTGTATAACTGTACAAAACTTCAAGATTGCTTGAAGTAGTATAAATTAATAGAACATCAATTATATGTACCCGTAATAATAGCATGTTATTACAAACTATTAAGACCCATTAACTGCTTCTAACTATGTTATATTTACACTATAATTTTAAAGATAGACGTCATTAAATATGTGATATTGTCGGGCAATTTTTTCCACATTATGTAACCCTGAACATGCTTGCTTAGGTTGATTCGTGGATGGGTGACCACCCATTACATACCGAGTTTCCTCCGTGCCTCGGATAGCACGTTAAGCCGTTGGTCCCGGCTGTCATTTGTAGATCTTTGACAGTCGTTACAGGTAGTCACTGGCCCGAAAGTCTGACAACCAGTCTTACCAAGGGGTATCGTATTACCCAGTACTAACTGGGTTGTGGAGATCAGATAGGCAGTCGCTCCATGTAGAAAACTGGTATTCAGCTGCATCCGGTTAGACTGGAAGCCGACCCCAACATAGTTGGGAAAAGGATAGACTAGATGATGATGATAGAATGATGTGCTACCTATGTTGAATTGCTGTGATAAATTGAAGTAATTTTGGTAAAAGTCCGTCGACTAATCTCGAACACTGAAACTTCAGAAAACAAGAATCAACAATGGCGACCACCAGAAAAATGCCAGTATTTGCTAACATAATCCAACAATGCAGTCAGCTAATTTTGATTTTTAGAAGCGCCTTTTTATTGACTAATTGAAAAAAAAACCAGATTGATTTAGACTTTTTCAATAAGTCGCTCTCATCACCTGCCTAGCCTTTTCCCAACTATATCGTGGTCGGCGTCCAGTCTAACTGGATGCAGCCGTATAATAGTATTTTAAAATAATAAAAAAACGAGAAAAAAAAATTAACATTTTTTTTATATTTTTATGTTTTTTTTTTATTATTTTAAATGCGAATATTTAAAAATGTAAAAATAAGAAAGAAAAATGAATAAAGGAGATCATAAAAATTAGTAAGTATTTTAAATAAATAATATCTGACCTTCACAACCCGGGAACTGGCCATAGAGGCTCTGAAGGCCTGTTATTTTTTAAATCTTGTTTCCCGCTTTAACCACCTTCTTTTACCAAATGAAGAAACATTACAAGATATACACAAGCACTTACATACAATAATAAAACTGTGTTTCCTTTGACCCAAGAACATGAACTACTAAAGATGGCCATCGATTCGATCTGTCCTTTCATTTCCATAGAGATCGGGCGGCGAGATGACAGAGATAGGAACTACACTAATGAACTCTATGGTACGCTAGGGATGGCAGTTATCAGAAAAAAAAATTGGAATGATTTCATAAGCATTTTGGGTATTTTTTTTTTCTTAAGTATTTTGGTAAGGGCATGAGAGGAGTGACTTTTTCTCTCGGATCATTTGTTTTGGCAAGCCACGCCTTTTTCTGCGAGCACTTTTGTGATGGTCGATGGTCTGTGTGAAGGATGACATGGCAAAGTAGGAGGTGTCTGATGAGATGACGAGTAATAGAGAAGTTTGGAAGAAGAAGACATGCTGCGCCGACCACAAATAAATTAACAGCAAAAATATATAATATCAAGAAAAAAAAGCAGAATCAAATTAACGACCTACAGTACTAATACCAAAATAATTGTTCGGTCAAAATACGTAGAAGCCACTGACTGTACATAAAAAATGTCGGTAAAAACTTGGGAAATACAGTATCAAAATATTCACTAATTTAACTTCTTTGGTGGCCGCTGTTTTAAATAACATCACGACTGTTTCCCCAGAGAGGTAAGCAAATACATATACGGGTAGTTCACCCTTATTTTGCCATCAAACGGGCACACCTAAATTCTGATTCGGGGAGCTACTGCGAATGTTCCAATTAATATGTTGAACGTTACGTTTATTTTTTTTCTGGCTACTTCCACAGTTTAACATAAACATAATTTTGCGTTGAAAATGCAATGCGCTTTTATTTATTAATGAGAATACTTCTCTGTTATTTTTACGCGTTTTAGTTCTAAATTAATAGTGTCTTAGTTATCTACTTAAGTTGTATCACTCTCTAATGTTAATTATTGTTTTAAAAATCTATTGTACTACAATTAAAAATTATGAAAATAAATAAAAAAAAAACAAAACAATTATGAAAATAAATAAATATTAAATTATATTATATTATTATTAAATTATATAATGTAGTTAGATTGTTAGAGCTCCTTCCGCGTTTGATAGCATTATCCTAGTACAGATATCTAACATTTTTAGACATACATCGTTTAATTAAGATTGAATTTTGTATTTTACCCATTATTGGTTGTGAATAAAGATTTATTCATTTAGATATGGTTTATATGGGCATTCGAATGTTTGCAGCAAAAACTGTCTAACTCCAAAAGTTACGTCTCACATAATTATTGGAGTTAACACTTATTGATAAGTTGATAACCCTAACCAAATTAGTGAGGTACCTGAACAAAATCTTCCGCTTTCTTTATAATTTCTAGATTTTAGATATAATCGATTCAAAATGTCATTCTGATACTCCAAAACATGCATCGATGACCTTACTTGAAAACGATTCGCTAGAAAGTATTAAAAAATTAACATTATATTTGTAACAGACAGATTCTTATTTTGTATAGATTTTTTATTGAAATATAGTCTGAATTTTCTGCTTGTCATAGTTTCTTTAAGATTTCTCGTGATGGCGTTATTAGATTTTAGTTTAACTTTAATTTTGCTTGACTAATTGTGAAATAAATCTTAGAGAAGAAACCAGAACCAACTGAAGACCAGTATATTACAAGGAGCGACTGCCTGTCTGACGTCTAACAACCCAGTTAGTGGGTAAGTCTTACCAAGAGGTATCGCTCAGGGCTAAGACTTGTTGTCAGACTTTCGGACTTATAAACTTGTGTGACAATAAAAATTACAGGATTAACGTTCATATACCTCCATTAATGTCAGGTAATTAACATAGAAAGTTAAATTAACTGATTCATTTTCAAAATCAAAAATGAAAGGCGGATAAAAAATACCTGGTGTTTTTTTCTGAAGTCCATAAGAGGTCTCGCATATAGTGAGTTTTTTAGGCGATAATTTAATGGTTATGTAACCGTATATACAAGGTGTAACATACCAAATGCAAAACCTCACCTGTGGTCTCTCGGACCATGAAACTGAACACCTTTAATTTGTTCTTCGAGTTCATGAAATTCGCAAAAAAAAAGGGACTTTGTACAGGAACTGATGCGATCAAAATGTATGGGAAAGCTAAAAAAAAGTCCAAAATGAACTTACAAAAGTCATAGAACAAAAGTGTTTCAGTGTCATGATCTGAGTCAGCACACGAGAGGTCTTACGTTTATTCTGTTACACTCCGTATAAATAAAGAGGGTTCCTTTCACCCGCAAACAACAACAATAAGTGTCACCACAGCACAAAGTATAAAATCGACTGAGACTACGCCCATAGATGGATCTCTGCCCAGCCCTTACCTAACATGTTAGGGTCGGCTTCCAGTCTAACTGGATGCAGCTGAATACCAATATTCTATACTATTAAATGGGCAATATTTGTATTAAATATACATAACTAGCGACCCGACCCGGCTTCGCACGGGTGCAATGTATATACTAATGTTTTCTCTAATTTAATATGCATACATATAAACCTTCCTCTTGAATCACTCTATCTATTAAAAAAACCGTATCAAAATCCGTTGCGTAGTTTTAAAGATCTAAGCATACATAGGGACGGACAGACAGCGGGAAGCGACTTTGTTTTATACTATGTAGTGATATATGTATTTGTAATCACGTTCTCGAAAACGGCTGTAACGATTTCGAAGAAAGTTGCAATATAGAGTTTTACGGGGGCGAAAAGTCGATCTAGCTAGGAAAAAATCGTTTTCCCTATTTTCACCCGAGCTAGCTCGGTCGCTCAGTACTTTTAAATGAAGCGACTGTGGCATTAAATAACATTGAGCTGAAATAAATGTTACTGTTAAAAAGTTATTAATTACTGTTTTACAGTTTCGGCCGATACCGATGTCGATACCGAATTTCTAGCCAGACATAGACGAATAATCTTTAAAAAGCTATCGCCTATCGTTTCTAGTTTGGGTGCATTGCCTTACTGCAGTTTTTGTAGCATGTAATTAGTGAGCTTTCTAATTTAAATATAATTTGGATCTCAAGATTTATTTCTCGCTCGAGTTTCGCAAAAGTTTTAGACTAAGTCACCTGGTGATACTTTTTAATGGTGTTTGTGCAGTTGTTGTAGAGAGCTCGTGGGTAAATAATAGCAGCCGCGCCGTTCGCTCTTCAGGTTAAGCCGCTCTTACCTAGGTTGGTCATCACGCATAACATACCGAGTTTCCTCCGTGCCTCGGAAAGCACGTTAAGTCATTGGTCCCGGCTGTCATTTGAGGGTCTTTGACAGTCGTTACAGGTAGTTTATAGTGGCTGAAAGTCTAAGAGGTATCACATTACCCAGTAATAACTGGGTTGTGGAGGTCAGGCAGTCGCTCCATGTAAAATACTGGTATTCAGCTGCATCCGGTTAGACTGGAAGCCGACCCCAACATGGCAGGGAAAAAGTTGTTTAATCAAACATATCTGATAGAGATTCTGTATTATTCTTAACATAGCACAACGCATCATTTTCTAGAAGGCTTAAGCAGAAGTTGTAAATCTCTTGCAAATCAAAATCACTACTGTCAACCCATTTTTTTTCTTTAAAAATGAAAAATATTTGAAACCTGTCAACCTTATTGACTTAAGCAAAGAATGTTAACTACTTGTAAATATTAAATTGTGTGACATGGAATACAGTAGCTGGATTTGAGGCATTTCAGGTTTTTTCTTATACTTTTAGTGATGTGCCGAGTTTATCGATAAATGTCGAGGCTTAGCAAGGACTTGGAAACGACGAAATGTAGATAACGAATTTTGTGTCTGTGAAAATTATGTTTAAAATACCTTTATTAGGATAATGTTTTGTTAAATGTGGATTGGTATGTAGGTACTGTTTAATTATGAAATATTGTTGTTGATTTTATAAGAATTTTATTTCTGAGATTTTAAATCAATTTACTCAATTACTTTATTATTTTTTATACTTGTATTTTAGGAGGCTTTTAACCTCAAAAGCAAGTCAGCCTCATCTTAACAACCTATTCTAAACTAAACTACACATACGATAACTTATTATTCTCTGAACAAATCAGCTAGGAAGATTGATATCGTCGACTTCATCTATGTTCTCAGGACAAGATTGAGATCAAGAGTCATTTAATACTAAAAAATATCTCCTGCGGGAGATTAATTTTCTTTAATTGAACTGAAATGCAAAGATGTATTAATAATTCTCAGCGGACAATTTCAATAATTTTATTTTTAAGTTTTTTTTTGGATACATCAAAAAAAGTATCGACAATATCCCATCTCTACTTCAAAAATATGTAGCACAAAAAGCCCACTTCTGATATCGTACTGCCCATTCCTGTTTATTTAGGGCGCAGCACTTGAGACATGCATTGTATTGTGGTCTTGGTGCCCTTTTTATATCAGTCTGCGAAGATTTTCGAGCAAGTGACGTCAGAAAATCGGTATTTGGAAGAAAATAATGTTTAAAAATGATGATAAACTTAACATCACGCTTATAATCCCCGAAAGGTTAGGCAGAGATGTACCTAATGGTACACCCACATTACGCCAGTTATAAGTAAGTCATAATAGTCAGTTATGTAATAGGGAGCGAGCCTATTGCCATCAATCGAAGAAATTCCTGACGAAAACACCCGAAAGAAAATTATGATGTTCTTCAGAAAGCTCTGGTGCGTAGTACTTGCAACTGGCGTGCGTGTATGACCAGATGTATGAACGTGGACGAGACAGTGTTGTACAACAGAACACCCACATTTCGCTAATTGTGTTTAAGTCCTTTGGTCGACCCTATTGCCAACAAACGGCCACAAATCCAAACACCATGGCCGCTACTGAGAATTTAACAGAAAAAACCCAATAACACTTCGCCCGACCTGGGAACCAAAACCAGGTTCAGCCACTTATTATACCAGGAAAAAGCTTTCAGATACCAACAGATCCAAGATAATATATCCTTTAGAAACTTCGCAATTAAGATTATCCATATCATTTTAAATTCCCCTGCAAAATAATACTATAAGGTTTCACGATTCTGCTGAGTAAGGGACAGACGGACAGACATATGAAAAGCGGTACAGCCCTTTCATGTAACCGACTTGCTAAGTCATTATTGATTGTGTTAAAGTCAATGTATTGCGATTTAATGTGTGGTGGACTTTTAAATGGATATTGGAGATCACTATTTTGTTAAGGCTTCAGATATTCGAGGTGGAAGGGAGGAGTATGCAGTACATCATTCTGAACCCCACATCAATAAACAATAATCTTTATTACACAAGAAAGTGGTTACAAAATTGTGTTAAGTCCCTGACTCCTGCGCTAGGTGAGAAACCTGTGTTACAGGAGCCAGTGCCAGTAAGAGATATATAAAAATAGAAACACACACATAGAAAATATTCATCGATAATTTAAAAAACAATCTGCAACGTGGTTACCGGCTAAAATGGAGTGAATAGAGCTGCAGCGGTGAATCGACACAAAACTTCGAAAGGGGTTTTAACGTGGAATTAATATGGTATGTTACAAACAAGGACTCTATTTTATTTTCTTGATTATACTTAATTATTTAGAGAGCTTGTTGACAATATACCATATTAATTCCACGTTAAAATCCCGTTCAAAGTTTTGTCACGATTCACCCCTGGATCTCTGTTCACCCCGTTTTACGGGACCGTTTTAGAGTTGTGTGCCTTCCATCTTGTATAACTATTTCACAGGGAGTGGTAGAAGGAGCTCGTTGATAAATAATAACAGCCGCTCGTGTCTAGGTTAAGCCGTGTTTACCTAGGTTGGTCCGCGGATGGATAACCACCCATTGCGCACCGTATTTCCTCTGTCCCTCGGAAAGCACGTTGAGCCGTTTGTCCCGGCTGTCATTTTAGATCTTTGACAGTCGTTAGAGGTAGCAACCCCAATTTCACCCGCCTATTGCCATCAACCGGGCACATATCCATAACTCGGTGTCTGCTGAAAAATTCCCGATGGAAAAACCCAATAACACTTTGCCCGACTTAGTAATAGAACCCAGTACCCCATGCTCAGCACTCGCGCTTGCAACCCCTAGACCATTCATTCATTTAACTTCATTAATTATTTCAGTAACAATTTTTACATTGTATCGAAATTTTACACTAAAATTATAAAAATTAAAAGAATTACAATACAAATCATCGACCAACGAGGCATCTAAAATATTTTCCCAAAAAATACCGATCCATGTCGTTCGATTAATCGTTGTCAGATATCGATACTAAACGTAAATCGATATAGATTTTAATCGAGATTATCATCGTTTGGAACGCATGAGTTGGGATCGTGACTTCGATCTGAGATGTTTGAGCAGTCGTGTGTGTGTATTATTGTGTTGTAGTCTGTTGTAATGGTTTTGTTAATTTAGAAGAGTTTTTAAGTTGATATACACAACATAACAACACGCCTATATTCCACGAATGTTTAGGCAGAAGGCTTAGTAAACGTACTTTTCGTCAGTTATGTAATAGGTGCGAGCCTATTGACATCGATTGGGCACAACAGTGCAAGTTCAAATCTAAGCAGACACTTTGTGCGATTACATCATCAGCACTGCTCTCAAAAAGGTTAAGGAAAACATCGCGAGGAAACCGCCATGTCCCAGAACCGAAACATTCGAAGACATGTGACATCTGTGAACCCGCACTGCGCCCGCGTGGTGGGGTACAGCCAGCGTTGCCAACTTTTTTTACAAGAAATAAAGTATATTTAGGTCTGAGAAGAATATTAAACAGTATTTTAGAAAAATAAACGGTATTTAATTTAATTAATGTTTTAAATACATATTTTTTTGAGCTTCTCGCACAACTTATTAATTTACAGTATTTTTAAAAACTTCATACGCCTCACTACAATTTCTTAAAAAAAAATTTTTGGGACTTTTATAACGCACAGCGTATGCCAGTCCCATCGTAACCTAATACAAGATACACATCCAATTGATCAATGTATCAGAGCCATAAAGTCGAACAACTTTCTCGCATCAGAGCTCGGCTTATTTATAACTAAAATTAAAATAAATGAGGAGCGAATTTTTATTAAATTAATAGTGCTCTATTTCTATCCTCCCGCCATTTTGGATTCATTACTGAAAAAACTGTTCCAGTAAATGCTGAGGTGGCGGAAACAGAAAGCAGATATTATATGTTAAGCATTTTGATGCTGAAAACAGTATTTTGTATACTTTATTTTTGTTCAACAGTAAAAACAGTATAATACTGTTTTTCACAGTATAATACTGTTTTTAACAGTATAGTTGGCAACCCTATACAGCCCACTGCCTCTTGTAGAGAGGGGGCCTGTATCCCAGCAATGAAATAGGTGGATTGTCCCCTTTATAAACCTTAAGAGCGTTTACGTCTATCGCGCGAAGTCAAGTTTAGGTAATTCAATGCATTTTTTACGCACACAAAAGCGCGCGTGCCTGTGTGCATAGCGCTGGCGCGTTCTCTTGCGCTATAGTCAAACTAACCCACTATGATCCGTTCGAGTGCAATTGTTGTAGTAAAATTTAATTTGAATTTGAACGTACACGGATTACTAAAGTACGAGTGCATAAAATAAGTATTCAATAATATATTGCAAGTATAGCTATAGTTATGATTAATATTAAAGTCGTTTTTTAGTTATTCAAACATGAATTTGTTGATCTAAACTTTAGAAAGAAACCGAACTTCGTTAGTTATTATTGATTTGTGACTGATTAATAAATATTTCTTATTCTATTCAAATAAATCACTTTATACTGATTTACTTACGTTTATTTTATATTATATTTTAACCTGACGCGATGTTCCTCTTATTGACACCTCTTATGAGGGAAATACAATAGGTTGGCGTTAACTTTAAAAACAATTTATGTTCTTATTTACAAAAAAATAAGTAAAAGATTTAATAAATAAAATTCGTAGGTAAAAAAATAGGGTAGATATTGGTTGTCACTAAAAATATTGTCAGTCATCAAAAATAATAATAAAAAAATTTAATCATCAAAGTACCAAGATTTTTTAATCACACTATAAACGTCCGCTATCCTTCCAAGTACGACTAAGGTCAACTCGGGTCAGGCAGAGCGCCGAGCGACATGTCCTCTCTCTAGAAAGCCTCGCGGCGGACTGATTTGAAATTGTACGCGCGCAGTGATTTATAGTAGTTTTAAAATATTTATAGAAAAATAATCACTGTAAATTATTTGAAATTTTAAATTGGATGTTTTAAAGCATATGTTCTTCTATTATATTATGCTATTATTATATTAAATCAAGTAAGATATATCGGTGAAAAAATCATTTTAATTCCTTAATATTTCACATTGTTTGAACTTTAATTTCTTATATAAAGAAACCTAAATCAAAAAAAATTCTTCTCCAACTATATTCCTTAGGATCTTAGCAATAGGTAAAAAAAAATCTAATTAGGTTTGCCAGTGGTTTCCTATATTATTAGAGCGTCGAAACTGACGCTGAAAGGGAAATTAAGAAAACCTCTGTTGAGTTATCTTGATAGAATTTACCAATACTCTATTAATTGAAATATTTTTCTCTCCAACTATAGAGACAACGAAATTTCCTAAAGTTATTAGTAATTATCATTTTTGTAAAATAAAGGGTTGATGGTATTAAAGGGTTTGAAAAGTACTGTTTTGGAGTCAAACAGCGCATGGACGGCGTAAACGCTCTTAATCCAATTTAGGAAAACCTGCACCAACTTTCTTCGCGAAAATCATCTACATCTCTCGCCCGCTAACGTAAAGCCCAATCAATTTAAAACATAATTATTAAATAATTAAACAGAAGTCAAAAACAATTAAAGTAAATCTTCTAAAACTACCAAACAATTTGTCGGTGTGTTAGAATTTTTTGTCGTTGAATGATTAATGTTTATTTGAGTCAAAACTGTCTGGGTTAAAACTACTGACAATTGTGTGGTCTAAGTCACAAGCGAAGATCTAGGAAGCGAACTGTCTGTCTGTGTACTTCCAGCCTAATCTGAATCGGTATTTTTCTTGGAACAACTGCGTAATATCTCCATAACCCAATAATTGTGTGACACAGTACGTGTTATCTGGCAATTACTTTTTACCACGTCATGAATTGTTGTGCTATTTTTCGTGAATATACGAAAGAAGAAAATTAATGAAAGCAGAAATAATGCGAATACACACACACGTTTTTTTTTTTACTATATTTGTTTTTGTTTTTACTTGCTGTGAAAAAGCGGAGTCTCCTAATACAGGCATTTTTTGCTTACAAGGAGGCTCTAATCAGTAACGTGTTCTTTTAATTATGGTTACGAAACGAACAATTTTTTTTAATACAATAATTTAAATCGTAAGGCAACCAGCATGCCTAAGAGGTGCCTCGACGGCGGAATAATATTTTAAAATCGTAATCTATTGAACAAAAAACGCACCCACTAAACCGCACGATCTAGAAGCATGAATTTTGCACAAGAATTCCTCATACAACGAAAGTAATCACTAAAGAAGATTGATTAAAACTGCATCTATGTAAAGGTTTATATAGGAGATTAAAGATTCTGTGAAAGTTCGTTGGCGCAGTCGTTATGCAACAATATTATTTTCTAGTTTTGTTTTATATTGTATGCATTTATAAATAAACGTATACTCTTTCTTCCTTCATCATAATTTGTGACAATCGAAAACCCCGCTGGCTACACCACTTGTAAGTTTCTAACTTGCACCAAGCTCTCAACCCTGCAACACCGTGTGTGGTACAAATGACCGGTGACATGGAATCATTTATCATCACTATTTAGGAGTAAAAACTTACAGGTTACAAGCCTCCTTTGATTTTGTGGGTACCGACTTGTTGGAGTTATTTTTTTTATTTATGAGGTAAGTATTGACGAATTTACTTAAACAAAAACGCGGATAAAAGCCTGTTATTAATTATGATTATGAGTTACTAGCGTGAAAATATATAGCCTATGTGCTATTCCAAACTATAATCTATCTATGTGTCAATTTTTATCCAGATCCGTTCAGCCGTTCTGGCGTGATTGAGTAACAAACAAACATCCATCCATCCTTCCAAACTTTCGCTTTTATAATAGTAGTAAGATTTTGGGTTTTGATTATTGCATATTCTAGTCTGTGAAATAAAAACGAAATAAATGGGTGTTAATAGACCCTTAACCAAGCCGAAATGCACTTTTCCCCCGTAATTGCGATATTTTTTCCGTTCTGGACCATACCTGGGAACCTTCTAGTTACGGAGATATTGGAGGCCAATGTTACAACTTTATGATAAGATTTTTAACCGACTTCTAAAAAAGGAGGAGGTTCTCAATTCGGTTGTATGTTTTTTTTTGTGTTTGTTACCTCATAGCTCCGTCATTTATGAACCGATTTGAAAAATTCTTCTTTTATCTGAATGGATCTACTTCCCGATTGGTCCCATAGAAATTTTATCAAAATCGGTTCAGCAGTTTGGTTTTGAAATCAAAATATGTAGCTGGAAAAAATTTCATCCAAGTAAAATAAATTGCGAAATTGATACTTGACAAGGATTTGTGTGTGATACTATAACTAAAAAGGGTAAAATAAAAACTTTTTTGCAAAAAAAAACCGACTTCAAAAAGAAACACTAAAAAAGTGGAAAATAACATTACTTTCGGAAGTCGGTGCCAAAAAAGTCAATGAAACAAACCATAGTCACCGACTTCCGAAAGTAATGTTATTTTCCACTTTTTTAGTGTTTCTTTTGGAAGTCGGTTTTTTTTTTTTTGCAAAAAAGTTTTTTTATTTTTTATTATTATACTAGCTTTTAAGGTTGTAACTTTACTTAAAATACCTCCATTACCCGTTTACTATTCAACGCATCCATCAGCACAATGCTTTGAGTGCGTTACATTGTGTTTTACCGTAAAACATAATTTTCACCCCAAAAAGGAATGTCGCTTCCCAGCAATAATTTTTGCGTAGAGTTACTTAGTTTGATGTACAGAATGCTTGGTTGACGGCTTCGTGAAGGGTCCGTTTACACCTTGTAACTGTATGACGTACCAAAAATATTCGTGAAGAGGAGTAGATCAAAATGGCGATGACTGTCAAAAGCTTTGAAATAATTGGAGAGAAACATATCCGTGTGTTAATAAGAGAAACCAGATAGACACCATATACAATGAAAATTATATATTTGTTTTGTATAAATTCATTATTTTGTTACTGTACAACATTATTTGATACCATCTTTGGACATCGGTGATAGCTGTATCTATAAAAATATTGCGTTGTAACTTTTGTAAGTGTCAAATTATTTTGTCTAATTGAATTGAAAATTTTATATACGTATATATTCTGATGAAAAGAGAGTTCAAACAGGATCTGTTGGTATCAAAGAGACGAAGAAAATCGTAATCCAATACTTATTACTACTGCGTAACAAGTCGGTATGTCTAGTGTCATACGCCCGTATGTCAGGTAGTATTAGCCCTCGTTCACACAGCGTTCATCTGTACTTTATTTTGCAGTTTAATTTTGGGATCACATGGCAGTTCCATATTGCCTTTTGTTTTCAACCATCAGAACATTGGGTTAGGTTGACGTGACGTGTGATCCCGAGGTTTAACGCAGGAGAGCGCCGTGTGAACGGCCGCTTAGTGTATCGAAATCGAAAATGTTCGAGATCAAAATTGTTGTATGAAATATTCCCAATGTCCGCTCTAATAAGTCTTTTAAATATCTTTGGTTTGTATCTAGCAAATTCACATAAATGTTATAAATGCGCAAGTTCCTGACCGTTCTCTGTCTCTAAACTGGTGAACGGATTTGGATGGAGACGCGGACCATGAAATAGGATACTTATTTAAACTAAATTACATCGAAACTGATGCCTAGAATTTGGCTACAAGTGACCTGCAATGTGGTGTGGTTGACTGACCTGGTTGTGGTAGTGCGCCAGATGATGCGGCACGTGCCGCATGGCGGGGTGCAGCATCTCGCCGCTACTGGGACTGCCGCTGCTGCTGCCTTCTATCGCCTGCAAGACGAGGAGTTGGTTAGGACAAGGGCATCATCATTCATCCAATGCCGATTTCGGAAGCAGCGACTATTCCCGTCGTATTTGCGGCTATCGGTTATGACCGTGTACTCTGAAGCGGCTAATGTATCCTATCATGGCATTACAGATATATGATTGTTAAACAAAAACAAAAGAATAAAGAGCTCATTGAAGACGTTGGGTGAGGCCTTTGTCCAGCAGTGGGACAGTACAGGTTAAAAAATAATAATTGGGTTGGAGAAGAATTATTTTAATTTATATTTTCGCCACCGAATCTATTCTAATATTTTAAAGCTAAAGAGTTTGTTTGTTCGGTTGAACGGGCTAATCTCAGGAACTACTGGTTCGAATTGAAAAATTATTTTAGTGTTGGATAGCCTATTTATTGAGGAAGGCTATATTACGCTGCGACCAATAGGAGCAGAGCGTCAATCAAAAATGTTACGCAGACAAAGTTGCGCGGGTCGCTAGTACGTTATAATTTTTCCATTGGTAAACCCTCGATCCGTATCGGTCTCCAAAACACAAGCTTTGCCTATTTTGGGGCCAATGTAAAACTTTTTTTTGTTTCGTAATATATTTTTTTGTATTTTTGTAGGTAACTTACCTCAGGCGGTTCATTCTTCGTCTCAGCCTCGTCCCCGAGTTCCACCAGCCCTAGCGCCTCCTCCAGGAGATCGAACCTGGACTCTTCGCTGCTAACCAGCTCTCGGGGCAAGTCTCCCTGGATGACGTACTCGCCTGGAAGAGAGAAGAAAGAGTTAGAGATACGTTAATTACTATCTAGTAATGACATACAAGCTGTAACAGCCTGTTGGTGTGACCGTTGGACTGCCAAGTCACAGGTCTCGAGTTCGAACCCAAAACACGCACCTCTGATTTTTCGGAATCATGTGCGTATTGTATGATTATCACTTGCTTGGGTGAAGGAAAACATCGTGAGGAAACCAGCATGCCTGAGAGATATTTCTCGACGGCATGTAAAGCCAAGTCAGAGGCCCATGGGCGGCATAAAAACTCTGATACCAGGTTAGTCACTAACCACACGATAAAAAAGAAAAGATTTTGTGACACATTTTTTTACCAAGAATACAATTTTGTTAGGACGCTGTTAATGGTTGTTTTGTAGCGTCTAAAAGCACTTATTTAAAAATACGATTTCAGTAAATGCGTAGGATATATCATTTTAACCTGGATTTGGGAGTTTCTCGGGATATCATTTTTGTCCCAGATAAAAATTTAAAAGCCGTAAAGAGTGGTTTCAACATTTACTTTTGCCATTGATACCGAATTTTCGCACAAAACAACACTAAATACCAGCCCAGCCGTCTCAAAACACAAGGAACCCGCATAATCAGTATATCCCTTTTATTTTTCCACAAATAAAGACAACCCTTTTACTGAAACAGTATCCCAAATGCATACAATTCAAAAACAATTTAACACAAAACAAAAAACGTCTGCTGGACACCGGTACCGACAAAAGTAACTTCAAAAAGATTCTTTCAATCCTAAGAGAGCATAGACTGAGAAAAAAATTGCAAGTAGCAATACCGCCAACTTTAAAAATAATTTACAACTTTTAAAAACTATAAATCATTACTGCGTTTTCTATAGCGGTTGACCACAAAAAGCAACCCTTTCAATGCTGACCGATAATCTTGTTTGGCTATGAAAGGGTCTAAAAGACCGCGCCGCATAATTATGCATGGACAGTAGCCGGGGGGTTAAGGGAATAAATCATAATTGACGCCTTGGAGATTTTTCGTTCTTGGAAAAATAGTCAAGGGCTGATGGTTATTTGTTTTAAATGTAAGCTGTTTTAAGGCGTGGAATTCCATATTTATGTGCAAAATAATATACAAAAAAGTGTGATTTTTTTATTATTATTCAGTAGTTAAGTTTTCTAAACTAGGTTTTTTTAAGAAGCGGATACCTTAAGTCCTAATTTTAAGTAAACAAGATTGGTCTTTGAATGAGAGTTCACGATTAAAAGTTGTCAGGAATACCTTTAAATCGCGAAATGTAATCTATTGCGAATACTTGAGTGACTTGGCAATACTAATCGCATTAGGAAATCAAGAAAAGCACAAATTTATTCTAATTATTCACATAAAAAACCTTCTTGTTATATTAAAACTGTGTTAAAACTATCCAACGTTATGAAATTCTCTTTATCTAAAAACCTGTCACTTTTTTCCTTCACCGTAAAAAAAAAACTTTTAACGACAAAAATTAACCCAATATAATTTTGACACATTTAGTTAAAACCCTTTAACTAAGTAACGGTGAACCACAGTAGCTATTGTCAAACACAATAACGACTTATCGTAATCCTTCAATTGTGGGGTCTATAAGACCCAAAGTCAGTGGCGACGTATTTTTTTTCGTGTCGCATTCAACGGGTTACCTCGGTACAAGATTAGGAGAGATTATTTTTCGGAAGCGTTAACATTAATAATTTGATTATTTTAAAAGTTTTTTTACTGGCTACTGGTGTTTTTAAGGAGATTTATAAGGAAATCTAGCTTGATTTGTTCAATCTATACCGTCTATGTCTACCCTCAATTTTTATAAAAAAGGGACGGGCAGATGTAGAACTAAAAACCTACCTGTATATTATAAGGTTAAAAATGAAAAAAAAAAAGTCTAAATTATTCTTCGGCTAAGGTTCGGGCGTTGTAAAAATCAACCCTTAAACACGGCCTGTCGGTCTTTTGTAAGGGGGAAGTGACTTCAAAATTTACTGGCAACCGTTGAGACAAAGGTTATTATGGTACGAGAACATCTAAGTATTTGGTACCAACAAGTGTTTAACAAAATAAATTTATTAAGAGAAAAAGTATAAAATTAGTACCGGATCACTTAAGACAAAATAAAAAAATATTATACAGGTTTACAAACAGAACTTAATACATTGTATAAGATTAAACGGTAACAATATAATAATGATAAGTAAAAGATAATAGAATGAACTTTATTGTACACCAAAATTGTTACACAGCTGTTTTATAATATTGCTAACTCTATGGTCACAATGGTGATCTTGTCGCTAATAGCGATGTCTTCCAGACAAACTTTGGATGGACTGTACGAACGTAAAATAAAAATGTGAAAGTAGTCGGTGTAAAAGAGCGCCTCTCGCCATCAAACGTAAGAGTTTGGCGAGTTTAGAATTAAGTAACACCTCTGAATGAATTTAATAAAATAAAATAAAAAGCTATAGTCTCACTTTTCTTCACTGAAATAGGTATGGGCTCACATTATAGTGACATTTTCAATTTTCATGGCCCACAAGTATTACAATTCGGGATGCAGTAGGCACTCAGGCAGTCAAACTCGCTTCTTCTTTATCGTGTGGTTAGTGCCTAACCTGGTGTCAGAGTTTTTATACCGCCCATGGGCCTCTGACTTGGCTTTACATGCCGTCGAGCAATAACTCTCAGGCATGCTGGTTTCCTCACGATGTTTTCTTTCACCGAAGCAAGTGATAATTATACAATACGGCCATGATTCCGAAAAATCAGAGGTGCGTGTCTTGGGTTCGAACTCGAGACCTATGACTTGGCAGTCCGACGGTCACACCACTAGGCTATAATTGCTTACTTCAGTAAAAGTTCTTTAGTCAAACTCGCTAGCAACTGGTTACTTATCTCTCTAAAACATGAGCTAATTTCCGCATTACTGACACTGACAGAAGAAAAACTGCCAATTCTATAATGTACCCACTGACTACTTAAACAGGTAAATCCCATAGAAAACACGCCTTAACAAACTATAAAAAACTCCGAAACTATGTATAATCGACTGGTACCGTACCGAATTCTGTCCGGTCGGTAAAAAAACACATGTTTTAATTGTTTCGCGCCATTTTGGTCCGCCATCTTGCTGGCCTTCATGGTCGACCAATCATGGCGGGTTTTAGAACGGCTGTTATTATATATTGGTGGGATGGGTGTACAAGAGTTGAGATAGAAATTATTTATTCCTGCTTTTAATACATTTTAGGAATGAAATTATTTTTAAACTAGCGACCCGCCCCGGCTTCGCCCGGGTGCAATGTAGATACTAATGTGTTCTCTACTATAATATGCATTTATTATACATATAAACCTTCCTCTTGAATCACTCTATCTATTAAGAAAAACCGCATCAAAATCGTTGCGTAGTTTTAAAGACCTAAGCATACATAGGGACGGACAGACAGCGGGAAGCGACTTTGTTTTATACTATGTAGCTATTGATGCGCTAAAGCCAACATTCTCCTTCTATCACTAATAATTTTTAGGATCGGTGCAGCATGTTTTCTTCTTTCATACTTCTCAATAAGTAGCCATCGCAGAATTCACCCCCCTTTCCAGCCATATCATCTCCTGCAAAATCCATCCCTTGCTTTTTGGTTCCTAATAATATTTTCACTTGACACCCTGAACTAAGACAATTACAGGCATCGATTTATGCGACAGGTAAGCTATAACTGATTCAGCTTGAAGCAGACCCCAACAAAGCGCATCAAAGATGTTTGCGGAGAGACATATACATGGTTTTGCCGCCATTATACGTAAAAGCGCTTCCCTGGTTTCTCATCTTCGAGGCAGTACCAACACTATCTGAGTGTATTGACAGAAAGACGGGGGTCTCCAGTGCTGCGGCATTGGATGAAACTCCTCACAGAATAAACCATGTCTGTCTACTAACACTAGTTATTAAGGTCATTGTTACTAAGACTACGGACGTTGCCCGAACTAAATGGCATAATACTTATAACAGTTGGCAAAAGCCAAGGTGAAAGGCAAATGATAAAGAATCACCCAGCTTTGGTACTATATTTTCGATAACAAAAATAACATTGAAATGAGATCGAAAACGAAAAAAACTTTACGCTATGTCCGCAAATAAAATCGCCTACAGCCTTTCAATAACAAATTCGCGATCAAAACATTTGATGTCGAAATAATCAACAATGCGTTCGGCCGACACGCCAATGATCCACGGATCATAGATCTATAGATCAATTCACTTTCGGCGCAGGCGACGCGACAAGTCATTGCCAAGGTTACAACAATACGCTTTTTGTTACCAACGTTATGCAATCATGGTTTATTTTTGAACTTCAGTTGTTACGTACTGCTATTTAAAGCTCTTTCTATAAATTGGGATTGGTTTATTTTTAATTAGATCTAGTCTAGCCTTTTACCTACTATATTGGGGTTTTAAGCTTCTACGGGTTATATGTCAGTTACGGGATATCTTCAGTGACTATTAATTACTGCGAGCTCCCGATATTTCGACGCTGTAGCAAGCGAATCCCTCAATCCGCGATCATGGCGCTGGCATGGAAGATACTCCGTGACAGTTTGAGTTTATGTTGGGGTCGGCTGCCAGTCTAATCGGATGCAGCTGAATACCAGTATTTTACATGGAACGACTGCCCATCTGACCTCCACAACCCAGTTACTGGGTAAGAAGATTCAGTTTGCAGGTTCTTATTCAGGTTAGGAACAAGTATACGAGGTAGAAAACAAGGATGCTAATTAAGTCCAGATTAACTTAAGACTGTCTCACTAAATGTATCTTGCTGATGGCTATCCAATTCCGATCTCCGTCGTTCCAAGGTCACCGATGATTTTGTAATACCAAATATGATTTAATAGAGTGTTCATGGATTTAATTGACATTTTCTTCTCCATGATCTGCGTTTTGGATAAGTTCACTAGTTTCAACGTTTTTACCAATTGCGCGATCGTTTGCCAATTCAAAAGTGGCGAAAAATGTTTTAATATTGAAATATATGTTAGAAAATGTCGTGTGAAAAGTTTTGAGTATGAATGTGGATGGGTATAAGAGTAGAGGAAGACCAAAGAAACGATGGATGGACTGTGTGAAGGATGATATGGCTAGAAAGGAGGTGACTGCTGAGATGACGAGTAATAGAGAAGTATGGAAGAAGAAGACATGAACACCCGTATTTATAGTCAAGTTAAAGTAATTACTTTAGCTTAAGCAATTTTTTTTTTCACTAGCCTTGTGTTATTTTTTTTTTATGCAATAGACAAGAAATTAAACGAAGTAAGAACCGTCAGAGAAAGCAAAGCTAAGAATTCTAACTTTTTACAGTTCTAACTTCAACCAATTACTACACTACATAATAAAAATCTACAAAATAATGACATTTACTCAAGTAAACACTTTGATTTGTTTATAGATACGGGGGTAAGTATCACCCCTAGATAAGAATAAGTGTTAAAACTATGTTAATATTATGTCTGTATACTATTTTCATTTTTTTTTATCGCATTGTTTTCGTCGCGTGAGCGTTTGAGGACCGCAGTTCCTGGCATTCGTTCAACCTGTCCATCTCCATTCCATTTACAAGCTTGAGGAAATCTACCAAATCATTGAAGTTGACATCAATTTGTGTTCAGCCAATAGCGAGTCCCCTCATCTGTATCAATTTGAAACAATTGAAAGCAATATACTTCTATTTAAAGGCCGCCATCTTGAATTCGTTGTAATGTCACACGGAATAATGTAATAAGGAAACGATAAAATAAGACATTTTGTTGTGATGAGTGATAAAATGCTGCTGTATAAGATTTTAAACTGACATGTAATTAACAGTATCGTTAACACCATATAACGGGATAGGTATTTACCGGGAACCCAAAATGGACAGTACACATAGTAAATATCCCGTTTTATGTGTTTCGTCATCATCATCTACCTAGCCTTTTCCCAACTACGTTGGAGTGGGCTTCCAGTCTAACCGCATGCAGCTGAATACCAGTATTTTACATTGAGCGACTGCCTATCTGACCTCCACAACCCAGTTAGTACTGTGTAATACGATACCCCTTGTTAAGACTGGTTGTCAGACTTTCGGTACACTGACTGTAACGACTTTCAAAGATCTTGAATCGACAGCCGGGACCAACGGCTTAACGTGCTTTCGTCTTCTTCTTCCATACTTCTCTATTACTCGTCATCTCATCAGACACCTCCTTTCTAGCCATATCATCCTTCAAACAGTCCATCCATCATCTCTTTGATCTTCCTCTACTCAAAACTTTCCTCACAACATTTTCCTCATTCCTCCGCAACACATGCCCATACCACGACAACCGATTACCACACAATTTTTAATTGGACAGTAGGTATCTTCTGAGCATAACGTTCAAATACAGAGATATTATACATTCGAGCTTACGCTTCTGATTTCCAGAATTACTCTCAAGAGAAAGTCATTCCAATCTCGATGTAAACTAATTTTTCTCATCACTACATATTATAAAACAAAGTCGCTTCCCGCTGTCTGTCTGTCCTATATGCTTAGATCTTTAAAACTACGCAACGGATTTTGATGCGGTTTTTTTAATAGATAGTGATTCAAGAGGAAGGTTTATATGTATAATACATGCATATTATAGTAGAGAAAACATTAGTAAGTTAGTGCGAAGCCGGGGCGGGTCGCTAGTTATATTTGAAACAATAAAACTGCTTTTATCACATATCTTAGTGAAAGTTTTGTACTTGTAAAATGGTCTGCCTAAAATTGTTCCCACAGCTCGGGCGCAAGCCTCCTATCTGCGAGAGGCAGTGGGCTGTACCCCACCACGCGGGCGCAGTGCGGTTTGACAGATGTCACATGTCTTCGAATGTTTCGGTTCTGGGACATGGCGGTTTCCTCGCGATGTTTACCTTCACCGTTTTGAGAGCAGTGCTGATGATGATGTTTCTAGATCTATCGACAGTGTGTTTTCTATCAGTGAGTGAATCTGAGGTTTTTATTTAGTATATTATAAAAATATCGTACCTAAGGAATCAAAGTCTGAAATCGTCAAAACGCAATGAGTAGGCGTAGTATTCAATTCTCGTTGCTGCCTTGTGTGAGAAGAGGTTCGAAAAGGCCCTACAGACTCCGCCGAGAACACCCCAGAAGCGTGAATGTGATTGTTTTCTCGCCACCCCGTTCTCATTGAGAACAAGTCTCGGCGAGCCTTCTCGTCGGGACTTCTCGCGTGAGTCTGTAGGGCGTAACAGGCTCACGCCGAGAACCCCCGAGAACACCCGAGAAGCGTGAATGTGATTGGTTCCTCGCCATCTCGTTATCGCGTTCGCCTGTTCTGCAATCGGTGTCGGTCTTTTTGCCCGTTTCAAAGGTTTTCTCGGGTCTCGGGAGAAGGTCGCATGAGTGTTCTCGCGCTATGTCCTGGCGAGCCTTCTCGCGTGTGTTTGGAGGGCGTATCAAACAGGCTTTGCACTGCTGGAACAGTTAAAGGCGGCCATTTTTGTTTGTCTCCTTTGTCCAATACCGCATCTGAACCAATTGTTTTCAATCAAGTATTATTAATAAAAAGGGAGACGCCATATTTGTGATCTAATGAAGTAGAATGTGAATGTGTGTTCGGCAAAACCACTTAATCCAGAATTACGAAAGATTAGTTTTTGGAATCTCTGAGACAAGCTTTTTACTTTATGCTGAACTATTGGAACTCCTGAAAGCCAGGATATACAGTGGCGACCACCAGAAAAGTGCCGAGACAATGGAGCTCGACGCTACCCGGGGAAACACCTGTAATCCTCGAAGGGTAAGGCAGAGGTGTACCTAATAGTACACCCACGTTTCGCCAGTAATCTTTAAGTCCCATGTAAAAAGGGGCGAGCCTATAGCCATCAACCAGGCACAAATCCAGACTCCGTGGCTGCTGCTGAGAAATTCCCGATGGAAACACTTGATAACACTTTGCCCGACCCGGGAATTAAACCCAGGACCTAAACTAACTATTATGAATGCTGATTCTACACAAATCTCACCAGACGGACCAATCGGTTTACAATTCTCTCAGACAGGCAACAAACCACAAATTAAAAAATCGAATCATGTGGTCTTAACCGGTTCCACATTCCTCCATCCGCAACAACTGACATACATCCGTCCCTTTCTTGCGCAACACTTTTTGTTTCAATAATTTTCGAATTAATTTGAGCGTGTGGGAAAGGGATGGCTATATATCTTTGTGAGCTTTGATGTGGATTCCAATTGCGGTCGCCTGATTCGACGCTCCTTTGTATGTAGGTATTTTATCACGAATTTTTCCTTGTTTCTTGTAGGTATTTTGTGTAAATTACTAGGTATAAGATATTAATGTTACTTTATGATTCATTTTGTGAATCAAAGAGCTGTCATTATCATTGTAATGAGACAAAGACAAAAAAAAAGTGTGGAAATGTCTTTTAATTCTTGTGTGGATAAGTTTTATCTATTTGAATGTAATTATCTTTTGTTTTTTTTGAGATTTTGGATTTCTGAATATTTTAGTTGATATTTTGAAATAATTAATGTTTATTTTTCATTCTTTGTACATGTCGCAAAAACCGAATTTACACGATTTAGGTAAAATAACATAGGAACCTTTTAATAAGGATTTACAAAAAAAAAATACTAGGCCACAACAACACGGGCAACTCCTAAAAACCAGACAATATCTAGGAAAAGATGATAGTAATTGTAGATATGCCGCAATAAAAAAGTTGTCAAGTTTATTAACCGTAGGTACTACAATCTTGTACATTAAATACCACAGAATTACCATGGGCGGTTTCCCTATTGTCTTTTTGGAGCCTGAGAAAACGTTCCATCTCGATAAGTTTATCTAATCACTTAAAGGCGGAGTCACGGGCGAAAGGTATGCTAAATTATCTTTGTTTAGTTCACATCTATAAATAAAATAGAGCTCGGCATCCATTGAAGTTATAAACTTGAATGTAAAGTAGGTAAACCGCCTATGATAATTCAGTGGTATTTATTGTGCGAATCGCCAGTCTGTGGAATTCACTAGCAGCTTCTTTGTTCCCTGATCATTATAATCTGGATCTATTCAAGGTTCGAGTGAATCGGTTTCTTCTAGGCGCGCGTGCTGCACCCTAGGCCGCGTCATCGCGCAACATCACAAGAGTTGCGGCAAATGCAAGCCTATTTATTCAATAAAAAAAGGTACTGGTGATGGCATGTAGTACATGGATCTTTAGACCCTCAGCACTCGTAATTAGAACTAATGCTGACATCTTGGACTTCACTAACGGGACAGGTCCACTCAAATTTGTGGGATTCTTTCATCAAAAGACCACCTCAGACACTAATCTGCATTGCCGGGTGCTGCGGGTTGTTCGAAAGAGATACCGCGGCCCCGGAACACAAAGGGCGATGAAGGAACATGGATGGGTTTTAGTCAGTAAAAGTCTGACACTCCCTCCCGCTCAGCCCAGAGCGGGAGAAGTCATTTGATGATTTCCCATCCGAAAAAAAAAAAAAAAAAAAAAGACACTAATCTGCATGGTCCTCATATGATTTAACGAATGTCTGGACTTTAAAAGAGACGGTGACCTCTGAGTTTGTTTCGGCTGTTTCTTCTCAGAGTAGTCAGATACGAAACACCGGCCCCATCTAGCTTTGAAACAAAACATGTTATGACGTGTAAAATTGTTTTTTAAAACCGATTTGCAGAAATAAATATGATTTATGATTTGTTTTTTTTTTCCTGTACAATTTTCACAGACCTCAAACATTCAGCGCCTTCCCGACGATGTAATTTCACAAAATCTTATCGCGTTGAATTGTTTAAATACAAAAACAAGAAAACAGGCAAATCAGAGTGGTAAAACCTAGTAAGGTAAGACATTGGCTAGAATTTCAAAAATCTATAAAGCAGTCGGTCTTTCTATTCCTCTCTGGCTACTATTTTGACCACAACCATGCCGATACGAGAACAGAAAAAACATAGAAAAACTGTTTATCTCAAAACCTTTTTTTTTTAAATCATCAACCTCATCATTCTCTTATCCCAATTTATTTGCGGTCGGCGCAGCACGTCTTCTTCTTCCATACGTCTCTATTACTCGTCATCTCAGCAGTCACCACCTTTCTAGCCATATCATCCTTCACACAGTCCATCCATCATCTCTTTGGTCTTCCTCTACTCTTATAGCCATCCACATTCATACTCACAACTTTCCTCACTCCTCCGCATCACATAACATGGCCGAAGACGAACCCTGCCTACCTACAACAACGTAAGAGGGTGTGAACGTAACCTCGCTGCAGGGGTCATCGTTTTTTCGATACCCATTCAAATCGGTATCCCACTGCGAAGAGGTATCAACATACCGGTTGATTCGTGTTTTTTTTTTTAAGTAATGAGTTTTAGTGCCTTGTGTAGGTATAACTGGGTACATAATGCTGCCCAACTATGCTGTCGGCTTCCAGTCTAACTGGATGCAGCTGAAGACCAGTATTTTACATGGAGCGACTGCCTATCTGACCTCCACGACTCTGTTGCTGGGTAACACGATCTCCTTTGGTAAGACACGAGGCCTTCCACCACAGTTCTATGTATTGGCGTTTCATAAGTGCCCATATACATAGGTATACGTGAAATAAAATAAGTAGATTTAAATGGAGCAAAAAGAAAACTCAGAATCCCAGAACCGTTTCCAGATTAGAGCAGTTCAAATGAATATCCGTGAAAGATTCGTTGCATTGTCATTTCAAGTGAAATCGCTTAAGATAACTCAATAACGATTACTAAGAACTCAAAAAGATCCTCGAATCAAACAGGCAGCCGCCCAGAGAATAAAGCAAATACACTTAAGATCCAGACTTTAAATGCAACAAAATTATAACTTCGGAAAACCACAAAAAACTAAACTTCCCCCCATCCACGCCTCCACTCAATTTTCAATACGAACTGGTTTTTTTAGGGTTCCGTATCCAAAGGTAACGGGACCCTATTACTTAAGACTCCGCTGGCTGTCCGTCTGTCACAGGACTGTAACTTTTGAACCGTAATAGGTGGAAACTTGCTATTTCCACAGAGTGTGAATTACTATAACCGCTATTACAAAAAATAATGAAAAATTATATAAACTGAAAATAAGAATAATAATATAATACGTTTAAAAGCAATTTATCCGGCGTTTTTTTGCTCGATCTCAACGATGGTACGGAACCCTTTGTGTGCGAGCCGAACTCGTTTTTGGCCGGTATTATTTTTTAATTTTATTTTTTCTTAAACCTCTGTCCCTCGGACCTTTTCAATTTCGGAGCGTGTGGGATGTTCTCATTTCAAAAGTCGTGTCGATGGTTTCTTTTTTTTTTGTTTCGTATTTCGAATAAGAATTGTGTTCAGTCGGTTATTTTTGAGTTCGCTTTTTGGCTGTGTCCTTTAGGGATTTTAGATTTGACTTCGAACTTCCTCGTGGTGAATAGAATTCTTAAAGAATTTAACTACAGTATGAACAGAATCGAAGAGTGTGGCAGAAGAAAGGGGAGACTTACCCAGCAGTGGCTGATGATGAAAAGAAGGTATTTGTTTTTGAAACAGGATATTTTAGATTTCTCCAGGCTAAGGTGGAATAAGAAGCACAGAAACTTTGTCAAGAAAACGGATAGCATAGTTTCGTTGCATCCAAGTCTCAAAGATTTCTTCACAAAACGAGAATACGAGTTCTTCTTCCAAGAAATTGCTCCTAATTTTTTTTTTGGTGCCATGTAATACAGGTGTTTCACTACCTACCACAGACATCAGTGATTCACAAACATGTAACATGCTTGTTTATGGCCAATATATAAATAAATAAATAAATTCTTGTTTTATATAAGTATCTAAATTAAATAAAAACTAAGACTTCTTGTTTTATCATTATTACGCCTGATTAAAGAAACTTCAAATTCAAGTTGACTTTATGTTTTTGATTTTTGGGGTTCTGGACAGAACAAACATTATATTTTTATCCGACTTCAAAAAAAGGACGAGGTTCTCAATTCGGTTGTTGTTTGTTTGTTACCTCATATCTTTGTCATTTATGAACTGATTTGAAAAATTCTTCTTTTATCTAAAAGGATAAACTTCCCGATTGGTCCCATAGAGATTTCATCAAAATCGGTTCAGTAGGTAGCTGGAAAAAATATATCATCCAAGTTAAAGATATTGCGAAATTGATACTTGACAAGGATTTGTGTGTGATACGATAACTAAAAAGGGTAAAATAAAAACTTTTTTACAAAAAAATTACCGACTTCCAAAAAACACAAAAAATGGAAAATAACTTTACTTTCGGAAGTCGGTGGCACAAAAATTCAATGAAACAAACAATAGTCACCGACTTCCGAAACTAAAGTAATTTTCCACTTTTTTGTGTTTTGTTTGCCATGTTTTTATACTTGCAGCTAATGTTTACAGCATACACCTGCCTACATATCGAATTTACTCCGAATACTCACTCCCACGGGACAAGATCGATTTCAAGAATTTTCCTTAAAAATTCCGCGCCTATAAAAATATTGTGACATCCAATATGTCTGATTTGATGGATCACACCATTGTAGTTCAGCTACCGGGTACTGATGGCAAACAGATATTTATGAAATCCGTAAATAAGAAGAAAAAATAACAATGTACTGATAAGCGATAAAATTGGACGATTTAAACGGTTTTTTTCTGAGGTTTTCGATAGCTGGTAATTCTCTTGGGATATTATTCATCTGTGAGATGAATTGATTCTAGATGCCATTCCCGAAGGAAGACATAATGGTATATATATTCAGTGGCGTGCCTAGGGGCCCACAATACCGCAAGCCCATAGAGCAAGCCGACTGTTCCGAAACTCTAACACCATGATGAGGAGTGGGTTATAAGAGCAAGCCAAGTTTTTAGGCTTGTGTGAAAGTACCGCCACTGCACTGGTTAACTTTTTCAAATATTTTACAATGAATGCTATCCTGCCTGAAGTTTTCAGATGCCAATTTCTAGTTACTGATGTGGCCGTGTAATTTAAGGCTACAGTTACCACTTTGTTTTGTCCAGTGCGAGACTAATAAATACTTTTTCTTTCTTTCTTGTAGATAAAAATAGACTGTCTCATTGTTGTTGTGGTCGTGCCCCTACAGACAAAGATATCAACATCATCATCTGCCCAGCATTTTCCCTAATGTATTGGGGTCGAATTCCAGTCTAACCGGATGCAGCTGAATACCAGTATTTTACATGGAGCGACTGCCTATCTGACCTCCACAACCCAGTTAGTACCGGGTAATACGATACCCCTTGGTGAGACTGGTTGTCAGACTTTCGGGCCACTGACTACCTGTAACGACTGTCAAAGATCTACAAATGACAGCCGGGACCAACGGCTTAAAGTGCTTTCCGAGGCACGGAGGAAACTCGGTATGTAATGGGTGGTCACCCATCCACAGACCAAAGATATCATCAAAACATTATGTAAATACAATCATAGATAATGCTTAACGAAAGGACATTTATTACATGGGACTTAGCGTGACTGGCGAAACGTGGGTGTACTATTAGGTACACCTCTGCCTAACCCTTCGGGGATTATTGGCGTGATTTTATATTATAAAAAAAAATACTGGATCGTGTTAAAGTATAACCTTCAAATTGTATGGAATAACTGTGTTGCAAATTTTGTACGCAGACGGAGTAATTAGTTCTATTCCAGTACATCCAGTACATATTGAAGTTACTTTTGTGATCGGATAGATATTACAGAACTAAGCCCTTAGATTTGTCTATCCCCTTTGAAGATAAAATCATCGTATAAGTTACAACGTAAAACGCGCTGGACGCGTTGAAGTCTTTTGTACTACGCGTGAGCGTCTACCGACGGAAAACTGAATTGGTTTATCAAGGTACCCTATTTTTCCAAGAACAACATTACTTGTTTAATTCATCACCTGCCTAACCTTTTCCCATGTTGGGGTCGGCTTCCAGTCTAACTGGATGCAGCTGTACACCAGTATTTTACATGGAGCGACTGACTGTTCGACCTCCACAACCCAGTTAGTACTGGGTAATTCAGTACCCCTTGGAAATACTGGTTGTCAGACGTTCAATTTTGGAGCGTAATGTAACTATAACTACAAGAATTGGCTTCGGATAGTATTTTCAAAGATACATCCGTAAAATCTAGCCCGATTTGGTCTAGGCTGGAAAATCATCAATATCATTCTCCTGTCCTTATCCCAGTTTATTTGGGGTCGGCGCAGCATGTCATCTTCTTCCATACTTCTCTATTACTCGTCATCTCAGCAGTCACCTCCTTTCTAGCCATATCATCCTTCACACAGTCCATCCATCGTTTCTTTGGTCTTCCTCTACTCTTATACCCATCCACATTCTTACTCCAAACTTCCCTCACGCCATTTTCTCCATTCCTGCTCATCACATGCCCATACTACGACATCTATCTTCTGAATAAATATTTATTACACTTGCTTTATTTATTTTTCTTCCTTATTTTTACATTTTTAAATATTCCCATATAAAACGATAAGAAAAACATTTAAAAATATAAAAAATAGTAGCCCACCGGTATCGGGAACAGGGTCCAAGCTACCGGCGGTCAGGGCTCCAGAGAGAGGAACCTCCTAACAATACGAGCCGTGTCCAGGAGTACCGCTTTCTGAATCAAGCCCTTGATCCAGCCGCCTAACGAGAGCCTCCTCAGGTATTGGTCGAGGCTCTTGGAAATTAAGCCATGGGCTGAAACGACTATCGGCACAATGATCGCCGTGTCCACTTCCCACATGTCGACAACCTCGCGAGCCAAGTCAAGATACTTGATTTGTTTATTATTATTTATTATTATCTGATTACCACACAACTTTTCAGTCACCGGCGCCCACAGACTTCCTTTGGAGGTAGAAAACTTGGAAATAATATGTCGGCAATGATTATATATATTAGCACCAGTAAAACCATAGCTTTTTGGAGACCAGAGGAATATCGCTCTGTATGCTGTTTCCAGCATTTTTGGGTCCCTCTCACGTAAAAGTATTCATTACAAAAGATGATAAACGATTAATATAAGCTTCAATACAATAATACCTGAAATTTTCATCCTAGTAATTGCGAAGAAGCTAAACTTAAGCTCTTATTGGGCAGTTATTTTAAGCGCTTTACTGAAGTTTTGTTTTCGCGTTTCCAGAATTGTTTTTGCAGACTCTTACAGGGATAAAACCGTCAGTATAGGATCCCATTTCTTAGAGAAAACCGAACTATAAACTAGAATGCAACTACTGTTTTAACAGCGGTTGAATATGTGAAACAGTACGGCCATTTTGAATTAATCACGCTCGGGTATCAATTAATATAAAATACATTCAAATTAAGTATTATTAGAACACCTACATACCTCAACGAAAAACTAATCCTTTTGTCACACACAGTAAATGTCAAAAAAATCCACAAAACACTAAAAAGTTTTCACTTCAATACCAAAGACAAATGTCACTGGATTAAAAAAAAATTGCAACCACCCATGACATAGCAATAAGCACTATGATTTTCACTTTTTAATCGCGCAAAGGATACCTCTCCTTGCAGCCGCAACGGAATAATGGGGCCGTATAACCTTTTTGTCCCTTGCTCGAACTAGCCAGTTTTTTTTTTCACATTGTCTCGACCAACCAGCCTGCCTTTAAGGCCTGTAGGCGGAGCTTGAGATCGGCTGCGAGAAAATACACCTATCTCCTTTTAACGTATGTTAATGTGTTGCATAAGAAAGAGATGGGTATATGTTTGTTGTTGCGATTGTGAGCGTTCTTTTTTCTGAGCCAGGATGTTGCTTATACTTTATATGTCGGGGTACTTTAGGTATATTTCGTTACAGTATATTTTAAATTGGAGTTCCTTGATACTTGAGAGATTGAGTTTTAGTCAGATTACTATCGGGATTTTTCGTTTGATATTTGCGACTCTTTCTGATTGGTTGGATCCTTGATTCCACAATTTAGACCCTAGAGTATGCTAGGTACCTAATTGACTTTTTTTTGCTTTATCTAAAGGTACTCATATTATAAAGCTAAAGAGATTGTTTGTTTGTTTGGTTGAACGCGTTAATCTCAGGAACTACTGGTTCCAATTGAAAAGTTATTTTAGTGTTGGATAGCCCATTTATCGAGGAAGGCTATAGGCTAAAATATCACGCTGCGACATATCAGCTAGTTTATTTTATAAAAATCAGTGATACCCCAAAAACAACAAACATATCCTCGTCGACACGCAGTCAGCAACTATGGTAATGAAGACCTGTTCCTAGTCTGTATAAGTTATTCCGTCTTCATTACCGCTGATATAATGTCACTATATTTAGGACCTCTGCTCAGTTCCTTCCGGGGAACAGTCGTAATGTCTCGCAGACAACGCAATCTAAACCGCTGGATATTAATTTCTAAAAGCTTGACATTTTGCACCGGGAATTTAGGGAATTCATCTCTTCAACGTGTCAAATTCAAATAGGATAAGAAAACAGCTTGTATGACAGTCCGAAGACTTTTGTTTATATGTAAAAGATATAGTTGTATCGTAAAATAGGATTTAAACAACACTGGCAAAATGTGGGTGTACTATTACGTACAGTCACGACCACCAATATGCAACACACACAACACACAACAACACACACAAACACAAAAACAAAGCAACACACAACACTAAGCAACTTTTAGCGATTACCGCCTCCTGTTCTGTTTATAGTTGTATGTCGTTGCAACCACAGTATTTTGGAACTCCTATATTTATTAAATAGGTCCTATCTCCAAGTTACAGCCGTTGTTTGTCGCGAAATTTGCTTTTGAAGTTTGGAAAGTGTATATACAAGGTGTAGTTTTGCATTCTCGTCAAAATTCAGGAGGTTGTCATAGAAGACGTTAATAATCAATATAAATTACGGTATCTAGTCAGTAATAATAAACGTTGCTTTTTTTAGTTGTGTTAATTTGACACTATTTCAGAATGAAGCTCTTCTCAAAAGAGGAGAATCACCCGTTTATCGAATAATCGTCTGGGTTTGTTTTTGTGTATGAAAGTGCGGTTTAAGGGCTAGTATTAAACGGGCCGCGTTTTAATACGGGTGGTGTACACTTACCGATTTCCGATACTAAGAAGAAAATATAAAAAAAACTACCTAAGTACCCATTTTATTATTGATTCGGGTCGAAAATCATTAGCATAGTTACCTCCTTGAATTTGGCGAGGATGCAAAACTACGCCTTGTATATTGGGACTCGTAACTGTACACCTCTGGTTTACTCTTCGGGATTTACAGGTGCGATGTTATGTTGTTTTTATTTCGTAAGTTTCATGAAAAATTACCGATGGGATATCCCTTCTAGCATATGGCTTGTAATGTACTAAAACACAAGAGTTCAATGCTCTGTTTACAATAGTTAATTTATTTTCGACGAGTCGTATGAAGAAACAGAAACTAATCGTGTGGTAGAGCTTTTCCTGTCAAGGCCGTTGGATTGGATGCTTCGAAATTAAAGAAAATGTATTTATTCGTCTCGCACGGGACAAAAACAAAATGGTTAAATTAACAATAAAACTAAATTATATAAAAAATTCAACGATAAGAAAACATTAATTTCTTTAATAAAACACCGGTTCTATTAAATTAGGAAACTACGCGGAAAAAAAAAGGAATTACTGGTAGGTATTTATTTCTAGCGATATCATCCAATAAGAGAAGTTATGTTCCTATGGTTTTATAAACTTTATTTATTATTATTGTTAACTGACCGTGGCATCACTTTGGGCCCTATCAGAATACCAGCGCTGTAACTTTTTTAATGTTACAGCACCATGCTGAGATAGGGGCATTTTGGCCTCGTACTGGACCAGTTTAGTTAGTTTTATTTTTATTTTTTGCAATTTACCATTTTGTTTTGTCCAGTGCGAGACTAATAAATACTTTTTCTTTCTTTCTATGGTAGCCTAGTAAGGAGAAACAGCAATTATTCCAAGTCAGTAAGACGACTGTCTTCGTAATTCATTCATTGGCAGCTAATGCACATTGCACGCCCTAAAGAATTGTGACGAAACTTGCGTTATTCTTGAGCAAAATACAAGAATAACCAAAGCGAGCAACTAGTCAGCATTTTGGAAAATTCATTCCCTAAATGGGATTAAATGTTCTTCGGAAATACCATTTCGCGCACCGCTTGTAATAAAGCTAAGCACCTACAAAGTATCAAACTCGTTTACAGAATTAAGCGAGAACCGTTTTTGAAACAGTATCGAATCACCTGTCTTTACCGCGCGTACCTTAACAACACACGCCGACAAAAAAGTTAATTAAAATCGATCCACAGACAGATGTAGATTACCAATTTATTTTATATACCTGTGGCTATGTTTTTATATATAGTTTACATACATAAGCAAACACATAAACTCATATTGTTGAGTTCGATTTGTCATACATAAGCAGCGTGGCTTATGTATGACAAATCGCACTGAAGGCACCAAGTACTCATACGCTTAGCCAACTTTTAGGCAGACTCAATTTAGATTGCCTTCCCTGGGTTCGATTTCCAAGTCAGGCAAAGTGTTATTGGGTTTTTGCTCCAGATATTTCTAGTAACAGCATAGGTTTGTGCCCGGTTCATGGCAATGGGCTCGCCCTCATTACATGGGACTTAAAACATAACTGGCGAAACGTGTGTGTTACTATATGTATTAGGTAAATAGACCTCTGCCCAACCCTTCGGGAATTACAGGCGTCATGTTATGGTATATTATGAGATGGACTAGACGAATAAGCTACCACCTCATCTGCCTAGCCTAGGTTGAAATCGGCTTCCAGTCTAGGGGCCGTCCTTAAATCACGTTTGGGTTTTTAGGTGGCCCTCCCCCTTGGTGATACGTCGTGAGGTTTCAGGCTACCCCTCCCTACCCCTCCCAGCATCACGAGTATTTTTTATTATTGAAACATCAGATAGTATTAGAATCGGTTTTAACAAAAAGCGTATTTTTTAAATATTAAATCGCTTGCTCGGGTTTTTAATCCATTATTGGTAAAACGTATTTCAGACGACACACATTAAATTTTTTTTTTAGTCCCACGAAAAAAATACACGTGATTTATTTATCTTTAATCACATTATATCCGACCCCATCGTAATTTATCGTGATTTTTTTCTGACACCCTTCCCCCTCCTTTTCAAACCTCACGTGATTAAAGGACGACCCCCTAACTGGATGCAGCTGAATACCAGCATTTTACATGGAGCGACTGCCTATCTGACCTCCACAACCCAGTTCGTACTGGGTAATACGATACCCCTTGGTAAGACTTGTTGTCAGACTTTCGGGCCACTGACTACCTGTAACGACTGTCAAAGATCTACAAATGACAGCCGGGACCAACGGCGTAACGTGCTTTCTGCTCCAAAGCACTGCTCCTCAGTAATACGATACAAATAAGCTACCAAGTCGAACCAAAATAAACACTTAAAAGCGCAGTTACACAGAAACCGCTGATGGGCGATGACTGGCGGCCATATTGTATCGGTGACGTCATCATGACTGGATCGAGTTGGCAGTGAAAGTGTTCGAGTTTAGTTTGTGAGGATAGTTGGAGTATTGAGTAAGGAGAATGAGTTTGTAGTGTGCCATGACTTCATGAGACAGATGTTCCGAGGTTTTCTTCCGTGAAGATACGAGCTTAGTACTGGATATTAGAAGCAATAAGGTCGGATGTAACCCAAGAAAATACCTACACTATTATTATAATTTTAGTAGTTTATTAAGTAATCAATACTAACATTATAAATGCGAAAGTTTGCATGGATGGATGTTTGTCACTCAATCACGCAAAAACTACTGAACGGATTTGGATGAAATTTGGTACACAGATAGTTTATAACCTGGATTAACATATAGGATACTTTTTATCCGTGTAGTACAATCCTGTGGGACAATAACCGAACTCCACGCGAGCAAAGCCGCGGGCATAAGCTAGTGTTAAATAATTGGCAATTAATATTTGATTGATTGATTAAAATGAAAGAAAGAAAGAAACTGTTTATTAGTCTCGCACTGGACAAAACAAAAATGGTAACTTGACAATAAAACAAGATTTAAAAAAAAAGTCAACTTAAGAACAAATTAAAATAAAACTAACTAAACTGGTCCTGTACGAGGCCAAAAGGCACCTATCTCAGCATGGTGCTGTAACATTAAAAAAGTCACAGCACTGGTATTCTGATAGGGGTTAAATGCTTCCTCTCTACTAACTCACTTATTTTGCTGTGCCCGAGAGGGTCCATGTGATTTAATTATAAGTTTATCACCTAAGAATGCAATACAAGTATTATTCACATGTGGAATGCAATAAAAGTATTGAGTCATCTGCCCGTCTTTACCCAACTATGTTGGGGCGGCTTCCAGTCTAACCGGATGCAGCTGATAACCAGCACTTTACATGGAGCGACTGCCTATCTGACCTCCACAACCCAGTTAGTACTGGGTAATAAGATACCCCTTGGTAAGACTGGTCGTCAGACTTTCGGGCCACTGACTACCTGTAACGACTGTCAAAGATCTCTAATTGACAGCCGTGACCAACGGCTTAACGTGCTTTCCGAGGCACGGAGGAAACTCGGTATGTATGGGTGGTCACCCATCCACGGACCAACCCAGGCAAGCGCGGCATAACCTGACAATCGACCCGAGCGGCTGTTATTATTTAGCCACGAGCTCCTCCAATAAAAACATTGAGTAATATGTATAAACTCTCTGTATTTGATCGTGCTATTTTATGCTCAGAAACATAAAACTCTCCGTATTTGTACATGCGACTTTATGCATCTGTTGTCGACGGCACAGTGCAGCATGGTTCATCCTGCACTTGAATGTACTATACAAATAAATAAATTGAAGTCCCGGTTTGTAATATCGAAATAACAGCCTTTTACTGAATGCGTATGAAAGTAACATAACGGCTGTAATCCCCGTGGGGTTAGGCAGAGGTGTACCTAATAGTACAACCACATTTCGCCAGTTATGTTTAAGTCCCATCCATGTAATAGGGGGCGAGCACAAAACCAGACTCCGTGGCTGCTACTTTTATTTTATTTATTTAACAATTTATGTACACACTAAATACAGAAATCAAGAAAGGAACAGAAAAGAGAGTACAAAGGTATTGCTTATTTCTAATGAAATCTCTTCCAGCATACCTGCGAAAGGAGATTCAAAAAAAAAGAGATGTAGACAAAGTGTGTAAAAGAAGAAGAGAAAATGGAATACATAAAACATAAAGCAGATAACTATTTTAAATATAATATACAATATAAGAATATACTTACATACGTATAAATACAAAGATACATACAACAATCCTATAAATACAATATAATAAATAATAATAGATACTTTTGCAACTATGACGAAATGGAAAGATAATGTTCTTTCACTCTTCTTTTGAAAACTGCAATAGTTTGGCAGTCCCTAATGTCAGGAGGAAGTGAATTCCACAACCGCACGGCGTGCACAGTGAAGGAGTAGGAGTAGAAATCGGTAGAGTGTGGAGGGGACTTAAGGAGGTTCCTAAGATGCGACCTGCAAGGTGCATCACAAGGACGGGAGTAGGAAAAGCGTTCCCGCAAATAGGATGGCGATGGCTACTGAGAAGTTCCTGATAGAAATCACCCAATAACAATTTTCCCGACCCGGGAATCGGACCGAGGATTTCTTACTGGGCAGTCGCGTTTGACCACTGAGACCAAGGAGGCAGTTCACCAAAATTAACTCTGAGAATATTCGAATATTCAAGCTTCATCACACCAAATAACAAGCTCATAGAAAGCTCAAGATATTAAAAAGCGAGCGACCGGAAGTTGAGTTACGAGTCATGATGACGACACGTCCGCAGCGTCACTCCGTATCAGCAGCTTTGCGGATACAGTTTTCACTAATTCTTGTTTATTTATTTACTAGGAGAAAAATGAAAGTTTTCAACGGTTAAATTGATTTTGGCGCATTTTTATACTAAACTGGCTGAGCGGCGCAACTTCGTATGGGTAACATTTTTGATTAATGCTCCGCTCCTGTTGGTCGCAGCGTGATGTTTTATAGCCTATAGCCTTCCTCGACAACTGGGCTATCGGACACTAAAAGAATTTTTCAACTCGAACCAGTAGTTCCTGAGATTAGCGCGTTCAACCAAACAAACCCTTCAGCTACCTATATAATATTAGTATAGATAGATAGGCTTGCATTTGCAGCAACTCGCCTAATGTTGCGCGATGACGCGGCCTAGGGTGGAGCACGCGCGCCTAGAAGAAACCGATTCACTCGGACCTTGAATAGATCCAGATCATAATGATCAGGGAACAGAGAAGCCGCCAGTGAATTCCACAGACTGGCGGTTCGCACAATAAATTTGGAAGCATAGCGCTTAAGAGACCGCTTGATCGTGAGTATGTGATGTCGAAACTAATCAAATCTATGTGAAAGCGATTTTTGTCATTACGAGAAAGAACCAACATCCTGTCTTTCAGTTTCGGGAGCTCTCAATGAAACGCACTCAAAACACTGTACATAACCTCTGTGAATCATATTTTTTGGGGTGAAAAATCTCGTTTTACGGTCGGACTCAATGTAACGCACTCAAAAAATTGTGCTGATGGACGCGCAGTGGTCTTGAAGGTATTTAAAGTTATGAACTTATAACATTGAAAACATTGTATTGATTTTTTAAAACGTGTGAAAAATTTGGAACTTTGATCCTCAATATCTCCGTAATAAGAAGGGTCCCAGGTATGGTCCAGTGAAAAATAAAATAAAAACTTTTTTGCAAAAAAAATAACCGACTTCTAAAACAAAAATAACAAAAAAAAAATTCAAATAACTTTATTTTCGGAAGTCGGTGACTATTGTTTGTTTCATTGATTATTTTCCCAATTATTTTTTTTGAAAAAAAAGTTTTTATTTTACCCTGTTTAGTTATCGTATCACACACAAATCCTTGTCGAGTATCAATTTCGCAATTTCTTTTACTTGGATGACATATTTTTTCCAGCTATTTTGATTTAAAAACTAAACTACTGAACCGATTTTGATGAATTTATTACCAATCGAAAAGTATATCCTTTCAGATAAAAGAAGAATTTTTCGAATCGGTTCATAAATGACGAAGATAATAAGAGGTAACTAAACACAGAAAAAAATAATACCTACAATCGAATTGAGAGCCTCCTCCTTTTTTTGAAGTCGGTAAAATGGATCGCAATTTCGGGACAAACAAGGGCCTCTCGGCTTCCTTAAGGGTGTTTTTACATCCGTTCTAGACATAGCTGATGCGTTGCAGACTTTAGTACCCAAGTTGCTGCGTCAAATGCCTGTGAACTGTACCTACAGAACACACCTACTCCAGAGGAATTCAGAATCACCACATAGTCTTATGTTAGTTATGGCTATGACCTCTGAGTTTGTTTCGGCTGTTTCTTCTCAGAGTAGTCAGATACGAAACACCGGCCTCATCTAGTTTTAAAAAAGAAGACGTGTAAAAGTGTTTGTAAAAACCTATTTGCAAAATTAACATCATTTATCATTTAGTTTAATCGTAACAACAAGGCACTTAACGTTCTCTCTTTTAATTTTTTTTTGAGCCAGTTCTGTTCCACAACTAGGCAAAGAGCTGGACCATTCCATTCTAACTCTCCCGATGTTTTGCCTGCTCTGGACAATCAGTCGGGAATGTTAACTTATCGAATTAAAATCTTAAACGAGTCAAATAGGTAAATACGAAATCGGCCATTTTTTTTTTCATCTCCAAAATTTATCATTTTTTGTCTAACCCTCAAAATTTTTGACAAATCCTGTTAAGTACGTATTTATCTTAAAAGCGTTCGAAGACATGTTTTTTTTTGTTGACAGACTACTGAAATTGTCGTAGACTGTGTCACAAAAACTGTGGTTTTACACTTTTTTTTTTTTCTAACTATTGTCTAGTATCGAAGGTGTTAACAGCGTTTTTTTTTGGTAAAATTTAACTTAGTGGGTTAGAAGCCGTTGATTATGCATGGTTTTGATTTTAAAAGGGTTCGCTAATATTTTAATTTATTGTGGCGTTTTTGGTTTTGCGTCTTTTAAATTTGAACGCTGTTTGGGACTACTAAAGGTATGGATGGTTTTATATTTTTCTGTACAAACCATTTCATAAGGCGCTTTGTCTAATATTAACAAATAACATAACATCACACCTATAATCACCGAAAGCTTAGACAGAGGTGTTCTTCTTAATACTACACCCACATTTCGCCAGTAATGTAAATCCCATGTAATAGGGGGCGAGCCTATTGCCATCAACCGGGCACAAATCCAGACTCCGTGGCTGCTACTGAGAAATTTCTGAAGGAAAAACGCAATAACACTTTGCCCGACACGGGTATCGAACCCAGGACAGGACATCATGCTCAGCAGTCGCGCTTACGACTTAGCATTAAGTTTTAACTCTAATCTGACAACCAGTCTTGCCAAGGAGTGTGCTGCTACCCAGAAACTCTGTTCAGGACCTCATATAGGCAGTCGCTCCATGTAAAATACTTCTTCTTTGTGTCGGCCCAGAACTGAGTCACTAGTCAGGCGCCTTCAGTAACGTCCATCTGTTCCTGTAGTGAACAAACATCAGGACACGCAGGTTTGTGGAACCGCACCACATTTACACTCCAGGACAGAGTCATTACTGAATCTCTACCTGTGCAGGTTTTCCTTGCTACGACCAACCTGGGTCCGGAGTCTATTCAGTTGGATCCAATTATCCTGGCCTAAAAAACTGACCCACGCGGGCGCAGTGCGGGTTCGTGAATGTCACAATATGTCTTCGATTTCTTGGTTTTAGGACACGCCGGTTGCATCACGATATTTTCTTTCACCGTATTGATGCCTTACCCACCGACAACCCCGTTTCTACAAAAACCTCAAACAAAAAATTAATTACTTTATTTCCGAATCGAAATAACTTTTCTACCTACTCTAAGACATTAACAAACCCCCTATTGTTTCAAGACCACCCACACATTACAAAACTAACCTTATAACTGTTACGGAAAGTGCAAAATCCAACGGTTTCACGGCGAGCGTTAAGCCGTTTTGGCGCGAAAGAAAAATTATTGATTAGTAACTGAACGGACCAATCAGGAGCGAGTATTACACAAAATGGCCGAAGGGTAGGCTCCCTTTGCTGAATATTACACTACTAATTTATTACTCTTTGTTCGCTCGACATTAATCTTTTCTTGGTTATATTAATGGTTTCGATGTTTTTATTTTAATGAAAACGGTTTCCCGTGGCAGCCATTTTGTTTTCGGCTAAGTGCGTGTATTGATTTTAGTCGTTGCGGAATGTAAGTATTCCTGACTTCTTCACTTCTTTCTTTATCGTGTGGTTAGTGCCTAACTTGGTGTCAGAGTTTTTATGCCGCTCGTGGGCTTCTGACTTGGCTTTACATGCTGTCGAGAAATATCTCTCAGGCATGCTGGTTTCCTCACGATGTTTTCCTTCACCGAAGCAAGTGATAATCATAAAATACGCACATGATTCCGAAAAATCAGAGGTGCGTGTCTTGGGTTCGAACTCGAGACCTATGACTTTGCAGACCAACAGTCAGGGTTGGGCAGTATTTGAATTACTTGTAATTAAAATACGTAATTGAAATACAAAAACGTATTTGGTATTTGTATTTCAATTACTTGCTTAAAATGTAATTTGTTATTCGTATTTCAAATACCTGACACCGAGGTATTTTGTAGTTAGTATTTGTTTTCTTTAGCGGGTTTTAATTTATTCTCCAACAAGAGGCTGTTTGTCTGACAGTACATTTAAAAATCTAGTGTTCATGAAAGGAAACTTTGGTTTTACTGATTAATCTTCTTTTACTCTGATTTTTAGCCCATGCTGGGCTGGATTACTTTTTATTCTTAAAAGTATTTTGTATTTCAAACAAAAATAGCTAAAATACTGTATTTTGTATTAAGTATATATTTCAAATACATTACTTAAAAATATTTTGTATTTCGTATTTTAAATACTTGCGAGATAGTATTTTGTATTTCAATTAAAGCAAAACATGTATTTTGCCCAGCCCTACCAACGGTCACATCAATAGGTAATCACTGCTCTCTTATACCCGACTTCTTGTAAAATACTGAAATTCAACTGCATTTGTTTTGTGTCCAGGCCAACCATGTTTTTTTTATGAAAATAAAATAAAATATTTCCTAACACGACTCTCGTCGCGATAACGTATCATTTTTCGTTGGAACAATCGAGCTGGTGATGTTTGGAAGTTCGAATACTTACTTTGCTTTGAGTTTTTCCAAGCTCGTTTAGGATAGAGAAAGACGAGAGCCTTTTTTTTTTGACAGGAAAAATCCTCATGGATACCCTCCGTCTGGGGCGAACGGAGGGTTATGTCGGACTCTAACTGACCAAAACCCCACTATTCCTTCTACTAACATGTGCCGAGGGCCCGGGAGATACAAGTACCTACATTCGCGAGCACCTCTCAAAGACGAGAAGCTTAGAACGAATCCGCGGGGTAAACTTATAGTAAACGTGCGAACGCTTGCAAAATTATTTCGGTCATATCATTAACTTAGTTCTACGACTGATCATATATTTGGGTAACGTCAGTAAAATTGTGCTGACTTAATGTCATATTTTAAATTCAATAATCCTTCATTTCAACGTTGGTTACATAGTGCTTTCGTGACGAGGTCTCCGACCTTTTTTTTTGGGAGTAGGAAATCATCAAATGACCTCTCCCGCTCTGGGTGGAGCGGGGGGCGTGTCAGACTCTTACTGACTAAAACCCACCCGTGTTCCTTCACTTGCCTGTGCCAAGGTGCCAAGGGCCACGGTAACTCTTTCGAACAAATCCGCAACCCTGGCAGGCATCGGTCCTAATGAACCCCGTCAGTTTGTGCTGACATCTCTTTGAGGCGCGCGTGGAACACAACGTGCCATCGACCCGGGCCTGGTCCTTACCGGACGGCGAGCTACCCATTGCTCGCCGTCCGCAAGCCCGCGCCTACGGTGGCCGGGAATCTGCTTGGGAATGTCTCCGAGATTTTAGGCCTTGTCTGAGTCGACTTCCAGTCTAACCGGACACAGCTGAATACCAGTATTTTAATGGAGCGACGGCCTATCTGACCTTCCTGAGCCAAGTGACTGGCTGCTTCAAGCTCTACATACATAAAAATATAAGCTCACGGGTTTTTTTCGACATCGATAGGTATGCAGAAACAAAAAATACAGAACTCCACCTGCTATGATCCTTACACACTTCTTTAGCCTCGTCCACGTTCATACATCTGGTCACACACGCAAGCCAGCTGCGAGTACTACGCCTCTGACCTATCTTAAGAACCTCACAAATAAGGTTTTATACTTTTCAGTGCCAACCATGAACAAGACTTTCGATTTTCACCAGTTTTTTTTTCTTAGTTTTTAGTGAATTTGCTTAAACACCATGATAGGGCAAAATGCGAGTAGGAGTGAGTACTTGCTATTATTTTTTTATGTCAAGTCACCTAAATAGTAAGTGGGCCAATGAACTTCAGAGCTGGTGTATGTCGAATCATCCTGGACGCGTACGACGCGACGTTACGGGGTGGAAGGTACACCGCTGGTAAAACGGGTACCACGTGTTCAGTACAGCATTCTGAACCCCCCCACATACCTAGAATTTTTTTTCAATACACTTCCTCGAAAACTGGCTCTTATCGCACTACGACTAGGGTCAACATGCTATGGATTTCACCCTCGTGGTTGTCTTCTTATATTCCCGCACTATAGTGCGGAAATAAAAGTTCCACAGCCAGGTGGTGAGGAGCTCGCCCCCACACGCATTTTTATTTTTATTTTTTTTTCTATTCCATTGAATCAATTTGGACTAAAAACTAAAACCAAAAAACTAAATGTGTATTGAAAAACGTCGTTTGATACACGTGGGCATTTGTTACTGCAGTTCTCGGCTCCATAACACCCTCGCCTGCGGCTCGTGTGTGTATTTCGCCTCGGTCGCAATAACAAACTTTCCCCACTTATATCAAAATGAAGATTATTATGATTTAGACTCGGCTTTACATGCCGTCGAGAAATATCTCTCAGGCATGCTGGTTTCCTCACGATGTAGTCCTTCACCGAAGCAAGTGACAATCATACAATACGCACATGATGCCGAAAAATCAGAGATGCGTTTCTTGGGTTCGAACTCGAGACCTGTGACTTGGCGGACCAAAGACTAGGATACCACTGCTCATTTATATAGTTCCCGACAACATTGAATAAGTCATACAAACCCAAACGAAAGGTAATGCATACAATAATAGGTATACATAACAACTTCCCTTGTTAAAAGTACATAATACTCACGCATGCGCATAGCTATTGTAGTGCTATGATTAATGTTAGAGGGTAAGCAGACGTCTCAATTCCCCTGTGTACTGATCATTAATAATATTGTAGTACAGTTCAGTTCGTGCCGGATTAGATGTAAGGGATTGTCAAAGTGTATGCGTGGTTTTAGAGGGATGCATGTCAAAGTTTTTGATAGTGAAAAATATAGTCGCCTTGTGACTTTCCCACCGTCAGCGTAGGTCAGATACGATATGGGTGTAAGAATACCCTTAACGAAACTCAAAAGGTACTTGGTCTCTCTGTGTTGCGATATTTTTTTTTTGTTCTGGAGTCCAGAATGAAATTTTTTGTTCTCAAGTCCCAGGTATGGTCCAGAATCTGGACCATACCTGGGAACCTTCTAGTTGGGGAGATGTTTTGGGTCTAAGTTCCAACTTTTTCATAAGATTTTAATGTTTTAACTGTACTTTAATTAAATACCTCCATGACTCCCGCACTATTCAATGCATCAGCACAATGTTTTGAGTGCGTTACATCGAGTCTTAGCGAAAAACGTGATTTTACACCCGAGCTAATCAAAAGTCGTTTCCTAGCAAATATTTTTTGCGTTGGATTATTTAGTTTGATGTACAGAATGCTTGGTTGACGGCTTCGTGAAGGGTCCGTTTACACCTTGTATAAAATACTGGGCTTTAGCTGCATCTAAGATTGGAAGGCAATTTGGTGGGAAAAGGCCAGCCAGAAGACGAGTTAACATAGCTTTGTTAGATTTGTTCCTGGTGTAAATGTTGAATTTTGTAGACTATAAAAGAGAATACAATTAATAGGTATCTAACTCTCCAGGTTTCCTCACGATATTTTCTTTTGTAGTTTTATAGGTATATCAGCTTTAGAACGGCTTGTTGTTTGGAAGTTCATCCTAAAATACACTAAGCTACCAACGGCGGACTCTGTTCTCGATACCGGTGGATTAACATTTCTTAAAAAAATTTGTAGGACAGAAATGTTTAAATATCTATAGGTGGCGAAATATTCGTAAAACTACCAGAATACAAAGGAGAAATTCCATTTAATAAAGTCCTTACCGAGACATTTCATAAAATTACTACAGTTCAAAACGTAAAATCGTTCACCACTGCAACATCTGATTAAAACATCTTCCCTCACACAATAGGGGACAAAGCAGGAATATTTGACTCTTACGGCATTACAGAAAATATTCCAATAATACCAGCAATCGTTGGAGAGAGACAAAAAAAAACAAAAGAAAAAGAAAAAACGTACATTAATCAGAGAACACTGGTGCGGACGATGACTTGTGGAAAATGTTAAGTGGTAGGCGCGAGCGAATTGAAGTGGAGAGGGTTCTGTAGGTTATTATTTTAACCAAGGATCAAAATTATCAAGTAATCGGTTTTTTTTAATACTAAATAGTCTTGCGTTTGCCCGCTACTCTTGTGATGTTGCGCGATGACGCGGCCTAGGGTGCAGCACGCGCGCCTAGAAGAAACCGATTCACTCGAACCTTGAATACATCCTGATTACAATGATCAGGGAACAGAGAAGTCGGCAGTGAATTCCACAGACTGGCGGTTCGCACAATAAATGTGGAAGCATAGCGCTTCATTTGGCTCCGCGGGAGAGCTTAACGCGGACCCAGCGCGGTTTGCTAGCAAGTCTTCTCCACGGAACCCTAAAAACGGCCGATTCTTTGATATCCAAAACTTAGGTCTGTCACTGCCTCCACCAATTTATATAAACCTTCCTATATACTCAGTATTGTTCCTATGTACTCCTGATTTTGATACAAGCAAGGGAGCAGAGAAGGCCTCGATACATTGGTTTGAGTAGAACTCATTATGTTGGGTTATAGGGTTGTGTTGTTTCGCCGTATATGCAAGCTTGCTATTTTAGGGTGTGAGTAGGAACAGTAGAGGCGTAATTTTAATAGTTAAGGATCATTCCTTCAGCTTTACAGATACGAATCATAGAAGAGAAGTGATACAAGAAATTTTCTGATGTCAGTGTCTACCTTTTGTAGAAAGTATTTTCGGTTGGCTTTCAGTCTGAACGGATCCAGCTGAATTTTTATAAAGCTGCAGAATTTGTTTGTTTGTTTGGTTGAACGCGCTAATCTCAGGAACCACTGGTTCCAATTGAAAAATTATTTCAGTGTTGGATAGTCCATTTATCGGGGAAGGCTATAGGCTATATAACATCACGCTGCGACCAATAGCAGCGGAGCATCAAACAAAAATGTAACGCAGACGAAGTTGCGCGAATCAGCTAGTCATTTTATATAGTAAGTATTGTGCAGTAATCGTTTATCGTGGCATGGACATGTTATGCGGAGGAATAAGGTTAATGTAGTGAGAAAAATGTTGAGTATGAATGTAGATGGGTATAAGAGTAGAGGAAGACCAAAGAAACGATGGATGGACTGTGTGAAGGACGATATGGCTAGAAAGGAGGTGACTGCTGAGATGACGAGTAATAGAGAAGTATGGAAGAAGAAGACATGCTGCGCCGACCGCAAATAAATTGGGATGACGGCAGGAGAATGGTGAAAATTGATAGGAAGTAAATATTTTTATACAAGGTGGAAGGTCAACCGACGCACAAACGGTCACCACGTATCAATACATCATTCTGAACCCCCCACATAGAAATTTTTCATCGGTAATTTCCATACATTTTGACCGTGTTACCTACACGGTCAAAATGTCATACACGGTCAATTATCAAATAAAATTAGAAGACAGTATAAAAATTAAAAAAAATATGAAATTTATACCCCCCCCCCCCCCACACAGAGACATTTTCCGTCGGTTATAAAAAAAAAACAGCTGTTCAGTACATTTTGACGTGTAGGTAGGTATTGCTGTTTCGTAGGAAACCGCTGTTTTTTTTTTTGTTAATAACCGCCGAAATTTTTCTATGTGGAGTTCATAATGATGTATTGAATACGTGGTGACGGTTTTAACGTCGATGTCTGTTCCAACTTGTATATGAGTTTGTTTTGAATGTCAAACTCCCTCACAATTGCACATTTCTTTATGAGAACCGTACTGGGTGACTGTATCTTTTTAAATGTATCTACAGGGTGGTGGTGTTGGGGGTTTCAGAATGATGTACTGAGTATGTGGTGACCGTTTTAGCGTAGGTATACCTTCCACCCTTTATTTAAATGCACCAGTCAGGGTCTTTTATCTTTCGTGGCAACCCTAATCGAAAAACTTGAAAACATGTCCTTTTCAAAAACCCGAAGATAATCGACTTTTTTTTGTTCAAAGTCGATTATGTTCGAAACTTTTTTCATTCCGACTTCGAAACTACGGATTTCCAATGAATATATTATTAACTATTGGAAGTTTTATTGGATTATTATTAGTCTATGATGATGACACCAAAAAAAGCCACCAAAAAAGTGGGGATTTACATGATGTCATTTGGAAATCATAATAGAGTTTCTGGAAGGATTTAGGGGGGCCCTTCGCCCAATAGTGGGACATACAAGGCTCGTCATCTGCCTAGCCTTTCCCAACCATGTTGGGGTCGGCTTCCAGTCTAACTGGCTGCAGCTGAATACCAGTATTTTACATGGAACGACTGCCTATCTGATCTCCACAACCCAGTTAGTACTGGGTAATACGATACCCCTTGCTAAGACTGGTTGTCAGACTTTCGGGCCACTGACTACCTGTAACGACTGTCAAAAATCTACAAATGGCAGCCGGGACCAACAGCTTAACGTGCTCTCCGAGGCACGGTATTAAATAAATATATTTATTTATTTATATCGAAATACCAGTTCCATTGCGAGTATCACGTTTCTAAAGGGCGTCGCTCCCGAAGGGTGGTTATTTGGCCCCTTATGTAATGTAAGTACATGGGGGGTGAAGCGATATACTTAATTTTGGTAGAAACGAGGGTTGATGTGCGATCATGCGTTTTGTGGAGAAAATGCTCGAGTTTTGATATTTTAGGTAGGTTTTTTTCAGATCAACACGGAATGAGCTATAAAACACAGATATAGATTTGCCTAGATATTTTTTAATACTAAATATAGGCTTGCGTTTGGCTCCAACTCGAGTGATGTGAAGGAGGAAGAATATAATGTATAGAACCCGAAATTTTTCATTTTTGATATACGAATGCTACTTGACAAGCGGGCGTATGATACTAGACCATAGGTTCCCAACCTTTTATGGACTACCGCCCCATTTACAAGAAAAAAAAATCCAGCGCCCCGTTTTACAAAATAGTTATAAGATAAACATTCTAGACGGCTAGATAAAATGTTTTTTCATGAAAATAGAGGTATTTCATAGCGCCCCCATTTGCTTTTGGACCCGCTAACGCCCCCATGAAAAGCTCCAGCGCCCACTAGGGGGCGGTCCCAGCCCCGTTGGAAACACATCCATTAAACCAGGCCCGTCCAACATACGGCCCCCGAGCCACCATGCGGCCCGCATAGTTCTTTCATCCGGCCCGCGAGGAATTTAAAACTTTATACGACATCAATAAAATTTGCGCGAAAATTGTTTAAAAAATGTCCGTAAGTCAGTTATTCCCGCGCCATATTTACCTCCCCACCTCACCTCACCTACCCGCAAATACAGACCGCATCGTCGCAGTCTAATCCGGCGAAGCTTGTCAACGATGCGAGTATTTTGGTTTTACCCTCGTTCGATCGCGATTGTGTTCCACATAATTGTTTCGTAAATAATTCAATAGTGGATAAAAAAAACATCATTAGTGAGGTTTTAAGAATAAACGTTTTAAGTGAAAATTGCTGTTTAATTTAAATTTAGAGGTCACTTTCCTTTGTTTGGGCCGCCACGGTTACAAATATACTAAACTTGGCCCTCCATAAAATTATTTTGGACACCCTTGCACTAGACAGACCGACTTGTTACTAAGTAGTAACAAGTATTGGATTACGATTTTCTTCGTCTTGTCTCGTCTTTCGCTCGTAAATATTAGAATGTCTTCGATTAAAACCAAAGCAGATGTTACACTATACATTACTCAAAAACTTAATCCAAAAAAAATTTCGTTAACTTTTTTTCCGAAAAATATTTAAATATTTCTTTTTTGTTCCCGACCCTATTTATTCGTCTTTGTTTCTATCCCCTAGGGTTGCCAGTTGCGATCGTTGCCAGTGTTGCCACCCTGCGGCATATCGCGTTGGATCATTACTCTTGTGACTTAGCTATTTCTTTGCGTTTGTCGCACCGAAATACGTTCAGGTTTTTGATTTGGAAACGAAATTGTATTGTAGTTTGAATGTTGTGTAGATTTAACATTTCAAAGATGTAGTTATAAATAGTTATTAATGTACATAGTATAGTTTTCGATATTTAGAAATGAATTATAATAAAAACATTAAATGGTAATAGATCCAGATTATAATGATCTGGGAACAGAGAAGCCGGCAGTGAATTCCGCAGACTGGCGGTTCGCACAATAAATGTGGAAGCATAGCGCTTTGTTCGGGTCCGCGGAACTTCAACCATATAAGAATTCAAAATAAACAATACAAGGTGTTGCTTTGCATCCTCGTCAAATTCAAGAAGGTAACTATGCTAATGATTCTCGACCCGAATCAATAATAAAATGGGTAGGTAAATTTTTATATCCTTAATATCGGAAATCGATAAGTGTACACCACCCGTATTAAAACGCGGCCCGTCTAATACTAGCCCTATAACCGCGCTTTCACACACACAAACAAACGCAGACGTTTATTCGATAAACGGATAATTCTCCTCTTTTGAAAAGGGCTTCATTCTGAAATAGTGTCAAATTAAAACAACTAAAAAAAGCAGAGTTTATTATTATTGACCAGGTACCGTAATTTATATTGATTATTTACGTCTTCTATGACAACCTCCTGAATTTTGACGAGGATGCAAAACTACACCTTGTACGTACATATATAATAATTTCTTAATAATAATTCACTTACCTTATCCCGAATGCCATAAGAGAGTCCAGTTTGCAGTCAAAATATTTTACTAATTCATACAAATATTATAAATGCGAAAATATGCTCTGTTTGTTTCTTACCTTTTCGCAACTAAACGGCTCATCGGGTCGTAATGAAATTTGGCAAGGGGATAGATTATATCCTAGGGAAGGACATAGGCTATTTTTCTTTTTCCTCACACGTACACATCAAAACCAATCACGCGAACGAAGTCGCGGCAGCAGCTAGTTTCACATATATACTTAAAAACCTACATGTGCAGTTCAAAAACTATAGGTGCACGGTGCGGGTTGGTCGTGTCCTAGTCACCAAAAATTTACGAGGATGCAAATCAAATCTCTTTGACCATATCAAAGGGCTTTGTCTAAATTCTGTCGTAAAACCTTAGTCCTGTGCGAAACACATAACAAACAAGACATAACCGATTCAAGGTAACAGAAACCACATACTCAGTACATCATACCCACATAGAAATTTTTCCACGGTAATTTAAAAAACACCACACACCAGCTGTTCCATACATTTCGACCGTTCAGGTATTGCAGTTCTGCAGGAAAAAGCTGTTTTTTTTTTTAAATCACCGATGAAAAATTTCTTCAGGATGATGTAATGGATACGTGGTTACAGTTTAAGCGTCGGTGTCCCATCGACCCTGTATAGGTTCTAGAAGCAAATCTGTTTTCCAGTGTCTACCCACTTCAGATGCATTCATGTCGATCTTTCTAACGTATCTATTGAACCTACAGTATATAAAGTTTCTTACCTGTCTCAGTATCCACGGTGTAAGAGAGTCCGGCCCAAGGATCGTCCTGCCAAGAAAAATATTACTTAACTTAAAAAAATATCTTTTCAATACACTTCCTCGAAAACTGGCTCTTATCGCACTACGATTAGGTTCAACATGCTATGGATTTCACCCTCGTGGTTTTCTTCTTATATTCCCGCACTATAGTGCGGAAATAAAAGTTCCACAGCCAGGTGGTGAGGGCTCGCCCCCACAAGCATTTTTATTTTTCATTTTTTTTTTCTATTCCATTGAATAAATTTGGACTTTGAACAAATTTGGACTAAAAACTAAAACCAAAACACTAAAAGTGTATTGAAAAACGTCGTTTGATATACGTGGGAATTTGCTACTGCAGTCCTCGGCTCCATAACACCCTCGCCTGCGGCTCGTGTGTGTATTTCGCCTCGGCCGCAATAACAAACTTTCCCCACTTATACCAAAATTCTCGCTGAAAACTAGGCAAGTAATTGCTAAAGGCGTGTTTTAAACCTAAACCCTATACCTATATATTCCTTGACACCAGCAATTGATAAATACAAGTTTTTAGGCCCAGTCGCTATTTTGAAAATTAAATAAAATGGCGGATGTTAGGCAGGCCACCCTTCATACAAAAATCTTCCAACACCTTTCTTGAGACTATTCATGAAAATACAACTTTAAAAAAAAAGTGTTAGCAAATAAATAATTTCTGATTCTTCATTTGGTATTGTCGATTAAGGTAATTAATTTTCGTGTGTTTTTTTTTTGTAATTTGCCGGTCAATGTCAGTCAGTACATTGGACAAAATATGATTCGCGGCCGTAATACGTATGTATTTACGGAATTTTAATCATTAAAATCATCAAAACAAGTAATTTTACCCCATTGAATGACTTTTTCATGAGATAGTCATTCAATGGGGTAAAATTAACTTTAGAGAGTTTGACGATTTTAGTAAAACTTTATTAGTTACGGCCGCAAATCATATTTTAATCAACATACAATCCGACACTAACTTGCAAATTGCAAAAAACTTAAGAAAATTTGAATTTCGCGAGCTACACTGACGCTTCCAATTTAATATACTATTATTACCTCCTTGATATCAGAGTCCAGAAGCTTAGCCTTGACCTTCTCAATCTCGGCCTTCTCCTCGTTGTTCTTCACGATCTTCTCTTCAGCAAGCTTCAGCTCCTTCTCAATCTCATCTCCCAACACCTTGGTAGCCGTTGGACCCTCCTGTTGGAAGGAGAATTGGTTTAAACATGGATCTTTTACGTGACAGTTGAGGACCTCCTACGTATATTTACAAAAAAAAATACAAATAAAATAAGACATTATGGTGCAATCTGCAGATTATAATGTTCCCGATGCTGGGACAACAGTTTTCTCTATATGAGTGAGAATGGACAGTAACCCACCACGCTGGCCCATTTTTTTTATACTAAATAGGCTTTCGTTTGGCCGCAACTCGCCTGATGTGAAGCGATGTTACGGCCTAGGGTGGAGCACGCGCGCCTAGAAAAAACCGATTCACTCGAACCTTGAATAGATCCAGATCACAATGATCAGGGAACAGAGAAGCCGCCAGTGAATTCCTGTGGAATTCACTGGCGGCTTCTCTGTTCTTGTATGTGTGTGGTTCTTGTAGGTATGTGTATGTATGTGGAACTGGCAGTTGAAAATGCAACATGTCTTTGAATGTTTCGGTTGTAGCACATGTCGGTTTCCTCACGATGTTTCCCTTCACCGAAACAAGTGATAATTATACAATACGCACATGAATCCGAAAAATCAGAGGTGCGTGTTTTCGGTTCGAACTTGAGACCTTCGACTTGGCAGTCCACACAGCGACAGCTAGTATCTGGTCAGCTAGTAATATAAAATATTCTTACCGGTTGCATCGGGTCTTCCAAGGAGAAACCCATGTCGACATCCTGCTTCCATAGCACCTCGATCAGGTCCATGTCCTGGAGACAAAAGAAAAATAACATATTAGTTTAAATAGTTCAGTAAATGGGTTGTGGAGGCCAGATAGACAGTCGCTTCATGGAAAATGCTGGTATTCACCAGCATCCAATTAGACTGGAAGCCGACCCCAACATAGTTGGAAAAGGCTACGCAGATGATGACGAGTACTGCAGGCCAAAGGTTCTTCTAATACAGAGAAGGAACGATCATTAATCATCACGCTTGCTCACTGTGTTTTAGTGAAATGCGAAGGTAGCCTGCGAAATTCAAAGCTCATATAACCCCATTAAATGACTTTTTCATGAAAAAGTCATTCAACGGGATTGAATGAACTTAGAGGATTGTATTGATGATTTTAATGATTATAACTCAGTTAAGTCATATTTGTTACGGTCGCGAATCACATTTTAATCAACGTACAACCGGACACCATTAAAATCATCGACCTGCAAATTGCAAAAAACGTAAGATAATTTGAATTTCGGGCTTGGCTCTTCCCGCATAAGTCAGGTTTCAGGAGAATAAGCAATAACGTACTTCTATCTGCCGAATCAAAATTCACGGCCAAAGTTGTATATGCTAGCCACTTCAGAGCACATCACAGAGTATCTCACCAAAGCTCTCTACAATCACACTAGAAAGCTAGACGCTAGAGGCTAGATGTGATACATCGTCATCATAATATATCGTCTTTAAGAGCGTGTACGCCATACGGCATTTCATACAAATTTTAAAGTCCTTATTTTTCGATATGACTGAACCGATTTTAATGAAACTTTATACCCATAAGCAGGATACATAGGTCTAAAAAGTTAGTGAAAAACATTTTCGAAATGTCTTATTTAAAAAAAGATAATTGGAAATTTCAGAAATTTCCAATTATCTTTTTTTTTGTAAAAATCGTATGAAAACCACGTATTTTATAATACGGCGAAACTGTGAACCCAGTATATGACTACTAGTGCCATCTATTATATTCAAAACATGAGACAAAAGCACGTAAAAATATTTTAAACATTGACAAAATTAAACGTTTTTTTCGTTTCCTGTGAAGTTTGGTTTCCTGGACATACGAGGTTATCATTCTACAGCGACGTTCTGTTTCTATGGAAAATTTAAAATCGGTCTAATTTAACTGTAACACAATTTTGCGAAAATGTTTTTAGTGATTCTGACTCGGCTTTACATGCCGTCGAGAAATATCTCTTAGGCACGCTGATGGTTTCCTCACGATGTTTTCCTTCACCGAAGCAAGTGATAATTATACAATACGCACATGATTCCGAAAAATCGGAAATCGGTGCGTGTCTTGGGTTCTAACTCGAGACCTATAACTTGGTAGTCCAACGGTCACACCACTAGGCCATCACTGCTTATTTTATTATTTATTTTATGATCATATTGACAGTGCTACATGGATCATGGCTCTATACTATAGGTTGCTCGCATGAAATTGTCAAGCGAGCGCTGTTGAAAAACGTTTGTAAACTTATGTGCGTAAATGTGTTGGAAAAACAAAATGGCGCCGTTATTTCCGACTAAAGACACGCGCCAAAAAGATCCATCTACAGTTTTATTCGATGTTTAAAACCATAGATTGAATCGATAAAGTCGTCATTACAAAGCGGCGCCATCTTTGGCAAAGATGACAAGGCATAGATAAAAGGACACCCTTTTTTGTTCGATATTTAAAGATTTTTGAATTTCTTGGAATGCTTTTGCGATGTACCGCTATTAGAAACAATTTTATTACTTAATTGTTTTGAAGTTAGGAATTCATTATTGTTAATTCGTCGAATAGGATATTTTATGTTTTGATAGAAAAGTGATTTTATAAATTTCTTTATTTAACACTAGCATTTCATCCGCGACTTCGTCTGCAAACATGTGATAGCTCGTCTAATATGCAAATATAATTTATAGCCACCAATTATGTAGCTTTCTATCAGTAAAAAATTTTTTAAATCGGATCAGTACATAGTTCCAAATTTTACGTCTTTATAATATTAGTATTGATAACAGCATTGCGCTTGTTATACTCGAAGGGTTATGCATAGGTGTACCCACATTTCACATTATATGCAATGGAGGGCGGGCCTAGTGCCAAAAACCGGGCACAAATCCTCCTGTCTGCTACCGAAAAATTCCTGGTGGAAAAACCCAATAACACTTCCCAGCCTGGAAGTCGAATCAGAATCAACGTCGCATCGACTCCGCCATCTTTAATTGGTTTAAATACGAAATTATCGGCTATCAAGAACCGGTCTAACAAAAAAAAGTGAAAACTGACAAACAAAAATAACCTTTAACCAAACTGCATAAGTATTGCAATCTATTGATGGTGCAAATAAGTTACGTCTGTTTTCTCTCATTGGTATTCAAATATTGGACTAGTATTCGAAGTAGTTTTAAAAACGTCACATGTCTACATTACCTATAAAAAAATTAAACTCTGATGTACATGTTTAAAGTTCAAATTCGTCTGTTGTCAGTTTTCCCGCCTAATCAAAAATTGTCGGTAGGGGTCGCTCACACAGCGGGATAAAATTGATCATAGTGCATCGGATTTTTAATTATACTTTTTTTTAGTCAAGTATGCAGTTTATATGGTTTACATACAGGAGTTTATATATCAAGTTATATTTGTTGAAGTTTCGTCGTGAGATTTGAGTGAAGGCAAAGAACAACATATCCGGCTACGTCTCTGTAAGTTTCTAACTTTCTATTTGCTGAAGATCACATAAAATTATAAAGTTATTGATGACAATTCCCACATTCCCAATCGTCATCAACTTCGGTCAAAGTAAAGACATACAATTTCAGTATCCATAAATAAAATACGAACGTATACAAACTCGGCGACATCTACCATACCGTCAGTATTATCATTCAATTAACAACGCCATCTATTTGATGTTAAAAACATATTGAAACTTTGCAGTCAACACTGTTCAGTAACCAGTTAATGGAGTTGTCGATACTAGCGACATCTAGTCTTCAGTAGCTGAACTTTTGATAGCGCCATCTGTTGACATAGCGTTGTACTTTTGTGGTTAGTGCCATCTGTTGGCATTTGTAGGTAACCTGAAAACTTGTACTCGCTACTCGACGGCAGATAGCGCTAGACGCACATGTTACAGAGAATTGAACTGAAGTTTGATGCATTTCAGATCTCGAAAGATGTGAAAGTTTGTATAGTAAGATTTAAAATAAAATACGATAAAATATAACTAGAATTTTGTATAGCAAAACATGGTAGTTAGTGCCCGTGTAAGATTTTGTAAGTAAACAAAGAACAAAATTACCGAAACAAATATTACTGAAGTAAGTATTGTTTTATTTACTTGACGTTTCATAAATAATTTATGAAGAAATATTATTACAGGTCGAATCATATGAATATATCCTAGAAGACCATAATTCTGAAATATTTGAATCTCTTTGTTTATTTCTTACTACACTATCCCACATCAAAACTTTTCGACAGAAAATCACTCAAAAATACTTTTTTTATTAACAGATGGCGCTGTAATAAATTCCCCAAAATAACTTCTAGAACATCTGATTTGGAGTAAAAAACTCGTAATTTAGCCGTAAAAAGGTTACCGGCGGTCAAGGTAAGACAAGGTCAGGACGTATGCCGAAATAGACCAATCCCCGCACTGCGTAACGTATAGATAGGTACCAGATGGAGATGTCAGACTCGGCCACTCGCGCGTAGGGATGGACCAGAAAAGTTACGAGACAACTTTGTTCGGTGGACTTGAAATTTTTGCTCGTTTCATTATACGGTATTCTATACTGCGTCGCCCCCAAATGTATTAGGAGAAGACAGGAGAGTGATGATTTCACCATTAATTTAAGAAGGTATTTGAAAAATAGAAATGTGTCGAAAGGGTATACGGAGGCTCATAGCCAGGTGAGGCACAGTAAAGGGTATTTTAATTATAGGCAGTTGAAAATTTTCTATAATATGCCAATGGTGTTTATCGTTGCAAGTTTTCAGAAACAGTTGCCTTGTCTTATGCTGTACTACAACTGTCATACGACTACTTCTATTGCATTTTTTAAACAACGGCCTATGTTTTTACATAAAGAACTCATTCATCATTTAAAAGAATGTTAATAAGACATGTACTTATATGATAATTTAAATAAAAAGCATAAATAAATGAGAATTTAGTGATAAATGAATGTTAATAAATAAAAAATATGCAAATATATTATTGTGTCGGTGTCTCTTATTTATATTTTATTTATTGAATTATTAAATTATTCTTGCAGTCAGTAGATACCTTTTAAATGATCAAAGTGAATAATTTATTTAACATGTGCCACATCACATGTGCCAAAAAAAAGTAAAAGTGAAACGTCATTTCTGTTTTTATGACAGGGCTTGTCAACATGACATTTAATTAATCTACATACGTTTTGAGGGTTGTTTTTAAAGATTTTACTGAAATATTCAATCATTTTTAAACAGAAAACGAAAGAAATCGCTAAGAATGTTAATAAATGTTTTAATTATCATTGTATACTTACTGTATTTATCTAGTCGTAGTTGATGTAAATAAATCACACCTGCCTCTGAGTCCGTCTACGAAAATATGTTTATTACGTATCCGCCAATATCTTTGTGAAAAACATATTGACTCTCAGTAATTAGTTACATTGCTATGACAAAGGCTCGCCCCCTATTGCATGGGACTTAAACATAACTGGTGATATGTGGGTGTACCATTAGGTACACTGCAGAACCCTTCGGGTATTATAAGCGTGATGTTATGTGTTGAATCAGACCCCAGACATACGATGACGTAATTAGTAGTAAAAGTCTTCTATCTCTCTCTAGCGTCATGCGTCACATAATTATTTCAGTAGTAAAAGCGCGTTGTCTCTTTCACACGTTTTTCTTTGCCAGTGGCGTGATTGTTGGAAACTACATTGTAGATACAGCCAAAAAACATTGACTGACACACCTATTTTTACTACGAATTTGTTTTTTTTTTCTATAAATGAGTCATTTATTTAGTATTTTGTAGAGATTATTATTTGTTTCTATACATTTTCCTGCAAGCTTAAAAAGCCTGTAACGTCACGTCCCACTGGGCGTCCATCCACGAAGGCCCAATTCAGGTTGGTTTTTTTACTAGATAGCTCTCGACAACATACAGCGAGACATGAGAATAACGTGAGAAAGAGAATTCATATTATGTATACATAGAGGTGATTTTTTGAAGGAAGAAAATGTACCTTATTTATTTCCAGATTTCTTATTTCATCATTATCAATTCTATCCAAAATAAGGGGTCCGTGCACGCACCATTGTCTTCTTACATACATACTTCTGTACTTCAAGGCATATTGGCAGTAAAATGTGTTACCATAGGAAACTTTTTATTCAAGTTCACATTATTTGTTATGGCAACACGCTGTCAACATGGGCGTTACTCAACCTTTTAAGATTTTGCGACACAAGTTCGTAACACTATTAGTCATCATATACCAGTATTATGATGAATCATAGGGTTACGAACTTATGTCGCAAAATCTAAATAAATAGCGGTTATTTACCCAGGTAAATAAACGCTATTTTTAAAAGACTTCAGAAAACAGAGGAGGTTCTCAATTTGGTTGAAATAGTTGCGAAATTGATACTCAAAAAGGAATTGCGTGTGATACGATAACTAAAAAAGATAAAATAAAAACTTTTTTGCAAAAAAATAACCAACTTCCAAAAAAACACAAAAAAAGAGTGGGAAATAAAACCGACTTCCAAAAAAAAAAACAAAAAAAAGTTGAAAATAAGTTTACTTTCGGAAGTCGGTGCCAAAAAAGTCAATGAAACAAACCATAGTCACCGACTTCCGAAAGTAAACTTATTTTCAACTTTTTTTTGTTTTTTTTTTTGGAAGTCGGTTATTTTTTAAATATCAGCTGATTCAATGCTTATCGATCTTTTTAACCAACTTAAAACATGGGCGAGATTTTTTTTCAAGACCAGATTAGGAAGTGATTATTTTTAAATTATCAGCTGATTCAGTGTTCCATTTAAATTCCAAATACGCTCACACGGCGCTGTTATACATTTTTTTTTATTATCTATGGTGGAAAATACCGCTATCATTTTAGGAATAGTGGTCACACAAAATATCCGGAAAACGTTATTATCATTTATATTTCGTCAATAAATACCATAAAAGATCTTATCATTTGTGATATTAGCGGATCCTTACTTGCAGAGGAAAATAACTTTGATTGCCTTGATACGAGGTATTTTGTTTATTTTTCCACTAGCGACCCGCCCCGGCTCCGCACGCGTACAATGCTGATACTAAATATACATATAAACCTTCCTCTTGAATAACTCTATCTGTTAACAAACCCGCATCAAAATCCGTTGTGTAGTTTTAAAGATCTAAGCATACATAGGGACAGACAGACAGCGGGAAGCGACTTTGTTTTATACTATGTAGTATTAAAAACCTAGCCAGTATGATTGGAATATTTTTAAACGATTGACAGGAAGTTCTAATTTGATAGCTGAGATGGCATATAATGATAACATATCGTATGATATCATTAACTGCCAATTTATTAAAAAAAAAAACACGGTACACATCATAATCTTCTAAAATCTATAACAGTTATTTATTTTACCTTTAAAAAAACATGCTTTTGTATCGGTCCCTGAAAAAATAATTTTCTAATACCCAAAACGCTGTGAACAAGCGTTATAATATAATCAAAGATCATTCCTTCTCTACATAAAAACGCCGTTGCCCCGCACAAACTGATAAATAATTAAATCCAAAAATACAAAAAAAAATCTCTATTGAACTTTTTTAACCCCAAATCAACTAACTTTCACCTCCTTTTCAACCCAAAGTACGTGCTCATGCACTTTAGGACGACCCAGACAAGCCAGCCGTCTGGAGAACCCCAGCCAATGCCCCCAGGTCTTTGTTTCCTCGTCTCAACCCCAGGGGTCGAAAACCCTAAGGGGGTACCTCAGTGTCAACACTACACCCGAGTTCGATAACCGATTTCGGGGTACATCGTTAAGGTGAAATGTGAATGCCTTTTAGTTTTAATATTTTAAGTGTTTTTCAAGTCTGACTTTGATGTTTGAATTTCAGTATTTTTAAATTTCTATGTAAATTTAAAAAAAAAACGTAAAAACAACGTCTGAGTCGATATTGTTTTAATTGATTCCGCTTATTATTAGATTTATCTAAGTTTTCAATAAATTTTCTTATTTTGTTTCCTTTATTGATTGCTAAACACATTCGTTATATTTTTAAATATTTCAATCTGAAATAATATATATTATAATTTTATTTTCAATATCTCCAATGTACAGACATCGACCTGTTACAAATTTATTATACGGATGAACCAAAAAAAAAAATTGAAAAAAAAAAATCGGCTGTGTGTAGGAAACAGGCGATTTTTTTTTAATAACAGAGGAAAAATTTCTATGTGGGGGGGTTCAGAATGATGTACTGAGTATGTGGTTTCCGTTTTCGCGTCGGTGTCCTTTCCACCCCGTATACTCTTATATTCTACTATAAATAACAATTTAAAATACTTACCCGGAAAAAAAAACTACAGACACTTTTGCGAGAAAAACTCGCATTAGGACAAGAATTCAAACACTATTTTCTTCGCATTTAACTTTTATCTTCCTATCAACCATAACAATATTTTAAAATAAATAAAATACGACGCAACTAAAGACATGTCTCGTTTCCAAAGCACTTATGTACAATGTAAAGTAATATCTCAAGTACATAACGGACAACTTATGTAGGTACATAACAAATTTATTATTAAAACTACACGTGGGTACTATATCACTTTCCGTTTCATATACACACGACTAAAATTGGCAAGTATTCAAAATTAATTATTTACCTTCATATAAATTCATTCGCAAACCACGGTCTCTGCTTGCCCCCTTTGGTTTAACATCCACCAGAAAATATAAATAAATAATCAACTCTAATTTCAGTGAAAATTTCATCGGAATCGGTTCAGTAGTTTCGGAGATAGGGAGCCAAACACGTGTTAATGTTTTGATAAGCAACAATAGGACAGGGTTCATGTATTTTTGGACTTAGACAATGTGTATTATCTTTTGAGGTACCTATATTTTTATACCCCCATTTTCGTGGTTTATAAATCTGCATAACTAATAGGTTATTTCTAAATTGGAAACACCATTGGCCTGCAGTACTCATCATCATCTGCCTAGCCTTTTCCCATCTATGTTGAGGTCAGCTTCCAGTCTAACCAGATGCAGCAGAATACCAGTATTTTACATGTAGCGACTGCCTATCTGACCTCCACAACCCAGATGTATGGCATCCCTAATCAGCGTATCCTTACTATAATATTATAAACGCGAAAGTTTGTATGTATGGATGTTTGTTACTCTTTCACGCAAAAACTGCTGAACGGATTTGGATGAAACTTGGCAGATAGATAGTTCATAACCTGGATTAACACATAGGGTACTTTTTATGCCGGTAGTACGACCCCGTGGGACAATAATCGAACTCCACGCGGGCGAAGTCGCGGGCATGAGCTAGGTCTGTCATAAATAAATAGTTACGCTGATTAGGGTTAGCTTTGGCTAATACCAGCTTTTAAGTGTCGCACTGCAGAGCAATGGCCTCTTCTTTTTAACCGACTTCAAAAAAAGGAGGAGGTTCTCAATTCGGTTGTATGTTTTTTTTTTTGGTTCAACAGTTTGGTTTTTAAATCAAAATAGCTGGAAAAAATGTCATCCAAGTAAAAGAAATTGCGAAATTGATACTTGACAAGGATTTGTGTGTGATACGATAACTAAAAAGGGTAAAATAAAAACTTTTTTGCAAAAAAAAAACCGACTTCCAAAAAAACACTAAAAAGTGGAAAATAACTTTACTTTCGGAAGTCGGTGGCAAAAAAGTCAATAAAACAAACAATAGTCACCGACTTCCGAAAGTGTAGTTATATTCCACGTTTTAGTGTTTTTTTTGGAAGTCGGTTTTTTTTTTGCAAAAAAGTTTTTATACATAATATAGAGAACGAGCATTGATCACCACAAGGGCTTAAAAACCCGGGTTTTCTAAGGCACCGAAACCGGGTTTCGCGTGCTAATCACCACGCTTTCTCACTGCGTGTTAGCGTTTCAGACTTCGACATTTTTAATTATACTTGTATCTATCTATCCGTCAACAGTTTATTTGCGGGATCAAATCGAATCCACACGATTGTAGAACGCAGAATATAGAAAACACGTGTATAAACACATGTCTAGATACTATATTGTGTTGTGATACAGTTCATTATAGCCGGCAGTCATCTTGAAGAGGGATCGTGTCTCAATAATAATAGTGGCACGGGTCGATCTTCAAGCTTAACTAGGTCGGACTGTCGATGGGTGACCATCGATTTCATATAAATATGACCGCTTTTCACACTTGTTATTTGTTAGCTATCGATTTCAGTTTTTTTTTTATAAGTACAAGATTTGGTGTTGTAACTTTAAATACCTCCACGACCCCCGTACACATCCATCAGCGCAGTGTTTTGAGTGCGTTACATTGAGTCCTACCTACTGTAAAACGTGATTTTTCGGCCCAAAAACAAAAGTAGTTTCCCAGCAATAATTTTTACGTAGAGTTACTTAGTTTGATGTACAGAATGCTTGGTTGACGGCTTCGTGAAGGGTCCGTTTACACCTTGTATGTATTTTAGAAGTCGAAAAGGCGAATCGAGCATAATTATGACGCACGGGGACTAAGACCCGTATCTATAGTCTAGTGAAAGTAATAACTTTAGCTTTAGCAATTACTAGTGAAACATTTTTATGCAAACGACAAGAATTTAAACGAAATAAGAACCGTCAAAGAAAGCAAAGCTAAGAATTCTAACTTTTTACAGTTCTAACTTCAACCAATTACAAAACTACATAATAAAAATCGTATCTTAAAAAATTACATTTACTCAAGTAAACACTGACTTGTTTATAGATACTGGGGTTAGGGTGGGGACTTTGGGTCCCGTGCTCCAACTGAATTTTGGAATGTTAGTCAGGGACTTTACCAAACCTTTTTTTTTTTATGTTCGTTTAAGTCCCGCTGTAATTATTGTTATCATTGTGACTTCATTTATTTTTATAGTTTTCGTTGTAATTATGATGCAATATTTATTTTAGAATTTAGACTCTGAACTTAGGCTTAGTATATTTAAATTACCCTAGATAAAAGACAGATAAAATCTGCTATATGATAAAAAGTAACAAAACAATTGAATGACAAAGTGTCTTTGTACTCTCCTAGTTTTATTTATTTGGTGTTTTGTGTGTCCATCTCTATAAATAAATCAGACGAAAGATCTATAACAGCATAACTTCCATATTTTAATAAAACATTACAAAAAAGGGAGTGAAACTCATTCGAATTTCAAACTAGTCCGTAACGGTTTTTACGCCATCTTACGTTTAGAAATTCTAATTTCAAACCTTTGAAATGAAAAAGTATCGTTAGTACGATTTCGTTTTCACGATCCTTACTTATATAATTAATATTATAAACGCGAAAATTTGTTTGTATGAATGTATGGATATTTGGTACTCTTTCACGCAAAAACTACTGAACGGATTTCGATGAAATTTGGTACACAGATAGTTTATAACCTGGATTAACATATAGGATGTTTTTTATACCTGTAGTACGATCCCGTGGGACAATAACCGAACTCCACGTGGGCAAAGCCGCGGGCATTTATTTACATGGAAAATAATGAAGAAAACACTTTTACACGTTTTTCAGCAGATTTCAGTCTAGCCCTGGAAAGGAAATAGCTAACCTAGGCACCTAGGTAAAGAAACTAGATGGTTTCCTAGGCTGATTGCTGAAGACCTTATTTAATTATTCAATCGATATTCAATATCGGGAAAAGAGCTTCTGGAATGAATGGGGGTGTGCCTTTGCCAAGCAGCAGGACATAATAGGGCCCCAAAACATACCCCTTTTCAATCGGTGATAGGGAACCTTGCAGCCTGTTCTTCATACCCCTAAAATACAGGGTGCATGGGACACGGACGCGGTAACGGTTACCACGTACTCAGTACATCATTCTGAACCGTCCACGTCGAAATTTTACATCGGTAATTTAAAAAAAACCAGCAGTTTCCCACAAAAGTGCAAATACTAACACGGTCAAAATGTATGGAACAGCTGCTTTTATTGGTGGCGGTGTCCCTTGCACCCTGTTTATAAACCCATCGGTCACCGTAATTGGCTTGTGTTACCATAAATAGAAGGTTTTGAGTCTCGTGTCTATGGCTTTGAACAGCTGTTCGCCGCATTGACATCGACCCACTTTCAATGGGTGACCTTGCATACGCTGACACTGCAGGTACAAATCAATATGATCTAGCTAATGGTTAGTAGCCTAGTCGGTTCAAAGTACATTTTTTTATTGTTTGGCAGAAGTAATTTAGTCACCAAAAAAACGCTTTTTCATTTTCACAAAAAAAAAACTTTTATTCAAATGGTAACAGAGCGTGTACGCCGTACGGCGTTTTACACAAATTTTCGAATCCTTATTTTTCGATTGACTGAACCGATTTTAATGAAACTTCATACCCATAAGCAGGATACATAGGTCTAAAAAATTAGTGAAAAACATTTTCGCAAAATTGTGTTACATTTAAATTAGACCGATTTTAAATTTTCCATAGAAACAGAAATTTCCAATTATCTTTTTTTAAATGAGACATTTCGAAAATGTTTTTCACTAACTTTTTCGAACCATTTTTCCTGCTTATGTGTGTGAAGTTTTTACATGGAGCGACTAAATCTGACCTCCACAACTCAGTACTGGGTGATACGATACCCCTTGGTAAGACTGGTTGTCAGACTTTCGTGCCACTGACTAACTGTAACGACTGTCAAAGATCTACAATTGACAGCCGGGACCAACAGCTTAAACACGGAGGAAACTCGGTATGTAATGGGTGGTCACCCATCCACGGACCAACCCAGGCAAGCGCGGCTTAATCTGACGATTGAGGCGAGCGGCTGTTATTATTTAGCCACGAGCTTATGGGGGCAATTTAATCACTTAAAATCTCAAAAAATATCTAAGAAATCTACCTACAGAGGTTTTAACCGTGTAATATCGAATTAAGACGCAAATATCTGCCTTTTTGGCGAGAGGTTCATTGACACCAGAGGTTGTTTACCTCCGCGTGACGATTTAACGCTCCTAGCTAACGATTAGCGTGTTGTGGGCGTGTTACCAATTGAAATGCGACTGATTTTGGAGAAACATGAGGTCCCGGGTTCGTACCTGTGTCGGGCAAATTGTTATTGGGTTCTTCCATGAGGAATTAAAGATACGGGGGTACTATCGAAGTACGGTCATTCCATAGGAATAAAAGCCAACGCTTGTATAATATTTTGCGGTTCAGTGATAACCGATAACAATTTTTTATCTACGCTTATCTGCCACCAACCAGCCCTCCAAATCAGGCCTATTTGTTACCTATCGATTGTACAACATTTTCATGCTAAAATATGACGTAGTATTACAGTCAGAAATCTGACTACCAGTCTTACCAAGGGTTATCGTATTACCCTAAGCACTCTAAGCTACATTTGCCGAGGTTCGTCTGTGTCTGTGACTCTTTGACCTCAACAACCCTGGTAGTGGGTACTAGACGATATCAATCCCAAGTTGATCCCAAGTTGTCAGACTTTCGGGCCACTGACTACCTGTAACGACTGTCAAAGATCTGCAAATGACAGCCGGGACCAACGGCTTAACGTGCTTACCTAGGCACGTTCATCCGAGGCCTTCGCTCCATGTAAAATACTGGTAATCAGCGTTGTATCCGTTTAGTCTGGAAGCCGACCCCAACATAGTTGGGCAACAAAGGCTAAGCTGATGAAATTACGTAATAATATTCCAGTATATAGTCAGAGTAATAATAAACATAGAGATAAATCGACCCTTTTCATAATATGCTACGTACACGACTACACATGCAGCGAATTTAGTCGCAAGCGATTACAAAATCGCACACGACGTTCTCACGTAAAATTTTGACAGCTTTTTGACGGCGATGTCAAAATCTGTGTGTGAGATTTTGTAAAAGCCACAGTAATTGAGGTTAGTGTTTTAACAAAAATAAAGTACACTGTGATGCGGAGGAATAAGGAAAATGTCGCGAGGAAAGTTTTGACTAAGAATGTGGATGGGTATAAGAGTAGAGGAAGACCAAAGAATCGATGGATGGACTGTGTGAAGGCTGATATGGCTGGAAAGGAGGTGACTGCTGAGATGACGAGTAATAGAGAAGTATGGAAGAAGACATGCTGCGCCGACCACTAATTAATTGGGATAAGGGCTGGAGACTGATGATGATGAAAGAGCCATTTCTTATATCACACATGTTTCTTTTGGCACTTGAATGACACTGACAGGAGGGCGCTATTAGTAAAAAGTTGCGATATTATCTGTGGAAATTACATAACATCACGCCTGCAATCCCCGAAGGGTTTGGAAGAGGTGTACCTATTAGTCTTCCCACATTTTGCCAGTTTTGGTTAAGTCCCGTGTAAAATGGTGCGAGCCTATGGCCATCAACACAAAATAAATTATATGTTTAAATAGTGTAATTGGCCTCGGCCGTTCTATTTAAAATAAATAAAATAAACCGGGCATAAATCCAGACTCCGTGGCTTCTACTGCGAAATTCTTAATGGAAAAAACACAATAACACTGCCCGACCTAGGAATCGAACCTGCTCAGCGGTCGCGCGACCAACGACGCAGTCTGTAGAAATTGTATTGAAAAAATAAAATGGCTACGTTACTTAAACTATGGCCACGCACCAAGATATTTTATCAAGTAAAGCTTTGAACCTTGCAACGAAACTATAAATCTATACTAATATTATAAAGCTGAAAAGTTTGTTTCTTTGCTTGTTTGGTTGAACGCGCTAATCTCAGGAACTACTGGTTTGAATTGAAAAATTATTTTAGTGTTGGATAGCCCATTTATCGAGGAAGGCTATAGGCTATAAAACATCACGCTGCGACCAATAGGAGAGGAGCATTAGAAGTTGCGCCGGTCAGCTCGTCTAAGATAAAATTATACATTGATTCCAACGACCCAAAAAGGCTGTCAACCTCTTTAGACATCATTGTCAAGGTCTCAAAAATAAACAGAGATTACACGTCTCCAGCAACAGATAAGAAGTTGCTAGTGGTGTTAATTATCATAATATGCTAAGTTGAATGACCGCTTATGTCAAATGTTATTCTTTGAGCTAATGTCAAACGGTTTTTGTGGCGGAAGTGCGAAGATGAGAAAGATTTATTCTAAAGATGTTATAGTGTCCTCACAGTTATAGATCACGTGTTTACACAGGGAAGGGTGTCTAAATGATTTTTGTATGACATGACATTTGACTGACATGGTTTATAACGAGGTAAGATTGTCATTGGCCATAGACAAGGAACTATTGTAGTCTTTTCAGTTATTCGTGTCCCTGGCGTGGCTGACAAAATCTCAATAATCTTTATGTTGTCATTACGTTACTGACAAGTCTGTCAAAAAATAAATAACCGACTTCCGAAAAAAAACACAAAAAAATTTGGAAAACCACTTTACTTTCGGAAGTCGGAGTCCGTTATTTTTTTGCAAAAAAGTTTTTATTTTACCCTTTTTACTCATCGTATCACACACAAATCCTTGTCAAGTATCAATTTCGTAATTTCTTTTACTTCGGTGACATATTTTTTCCAGATACTTTGATTTAAAAACCAAACTACAGAACCGATTTTGATGAAATTTCTATGGGACCAATCGGGAAGTAGATCCATTCAGATAAAAGAAGAATTTTTCAAATCGGTACATAAATGACGAAGATATGAGGTAACAAACACAAAAAAAAATACAACCGAATTGAGAACCCCGTCCTTTTTTGAAAGTCGGTTAATAATAGTGATATTTATTCTTTTGACAATAAGTTTAGCCTATAAGGCCACAGCGGATGACATAGAAATGACAGCTCTTGTCAGTTTTCACAGTGATTTCATTACGACCATTACACAGTTACCTACTTTAACCTTCAATTCACATCCCTGTCAAAATCACAATGGTCTTTACTTTCGTGTACATAAGGTTGCTTTTGGTTGGGGGTAAATAGCTGTGAGACCATTGCATGGTAAGTGTGGCTTATAAGAAACTGCTAAGGACGGAATGGACAAAATAAGAAATTAGTACATTAGAGGAAGTCCGAAAGTTGCGCCGGCGCAGGTGACTGAAAATTTGTGTGGTACGGTGACCCCAAATAAATTGGCATAAGGGGGGAGAATGAGGATGATGACTTTAAGTGAGTCCTATTTTTCGATTCACGTCAAGAAAGTGTTGAAGACGAAATAAACACTTCAGCCACGCAAACGTTTATAAACGTGCCCGCAGTACGTGTTTTCATGTAAATTCGTATTTACAATTATAATTAGCTTCGTATGTCACCGCGGTACATAAATATTTTTAAACTTTATTTTTAAGACTGGTCTTTTTTCGCGTCTCTGCTTGTTACGAAAAGAAAATATTACTTGCCGATTACGGAATGCATAACCTCCTTATTTTGAAGTCGGTTAATAATTTTATATAAAGTTAGATTTAATTTTAATGAATCTTATTGTGAAAGTTCCTATTTTACGCCATATTAGATAATAATAGATATTCACTACAATAATGATAGTTTTAAGTTATCTTGCTGCGCCCTAACAGGGTCATGTATGTACGCACTAGTTTTAAGCCCAGCTGTAACTCTATGCTTGTGTATATTGTGCAATAAATAAATAAATAATTGGAAATTTATTATATATTTATTGCCCCTTTCTTTATTTGAATATAGAATTTGTGATGACTCTTTGAAAGCTTTTTTAATTTTATTGAGCTATTATTGCTTTTATTATTTACGAACGTCAAAATAGTCTCACACTTGACAGCCACCAACCACATGTTTCCAGGGCAGAAAAACAAATTGTACTTTAAAAACGAAAGTTACTTTTTAACCGACTTCAAAAAAAGGAGGTGGTTCTCAATTCGGTTGTATTTTCTGTTTTTGTTACCTCAATCATCTTCGTCATTTATGAACTGATTTGAAAAATTCTTCTTTTATCTGAAAGGATATACTTCCCGATTGGTCCCATAGAAATTTTATCAAAATCGGTTTAGTAGTTTGGTTTTTAAAGCAAAATATCTGGTAAAAAAATGTTATACGAGTAAAATAAATTGCGAAATTGATAGTTGACAAGGCCTGGTGTGTGATGATACGACAACTAAAAAAGGTAAAATAAAAACTTACTTTACACACATTCAAAAACAGAATTTGCATTTATTTATTTATATCTTTAAATTTGAAAAACGGCAAAATTACAAAAATAATAAAAAATAAGAAAAATGCGCATGGCCAAAAAAAAATAACACAAAAGAAAATCGTTGACAGGCCGTCAATCCACGTATTTACTTCAAATACTTTAAAATCAGTAACCTTATTCATTATAACCGTACTTTGAACCTATGGCTTCTTGTGACGTCATTTCAATGTACATTGACGGTTCGCTAAATATTATCACTCGGTATTTACATACAAGCGCATCAATGGTTCAGGCAACGCTTAAGGCGCAGTTCTTGACACCAATTGCGTCCGTAGTTTCTATGTATTTTATTAAACCAGCTGCCTATGGACCTCTCAAAAATCCTTTAAATAAGCCTCCCGGTAAATAAGGATATATGCGATATCAGCACACAGCACAGTTAGAATTTCAACTCTCAGAGCTGAACCGAGAGTAAAAAATCCAACAATTCGCTTTTATTGAAGAGTTCATTCAAGTTTCCATACTGCTAGTGAAAGCAATAAGAGATATATATATACGAGTACTAGTCTAGACGAAGGTACTATGTTCCCTATGACAGCCTATGTCAAAGATACGAAACACCAGAAATACACGTGCTTTTGTTTCAGCCATATTTAACATATAACCAATGGCCATTGGCTAAGGTTGAATGTCACTTGCACGACACAAATCAACTAGTTCTATTTGTCTATGCGACAGACACACATTTTCAACCGTACTGACGTTTCAATGCACAATGAATTATTCTTCAAACTCACAAAACAATCACGTCAAATATCCCGCATCTAGAAGTGAGAAAACATCAGTACACTACATAAAAAAACAAAGGATTCACAACTCACCTCTTGAGTCAGCTCATCGCCACTATGATGCCCTTCATCAGGCTCGATCTTCACATCCACACCATCGCTAGAAGCATCCATATCACTAACACCACTCGAGCTAGCAGTAAAGCTGGTACTAGCCCGTTCCCTCTTCACGTTAAGCACTAATTCCTCTTCGAACATCGGAGCCAGCTCATAGACTTCAGAACCCAGAGGAGTATTCTCCATCAAGTACTGTTCTAAATTCTCCTGCTGCTGTTTAACGTCTAAGTACTCCAGATCATGCTTTAGTTCTTTCGCTTCGTCTACTTCGCCAAATTCTTGTAAATCAGCCAAGTTTTGTTGGAATACTGAATTGGATTCGCCTAAATCTACTTCAGTTTTTGGATTGAAGTACGGCATGAAGTCTATAGCGTTGTCGCTATAAAGATCATCGTCATCCACTTCCTCCTTCTTGACTCTGACTTCGAAGTCTTCGTTTTCCTTCTTGATCTGCATTTCGGATGGTTGTACAAGTAGCTCGTTTACGTCAAAGGACCGTGAAGCTATTTCAGCGAAAATGTCTTCTTCAGTTCTGTTGTGAAGAAAATCAGCAGAAAGAGTGACAACAGCGTCCGGGCGTTCTTCATTGCTCGTCGTTTCTTCTTCTTCATCAGAAACTTTGACTTCCTGAGCTACGTTGTCGTCGGCGGACACAGAGTCTTGATCAGCATTTTCGGGGACCGTCGCCTGCGCTAGCGCCGGCGCTACTGTGTCGGTAGCCACGTTATTTACTAAATATGTATGAAGTATTGGCGCTCTGTTATTCCATATCCGCTCATTATATTCTAAATCAGGATTACCATATCGTCCGAGGGAGTTTAGCTCCTCGAATAATTGGCGCTCGTAGTTAATCAGTATGTTATCTAACGATTTTGGGTGGACGAATCTTGGTCTGATTAACGTTCTAGCTTCTTGATCTAAGGACCAGTCTGATCCGTTTGAGATGTGGAGCCCAGCTATCATCTGCTGGGTCTCCCTTTCCAGGTAATCGTTGGGGTCCACCTTTAGCAGGCTTAGGACTAGAGCGAGTCTCAACAACTCGTCTCCGTACAATTTCTTCAAAGAAATCATGATTATAACTTAAAATTGAGCACTTTTGAGATCAGTTATTGAAAGTTTTATTAGCTAAATAGTCTTTTTATTTATAAAATTTCTGGTCTTCTTTCTTCTTTTCTCCGACATTTTGACAGATGTCACTTTCTCGCACTGTTCGTTAGTGTGGTGGCCATGATTTTTAGGCACATCATCACTTGGTTAGAGAGAAACGTGTTTACTTCGTCGCTGGCTTTACGCCAGAACACTTCACTTGCACACTTTTAGTTTTTTTTTCTGTAATCAGTTTTACAATTTTGTTGCAGCAGTCTTTGTGAGATACTTTCGTTATTATGAAGAAAGTTTTCACTAATATCTGTTCTCGCTATGTTGTAATAAATTGATAGTCAGGTAATTAGCTATAAGTGCAAACAACCAATGAATTGTTGATTTCGTATTTGAATTAAATGGGTCTATTATGTTGGCAGTATTGGTTTGTTACGCAGAAAAGTTGTTATGTTGGTAGTATGTATTTTTTTTAAGACAAATACTTTTGAAAAGGCTTATTTTGCAAGTTAGAAAACTATTAGCGTTTAATTTCCTAGTATTAATAACAGATTCACACAAACCTCGGTTCAGTATTTTGAGATATTTAAATAAAGAATTATTTTGTTTTTTTTTTTTTTGGATACTTATATAAATATTTATATTTAGATGATTAACCCCATTTTGTTGTTAAAAATAGTTGGCTGTGGGCCTTGTGTGGCCTTACCATAAATGTAACACAACACTTTTTAAATAAGTTTCGCTACTCAACAAGTTATACAACCTCATTCGTATTTTGACAGTTCAGTAAATGTCAAAAGTTGTATTCCAAATTACAAATTCCAGAATTCCAAACTATATTTGAAATTCAAATTTAGGACGTCTGTTTTCAAATAACTTTGGCACTTAACGCGTAAGGTTATTGTTAAGTTTCTTTTGGTTTTAATTTTACAGACTTAGCTCCACGTAAGATAAACTAAAAAATCCTATTTTTAGTATTACACTACTAATCACTTGATCAGTTAATAAAGTTACGAAAATAATGTTAGTAGAAATTTTTCGCGGGTATGATATTTTTTTTTGTGAAAATACCTACTCTGGACGTGGAAACGTTTTTCCTATTAAAGCTGCTTGCCTTCATATAGGTTTAGCGTGAATAATACATAACAAGTAACTAACGATTACGTACCCACAAAAGAACAATAATACAATTTTACGAACTTCTATTGAATTAAATTAACATTATGACTTATTTCTAAACAAGCGGTTATTTACTTTAAACTTTGGCACATAAGTCATATAATCGGGTGTGTTTGTGTATGTAAAATAAAACAGATTACGAAAGCAAAGTAAAAACTGTTTGTGCAATGATTTAAAGTTAATTGACCTCTTTAGGCGAATTTTATTTAATTTTGAAAACGTCTTTGGTATCTAGAAAGCGTATTAAATGACTTTATTTTATAAAAAAAAAAAGGTTTTTTTATGACTATGAGAGAGCACACGCGTCTTACAAAATACACGCGAATTCGAAATTCAAATCCAGACTAAGATCGGATTCGTAACTACCTACATTTATTCAGAATAGATGTTTCCTGAAACACCAAGAAAAACAAGCATGCTCGCTTTGTTTTTCAATCGAGAAACTACGCCACCATATAAAAATATCTTCTTACGAACTTCCAACTGTATTTCACAACAACGAAAACACGGATTTTCGCGTCACACACTCGCAAACACCGCATTAATTTCCAAAACCGTAATCACCCTAACAAACTTAAAAAAATACACACACTGCCAACATAAACATGTACATAACAACAGAAATAGATTTAAATTCCATATTTTCGGAAGAATTATTTAAATAAAAAAAAATCCCGCCTGATTTTTTTCTAAATCAGATTTAAAAAAAAAACATAATCCGTAAAAAGAAATAAGTACACGCACTGCCAACATAAAACCATAGATTGAAAAAAAAAAAGGAATAATCATAGAAAATGTTCCCGCCTGATTTGACGTACACAGTTCAAGAACAAACAATGTTCTTTGTTTACTAGAAGAGTTTCAAGCGAGCGCGCGCTCACGACCGCGCCCGTTGGCAAACTGGCATAGCTCAGTGCAAGGGAACGATGACCAATGAATGAATCATACGAGCATCTCTTTATTTTTCCCTGAATTTTCGCGACCGAAACGTTAATTTTACCTTTGGACAAGCCATGGCAACTACAGTGCAATATCGTTGAGATTTAACATTAAAATGTTCTTTTGATATAGATAAATAATCTTGTATTACGCACATACTTTTCTACACTAATATTATCCAGATGAAAATTTTGTAAGTTTGGATTTAATGGGTAATTTTTGAAACTACTGATCCGAAAATGCTTTCATTATTGGGACGCTACACTACCTTCGAGTGTCATAAGATATATTTAAAACATTCCCGTGGGATAATTCCCGACCATAACGCGTACGAAGCCGCGCCCACAGTATAAAATACATCGTTATTCTACATGGATGGACCATGTGAAGGATAATATGGCTACAAATGTGACTGCTGAGATGACCAATAATAGAGAAGTATGGAAGAAGAAGACATGCTGCGTCCTCCCCAAGTAAAGCGCGTCAGGTTGAAAGTACCGTCAACGTCACAGAAGACAGTGGGATGAAGTACGCACGTAAGCAAGAAGTTTGGCAGAAGAAAGGTACTGAAATGATGTAGGATTGCATTCTGAATAGGAAATAAACCGTAATACTCGTAGTAAATACCACAAGAATATAGTGCGAAGACAAAGTAGACAAATTACAAGACAAACGCCTACACACCTATAACGCGTAGCTAGATGGACTAGTATTTAAATAGCTAGACCCAATTGATTAGGACAAAGACGTACTACGCACGATTGAAGAGTAACTACTTACGAAGATATGACACACTCTTGTCAATCCTTCTCGTGGAACGGAGGAACATTATGAGTAGATTATATTTGTTTTATGCTGATATCAATCTTGTTGAGTTTCAATCATCGACTTTCTTGGCCTTGTCCCACGTTACTTGGGGTCGGCACAACACGTACTATTCTGCCATTAACCCCTGTCACTCGTCCAGCTATCTTTCCTCCGTTTTTTGTTCATCATTCCTCACACCATCCATTCTTCTTTTCTTTGGTTTTCCTCTCTCTCTTTCCATCCATCATTATTTATAGTCATCACACTTTTAGTCACATCTTGTTGAGTTTATAAAATCTGGGATACTTCGGTCAAGCAAGATATCTTTTTGTTGAACTAGGACAGCGGTGTGTGGGCAGTGATCGTGTTCAGATTCCGATGATTTCAGATGACCACCCAGCGACAATTTTGAATGATATAAAGTAAAAAACTGACTGGCTGACTGATTCACTGACTAATCGATCAACGCACAGCTGAAACCGCTGGGTCTAGAAGCATGAAATTTTGCACAAACGTTCCTTAAATGACGTAAGTGCGCACTGAGAACGGATTTTTAGAAATTCATCCTCTAAGGGGTTAAAATAAGGGTTGGAAAGTATGTATGGAACTTCGTCCACGCGAAAGAAATCATGGGGAACAGCTAGTTTTCAATAATAATTGTGGTGGTACAGAGAATAACATAACTTAAAGAACATAATTCAGGAAAAATTGTGTCGCTACCTCGCTGTCCACCACTGGTGGACAAGTCGCGGGTGGACATCGGGAATCATCGTTCAGATTCATTGGTGAAATTCCTCAGTGTATTGTTTGTTCCTGACGTAGAAAACGCGTTTCAGCAGCACGTGGCCGCTTTTATCTTCATGTTGAGCTGCATTTATTTTATAGTCCGACGATCGTTTACAAACATAATAGCCTCATTGAAGAACAATGGATTTGCGTAAATCGGACTCTCGTAATCTTTTTTGGCTAGATATTTCGGCTGCATGAGTAGATGTATGAATACGATACCCTTTGGTAAGACTGTTTGTCAGACTTTCGGGCCACTGACTACCTGTAACGACTGTCAAAGATCTACAAATGACAGCCGGGACCAACGGCTTAACGTGCTTTCCGAGGCTCGGCCAAAAATCGGTATGTAATGCGTGGTCATCCATGCACGGATCGAAGATCGACACGAGCGGATATTATTATTTAGCCACGAGCGCGAATGCAGGTACATATCAATATTTCGTCAAAATGTTGCGGATATAGGTACCTAATTAAAACTTATCTAACATTTGAAATCACAGAATGAATTGTACGAATTTCAAAGTCAATGCCTTGTTTGTTAGATAACAGATTAATCTGTTATTTCAAGGGTTCTTATCTAATCTGTTTATTTTTATCGAAGCTATTTTCTTGTCAATATCGCGACTTACTGACGTAATTTATGTTGGTACTACGTATTTTATAGGCCTTACTACATGGCCTTTTACTTCAATGGATTTTTTACTTCGCCATTTTTAGACCTGTCAAAATGTATACGTCATCAGAATTTGTGGGCTATTTGACGAAGAAAAATCTAATTCATCTTTTAGTCTATTATTAATCAGCTAAACATGTGATAATTATTATAAAGACCTGGCACTTTACAGAGTGGAAGGGACATCGACGCACAAACGCTTACCACGGATTTAGTACTTCTGGAGCCCCTCCACATCGAAATTTGTCATCGGTAATTTAATAAAAAATCAGCCCCATCTTGCATTTTGACTAGGGCTTTCAAATACCGGATTTTTTCAATACCGGTATCAGTACCGGTATTAGAAATTTCAATACCGTGATCACGTGATCACGGTATTGAACTCAAGTTTTACAACCTTTTTAAAAAAAAATTAAAACTAGCGCTTGACTGTCATCCCTTCTAAGGGATTCTTCTAAGGTTCATAAGAACTTTAATTAGGGCATTAATAAAACCATTTAAATACGATTTTTTGTTTCCAAATCAGTCTTTATTCTCTTTTAATACCATAACAATTTGGTATTGATTGATTATAGGACTAGGATTTATAAATGTAATCAAAACTTAAACTAAATGTAATATCGCAGTAGGCAATTAACTTAGAATATGCAAATCACAATGATAATGAGATCTATACTTATATTTATTATTACAGCAATCATTAGGTTTTCATTTTACTAATGCTATTATATTTATTAAAAAAAAAAACAATCATAAAATCCAAAATTAAACAAGTAACAAAATAAATCAAATAGTATTTTGCAAATTTGCTGACAAACAATAGTAAAAATCTAAACTTAAATATATCATATTGAAACATTTTTAATCAAAAGATATTTTCGTTTTTTTTTTATTTTGAAAGTGTGATCGCAAAAAAGAAAGTGCATTTAAGGTCGAATCAGAAAGCGAACTTCTTAGCCTGTTACATAAATAGCCTGCTGACGAACAAGCACGCTCTGCTTCAACACTTGTCGGTACAACAGACAGTAAATATTTGTATGCCGCCGATAGAAATATCTCACGTCCACCCCCAGCAGTTTCTCTTATTATTGATCTAAAATCAGTGCTTGTGGTTACAGCCGAGGCAGCATCCTTACTTTTAGGTAATTTAGAAATATCCCTTTCTATTTGCTTTTGTATGGACGTGTCTTCATTTTCACCACTTGAAGAAGAAGAAGAAGGTTCTTCTATCGTCATATCAGCCATATTCCCACTGTCTCTTTGAGATTGTCTTGTTATATTATTATTATATTTTAAACGTGTAAGTAGATTAACTATAATATCTAATATTTCATCAGATGTGGGTTTTATAAAGGTGTCGTCATCGCTATCATCATTACTGAAAAAAGTTTCAGGGTCATGCAAATATTGTAATACTCCAGATATTAAAAGTCGTCGCTCCTTTATGCGTCTTCGAAGTGTTTTTGCAAGATTTTGGCTTAAGTCATTAGCTTGACCATCTAACTTTGTCAACATAAATTTTAGCGCAATATCCGCTTTTAGTAAATTGGCATCCCGTTTACAAATTTCTAATACAGTTACTTTGACTACAGAAAGGCTGTTGTAATTATTTTTTAATATTGTCAAATCGAATTCGTCTAATTTGAAATCGGAGTTTAATTTTAGATCGATTAAAACTTTTAAAACACAATCCTTTAGTTTCAAAAAGCGTCCAATCATATCAGCCATACTGCTCCATGTTGTCTTTCAATCTAGTATTAATGTCATTTCCTTTTTATGAGTTTCAATGACATATTTTTGTAACAAATCATTCTTTGTAGAAAGGAAAAGGACTTACGAAAAAGTTTGACTATTTTTCTTACTTTATCAATGAGGTTTTCGTAAATAAACTCAGGTCTTTCTCTTTCGAGCAATTGTGCTTCAACATAATTCAAAGCATCGTCACCGCCTTGATGATCAGAATTGTCACCTTCACTGTCAGTTTCTAATGTTTCAATGTGAGGATTTAGCGGTGGAACAGAAGAAAAGGTTTGTTGAAATTGGTATTTATACAACACGTCTATAACAGCTAGCTGGATGCCATGCACCAGACAGAGCTGATGGTGGCCTTCAAAACTTTTTCCCATTTTAGTCATCATACTGGCACCATCTGTAGTAAAAGCTATAATATCTTCATGTAAATTAAGGCCAAATTCTTGAAGTCGTTGTTTTAGGTATTGGATACCGACATCTGCTGTCATGGAGCCTGATATCCCGACTAATCCTAGGTTCGTGTAACCGCTTTCTAAATCTTTATTATGTACATTAATGTTCATGTACCTCTTATTATTAGTTGCTGTATATTCATCAAAAGTCAAAGTAAATCGTTCCTGATCACGAGTCTTCAAAGTCTTGAACTGTGTTTTTATTAGATTTTTCAGATCATCGCTTTTCTTTTGTACTATATGGGTTATAGAAGCTGGTGATTTGGAGATAAGAGTCGGCGCTTAATACACAAGTGTGAAGTGTGAGAATAATATCACATAGTTATTTATATTATTTAATACAACTTTCGCTACTTATTACAACAAACCACAATAATTAAAATTATAAAATGATTGTAATACCGTAATCACGGTATTGGCTCGTCAGTACCGGTATTGAAAAAAGACCAAAATATATCCGTGATTACGGTATTACGGGATCCCGTAATACCGGTATTGAAAGCCCTAATTTTGACCGTGTTGGTATTAAACTTTTGTAGGAAACAGATGTGTTTTATTTAAATTCATTACCGAAAAAAAATATTGTGAGTGTTTGAAATGATTTAATAGGTTACTACTGGATTAGTGGTAAGCGTTTGTGTGTCGGTGTCCCTTCGACACAGTTTGTATAAAGTCATAAGTAGGGATTCAAGAATAAGTTAAAACGTTTTCACCTTACTTTTGCCTGCATGTATGTGGTCTTGACCATAAACTCACGGAAAATTTATGGTCACTCCCCAGAAAAAACAAACTTAATCCACTTTTGAATATGGAACAACATTTTCTAAAAATCAATTTAACACAGCGCCACATTAATAAATGATGTTTATTTTGAAAATAGGTTTTTACAAACACTATTACAAGTCGTCTTCGTTTTTTAAACTAGATCAGGCCGTTTCGTACCGACTACTCTGAGAAGAAACAGCCGAAACAAACTCAGAGGTCATAGTATCTTTTAAGGCTCTCATTATTGATAAAGTACTGTAACTTCGATTGCAACAGATCGTCTCCCAAAATGGCTACGCCTTAGGCCGACTGAGTCACAACGATGTCGCCATATACAGAAATCCAGTTTAATCGACAACATCAGGGCTGCTTTGTATTTATGTTTACGCTTCACGTATTAGGGATAGGCTGAGAGTAATGCTCTTAGGTGTATTTTTAACGTTCATTGGACCATAAGAGGAAATCTGAAAGTGGCGCCGGTGACTGAAAAGTCGTGTGGAGGTCGGTTGTCGTGGTTAGGGCACGTGTTGCGGAGGAATGAGGAAAATGTCGCGAGGAAAGTTTTGAGTATGAATGTGGATGGGTATAAGAGTAGAGGAAGACCAAAGAAACGATGGATGGACTGTGTGAAGGATGATATGGCTAGAAAGGAGGTGACTGCTGAGGTGACGAGTAATAGAGAAGTATGGAAGAAGAAGACATGCTGCGCCGACCGCAAATAAATTGGAATAAGGCATGTTGGACTAGTGAATCTATAGTGAGTATTATTGCGAATGCATGACTAAATAAAATGGCGCACACCGTTTCTAGGGTAAAAAATGTTCGATGAAGGTTTTTGTTCCAAATGGTGTGAAATTTAAGAAATTACTACATAGTGTAAAACAAAGTCGCTTCCCTCTGTCTGTCTGTCCCTATGTATGCTTAGATCTTAAAAACTACGCAACGGATTTTGATGCAGTTTTTTTTTTTAAAGATAGAGTGATTCAAGAGGAAAGTTTTATATGTATAATACATGCATATTATAGTAGAGAATATATTAGTAACTACATTGCACCCGTGCGAAGCCGGGGCGGGTCGCTAGTAGTTTATAATATTATGGAATGTGGATTGTGTGAGGAATGATATGAAAGCGAAAGGAGTAAATGATGCCGTGACGTCTGACAGGGGAGAATGGAAGAAGAAAACGTGTTGAGGCGACCCCGAGTAGAATGGGACAAGGGCAGGAAGATGAATTCATAATATTGTATAAGCTACAGCTAAAGCCAAAAGTATTTTCATACAAAAACTTTCTAGTATCGTTCAAGACAATGACGCAGTTGTTTTTTTTTTTTCGCTCTAAATCCAAGTAAAATTCTAAAAACGAAAGAGTAACTTTTGTACGTAACTTTTTACGAAGCGCCAGAGCAGTCCGCGAAATTCAAATTTTCTTTCATTTTTTTTTTTTAAATTTGCAGGTCAGCGTCTGGCTGTATGTTGAACAACCGTAACACGTACATGGGCGAATCAACTTTTAAGGCACTCCTTTGACAATATTTTGCAATAGTAAAAATAAAAAATAAAATAACGAAACCTTACAAAAATAAAGTGTTATGTGTTAAATAATTTGTCTTATTTTTAGATTATGTAGTTGGCCACGACATCTAAGTTAGTATTCATGAGTTTTTTTAGAAAAGCTGGTGCCTGTGTCATAAAACTATCCCCTGAGTTACGTTTTTGAAAGTATGGAAATTTGAAATAAAACTAAATATACAGCAAAACTAAAATAGTAAATATTTATTTCAACTTAAAATGCAGTCTTCTACGTAATCAACCTTAATTTATAATAACAGTAACAGTAAATATAGACAGTTAAAGGTCCACTGCGTTACTTTGTTCATAATTAAATGCTATACTTTTTGGTAAATGGCTGTATTAAGTAATCAGTCACTCATTACAAATTTCTAAGTAAAATTCTAACCCTGAGGTTTGCTAATGGAAAGTATTTAATAATGTAATAACATTTTGACACGAGCTATATTCAAAAATCCTTACACAAATTAAGGGACATAGTGGTAACGCCAGAGAAAAATTGGTAACGCCTGAGAATTCTAGACTATATAAAAAGTAATAACAGCAATATGATGTGAGTAATCATAATAATGAAAATTTAAATCTTGTCCAATCAGTTTTTTGAAAGGTACACACTATTTTAAAAACAAATCTACTAAATTAAAACAAAACATAAAATTAAACGAGATCACAGGTAATCTAAATTATTCTAATATAGGAACCTTGATTGAAGTAAGTGTAATATAATTAGTCTTATTTCTTTTCAAACACATCTACCGATTTTTCGAATTGGTAATACGAGCGATGTCCTTTCTTGATAATGTCTGGTGCTGGTAATTTTTGGATAATGTTTACATAATCCACGTAAGAAATATCCTTTTCATCCAAACGGAAACGTTTGGCGTTTTCGTCCACTACTCTTAAAAACATTACTTTTACTTCTCCGTCTTCTTCAACATCAGTCAATGTTTTGCAGGCATAGGTGTATGATTTGTTTAAAGATTCGTCTACGTACACCTTCACTAACAAAAAATCTCCACGTCCAATCTTCGTACTTTGGTCATGACTGCCACATGGCAATTCTTCGTCCGATGAAGAGCCACCATATATTGCGTCATATATTCTTCGGTGTCTGTTCGTCATATCCTGTAATTGCTTTGCAATTTTTAGGTTACATAAGGGTTCATCATCATCATCTGACGCAGTTTCCAAGTCCGGTATTTTTGATGTCGGATTACGATTTGTGAGCTCCAAATTAGCGTTCGTAGCCATGAGATCAATTCTTTCTTTTGTTATTGAATTGTTCGACAAAGTCTCATCATTCGTCAAGTCAGGAATGGAAGCACTCAGTCCAATTACTTCCGCATCATAGGACACTCCGATATCGTATGCCTTTGGATTGAAACACACACAGAATCCTCTTCCTTCCGGACTGTCCGTCTCACAGAAACAGCTTAAGTCCCTAAATCTTAATTTACCATAGCAGCTCGAAAATACTTGATGAACTTTTAGGGTTCCTACAAGCCTGGGAATATTGACTGGCAAGGCTTTATGTTGGTCCTCGATTTTTTTTTCATCAATTAGATATAGTTTTATTTTGCTGACGTTGTTCATCTTATCATAAAATTGCAGAACGTCCGAAATATCATCACCATTGGCTACAATTTTATCTGCTGTTCTTTTCAGAAAGCCTCCAACGCCATCAGCTGGGCCTTTCCCATGGCCAGCTTCAAAAAATGACCACGTCATGTAAGAGAACCCGTAATCATAATATTTTGTACACATCAAGTAAAAATTCTGCTTTTGTCTGTACTGTGTACTCGGACCGTCCGAAAAGAAATGCACGGTGTTGACGGCATCAAATTTAGATCTTATCCATTTTAATACTGGATCTAAGTGACACCAAATGGCGGCAGGTTGATGATTGTTTGATGCGGAAATACTGCAAAAGGAATTGACTGTATAACCTCTTGCAGAATCACTGTCAAAAGTATAGACCACAACCGTGTGAAGTGAAACTTGTTTGCGTGATCCTCCAAAATGATGGGATTGTACTTCTTGGCTATACTTACAACTATAATTTTCACTAAAGTCTGCGACCACAACGCATTCGTTTGAGCGAATACATTCAAGACAACAACGAAAATTTTTAAATTGTGTCTTAATATTAAACACGTGCTTTTTAAATGCTGCAAGGTCGTTCTCAAATATTTTTATAAATGTACCTGCTTCTTCATTTTTATCTTCTTTTATGTTTTTAATAGTTTTATGATTTTTTCCATCTTTTGTGTATTTTTCTTCCTTTCTTACCCATTCTGTCCATGTTATTGAACCTTTTACATTTCTAATACAATAACTATTAGTTTTATTGACACACTGAATGCATATACCATACATACAGTCTTTGGAGTTAGTACTGCAAACTGTTGATTCGATAAGAAGATTTAAGTTATCAGTGCCCGTTATGCCATTTCTTTTTAAAGCTTTTGCCTTATACGCAAAGTTCGTATGGGTTTTGCAAAGGCACATATCTCTGGCGTCGATAGAAGCACTTACGACATAAAAAGGTTTATTCTTGGTAAAATAAAAGTAGGAACAACGAAGATTAGGGTTCTCTTTCATAAAGGTTTTAAACAAATTTTTCATTGTGTCTAGCATAAATCTTTTTTGTGCTTTTATGCCAGCTTTTGTGAGCGTTTCTTTTTTACCAGCTGTTGCACGTGATATGTCATCTCTCAAGTAAAATTCCCTAATTTTCTTCTTTAACACTGTGTTTTTATCTGTGCTCTCTTTTCTTTTAACAATAATTTTGTCAACGCCTAAATTCTCTCTAAGTATCTGTTTTTTCATTCGTGAGTCTTTGACATCTACAGTTTCAAATATCTTCTTTATTACCTCTCTTTCTTTCCTAGATTTTGTCTTTTTGAATGTCTTCTTGATAGCACCACTCAATATTCTGTACCTTAAGTCTTCATTGTTTTCAACTTTGTTGGTTTTAGTTTCGATTTGTCTGTTATATCTTTTCTTAAATTTCTCGTACTTTCGTCTTAAATTGTTATTATCTTGCCTTAGTTTTGCGTTTTCTCTATGCACTCTCGACCTGTCCTTTTTTACTTTTTTTCGACCTAATTGTGCTGAAAGCGATGGTGACCTAGCTAATAACGATGCGCGTAGGGGAGTAGGTGATGCTGGCGGTGGCGTTTCTGGTGGATGAATAGAATAGGGAGGTGTTGGTGGTGGAGTTTCGTTTAATTCTACAAAGTTTTCCAATCTGGAGTCAGATCTAGGCGAGTCTGGGGGTGTTTGTTGTAATAAACTTTCTACAGCCCGTTTTCGTTCTTTAAGTTGTCGTTTTCGCAATTTCCATATCACATTTGCATTATATTTTTCTTTAGGAGTCAAATCTTTTACTAATCTCTTAGTCTTATGATATCGTTCTCGGTGCTTTTTCTTCGCTTCTTCGTACTTTTCTTTATTATTTTTTAGTCTTTCTCTATAGCGTTTCTGTTTCTCAGCTGCACTTAGCGGCATTTTTGTTTGTTGCCCAGATCTGAGACAAAATAAACTATTATTAATCTCTCAGAAAAATAGAAAACACTGAAAATGTCCCTAATTGGCTATGCCATTCTGCCTTACATTCTCTGGCGTTATCGGTAACGCGAGAGAAAGTTCTCTAGCGTTACCGGTAACTCAAGAGAACAGTATCTTGCGTTACTGATAACGCAGGAGAAAATTTTGCTTAAAATGACGACAAATAATTATACAATTGAAACTAACCAAAAAATAGGTCACGACTTTCAAATCAGACAGCATGGGTCACATTGTACCGTAATAATAGCAACATATTTAAAAAACTCACCGCGATTTCCGTCGTAACGCAGCAGAACGGCAATAAACCCACGCACACTCCTTGAGAGCTTACCGCAGACTGAGGGGCGGGTGGCTTGAGGCCGGTCTTGTCGGACCACTCCGACGAACTTTTAGACAATAGTCGCTTCTACTGACATTGAATTAGACGCCATCTCTTGAAAATTGTCTTCAACTTTTTACAATAACGCAGTAGAACAGATATTTTTAACAAAACTTGGGACAAATGTTTAGGGACGTCAAATAAATACTATTTAAGTAAAATAACTACAATTTTGTACTTAAATGTAAAGCTTATTTACTTCTGAATTGAAACTCTTCGTAAATATTAAATGTTTTCATATATTTTTTTAAAGAAAATTCATAAATTGTTTCGTCACCTAGGCTTGGGGACAAGTATTTTTAGTATGAAGAATGATTTTGTTCCGCTGAGTTACCAAAAAATCTCGTTAATTTTACTTTAATTTAAAAAAAAATATTCTATTGCTGTGGTAATTAAAAATCGTATTATGTGCTAAGGTTAACAATCTAAAAATTAGAAGAGAAATTAAAAAAATATGATCAGTTCTCTGATGGGGACATGAAAGGAGTGCCTTAAAAGTTGATTCACCCACATATGTAGCTACAGAATTATTTCATGCAACGGTCATTCAATGGGATTACATAGACTGAAGGGTTGTTTTGATGATTTTAATGATTGTTACTCGGTTAAGCCTACGTTAAGCCGTATTTGTTACACAAGGATAAACCAGCCATATTATGCCAGCGGCTTCGCCCGCGTGGAGTTCGATAATTGACCCATGGAATCGTCCTACCGGGATAAAAAGTAGCCTATGTTCTATTCCAAACTATAATCTATCTCTGTGCCAAATTTCATCTTGACCCGTTCAGCCGTTCTGACGTGATTGAGTAAAAAACATCCATGCATCCAAACTTTCGCATTTATAATATTAGTATAGATTTAATATACATATATAAAGTAATAAACTGGCTGGCTGACCGTTTCACTGACTGATCGATCAGCGCACAGCTGAAACCGCTGGCTCTAGAGAAGCATGAAATTTTGCACAAACGTTCCTTAAATGACGTAAGTGTGCACTAAGAATGGATTTGGAAATTCATCCCTTAAAGTGTTAAAATAAGGGTTGAAAGTTTGTATGACACAACATAAGCAAGCAACATTAAGATTTACATTAAGCAACAGCTAGTTATAGGTACATAGAAATGAGCCGGTGCAACAAAGTCGAAAACAACTATTTTGGATATAAACTAGTTGAGAAACGTCTTTGTTTACTCACAAGAAAAACAAGACATCATTTATAAGAGAATCAACTAAAAATGACAAAAACAACGTAAGAACTTAACCCGCGCAAAACCATAAAAAAATCATTAAAACTTTGTTGCACAGATTATTAAAAGCGCGCAAAGATCGTAACGCATACAGCCAAAAATAGGAAAAGAGTGTGTATCGAAGTCTTTCAACCTGCTTTTGTTCTGATCGTCATTGGGATGACATAAAGGCCGTGTCCCTGTCATGGCTGCCATCCAAATGTTGCCAGCCAGTAAATTAAGACCTACTGACGATTGCAATCACAAAGGAAAGCGAGGTCAAGGTAAATGGCTATACTGCCTATGTTGAAACACTTTGCGATGATCGCAAAATTGTAGCGTAGATATTTTATTATTATTTTATAAACAAAGGAATGAGGACGAATGGCTAAATAACAGCCGCGCGGGTCGATCTGTAAGGTTAAGTAGTGTTTGCCGAGGGCGGTCCGTGGATGGGTGACCATCATTATATACCGAGTTCCCTTCAGCTTCGGAGAGCACGTTAAACCGTAGTAGCTCTTTGGCAGTTGTTACAGTTTGTCAGTCTGACAACCAGTCTTACCAAGGGTCATCCTATTGCCCAGTAACTGAGTTATGGAGGTCAGATAGGCTCCATGTAAAATACTGGTATTCAACTGCATCCGGTTAGACTAAAACGGGAACCATATAGTTGGGAAAAGGCTAGGCAGATGATTATTAAACAAAGGAATAAAATAATGTTAATTAATATGATGGTTTATTAATGAAGGTAAACAGATTATTACTCAGGACAAAACAATAGATTCAAAACAGCTGTGAGTTATTCACAGCTGTTTTGAATCTATTGTTTTTCTTTTTATTTTTCCGCATTATTTTATCCTTATTGTCAGTCGTATTTTTTTTAATATGACTAGAAATCTGAAGGTCTAAACACGAACGCGCGAAGTAAAGAAGACTAATTCGAATAACGAATTCGATCTATTTTTGATTTTAGAAACACGCGCGTTTCTCCTACTAACGCGCTCTATTTTACCTCCGCCCTAACATAGTTATGACAGTGATCGTAATACTCCTAGCAATAAGGTTGTTATTAAGTTGTTATCACCAACGAATCTGTCAAAATAATAGATCTTCATTTTTATGTAAAAAAACTCCTGTCTGTGGTAAAATAAAACGGTGAAAAGACTGTAGGGGTAGTGGTCATAGTGTCGTATGACAAATTTTCAACTGCTAAAAAAAAAATGTTGCCATGACTCAAAAATAAAATCGTCGTAGTGCGATCTCCGAAACAGTATCAGAGCTTTATTTAAATTCTATATGCGTCTCTTCAACCAGCTGTGCGTTACACGTGCACACTCTAGGTCAAGGACCACTAGTGCGCACGCGCAACGCAACGGATCTCAGACCATTTGCTTAGTTCTACGGTTATCTTTATCAAACTAATAATAAACTCATGTTAACGTGGTAGCCCGCAAAATTCAATTTTTCATTCGTTTTTTTCCAATTTGCAGGACAGTGTCAAATTGTATGTTGATTAAAATATGATTCGCGACCAATGATAGAGTGAACAAGGACCATGCTCAGCAGTCGCTTTTCCGACTACTACATCAACGAGGAAGTCATAGTTGTAAATCTCCAATAAAATACTCATTTCCGCGTCAGCACGTCTGCCTATCACCGAGGTCTCAAAGCTACTGATAAATATTGAACTCTTAGGTCTGGCACCGGTGAACGAGTCGCATTAAATATAATAACGAGGTCTTAGTCACCAGCACAACAAAGGGCATGTTGGAAACCAGATGCAAACCGCAAATGAGAAAAACGTTAAAATTAGTTTCTGAGTAACTTTTTGCGGGGAAATTGTTGGCAATCGGGCAGGAAGATGGGATTATTCGTTTGATATTCATGACATTGTCGAGGACCCGAAACCCTGAACACTGTCACTCTTACCATAATAGTGGTGCATCCGATTAGACTGGAAGCCAAACCCAACTTAGTTGGGAAAAGGCAAGACAGATGAAGATGTTCAGGAAGGTAGCGTGGCGAACTGGACGCTTAAAGTGCTTGAGAGACTTTTGGGGAAGTTTTTGAACAGCAATGGGATATTATAGGCTAATAACGCAGTGAATACAGTGATAGCCAGCTAGTGGTGTGACCGTCGGACTGCCAAGTCATAGGTTTCACGTTCGAACCTCAGATTTTTCGGATTCATGTGCGTATTGTATAATTATCACTTGCTTCGATGAAGGAAAACATCGTGAGGAAACCAGCATGCCTGAGAGATATTTCTCGACGGCATTTAAAGCCAAGTCAGAGGCCCATGGGCGGATTAAAAACTCTGACATCAGGTTTGGTACTAACTACACGATAAAGAAAGAAAGGCTAATAATAGCGATAAATCTTTAGATTATGATGGAAGGCCATCACCAGCATAAGTTTACAGCTGAATAAACTCTTTCTTGCAATGCACGTCTGCGAATCGTAACAGTTGCATACAACATACCGTATGCCAGTGTCGTAACCGAGAAACAAAGGCTGATTATAATAATTTAAACAATATCATTGTGCAATATACTGCATTGTGCTCCAATTTGTTACAAATGGAGTTTAATTTATTGCAGTTACAGGTTAAAAAGTTGGGTTAGTTAAATATGATTATAAAATCATCCCACAATATCTATCTCTATTCACCTCTTTCGAAAAATATACGGGCCATACTGTGAGTGAACTACATAACGAAATGGCTAGGAGTTGACTGCTGAGATGACGAGTAATAGAGAACTCTGGAAGAAGCAGACATGCTGCGACGACCCCAAATAAATTGGGAAAAGGGCACGAAAATGGTGATGATGACTATGTGTGAACTACATTAAAACACTGTACTTTACAAAACCATACTTAACCATAGACAATGATAACCTTATTTTTTGACAGTGACAGCAAAAATGGCGCCAAAAATTTGACGTGTGCGTAAATATACTTTCACATATTCTCTATGGATCTACGATTATGCGTAACGCTTTCTACTGTCTAATTGGCAAACTTTCTATTTTCGCAAGGGCGTTATCGTGAATTCTGCGCTACTGCTCTTTTTGGTGGTTCTAAAATGAGGTTAATGTTGTCCACAAGTAGGGTATAATTTCGTTTATAGTTTTGACGTAAGATAAATCGAATTTTTACGAATTTTTGAGAACATATTACCGGGAAAAAATGTCAGGTCATGGTCTACCTGTAAATCAAAATCCGATATACCGTACAGGCGTCAAAAGTTACCAGGCGGTTAGACAGCCACAGTTAATTTAACATTTGGATCCGCACTGGGCCCGCGTGGTGGAGTACAGCCACTCCCTCTCGAAGAGGGGAGGCCTGAGGAGATTTAAAAGACTAATAGACCGGACATTGGGAAAATTTCTTTTTGTAAGTCGGTTATGTTTTTGAAAAAAACTTTTTTATTTTACCCTTTTTAGTACTAGTATCACACACAAATCTTTGTCAAGTGTCAATTTCGTAATCTTTTTTACTTGGATGACATATTTTTTCCAGCTATTTTGATTTAAAAACAAAACTACTGAATCGATTTTGATGAAATTTCTATGGGTCCAGTCAGGAAGAAAAAAGAAGATTTTTTCAAATCGGTTCATAGCTATGACAAAGATATGAGGTAACAAACACAAAAAAAAAATATACAACCGAATTGAGAACCCCCTCCTTTTTTGAAGTCCGTTAAAAATGGTTTTATTGATAAAAATGTCCTTTTAACCGCCTTCTATAAAAGCTGCATCTGGTTAGGTTGGAAGCAGACTCCAACATTATCAGGCATAGCTTTTTATCAGGACTTCAGATTATGAAATGGTTATCCTATTCGTGGAGGCCATTTTCAAAGGTTTCGATAAAATGGGTTATTACTCGTATTATGTTTTAGGCTTTTATCTCGTGAAAGGTTTATCTGATAACTTAAGTAAAGTTGAGTGTTATTATTGTTAGTTGCCTGGCAACACGCCATTTTGATTCCATGCTTGACTTTCGGGTGTGTTCAGTTAATTTGGAGTTAGTCGCTAGAAATTTTTGTTTATTTTCTTGCCACTTCTTTCTTTATCGTGTGGTTAGTGCCTAACCTGGTGTCAGAGTTTTAATGCCGCCCATGGACCTCTGACTTGGCTTTACATGCCGTCGAGAAATATCTCTCAGGCATGCTGGGTTCCTCACGATGTTTTCCTTCACCGAAGTAAGTGATAATTTACACAATATTTTGCACGTGTCTTGGGTTCGGACTCGAGACCAATGACTTGGCAGTCCAACGGTCACACTACCTCGAGTTCGTAGATAATCAAGACCAGCGACCAGTGATGTCTTAGTGAAAATTGCAGCAATTTACGAGTTTTAGGTAGCAGATTCGAACTCAGCACGTGTAGCATTACCACCGTAGAAACGGGTTTTGTCGACGGAAGAATAGACAAAATGACAGATTGACAATAGAAATCTTTCTACAATCTGTCATTTGGTCTATTTTTCCGTCGACAAACCCGTTTCTACTGTGGTCATGCTACGCGCGCAGGCAAGCAGTTTACTTTGTGTAAATTACTTCATCAGTACTGCTTTCAAAACGGTGAAGGTAAACATCGCGAGGAAACCGCCATGTCCTAGAGGCGAAACATTCGAAGACATGTGACATCTGTCAACCCGCACTGGGCCCGCGTGGTGGGGAACAGCCCACTGCCTCTCATGAGGGAGAGGCCTGCGCCCCAGGCTCGGCATCAGGCTGTTGGCATCGGCTTCCAGTCTAACCGGATGCAGCTGAATACCAGTATTTTACATGGAGCGACTGCCTATCTGACCTCCACAACCCAGTTAGTACTAGGTTATACAATAACCCTTGTTAAGAATGGTTGTCTGACTTTCGGGCCACTGACTACCTGTAACGACTGCCAAAGATCTACAAATTACAGCTGAGACCAGGCTTGACGTGCTTTTCGGGGCACGGAGGAAACTCGGTATGTAATGGGTGGTCACCCATCCACGGACCAACCCAGGAAACCGTAGCTTAACCTGAAGATCGACCCGAGCGGCTGTAATTATTTAGCCACGAGCTCCTCCCAGCAGTGCACAGTGGGACAATATTGGCTGATGAAGCAGTATTCCACATATTTTAAAAGTGAATGGATATCAGATGATGATGGTAGATTACAAAATGACGACATAATATATCCAACCACAAAATACGCAATCGTTCTACCGACTCTATAATCTTATGACAAGTCATAATGACGATCATGTTTGTTTTTCTATAGCACTGACTGAACTTCGTACAGCCTTGTCTTTTTTTTTTTAATTACGACATAAACTTGCGACGAAAACGGCAATGCTTTATGTTTCCTTATATTTTACCAGTTTAATATTAAAAACATATTATAATTATCAACGGTATGTTTTGCTGCGAAGGAAAACATCGTGAGTAAACCAGCATGTTCTAGAACCGAATCATTCGAAGGCATGTGACACATGTGGTGGAGTGGGTCTGTGTCCCAGTGGGTACATTATTAGCCGATTATGTTCCATTTGGAACCCGAAACCCGCTAATTGAATACTTAACCATTCTAATTTCTATTATTTTATTTAGTGAATGTAGGAAGACTTACAATAACCCCGGGTGCATTCGAATTTATATTGTTTCAATGCAAATTAACTAAAACCTCATATTTTAAATGGCGGTGAACCCATTCCTATTACGAACATTCAAATATCACTACGCAACTACAAAGTTAGTGACTTAACTTAGTCGGCGTTCAAGAGCAATCAGTGTCAATATTTCATAGATCATACTATGAAGCTCCAAAAATTTAATCCAATATAAAAACCAAAAATGGCTGCATACAATTCAACTTTCGAGCAAAACCTTCTCGGTAAAACTAAAAAAACTATCACGTAAATAAAAAGAAAACCAGTTCATAGTAAAAATATTTATTCGTCTCTCATCTAACATTGGCTGAATAACCTTGAACTCTTTGCCGGTCGAATGCGATGAAAAAAACAACGCGATGACGTAAATTTTGGCGGGAAACGTGCGATTTTCGGCGTAGATTTTCTTTGCTTGGATGGGCTTGAGAAGCGCGTTTTAAACTTTTTTTAGTGGGATGTCGTTTACGCCAATTTAGTTTATGAAACTATTATTAAACTTCAAGATAATGCATGAGAGAATGTATTAATTTGACAATTTAATTACTTAGTGAGAACAATGTTAACTCTAATTATGATTTTATAACTGTTTGAAATGTCAACTTATGCACAATATTTCATTATTTTAAACCAGTTGTGGGTAAATATTGATTATTAACAACACGAGAATCTATAATGTAAATAAACACGTTGGCGATGTTAAATACGTACTGCAGAAATGTATTTGGGGGAAAAAACCTCTTGTTTTTTTGACGTCGTCCGTATAAAATTGGAAATTGCGTATCTACCTAGTCAAAAGCATGAAGTCAACATTGTAATTTTAAAACACAGTTTACCAGTTACAATGGAAAAACACAGAATACGATTCTTAGATTTTAACTTTAAAATGTCTTATTCATAGGTTTACATTGATTTAGGAAGCTCGTGGCTAAATAATAACAGCCACTAGGGACGATCTTCTGGTTAAGCCGCGCTTGCCTAGGTTGGTCCGTGGATGGGTGACCACCCATTAGGTACACACCGAGTTTCCTCCGTACCTCGTAAAGCACGTTAAGCCGCTGGTCCCGGCTGTGCATTTGTAGATCTTTGACAGTCGTTACATGTAGTCAGTGGCCCGAAAGTCTGACAACCAGTCTTACCAAGGGTTATCGTATTACCCAGTACTACTAACTGGGTTATGGAGGCTGACCTCCATAACCCAGTTAGTAGTACATGAAGCGACTGCCTATCTGAATAGGCAGTCGCTCCATGTAAAATACTAGTTTTCAGCCGCATCCGGTTAGACTGGAAGCCTACCCCAACATAGTTGGGAAAAGGCTGGGCTGATGATGATATTGGTTCAGGCATCGTAGTGTTTTCTAAACATATGGTAAGGTACATCTACATTCACAAAGCAGGAAAGCACGGCGCAATTGGGAGGGAGCCTATAGTCAGCAGTGAGAGGATGAAAATCGTCGATGATCATGCCACTGAAAATAGACGGAACATCCAAATACGGTCGAAAATATGATATTTTGACACTCACATTATCAATGAAACTCAACAGGTCTTCAAAGAGCCCATGAACGTCCCATTAAAAAATATATATGGGGCAGTGAAGTTTGATTTTGTTTTACAAACAAACGCCAATCGCATAGAATCGCTGGCCAGACATTTTTCCCAAGAACAGACGGAATTTCCTGGAGTTACAACGCTATACTAGGAAATCAAGAAATTGGTTCTGTGCCAACTTTGAGATTGACGTCATTGTCTTATTAGGTGCAGCTGGCTACCAACATTAAACACCATCCTCACGAATCTAGTGTCAAAATCAATCGAATCAACGAACGCAGAACTTCTATCTCAGCTAAAGAAGCCTTCTGTTTCTAACATCATAAAACCGCTTCTTTCCGCGTCCAGCTGGTTCCCAAATTCATAACCAGGCCGTGGGTCTACCTATTACGATGCCAATTAAAGCTAAGTGCATATTACAGCCGCAACCACCAATAGACCACCAATTTTAGCTGGTAACACCTGTATTTTAAGCCAAAAAGTATTTTTATTCTATTCTTAACATTTCAAGTTCCGGTGCGGTTCACCTCGTGGAGATATTTTCATACAAGCTTGGCTCGCCCTTATAACTTACTACTCTTCATATTTACCTGCTTTTGACATACAGCCTGACACTGACCCGCGAATTGCAAAAAAAAGTAAGAAAATTTGAATTTCGCGGGCCACCCCGGCGCTTTTCCCACAAATTAAAATGTTGTACAAAAGTGATGTTGAAATATGTTGGCAATAAGGCACGACCCATCCACAACTTCGTCATCACACCTGTCTCTACTAAAACCCTCATAACTCAGTCCCAATTAGTTTCACCCCTTTTCTTCAACACATCAAATTACCAATGTGGGTAGATAAAACAAAACAGCAACGTTCGGAAATGTTCTATTTTTATTTGAAAGTCGTCCGGGAACATTGCACACTCTCGGAGGTCCTTCGAAGGTGAGAGTGTCCGGACATTTTTGCTTAGACTTGGAAAACATATATGTTTGCAAAACACGCTAGTTGTGTATCTGAGTTTGTTATTTTGTATGGCGTCTTACCAAGGGGCATCGTATTACGCAGTAATTGGGTTGTGGAGTTCTGATAGGCAGTCGCTCCATTGCAAATATCGATTAGATTGGAAGCCGACCCCAACATAGTTGGGAAAAGGCTGAGTAGATGGTGATTACGCCGTAGGGGGCTGGATAAAGATACAGGTCACCGGTGTGGTCACCCATCCACGATCCAACCTCGGCAAGCATAGACCTTCGTTCGAACCGCTGTAATGACGTAGCCACGTGAACCTTCTAGTTTGGCAAAAAGTCACCGTAAATCATAAGGTAAAAACAAACAAAACATTACATTATACTGCTGGTAAAACCTTGACCAATGCCTAAACAGTAAGAATTTATGAATACTATGAATTTAAAGTATTCTTAGCGCAGGTCGAGAAGAAAACGGACAATCGTAATTAAGGTTACTAACGTAAATAAGATAATTTTCCCGTCTCGATGGCGATGGCGGAGACTTGCTATTTAAATAATACTACAAGGTGTAGTTTTGCCTCCTCGTCAAAATTCAGGAGGTTGTCATAGAACACTTAAATAATCAATATATAAATTACGGTACCTGGTCGATAATAATAAACGTTGCTTTTTTTTGTTGTTTTAATTTGACACTATTTCAGAATGAAGCCCTTCTCAAAAGAGGAGAATCACCCGTTTATCGAATAAACGTCTGCGTTTGTTTGTGTGTGTGAAAGCGCGGTTACAGGGTATTAGACGGGCCGTGTTTTAATACGGATGGTGTACACTTACCGATTTCCGATATTAAGAAAAAATAATACATAAAATCACGTACCCATTTTATTATTGATTCGGATTGAGAATCATAAGCATAGTTACTTCTTTGAATTTGAAGAGGATGCAAAACTACACCTTGTATAATCAGTCTCTGTAATCTTACACTCATTTACGGGATATCTTCCGTGATTATTAGTAATTATTGTGAGCTCCCGATGCCGAGCGACATGATCATGGGATGACTGGAGAACGCGGGTGGTTGGTAAAAAATTGTTAGGTGCAGACAAATCTGTCTACCATCTTCCTTTGTCTTTTGCTACGCGCACTACTGGAACTCGTTCATGGCGCTTGCAACAGCGTCGAAATATCGGGAGCTCACAGCGATTTAAAATCAAGGAAGATATCCTGTAGGTGACATAGTAAGTTTAGTTTTAAACAGTGAAAGCTTAAAACAGAGCCTCTGTACTGATCCCACCGCTGGGACAACAGCCTCCTCTCTTCAACCAGGGCCCCAATTCACCACGTGGACCTAGTGTGGGTTGGCGATTTTGATTTTATCGTTATCTTTATTATCGTCACGATATATTCCTTCACCGTTTTGGGGGAAATTGTGATACACTTTTTACTCAAAGTAAAGTCTTTGTGCCTAAGACCTACAACTGCGAATATACGTGCTCAAGAAGAAATTCGTATTCGGAATAGGCGCTGAAAACGTAAATACTGGCTGAACTAAATTTGACGTCGGATTTTTAAACTGTAATTGGCATTTAATGTTATGCAAAATATTTAAGTAGTTTTAATTCCGTGAAAAGGATCCAAGCTTGGATGTAGATTGCTTGTGCATATTTGTGGGGGCGGGAGAGCGGTGCTGCATGCTGCATCCGGGCCTGGATCTTTTTCACGAAATTTTATTAATCAATGTCATGGATTTCCGCAAAGTAACGCCTGATTCTATAACTTATCTAATATAATTAGGTCCACCAACAGCGAACGAAAACCAATGCTATCAAAAAGAAAATGTAAGCGTATGGCACTAAAAATGTCATGTACTCGCAACTTTACAAGCTAAAGACATTGTTTTTTTTAGTTTAGTAAAAAATAAGCAACGTTTATTATTATTGACCAGGTACCGTAATTTATATTGATTATTTACGTCTTCTATGACAACCTCCTGAATTTTGACGAGGATGCAAAACTACACCTTGTATATGGGCTGTACTGTTGGTGTACATAATACATAAACCTTGTGCTAAATGCCGCAGCTAAGGACATCGGGTGCGCGTACCCTTGTATGGTGAATCAATGTTATGCCTGTCGCCATGCGGTTTTCTATGGCGCTAGTCGGCTTTAGCTGTTACTATATAAAGACATTAAACCATGTTGGCGTTGATGTAAAGGGTCGAGAGTAGTAGGTATTTTATCCTTTTGAACGCCATTGTCACATATACGTGACACGCAAGCGCGTGCCCTGTACGCCAACGACACAAATATGTGACAAAAAATGCGGTGCACTACTGACACGAAATAAACAATGAAATCATTACTTTTGTGTGTTTTTATTTGGATAAATATTTAAGCTATTGTCTTGTCTCTTTAATAATATTGTTTATCCGTAAAGTTTTGGAATCCGTATTCTTTTTGTAGGTATTTGCGATGAAATTGTGGCTTGGCTTGGAGGGCACGCGCGTGCTTTTATGCTCTGGCGTCCAAAAGGTTATTGAAGGAAACAAATGGGCCAGAAGATTATATTTGTTAATGTACAAAGAAGGTTGGTGGCCATCTTTAAAATATTAGCAGTAATTCTTCTAAATTGGTTATAGAAAGAACCATTTGCAACGCGCAAGAAAATGCAACAATGCGTTGAAACCACACGGTGGCTGTCCAACCCGCATAAGAATGCCAGGGATCTAGAACATTCCATCGCTATTGACCTCAATAACTTTCTCTAAATAGGTTTCATTACCTACACTCCTACAATACCAGGAACTGCACTCTTGGCTTTTGGCATCATTCCCTTTGTCTCATAAAGCTTTGAATCAAAACATTCAAGCTCATTTCTTACCATGTCCTTTCTTTATATTTATTTGAGGTCACTCGCAAGGCAACGTCCCATTTTCCCGACATCACAAATTAATGCAGTTTATAAATACGTAATAATGTAATTGTTTTCATAAGTAAACGAGCTTTTGGCAAGTGTTATTGCGATTTTTTGCCGGTAGTTAACACAGAATTTCGCTGGTACGGTCAATTAATTATTTGTAATTTTATGTCTTCATTATAAGTGGATATTGTAAATAAAGTGTCTTAACGATGAATAGATGGCATGGGGAGCTCGTGGCTAAATAATAACAGCCGCTCGGGTCGATCGTCAGGTTAAGCCGCGCTTTCCTGGGTAGGTGCGAGGATGGGTGACCACCCATTACATACCGAGTTTCCTCCGTGCCTCGGAAAGCACGTTAAGCCGTTGGTCCAGGCTGTCAATTGTACATCTTTGACAATGGTTACAGGTAGTCAGTGGCAAGAAAGTCTAACAACTAGTCTTACTAAGGGGTATCGTATTACCCAGTACTAACTTGGTTGTGGAAGTCAGATAGTCGCTCTATTGCTGGCTCTAGACTGGAAGCCGACCCCAACTTAGTTCTAACATATTTGGGAAAAGGCTAGGCAAATGATGAATCAAGAAGCCATGCAAAAGAAAAAAAAACGAAGTGGCAGTGACAGCTGTCATCTGTCAAAAGTTGGCGCGAATAATTTCAACTTTGTAGCCAAGTTGTATTTGCTTTAAAACGCTATAAAAAGGAATTTATGATGAAATAAAATAACAGTACCTAACGATAGTCATGCATTTTAAATAAACTGCAGCGTTTCCGCACGTGTCCTGCCTGTTGAACCACGTGTCGCCATATTGTTTCGGAAATGAAAGAAAACATTTGTGCTGTTCGTCATTAGTGTATGAGTCAAGCTAAAAGAAATGGCTGCTTACGATGTAGGTGACGACCGAGTTATCTATCAATGTTAATCCATACTTATCACCTCCTAATTCTCCAGCCCATATCTCAATCTAATAAGGGTCGGCCCAGCATGTCTTCAGCTTCCATACTTCTACTGGTCATCTCAGCAATGTTCTTCCATCACTACATATTATGAAACAAAGTCGTATCCCGCTGTCTGTCTGTCTGTATGCTTAGATCTTTAAAACTACGCAACGGATTTGATGCGGTTTTTTTAAAATAGATAGAGTGATTCAAGAGTGATTGAAGGTTTATATGTATAATACATGCACATTGTAGTAGAGAAAACATTAGTATCTACATTGCACCCGTGCGAAGCCGGGGCGGGTCGCTAGTACTTTATACATGGTGTAGTTTTGCACCCTCGTCAAAATTCAGGAGGTTGTCATAGAAGACGTAAATAATCAATATAAATTACGGTTTCTGGTCAATAATAATAAACGCTGCTCTTTTTAGTTGTTTTAATTTGACACTATTGCAGAATGTGGAGCCCTTCTCAAAAGAGGAGAATCACCCGTTTATCGAATAAACGTCTGCGTTTGTTTGTGTGTATGAAAGCGCAGTTATAGGGCTAGTATTAGACGGGCCGCATTTTAATACGAGTGGTGTACACTTATCGGTTTCTGATATTAAGTAAAAAATATAAAAAATTACCTACCCATTTTATTATTGATTCGGGTCGAGAATCATTAAACTCCTTGAATTTGACGAGGATGCAAAGCAACACTTTGTATTATAGGTACGAAACTAACTCGGCCAGTAACTCAGTTTGTATGTATGCTACCCTTTGACTTAGAAAAAGACAGGCTACCTCCCTTCAGGAATTATTCTCAGGAATTATTATTTCGGAAATTAAAGACGTGATGTAATGTTATATATGAATTTAAAAAAAAATGCAGACGAAATCACGGGCAGCTAGTATAGATAATGTAACAAGATCACTCGTGTAATTCCCGAAGGGTTGGGCAGAGGTGTACCTAATACTACACCCACATTTCGCCGGTAATGTTTAAAGTCCGTGTAATAGGCTCGCTATTGCCATCAACCGGGCACAAATCCAGACTCCGTGGCTGTTACTGAGAAATTCCTGATAGAAATGCCCAATAAGACTTTGGCTGATCTGGGAATCGCTACTATAGATATACCATTCAGACGATTTTCTGGCAAGCAAATCCATCGAAATAAGAAAGCATGAGCGCTGCACCATGCCAAGATTATTAAGATTTAATCGTCTGCAGTAAAACTGCCGTATAAAATGATCTCGACGTGCAGAAAGCCCGGTAATAATATAAAGGTCGCCGATAAATTTAGCAGACATCCCTTCATCTTCCTGAACGCTAATTTTAGCTTGCAGTCTCCTTGAAAGGATATTTTCATCGTCTTGGTATGGATCTGAAACAGGAGTAATAAAATTGCGACGGACGCTGAAACTTCGAACTTTTAGAACGTTCCGGATTTTCACTGTAACTTGAGAGTTAGCTTCTTTTTTGTGCCTAAGTTAAATCATCGATCCCTGTTTGTTAGAAGGTATTCAGAAGCCCAAAAGCCTGAAAACATCTCAGTCGAAGGCCTAGATTAAATTACGTTTTATAAAAGCTATTTTAATACGCTTCCAGTCTAACCGAATACAGCTGAATACTGGTATTCTACATGGAGCGACTGCCTATCTGACCTCCAACCCAAGCCAGGCAGTACTGGGTAATACGATACCCCTTGGTAAGGCTGGTTGGTTGGTGGTCAGACTTTCGGGCCACTGACTACCTGTAACGACTGTCAAAGATCTACAAATGACAGCCGGGACCAACGGCTTAACATGCTTTCCGGGGCACGGACGATACTCAGTATTTAATGGGTGGTCACTCATCCACGGACTAACCCAGGCAAGCGCGACTTAACCTAAAGATCAACCCGACGGGCTTTTATTATAAAGCCAAGAGCTCGTCTTCATATGCTATGCTTATATTGACCCCTAAATAACTTTCTCAAACTGATCATTTATAACCGTATACCCGTTCCTAATGGCCCTACTCGCATACAAATATGGAGTGCAGTTATTACACGACTGCCAGAATCTTCTCTTTGTTCCAGGCCATCAACTCGACGCCCACAATCATCTAAGTGTAAGACATTGACATTGAAATAATGATCCAAGACCGTGTGGGATCAAAGACTTGAAGAAATAAACAATTTAATGACTTAAGAACGAGAGAAGATCGATTATTTTTTCTTTCAAAATACTTTTCGTCGTCATCAACATCTTCCTGTCCTTGTCCCATGTTACTTTGGGTCGGGGCGATAGGGTTTTTCTTTCATTCTGCCCTGACAGCCGTCACGCTTGGATTTACTCCTCTTTCTATCATATCATTCCTTCCTATCACAAATCATCCATTTTTTTCTTTGGTCTTCCTCTCCTCCATCCATCAACATGGCAAACTTGTCATCGGTGCAGAACAAGACACGTACATTGGTGGAATATACTTACGTCTCTTTAAGCCCTGCTAAAAATGCTAAGCTTTGACTATAAAGCCTAGCATTTTCCTCACTATGTTCGGGATCGGCTTCCAGTCCAGCGGAACCAGCTGAATAACAGTATTTTACATGGAGCTAATGCCTTTCTGACCAACTATATCATTGACTGTTTGTCTGTATATAATGTGTATATGTATTGTCTGTTGCCAAAATCGGAGGTATCCAAAATATGGAACTTTAATTAGTGTGTAAGAAAAACAACGTGCAAGTTATAATTATCTTTTCGTAAATGAGCATTTAGGCCACGAAGATGCTTTTAGCAAACGAGGTGTTATATATGATTTGTTTTTGTCGACAAAATTAAGTCCTATTCATATCATTCCTCACAAAATCCATCCATATTTTCTTTGTGTTCCAGTTGTAGTTAGATATATCAGGGGTTGACCCAAAATAAATTGGGATAGTGAAGAACGTTTTATAGGGACATGTATGAGCGAAAACGGCATGCGAGAAAAATTATAAGCGAGTGGCGTACAAGAACTGCGAAGAGAAGTGTTGGCCGTCCGGCGGCGAGTTAGGCAGACGACATTGTTGCCATCGCGGGAATATCCTGGAATAGGCTGGCACAGAAACGTGGAACTTGGCACAAGGAGAGGCCTATAAACCATAGTGGGTAAAGTCGGGCTGTGGATGATGATCAACAAAAATAACCGACTTCCAAAAAACAAAACGGAAAATAACTTTACTTTCGAAAGTCGGCGACTATTGTTTGTATCCTTGACTTTTTTGCCACCGACTTCCGAAAGTAAAGTTATTTTCCATTTTTTTTTTGGAAGTTGGATTTTTTTTTGCAAAATCGTTTTTATTTTACCCTTTTTAGTTATCGCATTACACACAAATCCTTTTCATGTATCAATTTCGCAATTTCTTTTACTTGGATGACATATTTTTTCCAGCTATTTTCATTTAAAAACCAAACTGCTGAACTGATTTTGATGAAATTTATATGGGACCAATTGGGAAGTAGATCCATTCAGATAAAAGAAGAATTTTTCAAATCGGTTCATAAATGACGAAGATATGAGGAAACAAAAAACATACAACCGAATTGAGAACCTCCTCCTTTTTTAGAAGTCGGTTAAAAAATACAGCCGAATTGAGGAACCTCCTCCTTTTTTTGAAGTCGATTAAAAACACTTAGCACTATGAAATAACAATCTGCGCAAGAGTGATCAGTGAGGTAAACTATCAAACAAAGACGTGAATCATTTCCAAGATGGCGGAAGGTCGTTGACCTTGAGGTGGCTTAAGTATATTACGTCAAGCTGATACGTTGATGTATGTTTTGCTTGTAACTAATTTAGTCATTTGCAATGGTGGTGCATTTCCGGTAAGAAAATGATCTGAAGGTAATAAAGAATAGGATTCCTTTCACGTTTTTAATGTTTAGCCAGAACAGGTTCGCGACCTTCGTCTGCATGAAATTATTCTAAAAATATTACTCCCTGTTTGAATCGGATTTTGCAAACCATTTCAAGGGTCCTTTTTCGCACAGAACCCAAATTATTTTTCCAACAGGAGGAAAGACAAAACAAACTTTCAAGATAATTCTAAGCCGGTTTTTGCACTAAGTATTAAGTTACGGTTGAGAGTTTCTCAAATTAATGGTCTTATGCACCTTAAAAAGAGCCTCGGAAGGCACGTTAAGCCGCTGGTCCCGGCTGTCATTTCTATATCTTGGACAGTCGTTACAGGTGGCCAGAAAGTCTGACAACCAGTCTTATCAAGGGGAATCGTATTACTCAGTACGAACTGGGTTGTGGAGGTCAGATAGGCAGTCGCTTCATGTAAAATATTGGTATTCAGCTGCATCCGCTTAGACTGGACGCCGACCCCAACATAGTTGATATAATATGAACGTTTAATTTTTTTGTAATTTCTATTTTTTTTTTGTTATTTGTCATTCCTTTTATTTTAATTTTTAACTTAATTTGTATTACTTTAGTTTGCATGTACTTAAGTAAAAACTTGTGCATAATTTGTAATTTTATGGGTGCCAATGCCTGAAATAAACGATTTATTATTATTATTATAGTTGGGAAAAGGCTAGGCATGATGATGATTCGCCATAAAAGAGCTTCTTGATTTTATTTTATGTCCGAATATTTCTTCCAATATTATTCTATTCCGTTGAAGGCAAAGTTCTAAAACACACCCAAACCGTCACTTGGTAGCTATGACGATCAATCCAAAAAAATAAGCAAAGAAAGTACGGTCGAACAAGCTATTTGGTATACAGTTATATTTTATTTACATTGCAGTTACATTGTTCATCTTTCTATTACACTGCCAACATCATTTTTACTATATACGCAATAACTTTATAAATACAAAAACATGCTTAAAAAATTATTGAAATAAATAGTAAAAATTATTTATGTTGGCAGTGTAATAAAAAGAGGATTTTTTTTTTAACTGCATACATACCCTTTAGCTTGTTCGACTGTAATATACTGATTTTAGTTTTACGTACGTTTAGTTGTATTATTGTACGTACCCCTGTAAGCTGCTAAGCTTTTATTTCCTAGTCTAGTCTTATTTTCAGTACTTTTCCCTACTTTTAATTAAAATATAATGGGTAAAGACTTCTGTTACTAACTGTACAAGGAAATTCATAATATCCCTACAAAGCTTTGCGGAAATAGACTAAAAATAGACCTAGAATGTTACAAACAAGAATATTACACCTACCTACATTTTCACGTACATTTTGTAAGTAGCATTTACTAACATTGGGTTCAAAGAGCGTAAAACTTAAAACAAAAGTATAAAATAATTCAGTTTAAATCAAATTGATCCTTAAACAAGCGAATATTAATGAATTTACAACAAAACCGCACTAGATCAAATAAAAACGCCATTTTGAAAAGCGCGCGAATAGATATTATCGCTATCTTTTCACAGCCCGCCATATTTTTAGATGTTACATCAAACAAACGAAAAACGAGAGTACAATGACCCGCGCTGACCGTACGCGTTCGCAAGGACGTTCTATATTAAAAAAAAAAACAGATGCGAAAAAAGTATTTACCCGAACTCCAAACGCTAATAAACTGCACGGCGCGGCGGCGGCGTTAGTGTTTGGAGTAACTACTTTCCGTGCCAATGTGTTAACACTGCAGTGTTCCTTTGGCAGGTTCAATAGTCGGAACTAATACTGTCATTTTGTTTTTTCAATACAATTTCCCACCTAAATGTTTGCAGCGCCCTCCTGTCAATGTCATTCAAAATCTAAAAGACTGCACTATGTAATCTATGGTAATGCTGGCGGGAAAATGTGCAGTAACCTAAGACAAGGCTAAAAGGTCTCAGCAACCAGGCCAGTAAACTTATTAAAAAAAAAAAAATGTGCAGTTTTTTTGTGTGAAAATTAAATATGTGTGAAAATTATGTACCAACTTTTTAGGCTGTCTATACAACGGAGCAGCCGGCCGCCGGCACGAACCCGGCGGCTTTAGAAGTTGCGAGTTGGGACAAGTTGGGTTGCCGGCCGCACGACAGTTGAGACGACATGTCATTGACCAGTACTGACTTTGAATATTTACTGAATATCGTTGGACACAGTATAGCTAACAAGACACAAATTACAAAAAAGCAAAGGCGGGCCACTGAATGAGCGGAGAGGCGTACCACCGGGTAATACGAGAAGGGCGCAAGCCGCCGGCTAGATCGTTTAAAAATAAGGCCTTGCCCAGTGTTTAGACAGCCTTTCACACCAATAACAAATGTTTTATAGTTTGATCTTTTCACCATCAGATGGTAAACAACTAGCTGATACCACGTGTTACGAAAACGTGTTGAGAAGTGCTAACGATTCGTAAGTACGTAATACGAATTTCAAATACATCTAGACTACGCCCTGAATATAAACGACTGCCTATCTGACTTCCAAAACCCAGTTACTGTGTTCTTTGATATACATAGGTAATGTGGTTGTCAAACTTTGGAGCTTTTAAGTCTTCTGCAAGGGTCTTCTGACAACGGGAAACAACTGTCAAAGATCTACAAATGACAGCCGGGACCAAAGGCTTAACATGCTTTCAGAGGCACGGTATTACATTTAATGTAACTATTTAACACTAATGTTTCAGTGAGAGTGAGTGTCGCTATAGAAAGTCTAAATTTATAATAAGTAATGCACGATCCCAATTAACCTAGATCCTAGTGAATTAACTGCGGGCGGTTGCATTCTGACATTGTTACTGTTAAATAAAAAGTTAGTTTAGACGTGAATGTTTTGCCTATTTTAATTAACAGAATTTTAAACTGTAAGCCTCAATTTACGTTGCCATGGAATGCAAGCGAATTTCTGTAATGAAATATTATAAAGCATTATATTTATTATGAAATTTATATCATAGTGTAAAATGACACAGTTGCTGTCATTATAATTACCTAATCTACAATATGTAAAAATAATATAGCAATGTAAGAATGACTCAGTTATATATGTTGATCTTATCTTTAAACAAATAGAGCTCACTTTACATAAACTCACACCTTGATGCCTATGCAGGTAGGCAAAGACTACACCACCTGATAACTCCTTTTGCCTCATCCACGTTCATACTGCAAATTGTTTCTTTTTTATTTGAAACACATCTATAAATGATGATTAAAATATGATTTGTGATCAATTAAACAAATGTGTGTGTGAATGATTATAACACTGTAAAAACATTTACAAAGTTATAATTATTGTTAAAATTATCAATACAACTCTTTAAGGTCAGTTAACTCAATTGAATGACTTTTTCAACAGAATTAAATAATCATAATTTGTTCAAATTGCAAAAAACTTAAGAAAATTTAAATTTCACAGGCCGCATATACTTTAAGTTGGTTAACTTCGAGTTTTGAATGATTCCCTGTAGAAAAATTCAAGTTAGCCAACATAATAGCTAACAGTATAAAAACTAATAAATAATATAATAATAATAAATATCGCTGGACATTACACACAGCGCCATCTAGCGCCACACTAAGCAACGAGGCTTGTGTCGTGGACACCAGATAGTTGATATACTACATAGATACTTTTTGTTTGTAAATACATACTTATTATACATATAAACATCCATGACTCGGTAACAAATGTCTATGCTCATCACACAAACACTTGCTCCTACCGGGACTCGAACCCGGAACCCTATGAACGTAAGGCAGCCTCACTACCGCTGCGCCATTCGGGTCATCAAAACTGAAAAGTCAGTATTAGGAATATTGATTTCGCTAAAGTAGGTGCGTTCATATTAAATGCCCTTGGTATCAAATGCACAGCAAGCTTTACCTTGCTGTGCATGGCTAATGATTCCTATTCATTTATTTTGCATACTGTTAAGGATTCCTTTTTATAGTTTGTGTTTCCTGACTGCAACTTGGCAGTGTTCAAGGTGTAACTGCATAGAATACTTCTAGGTAAGCCTATTTCATTGCTTACAATCTAGTGAGAAAGTGGCCCATCGTTATATGCCTAGCCTTTTCCCAACTATGTTGGAGTCAGCTTCCAGTCTAACTGGATGCAGCCGAATACCAGTATATTACATGGAGTGACTGCCTATTTGATATCTACAACCCAGTTATTGGGTAGCCCACATTTAATGAAAAAAAACATGCACCTTTAGTGTGTTCTTGAATAATATAGTCTTTTTGAAGTTTGTCATAGTCTATGGTAAATTTGTTAAAATTTGAATACAGAATTCCCGTAACCAATCAAGGAAGTGGCCAGCGTAAAAAAATATTTTACCCCAGAGAAGTTTCTGGGATAGTTTTTGTCACAACTTTGCTTGTGTTATGGTCAGAAATAACCACAGGACATTTCTGTTTTTTTTTTTTCTTTTTTGTAAATGTAGCATAAGACACTCAGAGATAATGTAGCTTCCCATTAGTCATTTTTAGTCAGTAGGTTCGAAGATTACTCCCTAGATTCAAACTTACAAACTATATCTTTTTATAACATTAGTATTGCAAAAAGGCAGTTTGGTCAATGTTTTTCTCTGTTTCATTTCATAAAGCGAACAGTTATAATTTATTCCGAACAATGTTATGTCATGTCAAAGGCATATTAAATATTCAGCCAGTTGGAAACTTATTATTAAGGTTGTAGGTACATAGTAGTAGTAGGTATTCGAAATATAGTTAAGTTTTATTTTAGAAGTAACAGATGTTTTAATTTTTTTGTCTGATATATGAACTACAATAAGTTACAGTTTTTCATTTTTATTTTAGCTTTGACAGCTGCAACCTAAGAACAACCTTAACTACATGGAAACAGTGACCAATGTCATCTTGACGGATTTGACAGTTGATGGAACCTAACACTAGTGATGCCAAGTCAGAGAGTAAAATGACGTACCTGAATAAGCAAAGATCAACACATTTTTAAAATGTTTCACAAACATTTTGGTCCAACATGGGCCACTGTGTACAAGATGCAGACCATCATGGCCTATTGTGTACATAACAAAATCAGTATTGTAGCAACTTTATTTCATAGCAAAATACGCAGAATACAATTTTATTTTTAATTCAATACAATAACCAGGAAAATCTAGCTGAGAATTATAACCTGTTTATTAATTTCATTTAATTAGAAGTCTTGATTAAAGTTCAGTTTGTTTTCTTGTTAGAATCTCGTTGCCAAGATATTTTTTTATTATGCCTATTACAGAAAAAGAAGTAAATAGAGAATGTCAATTGTGTTACTGATTAAGGTTTTCGTGTGTGTTTAAGTCCGTAATTCATACTTATTTACTAAAATTAAAGTTGACTTGTGGGATTCCGATAAGAAAGATAAAAACATCGGTTGTTTGCACTGTTAAGCAGTCAGGAACAACAAAAAAAAACAAATAGTTTTTGGTCTAGTAAAAAAACGTAGGTAGGTGCGATAAATGTACCTGTATCGAAAAATATGGTAACCTCTAAAGTTCGCAAGTTACGAATAGGTTAAAAAAAATAATGAAAGTGTTATTTTACACAAAGACTGTTGCAGCAAAGGTATGATACGCTCCGTTAACTCCTATAACGGAAGATAATCCACGAAAACAGGTAAAAGCACTTGGAAAACAGCAGGAATTACTGTTTTCTACAACGTTCCACTTTTCACTTGATTCACACACGTAATACACTGATATCCGGCTAAAGTTCGTACTTAGCTCGAAGTTAGTTACGCGAAAAACACTTAGAACGCGATACGAAGGTTATTTGCATTAATATTTGATGAATAACATCAAATAACAAGATCATACGACATAAGAATCGTTTTGTGACTGACTTCGCCGCGATCGAACACTCGGCGTGAAAAGCACACGTCATGCAGACAGTTGGAGAGGGACAGAGCTATACAAAAGATGGAGAGGTGTTATTGCTTTAAAGATAACATCCGTCCGATTACGAAAGGTTACCTTTCACATATCTATTATTATCGTAGAAAATATTTTATTTGAATACGTTATTTTTACTAGGAATTTTTAATTGCATTTGTAGAAAAAATATTTAGCCAAGGAATAATATTTGAAGACAGCGCCATCTGTTATAGAGTAGCTGCACTAGTTAGACCGGTGCGTAAACAAAGCTGCAATTTGGCACTAGATGGCTGAACAATCGTTAAAGATACGTTAATTATTATTTCAAGAAACATAATTCCCGTTGTTTGTGGTGTTACAAGATCTAAATTTTAAAAGCAGACAAACATTATAATTATAACATTATGGATTAAGTTTGCGGTTTGTTTTGTGTATTAATGGGATAATTCATTTAGACTTGGAAAATACGCTTTAATTTTAACTTCATCATAGTGGTTTGAAATCAGCGCTATCTATGGATCTTAGTACTAACGATAAAAATTGCGTAATATTGCATAATATTATGAAACTTCAGTATTTTTTAGTGATAAGTTTTATTTTTGGGATCTATTAATTTAGTGTGTACCAGTTTGTTTGTTTTTATATTTCTTCAAAATATATCAAGATACTGTTCGTATTCGTACTCGTACCTATGTCATAATCTTTGTTCGCAGCTTTGACCTATAGATAAGTACTTATCTAATGAAATTTACTGCTGAATGAATGACTAGACCCTTTTATTTATTTAACTACAAGTCCTGCCCATTTTCTATAATAATTTGAAAGACAATCAAATCTAAAAAAAACTTGGTTCTAGATTTCGACGTTCATTTTTACCATCTTTTGAATTGGTGTTATAATGTGTTACAAAATACACAGGCATTCAGTCATTGATTTTAATGTTTGTAAAAAGTTACACTGACTGAAAAATAATTAAAAATTATCAATAAAAATAAAAACTAGACACACACAGAGAACAAAATCAATAGGTACTGTCAGCCCGCGCTTTCCGATTTTCCCGCCAACGCAACCGTAATGCCAAATGTCAAAAATCAGTTTTCAATCAAGACCAATTCAACAACAGCTATAAATTCTATTCTCGCTCTTTGCCCACTACACGTTATAGTATCATGATCACTTTTAATCTTTGAACTGTAGATAATTAATTACAAAACTACTCTATATAACGGCAGGTTGACGTTTTCTTTTATCGATGGTCGCTGTCGCGCAATGCACGTGCATTTGTTATCGATGGTATCATTATTTTATTTGTAACATAATTAGCCCTCAGTGATGCATTATTTTTCTGAGACATAAATAAAATTGATTTTAATTTATGGATAAGTATTTCTTTTTTGGTAAACTAAGTAACCTCTCGGGGGTGCGTAACTAGATGTGTGCCATCCTCCCCTTTAAACTTCAACACTTCTTTTTATAGGGGGGACGATGGCACTAATTCACCCATTAGTCCCTATGGGACAGCATCATAGGGTAGGGTGGACGCGAGTCGCTCTCTGCGGTTTCTGGTGGTAAACTTTTAAGAAATTAAATTGTAAAACCATATGGCGTCGTTACTTTCGATTATGGCCACGCGCCAAAAGATCCATGTGGAACTATAGTGATTTGGTAGTTCCATCCTGAGTTGCAATTGCGCTGGGTTCATTACTGGAAGGTATCATTATAAAACAACGTGGCTATAAAATCACAGGCTATCAGGGCCTCAATGTCACGGTCGGCTTCTGTTGTCCATCCAATTAAGTTGAATTGTACGTTTTGTCGCTCAATGTATCATGTGTACGTTACGTAGGTAGGAACACCAGTCGTAATGATTCTAATTGTGTATGCGTGTAAGCAAATCTCAACTTTATGTCCAAGTAAATTAAGTTGCTTTCAGAATGACTAGTGACTACTATTGAAAAACTGAAAAAATCTTGAATGTAAACTTTTTTTTTTCAGTACTTGTTTATTTGAACTATATTAAGAATGCCAGAAACAAACAATAAGCTAAGCAGTATACAGTTCTGCATAGTTCTTCTGACGCATGAATGACATAGTCAAGACATCACGCAAGAGGGTGCTGTTATCATTGACAAAAGTTTCCACACTGTGGGTGCCAAGACATGGACAGCGCTGCCGAGGCCGACCCAGAAAGCGGTGGCGAGACGACCAAGGAGAATACCGTGAGGGCTGGTTCGAGTGGCGCGTATAAAGAGTTCGTGGAAGAAATTGGGGGCCTCTAGCCTTTGCCCAGCAATGGGACAGTACAGGTTAAATAAAAAATATTGAAAAGCAAGATGGTGGCATTCGTTCCAACTATGGACATACGGCAAAAAACCCTGTTATACCATCTAATAGCTCAGTAGGCCGTATAATGGGGACATGAAAAATTTCTATGTTTTCAGAACGATGTAATGAATAACGTGGTAAACGTTTTAGCGTCGGTGTGATTCAACCTTGTATATTATTTGAAATTTCGAAATTAAAGTACTAATTATTCTAAAAACATATAATTAAGTCATTACAATAATTTATAGTTTCCATTTTATTATTTTACATTTAAAATGGTCTGTACCAGTTTTTTTTAACAAAATTATAATCTGTGCTTTTTTAAATGTCTGCGGCCATGACCATAGAGTACTTAAAGCGCGCCAATTCACTGTTGATAAATTGGCGCGCAATATTGTAAACAAAATTATTAACGCTTTGGTTATAACCGTTTATGAACTAAAAAGTGGTACTTAAATGTTTTCAGAAAATTTAGTATTTCTACGAGTCTAAAATAAGATTAGCATTAGCTTTTCGTAAGCTTCGGTCAATGCAATAATTTTCCTTAAAGTTTGCAGTTCAAGGTGGCGCTGCTTGTCAAATTTTTTTTTTTCGATATGTCGAACTTGGTACATTTATTTGAGTTCTGTGTTTCCCCGCCTGCAGCTACTTACGTTAACGGTTGATGGAATGTCATGTTAGTTTACGCTCTTCAGAGTAGGTATGATGGATACTTTTAGTTTTCTTCTTTCTCACTTGAGAGTTTACTTTTAAATTAATTTTTGCTCAGAATTTTTCTTTCGTTTTTTTTTGGTTTAAACGAAAAATAGATTGAGCGCCTAGTAAATAATATGCTGCAAGATATCGCAATCGAGTACCTATTCTGCTTTGTACATGTGCCACAGGTTAGCAATATATGCAAAGCACTGGTCATTTTTTGCATGGAAGTTGTGAAATTGTATTGCAGTTACAAAACTGCAGAAACAGCTATATTTTTTGTTAATAACGTTGAAAACTTTCATCGCTGTAAGGTCTAGAATTCGCTTTTAATGACTAGCTAAATCTATACAAGGTGGAAGCGACACCGATGCTCAAACGGTTACCACGTTTAAAAAAAAATTGTACGCCACTCCTAAATAGCAAAACATGTAGCTACATTTAATTTATTTATTAAGACCTGTATATATGTATACTACTCATGTTTTTACAAAATAAATATATCCTTATCTCACGTAAAAACAGCTGTTAACTACAAAACTGCAATACCTGCACGGTCATAATATATGGAACAGCTGTTTTTTTTTACAGAAATTTCTATGTGGGGAGGTTCAGAGTGGTGTTCTGAATACTTGGTAACCGCTTTAGGGTCGGTGTCCCTTACACCTTGTATTTTCTTCTTTCTTTCGCTCGTCTACTTCTAACCACTTACACTTATCTATACTAATATTATAAAGCTGAACAGTTTGTTGCCGCGACTAATAGGAGCGGAGCATCAATCAAAAATGTTATGCAGACGAATTTGCGCGGGTCGCTAGTCTATACCAATATTATAAAGGTAAAGAGTTAGTTTCTTTGTTTGGTTGAACGCGCTAATCTCAGGAACTTCTGGTTCGGATTGAAAAAATCTTTAAGTGTTGGATAGCCCATTTATCGAGGAAGGCTATAGGCTATATAATATCACGTGCGACCAATATGAGCAGAGCATTAATCAAATCAAAAATGTTACGCAGACGAATTTGCTTGAGTTAGCTAGTTAACATTTTAAGAGTAAACTCACCAGGGTGTTATTGCACTTCCTGGTGACCGCCGCCATGTCCTCAGGATCAGGACTGAGGCTTCTCATCGTAGGCATCACCTCGTCTAACAGCATCTTGTCTGCAAGATTCGGCGGCTTGTTCGGTTACCTGTGGAGAAAGAGATTTTTAGATGCTGGTGCAAGTAAAACGGAAATGGGATTTTCTGGCAATAACTTTTGATGACATTGGTAGAGACAACAAACCGTCATCTACTTAGCCTTTTACCAATAGGCTATCACGCATGAATTCGCCGCTAGAGGCGTTCGTGTAGGGTAAGGTCTTCAGAAATGTCATTGTCATAATGTTTGCGCGTTGCGCCCTTTTTACGACTGCCAAAATGAGTGTTATATTTTTAGGGTTCATGTAGATATGTATGTTATTTTTTTGGGACAAGCTCGCCACACTATTCACAAACCACGCCAACTCTTAGAAGTCAGAATCAACAGTGGCGACCACCAGATAAGCGCCGAGACAATGAAGCTCGACGAAATCCCAAAGATACAATTTAACTGTCTTGGATCCTGCAACGAAATTAATCAGAAAAGAATAGAACAGAAGTAGGAAAAACATCGGCTCACATCGTCGTTTGTCTATCTGTCTGTCTATGTCAAAAATCTTGTTAATTTGAAGTTATAAACATGATTTTTGCGATTACAAATATACATTTGCAGTTTGTAAGTATGGGAGGACATGTTTTTCAACTGCAAATATAGGTTTGTTCTATATGCCATTGGTAGACATAGAATTATTCATAAGAGGAGCTCGTGGCTAAATAATAACTACCGCTCGGATCAATCTTCAGGTTAAGCTGCGCTTCCCTAGGTTGGTCTGTGGATGGGTGACCACCCATTACATTTCGAGTTTCCTCCGTGTTTCGGCAAGCACGTTAAGCCGTTGGTCCCGGATGACATCTGTAGATCTTTGACAGTCGTTACAGGTAGTCAGTGGCCTGAAAGTCTGACAACCAGTCTTACCAAGGGGTATCGTATTACCCTGTACGAACTGGGTTCTGGAGGTCAGATAGGCAGTCGCTTCATGTAAAATATTGGTATTCAGCTGCATCCGCTTAGACTGGACGCCGACCCCAACATAGTTGGGAAAAGGCTAGATGGTGAGATATTGAATTATTCATCTTGACTAATTAATCCTTCTTATTATGATATCTCGCATCTGTTGTCAATATCAGTAGGTATCTATATTGCTTATATCTTTAACATCATCTTGGTAACAGTAGGCTAATCAGTTTAGGACATGTACATACATATGTATGTATGTATGTATGTACATGTAACCTACTGTGATTAACAAGAAGCTAAAATCATGATACCGTTCCACAATCTATTCTGAAAATCGTGATAACAATCGGAATTATGTAACGCAAAATTTTCCGAAGGCAATTTCCGTGTATATACCTAACAGCACCACTAAAATCTTCAGCCTTTTCTTATCAAAATAAGTAGGTGATACAGTCAAAACAGCGAGTCTGTCAAAAGCAGTTTTGACTTTTTTCAGTCGAAATCAAGGTATTTTTTCCCAGTGAGCTTGGAATCCAGTGATTCAACTGTGTAAAAATCGAAAAAGTGCCGAAAAAATTCGTGAGCCGACACAGTGACACCAGTATCTGTAAACAAGTCAAAGTGCTTACTTGAGTAAAACGGCATATTTAAGATACCATTTTTATTATGTAGTTTAGTAATTGCTAAACTATAAAAAGTTATAATTCTTAGCTTTCCTTTTTTTGGCGGTTGTTAAATCGTTAACATTTTTGTCAATGAGAGGTTTTCTTTTTGAGTATTTCAAAAAAAACATAGTTTCCAAGAACTCTGTAGATGGCGTTGAACTGACTACGTTACTAGGTGCCAAAGCCAAAACGGTTGGAAAAAAAACATTGCGTCACGACACAATATACGCTCGTTGACTGACACTTTTGTTTAATAATTAAAATTACAACCAAGTGAAATGATGTGACGTTCCGTTCCTTGCAGTAACTTACCAAGTTCAGCGCCATCTATCCAGCGACTAGGGAAGAGTTTAAAAAGAAAATCCCTCATTGGACAAGTAATTACTTAAGCTCAAGTAATTACTTTAACTTGACTATAGATACGGGTGTGAGTTTCGTTTGTCGGGAACAGAATCGAGTTGTGAGTTACAGTGGTAGCGGTACTGAACGCGTATAACGTACAAGGAAGAGGGTAGATTGATTTGTCTACTCATAAACATCCACCTGCAACAACTTCAGTTTATCCGTGATGATGGCGCTTGCAACAGACGCCGAAATATCGGGAACTCAAAAGGAATAGTAAACATGGTAAATATCCCTTTTTAAGTTAGATTTGTGACTACTGACTATTAACTAGTGTTGGTGTGCCTGCATGTTTACCAACTTAACGCCTTGTGAATTGTGATCCGCCCGCTGAACCTTATTTTTAAGGGTTTTAATTTTTTTGCACGGATCCCTATTTTTTTTTCTAAAATAAAAGTAAACTAAGTTACATCTTATAATATCAGCTATCTGCCAGTAAAAGTCCCGTCAAAATCGGCCCGGCCATTTCGGAGATTAGCCGGAACAAACAGACAGAAAAAAAATAAAAATGAAGTTTTTGCTATGGGTAAGTGCCGTATAAACTTTCATAATATGCATTCATTTAAAAGCTGTTATTTTGAAATTACAAACAGACGCTTCAATTTTATTTATTTGTATAGATACCCCACATACTGCAGGATAGTGATGATAACGAGTTGTCACCAGTCAGAAGTAGTTCTGACTGATTTTCTGTTTTGCCTGAGACGTAGGTACATAAATAATAATGTTATATACGCGCGTGTTACAATCTTTTGCGACTAAAACAAACAGTGAACAGATATGATTCGACTGATAACGGTTAGACACGAAACTCAAGGGCAGTGCTCCGTTTATCAACTGATATTTTTATTCTGTGGTAGTTTTTGCGTCACGGTACAGAAAAAAAAATCACCCAAGTGCGTGTGGGACTCGCACACTAAGGGTTCCGTATAAACGTACAATATTTAACAACACATTTTTCTTTAAATACTGATTACTGTTAGCCTGCGTCAACGCACTGCTGGCGAAGGCCCCATGACTGCCAGTTGTTTCGATCCAGGGTCAATGTGGACCACTGGTTGTTGGTCTTGTTTAGCTCGTCCCGCCATCTTCTACGAAGTTTGACAAGACGCCTTCTGGCTGTGTCAGGGCTCTACATCGTGGTTATTTTGGCCCACAGCTCGTCGGGCATACGGCAGCCGTGGCCAGCGCAGTCCCACTTCAGCTTAGCGGCTTTTTCAGCAACGTCAGTATTTGGTGTTTTGGAGCGCAGTGTGGTGTTTCTTTAAATAGTTCAGTCAAAAGATCGAGCAATAAATCACCGAAAAGACTCATTTCTTATAATTACACTTTTTATTAAAAAAAATGTTAATTTTTTGTTGTTATCTCGGTAATACACACTTTATAAACATTTTTAGTGTCTATCTTGTACGGCTAGATACACTTTTGGGCTTAGTAATAGGGTTCATCGCAACCTTAGTTACGGAACCCTAAAAAGTCAAAGACTAATTATTTTTTTAAGGCATCGGACAAAGATGTTTTCGCCAGCTGGCAGACTATTGATATTTGTTGCTAGCTATATAACTTTCGGCCCTGGATGTTTTACACGAGGCATATTTAATTTTGTTTGTAAACTCAACCACGCAACTGTATAAATTCGAAATGTGGACTTGTTCCCACATATGGGTATATCTTTTTAAGTATTAAACACGTATTGTCTTAATTAAGTACTACTCACTACAGCCATGTAAAAAAAAATAACTAAATTTCAAATTCACCATGTATGAATCATTTCCTAAACTTTGTGAGAAAAGCCATAAATATACAGTGTGGAAAGGACACCGAAGCCAAATCAGTTACCACACCACTCAGTACATCATTCTGAACCCCCCACATAGATATTTTTCGTCGGTCATAAAAAAAAAATCAGCTGTTCCATAAACTTTGACCGCGTAAGTATTGCAGTTTTGTACGTACACCACATTGTATGTACTTACGTCAATAAACCTAAGAAATCACGTCAAGTAAATAACGTGCTATTATCTAATATACTGGGAGATCCAAACAGTGACGTCATAAAAAAATGTTAGAATCCTCGAATCGTGGAACATGCATGAGGAATTTTTGGATATCTCTTGGCGTGTTTTAGATTATAACTATCGGTCGTCTAACGCTGTTATGTATTAAATAAGCGTTATCAAAGGAGCGATGATTTGCAAAATGTATACTCTAGAAGCATAAACAATCATCTCTAATTATAGAACAGGAGTCAATGCCGTGTCTATAATCATTACAAAATCAACTCAAAAATCGGTTGTCATTATATCGAAAAGTCAAATTCAGAACTGATGTCATTTCAGATGAAAGATTTGACACATGACATAATATTGATGTTATCGAACACTATCTTCAATTGAATCGCGAGATTGTCGAAATTGTGGAATCTGGACACAGCGATCATTGTGCCGATAGTCGTGTCAGCTAATGGTTTAATTGCCAAGAGCCTCGACCAACACCTGAAGAGGCTCTCTTTGGGCATTGTTAGAAGGTTCCTGTCTCTGGAGCCCTGACAGCCGGTAGCTTAGACCCTGTGCCCGATACCGGTGGGCTTCTAAAGTCATTTCATCATTAGTTACGTCACTGTCAGAATCATATTGAACTTTATTCTCTTGATTCTAAGGCTGCTTCTTTCTTTCTCTTCTTCTTCTTCTTTTTCGTGTGGTTAGTGCCTAACTGGTGTCAGAATTTTTTTATGCCGCCCAAGGACCTCTGACTTGGCTTTACATGCCGTCGATAAATATCTCTCAGGTATGCTGGTTTCCTCACGATGTTTTCGTTCACCGAAGCAAGTGATAATTATACAATACGCACATGAATCCGAAAAATCAGAGGTGCGTTTCTTGGGTTCGAATTTGAGACCTTTGACTTGGCAGTCCAACGGTCACACCACAAGGCCATCACTGCTTATAAACAGTCGGTAGTGCAAATTTTCACTTTATGATGTTGGCCAACCTGAGGTTTGAATGATTCCCCGTAGAACATACTTTTTACACAAGTTAGCCAACTTAAAACCTAGCGGCAGATAAAATACTGTGAAATTTCTGTTTACCAAAGCGATTACTAAAATCAAATCAGATCAGATGAATGATTTGCTACATGGCATTGATGTTAACAAGCAATACCGTGTTGAAATCATGACAATTCTCGGGGCCCAGTTAGATTCGCTACCATCTTGCTGACTGGCTTATATTTTTATCTGAGTTCTCGGAATAAACGACAATTCTATGTATTGGTAAATAGAATAGTAAAATAATTCTGCCAATACATTTCGCATGTCTTCTAAAAAAATGTTATAACAATAATGTTTCATCATTTATTTTCAGGCATTGGCATAAACTAACAAATTATGCACAAGTTTTACATATATGCAAATTAAGCAATGAAGGGAATGCCAAAAAAAAGAAATAAGACAAAAATATTAGGTTTTATATAATAACCCACTCAACAATTGAAATCCTTACTCTTTAATTGAAAAAAACTGCCATAAGTGAACTGCGAAAATAAGTCACCTAATAAATTAATAGCACAAGCGAAATTTTACTCAAAGCCTGGGTGAGGAAAAGACGGACCCAAACACTTTAAAATTCGTGATTGTATCTTAAAACTGCTATTCGGTTTTTTGAGGACGATCGATTTCATATCTAATGATTTCTAATGATTCTATTCCCATTTCGGTTTTGGATTCTCTCACCTAGTTGCTAAAAACTTATTCAATCATGCTAAAAATCTTCCTCTGTAAATAAGCTCCGAAGTATATAATTTGATGAAATTGAGACCTTGTTGTTAAAAAAAAAATATTTTGCGATCAAACTGCGCAGTTCCCCATTCTTACAAGTCCCAACTCGTCGTATAGATAACTGGTACATAACTACTTATTTACTTGTGTATTATGTTTTTATACATATGTATTTCTTGTACGAACACGTGTGTTAGTGCTGATAGTTGTAAAAACAAGCGATTTGAGAGTTACAAAAAGTTGTAAAGTATTGGGTTCTCCGATCTCGAATAACGAAGCAAGTCATGCAATTTTTTAATTTATCACATCCTTCCTTATTATATTCCATTTCGGCGCAAAAACTAGATGACACTTATAATAATTTTACGAGTAAATTATGAACTTAATTTCGCAGATTCGCCTCCAAAGCGAATAGATAGATTTGACAGCAAAAAAGGCGGGAAAATTCCATAGACCTTACAAGATTTGACACTTACAATAGTTCTTCCTATTCGACGCTAGATGGCACTATTCTCAAAGGTGTTTATTTACACAGTTCTAAAAACTTCTTGGACAGGTTTTTCTGTGGTAGCGCCCATTTGTTATGATGACGCAAGTGGACAATAGTTCACGTTTTAATGTAAATTACTTGTTTTATTCCAGTGATTCATTCTTGCTGGCAAGATTTATATCTATGTGTTTTTGTAGGAGTGCCATACAAAATTTAAACAGGTACCAATATCTGGTTAAGGAAAATGATAATAACGGAATATTGAGTAGGTACCCTTCTACAAGGATCTTTTGGCGTTCGAATGACGTTCATAAAGGGACGCTAATGGTAAATATTTTGTGAAAATGTTTCGATAATAGAAAATGGTGGTGTTAGTGCTGTTTTGGCAACGTTCCAATAGATCCTTTTAGTGTAGCTCTATTTGTTTCGAACCAGTTAAGTTAAAACCAGTTTGGAAATGGCACGTACTAAAGTTTGTAAGTGTCAGTGTTCACGCATGAAGATATTTTTCTACGTTGACCAAGTTACGAAGGATTGGCTGAAAATTGTGTTTGTTACTATAGTTACTTTCACAATTATTTTACCTATGAACGAAGCAATCCAATGGGAACTAAATAGTCTTAATAAAAATTGGATTATGTACTATCAAGAGCACCAAAATGTATACACTTTCCTAAATTTGAAAGCAATTTTTGCGAGATGTAACGACTAACTTGATAATAGGATCTATTTCATAAAAATATGAGTTCCAAAATGCTATGTTCGTCACAACATGACATTTTTATCAAAACAGTAGGAGAAAATCACTTTTAAAAGTTGCTAAGTGATTAGTTGATTACATATTGGTGCTTCTAACTGTACATGCTGACAGCTGTCATTTTCATCAAGTTAAATTTTAAGCAGTATAATGACGCCATCTTGTTTTTGCAAAACAATTTCCACAATATCGATTTTTTTTCACCAAAGCCTCCTGAAAATGTCGTTCAAGTGCCCAAAACATCCATGCAGAACCCTAAAACTATAAAAGGCAGATCAATACCCATTTATGTCATATTTTAGATACAATTCGTCAATCTCAGCGACCGTAATTATATAGGAACCGGCGTTTTAAAGATATCTTATCAAAGTTTATCGCAATTATTATCGCTATTTCGCCAATTACGATAAAACACGCTGAAAAAAGCTGCTAATAATAGGAAAACCGTTATCTTTTTGAATACATTCTAGTGCTTTCCGTGGGGATGTTGTTTGCTTTTTAGCTGACTTCAAAAAAAGGAGGAGGTTCTCAATTCAAATGTATTTTTTTTATTGTTACCTCATATCTTCGTAATTTATGAACCGATTTGAAAAATTCTTTTAACTGAAAGGAAGTTCTTTCCGATTGGCCCCATAGAAATTTCATCGAGATCGGATCAGTAGTTTGGTTTTTAAATCAAAATAGCTGGAAAAAGTATGTCATCCAAGTAAAAGAAATTGCGAAATTGATAGTCTTCGGTCGTCGGTAAAAAAGGTGAGCTTCGTGACAAAATCCCAGGTGCGAAGACCCCAAAAACACCGACCTTAAGGTCTGTAGTAGCGTTAGCGACCACAATCAACAAGTCAAAGAATCAAATATTATCGATATTCGACAATAAATTATTGTCGTTCTCATATTTTTCGCCACAGTCCAAAGGTTCGTTTTATGTTTGTATTGTCTATACTTATTAACACTCTGGCTCAGCACATCAAGGTTAAATCTGCACAGTTTATGTGTGAGGTATTTATAAGTATTCCAAGAAATCTATAAGCGCGTTCGTCTTGTAAGATAAATCAATCGTTGGTTACTCTAACACCCGTATCTATAAACAAGTCGAAGTGTTCACATTTTTTTTTCCAAATCAAAATTATTTATCAATGCGATTAAAAAAAATGAAAATTGTCTACAGACATAATATTAACATAGTTTAAAGACTTATTCTTATCTAGGGGTGATACTTACCCCCGTATCTATAAACAAGACATTAAGTGTTTACTTGAATTAATGTAATTTTTTGAGATACGATTTTATTATTTAGTTTAGTAATTGCTTGAAGTTAGAACTGTAAAAAGTTAGAATTCTTGGCTTTGCTTTCTTTGACGGTTCTTACTTCGTTTAAATTCTTGTCTATTGCTTATTTTTTTTAAATTAATAACTTAAGCTCAAGTAATTACTTTAACTTGACTATAGATACGGGTGTAAAACACAGGCGTTTATGAAAATTGGAAGATTTTTGGTTCCGGATTAGGTACAGTCAGTTTTTGCTGTGGTACAGTATTATTTCTTAGGAAGAACCTTTATCCCAATTTATTTGTGGTCGGCGCAGCATGTCTTCTTCTTCCATACTTCTCTATTACTCGTCATCTCAGCAGTCACCTCCTTTCTAACCATATCAGCCTTCACACAGTCCATCCATCGTTTCTTTGGTCTTCCTCTACTCTTATACCCAATTCTTGGGACTAGTTGATGATGAAAATATTGACAAATTCTGATAACCCTTGCTATTTCTGAAGTCCAGAATCAACAGCGGCGAGCATCAAAAAAGCGCCGAGACAATGAAGCTCGACGAAGTCCCGGAGAAACAATTTAACTGCAGTGGATCCTGCAATGGAATTAATGAGAAAAGAATACCGGAGGAGTAGGAAAACATAATTTCCACTTCCCTCCATGTCAGCAGGAGATAGAACAGAACAAGGCCAATACGCACTAAGGGCCGTTTGCAACTGGGATAAGCCCAGTTATGTAGCATCACGGATAAATATTAATATTAATGGATCCTGTGTTGTGTGTTTGCCTCTCCCTCACGCGTTCCGCCTCCTCCTTCGCGAGCATTACTGTTTCGCAGAAGGAGGTGACGGCTGCCCATGCCCTCTCGCTCCGTACCATGGCCTGGACCAGGGCCGGACGCGAGAGATCGCCACCGCCGATCGCCTGCACGAGGACACGGCGGTGCTCCTCCCAAGCCGGGCAGACCTGCACCGTATGCTCCACCGTGTCCTTCGGGCGATCCACGCAATGGTGTCAATGGTGATACCCGGGCGTTTCCTTCCGCTTTATCCGAATCAAATATTTATTATTTATTTATTTAAAAGTCTTATACTATCATTACAGGTTACAAACCTAAAGCGATAGCTAAGACTTCTTGTAATAATTATTAACTATTTAAAAAACGTTACATTACTAACAATTACACAATAGGTACATTAATACAAAATTACTGATAACTAAAACGATACAACCTAACCTTATACAAAATTAACTTAAATGTGTTTTACAGTCAAAAATTAAAAAGTAAAACAATAAAAGAAACAATAAACATAAAATAAACAATAAACCTAAAATGACACTAATTAATGCTTTCGCAACATATTATATTTAAAGTTACTTTTGCAAGTTCATTAAAGTAACAATATTAATGGCTCCTAACTCCTAAACTGTGAGATTCTTCTGTTTGATTCCAATACTAGGTTAGTTTGGCAAATAAACACCCGGTACAGTTTATTGCAAAAAGAGCTCACACAAAAATGTAGGCTCTTTTGGAAATCTCATCATCGCGCATTCGCATTTCCGAAGATATCGACGGTTGCCGAAGCGCAAACTTTCTCGGAGATTTTAAAAACTATAGAAAGATCTATCGTTTGACGATTACTTAACTATATCTGACTGAATCCTTGGACTTGTGGTTGCAAGCGCGACTGCTCAGCATATATGGTCCTGGGTCCGATTCCCGGGTCGGGCAAATTACTAGTGGGTTTTTCCATCAGGAATTTCACAGTAGCAGTCACGGCGTATGATTTGTGCACGGTTGATGGCAATAAGCTCACCCCCTATTACATGGGACTTAAACATGGATGGCGAAATGTGGGTGTACTATTAGGCACACCTCTGCCTTACCCTTCGACGATTACTGGCGTGATTTTAATTTGTTATTTGAGAGAGATCTATGATCGCAAAAACCATGTGTACTCTCAAAAAATTTGATTAATGTATGAAAGAAATATCTTTAGCAAAAACTTGTAATATAAGAATAGATGATTGGATCAACCTTGGAGAACAAAATCAGTGTGATCTTCCGTCCATGCTGTGTGTGTGTGTGTGTTTGCTGTTACTTCATGATATTACAATCTGGTCATACCTTCGATCAATAATTATTGATCGAGGGGTCATACAACTCTCAACTCTGCCGACCTTTGAGCTTGATAATAAAAACATAATATCAATGGTACAGATAACAACTCGTGCTAAAACTTGCTCTACGAAAATCACTCTTACTTACGCTATGTTTTCAAGGTGTTGCAATGTCAAATTGTTACCATCTATCTCTACTAATATTATAAAGCTAAACAGTTTGTTTGTTTGGTTGAACGCGCTAATCTCAAGAACTACTGGTTCGGATTGAAAAATTCTTTTAGTGTTGGATAGCCCATTTATCGAGGAAGGCTATAGGCTATAAAACATCACGCTGCGACCAATAGGAGCGGAGCATCAATCAAAAATGTTACGCAGATGAAGTTGCGCCGGTCAGCTAGTTCATTGATATGATAATATGCGATTACTCTCTTCAATACCTCAGTCAGTAATATATCAAGAAAAAAACCTAGAATGAATTACCTACCAGCCCGTTCACACGGCTTCCGTCATTGACGATCCGTCATACAACACGATACGTCATGACGGATGGACGTTCACATTGCATACGGAATCGTGTTTTATCACGATCCGGCGAAAAAAAAACGAATTGGTGTAATTTACGTTTGTTCTGTGATTTTTCGGGAGCGAACGCATCGGCGAATCCGTCACAAAAAAAACACGATCCGTGTTTTTGACGTGACCTGATTTTTAAAAGACGTTACGTGATTTAAGACGTGTCCGCCAATTCTCACGATTCGTGATGCGTGTGAACACGGGCATTTAAAAAGCATTGCCGCCGTCAAAAAAATTAACGGATCGTGAAAAAAGACGAAACGTCGTCGTCGTGTGAACGGGTTGTAACTGGTCTTACCATAAAGCCTATAGAAGCGGAAAACGCTTTAAAAAGTTTCGTTGAAGGTGGAAGTGGTCTTTCTTTTTTTTTTTAATTTTCCGGCCAGTGCCAGGTTTTATGTTGAACAAAATATAATTCGCGGCCGTAAAACTTATGCATTAATTTATAGAATTGTAGTCGTTAAAATCGTCAATATAACCTCTAAGTTCATTTAATCCCATTGAATTACTTTTTCACGAAATTGTCATTCAATGAGATAAATGAACTTGATTAGGGTTCCGTACTAAAAAAATAAAAAAAACCCTTGAAACTGTTAAAAAAATCCGACTCAAAGGGCTAATTTCATAAACGGCTGGACCGATTTTGACGGGACTTTTACTTTTTTATTTCTTTTTATTATAAAGCTTTATTAATTCTACACAATCAAATAACACTTACAATTATAAAATAACCTTAATTAAAAACAGAGATCTACAGTACAGACATAAACATAAAGATAAAGAAGTTAAACGCAGTAGATATTAGAGATTACAACAACAGACTGGTATAAGATGCTCTAGAAAATAACTGTTACCTGAAAATAGCACAACAAAACAAGGTAAAACAACAAACTAAAACAAAACAAAATAAAACAAGGTATTACCAACCACAAGTACTGGATCACATATTTAAAAGACGACAACGGTAAGAAACAAATGAATGGATCAAAAATAATAGATATCTGTACGAAATTTTATAAATCCCTTTACTTCGACGACACTCAACCATCCTCAATACCCGACTATTGCTGCCCTGAGAGTATACCACCTGAACACAAACACACACACACAAACACACAAACACTGGATACAAAGTCCATGTAGCACTCACCAAAATGAAAAACAATGGGTCATGTGGCGAACATGGCATCAGCACGGAGTCTTTAAAAATAGGCGAACCTATCCTCCTCCCATACATCACCAAGTTCTTTAACAGCATTCTACAGTCCGGTAGTTTCCCTAAAGATTTCTGTCACTCAAATATCATTTTGCTCCACAAAAATGGTGATAAGTCATTAATAATTACAGGCCCATTAGTCTCATATCGCACATGTATAAAACTTACATAAAAATAATAGAAAATCGCATATCCGGTGAATTAGATAAACATCAACCTCCTGAACAAGCAGGCTTCCGCCCTGGCTTTTCCACTACAGACCATCTATAAACAGTCAACCAATTAATAGAAAAATACCAAGAATATAAACTCCCACTACACCTAGCTTTTGTCGACTATTCCAAAGCCTTCGACAGCATTTCACATACAGCAATTTTTAACGCTTTAAGCAACCAAAACATTAATGCCACATACATACATACATCTACTCCGCAACATATACAGAAATAGTACAGCCGTAATAAAATAGAAACCACAGGGCCAAAATTTAAAATAGAGAAAGGAGTCAAACAGGGCGACCCGCTATCTCCTAAACTGTTCACCAGCACCCTCGAAGAAATCTTCAAGAAGTTGGCAGCCGATTGGAGGGAAAGAGGCATTGTTCTCGGCGAAACGAGACTGTCAAATCTGCGTTTCGCCGACGACATTGTTCTCTTTGCCTCCTCAGCCACAGAACTTCAGCTAATGCTACAAAACCTAAGCGATGCAAGCCTTGAGATTGGTCTGAAGATGAATATGTCGGAGACCAAAGTAATGTGCAATGAAACACCAAAAATAATAAAAGTAGACGGGGAGACAATACATGTCCAGGAATACCTTTACTTGGGCCAAGTAGTCTCTTTCCAGGCGAGGCAAGACAAAGAAGTCGCAAGACGAACAGAAAACGCCTGGAAGAGCTACTGGTCCATGAAGGAATTATTCAAGGGTGAATTGCCTATGGCACTAAAACGAAAACTTATGGACATGTGTGTTCTCCCCGTCTTAACCTATGGTGCACAGACTTGGTCTTTGACTAACATCCAGAAGTCCAAACTCAAGGTTTGCCAACGAGCAATGGAGCGCAGTATACTAGGTATTAAATTAACGGATCGTGTTCGAAACACAATACTGCGCTCCAAAACAAATATAGCTGACGTGGCTCAAAAGGCTGCCCAACTCAAATGGGACTGGGCAGGACATGTCTTCCGCATGCCGGACAAACTGTGGGCCAAATTAGCAGGAAACTGGTGCCCTGACACAGTGAGCCGGGGTCGCGGCAGGCCACGAACGAGATGGCGGGTCGAACTAGACAGGTTCCGTCCTTACTGGAAGGAAAACGCGCGGGTTCGCGAGAAGTGGAAGGAGTGGAGGGAGGCCTTTGCCCAGGAGTGGGACAGAGCAGGCTAGAGAAAAAAAAGGTACTTTTATTTTAGAAACAAGTCGGATTCAAATAGGGGAGTAAAATCTTTATGACAATTTCACGCGGACAAAATACGCGGGCAACGGCTGGTAAACTCATACAACTTAACATAATAATTACAATGAAATAGGAAGACGATAAAGCCAGATAAACACAAGGCCACAGATAAGATAGCATAGTTTTATATAATAGTATGGTTTTTGACGACCCGAATGGCGCAGCGGTAGTGAGGCTGCCTTACGTTCATAGGGTTCCGGGTTCGAGTCCCGGTAGGAGCAAGTGTTTATGTGATGAGCATAGACATTTGTTACCGAGTCATGGATGTTTATATGTATAATAAGTATGTATTTACAAACAAAAAGTATCTATGTAGTATATCAACTATCTGGTGTCCACGACACAAGCCTCGTTGCTTAGTGTGGCACTAGATGGCGCTGTGTGTAATGTCCAGCGATATTTTTTTTTTTTTTTTTTTTTTTTTATTTATTTTTTTTTAGTTTTGGCATATGCCTGTAGGCTTATAGGTAGTCTTGCAGTCCTAATGTTATCTAGTTCCGTGATTGGCTCACAGACACGGTCCGCCCAGTCTTTTCCGAACAACAGTCAAAATCTGATATAACGACATCGAAGCGACTACTCATATTTAATTTTGTTCGTAAAAACCGATGGTCGTAACAACTGGTAATATTTTCGGGGTACAAAGTATTTTGTGCCCATGATTTTCTAAATGAAGTCGCCGTAAACGGTTTTAACTGTATGTCGAGTCGGCTCCCAGTCTAAGCGGATGCAGCTGAATACCAGTATTTTACATGGCGCGACTGCCTATCTGACCTCCACAACCCAGGTACTGGTTAACAAGAAACCCATTAGGAACATTAGGACTGGCTTCAGACTTTCGGGTCCAGACTACCCATAAGGACTGTTGTATTTTGTTGAAGGTCAGCATCTGCCTGGCTTTTTAAAAGGTTTATTGGGGTCGGCTTCCATTATTTAGTTAAATGTTATATACGGGGTGGTAGAGACACTGACGCACAAACGGTTCACCACGTATTCAGTACATCAATCTGAACTCCTCCCCACACAGAATTTTTCCATCGGTTTGTTTTACACCCAGGTACAGTTAGACGGAGGGGTCATAATATAAAAAGCGATCACCCATCGTATTTTGAGGCAAATCCTTGAACAGCTTAACCTTGCAAATAAGCTGATCTCTGCAATGTTAAATAGCTAGCAGCAAGTTTTTTATCTTCCGGTACAAATAGATACAAGCATCTAAGTACCTACAAACATACTACAATATACATAGTAACATCAATAAGGTAATTATAGGTTTAAAACCAAGATTACTATGAGATTAAAAAACTGGTCAAATGCGAATAGATTTTAGCAGCGAATGTTTTAATTTTTATTCACATTCTTTGACTGTCTCGTTGCTATAGTGGCCGCAAGCGCGACAGCTGCGCATGACGTCCTGGGCTCGATTCCCAGGTCGGGCACAGTGTTATTGCGTTTTTACAGCAGGAATTTCTCAGTAGCAGCCACGGAGATTAGATTTGTGCCCGGCTGATGGTAATAGGCTCTCCCTTCGGGGATTACTGGCGTTATGTTATGTTATAACGCCACCTTGAACACCTAAAAGGCTAGGCAGGTGATGATGAACGACATTTATAATTGCCAACAACACCCCCCTAATTCAAAGTCCACAAGATCCATAAAGCGACTGTCAAAGATCAACAAAAGACTGTCGGGACCAACCAAACGGGATAACACCTAACGAGACCCCAACCAAAGCCATATTTATGCATACTTTTCCTTATAATCTGCAGAAGCCGTGTTACCGTCTAATACTACAAGGCCACGTGTTCGAGAAGTACACGTCTCATGGGCATGACTGCCGTCTTCTGCGGTTAAGACTGTTGTATATAGCAAGCGGAGCGAGCGCGAGAACTGCGTTTAGTTTATAAGTTTTAAAACTCAAAGCACCCACAGGATTGTCCGGTTAAGCAGAAGCCAGCCTCATAGGTTGAACTGTGATATGCCATTACCAAAAAAAAGAACGGCGGAATTGAAGAGATAATTTAAGTCTTTTTAAACGACTTCAAAAAAAGGAGGAGGTTCTCAATTCGGTTGTATTTTTTTTTTGTGTTTGTTACCTCATATCTTCGTCATTTATGAACCGATTTGAAAAATTCTTCTTTTATCTGAATGCATTTACTGCCCAATTGGTCCCATATAAATTTCATCAAAATCGGTTCAGCAGTTTGGTTTTTAAATGAAAATAGCTGGAAAAAATATGTCATCCATGTAAAAGAAATTGCGAAATTGATACATGACAAGGATTTGTGTGTAATGCGATATATAAAAAGGGTAAATAAAAACGTTTATGCAAAAAAATAACCGACTTCCAAAAAAAACACAAAAAAAGTGGAAAATAACATTAATTTCGGAAGTCGGTGCCAAAAAAGTCAATGAAACAAACCATAGTCACCGACTTCCGAAATTAATGTTACTTTCCACTTTTTTTGTGTTTTTTTTTGGAAGTCGGTTATTTTTTAGCAAAAACGTTTTTTGTCATGTTCACTAACACTGTCATAAAACATGAGGATGCGCCAAGGTAGCCCATGAAATTCAATGTTTTTTTTTTTTGAAATTTGCAGGTCAGTGTCAGGTTGTATGTTTATTAAAATATGATTCGCGGCCGTAAACAACGTGGCTTTACAGACTTATATACATATACAGACTTATATACATATATACAAGGTGTAGTTTTGCATCCTCGTCAAAATTCAGTATAAATTACGGTACCTGGTCAATAATAATAAACACTGCTTTTTTTAGTTGTTTAAATTTTACCCTATTTCGGAATGAAGCCCTTCTCAAAAGAGGTGAATCACCCGTTTATCGAATGAACGTCTGAGTTTGTTCGTGTGTGTGAATGCGTGGTTATAGGGCTAGTATTAGACGGGCCGTGTTTTAATACGGCTGGTGTACACTTACGGATTTCCGATATTAAGTAAAAAAAAAAAAAAAAATACCTAAGCACCAATTGTATTATTGATTCGGGTCGAGAATCATTAGCATAGTTACCTCCTTGAACTTGACGAGGATGCAAAACTACACCTTGTATATATGCAACCGTGCCGAAATATCGAAAACATAAAATAAAATAATAAATACGGTAAACATTCCATTTTAAATGACAATGATAGTGAAGTGGTGAGTAATGGATTTTTAAGCATAATCTTTTTCTAGCTTTAGAAAGAAACGCAACGCCCTCCTTGTGGTGTACCAGAGGTTTAAAATAATAAATTGTACAAAAAAATCGTACCTGTTGAACAGTCGCCATGTTTTTTCGTCGCCGATAAGTTCAAAGGTCATTTTTTGTGTTTACTCACATACTTATACTTTGCCTGTTTAAAAAGCACTTATGTATTTAAAATCGTTCAGAATCTATAATTAAGCACCTAGTTGCGAGGAATTTGATAATATTTTGGTAGCGTAGGAAACGCTCCGTTGGATAATGCAAATAGACACAAAATTATTGTATTTCCAGACGTATGCGACACGACAACTGTTTGAGTAGAGGAAGACTTAAGAATCGATGGATGGACTGTGTGGAGGATGATATGGCTAGAAAGGAGGTGTCTGCTGAGATGACGAGTTATAGAGAAGTATGGAAGAAGAAGACATGCTGCGCCGACCGCAAATAAATTGGGATAAGGGCAGGAGAATGATGAATTTCTCAGTAGCAGCCACGACGTCTGGATTTAAGCCCGGTTGAAGACAATAGGACAGTTTAGTTAATAGGCTCGCCCGCCATTTCAAGAGACTTAAACATCACTGAAATGAAAAACTGAATGTGTGTGTACAATTATTAGTCAACCATTCGTGGCTTAACAAGCGTGGTGTATGTATGCCAACCTAAAATGGTCATGTCACAAATTGCTTGTGACAGCCGCCAATCGATTTTCATATAAATATTATATTAAAACCTTGGCCTTTGTTGGAACGCTATTCGTAAATCAATAATAAAACGTTTAACATATATTTAGGGAATAGGTTCCGATCGTAAAATGATGCCTATAAAAGGCATCGAACGCGGAGGAGTCGGTCATTTGCTCGTTGGTCGTCCTGGCGTGCGGTAGTTGTCGACGTGATTTGTAAGAGTTTGTTTATTTAATTTTAAATGGTAAAGCTGTAATTGAGCCCTGTAAGTACATGCTATTTTTGTTAGACGAAGTGATTGGTGTCTTATTTTTTATTAATTGTGTCGGTGTAAATAAATTTGATTTGTAGAGTACTTTTCTTTTGTTATTAAAATAATAATTGAACGTGCATAAGATTGTTTGTTTTTTTTAATAAGTTTTGCTTCTGAAACCAAAATTCAGAAGTGGGATTATATCCAAAAAAAAAACGCTCACTAAAATTCACTTTTGATTTTGTCGGTTATAAAAATAAGACACCAAACGACCGTTTTATTTCAAATTTTAGTACCTGTTTTGTGACTAAATATGGCTGACAGGCAGCATAAATCTCGTGACAAGTCACGTCGACACCATAGATCTCGGGATAGATCTCGTTCGCGAAATCGTTCTCGCTCCAGGATTGGGACTAGCAGATCTCGATCGCAAAGTAGGGCGCGCTCGCGAATGAATTTTGGTGATCAAAACGTAATAATGCAACAAACGTTAGCGTCAATTCTGTCTCGTTTAAATACATTAGAATCAGAACGTCCCATATCACGTAACGTGACCGAGTGCCATAGCCAGCTAGCTCGTAACAACACGCTGACAAGATCTCATACTCCTCCGATTAGTGTATTAGAGAACGGCCAGGCCCTTCAGGCTAGAAAATCGATATCTGAGGTTTTGTTACCTAGTTCTACGGCCGCGTTAAATATACCCACAGCTGAGAGTATTGCGACTGAGGGACCGAGTGTCGACATACCCTCACGCAGCGAACAGTGTGTGACAGATTCGGCGCGAATATTAGCTGAAGCAATTAGGTCGATAAACTCTGACAAAGCTCAAAAATATTTTGTGTCTAACTTCGATCCTACTATCAATGACATAGATGCGTGGTGTGAGGAGGTTGATCGAGCTAGGGTAGCTAATAACTGGGGAGACTCGGAGTGTCTATCGCGCGTATCGATATGCCTTAAGGGTGACGCACGCACCTGGCTAAACGAGTGGGTGACTAGTGACCGAACATGGAATAATTTCGTTAAAGAGTTTAAGCCTTTGTGCCCACGAAAACTTGATTATGCAAATATTCTTTATGATGCGATGCACACGACCTCTGACAAGTATAGCACATACGCCGAGTATGCGAGAAGAACTTTACTCCGCCTCAAAATAGTTAAGGGTTTAAGCGACGAACTGAGAACGTTGATAGTCATTCGCGGTATAACAGACGCTCAGGTTAGGGCTGCGGCTGCCAACGCCAGTCTACAGATACACGATTTAGTTTCATTTTTATCAATTTACGCCAAACCTACGCGCATTAAATTAGAAAACCGGAACCACCCTTCCAAACCACCGACTAATAATCGTTCATCAAACTTAAAATGTTTTGTCTGTGGGCAACCCGGACATAAATCCCACAATTGCCCCAAGAAGCCCAAAACTGACCAGGCGTCGAATACCAATACGAGTAATGCCAATAAGCCAACCTGTAACTTCTGTAAAAAACCGGGACATAGTGAAGACGTTTGTTTTGCTAAGGAAAGATCAGGTTCACGTAATAAGCGCAACATTAATTTATGTATTACGCCCGTGGCTGGTTCCTCGCAAAACAGCGACCTTAAGACTGCGATTATCCAGGGTATCCCTGTCGATGTCCTTATCGACAGTGGAGCCTTAAATATCTCATTAGTCTCGTCTGATGCATTGAAATACTTTAACTGTGAACGGAAACCTAGGCACTGCGTTTTGAAGGGAATCAGCGACACCGCCGTCCAAGCCGACTCCTACGTTACGTTAACGATTGAGTTTGATAAAATCTCTTTGGAGGCCGACTTTGTCGTAGTGCCAGGCTCGTGTATGACTACCCCTGTTGTGATAGGAACCGACATTCTTAACCGTGACGGCATCACATACGTACGTACAAAAAATAGTCAGCGCCTAACTCGAGCCGTTGATAATGCCGTACACGCAATACTCAACGATGACTTATATATTAACTCACCCCTTCAGGGTGCCGAACTCGAGTGTCTTAAAAACTTAATAGAACTGTTCTCGAAATACCTTATATCTGGCACTGCTTCGACTACTGTCACAACCGGTAAGATGTCTATAAATCTCACGGACGATACTCCTGTCGCCTACCGACCTTACAAGCTGTCACACTCAGAAAAACTTAAAGTCCGAGAAATTTTGCGAGATTTGAAGGATAAGGGCATCATCCGCGACTCCACCTCCGAGTATGCAAGCCCCATTATATTGGTAAAGAAGAAGGATGGTAGCGACAGGATGTGCGTCGATTATAGGGCACTCAACCGACTAACAGTTAGAGACCGGTACCCATTACCACTAATTGACGACCACATAGACAGACTAGGCAACTTTAAATACTTCAGCAGCCTTGATATGGCCACGGGGTTTCACCAGATAGCTATTGAAGACGATTCGATTCGCAAGACTGCGTTCGTCACACCAGAGGGTCATTACGAGTATCTTCGAATGCCCTACGGTTTGACGAACTCTCCCATCGTCTATCAGAGAATTATTAACGAAACCCTTCGTGACCATATTGAGGCGGGCAATGTGTTAGTATACGTCGATGACGTACTCTGTATGAGCAACACTGTTAATGAGGGGTTGAGCTTATTGAAAAAGGTTCTGGAAACGCTAACTAGGTCGGGTTTTTCGATAAACTTGCGAAAGTGCTCCTTCCTGTCCACGGAGGTTGAGTACTTGGGGCGAGTAATAAGTCAGGGTCAGGTTAGGCCGAGCCCCCGAAAAATCCAAGCTCTTGTGGATGCACAAACACCACGTAACGTAAAACAAATCCGACAGTTTCTGGGTTTGGCAGGGTATTTCAGACGATATATTAGGAATTACGCAACTAAAACCGCTTGCATAGCACGCTTAATGAAAAAAGAAGTTACCTTTTGCTGGGGTCAAGAACAAGAAGGGGTTAGGCAAGAGATAATAGACTGCTTGACTAAATCACCAATACTGTCCATCTTCGACCAGTCCCTACCTACTGAGGTACATACTGACGCCAGCAGCATTGGCTATGGTGCAGTATTAATGCAGAAGAAGGCTGATGGTACGAAGCATGTAGTCGCTTACTATAGTAAAGCCACTCAGGGCGCCGAAAGCAGGTATCACTCTTATGAGTTAGAAACTTTAGCGGTTGTAAGGGCACTGCAGAATTTTCGCCATTATCTTGTTGGCATAAACTTCAAAGTCGTCACCGATTGCAATGCCCTTAAAGCCACCGAAAAGAAGAAGGACTTGCTTCCGCGCGTCGCCAGGTGGTGGATTTACTTACAAGACTTTCACTTTACCATCGATTATAGAAAAGGTACCATGATGGCACATGCAGACTACCTTAGCCGAAACCCAGTCCCAGATGCCAAAGTGCACCAAATATCTAGGCCACGCAATTGGGCACAAATCGCTCAGTCTGCAGATAAGGAGACGCAAAATCTTCTGCAGAAATTACAGGATAGAGAGTTAGACTCTCAACGGTACGTCGAACAAAACGACCTCCTCTATTATCGTTACACACCAGTGGGCGAAGAAGCCAGGCTTCTTTGTTTTATTCCCAAAGGACACCGGTTAAGTTTATTGAGAATTTTTCATGACGAGCATGAACACATCTGCGCGGAGAAAACCCTCGACTTAATCCTCAAATACTTCTGGTTTCCCGGGCTCCGTCAATTCGTCGCAAAATACATAAAACACTGTCTTGTGTGCATATCATGTAAACGTGTCCCTAGAGCCCCTCACCAACCAATTACGTCCTGGGAAAAGCCTAATACCCCTTTCGAAACATTACATATGGACGTACTTGGTCCATTACCCGAATCCGAAGGATATAAGTTTGTTTTATTAATAGTTGACTCTTTCACAAAGTATTGTTTGCTATATCCAATTTATAAACAAGACGTGAGTGAGCTTAAACGCACATTTACCAACGCGATATCACTCTTCGGTGCTCCTAAACTTATAATAGCCGACCGTGGGAGAATGTTCGAATCTTCGGGATTCTCTAAACTTTTAACTGAATTTGGCTGTAATATTCATTTCATAACGCCCGAAATGCACAATGCTAACGGACAAGTAGAAAGATATGTCAGGACTGTTTTAAATATGATTCGTATCGAAACAAATCATAAGCATTCAAAATGGTCGGGACAACTGTGGAAGATCCAACTTGTCTTGAATATTACCAAACACAAGACGACACAAACTTCAGCTTTAAAACTCCTGGTCGGCACGGAAGCCACCATACCCGTTGTTCGGACGCTAATTCGTGATGTCACTGAGGAGATGTGTCAGAACTATGAAGGCCGGCGGGAACTAGACAGAACAAGAGCCCACCAGTTATTGTCTCGCAACCAAGCTAAACAAGACTCTTACGTCAACAAACAGCGGCGAACACCACGCACTTTTAGTATAAACGATCTGGTGTTTGTAATCAAATACTCCCAGTCTACAGGAAAACTAGATCCTGGCATGCGTGGACCATATAGGGTGATTAAGGTACTACCCAGTGACCGTTACCAGCTGAAGCTTGTCAGTGGTTCATACGGCAAGACTACTCAGGCAGCTGCTGAGTACATGGTACCCTGGAACGGAGAGTGGTGTCCAGAGTCATGCGCAGCCTTTTTCGAGGGTGAGTTGCAATGGCCCGACACGTGCGGACTTGGTGAGTCGTTTTGCCATATGTTAAGCTAGCTTTTCCTTAATCATACTTAGCTACATTCACTAAAACATTGTTACGCCTTAGTTTTTTTTTTTAATTTCGTTATCCAGTTACTCCAATACGAGTAGTTAAAAGTTGGCAGATCGGCTTACTTACCCGTACAAGTACAGGTACCCTGATTGTGATTATTTGTGTTGCGATTCAGATGATACCTCCGTCCCCCACAATGGTACGTGATCAAGGATCATGTGTGAAGGACGTGCGATTCAGCGATGCCTCCGTCCGCCCCAAATTAACGGGCTTATGTGTTTTTGACTGATATGTGAAATATGTAATGGGACGTGCGATTCAGCGATGCCTCCGTCCGCCCTAAATTAACGGGCTTATGTGTTTTTGACTGATATGTGAAATATGTAATGGGACGTGCGATTCAGTGATGCCTCCGTCCTGATAGACATGCCTGTAGTGAGAGGTATTGGTCTATGATAAGTGTTGACGTGCGATTCAGTGATGCCTCCGTCAACCTCAGACAGCGGGGACGCCTTCTGTCTGATTTGTTCACAGATGCAGTTCTACACCGCCGACAACGCGTCATGGGCCGACGTGAAAACCGAGTGATTAAATAATAAGAGCTCTAATTACGTCAAATGTTTATCTCATTAATTGCAGGTTGTGTGTGCAAATACTTGATAAGCTAAAGACAAGATTTTCTTAAATTGTGGTCACATTTCAGACGACGAAGTGTGTGATCCCGGTGCAGGGTCATCATCGGCGTCCCTACCACCTGGTGCTGAGGTGACCGGGAGCAGTGGTGAGCCCTCATCTGCGGACTTGGCCCCGGTGCGCGACGAGCACCACGAGAACTGCGACGAGGACTGCGACGAGGACGACGCTGCGTCAGGATAGGCCGATTTAGGGAATAGGTTCCGATCGTAAAATGATGCCTATAAAAGGCATCGAACGCGGAGGAGTCGGTCATTTGCTCGTTGGTCGTCCTGGCGTGCGGTAGTTGTCGACGTGATTTGTAAGAGTTTGTTTATTTAATTTTAAATGGTAAAGCTGTAATTGAGCCCTGTAAGTACATGCTATTTTTGTTAGACGAAGTGATTGGTGTCTTATTTTTTATTAATTGTGTCGGTGTAAATAAATTTGATTTGTAGAGTACTTTTCTTTTGTTATTAAAATAATAATTGAACGTGCATAAGATTGTTTGTTTTTTTTAATAAGTTTTGCTTCTGAAACCTAAATATATATTTTTTAACATAACATTACGCTTGCGTGATGTTATGTTATTTTAAAATAGAATTTGAAAGTTCGTGGCTAAATAATAACGGGCGCAAGAGTCAATCTTCAAGGTTAAGCCGCGCTTGCCTAGGTTAGCCCGTGGATGGGTGACCATAATTACATACCGAGTTTTCTCCGTGCCTCGGAAAGCACGTTAAGCCGTTGGTCCCGGCTGTCTTTTGTAGATTAGTCAGTCTTTACGGGTCATTGTCATTTGTAGATATTTGACAGACGTCACAGGTAGTCAGTGGCCCGAAAGTCTGACAACCAGTCTTACGAAGGGGTATCATATTATCTAGTACTTACTGGATTGTGGAGGTCAGATAGGCAGTCGCTCCATGTGAAATACTGGTATTCAGCTGCATTTGAACTGGAAGTCGACCCCAATATAGTTGGGAAAAGGCGGTGTGGTAAACATTGGATCCGTCCGGTTGTTGGCAATAGGCTCGATCGCTTCCTATTACATGGGACGTAAGTAGAAAGCGCCAGAGTAACTCGCGAAATTCAAATTTTCCCATGTTTTTTTTTTTTTAATTATCAGTTCACTGTCACGCTGTATGTTAAACAAAATATGATACGCGACCGTAACACGTATGCATTTGCAGAATTGTAATAATTAATATCGTCAATACAACCCCTTTAAGTTCATTTAATCCCATTGAATGACTATGTCATGAAAAAGTTTAATCATGATTTGAATGATTGTAATTTTGTAACTAAGTATAACATGTATGTATGTACGTGTTACGGTCGCAAATCATATTTTTTTTATCATCAGTGATCGGAATAGGTAGAGCTAATGTGCCTAAAGTTCAAGGAACAGAAACGAAAAGTGGAGACTTCCTTACGATTAATTTTTTTTTTCGGAATATTTTTTTCTGAAACTCGGAAATGTCTCGGAATCAGTTAAGTACGTTTAATAATAACGTTATTTATTAATCAGTACAGTAAACTAATTGAATGGGTGTATTGTGCACCCCTTTCTCGGCCATAGGGCAAGAAACATGTAATGTTACGTTTACACAAAGACAGAGAAGTACTTCATCTGAAGTAGGCATAGTCAATTGTCTATCTCACGTACTCGAATTCAAGCAGAAACTATGTATTAAAGCTATTAATGGAAAGTAGTTCGCACTTTATTTGTATTACAGCACTTGAAAAAATGGAAACAACTATTGTTGCACAAACGTTACCACGTATTAGTACATTATTGTAAAGACCACATGGAAAAAAGAAATTCTTTGGAGTTTCAGAATCATGTACTTACTGTATACGTGGTGTTTCCACCATGTGTATGTAAGTGCTACTATTTGTACTTCATTTTCTTTCTCATTTAATATATAAAAAAAAACTTTATGCAAAAAAATAATCGACTCCCAAACAAAGCACAGAAAAATTGAAAATAATTTTACTTTCAAAAATCGGTGGCAAAAAAGTCAATGAAACAAACAATAGCCACCGACTTCCGAAAGTAATTTTTTTTTTTCGTTTTTTTTGGAAGTCGGTTTTTTTTTGCAAAATAGGTTTTATTTTACCTTTTTTAGTTATCGTATCACACACAAATCCTTGTCAACTATCAATTTCGCTATTTATTATATTACCAGATACATTGATATATGAATTTTTTTTTGTGGGACCAATGGAGAAGTGTATCCTTTCAGACAAAAGATTTTTTTTAAATCGGTTCATAAATAACAAGATATAGGGAAATAAACACAAAAAAAATACAATGGAATTGAGAACTTCCTCCTTTTTTTGAAGTCGGTTAAAAATGATATTCATGAACTAACTTAACAATTAGTTGGCAAAAAAATATGTAGGTACCTATGCGCATATTTTTTGCAATCATTGATCATATAAGTAGGTAGTTAGCTTTGACCTTAACTTTGAGATTTTCTCATACGTTTTCAATATGTCGATTTTGCACTTTTCTAGGACACAGTTTTTTTAATAAGGAACCTATTTTTACGTGGCGGGGTTTGATGTGGTGTACAGATCACGTGGTTGCCGTTTGTGTGTCTTCCCCCAGTACAATTCCCTCGGTAAATATTACCTTATTACCTATATCACGTGCTTCGGTGAAGGAAAACATCGTGAGGAAACCACCATACCTGAGTGATATTTCTCGACGGCATGTAAAGCCAAGTCAGAGGCCCATGGGCGGCATAAAAACTCTGACACCAGGTTAGGCACTAACCACACGATAAAGAAGATATAGTGATCATCGCAGCCGCCATTACTGAGCTTGCAGTATTGGACTATTCGGTTGGTTTACCAGATCTAGCTTTTGCTCCGTTTATAAGGATTTTCCATTCAATTTTTAGGGTTCCGTACCTCAAAAGGAAAAAACGGAACCCTTATAAGATCACTTTGTTGTCCGTCCGTCCGTCCGTCTGTCAAGACCGTTTTTCTCAGGAACGCGTGGAGGTATCAAACTGAAATTTCTATATGATACTTAGTTCTACTGTCCCTGGAAGCTGTAGAAAAATCAACCTTCTAAGTCAACGCAATCAAAAGATACAGCCACTTAGGCCGCAAATTTCCGCAAATTTTCGAAACTCGCACGGGAATCAAAACCTACAGGGTACTTCCCGTGAACTTAGAATCTTGAAATTTTGTACGAAGTCACGTCTTATAGTACAGATATAGGAAAAATTACGAAAACCGTAAATTTTTAGTTTCGTCATATAAAAAAAAGTTATATACCCACAGGTTTGTACGGAACCCTCGGTGCGCGAGTCCAACTCGCACTTGACCGGTTTTTCTTAGTATCAGCCCTGGAGGGACCAAGCGCATATATAGCTGGTTTCCTTGCGGGATGTAGGACGAAGTTACATACACATTACATATCTGAATTTTTGTTTAATCCGTTAATCTCTCGCTCCCATTACACTAGCATTACGCAAGCGCAACTGCTGAGCACGAGGTCCTGGGCTCGATTCCCGGGTCGGGCAAATTGTTGTTGGGTTTTTCCATCAGGAATTTCTCAGTAGCAGCCACGGATTCTGGTTTTGTGCCCGGTTGATGGCAATAGGCTCGCCCTCTATTATAATAGTGTGTGTGTACTAATCCGTACACCTCTGCCTAACCGCGTGGCCTTACAGGCGTGCTGTTATGTATGTTGGTATTAAAATAACTGCTGGAATGTGGGTACTATAACGTACACCTCAGCTTAGCCCTTCGAGGAACAAGCTTGATGTTTTGCTTTCTAGTACTTACTTATCAAACAAAAAACACACTACAATACTCAACAAGTCGTCGCGTGTAATGACACGTGATTTACACAGCAGAGCAACTGCGCTGATGACGATAAAATTATATGATAGCAGATACCACAGGATAGCAATTATTGACGAGCTACGTCAAACGTTTGAGCGTCATTTCTTTCATTCATTTTTACAGATGTCTATCTAGTGATACGCATAATAAGCAAAAAAAAAAATATTCTCATTCTAACAATTGTTAATAAATGTCATTTTTAACCGACTTCAAAAAAAGGAGGAGGTTCTCAATTCGGTTGTATGTTTTTTTTTTTTTTTTTTTGTGTTTGTTACCTCATATCTCCGTCATTTATGAACCGATTTGAAAAATTCTTTTATCTGAATGGATCTACTTCCCGATTGGTCCCATAGAAATTTCATCAAAATCGGTTCAGCAGTTTGGTTTTGAAATCAAAATAACTGGAAAAAATGTCATCCAAGTAAGAGAAATTGCGAAATTGATACTTGACAAGGATTTGTGTGTGATACCAAAACTAAAAAGGGTAAAATAAAAATTTTTTTGGCAAAAAAGTCAATGAAACAAACAATAGTCACCGACTTCCGAAAGTAAAGTTATTTTCCACTTTTTTAGTGTTTTCTTTGGAAGTCGGTTTTTTTTTTGCAAAAAAGTTTTGTAATAATAATTGTTAACTGACTCGCGACCACTGTCTGATTTGGAATATTATGTAACCTAAAGGGTGGAGACCTGGTGTCCTGAAATACAGGCCCCAAGCCTAGTTTAGGCACCAGTCTCCCGCAATATACAGTTTACTGTATCCAACTGTTCCCTAAAAATATGTACTCAATGTGTATTGTGGCGAGAAAATAAATAAATAATCATTATATCATTATTCACAAAATGAATAAAAATCATCGTTTGCAAAAAAAAAATAACAGACTTCCGAAAAACACTACCAGCCCGTTAACAAGGTTTCCGTCATAAAACACGATACGTCATGCATGACGGATGGACGTTCATAATGCATATGGAATCCTGTTTTTATCACGATCCGGCAAAAAAACGAATTGGTGTTCACATTAGTTCCGTGATTTTTCGGGAGCGAGCGCATCGGCGAATCCGTCACAAAAAAATCACGATCCGTGTTTTTTGACGAACCTGATTTTTATAAGACGTTACTTGATTTAAGACGTGTCCGTCATTTTTCACGATTCGAGATGCGCGTGAACACGGGCATTTAAAAAGCATTGCCGCCGTCAATAAAATTGACGGATCGTGAAAAAATCTTTTTTTTTGCAAAAAAATAACCGTCTTGCAAAAAAAATTTAAATAACTTTATTTTCGGCACTCTGTGACTATTATTTGTTTCATTGACTTTTTTGCCACAGACTTCCGAAAGTAATTTAACTTTCCATTTTTTTTTGTGTTTTTTTTTTGGAAGTCTGTTATTTTTTTGCAAAAAGGTTTTTATTTTACCCTTTTTAGTTATCGTATCACACACAAATCCTTGTCAAGTATCAATTTCGCAATTTCATTTACTTGGATGACATATTTTTTCCAGCTATTTTGATTTAAAAACCAAACTAGGTATTGAACCAATTTTGATGAAATTTCTATGCGACCAATCGGGAAGTATATGCTTTCAGATGAAGAAGAATTTTTCAAATCGATTTTTAAATGACGAAGATATGAGGTAACAAACACAAAAAAAAAATATAACAAAATTGAGAACCTCCTCCTATTTTTGAAGTCGGCTAAAAAAGATGCTGGTCGAATACATAACCACCTCCTTTTGAAGAAGTGTTTCACTTAAGTCGGCTTAAGTGATTGTTTTGTCGTTTAGTAGAGTTAGTTCGCGAGATGGTCCCATGTAAATTGTATTAACTTTGCTTAGGTACTATGAGTTCTCTATAATCTGCATTTAGTCTATGTGGATGATGTGCAAAAATTTTTTCATTTTGTGGATTGGCAGATGAGCCCGAAAGTCTGACAACCAGTCTTACTAAAGGGTATCGTATCACCCAGTACTAACTGTATTGTGGAGGTCACATAGGCAGTCGTTCCATGTAAAATACAGGCTCCATGCATATTTAGCTGCATCCGGTAAGACGGGAAGCCGATCCCAATGAAATGTTGAAAACTGTCATAAATTAGAAACAAAAATCGGCATTGGAAGAATCATGCCCGTATACAGGGTGTAAACGGACCTTTCACGAAGCCGTGGGTGGAATGACAATGTGCAAAAAATCATTTTTTTTTGTAAAATTCAAGGTAAGTAAACGGGTGATGGACGTATATAAAGTAAATCGAGAAACCTTAAAAACTAATATTAAAAAAAAAATCTGTGAAAAAGTTGGAACTTTGACCTTCAATATCACCGTATCTAGAAGGTTTCCAAGGATGGCCCAGAACAAAAAAATAATGGAAATTACAGGGACAACATGTGCTTTTCGGCTTCGTTGAGGGTTTATTTACGCCCTTTAGAATAAGCTAAAATCAATGCTAGGGAGATGTTGATATGACTTAATATTGTGTGCAATGTGAGCCCATACATGTGTACCTAGTTACTTCATTGAGTAATACGCACTCAATGGCTTTAATTTCGCCAGTTGCGTTGGTAATTCTTTCTTATGTAATAGATTGGCGAAAAGGCCGACAGCTCAACTAGTACAATGAGAAACTGATCGACACATTGAAAGATTCATCTTTTATTTAAGATCTTAATGGGGGCTATCGCGCATGGGTTCCCGTATTTGATTTTGAAAGTTGATGATTCGATTTTTGTTATATCGTACACGGTGCGTGCATGTTTTGTTCAATCGATGCTTTATTGGTGCGATGTGAAGTTCGTGCGAAAAATCCTATTGCGAAAACCCCTACAGCGATTGCTCATTAGTTCGGTAATATATATATTAGTTCGGTAGTATGTCGGTTCATATCGTTCAGATCATAGATGTTTTTTCACTACATAGTATAAAACAAAGTCGCTTCCCGCTGTCTGCCTGTCCCTATGTATGAAAGAAAGAAAGAAAGAAAAAACGTTTATTGGCACACGCCACAAGTACACAATAAAAAATATAAAAAAGCAAATAAAAAATAAAATTTAAAACTAACCAAGAAATATTGTGTGGCTGCGCCAATAGGCCCGAATAGGTTGCGGCAAATAGGTATGCATCTTTAAAAATACGCAACGGATTTTGATGCGTTTTTTTTTAAATCTATATTTGCATTCTCTTGCATCACTCTATAGTGATGCAAGAGAATGGTTTATATGTATATTTAGTATCAGCATTGCACACGTGCGAAGCCGGGCGGGTCGCTAGTAATTAATAAAGAACAAATAATAGACAAAAATCGATTAAAAAAAAAAACGACTTGAGCCATTTTCCTTAAACAAAATTCGTGAATCGTTATCATTCTTTCAGAGTTATTTTATATCTGCTTAGCTGTTGCTCGCGACCTTCTTCCGCGTGAAATTATTCGTATGATATAATCGGATTTTGTCAATAATTTCATGGGTTTTGTATAGGTACATATATTTTTTTGCACGTAACCATGAACTTTTCTAAAATAAAAGTAGCTTATGTTACTCCTTATAACATCATAGCTCCTTAAAGCATCAGCTATCTGCCAGAGAAAGTCCCGTCAAAATCGGCCCAGGCGTTTAGGAGATAAGCCGGAACAAACAGACAGTCAGGCAGGCAGACAATCGATGCAGAATTTCTATGTGGGATGGTTCAGAATGATGTACTGAGAATTTGGTTTCCGTTTTCCCATCGGTGTCAATTCCACCTCGTAGTTTTTACTACATTTTTAAATAGTTTAAATAACGCTGAATCAATAAGAACAATAGGACATTGGACGTTTACTCAGCTGTTGCATTTAAAAATGAAAACTTTATTGGAAAAGATACCCACATTTGTCTAAATATAAAAATATCGGCCTGTCTGTCTGTCTGTTGAAGCCTTTCTTCATACAGAGAAGGAACGAGCACTGATCCCTATACGACAGATGCTATCATGTAATTAAAATTAATTAGTTTATACCCGCGGCTTCGCCCGCGTGGATTTTGGTAATTTTCCCCCGGGATAATACTACTACCCAGATTAAAAGCATCCTATCTGCTAATCCAGGTTATAAACTATCTGTGTGCTAAATTTCATACGAATCTGTTTTGGAGGTTTTGCGTGAACGAGTACCAAACAACCGTTCATCCATTCTCACAAAATTTCTAATTTATGATATACTCTAAGTAAGATGTAAGATGTAAGTAAGATATAAAGATAGTGGAAAATATACAAAGTGGATGGAACACCGACGTACAAACGGTACCACGTATTCAGTAAGTACATCATCTAAGTAATACCACAGAATATATAATAGTACAACGTAATACATGCAAACAAAACCACGGACAGAACTAGTATTCGAAAATACATAACTTTTATTTAATCTGAACAAATAGGTAATTGTTATTTTTTTTTTATATCAACTTCCGTAAAAAATATGTGCAGTTAAAGTAAATTTTGAAACACAAAATGTTACACAGTAATTTGAATGAAGACGATAAATAAATGAAGATATTTCTCGAATTTTTCGTTGTACTAATTTTAATTTTATTACTTTGTTAAATAAAATGTGTTTTTTAATTAATTATATTATGCTTATTTACGATTTAGTTCAGTGGTCGCTAGGACGCAACTGCTGAGCATGAAGTCCTGTTTTTGATTTCCAGGTCTTGCAGTGTCGTCGGCTGTCATTTGTTAATCTTTGACAGTCGTTACAGGTAGTCAGTGGCCCGAAAGTCTGACAACCAGTCTCACCAAGGGGTATCGTATTACCCGGTACTAACTGGGTTGTGGAGGTCAGGTAGGAGTCACTCCATGTAAAATACTGGTATTCAACTGCATAGCTAGACTGGAAGTCGACCTCAACATAGCTGGGAAAAGGCTGCGCAGATGATGATGCGAAAAGTGGAAAAATACTGCCAATGCAATGATTATTTCGCACCCGTCTACAAACCAACCATTTGCTAAAGAAATTAGCAACTACATACAGACCAGTATATTTTGATACGCCTCGAAGAACGAACCGTAATGCTCTGCAGCAGAAAACTTGTCTGTCTCAGTGGCTTTCATTTAAATGGAACTAACAGAATCACTACGAAAATTCTAGCCATACACGGAAATAACGCCTCCATTTTGTTTGTCAAAAACAATATCTACAGACAGCTAATTTATACTAACACTAGCGACCCGCCCCGGCTTCGCACGGGTGCAATGTAGATAGTAATATTTTCTCTACTATAATATGCATGTATTAGACATATAAACCTTCCTCTTGAATCACTCTATCTGTTAAAAGAAACCGCATCAAAATCCGTTGCGTAGTTTTAAAGATCTAAGCATACATAGGGACAGACAGCTGGAAGCGACTTTGTTTTATACTATGTAACTAGTGATTTTTAGAAAAAGTGAGGGCTGAAATAACATGACGCCACTGTTACAGCCTTCTATGATCCTAACTTCCTTACTTGGCTTCGTCGACGTTCTTACATATCTTTAATTATTTATTTTTGAGTCAGTTTAGATTTTTGACAGTTTACTAAATATATACTATCAATCACATCCGTCTTAACTGTTCACTGCTGTTCAGACATGTAAATATAAGCTAACTCTTTTTTTGGCCCAAGAATTAGCATTGCCATTAAACGTGGCAATAAAACGAAAACGTGGTAACCGTTTGTGCGTCGGTGTAGTTCACCATGTATACATATACGAGTATATGTAGGACTTAGTTTTTGTCTTAATTTTGTACTTTATTGTAAGTACCTAAGTAGGTATACAAGGTGTTGCTGTGCATCCTCGTCAAATTCAATGAGGTAACTATGCTAATGATTCTCGACCCGAATCAATAATAAAATGGGTAGGTAATTTTTATGTTTTTTTCTTAATATCGGAAATCGATAAGTGAACACCACCCGTATTAGAACACGGCCCGTCTAATACTAGCCCTATAACCGTGTTTTCACACACACAAACAAACGCAGACGTTTATTCGATAAACGGGTGATTCTCCCCTTTTGAAAAGGGTTTCATTCTGAACTAGCGACAAATTAAAACAACTAAAAAAAGCAGCATTTATTATTATTGACCAGGTACCGTAATTTATATTGATTATTTATGTCTTCTATGTCAACCTCCTGAATTTTGACGAGACTGCAAAATAACACCTTGTATCTTTAGTTTGTATATTTTAGGTTGTCTATAGTATTTAGTCCTCGATAAAAAAAAACGCGCTTAAAAAGCGCCCGTGCATAAGAGTAAATGTACAGAGCCGGTTAGCGATGCCTACAGCGTATTTCATAAGACGAAACCACAAAATCCCACAATCATTGAATATTGTGTGCAATACAATAGAAACGAATTGACGTCACATACCTAAGTTGTATGTACAGTCAGCGTCAATAATATTGAGACGAACAGACTGTTCAAAATCTAAACAACTTAGTAAATAAAATATAAATAAAATAACAATAATAGCAAATACAATAACTTAATTGGTAATTATGTGTTTGAGCCGTTTGGGGTTGAAACGCTAGGGCTATGGGGTCCGAGTGCCCACCTATTATTTCGGGATATCGCCAAGCGGTTGGTCGACTCTTCACGTGACCAGAGGGCTGGCATTTTTTTGGCCAAAGAATCAGCATTGCCATCCAACGTGGCAATGCTGCCAGCCTTCTGGGCACTATTCCTGTTGACAGCGATGTGGATGAATATTTTGACGCCCCGTAATTGTACATATTTTTATTCTTATTTTAGATCTAATATTAGTTTGTAAGTAAGGTAAATATTTTGATGAATTAATAAAACACTTAGTAAATTAAATAGTAACCCAATGACACAAGGAATGAAGACAGTACACGACATTTACTGTCATTCTGACAAGAACTTTATGCAATTGAGGTAAAGTTTAATTTTCTTAGTTGTTGATATCATTTTGAACAGTCTTTTCGTTCCGATGTTTTTGACGCTGACTGTACAATGCAGTGACGCATAAAATACTTGTAACAAACTGTTTACAACAATTGAGGATAATAAGTAAATACTAACACATCGACAGAGAAAATCTGAAATGCCATAAGGGACATTAGGCGTTCTGTTAAAATATCAACTTTCAGGTACGCGCCGAGCGTTGTTTTTCCAACAGCACGCTGAATGTTCCTTAGGGTGTTTCATGTTTTCTACCGTCGATATTAATTGTTTATAGTTTAGTACGTTGAATGGTTTGGTGTAACGTGCAAAAACCTCTCAGTGTTATCTTCTTCTTTATCGTGTGGTTAGTGCCTAACCTGGTGTCAGAGTTTTTATGCCGCCCATGGGCCTCTGACTTGGCTTTACATGCCGTCGAGAAATATCTCTCAGGCATGCTGGTTCCCTCACGATGTTTTCCTTCAGTGTTCTTTCGTTGGTGCGGATCTACAACAAGTAACCAGTACCAAAATTCTTAATAGATTTAACATCACCTCCAACATGCAAAAATAAGTTGAAAAAAACTTTTTTGCAAAAAAAAACCGACTTCCAAAAAAAAACACTAAAAACGTGAAAAATAACTTTACTTTCGGAAGTCGGTGACTATTGTTTGTTTCATTGACTTTTTTGCCACCGACTTCCGAAAGTAAAGTTATTTTTCACTTTTTAGTTATCGTATCACACACAAATCCTTGTTAAGTATCAATTTCGCAATTTCTTTTACTTGGATGACATTTTTTCCAGTTATTTTGATTTCAAAACCAAACTACTGAACCGATTTTGATGAAATTTCTATGAGACCATTCAGATAAAAGAAGAATTTTTCAAATCGGTTCATAAATGACGGAGATATGAGGTAACAAACACAAAAAAAAAAAACATACAACCGAATTGAGAACCTCCTCCTTTTTTTGAAGTCGGTTAAAAAGTCGCAGGTCAGTGTATGTTGATTAAAATATGAGACCGTAACGAAATTAAAATCATCAGCGTTTTCAATTCAAAATCATTACCATTACGGCACGGTTGGCGCAGTGGCTGAGCGATCAGTCTCCTACGAGGCGGCTAGTGCACTGGCCGGGTCACCGCCTGCGGACCTAGAGGAGAGAGTCCTCGCGTGACTGTACCGGTGGCGTGAGGAAGTGCGGACGCGGGGCGGTGAACCGATGCAGCGAGAGATCGAGTTGTGTCGGTCTCAGCTCCGCGAGGTTCTGGTGGCGGAGTGGCGGGACAGGCTTTTACGCCCTACCTCGCCTCGCTACCATCGAGGCGATCCGAGTGGTGCTCAAAGAATGGTTCGGCAGGAGGCACGGCTCCCTGTCGTTTCGGGCGACGCAGGTTTTCACGGGGCATGGTTGCTTCGGCAAGTACCTGTGTCGCATAAGCAGGGAGCCGGACGATCGGTGCCATCACTGTGTCCACTGTCTGGAGGACACGCGCGGCATACGCTGGCAGAATGTCCCGCATGGAAGGCACGCGCCGTAGCCCCGTAACAGAAGTCGGAGCCGACCTGTCGCTGCCGGCCGTCGCTCGATCGATGGTCGGGAGCGCAGAGTCGTGGGATGCGGTGATCTCTTTCTGCGAAACCATCATTTCACAGAAGGAGGCTGCGGAAAGGTTGAGGGAGGTCGAGACCATTCTCCCGACCCGCAGCAAACGCACCGGGCGTCGGCGGAGGGTGGACAACGCCCTCTTCCAGCCCCCCTAAACGGGTTCAGAGGGACGGCGGACTTGGGGACGTCCGCCGTCCCACCCCATATAACTGGACCCGAGGCGGTGGCGCGTAGTATTCCGCGCGCGCCACCGTGGATCGTGGTCAGTTCGAGTCTGACAGACCACTCCGAGGGCGGAGGACATCCGTGGGGATTTTGCACCCAGGAACAAAAAACGACAGTGGCGCGATTGACTGCTGCGCTACGTATCGCGGGCTCGATCCCCGCACGGGTTGTGCGAATCTGGCTGGTTGTGTATGTGAGTTAAAATGTTTGTAAACGCACCCAAGAACAGGAGAAATTCCTAGTGTGTTAAAAAAAAAAACGATTTTTGACAGAACAAAGCTCATTTGTGAAATTGCATTGAAAAACAAAATGGCAGCGTTAGTTCCGAAGTTGGCCACACGGCACGGCACGCCATTTTAAAAACTAGATCCGTATGAGCAGTGACTTAACTTGTCATACTTACGTTAATTAAAAACCTAATCGCGCGTGCCGTAACATCATACAATAATGCTTATAAATCGTTATAATAATGACTTTATAATGATTTGAAACATTTGGACCACAAATATAACAGTATAATCTATCTACTATGTACAGGCTGTCAGAAGAATTGTCGTAGAAAAAGTGTGTCCCTTGTCTCAGTACCATACACACATAAACTCACGCATTTTTCCCCCTGGGGGTAAGCAGAAAACACAGAACGCCGCCTGCTACGATCCTTACACACTCTTTTTGCCTCGTCCACGTTCATACATCTGGTGGGTTACCATGATCTGTTAGTGCAGGAATGTTTTAGTATTATTCCGAGAGTGGGTAAGAGATGGCGCTAGACAGCTGTCTAGCGCTGTCACTTTCCCACCCTCGGAATAGTCCAGATCATGGTAACCCACCAGGCCATGTCGACAGAACGCCACTATATACCTAGACTGGTAAGAAAAGCCATTGAGATTACCAATAATTATAGAACATCAACCGGGATGACGGGTTTCAACTGTCAAGAACTTGGAATCCAAAAAAAATCCGCGAGCAGACACAGTGAGTTTCGTGTCTCGGGAACAGGGGGTCTACTCTAGTCCGTCAACGAAGATACGGGCCCGTCCGAAAGTAGATCGAAACTTCGAAATTAACGCCTACTCCCTATTATTTTCGGATTCATGCATTTTTAAAATACATCGGGCGTAGGGACAACTGTCCAATCGTGTTGTCATTTGTTTTTAGTTCGGGTCCCTCACTAATCGTATGTCCGTAAGTGATACGGAGTAGGAAACGCCCGTATCTTCGGCCGAAACTACGGGTTTCGAGCGAGAGTAGTCCTCCAGAATCGAGTTGCGAGTGACAGTGGTAGCGATGCCTAGCGCAAAAACGTGGCAGAAAGAATGTAGACCGATTAGTTTTGGTTTCATGTATTGCTAGACAACATAATTATACAAAGTCATGGGACTTTGTATTCACTGATAATGTTATTGGGGTTCCGTACACACAAAAACTGGACCCTATTTGTATTTTTACAATCCCGAGGGTCCGTATATTGGCGAGGGGAAATAATATACCACTATAATAGACGTATATGGCAATTATATTTAAAGTACTGTAAGGCTCACACAAAACAAAAAAATACAATCTTGCCTAGGGAAATGCATGTAACGAAACCATAGCGAGATCTAATTCGACGTCAACGCCATCTATCGAGCCTAGGGTTCAACTCTCCGATTTATTATTGATCTCGCCATGATTTCGCTGCCTGACCCGAACATACCGCCCACCAAGGACATATTGGCAAATGTCCTTCTATACAACTCACTGTACTTCTAAACAATACAAATTTGGTGGGAAAATAAAATAAAAACAATAACAACAACTTAAGTTCTAGATCTACAATTTAAAAAATTCACTTGACAACTTACTCTAAAACATACTACAATAGTGAAAATACATCCATACACTAAATTGCTACAGGTAATACACACAATTTAGACGTTGGCCTCTTTATAGTTGACGATTGGGTGCGTAATGTAACCACCCGAGTAATACCGTCGGGCCCAGGATGTTTTTGCTCGATCCTACCTAATAACCACTTGCCAGGGGGCATATCGTCCTCTTTTACTAATACTACTTCCCCAACAGATGGCTCCGGACTTCTATGGTTCCATTTATGTCGCTGTAAGAACTGGTGAAGGTAGTCGTGCGACCATCGACGCCAGAATTCTTGCATCATCCTTTGATGAAGCTGCCATCGTTGCAGACTACTAACGTTAGTCCTTTCATAATTGTGATCAGGCGGTAGCACTAATGGCTCCCCTACCAGGAAATGTCCCGGAGTTAAGATAACTAATTTGTCCTGATCTTCCACATAGGACAATGGCCTCGAATTGAGGCATGCCTCAATTTGAGCCAACACCGTAATGATCTCCTCAAATGTCAGCGTTGAGTTCCCAATAACCCGCTTGAGGTGATACTTGGTTGACTTTATACCTGCCTCCCAAAGACCCCCGAAATTGGGTGAGTGAGGAGGTATAAAGTGCCACTGTGTGCCATTGTTCGCGAGTTCTTCTGCCAATTCTTTATGACCGCCTGACTTCTCCACGTTAAACAATAAAAGCAATTCTCGTGCAGCACCCACAAAGTTGGTCCCATTATCGCTGTGAATCTCCGCACATCGACCCCGCCTAGCCACAAAACGTTTGAAAGCAGTCAGAAAGCCCTTAGTGCTCAACTCGCTCACTGCTTCCAAATGCACTGCCCTGGTGGCCATGCATATAAATAGGGCGATGTAGCCCTTGTATGACTTGTTACCGCGACCTTTTGATACTCTTATATTTATGGGACCAGCGTAATCTACTCCACTACACAAAAAAGGTTTGTTTGCCGTTACACGAGAACAAGGTAACTGCCCCATAAGTTGTGTCCTTACCTTAGCTGTATATCGGATACACCTTACGCAGCCCCTTACATACTTTTTAGCCAGCAACTTAACTCCCATGATCCAATACCTTGACCGCAAGTAGGTAATCATCAGTTGCGGTCCCCCATGCATGGTTTTATCATGTGCGTCTGCTATCAAAAGATTGGTTAAAAAGGAATTATTTGGTATCAGTATAGGATGTACTCTTTCATAATTTAGCTGCGACATCTCAAGTCTTCCCCCAACTCTGATTATTCCTTTAGAATCCAGAAATATGTTCAATGATTTTAACTTTCTATTATTATTTTCTATCTGGTTGTTTTTTAATTCTTCCAACTCATTTGTGAACCCTTCTTCTTGACATTTCCTTACACATATTTCTGTTGAGTCTTCTAGCTCTTGTTTAGATAAATGTCGTGACCCTGTACCAGTCCTAGTTCTTTTCCTTATATTCAAGAACCTACGGCAATAAGCCATAACTCGAATCAACCTCACAAACGATGAAAATTTATTCCAAAAAGAAATGTCAAATGTAATCGTATGTACTTTCACTTCTTCTAAGTGTGTAACCAAATGTTTCGGCCTCTTATACTCCACCACTTGGTGCTTTAAATAATCCGGACCCTTCCACCATATAGCAGTGGATTCAAGATCAACCGGGGAAACTCCGCGTGAAGCACAATCTGCTGGATTCTGTTTAGACGACACGTGAGACCAGTATTGTGTGTCTAATATGTTCAAAATATCTGAAACACGATTAGCTACAAAGGTTTTCCAGCGGCTCGGGTGGCTATTGAGCCAAGCTAGCACCACTTCACTGTCTGTCCATGCATGCCAATTGACCTTTGGTATATTCAGCACTTCGCCAACTTCCACCATCAATTTTGCAAGGAGAACTGCACCACAAAGTTCTAATCGTGGAATAGAAACTTGTCTTATAGGTGCCACCTTTGTTTTTGAAGTAATCAAATGAACATGAATGTTTCCTTCGTGATCAACAACCCTAATGTAAATGACTGCTGAATACGCCAGTTTAGAAGCATCTGAGAACCCGTGCAGTTCAGCGCTAACGTTATTTGATTCTAGGTGTAACCATCGTGGGATTTTAATACTAACCAAAGAAACTAAGTTACGATGGTAAGTATCCCATTCTTGTAATAAGTTGTTTGGAATAGCTTGATCCCACTCTAATCCTGCTAGCCACAATTTCTGAATAAATATCTTGGCTAAGATAATACTAGGTGCTAACCAACCCAAAGGATCAAACAACCTTGAAATCTCGGATATAATTTTTCTTTTAGTTACAGGTGTCGTCAGCGGCTGGAGTTCTACTGAATACTGGAAGAAATCTTCGTGTGAATCCCAGGTAAGTCCCAGTATTTTCGTAATACTATCCATTTTTATTTTTAACTCTTCATCCGTAGTTTCTTTCTCATCCCTTATTTTATTTAGTAATTCTTGACTATTACTCCTCCATTTTTGTAATGGAAAACCCCCTCTGGATAATACTTTAGTTAAATCGGTATATATATTGAAACATGTTTCTAAATTTTCAGCTCCTGTCATTACGTCATCCATATAAAAATCATTTAAAATGATCCTCGCTATATCTGGCTGATCTGGGCACTCATCGTATGCTAACTGTTGCAGCGACCGTACAGCTAAATATGGAGCCGACGCCGTACCGAAAGTAACTGTTTCCAATTCATATTCTTCTATTTCCTTTTCAGGGCTGTCTCTCCAGAGAATACGTTGTAATATTACATCCTTCCTATTTACCAAGACTTGTCGGTACATCTTAATTATGTCCGCTACGAGACATATCCGATGTGTTCTCCATCGCATAATAGTGTGCCGGAGTTCCGACTGCAAGGTAGGACCGACTAACAAATTGTCATTTAGTGACATCCCATTCGTTCCCTTGCAGGAAGCATCAAAGACGACACGGACCTTCGAAGTTTCCTTATCCTCTCGGATAACAGCGTGGTGAGGTAAGTAGATAGCTTTTTGACTATTTCTTTCATCTTCTGCCACCTTCCTCATGTGTCCCAGCTCTAAATATTCTTCGAGAACCTTCGAATATTCTTCCTTGAATTTTCTTTGTTTGCTGAATTTACTTTCTAATGATCTCAATCTCTTTTCAGCGATACCCTTTGATTCACCAACCTTGCTGACTGGGTCTACATCACGCAACGGTAGCCTTACTACATATCGACCACTCTTGTCACGTTCCGTAGAAGCTATAAATAAATTTTGACATTTATTTTCCTCCTCAGTTAGCATTTTTTTTCCAGATGGTTCCCCTTCTAGCTCCCAAAACCTTTTTAGCAAATTATCAGCCTCAATACTTGAATGCATGACGGTGATATGTGAGGGATTGCTCATATGATCCACTTCACTGGAACCTGACAAAATCCATCCTAATGTGGTGTCTTGCGCTAAAAGAGATCCACTACCATTCCTTTTAATGCCCTCCTGGATGACTTGGCTGTAAACCTCAGCACCTAATAAAACATCAATTTTATTAGGCCTGTAGTATTCCGGATCAGCCAAATCATCATCGGTCAAATCTACCCATTCTACCCTCGTTACTTTCGTAGCTGGGAGAAGGGCAGTGACTGACTTTAGGACGAAAGCATTCACATTAATTTGGACAGTTGGATCTATTCTAGACCTCACTTTAAGCACAACAGTTGCTTTGGCTGTCGCACTTTTTTCTCCGCCTACGCCTATCACAGTTTGCCTGGATGGCGTCTTGTTTAATCCCAAAAATTGAACCGTAGATTCCGTAACGAATGAACCCTGCGATCCTTGGTCAAGCAAAGCCCTAACTACTCGATAGGTCCCGTCTTTCGACTCTACCTTAATTAAAGCGGTAGTTAATAAAACTGTTTTCCGGCCACGTCCCGTCGAGAAGCATGAAACTAGTGGCTTGCTTGGCCCCTCCGCTTGCGCGGCTACTTCAGCGTTACTATTTTTAATTTCCTCCTTCATCACCTTTATAACGGCTGATGAGGTTTCCTCGTGAGCCCCACGACTATCTTCACCAATAACAGACCCAGAAACACCTGTTGGGTGTAACAAAGAATGGTGGCGGCGCTTACACACCTGGCACTTGAGAGTGTTTTTACACTGTTTGGCAGAGTGGTTATTATATAGGCAAACGAAACACAAATTATGTTCTTGGACGAAATTACGCCTAACTTCGTTTGACTCTTTACAAAACTTTGGACAGGATGTAATCTTATGATCGGCTGAGCAAAATGCACATGATACTACCTTTTTATCTTTCAGCACATGAAACGATTGAGTTCCTTTTGGGTGTGGAGGTCTATCCTTGTTATCTGTCTTTTCTAAATTTTCCAAACCTCTAAAGCGACTAATTAAAAACTTCGAAAACTGTTCAAACGTCGAAAACTCATCACTTGAATCCGAAGCCACATTCAGCTCCCAACATTTCCTGGTTTCTTTATCTAATTTTCCACTAATTATGTGAATAACTATCAGATCCCAGGAAGAGACATCCACCCCTAAGTTTCTAATTGACTCCAGACATTCTGAAGTAGTATTTACAAGCTTTTTTATTTCACTAGCCGATTCATAGGACAAAGTCTTTTGACTGAGTAATCTTTTTACTATGACGTTAGCTATAAACTTTTTATTATTATACATCTTATCTAATTTAGACCACGCAATTTTATAGTTATCAGATGTAACATTGATGTTTCTTAACAATTGCTCAGCCTCCCCACTCAAATGTCCCTTTAAATAAAAGAATCTCTGTGCATCGTCTAGAGTTGTATTCTCGTGCACTAACCCTACAAACAAGTCTCTAAATGTTTGCCACTCTGAATATTTTCCCGAAAATGAGGGAATTTTTATTTCTGGCAACTTAACTCTGCTGACACTCTTTTCATTTTGATAACTAGACTTAGAATCCGCACATAAATTTGTTGAATTTCTGTTACATAACAATTCCTTAATTTCACTTTTAAAGTCTACATAAAATTCTTCAACTTCATCATAAAGACCATTTTTAATATAACTAGTGTTAGATAATTCAACCTTTTTTATCGTACCTAATATTTCCTTATGAGTGGCCGTGAATGTATTCCATAATTGTTCCAAATTATCAAGACGGGTCTCTAAATATGCTACAGTTAAACGCTCTTTAGGAGATTTCTTTAAATTAGACTTTGCCTTGATCATTTTAGCACTAATATCCTCTTGTATCGTACAAAAGTAATCCATTTTGAAACAATTATATTATACCAAAAACAAATAGAATTTAATAAACACTTAGGTTGTAAACACTTATGATCTTTTTAAAGTAAATTAACTTATGTTCCGATTATTCAACTAAAAGTTTCTAAAATTTTACAAGTCTTTACACTTTGCACTTGGGTCTAAAATCGGGCATGGATTCCCCGTCAGAACCACTTTTCACATAAAATTTTTACAAGTTCTAACTATCTTTGAAACAAAACGTAAATTTTTCTGATTATTAAAAGAGTTCAACTTCAAATGCACTTTTTCTGAGATTGCCAAATTATATTTATTCTTCTTGATTAAGATGAAAAATGTACTCACGATTTTTTCACCAATTCACTCACTGATCGTCCGCTGTACTGCACCACCAAAGCGGCGCGCTGTACTGCACCGCACAAGTGGCACCCTCTGCTTGTCCACGACTTGCCGCACTTCACCTCCCTTGCGTCGCTCCTCCGGATGTTGCTACCAGGTGTGGCTGCTCCACGCTCGACCTGGCTGCTCCTTGCTCCAACCGGTTCCACCTTCAGCTCCTGGGCACTTCACTTGGTGCCCACTGAAGGGGCTGCTCTGGACAGCGATCCACTGCCCAGTATCGACGCGAAGGGTGGTAATTCACTACCACCACGGGAACTACCACAAACACTCCCGACCGAACCGACTCGAAGGACCATGTATTTTTACAATCCCGAGGGTCCGTATATTGGCGAGGGGAAATAATATACCACTATAATAGACGTATATGGCAATTATATTTAAAGTACTGTAAGGCTCACACAAAACAAAAAAATACAATCTTGCCTAGGGAAATGCATGTAACGAAACCATAGCGAGATCTAATTCGACGTCAACGCCATCTATCGAGCCTAGGGTTCAACTCTCCGATTTATTATTGATCTCGCCATGATTTCGCTGCCTGACCCGAACACTATTACTAAGGTTCCGCTGTCTATCTATCATAGGGCTATATCTTTTGAACTGTAATAGGTCATCTTCGTCATCTGTCTTTTCCTAAATATGTTGGGGTTGGGTCTAAACGGATGCAGCTGAATACAAGTACTTTACATGGAGCGACTGTCTATCTGACCTCCACAACTCAGTAAGTACTGGGTAATACGATAGTTCCTAACGTCGAAATCCTTTAAAGGTTTTCGATATTGGAAATCGCGTTATGGAACTCAAATAGAACTGGGCAGGATACCTAGTCAGAAACAGTGATGACAGGTGGACTACGGCTGCTACCGAAAGGTGTCTAAGAACTGGGATCGGAAATGTGGGTCGTCCGGCGGAGGATTTGGCAGACGACATAGTTGCCATCGGGGGAAAAACCTGGATGAGGCTGGCACAGGACCGTGGAGATTTGCACAAGAAGAGAGAGGCCTATACCCAGCTGTGAGTGAATTGAGCCAGTGGACGATGATGTTGGTGATGAATACGATAGCCTTTGTTTATACATTGGTTGTTGGTTTGAACTGGCTTAAGGTGGAAGCGCCAGAGTAGCGCGCGAAATTCAAATTTTCTTACGTTTTTTTGCAATTTGCCGGTCATTGTCAGGCTGTACATTGAACAAAATATGATTCACGGCTGTAATAGGTATTTAGTTACAGAATTATAATCATTAAAATCATCAATGCAACCCTCAAAGTTGATAATTCAGCAAATTAATTATAATTCCGTAACTAAATACCTATTACAGCCGCGAATCGTATTTTGTTCAATGTACAGCCTGACAATGACCGGCAAATTGCAAAAAACGTAAGAAAATTTGAATTTCGCGGGCCCTGGCGCTTCCACCTTAACTGGACACTTGATATTTTCAGTGTTTTTCCTCTTGCCGCTATAACAACGAATGGGAAATATGAATAAATATAAAAAAGGAGGGCTCTCCATGCAAGAAACGTACTTTCTTTTTTCGGCTTTTAATCTGTACCGTGGTACGGAACCCTTCGTGTTCAAGTCCGACTCGCACTTGGCCGGTTTTTGTTTGTGTCCATTGATAATTTTATATATGTATAATCGGTATGTTATTATTTTGTGCAGAAGATTGTTTTTATTAACATATAATTGGCTATTTACTTATCTTTGCTACTTAAAAAGACTTCAAAATGTCGTAAAACCTCTTACTAAAAAATTCGATATTAAAACAACATAATCACGCCTGTAGCTAATCCCCAACGGGTAGGCAGAGGTGACATTTAGTATATCCATTTTGCCAGTTGTGTTGAAGTCCCTATTGAAATAAATTAGAATAATACAAGGTGTAGTTTTGCAACCTCGTCAAAATTCAGGAGGTTGTCATAGAAGACGTAAATAATCAATATAAATTACGGTACCTGGTCAATAAAAATAAACGCTGCTTTTTTTAGTTGTTTTGATTTGACACTATTTCAGAATGAAGCCCTTTTCTAAAGAGGAGAATCACCCGTTTATCAAATAAACGTCTGTGTTTGATTGCGTGTGTGAAACCGTGGTTATAGGGTTAGTAATAGAAGGGCCGCGTTTTAATACGGGTGGTGTAGACTTATCGATTTCCCATATTAGGAAAAAAATATAAAAAATTACCTACCCATTTTATTATTGATTCGGGTCGAGAATCATTACCATAGTTACCTCCTTGAATTTGACGAGGATGCAAAGCAACACCTTGTATTTTCAAACTTTATACCATGTACCATATTATTACCTATGTTCAACAAATTTTATTTTATTTTATTTTATTTGTTAGGGACAAAAAACAGTTACATGCCAAGCTTAACTAGAGATCCTTAAATTAGCACAATACTTAGAAATACATTTATATACAATCTATTACATATTTATGTTACTACACAATCATGTAACCCACAACATCGTCCACAAATTCAAAAAAAAAAGTTAAAAGAAAACAGATAAACAGTGTGCATCGTAAAAGCCTAGTAAGAAGAAGAAGAAAGAGAAAAAATATATTTATATGTATATATTATTATATACTTATAAATCGAGCAACAGAGTTGCTACATTTATTAAGTAAAAACTCAAATAAATACTTTGACTTTATATTAAATGATCTAATATACCAATACATATAAATAATATGAATTTATAATGTTACTGACTGTCTCGATGGACTAGTGGTCACAAGTGTAACTGCTGAGCATGTGGTCGTAGACTTTATTGGGTTTTTCCATCAGGAATTTTTCAGTAGCAGCCACAAAGTCTGGATTTATTTAATGTAGGTAGGTACTCGGCCATGTGTGATATTAGATATGGTTACATTACTGCCTAGCCTTTCAGGGTTTACAGGCGTGATATGTATTTCGTATGTTTTATCAATTAAAGTGATGTAAATTAGTTCATACATAACACAATTCTCGGAACTAGACGACAAAAATAACACTTTTCGAAAGTATCAATTGATATTTATAAAAGTACTGGGTATTAACGAACATTAATTATAGAAATTACTACATTAAAAAAAAAACCCACTCTATGCTCTATTAGACACCTGTCAAAAGGAAATGCCAAACAGTCCTATGCCAGAAAAAGAAGTCAAAAATATTCCGTAAATAAATGTTCTATGCAAGAAAGAGACAAAAAAGTCTAATTCACACATTCTACAGGTCAACCAAGAATAGTTTTGTGCGTATTTTTTTAAATAAAACCTTAGTAGACTTTCACTTTTGCAACAAAACGCGCACTTATTTATTTATGTTAAAACATTATGAAAAAAAAAATACTTACAGCGAAAAAATGGAGTTTTTAAAATCCAAATAAAGTCACTGCACAATACAGAACCTGGCACGAAAATCAAAAAAAGATAACTTTTCCGAAATTCGTAAAAGTAAACAAACTTCAAAGTATAACACGGATAAGTTCAGAAGGCACGGTAGAACGACGAAAGGCGGTAAAACCAACGGATTTTACAATCGGTCGGGTAATACGCGGACTGACATTCGAGCGCCAAGACGGACATAGAATGACTGGTAAAATATAACTATTATATCTTCCACCTATGACGACATATCAAAATATAGCTAGAAATGTAGTTCGCACGATAATATTTGATAACGTTTTTATCACATGTTGTGTTTTTTGGTTGGTAAAACATATTCCGGGCTGTTTTTTAGAGTATGTGGTAACTTTTTTTGCGGATTTCATGGCAAAATGTTTGTTTGAATACTGTCCGCTAGATGGCGTTAAGTGTTGTTTGTACTCGTTGAGGAAAACTGTGAATTATTAATAGTTCTAGTTGATGTATGTTTATTAATGATTGAGTAAACGTTTATTAGTTGTTATGGAGGCCGCGAAATGCTACAGAACCATTATCATAAGATTACGAATTGGAATTCCTCGATTATTTGTGTTTATGGACTAATGTCAAACGCGGTGTTGTTTTGAGTCGGTAATTAAAGTTCTCTGTGTCCTTGATAGTCCATAGATTGATATACTGTTGCCTACAATAAATATAACGAAAAGTAAACGTACGTAACATAACGATTGCAATCCCCCGAAGGGTTAGGCAGAGGTGTACCTAATAGTACACCCACATTTCGCCAGTTGTGTTTAACTAGCAACCCGCCTCGGCTTCGCCCGGGTGCAATATAGATACTAATGTTTTCTCTTATAGTAATAATATGCATGTATAATAAATACACTTATAGCTTCCTCTTGAATCAATCTATCTATTAAAAAAAACCGCATCATCAAATCCGTTGCGTAGTTTTAAAGATCTAAGCATACATAGGGACAGACAGACAGCGGGAAGCGACTTTGTTTTATACAATGTAGTGATAGTGATGTCCCATGCAATAGGGGCGAGCCTATTGCCAATTGGATCAAATCCAGGCTCTGTGGCTACTACTGAGAAAGTCCTGATGGCAGAGCCCGACTTCGCCCGACCAAGGAATTCGAACCCATTACCTCATGATCAGCAGTCGCGCTTCAACCACCAGACTAACGAGCCAGCCTAATTGGACTTTTCTGGAAATTGAAGTATGACCTTGCTACTAGCGCAGTATAAATATGGACAGTATGGAAACTAAACCTAGCTGAGGACATAATTACCTACGCTCCATTGAAGCAATGGGGTTGTAACTTTTAATGTTTTTGATATTGTTTTTTTTTTTATTTACATTTTTGTTCTGTAGTGATCAATCAATCGAATATAAATAACTAGCTTAAAAAATACAATTTAAATAGGTAATCTCATGGCGTCGGTTAATCTCAGCATAAGACGATAGTTTAAACATGGAAAACAATTTAATATTAACACACAAAAACTTGTAGAACTATAGATCTAAAATACGAAAGGTCCGGTTTTGATGAAGCCGAGTTCAAACAGCCGTATACTACGCAATACGTACGTGGCATTTTTAAAAAGATCGCGGAGATAAACTTAAACGTGACCACTCGTCTTGACGCGGCACTTACTAATGAGAGCACCGCGCCGGTCACCTATGAGTCTCGTCGTTGCGCATGTTTGTGTGAGTGTGCCGTTTCGAGCGTTTGTAGGTAGTTTCCATACTGTCCATATATTTATATTGTGGTACTAATCAGTTGATTGGTATAGTCGTATAGTGTTACAATAACCATCAATAGCCAAAAATGATTAGGTGAATTAACAATTGCCTACACTTTTTAAGATGAGTGTAAAAATTCCCATAACGAAGCGAATAAAAGTAGTAAGGCATTAATTTTAGAAAAAGGATAAGGCCTCGTTAGACGAGTGGTCATAAGCGCGAATGCTGAGCATGTGGTACTGGGTTCAATTCCCGGGTCGAGCAAAATGTTATTGTGTTTTTCCATTAGGAATTTCTCAGCAGCAGCCACGGAGTCTGTGCCCGGTGGATGGCAATAGGCTCGCTCCCTATTACATGGGACTTGAAACATAACTGGCAAAATGTGGGCGTACTAATGGGTACACCTCTGCCTAACCCTTCGGGGTTTTCAGGCGTGATGTTATGTAAAAATGATTAGGGTTCCGTACAAAAAAAACCCTTGAAATTGTTAACAAACTCTGATTCAAATTGGGACGTAGGTAATATCTATACATATTATGTATGAATAGTAAAATTGTAACAGTTTGATGTGTGTACATTGAAGATATTGAAAAATAAAATATCTATGAGGTATCTTTTTTAGAGCAACAGAAGCCAAAACAACAGTTTTTTGAATTTTTGTCTGTCTGTCTGTTTGTCTGTATGTTTGTGCGCGCATCACGCGAAAACTACTGCATGGATTTGAACGCAGTTTTCACCGTTCTACTGCTAGATGCCTAACTTAATATATAGGCTACATTTTACCTTTTTTTTTTAGATTATATCTACCACTCGTACGAAGTTCGTGGGCAAAAACTAGTTTTTATAATAAAAATTTCACTCGAATGATGATCGCGCGCGGGCTACAGCAAGTCTACAATAAACTAAGAAGGTGAAGTACGTAGTACCTATCAAAGTGACTAGTAATTTAAGATGATATGTGTTTTTAACCGACTTCAAAAAAAGGAGGAGGTTCTCAATTCGGTTGTATGTTTTTTTTTTTTGTGTTTGTTACCTCATATCTCCGTCATTTATGAAACGATTTGAAAAATTCTTCTTTTATCTGAATGGATCTACTTCCCGATTGGCCCCATAGAAATTTCATCAAAATCGGTTCAGCGGTTTGGTTTTGAAATCAAAATAGCTGGAAAAAAATATGTCACCCAAGTAAAAGAAATTGCGAAATTGATACTTGACAAGGATTTGTGTGTGATACGATAACTAAAAAAGGGTAAAATAAAAACTTTTTTGCAAAAAAAAAACCGACTTCCAAAAAAAAACACTAAAAAAAGTGGAAAATAACTTTACTTTCGGAAGTCGGTGGCAAAAAAGTCAATGAAACAAACAATAGTCACCGACTTCCGAAAGTAAAGTTATTTTCCACTTTTTAGTGTTTTTTTTTTTTGGAAGTCGGTTTTTTTTGCAAAAAAGTTTTTTTTTCTAGCGTCTGGCTCGTCGGTCTAGTGGTCACAAGCACGACTGCTGAGCATGTGGCACTGGGTTCGATTCGCAGGTCTGACAAAGTGTTATTGAGTTTTTTCATTAGGAATTTCTCAGTAGCAGCCTCGGAGTCTGTGCCCGGCCGATGGCAATGGGCTCGCCCCCTATTACATGGGACTTGAAACATAACTAGCGAAATGTGGGTGTACTATTAGGTACACCTCTGCCTAACCCTTCGCGGATTACTGGCGTGGTGTTATGTTATGTTATGTTATATAGTAATTTTAAATAAACATTATCCTGAAGAATATCCTGGCTCAAGTGCCTACCCACTTGAGCCAGGATATTCTTTGCTTAATAAATATTGATACTTCGTAAAACTTTACGTAAACATTGGTAGCTGTACTTGTGCCGGGATATTCCTTGCTTAATAAATATTGATACTTCATAAAACTTTACGTAAACATTGGTAGGTACTTGTGCCGGGATATTCCTTGCTTAATAAATATTGATACTTCGCAAAATTTTACGGTAATCAGACTATTAATTAAAAACAAATTTAATCACTTAAATCTACTTGTAATTAATTATTTTTAATGGCCATAATATCACAAGGAAATTTTGACATATAAGTGCCTCCTTTGACATGCATTTAGCTGTGTGGATAAATTATTAGAATTAAAGAAGAAAATGTTGTTATTTTATTTGTTCTGTTTGCTGCTTTGTGAGTAATTTTAAAATAATAAATGCATAATATGTACTGCTAGCTTATGCCAGCGGCTTCGCCCGCGTGGAGTTCGATAATTGAACCACGGGATCGTCCTACTGGGATGCAAAAGTAGCCTATGTGCTATTCCAAACTATAATCTATCTCTGTGCCTAATTTCATCCAGATCTGCTCATCCGTTCTGGCGTGATTGAGTAACAAACATCCATCAATCCATCCATCCAAACTTTCGCATTTATTATATATATTTATCCTCAAAAAAGACACGAAGTCACTTACATGAGAACAGAAAACCTTATGCTAATATTAAAAATAAATTCGTAACTGCATTGAGCATTGTAGACACCCATCCAGTGCATTCAAAATTTGGGATTTGCGGTTAAATATTTAGCCAATTGAGTCTTGTATAATATTTATATAACATTTATACAAGGTGTTGCTTTGCATCGTCATCAAATTCAATGAGGTAACTATGCTAATGATTCTCGACCCGAATCAATAATAAAATGGGTAGGTAAATGTTTATATTTTTTCTTAATATCGGAAATCGATATGTGTACACCACCCCCGTATTAAAACGCGGCCCGTCTAATACTAGCCCTATAACCGCGCTTTCACACACAAAAACAAACGAAGACGTTTATTCGATAAACGGGTGATTCTCTTCTTTTGAAAAGGGCTTTATTCTGAAATAGTGTCAAATTAAAACATCTAAAAAAAGCAGCGTTTATTATATTGACCAGGTACCTAGGTCTTCTATGACAACCTCCTGAATTTTGACGAGGATGCAAAACTACACCTTGTATAATACAACGCAAAGGGTGTGTGAACCAAAAGTAGTAAAAAATAAAAAAAATTACCGAAATCCATGACACCTGTTGTACACTGTATTTTTTTTTGTTAGATAGGCAGTCGCTCCATGTAAAATACAGATATTCAGCTGAATCCGGTTAGACTGGAAGTCGACCCCAACATAGTTGGGAAAAGGCTAGGCAGATTATGATGTGTATATTTTTTTTAATGACATCTCGCTCGTCAACCTATGAGGTTGTAACATTTACTTGCCCACTTTGTGTAATACAAAATGGCTCAGTGGCCGGTGAGCTGTGGAGGTGAGTCAGCTAACCTATGTCCTAATGGATCCATGTTTGCTGTGGTCTATTTATTCGCAATATATGAGAAAATAATACAAACAGATAACGTGTTTTATTTATGCTGTGTGCTTACAGTCTATCTCATTGAGGGATTATTATTTTTCACTTTTATTTTAATTTATTTTAAGGGAACGCGGAGTCTTCGTTTTGTCGATAGACCACCGCATGTATCCTTTTTTAACCGACTTCAAAAAAAGGAGGAGGTTCTCAATTCGGTTGTATGTTTTTTTTTTTGTGTTTGTTACCTCATATCCTCGTCATTTATGAACCGATTTGAAAAAATTTTCTTTTATCAGAATGGATCTACTTCCCGATTGGTCCCATAGAAATTTCATCGAAATCGGTTTAGCAGTTTGGTTTTGAAATCAAAATAGCTGGATAAAATGTCATCCAAGTAAAAAAAAATTGCGAAATTGATACTTGACAAGGATTTGTGTGTGATGCGATAATTAAAAAGGGTAAAATAAAAACATTTTTGCAAAAAAAAAAACCGACTTCCAAAAAAACACTAAAAAAGTGGAAAATAACTTTACTTTCGGAAGTCGGTGCCAAAAAAATCAATGAAACAAACCATAGTCACCGACTTCCGAAAGTAAAGTTATTTTCCACATTTTTAGTATTTTTTTTGGAAGTCGGTTTTTTTTTTTCATTAGGGTCATATAATATATCGCCGATTCTGTGATTAACCCTGAGGTTGTCGAATTCGCCGTGCGCTTGGAAGGCGTCTCCAGGGGATTTAAGATCTTCTATTTCTAATTTTGCAATGTTTTCCCACATTTTGGTGTCAAGGTCCTCGGCGGGCAGCTGCCAGGCTTCTATGTCAGCCACCTCCCAGATCGCTTCCGTGCATGTCCGTCTTGGTAGTGGTGCGGCATTTTTCACTGCCAGTCTGTATTGGCGTTCGATTTTGCTTAGGTTCGTTGCGCTGTATCTTGAGAGTATCAGCGGTAGAATGCAGGCCTGAATGATGGCCAGTTTCGTATCCAGTTCTGTCTTTGCATTGTAACCTATAATTGGAACGGGGGCTCCTCTGACTTGCCTTGAGTGTAACGCCTCCAGCCGGGGCAAAAAGTTAACAAACTAAGCGACTACACGCTGAGGGGGTTCGGCCTTCAGGACAGGCTGGATCTGAATGATATAATTATTTAGGGGCTGATTTAAAACTACAGGTCCAGCTTCGCGGGCTGGCTCGAGCTAGGGTCGGAGAGGGCATGGACCTGGACGTAGCGACGGGCCTCGACGGCGAGAACGGAATGACGGCGGTTTTCGAGCGCTAGTTTTCCTATTGCTCAGTCGGAAGACGGTGATAGCGTCGTCGGGTCTGACGAGGGTCATGCCTTGATCGGTGAATCTTACTGATAAGCGAGGTCTCGTTTCGGGCGGCCGATGCGATCAGGGGAGATTACGGTGCCTGATGGCGGTGTCGAAGAAGCGCTTGGGGACGCGTTTTATGAACTGAAGGACTAAATTCCCTTTGATACCTTGGGTCGATCTCTAAACAGGAGTCAGAGTTTTTACAGGAAATGGTATAACCTTTCGCTTTGTGTTCTGCCAACATAAATTTTACATTTCTAAATATTTCTTAAAAAAAAAACATTTAAAATATAAAAACGTAGTCTACCAGTATCGGGAACAGGGTCCAAGCTACCGGCGGTCAGGGCTCCAGAGAGAGGAACCTCTTTACAACTCGAGCCGTGACCACGAGTACCGCTTTCTAAATCTAACCCTTGATCCAGCTGCGTAACGAGAGCCTCCTCAGAGCTCTCCTCTGGTCGGGGCCACAATAAACGCTGAGTTCACATCCCACATGTCGACAACTTCGCGAGCTAAGATACTACATATATTTGATTTGCTTATATATATTTTTTCTTAAACGCAGGTGTGTACAAATCGCAGCAATGGCAGAAATATAATCCTGCCAAGTTCAATTCAGAGAACAATGCTGAAGCGTCCCATAAACGGATAATGGAATTAATGCGGTCGTACTATGAGGAAGCCCATGCGCGCTTAACATACATGAACCCAATAAGGTTTATGTATGAAGAGAGCCCCTACTACGAAATGGGATATATCACTGGGGAAATCATAGAAAGGTAAAAAAAACTGCAGCGATGTAGCCAGACGGAAAAGATCGTGAGGAAACCAGCATGCCTGAGAAATATTTCTCGACGGCATGTGAAACAAAGTCAGAGGCCCGTGGGCGGCATAAAAACTCTGACACCAGGTTAGGACCACAAAAGACAAGCTGCTTTTAGCATCGGCGATCGGCGATTTAGGTACCCACTAACCACACTTCAGCCACTAACCCCCGTATCTATAAATTATAAGTCAAAGTGTTTACTTGAGTAAATGTCATTGATTAAGATACGATTTTTGTTGTGTAGTTCAGTAATTGGTTGAAGTTAGAAACTTAAAACTGTAAGAAGTTAGAATTCTTAGCTTTGCTTTCTTTGACGGTACTTACTTCTTTTAAATTCTCGTCTATTGCAAAATTTTGCACAAGTAATTGCTTAAGCTAAAGTAATTACTTTAACCTGACTATAGATAAGGGTGTAAGAAGCGATATAGCCAAAGATCAGGTAGTGACGTCTGAATATGATGCAAATTGAGAACTAAAATCCTACATCGCGCAAACAAAGAATTTATCCGCGCGATGAGTATACAGTGTGGAAAAAAAAAAACGGTTACCAAGTATTTAGCACAACATCTATGTAGTCTGCTAGTATTCAAATACCTTCCTGACCCCCGTACTGTTCAAAGCATCCATGAGCACAATGCTTTGAGTCCGTTACGTTGAGTAGGTACCGTAAAACGTGATTTTTCGCCCAAGAATTAAAGAGCGTTTCCCAGCAATATTTTTTGCGTAGAGTTACTTAGTTTGATGTACAGAATGCTTGGTTGGCGGCTTCGTGAAGGGTCCGTTTACACCTTGTATAAGCCTTGGATCGAAAAAAATCGAAACATGGGTAAAGGCCAGCAATGGGATGATGTGGGCTAACAGTATATTTTATACGGAAGAGATAGTATATTATATTATAGACAGTATATTTTTAGGGTCTCAATACAAGATGTTGCTTTGCATTCTCGTCAAATTCAAGGAGGTAACTATGCTAATGATTCTCGACCCGAATCAATAATGAAATAGGTAGGTAATTTTTTATATTTTTTCCTTAATAACGGAAATCGGTAAGTGTACACCACCCGTATTAACGAGGCCCGTCTAATACTAGCCCTATAACAGCGCTTTCACACACACAAACAAACGCAGACGTTTATTCGATAAATGGGTGATTCTCCTCTTTTGAAAAGGGTTTCATTCTGAAATAGTGTCAAATTAAAACAACAAAAAAAGCAACGTTTGTTATTATTGACCAGGTACCGTAATTTATATTGATTATTTACGTCTTCTATGACAACCTCCTAAATTTTGACGAGGATGCAAAACTACACCTTGTATATGCATAAACGAGGGTTTTTTTTTTATATCCCATTTTCATATGGTATGAATATGGGTATGAATGAGACCATATCAAAGAATCAACTGGCATACGAATTATTTTTCAATCGTAATTTTTTTTTGTTTTTATTTTTCATACAAAATAATTCGACTAACTCACGATTTTTTATGTAAAACACCCTTACGTGAAATATGACAATATCGCTTAATACGATTCAGTAGCGCAAAATTTTATCAAAATACGATTCAGTAGTTTAGGAGACTATAGATTTCGAACATACGTACAGACGAACAGACATTGATTTTTATGTACTAATTAACCCTAGAGTTAAGGGATATAAAAAAAAACACGTATAGATAAAAACATTCCTTCGCAGATATCGAAAAGTACTAGAACACGCTCAAAGACCAAAACGATTCGCCCACATGACGCTATTTGATGTCTTAAAGCGTGTTGAATTCGTTCAAAAGCTTTATTTCGAACTATATCACCTAGTCAGAATGATTCACGAGACTCCAAGGAAATGGGTTTCAGTTTTGGAGTTCATTAACATAGAAAAAACTGCTGGGCCCGATGTTGTTGCTGGCCTCAGTTTAGGTAGAGGTAAGGACAGCTTGTCCCAACTGACCCTGGAAGAACTGTTCGAAACTCAGAGACATCTCGATGATATGGTGAAGCGGAGAGAGAGGGAGAGACGGAGGAAGCGCAAGGAGTTCGAAAAGATAAGAAACCTGTTTATGGAAAGTTTGGTCAAGGGTTCGAAGTCGTCGAAGAAGTACAACGTGATTTGGCCCATCGATTATGGTTGGGAGATCGATTATAAATGGTGAACCTAAAAAAGAATGGACTTTTATTTCATCCGCTTATGTAAATAATATTTAAATACGAGGTGGAAGGGACACCGACGCTTAAACGGTAACCACGTATTTCAGTGCATCATTCTGAATTTCTATGGGGGGGGGGGGGCATAGAATGTTGCACCTGGAAAGATAGGATTTACTTTCTAAAGCAAAAATGTTGCTTGTGTTAGGTACTTCGGCTCTTCCGACTTACAGTATCATAAATGTGAGATATTTATATACAATAAATTCAATAAAAATAAAAATTAGAGTTAAAATAACAATCAAAATAAAATAAAAAAAATAACGCATGACGACATGACGCTTGGATCAGCCATCATTCAACTCAACCATTTTGAAGGGAACTAAATGACCCGACACACGCGCCACCATCAGCGAGACAATTGAGTGAGCATGACACGCTCTCAACCGCCAGGGCACATTCAAGTCAAGAAAAGACGTAGGTTTTGAGTGAATGATAGCTTTCTAGTACATAGTACTCACACAATATAGGCTATGCAACTATAATTATAATTCTAAAGAGATTGAATTTATAATGCAAAGATAGTTCTGTACAATCTTCAGCAGCTCCAACAATACGATCAATTTATGCTAGGATAGGGGCCTATCCTTGTGGAGCAGTCAAGCATTATTATCAGCGATATAATCGCCAATCTTGTAATATGCTTGCTTACAGTGTGCGTTTAATGCATATTTTAAATTCGTCTCATTAAGTTCAAAAATACTTTGTGGAATTTTATTATAGCATCTCAAACAGTATCTATCCATGAAAGATGAGTCTACTTTAGCGAGTCTGAAGCCTGGCTGAACTAATTGGTCCCTATTTCTGGTACTGTAATTGTGTCTATCACCTCTTTTGTTAAATAGATGCAGATTTTTTCTTGTGTACATTATGTTCTTATAAATGTATAGGCAATGTGCCGTCATGATGTTAATGTTCTTAAACAGTTCCGCAAGTCGTACAACGTCTTTGGTGAAACCACACTGTTGATCGTGTAAAATTTTGTTTGTGTTAAAATTATTGAGCATTTTATTAAGCATTACCTTTTCAAACACTTTGCTAAAAACTGGCAACACGGACACAGGTCTATAATTATGAGTATCTTTAGTGTCCCCGGATTCGAAAAGAGGTATGATTACTGTATTAAATTAAATCAGGGATGCTGTTTTGATCTTATTGCTAATGTGTAAGGCTTTACCAACCTTGATGTATTTCTAAAAAATTTTGAATAACTAGCAATATATCCGTATGTCACAGCCATTTTACTTCGAGACTGATGGCCACACAGTTAAAATTTAGAGAGTAGGTGTCTTCTATGCCCGCGGCTAATTGCCGCTCAGCGGACAAACCTCCGGGCCGATCTCATGGTGACATGGAGAGAGCGACTGTCGTAACCCCGTGCAGGGCACGCCACGATAGTGGCGATAAGTCCCCTCTTTGAGGAGTGGCTTGAGAGGCGCCACGGCGTCCTCACCTTCCGCCTGACGCAGGTCCTCACCGGACACGGTTGTTTCGGGAGGTTCCTGCACCGAATCAGGCGGGAGGAGACGCCCGGGTGTTTCCATTGCGAGGATCGACCGGAGGACACGATGGAGCATACGGTGGAGGTCTGCCCCGCTTGGGCGGAGCAACGCCGTGTCCTCATAGCGGCGATCGGCGGCGGCGAACTCTCGCGTCCGGCCCTGGTTCGAGCCATGGTCCGGAGCGAGACGGAATGGGAAGCCGTCACCTCCTTTTGCGAAGCAGTCATGCTAGCAAAGGAGGAGGCGGAACGTGAGAGAGAGCGTTCCTCCTCACGTCCCAGCCGCCGCGGGAGACGCACCGGGCGTCGGGGGCCACGTGGTGGCCCCCGGCCACCGTAGACGCGGGCCTGTGGACGGTGAGCTAAGGGCTAGCTCGCCGTCCCTCCGTCTTAGGACGACAGGCCGTGTCGACGGCGCGTTCGTGTTCCACGCGCGCCTCAAAGAGATGTCAGCAAAGGGAAGGAGCCCGCAAGGGCCGATGCCTGCCGGGTGCTGCGGGTTGTTCGAAAGAGATACCGCGGCCCCGGAACACAAAGGGCGATGAAGGAACATGGGTGGGTTTTAGTCAGTAAAAGTCTGACACACCCTCCCGCTCAGCCCAGAGCGGGAGAAGTCATTTGATGATTACCCATCCGAAAAAAAAAAAAGGTGTCTTCTATGAACCGCAACACAAAAGTGATGTGAAAAGCCGTAAAAATTGTGTCCTCTTGTGTCTATTTCTAAAGTAATATTAGGAAAATTCTAAAAAAAAATCGGTTTGTAGAACGTTCGTCCATCTTGGTGAAATCTATAACATAATTGTTGTCAATGCTGAGGTCGTTTCTGGGGACATTAACGTTCGTTTTACTCATAAAGAAGTTGCATCGGTGGTAAAATTAATGAAAAGAGGTAAGTCACCAGGTCACGATGGCCTCTGTGTCGAACATCTGAAATACACTTGCCACGTGTACTTGCCATGTTTTTTAACTTGTGTATTAGTCACTGTCATTTATCAAATAGCTTCATGTTTGCTGTTTTGGTGCCTGTTTTTAAAAATAAAACCGATAATACCTCTGATACCTCAAATTACAGGCCTATTTCCTTGGCAACTGTTTCCGCCAAGGTGCTGGACAGTCTGCTTGACGAACAATTGGCTAAGCATCTAATACTGCATGACGCTCAGTTTGGCTTTAGGCCGGGGCTGTCCACTGAAAGCGCTATATTGTGTCCTATGCAGAGTGTGCAGTACTACAAGGATAGAAAAACGCCCGTCTTTGCCTGTTTTTTGGACCTATCGAAGGCTTTCGATCTTGTCAGTTATGATGTGTTGTGGAATAAGTTGCTATCTGAAACTTCTGTACCAATTGAAGTTATATCAATATTTAAGTATTGGCATAGCAAGCATCGCAATTGTGTAAGGAACGGTTCACAATCAAGTGTGTACCGATTAGATTGCGGAGTGAGGCAGGGCGGTTTAAGCTCGCCTCGCTTGTTCAACTTGTACATAAATCGGCTGATTGCTGAGCTCTGTAGCACCAAGGTCGGGTGTCATATTGACGGAGTGTGTACCAATAATCTTAGTTACGCTGACGACATGGTGTTTCTGAATCCATCAATCAGGGCTATGAGGAGGTTAGTGTCGATATGTGAATCATATGCGGTGTCTCATGGGCTCAAACATAATGTTGGGAAGAGTGAACTTAATGCTCTTTAAAGCCCGTGGTTTTGCGTACCCAGCATTTCCCAATGTATTACTGTTTGGCACCCTCTGTGCTGGGTGTCTAAATTTAAATATTTGGGTCATTGGGTCACCGATGATTTAAGTGATAATGTAGACATAGAAAGGTAACGCAGGTCGCTGGCTGTCCGTTGTAACATGCTGGCCCGCAGGTTTGCACGGTTTACGAATTCTGTTAAAATCACGCTTTTTAAAGCGTATTGGCATTTTTTTTACACCTGCAGCCTGTGGGGCAGTTATTCGCAGCGGGCTTACAGCGACCTGCGTGTCCAATATAATAATACTCTCAGGGTGATGTTGGGGCTGCCATGGCGTTGTAGTGCGTCAGGGATGATTGCTGAGGCACGGGGGGATGGCTTTGCCGCTATAGTTAGGAAAAGATGTGCCTCCCTACTCGCTCGCATTCGTGGCAGTACCAACACTATACTGGGTGTTTTTACAGATCGGTGGGAGTCCCCCATGCTGCAAAGGTGGGTGCGGCTTCATGTCGTAATTTAATTTTTGTTGTCACTACTAACATTAGTTTTTAAGTACGTTGTTACTAACAAAATATGGACCTGGTCTGAAATAAATGTTAATAAAAAATAATAATATTTTTTTTTTAAAAAGACTAAAAATTAAATATTAATAAATAAATGTAAAAATAAGGAAGAAAAGTAATAATAAAAATAAAATTGAACAGTTTTTTTTTTTGTTTCCACGCACTTATGTATCTCGGGAACCACCAATCTCCCTAGCCTTTCCCAACTATGTTGGGGTCGGCTTCCAGCCTAACCGGATGCAGCTGAATACTAGTATTTTACATGAATCATAAAATCAATGAGAGGCTCATTGACAACGACTCCATTGTCAAAGCTCTGGAAATACGCAATCTAATTTCCTCATCCCCATTCTATCATCGTACGAGCAGAGATCATACGGCGAAGCGTCACCTTTATAAATGGTTGAAGTTCCACGGACCCGAACAAAGCGCTTTGCTTCCACATTTATTGTGCGAACCGGCAGTCTGTGGAATTCACTGCCGGCTTCTTTTTTCCTGGTCTTCATAATCTGGATCTATTCAAGGTTCGAGTGAATTGGTTTCTTCTGGGCAAGCGTGCTCTACCCTAGGCCGCATCATCGCTTCACATCAGGCGAGTTGCGGTCAAACGCAAGCCTATTTAGTACACAAAATCAACTTCCTGTCTGACCGCCACAATCCAGTTAAAACTTGGTAATATACCACATGATAAGACCAACTGGGACTACCAGGCGAATTTGATAAAAATGTTTTAGCATTTGATAGCCCAGTTCTTGATGAAGGCTATAGGCTACTAGCGGATACCCGGCGTGTGCTACTACGCTACAGTACCTAATGCATTGTTTTAGTGGTCTAAAAATATATTCGCATTATAGTCTTTATAATCACAAAACCAATTTGGGGCACATCGGTTGGATGGTTTCAAAATCAATAACGGACATACATATGTAGGTAGAAACAATTTATGTGTTTTATATGTATAGATTTAACATTCCGCTACGAGCCTTGGGAGCCGAACAAATCTGGAGACGGTGGGTGAAGCCGCCCATCAGACTGGGTTAACACGACTTATTACAGTATACGTCTTATCGAATAAGTGGTAGCATGTACATACATTTATCAATCCTTATATTATTAAGAATTAAAGGTTGGAAGATTTTTGTATGAAGCGTGGTCTGCCTAACTTCCACCTTTTTACTTTATTTCCAAAATAACGACCAAGCATAAATCTTGTATTAATAAATAACCGAAATCAATACAAACAAGTTTTGCGTAAGACAAAATCTTCTTAAGCGTCACGTTTTCGAGATATCCAAGTTAGACTCTATTCACAGATGGCACAATCAGTAACTTTGATTTTATTAGCCACACATAAAACCTGTATCAATCAATAGTTGACAAACAAGGATTGAATGAGACGAAATCTTCTTAAGTGTCACATTTCCGAAATGTAACTTTCAAAGTTCTGCTGATGGCGAAGATTGTTACTTTGATGGTTTATATCTTGGAAACGTGACGCTTTAGAAAATTTGGTCTCATACAATACTTGTTTGTATTGATGCCAGCTATTGATTGATAGAAGTTTTATGCGTGACCGCTATTTTGAAAAAGAATGAAATGGCGGAAGTTAGATAAGTCGAATATTTTTAAGCCCTGTGTTTGTAAGTAAGTAGGTACCTTCGCAACTACTGTATGGGTTTAAATCTATTAATAATAATTATGCATTTTGTTCTTCGTCTATGTGGAAGATGTGCTAATCACTTCTAGTTACATCGTAAAATTGATATTTCACTAGGTGGGACTTTGTGTAAGATACCACCACTGAATAGGGTAACTTATAAACTTTTTTACAAAAAAAAAAATGACCGACTTCCAAAAAGAAAACACAAAAAAGTGGAAAACTACTTACTTTAAAATGACTAACTGATATTTTCGGAAGTCGGCGTTTTTTTAAGGAAGGCGGTTAAAAAGACATTTCAATCAATAAAATCGTTAAAAACATCATCATTGCCATTCAACGTGGCAATGCTGCCAGCCTTCTGGGCACTATTCCTGTTGACAGCGATGTGGACGAATTTCTTGACGCTCTTTAACATTTTGACCGCCACGGACGCCTATGGACGTCAAATCAAAAAATGCTCACGACGCCACGGGCGGCATAACACGTGTAATTTGGATGCGGTGAAATTGTGGATTGGCGGGGAGTGCAGGCGCGTGTGTTTATGCTCTGGCGTTCAGAAGGTTACTTTTCTTCTTTTCGCTATGTACTTAATTGTATTATTATTTCAAGTTTCAGTACAATCAATAAAACCATTTTTAATTTACCTATAATCATGATAATATTTATCTAGAGTCCAGGAATCTTCGACCGGCCACCGTCGTAAGAAGCGCTTCTTCAACGTGGTCATATTGATTGGGTAACCGAGTTTCTTCATCAGAAATCTCTGTCTCATTAAACTCTTCTCAGCTTCCTCCATGAGTCTGTTGACTCCACCTGAAAAAGAAAGTAAGGAGTAGTGAGTGAGAGTGAGTGTAGTGTGTTGTAGTTCTAATTTTGAGATCATGAGCAGGATTATTTAGGAGGAGCTCGTGGCTAAATAAAATCTGCCGCTCGGAACAATTTCCAGGTTAAGCCGCGCTCGCCTTACTTTCCGAAGTCGGTGACTATTGTTTCTTTCATTGAATTTATTGCCACCGACTTCCGGAAGTAAAGTCATTTTAATTTTTTTGTGTTTTTTTTGGAAGTCGGTTATTTTGCAAATAAGTTTTTATTTTACCCTTTTTAGTTATCGTATCACACACAAAGCCTTGTCAACTATAAATTTCGCAATTTATTTTACTTGGATAACATATTTTACCAGATATTTTGATTTAAAAACCAAACTACTTAATCGATTTTGATAAAATATCTATGGGACCAATCGGAAAGTATATCCTTTCAGACAAAAGACAAATTTTTCAAATCGGTTCATAAATGACGGAGATATGAGGTAACAAACACCAAAAAAAAACACAACCGAATTGAGGAATTTCCTCCTTCTTTTGAAGTCTGTTAAAAAGCTTATAAAAATGCAAATATCTTACCACGCCTCACACGTGGAATAGTCGTGGTACTGTTGGTCCTGTTGGACATGGTCGCGTTGGCTAATCTTCTTTTTCGTTCCCGCTCTCTCTCCGTATCCCCAGCCTTTTCCTTACCAAAGGTAAAATCTTCGTGGACCTCCTCAATAATAACATCGACGAGCTTGTCTATCTCTAATTCCAGATAGTGTATCATTTCCAGAGCAATGATGAAGTGGAATGAGTAGAAGTACTTGATTCCAGGTGGTCTTGGGAGGAAGTAGCCGTGGTATGAGACAAGGATGTCACGGTACGTTTCCAGCATAAATCGGTATTTCTCGCGGATTCTTCCTGTGGGTGGAATAAATATTATTTAACTATAAACATGTGGGCCTATTTTCTTTAAAATTCTTATAATTAAAGTTAACTGACCGTGAAATGAAACATTAAATTCATTGGTGGAATGGAACGTAAGATGAGTGAATGAGAGGTGAGAGTGTGAGAGAGGGAAGGGGCGAATGGTGGATGATTGCTAATTAAAACGACGTCGTACGAAGTAAAATAATTTTATATTTTGTGTTTAACGAGCCATAATAAACGAAGAAAATACATAAATCAAGAAGTGTTTCTGTCATCACGCCGACTACATAAAAACTATTAAATAAACTGAAATAAATAACCTAACAACAAACTATATAAGGGCATCAAAATATTCCTCCTCAACGCTGTCAGCTGGTAATGTGCCCAAGAGACTGGCGGCGTTGCCTCGTTGATGCCATCGCAACACTTAGGTACCCCCTTATCTATGGCGGCAGAGGTCCGAAACAAAATAAAAATGGCGTTGAGGAGAGAATATGGTTTAAAAACTGAAACATAGTGGTGCTATACAACTTTTTTTTAAAGTGAACAATCAAACGTCTTGTTGGGCGCTATTAACTTATTTATTCCAATACCGTACTGTGTACAACATTAAATGACTTATTATTTTATCCGTCAGCACGTGCAAGTTTTGGGCACTTGAAATACATGAACAACCAACACATAATAAAATCGACATTCCAGACAAACCCCCCATTTGCAGCAGCTTATTCGCAAACACACCTGATTCATGGTCGTTGTACAGTTGGACGCGCATGTTGCACATAAAATGGGAGCTTTTCGATCCTGGACCACAGTGGCGACTCCTGGAGACATGAGTTTATTTCACCCGCCTGTGTGCCCCTTTCAATAACTGGTAGTTTCTGTCGGAAGTCACCTGCGAGCAAAATAATAACTCCGCCCATCAGCGCCTGGTTGCCGCGGATGTCCTGCATGCTGCGGTTCAACGCCTCTAATGCATGCTTGTGCAACATTGTGCACTCGTTCCATACTATTAACTTGCTCTGCTGCAAAAGGACTCCCCAGCCGCTGTTCTTGGTGATGTTGCATGTTGGGGTATCTTCGCTTGCCATCACTGCGTCTACTGTCTGGAGAACACGGCGCGGCATACGCTGGCCGAGTGTGCTGCGTGGGATGAGCCGCGCCGTGCCCTCGTTACAGAGGTGGGAGGAGACCTGTCGCTGCCAACCGTTGTTCGCTCCATGGTCGGCAGCGCAGAGTCCTGGGGTACGGTGATGTCCTTCTGCGAAACTGTCAGGTCAGAGAAGGAAACTGCGAAAACGGTGAGTGGGATGACGAGATCCCGCCCATCCTGCAGCAGACGCACCGGGCGTCGGCAGGTCCAAGGGTGACGGATTCGGGGACATCCGTCGCTTCCCATCACACTGGATCCAAGACGGTGGCGCCTAGTATTCCACGCGCGCCTTTCTTAGACGTAACGGGGTGAGTTTTACTCCTCACTCCCCCCCGGAAGGCACAGTCAGTTCCATATGAATCTTCTGTCGGCCCTACTCTGCGAGGACCGCGGGAGTTGGGCCAACAGAAGATTCAGCACAAATGCAATGTGATGGAACTTTTGGCGATTGACTGCTGCCCTGCATGTCGCGGGTTCGATTATTTATACTAAATAGGCTTGCGTTTGGCCGCAACTCGCCTGATGTGAAGCGATGATGCAGCCTAGGGTGGAGCACGCGCGCCTAAAAGAAACCGATTGACTTGAACCTTGAATAGATCGAGATTAAAATGATCAGGGAACAGAGAAGGTGGCAGTGAATTCCACAGACTGGCGGTTCGCACAGTAAATGTGGAAGCATGGCGCTTTGTTCGGGTCCGCGGAACTTCAACCATATAACGGTGACGTTTTGCCGTATCTCTGCTCGTCCGATGGTAGGATGGGGATGGGGGAATTAGATTGTGTAATTCCAAAGCACACTCCCTGAACTGTAACCGATAAAAAACCGATAGGCTGGCAACTTTGCGGCGATGTTCAAGGCTGTGGAGCTTAGCTTTGACAAGGAAGTCGTTGTCAATGAGCCTCCTGGCACATCGCTCAATAGCTTCCAACGCTTGCAGCTGGTACCTAGCACCCCAGAGGTGCGAACAGTACTCCATGCACGATCGAACTTATGCTTTGTATAATGTGAGCAGCTGTTCCGGCATGAAGTACTTTCGCACCTTTGCGAGAACACTCAGCTTTCTAGCGGCTAATTGGGCCTTGCACTCAATATAGGACCCAAAGTTGAGGGTCGAGCCCAAAGTAACACCAAGAAGCTCGAGAGGGTTAGTGATCGGGACGGATATACACACATCAAAAGTATCTAGGGATCAACATATATTTTTGCAATAACTTTTCTCCTGATTGATATTAATTAAAATTTTCTTTAAGGATTCATCAAATAAAGTGTTTTCGTTTGTCACAGTAACGATAAACCAAGTCACCTTTGCATTAATAAAGAAATTTGCCATTTTCCTAATAAAGGGATTTTTGACATTTGAACCACTAACATTAAAGTTCGAAAAAAAGACTGAAATAACAGTTTTCTTTAAAATTTTATTGGGTAACTTAAACAATTAATAATCCGTGTTTCTACCGCGAACACTAACAACACAAGAACATCGGTTTGGCATACTCAAAATGAGTTCATCCAAATCACGCTGTGGAATGGCCGCCCATGTTCGTTGCAACAACAAAAAAAGGTCTTCTTGCGACTGGATACCCTCCATATTCGGCAGAGCTCTTCTCTGTAGTATATCCCATGCATGCTCAATCGGGTTCAAGTCTGGCGACTGAGCAGGCCAGGGCAGGACATTGATGTTAGCTGCGGCGAGAGTCTGTCTTACAACTCTTGCGGTGTGCGGTCGTGCATTATCATGCATTAACTGAAATAAGGGACCGATTTGCACTTGTAGAGGAACGATGACGTCTGATACAATCGTCTCAGCATAAATTTGAGCGTTGAGGTTGCCTCTGATCCAAATCAACTCAGTTCTTCCGCCGATCCAAATACCCGCCCATACCATGATGGTTCCACCACTATAAGGATGGACTTCCTGGCAGGATTTTAATCGCTGTTGGCGTCCAGGGGTTCTCCAGTGTCGTATACGTCTTGTATCCGGTCTCATACCAAAACGAGACTCATCAGAAAAGCACACGAAACGCCATTGTTCTTCTGCCCAATTTCTGTGTTCAAGAGCCCATTGATATCGAATCCTACGATTGTGCGTTGCTATAGGTGGTACCCGTAGCGGTCTTCGGGAATGAAGGTTCACTTCATGCAAGCGGTTTCTGACTGTTTGGTCGCTAATTAAGTTCCCTGAAGAGTGATGAAGCCTCACGGCTAACATCATGGCGGTTATTGTTGGAGCTCTTCGAGTTAAGATTTGAATGTATCGGTCTTGTCTCCGTGTGGTGCAGCGATACCGTCCTCCATGGCGCTCAGCCACGGTACCAGTGCTTCGGTAACGTGTCCAAAGTCGACTGATAACACTCTGACTTGTATTCAGAGCTAAAGCCACAGTACGTTGCCGGGAACCAGCTTCTATCATTCCCACGGCTCTGAGCATTTCTTCCCTGCTTAAATGACGTCGCCGCTCCATAATAACGTTGGTTTTAATCAGTAGTAGGGAAACAGTAGCACTAATAATGTCTTCAATGCGTTGTATGTTTTTATAGGGAAAATATTGACAGCTTATTTTTATCTTTTACTCGAATTTGATTGAGAGTTCCTGATTCAAATTATGAAATGCACCAAAAAGGATCCATATAAATTTATAAAATCATAAATTTATTACAAAGCCACATCTCAATCTCAAGAAATCCGCATAAAAATGCTTGATCCCTAGACACTTTTGATGTGTGTATTCCGGAAAGTAGGAGCCATTATGGAGATTTGAAAATCATAAAGAATTAAAATAAAACAAAATATTTGTTTACAAAAAGTGGAAACCGGGGATCGAACTAATATCAATACAAAAAAATCAAACAAAATTAATAGCATAAAACTGTGAAAAAAATAGAACACCATTTATAATGATTGGTTTATTAATTAATCTTAGGCTTAATTTGCACTAATTCACATCTAGAAACAAAACTTAAGGAACGAATTTGCCATAGGATTTTGAAGTAGCAAGTTCGATGTTTCCAACTTGCTGTTTAGTGTTTAAACCGATGTGACAGTCGATAACCTGTCGGTGCTAGCCTAGTGAGGGCCCATCCATAAATTACGTCACACGTTAAGGGGGAGGGAGGGGGTCGACGAAGTGTGACATTGTGTGACAAGGAGTAGGTGGGTCCTAAATTTGTCACATTTAAAAAATCTGAGTATTACAAAAACCGTTTTTGCAAAAACACAAAAAGGTAAAATAAAAACGTTTTTGCAACTTTACTTTCGGTAGTCGGTGCCAATAAAGTCAATGAAACAAACCATAGTCACCGACTTCCGAAAGTAAAGTTATTTTCCACGTTTTTTTGTGTTTTTTTGGAAGTCGGTTATTTTTTTTTGCAAAAACGTTTTTATTTTACCTTTTAGTTATCGCATCACACACAAATCCTTGTCAAGTATCAATTTCGTAATTTCTTTTACTTGGGTGACATATTTTTTCCAGCTATTTTGATTTAAAAACCAAACTACTGAACCGATTGATGAAATTTCTATGGAATCAATCGGAAAGTGTATCCTTTCAGATAAAAGAAGATTCTTTTAAATTGGTTCATAAATGACGAAGATATGAGGTAACAAACACAAAAATAAAAAAATACAACCAAATTGAGAACCTCCTCCTTTTTTTGAAGTCGGTTAAAAACTAAATTTGAACTATTAACGAAAAACTTGAAAATATTTCCAACTCGTATCTGTATGAACATGCAAAATTGCAAATTATGTGACGTCACACTAGGGAGGGGGAGTCTCACAAATGTGACCAGCTGTGACAAGAACGTGGGGGGGGGGGGGGGTCAAATAATCATGAAATTCGTGTAACGTAATTTATGGATGGCCCCTACCTAATCTACATCATATAGAAAATGCTGAAAGTGAAAAATCTTGTGAATAAACTACTGGATACATTCATCACCATTCATCATCATTTATTTAATCATCAAAATATTTACCTTATTTACAAACTAATATTAGATCTAAAATAAGAATAAAAATATGTACAATTACGGGGCGTCAAAAAATTCGTCCACATCGCTGTCAACAGGAAAAGTGCCCAGAAGGCTGGCAGCATTGCCGCGTTGGATGGCAATGCTGATTCTTTGGCCAAAAAAATACCAGCCCTCTGATCACGTAAAGAGTCGACCAACCGCTTGGCGATATCCCGAAATAATAGGTGGGCACCCCAAACGGCACAAACACATAATTACCAATTAAATTATTGCATTTGCGCCGTTTGAGGTTGTCAGCCCCTGCAGCAGCCGCCCCAGCGCAGCCCATCGTGCTAGGAAGATGGGATGGTGCAAGGGTGTCGACGATTGACGATTTGATTCAGACTGGGAACGTCATGCGGCAGGAGAATGTTGATGATTTTGATGGAATCTTATAAACACACCGACAACAACGCACCCATGATCATTCCAACACTATATGCAACATGGTTTTCATGTTCCTCTCTTATTTCCACAATCTGTCGCATTTTAAGCAGTGACTCTTTAAACAGGTCTTGTGATAGGTGCATTATCTTTCTCTTTTCCTGCCATCCCATTTTGTCATTTATATTAAAGACCTCTGGTGGGGCCTTAGCGTACCCACCGGAAATTATTAAAGAAACTGAAAGAAAAACAATAATTTAATTTAACGGCACTTTTTCTTTTTAACCCACTTCAAAAAAAGAAGGAGGTTCTCAATTCGGTTGTTTTTTTTTGTGTTTGAAGTCGGTTAAAAAGGGTAAAATAAAAACTTTTTTGCAAAAAAAAACCGACTTCCAAAAAAAAACACAAAAAAGTGGAAAATAACTTTACTTTCGGAAGTCGGTGGCAAAAAAGTCAATGAAACAAACAATAGTCACCGACTTCCGAAAGTAAAGTTATTTTCCACTTTTTTTGTGTTTTGTTTTCGGAAGTCGGTTTTTTTTTGCAAAAAAGTTTTTGTGATAGCAGTGATTGTCTAGTGATGTGATCGTTGTCCTTGTTTTTTTTGGACTTTTATACTACATGTATATGTCAGTCCGATTAATCTTATTCACTAGTTATCATTATCATTAAGTAGCTTAACTTAAGATGCCAATAGATTAAGCAAAAGACCTTCACTGGTAGGTTTTGACAGTAAGGAATTCATGAATCCGACTTGCAATAATTATAACATCCAGACCTAATTTTTCCAATAATTCCTTTCTCTCCGCATGTAACTGAACACATTCCATCAACAAATGGTATATATACATCATCCATTACGCCACAAGTTTCACAGTTATGGGAGAGCGTTGTTCCAAATCTACGCGCTCGGGTTTTAGGTTTTTATCGCTCGACGCCGCTTAGTGTGCGTTTTTCCTCATGTACGGCACACAGTTGCGACGCTGCGACGACTAAACGGTCTTGATCTGTAGCTATGGCGTACCTATATTTTATTGAAGTAAAAATCTAGAGGTTTTCGAAGAAAATAAAAAGACTGTCCACAATAGATTATTAGTGTATTTTAATTAAATTTATACAAATATGGATGAAGAAAATAACATTATGTAGCTACTTATAATACAAATAAACTCATTTTATTTATTTATTTGTATAAATACCTATTTAATTGAAGTTTTTAAAACTATTTGTCTAATGGGCATCGCTCGACTTTTCCTTGGATCTATAATTTCTGTGAAAACACAATCAAAATAAAATGTTGTCAATCGTGGAGCCATCTTTTGTTCCCAGAAATTATCATCTCTGAAAACTTTGACGACTTTTATGTTAAATTTACAGCCAGTCCACACAGCAAACAAACACACTGAAATATCTGTACTGAAATCACTGAAATAATAATAACAATTTTCTACTAACGATGTTTGATTATTGAAGTTATTGGTACTAGGTGTTTTTCTGGGTAAATCAAAAGTCACGTTTGGGATTCGTCCTTCAATTAAACCAAGGTCCATGTTTTCAGTCCTACAAATAAAATTGCTGATATTAAAGAAAAAAAAACTTTTTTGCAAAAAAAAACCGACTTCCAAAAAAACACAAAAAAAGTGGGAAATAACTTTACTTTCGGAAGTCGGTGACTATTGTTTGTTTCATTGACTTTTTTGCCACCGACTTCCGAAAGTAAAGTTATTTCCCACTTTTTTTGTGTTTTTTTGGAAGTCGGTTTTTTTTTGCAAAAAAGTTTTTATTTTACCCTTTTTAGTTATCGCATCACACACAAATCCTTGTCAAGTATCAATTTCGGAATTTCTTTTACTTGGATGACATATTGTTTCCAGCTATTTTGATTTCAAAACCAAACTACTGAACCGATTTCGATGAAATTTCTATGGGACCAATCGGGAAGTAGATCCATCCAGATAAAAGAAGAATTTTTCAAATCGGTTCATAAATGACGAAGATATGAGGTAACAAACACAAAAATTTCCAGCTATTTTGATTTCAAAACCAAACTGCTGAACCGATTTTGATGCAATTTCTATGGGACCAATCGGGAAGTAGATCCATTCAGATAAAAGAAGAATTTTTCAAATCGGTTCATAAATGACGGAGATATGAGGTAACAAACACAAAAAAAAAAAAAAAAAAAAAAACATACAACCGAATTGAGAACCTCCTCCTTTTTTAGAAGTCGGTTAATAAAACAAAACAAAAGTTCATCTACTAGAATAAAAACAACTAGTTTAAACTTACGATATTTGATCATTAACATAACTGATATCAGGTTCTTCTATTATATCCGTGGATGAGTCAAAAGTTGGGAGCGTCAGTGGCCTGAAAGTCTGACAACCAGTCTTACTAAGGGGTATCGTACTACCCAGTTACTGGTTTGTGGAGGTCAGATAGGCAGTCGCTCCATGTAAAAACTGTATTAAGAATATATCATCATTAAATATTTTTAAATTAAAGGTAAAAGAATTTTGCATAGGTAAAACATACACTTCAACTAATGAATTTCTTGATGACCGAATTATTGACTGAAACTGTGTTTCAATAATTTAATGTAAATCATATGACCGTAATATAATTATGTCCATTAAGGAATATAGTTTGAAGTTGAATAAAAACTGTCATTTAAACTTATTTTTATAAATTTTTTGACTTATTTAATGTAAATAAAATTGTATGAACGTAATAATTACGTCTATTAATGAATGTTTAATGAGGTTGACTAATAATTGAAACGTTAAAATTATTTTGTATACGTATTATTTTTTATTTTCTTTGACTTATTATGCGTAAAATTAATGTCCGTAATAGTTCTATAGGTAATAAAAATGATGTAAAATGCGGTTGACTAAAACAAACAATGCAATCGAAAACAACCACCAACAATTAAGAGTATAATTGTATTATTGTTCATTTTCTTTATTCATTTATCATCTAATTTTTTTACATTTTTAAATATTTCTTAAAAGAAGACATTTAAAAAAACATTTAAAAATATAAAAAAAAATATTTGTCCGCCGGTATTGGGAGCAGGGTCCAAGCTACCGGTGGTTAGGGCTCCAGAGACAGGAACCTCCTCACAATTCGAGTCGTATCGAGGAATACTGCCTTCTGAATCAGGCCCTTGATCCAACCGCCTAAAGAGAGCCTCGAAAGATGTTCGTCGAGGCTCTTGGCCATAAGGTCATTGGCTTTCACGACAATCGGCACAATGATAGCCGAGCTCACATTCCACATATCGACAACCTCGTGTGCCAAATCAAGATATTTTAATATTGTTTCTCTTTCTCATTTTTCACGAGGTTCTCGTCATGCAGAATGGTAACATCGACTATCATTACGCGGCGCGCTAATCGGTCTATCACCACAATGTCAGGCTTATTGGCGACAATAGTCCTGTCGGTAATGATAGACTGATCCCAGTACAACGTGACATGGTCTATCTCGAGAACTGGGTCGGGCACATACTTGTAGTACGGTACCTCAGATTCCACAAGTTTATATTTCAAGGCGAGTTGCTAATGAATGGCCACTTGGTTGTGTCTGTGCAAGTACTCGCCGTTAGCCAGACGAGAACAACCAGAAATTATATGTCTGATGGATTCACCCGGACGGTGACATGCCCGACACACGTCAACCGTTCCGTCCTTCATAATTATTATTAATTATTTTTAACATACCAAATAAGATTGACATACATATAAATATTGTACACCATGGGTATGTTATAGTGATATAACAATGCCAATTTTAAAAACTATCAGCTGCATCCGGTTAGAACGGAAGCCAACCCCAACATAGTTGGGAAAAGACTAGATGAATGGAAAGGCTAACCGTTCCATTCATATTCAACATTTTCACTTATTTTTTTATTTGTACTCTTCTACAGGCCCAAAAGCTTGGCTTGCTATTCTTTAGCACGTTCATCCTTACACCATGTATATACAAGGTGGCGCCGACAATCTATACAAATAAATAAAATTGAAGCGTCTGTTTGTAATTTCAAATTTAATCCAGTCGACAAAGTGACGTAGCTGGAAAGTATTCCGAACTTAATGGAACTTTAACAGGTTGTTTGGGGGTGCACTAGGAAGGGTTTCCTAAGTTTTCGACCTCGAGGACCCTGTGCTAACTTGGGGAGGGGAAAAAAACCTCAATTTTTTCTGACCTTTTTCAGGTTTTCGCGTATATCTATGGACACATCCTCGCTCCTGATGAGTCATCAACATAATTTACAATAGGTAAAGAATTGTTATGCTATTTTGCCATTTTAAGAATATTTGGACAGCTGTATCTCCGTTAATATTGGGCTTGAAAACCTGGTTTACCAAAAAACCTTCAGGAAATTTAACGCTCTTCAACACTGTCGTACAAGTTAGCACAGGGTCCTCGAGGTCGAAAACTTAGAATAGTCTTCCTAGTGAGCCACAAACAACCTGTTAAAATTCCATTAATTTCGGAATACTTTTCAGGTAAAAGTCTACTGGACTAATAACAGTTTTTTACTGAATGCATGTGAAAGTATACACATGGAAGGTACACCTACGCAGAAACGGTTACCACGTATGCAGTAGTACATCATCTGTAATTTAAAAAAAATCTGTTGTCGCATACCTATGTACATTTCGACCGTGTAGGTATTGCAGTTTTTGTAGGAAACAGCTGTTACTGATGTAATGAATACGTGGTAAGCTGGTAACCGTTTTAGCGTCGGAAGCCCGTCACCTTGTATACGGTACTTATAACAAAAAAAAAATTTTTTTTCTCCAAACGATTTCTCCAAAACAACCCAGATTGGATCCCAAGTTATTGGTTCAAAATTGATGCAAATAAAAGTATCACCCATTTCAAAGAATGCCCCTAATTACCAATCGCCCTATTTGAATTAATATTATAAGATTAGAAAGGAAATGTCTACTTACTAATGTAACAAAAACAACATAGTTTTGTCGTAAGCGCCATAAACACTGTCGTTTAAACAAATCTGTTGAAAATGTACAGCGATAAAGATCGAAAATTAATTATAAACACAATTACTTAATTTTAGTGTGTAAATCATCATAATTTTATTTATTATTAAACGTTTTAAACTAGCTTATGCGGCGCTACTTCGTGCGCGTGGATTTCAGTAATTTGTCGCTTAAGTTCTAACACCATTCGTCGCCACCACGTAAGAGCTCATTCACACTTCTTCCGTCATTGAAGATCCGTCATAAAACACGATACGTCACTGCACTACATCTTATGTTTACCATCTTTTGTACCACATTTAACGCAAATAAATAATTTTGACTTTGACTTTGACGGATGGACGTTTACATTAGTTCCGTGATTTTTCGGGAGCATTAGCGAATCCGTTTAAATATCCGTTTACGTGATTTAAGACGTGTCCATCATTTTTCACGATTCGTGATGCGGGGGAACACGGGCATTTAAAAACCATCCTCAACGCTGTCAACCGGTAATGTGCCCAAGAGACTGGCGGCGTTGCCACGTTGTATGGCAACACTTAGCCTCTGGCCAAGGTAAAAGCCAGCCCTTGGGTCACGGGAAGCGTTTGGAAATTAACTAGGCGTTTGGAAATTTCCTTAAAAAGGCTGTGAGCACTCGGACCCATCGGGTTTTTAGTTTTTAGTTTCAACCCCAAGCGGCTCGAAAATATAGTTTCCACAAAGGTTACTTATTATATACTATATTTACGCCGCTTGAGGTTCTCCGCAGCCGCAGCGGCAGCGCCAGCACAGCACGATGAGCTTGGAAGATGTGATAGCGCAAGAGAATCGACACAGGTTGCATCCCACAGTAAAGTCCTACCCATCTTCTAAGGAAACAAAGACTTGCCGTCCGGTCTTTTGCCATCGTCGCGTGCCAAGCCATTGGGGTCTAAGATAGCTGGAACGCCGACGGTAACAAGAGCTCGTCGGATGATGTCGTTTATGTTCGCGTGCTGCGCAAAACGGCCCGCACTTCGACTGCATGACAGGCCGTGGTGTCCGAGGCTGTTGACAGCTTCACCACAGTGACAGCGATGCGGAGACCAGCAGGCGGCTCCAAGACGTAAAGAAGCAGCGAGGCGGAAGGTCGTGTCGTCGAACAAAGTGCCTATGTTCGACGACGGCCGTGCGTGAAGCCAAAGACCCGACTCCCACTCACCCATAGCCAGCAGGCGCGCACTCTCAGCAGTAGTAGCAGACACGTGTTGAGTAAATTGAGCTGAATTATTCTGCAGAGCGGGTCGTCCCACTGTATCGGGGAAAATGGATTGTCAGGTTCTTCAGTATTTGGGCAAGCGAGTTTCCAAGCATCGATAGCCTCGGAGAAGCACGGCACATCAAAATCAATCAGTGTGGAAGCCTCAAGCCAGGATATTCCTAATTTCTCAGTACCGTGGACCGAGGATATGAAAGCTGGTAAACTAATACTAGAAATTTTGCGGACGCCGAATCCTCCCATACGAATAGGAAGACTTGCTTGTGCCCAAGCTCGGTCGGCCAAAGCCACATTTAAAATGAATGATAAACTGTCTCTGATAATTTAATCCATTTTTTCCAAAAGATGTGTGTGCTTCCTTAAAGGGGAAGCACGAACGATATGTTACATGTTGTGTGTTATGTGTTGTGTTGTTATATGTTGTTGTTGTTATGTTGTTGTTATATGTTGTTGTCGAAACAGCAGTAGCGAATTATGGTGATGGCCGAATGCGTGTTGATTTGGAGTAATCTTTCCAAAACATCATTAAAATTTTGAATTTTTTCGTCGATAAAATCTGGAAAAGAATTTTCGTGGATTGGAGACCCAAGGAGACGAAGAGACCTTTTTTCATTTTTTTCATTTTGATGTTAGGGTCTATTGCGTTAAATTTTAAAAGAGTCAGTTGTCTGTCCGTACTGTCCGCTATAAAAATTTCGCATTTAGAAAAGTTTAGGTCAAGGTCAATGGAAGGAAAATTCATTTCTTAAGAAGTTTAGATCAGTTAAAACAGTATCTACATCGCCTCCCAAGGTTCCATCATCAAGGTACCTAACGTTAAATTTTGAATTTAGCTGTCGAACAATTGGGTGGATAGCTAAGCTAAAAATCACTGGCCCGAGGGGGTCACCTTGTTGACAGCCAACAGCAGATTCCAAAAGGTTGTCCCGATATAGTAATTTAGATGGGTGTCTGTAACATTGCCAAATAAAACTATAAATTTGTTGTAATTCTTTTTTAGTTTCTATTAACAAGGTGTCCCTATTCACTGAGTTGAAGGTATTCTTTATGTCAACCTTCAGGATGACCTCACTTTTGCCAGAATTTAAGTAGATCGATAAAGCGTGTACGGCAGCCTCACAGCCCCCTTTAGAGCCGTTACCTAGCTGCAGGGCTGATTTTTTTTCGAAACAGCCTCACCATAAAATTTACAGCAAATCTTGGCTGCCTAACGACGGTTGACAGTTCCCACGGCAATGAGACGAATGCCGCCATCCCTCTTGCGCAGAGCACACAAATTAGCCATGTACAGGACCTCGATGAAGGCCTCGTTCACCTTGCCGGAGAGCATGACGTTAATCAGAGTTGTAAGCTCCTTCAAGAATTGCTCACCAGCTTCTCTGGAATTAAGGTCCTTTAGTTGCTGAGGGCTTAGGCCGTCGAGGCCGCCGGCGGAGCCACTCTGAAAGGAGCAAACAGCTGTGACCAACTCTCGACCTGTAATGGTGACGGAATGTATATCGGAATCAGGAGGATCGGGAAAAGGAAGGTCATCCGCTGGGACAGGGTGTTTGGTCTCTACTTTAAATTAGATAGAAACGTTGTTTGTTTCTGATTGCCTGTAACAAGGCGACTTCCGATTATCTATCAAACGGCATCAAAATGTCAAAACCGCCAAAAATTTACTTACGTGGTGTTGGAACTTAAACGACGATTTGTCCCACGGGATCGTACTACCGCCGCCGTCGTCTATTGTTAATTCAAGTTTATAAACTATCTGTGTGCCAAATTCGTTGAGTAGTTTTCGCGTTATAGAGTAAGTTATAAGTCTTCGCGATCGTTTTTATAACAGTAGCAAGATATGCTTACGATCAGTGGCGTATTTATTATGTTGTATTTTTTCAAGAGCTCGTGGCTAAATAACAACATCCGCTCGGGTCGATCTTCAGGTTAAGCCGCGGTTACCTAGGTTGGTCCGTGGATGACAGCCCATTACATGTATACCAAGTTTCCTCCGTGGCTCGGAAAGCACGTTAAGCAGTAGGTCTCGGCTGTCATTTGTAGATCTTTGACAGTCGTTACAGGTAGTCGGTGGCCGGTGATGGTGAGGAAATACGGCACTTTGGACATTTCCATGCAGTCCATCACTCTAGTTTTCTAAGCCCACCCTCCGTGATGTTAGCTCAGCCAAAAATCGAGGTCCCGCTTGCATAAGGCACATTGGACGCCATCATTAAAGTCAGAGCTGCAGCTGGCACACTTCATCATAGTTGATTTTAAGTTTGGGTACGAGTTAAATGTTTAGAACCACTGATCACTGGTCAAATGAGGCGCGTAGATACTTGCGTATAGGGGGGTTACCAGGATCTGTTAGTGCAAGAATGAATTAGGAATGGGAAATTGACAGCGCTAGACAGCTGTCTAGCGCCATTCCTGACCCACTCACGGAATAGTACTAAAACATTCCTGCTCTAAGAGATCATGGTAACCCACCAGGCCGCGCGAAGTGCGTAGCGGTCAAGCAGCCACGCGCTTGCTTAGTGGGTGATCGCGAGTAACTGAATTTGAAAATCATTTTTAGGTTTCTCAAATAAATTTTCATTTTGACCGCCTTTCGGTACACCCTCGTCAGTTATGTTTCAACCTTATGTAATAGGAAGCGACCCTATTGCCGTCAGTAGGGCACAGATCCAAACTCTGTGGCTGTTAATTACAAAATTCTAATAAACTTTTTTCCGACCAGCATATGAGTCATCATGCTCAGCAGGCGCGCTTGCGATCAATTGATCAACGAAGGAGTCACTTATGTACATTTCATCACACAAAGTTATTCGAAGACTATTTTTTTCTTTGCTAGCCTGTCAAGTGCTCAACTGCTTTCCCCTCTATCCTGTGCAATATCTGGCCATGTTCACCCCGCAAACAAGATAAAGGTCGACACACCACCTGCGCCGCAGTCAACCTCGGCTGCGATTTCCTCCATCAGGTGTCAAGTGAGTGACGTTCCGTGACCACCTCTCCAGGTGCATTCGTGCCACGTGGCCAGGCCACTCTCACTTTAACTTGGCTGAAGACCACTAAAGGTAGGATTGGCGAAGACTTCTAAGGATAGGAAAATAAATAAAAAACACTCTTATGTAGGTAAATATATTTGAACTCAAAATGTGGTATACGAATCCTCAAACACCTGAATAAAGTAATCCTTCATCCCACTTCCATATTGAAACGATGTTCTCGTTGCGAATCTGCGACAATTTACTTTTAAAACAAATGATCGAATTATAGTTGACATTTCTTAGCTGTCAAAACGCGACTCTCTCATAGATTTTATATGGCTTATAATGGCAATAACAATCACTATACGCTAAAATTGAATGAAATTAATACCGGTCCATTTATGTTGAAGTTTTAGCGCAACCTTCACCGGATATAGCAATTCTCTTTGCTGATATTTTTAAAGAATTTTAATTTTATTTATATTATATTTGTAGTTTAGTTTAGAACAGGTTAAGGTATGATGAAGACTGACTTGCCGTTGAAGATAAAAGCCTCCAATAAAATATAAGAATAAAAAAACTCGATATCAAGTATAAGGTCGTATGTACAATACAGAGAGTTTTGTACATACGACCTTATGCTTGTCATGTCCAGAATTAGTGACGTCACTGATTTGCCAATGAATGTACTATTTATTGGTTTCAAAGTCACTACAAATATAATTGACGGTTAACAAAAAATTTAGGGTGCTTCGGAGGGCACGTTAAGCCTTTGTTGGTCCCGGCTGTCATTTCTATATCTTTGACAGTCGTTACAGGAAGTTACTGGCCCGAAAGTCCGACCACCAGTCTTACGAAAATGTATCCGTAGTTCAGTAAATTGTCCGGGATAAAAAGTATCCTATGTGTTGTACCAGGTTATAAACTATATGTGTGCCTAATTTCATTCAAATCTGTGAAGTAGCTTTGCGTGACAGAGTAACAAACATCTATCCAGAATACCAGCGCTGTGACTTTTTTTAAAATATAACAGCACCATGTTGAGATATCGTATAGGACCAATTTAGTTTGTCTTATTTTTTTTTATTTTTTTTTGTTTTATTGTTGATTAAATAAAAATAAAATACTTTTCTTTCCATCTTCACTAGGTAGTATAAAACAAAGTCGCTTCCCGCTGTCTGTCTGTCCCTAAGTATGCTTAGATCTTTAAAACTCCGCAACGGATTTTGATGCGGTTTATTTTAATAGATAGAGTGATTCAAGAGTAAGGTTTATATGTATAATACATGCATATTTTAGTAGAGAAAATATTAGTATCTACATTGAACCCATGCGGAGCCGAGGCGGGTCGCTAGTTATCCATAAATCACTCCAACCTCATTTTCGTATATAAAATAGTAGTGAGGTTTAGATATACAGTTGTTTTTTTTAGGGTGTGTATGATGATGGCTGGTTATAATACTTAAGATCGATTTATAGAGTAGATCTGAGAGTTTTTTTTCTATCTTAGTTCGTAGACTCGCGGTTTTGAGTCTCATTCTTATTTTGCTTCTTCTTATTAATCCCTTTCATCATGTCAATCAAATGATTTATCTCAATCGCTTGGTTAGAGATCTGCTCGTAAGCATTTATATGCTCGATCGGTTTCCATTCATGGAAGAGACGATTCAGGGTCATGGAAATGTCAGACATGATGTTATATTTATCCATTACGTCTCCCATCAGATATCCGATTTCGAAAGATGGGGAGTTTTCATAGTGCGAACGGATAAGCTCAGCCCTTTTGCATTTCATGTCGCTATCTTTTATAGTTTCGTACATGAGCCGGAATAATTTGAGCCTCATGCTGTTGTCGTCGTCGTTTGGACCCTGAAGAAAGATAGAAAGAGAAACTGTTTATTGTGCACCTTATAAAAAAAGTGACTGTCATATTATGATGATGAGTTTGATGACGGAGTGTAACAAAATGGGTTCTGGGTTCGATTAGTGCTATTGGGTTTTTCTGTTAGAAATTTCTTGCGGTATGATACCCCCGTGCCTCTGTGCGCCCGTTAGACTGTTGGTACTGCGCCTGAACTCTCCCCGTTCCCATCGGCCAATGAGAGTGAGGGAACAGAAAGTGCACCTGTATCTGCGCACATACTTGTGCACTATAACATACCCCGAGCCGATGGCTAATCTCCGCTAACATTGGCCGCCGCGCGTTGTTACCGAAAACGGTCAGGAGGTCTATATAAAAAAAACTAGCTTATGCCAGCGGTTTCGCTCGCGTGGAGTTCGATAACTGACCCACTGAATCGTCCTACCGGGATGAAAAGTAGCCTATGTGCTATTCCAAACTATAATCTATCTCTGTGCCGAATTTCATCCAGATCCGTTCAACCGTTCTGGCGTGATTAAGTAACAAACATCCGTCTATCCATCCATCCAAACTTTCGCATTTATAGTATTATAGTATAGAAGTATAGATAGTTCAGATAAAGTATCAACCTTAGTAGTATCATCCTGTCTTCGTTTAATGACTAAAGCCTCAATCATGGGCATCCTCCTCGCAGCTTGATAAGCAGGTTCTGGCCCAGGACTAGGAACTGGATCAGCAAACAGCGCCATCGGGGTTGTTATTGTTGTTAACATGGTTGTAGCACCCTTGCCATCTGACTTCATAAGGTCCTTCAGAAGTAGTAGTTTGACTGACCACGACAGTTCTTTGTATATAGTGTCGTTTAGCACTCTTTTCAAGTCGCTTGTGTGAACCGCTGTCGAAAAGTGGGATGGTTATAAAAAAAAATTAAGTTCTAAGCGCCAGTTTAGGCCGCGAAATTCATTTGTTTTAGGTGTTTTTTTGGAATATATAATCAGTTAACCGCATTGAATGCCTGTTTCATGAAATAGTCATTAAATGGGATTTAATGAACTTAGAGGGGGTTGTATTGATGATTTTAATGATTATAATTCTGTAACTACATACGTGTTACGGTCGTGAATCATATTTTGTTTAACATACAGCCTGACACCGACCTGCGAATTTCAAAAAAACCTAAGAAACCCTTCCCCTTCCCCCTTAATTGAGGTATTAAGGGTTTGGTAGGGGAGACCAGGCGCCCTGCCATGGCGCCATAATGCAGGAACGTTTTAGTTCTATTTCGAGAGAGAGAGAGAGATGGTGCTAGACAGCTGTCTAGCGCCATCTCTCTCTCTCTCTCTCTCTCTCTCACAAGCGTCATGGTAACCCCACAGAGGATTTTTCAGTAAGCTTCCTGACATTGTACTTACTCTCTCGGGGAATGTTAAATTCCTTGTCTCTAATAGATAAAATTGAAGTGTCTGTTTGTAATTTAAAAATAACAGCTTTTTACTAATTGCATATGAAAGTATATACTTACGGTAATTATAAAAAATAAAAATAAAAACATTTTTTTAATTTGCCTGTCTGTCTTTTTGTTCCGGCTAATCTCCGAAACGGCTGGACCGATTTTGACGGGACTTTAACTGACAGATAGCTGATGTTATAAGGGGTAACTATCGCAACTCACAAAGTTGAGGGAAGTAATATTTTTGGCAACAGCCAGTATAAATGTAGAATAAAATCCTTTCAAATTCAGAATGGTAAGATTTATCAGATTTAATGTTTTTTGTCATTGTTATAGTGGACCCTTGTCCGCAGAGCTGCTGAAACTTTTAAAATACAGTTTTGGCGTTCTCTAATAAGTCCGTAAAGTCCGCTATTTGAGACTCCAGGGGCTATTTGGAATTTTTGGGATAAAAGATTCATTTGAATATATTTTTTTCTTCTAGTAACAGTAGTTTTTATTTGTTTACAATATGGCAATACTACAACTAATAATATTGTTACCGGCGAAATTTAGAGTTTAAGACAGTGTAAGGAAATGATAAAATATTTTTTGAAAAAAGCTTGTCGAATCGATTTAATTTGTGAGTGTTTTACTTTCAGTTGACTCATCAACATTTTTAAGTGGAAAATGAGTTTATGTATGTAGACATATGTTTTCTTGGGATTTCTTTGGTGTTTTCCATTGTAGCGTGTTTTAGACGCCATATTTTTTGTGTTTTGCAAAATGGGGCTTTTTGGAACAAGTTTGGGGCTATTTGGAATCTAGTTCCAAATATCCCCTGTTTTGTGTGTTATAGTTTTATTAAGTTTAAGACCACTGTCTCAAATAGCCCCAGATGTCTATATATGTCTAAATTTAAGTAAAAGCTTCTAATTTCACAGCTTTGAAAATATAACTATGAAAGTACACTAATTCCAGAAATGATAATATTTTTGCACCGTATTATAGTTATACGCAAGAAAATAATTTGGAAAAGGCGCTAGAGGCGGTACGCAAGATAAAGCTGGACATCCAACATTGATTACTCCCGATGAGATAAATTCATTTTTTCAAAACCTATTAATTTTAAGTGAATAGGGACTTCTCTTCCACTGTAAGGATCTTCGAGTATTGGCTTAAAAATATTTAATTAACAGTGTCGATTTAATATTTTAATTTAGGCAATATATATATTTTTTTACCAAGGTATCTACTTAATATTTTTATAAAGATCTCATTGTTTAAATTTATTTTTAGCTTACCCTTATGTTCCAAATATCGCCTTTAATTCATATACCTATATAATTGTTAGAAAACAATTACTTAAGATTCCAAATAGACCCCAAGTGGAGCTTCGCTTATAGCATAATAAATTTTACGATACTAAAATTTGGCTTTTTATTTAAAATTAAACTAAAAACATATGTTATAATGTAAGGCCGTATATCCCTCTGTTGGTCCAAATATCGCAACACCTGTTTAAATTGATACAGCTCCAAATAGAGGTGAAAAACGAAGTTAAGACTATGCCGATTTCAAAAAGCTCCAAACTGCCGATATTTGGAATAGCACTTTTGAAAAAAAAAAACTCTATTTATGTTCAATACATAAATACTACCGCATTTTTATAGAAGGTATTGATGAGGTAAATCGTAAAAAAATTGTCCAACCTCATAACCTTAGTAGTTTTTGTGTAAAATTCTCATTTTTTTTTTTATTAAAAAAACGTACCAAATAGCACCCCCTTTACGGTACAGCTATCAAATTGTCATGTTCTTGCTTGCTGAAAAATCCTTCGGGCCTTCCTACCAATTTACAAGGGAGATGTGCTGGAATCACCGGGAGGGGATGCCCGTCAAGGACCTCGTACACATACACCAATTACTATTATTATACAGTGTGTTTGGTTAACGGTTACCGATACTTTAAGGGCATATTGTATACTCATTTCGATCGACAAATAGACATTTATAAATATTCCTACCCCCAACACCCCGCGAATGGCAGCCATCTTGTTTTTTGTTCGGCTGATCTGGGGTATGTTCAATGAAATGGTAATATCTTTGAATCGAAGAGACTTAGATACGTGCAATTGATTTTATTGTAACTGTAAATGTTGAGGTTATCAAATCACTAAATAAATTTTCATGAAAAATAAGCAAAAAGAGCCTAAAAATAGAAGAAAAACAAAAAATTTACACGAAAATTTCTCCTGCCTTATTGACCTGCTCAAGCAAAGAACGTTATACTTGCCACATTGTGGAGTCTATGTCCTGGGGCAGGGCTATGTTCAAATGACCATAACTCTTAAATTAATTGGTATTGAGTCAATATTTTGATATCATTTTGTTGGTTGACTCAAAAACTTCTAATTAAACATTAAAATATACGCAAAATCCCGGTGATAATTTTGCACTAGAGTTGAAAATGTAAAAAAAAAGAAATTTTTGTGTAAAAATTACGTAATTTCTGCTATTTTTAGGCTCTTTTTGCTTTTTCAGGAAAATGATTCGATAGCCTCGACGTTTGCCCTTCAAACAAGAAGCAAGATGGCTGCCATTCGTGGGGTGTTGGGGTAGGAATATTTATGATACGTGTAATTGTCGATGGAAATAAATATATAATACCTATGCCCTTAAAGTATCTTCAACCGTTAACCGAACACTGTATAAGTGCATATACAGGGTGGCGATTTAATTATCTGCATCCTTTGAGGAGGTGAGTCTAACCGTCATATAAACAACTGTGCTAAAGAAGCTCATAATTATCCTATCGTGAAATGCATCTAATTCCCACAAAACAGTAGACAAACCGTTCAGATGCATGTATGACAAGCTATTTTTTTTTCACGAAACAGATATGACTTTGTTTGAAAAACAAGTTTATTATGACGGATAGACTCACCTCCTAGAAAGATGCAGGTAACTAACTTGCCACCCTGTATAAACAAAACGAATGCATTATACAAGGTGTAGTTTTGTATCCTCGTCAAAATTCAGGAGGTTGTCATAGAAGACGTAAATAATCAATATAAATTACGGTACCTGGTCAATAATAATAAACGCTGCTTTTTTTTGTTGTTTTAATTTGACACTATTTCAGAATGAAGCCCTTTTCAAAAGAGGAGAATTACACGTTTATCGAATAAAGGTCTGCGTTTGTTTGTGTGTGTGAAAGCGCTGATATAGGTCTAGCATTAGACGGGCCGCGTTTTAATACGGGTGGTGTAAACTTATCAATTTCCGATATTAAGAAAAAAATATAAAAAATTACCTACCCATTTTATTATTGATTCGGGGCGAGAATCATTAGCTTTGTTACCTCCTTGAATTTGACGAGGATGCAAAGCAACACCTTGTATTATAAACCCGATTCCTATATTATACTGATTGTTATACATTGAATTAACACTTTTATTCGAATTCAGTATATAAATTATTTTCAACTGACTACACACACAACTACAAAGAGATCTAAAATAATGATAAAAATATGTACAGACACCAGTACATCAAGCTACAACAATACATCTGTCTCAACTTTATCGTTAAAGAATTTGGTTCAAGGTTGACTGGGGAAAGATGGTTTCAGGTAGCTTAGTATCAAAATGGAGACCTGGTGTCCTGAAATACAGACCTCACGTCTAGTTTAGGCACCAGTCTCCCACAGTATAATTATTGATGTTACGTACTTTGTATTGATACCTTTCTAATGTATAAGTTATATTGTGGTGAGAAAATAAAAATAAATAAAGTGGAAAAAAATGGCAGGGCTTGTAAAAATTCGTGAAAATAATAAATTGAATTTAAATGAATCACATGTTTGTTTTTTTTTAGGATTCAGAATTTCTGAAATTTAGGTATCCAGTTTTAGGAGCACAAACTTTAGGGCTGTTTTTGTAGGGCTTTGCTCTTCTTTTTATCGTGTGGTTAGTACCTAACCTGGTGTCGGAGTTTTTATGCCGCCCAAATATCTGTCAGGTGTCCTTCACCGTAGCAAATGATAATTTTACAATACGCACATGATTCCGAAAAAATCAGAGGTGCGTGTATTGGATTCGAACTCGAGTCCTATGAGTTGGCAGTCCAACGGTCACACCACTAGGCTATCACTGCTTAGGTAGGGATTTGTGGCGCTGCAAAACTGCCGCGATACAGTAGCGATGCAGTCGTTGGCTGTGTAATAGTGATTTTCTCCTACTGTTCTGATTAAAAGTGTATGCTGTTACGAACAAAGCATTTTGGAACTCATATTTTTAGGAAATAGATCCTATCTCCAAGTTACATTCGCTATTTCTCGCAAAAATGCTTTTAAATTTAGGAAAGTGTACATATTGGTGCTCGTGACTGTACCTTGGCCTACGTAAGGTAATGTGTACGTGTATCGTGGTTCCACGATTCTGCATCGAAGGCCGAAAAAGCTCATTGAGCGAAAAAACCACAACGCGTTCTGAGTTCTGACAAACAAAAAACGACCACGAAGCGAAAATCGCGTCGTGGCTCTTTTAAAAACGACCACAACGCGTTCTGGCGACCACGAAGCGAAATTCGGGTTGCGGCTGTTTTGATTTTCGACCACAGCACGTTCTGGCAGAGAGGAAATGCCAGAACGCGTTCTGATCCTTTAAAACAATTAACATTTAAAAAAAGGTTAAAAAGGTACATTGATTATTTTAAAATTAACAATAACAGAACATTTATAGTCGTCGTGGAAATCGGGTTAATGATTTGGTAAAGTTACCAAATCTAATTACGTTTCTAGAAATTCTAGAAATAAATATAATAAAACTCTTAATATAAATTCTAGAAATTCAGACTGCTTACCAACGATTGCAATTGCGTACGGACTAATGAATTCTAGATTCACCGCGAATTTAATTATTCGATTATTTTTTTACATTTAACCGGGATTCAAATGTATCCAACAAGATTTCGAATCAAACATAAATTAATTAATTAAATTAAAAAGGAACACCAAACGCCAGTCTGTGGAATTCACTGGCGGCTTCTCTGTTCCCTGATCATTATAATCTGGATGTATTCAAGGTTCGAGTGAATCGGTTTCTTCTAGGCGCGCGTGCTCCACCCTAGGCCGCGTCATCGCGCAACATCAGGCGAGTTGCGGCCAAAAAAAGAAAAATGTTTAGTCGATCATTCGCACTCAAAATTATGTTGTACTCCCTGTGTTCTCCGTGAACTGGCAAACGAACGAACGGACGGAATTCTGGTATGCTCTGCGTACAACTTCGTGGCTGATAGTCACCTTAAGACACTCACTAGAGGTACCACATAGGGATGGTGAGTAAGGGCTAAAAAGGAAAAAGAGGGCCAGGCCAGTCAACTGATTGTCTTTTACCTATGGCAAAGATAAAAAAAAATACACACCAAACACTCAAATCACTTTTATGTTAAGGGGCCATCCTTTAGTCACATGAGGTTTTTTAAGCCACTTTTATAGCCGCCCCTCGCCTTTAGTGATACGATTTCAAATTCAAATTTGACATTTAACAAAAAAAAAAACCGACTTCCAAAAAAAACACAAAAAAAAAGTAGAAAATAACTTTTCTTTCGGAAATCGGTGACTATAGTTTGTTTCATTGACGTTTTTGCCACCGACTTCCGAAAGTAAAGTTATTTTCTACTTTTTTTGTGTTTTTTTTGGAAGTCGGTTTTTTTTGCAAAAAAGTTTTTATTTTACCCTTTTTAGTTATAGTATCACACACAAATCCTTGTCAAGTATGAATTTCGCAATTTCTTTTACTTGGATGACTTTTTTTCCAGCTATTTTGATTTCAAAACCAAACTGCTGAACCGATTTTGATGAAATTTCTATGGGACCAATCGGGAAGTAGATCCATTCAGATAAAAGAAGAATTTTTCAAATCGGTTCATAAATGACGGAGGTAGCAAACACAAAAAAAAAAAACATATCACTGAATTGAGAACCTCCTCCTTTTTTTGAAGTCGGTTAAAAAGATAACATAAGGTTGTAAGCCAATAATGAATAGTAAGCTGCAGCGCTTGTTTACCCCTGCATGTAAATCTCTATGCTTGTATTAGAGGCTTTTATGCAGAGAAACACAGCACTATGCTAAAGTTGTAACTTCTATCGTCGTAACTAGAAGAATTCTAGCTAAGGTCCAGAAAAAAAAATATATCGCAAAATGAAGAACGAAGCCGAAAAGCACTTGTCCATCCCGTTGGACAAGTGCTTTTCGGTTTTATTAAGGGCATTTTTAACCGACTTCAAAAAAGGAGGAGGTTCTCAATTTGGTTGTATTTTTTTATTTTTGTGTTTGTTACCTCATATCTTCGTCATTTATGAACCAATTTAAAAGAATCTTCTTTTATCTGAAAGGATACACTTTCCGATTGATTCCATAGAAATTTCATCAATCGGTTCAGTAGTTTGGTTTTTAAATCAAAATAGCTGGAAAAAATATGTCATCCAAGTAAAAGAAATTGCGAAATTGTTACTTGACAAGGATTTGTGTGTGATACGATAACTAAAAAGGGTAAAATACCAACAAAATTGAAACAAATATTAGTCACCGACTTCCGAACGTAAAGTTATTTTCCACTTTTTTTGTGTTTTTTTAGAAGTCGGTTATTTTTACACACATTATTGTTTCTTTTCTTTATTAATTTTGGGGGTTTTTATCTACACGGATACGTCAACCCCATTGTATCTTCAAACAATATCACATTATTGTTGTAGGTACGTAATAAAACAAAACTTTTTAATGAAGTTACTGGTACTTTAATGCATAAAATAAAAGTACTGACAGGACTTTACTCGCCAATGGTGGCATGTGGTGAGCTCAAAACGATAGTTCACATTTAATTGGAGAAACGAAAACAAAGAAATAAATAAAATTGCGTTTCTTGGTTCTTGGTGGTCTAGATTCTCCAACCATAATCGATAGGGAATTTTTTTTTTCTTCGTGTAGGCTTGGTGGGGTGCAACCTGTCGAGAACTTTTTTCTGTACTCTTGTTTTCCTCGTTTCCACCATATCAATAGTTTGATAGTGTTCTTTTTCGGCCTTCGCTTTAGCTTGGATTTCCTTTAGTTCTTCAGAAGTCATTTCGCGATACTTACTATCTAAAGGCGTCATTACATCGTATTTGCGTTCAATCTCGTGCAGCATGTTCGCTGAAAAACAAGTCAAATTATTAATTAACTAGCTTGTGCCCGCGTGGAGGTCAGGAATTGCCCAGGGGATCGTACTTCCGGTATAAAAAGTAGCTTATGTGCAAGCCAAGTCAGAGACCCATGGGCGGCATAAAAATTCTGAAACCAGGTTAGGCACTAACCACACGATAAAGAAAGAAGATGAAGAAGATGTGCCATATAAAACTATAATCTATCTTCTATAGAATTATCTATTTCGTAACATTAATGCTCATCTCTATTAATTTCATACTCATACTCACACACACACACACACACACACACACACACACACACACACACACCACACACACACACCACATACACACAAGCACTCACACCACGCTTCCTTTAACCGCTGCTAACACAGGTCTATCACCTAGCACAGGAGTCCGGGACTTCACATAATTTTTAACACTTTCTTGTGTAATAAAGATTATTGATTATCTCCGTGCCAAACTTCATCCAGATCCGTTCAGCCGTTCTGACGCGATTGAGTAACAAACATCCTTCCCTCCCAACTTTCGCAAATTAACAATCGCAGACCACTTGAAAAATTCAACCTGTATATTAAACTATTAAGTATACAGGGTGAATATTTCAAGTGTGTGTAGATGACCAAATCCGAAACTTAAAGAAGAATAGCGAAAATTAGTCAAAGGGTCTCGGGCCGTTCTGACAAAAACTAAATCTATATCATTGGATTGTTGAAAAATCAATATTCCTAGCCAGGAATCAAACCCGTTGATTTAGGAGAAAAAAAACACACACTGTCCCTATTAAGGGTCGAATTCTGGGAAGTAATGACATACGGCAAAGTAAAGGTAAGAGTTAATCTCTCTTTTGAATATGAATGTGGATAGTGGATGAAGACAGAAGAAACGATGGATGACTGTATAGATAATAAACAGAAATGCCTAGGTCTATTTCTGGACCTTACAAAGGCGTTCGACACGGTCTCTGTTCCCACACTCCTCTCCAAGCTGGAGAGTATCGGTATACGTGGCATTGTACATAACCTCTTTGAGAGTTACCTAGTGAATAGGAAAATCTGTATTAGAATAGGATCACACATTAGTACTGAGGAGACGATGACTTATGGAGTGCCACAACGAAGTGTCCTCGGCCCAACACTATTCTTAATTTACATCAATGATCTGTGCACCTTAACCTTACCAACTGCTAATATATTTACATATGCCGATGACACCGCCATTGTGGTACATGGTAAAAACTGGTCCGAAGTAAAAACAAACGCAGAAGCATCCCTACAAATAGTCAAAGAGTGGTTACACAGGAACCTTCTAACATTAAACCTTCAAAAGACTAACGTTATTCCCTTCTCGATTAATGCGAAAACGAAACCCCCCAACACCTATTCGATCATAGCCCACACGTGTCCGGATCCCTCAACCTGCTCTTGCTCTTCACTGCCCCAAGCTACATCTGTCAAGTACCTTGGTGTGATGGTTGATGATGGACTGAAATGGTATAGTCAGATAGGGAATATCGCCTGCAAAATTAGGAAAACCATTCATCTTGTCAAATCGCTAAGGCACTCCGCAGATCCTGAGATTCTTAAAATGGTTTACACAGCCCTATGTCAGTCCATCGCCAACTGTTGCATTCTAGCATGGGGTGGTACCGCTAAAACAAAGTTCCTAGAGGTGGAACGGGCACAAAGGGCTGTTCTTAAAGTAATGTTAAATAAACCTTTTAGGTATCCCACACATCAGTTATACGCCGAACATAACATTCTAACGGTAAGACAGCTCTTTGTGCTCAGAGCCACACTCTGGAAGCATCAGCAAATACCACCACCAGACCCAGGCAAACGGGGAAACAGGACAAATTGCCCGAGTGTGTCGCATAAAACCGCCTTTGCCAGAAGGCATTTGTACGTGTTGAGCTCAATAATCTATAGAAACATAAATAGATCCTCATCTATAACTAACCTCAACAAACACGACGCTAAAAAGAAATTGCAAAATATGCTGTATCTTCTTGACTATGCACAGACCGAGAAACTGCTGCTGCCCATGTCTTAAACAAATTTGTAACAGGCCACTGCAGAACTACACTAATTCCCTTCACATGTAATTTAATAACATTCTAAACAACTGTACACACTCACAGACACGTACACACATACACACACACAGACACGTACACACATACACACACAGACACGTACACACATACACATACACACACACACATGCAAACATACATACACGCACGCACACACGCACTCACACTCAGTCTCAGTTTACCCCTTATTCACCTCTTTTTCTTTCCTTGTTTATGTCATTTTGTATGTATTTACCATGTAATAATCTGCTGATTTAGCGTTTGTACTGTTAACTTGTTATGGGTTAAGATAATGTCCAAGCGACAGTAGAACACTGACTCCTAAGACACAGGATATCCTAGTTTAGGAGTCAGGGTTTAATATATTTGTACGCCTTTCACAAATTGTGTAACACGAGCTAGATATTAAGCAAATTTGTAAGGTATTTTTGTTCAATAAAGATATATTATATTATATTATATTATTATATTATGTGTGAAGGATGATATGGCTAGAAAGGAGGTGACTGCTGAGACGACGAGTAATAGAGAAGTATAGAAGAAGAAGACATGCTGCGCCGACACCAAAAAAGCTGAAAAAGGGCAGTGGAATGGTATTGATGATGATTTAGACGTACGCAACTGCTGAGCATGAGGTCATGGCTTCGATACCCGGTTCGGGCAAAGCGTTATTGGGTTTTTCCAACAGGATCAGCTACGGAGCCTGGAATTGTGCCCAGTTGATGGCAATAGGCTCGCTCTCTATTAGATAGTACTAAAACTTGACTGGCGAAACGTCGGTGTCGGTACACCTCTGCATAATTCTTCCGTTGGACTTCGTCTGTTTCTTGTTTTAACATAGAACATGACTCTATGACACTCGGCAATAAGGGGGGGCGTCCATTAATTACGGTGAGGCCTTTAGGGGGGAGGGTGTCGAGCCGAATCTCACCAAATCTCACGAGAGGATAGAGCGGGGGTCTCGGCAAATATCACGCATTTTTTTACCCGTAAGAAACATTGTAAACTTGCGTTAAAAGTAGGTTTCATATTAAATAGTCAACATATTTACTGTAAACTACGCATTTTCATAAATCTCACATGTCATGATCGAGGGGGGGGGTGAGGGGGGTAAAGTCAATCAATCCAAATCCCAACCTATTTAAGTCTCGAATTAATAGGCTTCTTTTGAGTTAGCTCGTGCCATCGTCGACTTCATCTCTGTTCTCAGGACAAGATTGAGAGGGTTGCGAATTCGTTCGAAAGAGTTACCGTGGCCCTTGGCACAGGCAAGTGATGGAACACGGGTAGATTTTAGTCAGTAAGAGTCGACACGCCCTCCCGCTCCACCCAGAGCGGGAGAGGTCATTTGATGATTTCACACCCAAAAAAAAAAAGACAAGATTGAGGTCAAGAGTAAGCCCGTCAACTATAAAAAAAAGTCAAATCTTCACCTTCCTCCAATCCACCACCCCTCAAGCTTCACGTAATTAATGGACGCTAACTAACGTAGCTTTCTATAGCTGAATGAATGTTTTAAAAGGGATCAGATTTTTACGGAGATTATCATCGAAACCAACAAATCGTACCTCTGCAATAAAGTCATACTGACCGTTTTCGGGCACTGTGGCGAATATTAACGGAGATTAGCCATCGGCGCGGGAGATATTATAGTGCACAAGTGTGTAGACACGGGCGCCCTCTCTGTTCCTACACTCACTCTCTGTTCTCTGTTCCTCTGTTTTTACTCTCAGTCCGTTGAGATGGCAATCCCATACGACCGGAGAGAGATCAGGCGCTGGACCAACGGTAACGGCTTAAAATGCTTGGGTATCAAACCGCCACTACCAAACTTCGGTACTACTGAGAAATTTCTAATGGAAAAACCCAATATCATTATTTGCCCGACCCGCGAATCGAAACCAGGCCCCACGCACAGCAGTCGCGCTTACGACAGCGAGACCAACGGGGCAGTTAATGTTATTACGCAACATCAGAGGTGGTCGGATGTACAAACTCTCTGTATTGGTACATCCGACCTAATGCTTCTCATATTCATAATAATGAAGTTGATGGGTAGGGATCGGATATTCGGATGCATTTTTACCTGAAGTACACTTTTTCCCGTCAAAGGGTACAAAAGTATGGAAGCGGCTTCTTATAATATATTTTGTTCCCGATTTCGCGGGATTTCATAAAAATATACTGTGTGTATAAGATGTGGTATTCTTAAGAACAATAAATATTTCTGTTCTGTTTTAAACTAAGCAAGTTTATGGAGCACACACGTAAGAGATTACTTCAACTTTAAAATTTTGCTGCTAAATGACCCAATTTTTTTTTTTTGAATAAACTGGATAATATGAATGGGCTTATAACAATGATTACTTTGAGACTCAAACACGCACTACCAGCCAACACTCAAACTTTAGGTAAATATGAATCCGAATATCCGATCTCTAATGACAAGCTAACTTACTTAAATGCTCCACTTCCCAGTAGAGATTCTCTACCTCCTCCAAGTACATGACGTGTTCCATAGTAAACAGTTGATTTTTCATCAACATGCTCGTGTTATATCTATCAACCATCTTTCTGTACTTCTCAAAGGCGTTGAACATCAGGTACCCGATCTAAAAACGAAGAAAGACAAAATCAAAGCATTTATTTCAAATCACTTTATTTCAATTTCCTGGCCGCGTCGGTCTTCCCGAGTTCATATGACCCCAATATATTTAAGTCGCGAGTTAATGGGCTTCTTTTAGGTTAGCACGTTCCATCGTCGACTTCATATCTGTTCTCAGGACAACATTGAGGTAAAGAGTAGGCCCATTTAATATTAAAAAAAAACAGTTTCAAATAGACCAGCTACAATCACTTTTGTGAATTTTCAAAGTAGGTATTAATCAAAAACAAAATGTAGTCGGCAATTCTAAAGCATGCGTTTCTATGGAGAAGAACGGGCAAAAAAAACTCCATGGAGAGTCCTTTCAATCAAAAATATAATACAAACTAGCTGACTGTGACAGGCTGTATGTTTGCGACCGTAACACGTATGTAGTTACAGAATTATAGTTCACTAGCAATTGCCCGCGACTTCGTTCGCGTGGAAATTTGTATGAGTAAATGTGAGAAAAAAAATAGCCTATGTCCTTCCCGAGGATATAACCTATTTCCTTGTCAAATCACATTACTATCCGACCAGCCGTTTAGTCGTGAAAAGGTAACAATCAAACAAACAAACAGTTACTTTCGCATTTACGAGTATAGTATTATAAAGTATGGATTTGGATTTAATACCATTGAATGACAGTTGTTACGAGTAGTCAGAAAGTCTGACCGACCGGTATCGTGTTACCCAGTAAGTGGGCAGTGGCGGTCAGATAGGCAGTCACTCCACGTAAAATACTGGTGTTTATCTGCATCCGGTTAGACTGGACGCTGACCCTAACTTAGTTTGGTAAAAGACTAGACATAGATAATGTAAGCATGTAGTATACTCGTGCAGTAGGGACTGGTCTTCTCGTAGCTGCCATGGTTTATTGTATTTTTGAATTGTTGTTTTTATCTTTTTACTCTGGATGCCTGCACGTCTTTCTACATCGTTCTCAAATACATGCATACTATACATACATGTATTTTAATCTTGACATGAATGATGCAACAAAGATTTTGTAGAAAATATTTTGATTTAAAAGAGTGTCCATGGAGTTTCTTGCCCATACTTCTCGCTTTGGAATGGGTAACTACAGTACTTTCACAAGTTATTATGCCTTGTGACTGAGACTGTAGCTTCACTTTTTTTTGTTTCTGACATTCTAATGGTGGATCCATACAGCCCGGCCGCACTGCCGGCGGCTTGACCACAAGCAAAGCCGCTATAAAGCCACCGGCAGGCGCGGCAAGCGCGGCTGTGAATCGTACAAGTCATATTTCAGTATTGTTTTGCTTGCCGTGGTTGATGCGAATTGTAACTTTTATACATAGATATCGGTTGCCAAGGGCGCATATCTGATGGTGGAGTTCTACGTAACACTAGTTTGTTTCAAATGATACAACATGAATCTGGACACTTACCACAACTACGCAGAAAGAACAAACATTAGAAGGAAGAAATACGCCAGTGCCTCTTTATTTCATCGGTGATGACGCATTCCCCATCAAAGAATACGAAACGACACCACTCTCATCGAAAGCCGTGATCGAACTGTTACCCCGCTGCCGGCGGCAGGCCGCGGCGGCCTCGCAGGCAAAATGCCGCCGGCTTTGTTGCGAATGCCGCCGGCCGCTGTGTGGATCCACCATAAAGTGCCTGTATGATGGTCTAGATGAAATCGACATTCGATTTCGATTTGGCTTTGAGTTATAGTTTGAGTGTTCTCACCTCGAACGAAGGCTTGTTAAGGTGCTTTTGCTTGAGGTTCTCTACGCTTTCGATAAGGCTGTAGGTGGCCTTGATGATATCCCACCCCGTTTGTGCGAGTAAGTACATCGATGCTTTGTCATCCACGCTCACGTATTCAGCGCCACCGACACGTCCATCGCGATCTGTGTAAGGATTGCGCCTTATCTAGCAGCGCAGGATCGCACTTATCCATGCTCCTGTAGCGGCACTACAGAAACTACTACAGCAACATAGAACAAAAAGTACTACAGCGCCATCTATGACAAAAATGAAGAACTAACATCCAATTCCTAAATCGCGCAAGCAAAGTTATCCGCGACTTAATATTTTATAGAAAAGCCCAACAACTGTCGGGCAGTAGCCCACCAGACACAACACCCATCTTGTCGGAGGATCCTCACTTTTCTGTGGAGTAATGAGGAACTTTACACCCAGTTCTTCATACTCCTAAACTCCCATCCTTTTCTTTCGCCGAAAACCGTCATTTGCTAGAGCGAGAAACAGCTATCGCACGCGGCATCGACGATGCGGACGGCAGCGCGCTCTGTTTGTCGTGGTAGGGGCGTGGAAAAGTGCGATTATGTGCTAATAGATAAGGTTCAATCTTAAAGCACCCCCGAAGCGATCAAAGACATTTCGGTATGTAAAGTGTTTTAAGTTATTTTTTTACACTAAGTTAGTTTTTTTTGTTGTTTTGGAATCGAAAAAGGTTTATTTTTACTTTATATACAAACATTCAGTCGAAAAAGTATCGGAAATGGATGATTTGTTTATGGTTCCAAATTCAATTTTTTGATTTTTTTTTGTTGTTAGATTGGCACAACTGTTTTCCATTTCGGCGCGAAGTTTGAGTTACATGTTATAAATTTAGATTAAATACAGTGCTGTTTTTAGTTAGATCATAATATCTAGTGTGTATTGCGAAATTCATAATAGACAAAAACATCGAACAAAGAATTGTCCTAAATTTTGAACCGCCAATAGAATGCGTGTTCGGAGTCCCTGAAAATGTTACAGAATGCTTACGGTGAATCGACTTCATCAAAAACACGTGCTTATGAGTGGGTACAAACCGTTCAAAAGCGGTCGACATGTGATGGAAGATTTGCCTCGCTCTGGTAGGGCATCAACATCTTCAACTGAATTAAATATCGCAAAAGTGAAGGTCGCAGAAGTGACTAAAAATCCTCATTCAAGTTTGAGAGAGATAGCCGCTGAACTTTCTGTGTCTCACGAGAGAGATCCGTACGATTTTAAATAATCACTTGGGTATGAAACATGTTGCCGTTCGGCTAGTCCCAAGAGATCTGAATTTTTTCTAAAAACTCAATCGCATAAGAGTCGCTGAGGACACGCTAGCACGAGTCAATTCCGACCAAACATTCATGAAACGCATTGTTACTGGTGACGAGACGTGGGTTTACGAGTTTGAGATGCAAACTAATCAAAAAGCTTCCAACTGACCCGAAACCGAAAAAATCACGCCAAAGTCGATGAAAAGTCAAAGTCATGTTGACCGTTTTCTGTGACTATCGCGGTGCTGTGCACTCGGAAGTCTTGCCGGAAGGTCAAACATTAAATAAATAAAGTATATTATTTGAGCGTTATGCGGCGTTTAAGAGAGCAAATTCGACGAAAAAGGCTAAAATTATGGAAAATCTTGGATTTTGCACCACGATAATGCGCCTTCGCACAAGGTCATCATACTGAACGAAGTTTTGACCAAAAACTCAACAAATACCATCGAGCAACCACCTTATTCAACAGATATGGCTCCAGCCGACTTCTTTCTTTTTCTTAAACTCAAATTACCACTTCGTGGCACCCGTTTTCATTCGGTAGAGGACATAAAGGAGACGCGATTCGCGGCGAGAACTGAACTCAATTCCAGAAAAAACGTTTAAAAAATGTTTTGATGACTGGATTATTCGTTGGCGTAAGTGTATCGTTTCTGAAGGACTTTGAAGGCGATAATAGTTATTTGTTATACAAGAGTGCAAAGTTGCTTTTTAACCGCGTGTTCAATTTTGATGACCGAGCAAGCGAAGGATTCTAAAATTGAATCACGAGCGCAGCGAGTGATTCAAAATTAGAATCCTGAGCGTTAGCGAGGGAATCAAAAGAGCACGAGGTGAAAAATCTTTGCACTCGAGTGCAACACGTAACTTTTCATTCCACCTCAGCGAGGAAATGACTAAATGCAAAAAAAAAACGTTTACAATCACAAGATAGGTACACTTTTATTTCAGTTTAGGTATTAATTACTACATTATGACAGGTAAGTATTGCAGAATAATCTTTAAATTATAACAAAATAATACTAAGGTATAATTAAGAAAATTTTAAAGTAACGTTGCTACAGTTATTTAAATTGAGTGTAATATTTTTGTTTGGTACTGTAATATTGGTGTTAGTCACTTGTGTACTGTTTTTCGGTAAACTATCTGTCATACTTAATAGTTGTACCGATTCATCGGATTCCCTTGGCGTGAATGTTGGAGAGAGAGGGAGATGGTTAGGTGTTTCATAACGGCTTATTTTTGATGTAGAAGGGCCAGTCCAAGGATCCGATTGAGGCTCTTTCAGTGTAATGGCTCCTACGATGCCTTCACATATTTTAGACTTATTTTGGATGGAATCCTCTATGTATCCCTCTACAACTGCATTGGACTTCCAGCCTCCGTGGCGCTTAAGGGACAGGAGATCAGCTCCGGAATCAGCCAAAAGTGTGGCTGAAGTTCGTCGGAAACAATGACCCGTGTACAACAGGGGTTCTGGAAGTTCAAGAAATGTTGCTATTTCTCGTGGGATACTGCCAATTTTATTAGTACCCATAGGCTGTCTAACACACTTTCCATTGCGATACTGTAGAAAAAATCGATTGATTGGAGTGTTAGGCGGGCGTAAGGCTTGATATTTCTCAACAATCGTTACGTATTCCTTGCGAATGACGAAGTTGCGGTCTCTTTTTGTCTTTGTATTAGGTAAATTAATTAATAGTAAGTCATCTGAATGTTTCTCAATGTTTTTGACATTAAGTTGTGTTAGTTCATTAGTTCGACATGCTCCGTTTATTCCAATAATAAGAACAACCTGTAACGTAAAGAGTATTGTAGTAGATAAATGAATAAAATTGATATGAACGCATAATTATGCCTATCAACATCTACTAAGTATACTATTTAATTGAGATTAATATACTTAAGTAGATACTGAATGTGCAACTGACTTACTTTTGCCGCCAAATATACGGAATCGGGTGCTTCGTTAAGAAACTTTTCAATATCAGATACTGTGAAAACCTTCGATTTTTTTGGTTGATGACCAGATGAGGCTCTTTTTAAAAATGCCACTAATTTAGGATAGGTATCGATATGTTTGTCTTTTTTCATCTTTATTGTTGCTTTTAGCATCGAATACGTACTCCATAGAGTGCTTGCTTTCTTGTTCTCGGATAATTCTATAAAATATGCCAGCAAAACGTTTTCTGAGAAAGTTTTGGCTCCTTTTGCTAGTCGCCACGTGTTGAACATATCGTACTGTTTTAAATACTTCTCGCGTGATTGTTGAGGGAGAAAGCTCATTTGCGCATTATTAACAGTTTCAGTCAATTCTGTTGGCGTCAAGCAAACTAACTCGTCGCTAGAATCACTCATTTTAGTTTTTTCATTTGTTTTCAAGTTTCTTGTTTTTAATATAAGGTTTAACAATGACGTGAAAAAATGCCGCGTAAAGAACCGCGTACAAAGCAAATTGAAAAAAGAACACCAAGAAGGTTCCGAGTCTGAGTTTTTAACAAATTAAAAAAAAGTTGTATGATATATTCGGCACCATAGAGGTAGCAGTAAATAGGTTTAATGTTTTTTTTAATTCACAAACTTAGTGCACACGATGTTCTAAATTCAATTTACTTTATCCTCTAGAGAATAAAAACGGCTTTTCCACTCAGTTATTGAAGATTAAAAATACTCTTTCCGAGATGGTGGGATGAAAAATAACTTTGGATGAATAACTGACATCTTATGTACTTATTATTGATCGTTTCATATAGGCAGTCGCTCCATGTAAAATACTGGTATTACATACCTAATTGTCAAAAAAAAACTTTGTGGCGCATTGCGCATACGAACAAACAGTTCGAAAACATTTAACTAACTTTATGCATTATCTATACTTATAATAAATCTGTAGAGAGGTCAATTCTGTACATGAAATATATTTCCAAAATAACTATCAGGGGGTGATTAGGGATCGATACTGATGCCAAAAATGCAATCAGTAAAATTTTTGTCTGTCTGTCTGTCTGTCTGTATAACCGTTATAGAAACAAAAACTACTCGACGGATTTTAACGAAACTTGGTACAATTATTTTTCATACTCCTGAGTTGGTTATAGTATACTTTTCATCACGCTACAATCAATAGGAGCAGAGCAGTGAAGGGAAATGTTGGGAAAACGGGAGAAGTTACTCCATTTTTTAAGCTTACGTCGCGTGTGCAACCTTAATGGTTAAAGCTACACAGCAATAGGGTTGTAACTCATGGCGTCGGTTAAAACGATAGTTTAAACACGGAAAACAATTTAATATTAACACACAACAACTTGTAGAACAATAGATCTTTAACTTTGGAAGTTTAAAATACGATAGTTAGGGTTTTGATGAAGCCGAGTTCAAACAGCCATACATGTACTACGCAATACGTTCGTGGCATTTATAAAAAGATCGCAGAGATAAATTTAAACGAGACCACTCGTCTTGACGCGGCACTCACTACTGAGAGCACCGCGCCGGTCATCTAGGAGTCTCGTCGTTGCGCATGTTTGTGTGAGTGTGCCGTTTCGAGCGTTTGTAAGTAGTTTTTTTTTTTTTTTTGAATGGCATCTCGCAGTTCAACCTAGGAGGTTGTCGTCTGCTCAACCGGACTATCCTGTGGATGCCTTGAATTTAAGGCCTCCAGCCAGGGCAAAAAAACTTACAAACTAAGCGACTACACGCTAAGGGCACCCCCTATGGGGCTAGGACCTCGGCTTAGGGCGTCGCTGGGGGAGGGCAGCAAGGGGACAGGCTGGATCTGAGTGATGTAAGTAGTTTCCCTACTTTCCATATTTATATTGTGCCTAGACTGTGTTTGCGTGGGTCGCTGTTGTGCCATCTCACATGGGTTGCCACAACGGTGATCCACTACTGTTTGTTTGTTTTTGTGAAGTGTCAGTTCTTACTAATATATAATGTAGTTGTAAATCTTACTAATAATTTTTGAGACACTCTTGGGTGTAAAAAGAAAAATATTAAGTAGGTCTTCACTTTACTTATGAAATTGCCTTTCTACAAAACTGGCAATTTGAAATGTATTATTTATGCAATTATGGTTGGCAAAGAGTTCTAAATATGAATGCATTTTATTAAAAAAAAAAATATCTGTATTTTTTTTATTGATTAGTGTTTTTTTTCACAATTTTTGAATCTTTTTCTTCAGTATGCACACGTTAAAAGTACGAATAATTACGCAATACGAGCTCTGTCTTGGTAGCAATGAGACGCAATCGGCTCGCAACATTAAGATTGAACAAGGCATGATGCATACAAGTATATCCTATTTGGTACCAGTAATATATAATAAAATCCCTAAGCTTATTAGACAATTACCAACTAGACTCTTAAAAAAACAGCTTAAACGATTTCTTTTAACTAAATGCTATTACAGCCTATCAGAATTCTTAAACGATTAAAAAACGAAACTATCGGCTATTCTTCATCTAATATATCTAGGTAATTACCTCTAGTTTTTAAATTTTATACTAATTAAGTTCATCCTATGGCTTAAGGCCAAAAAAATTTTGTACGCCACTCCTAAATGGCAAAGCATGTAGCTACATCTAATTTATTCATAAAACCTGAATACATACTACTCAAGTTTTTACAAATAAATATATCTTTAAGGCTTGGAATTTGAAAAATAGGTATTTGAAGATACTATTGCTGTCTCGCTGCTATTGCCTGCCCCCGGAGAGTGCGATAGGGACAGCTGCAGCTCAGACCGATTATATCACAAAATTTTGACGAGATCGACGTTTTGTATTCACCTTTGTTCTCCTCGAAAACTGGGTCGAATGAATTATTTTTGGAAATAATAAAGAGACATATCATTAATTCTGTCTATAGTAATATTAATTGTAATTATCAGACAAAGCTACCGTCAAATAATCATAATTTACTTAGACTATTTAAACTCAAAGTGATAGTTTCATTCAAAATTTCGTTCAAAATTGAAGCAACAACAAAATGAATGTGTACATAAGAAAAGAAAGGTGATCACCCACCTTCCATACATTTTTGGACTAACTTCAAAAATAAATTATTTAGATAGAGCATAACATAACAAACATTTTTTTTAATACTACACCAAAGTCGTACGCCAATCTAACGAGAAGTTATTCAACCACAAAATATCTGAGATCACCCAGATTCGCCAATTTTTTTTTGCCGACCAATCAAAATAAACTTATTATTTGGATAGAGCATAACATAATAAACATTTTTTATTATCACACCTTCTTCTTCTTCTTCTTAATCGTGTGGTTAGTGCCTAACCTGGTGTCAGAGTTTTTATGCCGCCCATGGGCCTCTGACTTGGGTTTACATACCGTCGAGATACATCTCTCAGGTATGCTGGTTTCCTCACGATGTTTTCCTTCACCGAAGCAAGTGTTAAAGCAGTGATAGCCTAATGATGTAACCGTTGGACTGCCAAGTCATAGGTCTCGAGTTCGAACCCAGGACACGCATCTCTGATTTTTCGGAATCACGTGTCTATTGAATAATTATTATTACACCTAAGTCATAAGTTTACAGTCGTACACTTTTGAAAATAGCCCGATATGGGTGATGTCCTTTAAATTTCGCGGCCTACCCGGCCGTGAAATTCAAATTTTCTTACGTTTTTTGCAATTTGCAGGTCAGTGTCAGGTTGTATGTTGATTAAAATATGATTCGCGGTCGTAACAAATAGGGCTTTCAGAGTTAATATTATCAATACAACCCTTTAAGTTCATTTAATCACATTTAAAGACTATTTCATGAAAAAGGCATTCAATTCGGTGCTTCCACCTTCAGTGGCACTTAATTTTGTTAACCGACACGCACAAAAGCCCAAAATTGCATCATTTGGCTATTAATTCTATGATAAAATATTAATTCAGGTGTATATATTCTTCTCTTTATTCTATACTCTATTGATATTAATCTTAGTAGTCATCTCAAATCTAGCCATAGTTATTACATAATTCAGTTTTTTGGTCATGAATTATAGAAATCGTCACCCAGCATTTAAAACCACTTACTTGCGAACTCGCGAATAGATTAGTATAATATAGAAATCGGAATGTAACTTTAATTCTAAAAAACTACATACTTTACTGAATATAATGTAACTTAACAGAACTACATTTTAAATACATAATATCAACAAAAACATCACTTACATGAGAATTGAAGCAAAATATACAGTGAAAAGTATACTTTTATGTCAGTGCATACCGTCAGGGCAGACATCTTGAAATTGATTAAGTAGCAAATTTTAATTTACAGTAAAAAATAATTTGATTATTTACTGCTTTAAGTACCAAAGTATTATATTAATGCTTAATTTGCAATCACGTGTAATCTCCTTGGACTAGTGGGCGCAAGGACCACTGCTGATCATGTCGTCCTGGGTTCGATTTCCGGGTCGGGCAAAGTGTTATTGAGGTTTTCCATTTGTGCGCGGTTGATATCAATAAGCTCGTCCCCTACTACATGGGACTTGAAAACTAATAATAAAAAAATAAATAAATAATAAATATCGCTGGACATTACACACAGCGCCATCTAGTGCCACACTAAGCAACGAGGCTTGTGTCGTGGACACCAGATAGTTGATATACTACATAGATACTTTTTTGTTTGTAAATACATACTTATTATACATATCAACATCCATGACTCGGAAACAAATGAAACAAATGTCCATGCTTATCACACAAACACTTGCTCCTACCGGGATTCGAACCCGGAACCCTATGAACGTAAAGCAGCCTCACTACCGCCATTCGGTCGTCAAAACTGTGATGAAATGTGGATATACTAGAGGTACATCTCTGTCAAACCCTTCCGGGATTACAGGCATGATATTACATGTATCCCCAAAGACAATCAAATAATTAAGAGAGATGACGGGACAAGACGAAGAAAATCTTAAACCAATACTAGAACGCTATCGCGGACACATTTCCGACATGTTAGTGTGACCGTACCATAAAAAACTTTTTTGCAAAAAAAAAACCGACTTCCAAAAAAAACACTAAAAAGTGGAAAATAACTTTACTTTCGGAAGTCGGTGACTATTGTTTGTTTCATTGACTTTTTTGCCACCGACTTCCGAAAGTAAAGTTATTTTCCACTTTTTTTGTGTTTTTTTTTTTTGGAAGTCGGTTTTTTTCGCAATTTCTTATACTTGGATGACATATTTTTTCCAGCTATTTTGATTTAAAAACCAAACTGCTGAACCGATTTCTATAAAATTTCTATGGGACCAATCGGGAAGTAGATCCATTCAGATAAACGAAGAATTTTTCAAATCGGTTCATAAATGACGAAGATATGAGGTAACAAGTACAAAAAAAAAAACATACAACCGAATTGAGAACCTCCTCCTTTTTTTAAAGTCCGTTAAAAAGTGTGTTAGCGTGGTCGTAACCTAACATGTGTTTATGTAACCAAAGAATTAATTAAATAATTTATAACCTAGTCCATACTTTTCATTACAATCTTAGATAAGGAATCTATGTACTTTAATAGCTTTTATAAAAGTAGATAAGTACCGGCGGACAACAAGACGCAATCATGTTTAAAATATTAATTGTACTTTCAAGTAAGTATACTTTATTTGCACAGAAAACAGGAGGCCTACTCTCTAAGCACGAAACCCGTAGTTTCGGCCGAAGATACGGGCTTTTGCTACTCCGTACCACTTACGAACAAACGATTAGTGAGGGACCCGAACTAAAAATGAATGACAACACGATTGGACAGTTGTCCCTACTCCCGAGGTATTTTCCCGAGGTATTTTTTTGGCTCCTGAAATACAGGTATTCTAACCTAGCTCTGGAGCCAGGGTCTCAAAATTTTCTGCAACCTGTTTTTGTGGCAATAAAGAATTTTTTTTTTTTTCCTTTATTTGTTTTTCTTACTTACTAATTACATTTTTAAATATTCCTATAAAAAACAAACATTTAAAAATATACAAAATAGTAGCCCACCGGTATCGGGAACAGGGTCCAAGCTACCGGCGGTCAGGGCTCCAGAGAGAGGAACCTCCTAACAATACGAGCCGTGTCCAGGAGTACCGCTTTCTGAATCAAGCCCTTGATCCAGCCGCCTAACGAGAGCCTCCTCAGGTATTGCTCGAGGCTCTTGGCAATTAAGCCATGGGCTGAAACGACTATCGGCACAATGATCGCCGTGTCCACTTATTATTATTATTTTCAAAACTCATTAATCCGAAAATAATAGGTCGTAGGGTTCCTTTCAAAGTTTCGATCTACTTTCGTACGGGCCCGTATCTTCGTTGACGGACTTAGAGAGTAGACCGTCAGGTACGAGTTACTGATGTTTAGTTTAAAATTATCCTTATACACGCTATTTTTAGCTATAATAATAAAGATGATTAACACATTCAATCAAATCAATGTAAGTGTAACATGTCAAAATGTAATTCAGTACCTAGTAATTTGAAACAGGCAACACAATACATAATGTCAAGTTTAATAAAATGAGATTATAAATTCGTCAAGTTCGATGATTTATAATTTTACCTACAGATAAAATTATAAATATAAATTACTAGGTGTTGCCCGCGACTTCGTTCGCGTGGACGAAGCTTCATGGAAACTTTCAACCCTTATTTTAACCCCTTTGGGGATGAATTTAAAAAATCCTTTCTTATGCACACTTACGTCATATAAGGAATGTTTGTGCAAAACCTCATGCTTCTAGACCCAGCGGTTTCAACTGTGCGTTGATCGATCAGTCAGTGAATCAGTCAGCCAGTCAGTTTCTTACTTTATACAAGGCGTAGTTTTGCATCCTCGTCAAAATTCAGGAGGTTGTCATAGAAGACGTAAATAATCAATATAAATTACGGTACCTGGTCAATAATAATAAACGTTGTTTGAATTTGACACTCTTTCAGAATGAAGCCCTTTTCAAAAGAGGAGAATCAACCGTTTATCGAATAAACGTCTGCGTCTCTTTGTGTGTGCGAAAGCGCGGTTATAGGGCTAGTATAAGACGGGCCGCATTTTAATACGGGTGGTGTACACTTATCGATTACCCATATTAAGAAAAAAAACAAAAAAATACCTTCCCATTTTATTATTGATTCGGGTCGAGAATCATTAGCATTTATGTAGATACCCCCTTGAATTTGACGGGGATGCAAAGCAACACCTTGTATATAGATTTGGCACAAGAGCATGAGCCAATAAATAAAATTCATTTATTTCAGGTCATTGGCCCATATTAGATATAGAAAGAAAAATCAATTTTGTCAATTTAACATGCGTCTCTATTCGTGCAATAAATAAGTGATAATTAAAAAAAATCTCGTAAAAATATGAGAAAAAAAATATCAGCACAAAACAAAATGAATGTCAAAGGCACAAAGCAAAAAAAAATAAATTAAATATGACAATGAATTAAATTAAGAAATGTCAGAAGTAAAATAAAGCTCAACGCCAATGCTCTTTGCAAAAGCAATAATGGTGAGCGTGATTTAGTATACTTAATGTTGTCTTATACTTACATACACTGGCCGACTCGTACCGGTTTCGCACTATTACGGATTAACCAAAACATTTCAACCCCTACTTCACCCTCTAATGCTGGGTATACATTGGTGACACGTAACACATGCTGAAACAAATTCGCCTTGTGTATGTGTTTGGTTGATATAGTGATGATTTTCATCGATGACATCTTGATCCCGGACGAGCGCTCAAATGTAGTGTGTGTTGTGGGATCTCCGAAATAAAACGGGGCAAGCAAACTTGACTTCTTCTTGATTTTTTTTTCTTTTTTTTTTTGTATTATTGTTTTTTTGAATTGTTAATTTTATCTTTTTATTCTGGACGCTCTTACCCGCACGTCTTTCTACACCGTTCTCACATGTGTGTATAATCTCGACATGAATGATGTAACCGAGACTTTGTAACAACATAATGATTTAAAAGAGTGTCCATGGAGTTTCTTGCCCATTCTTCTCCATAGAGATCTACGCTTTCGAATGGGCAACTACAGTACTTTCACAAGTTATTATGCGCTATGACTGGGACTGTAGCTTAGTTTATTTTTTGTGTTTTGACATTCAAAAGTGCCTGTAATGGTGTAATTGAAATAAATGCTTTGAGTTTGAGTTTATTCTTCGCAAAAATCGTTTTACAACTTATCTTAACGTCTTCACAATCATTCCGTCGTCCATCTTCCTTCTTTCTCTCTCCGTCCCGCTCTCACTCTCATGCTCGCTCGTTCACACAGTGTTGTTGTTGTTTTCGTTAATGTCATCTTTTAGAGTCCTCCTATAACTCGTCCTCTCAGCAGTCACCTCCTTTCTAGCCATATCATCCTTCACACAGTCCATCCATCGTCTCTTTGGTCTTCCTCTACTCTTATACCCATCCACATTCATTCTCAAAACTTTCCTCACGAAATTTTCCTCGTTCCTCTCCATCAGTTGCCATTTCAAATGTATGTCATCACCATCTGCCTAGCCTTTTCCCAACTATGTTGGGGTCGGCTTCCTGTCTAACCGCATGCAGCTGAATACCAGTATTTTACATGGAGCGACTGCCTATCTGACCTCCATATCCCAGTTAGTACTGGGTTAAACGATATCCCTTGCTAAGACTGGTTGTCAGACTTTCGGGCCACTGACTACCTGTAACGACTGTCAAAGATCTACAAATGACAGCCGGGACCAACGGCTTACGTGCTTTCCGAGGCAAGAAGGACACTTGGTATGCACTCGTAATGGGTCGTCACCCATCCGCTGTCCAACCAAGGCAAGCGCGGCTTAACGTTGTTATTACCTAGCCACGAGCTCCTCTAAGCCTATTCAAATGTATATAATGAAGTGTTATTTTCAGGTATTTTTGTTTTAACTCGAGGCTATGTTAAGCCCAAAAAATTTAGTCACGAAGACGTCGTAAGTAGATGGCAGCACAGACATATTCTAAACATGACGGAAAACATTGTCAAAGGTAAAAAAAAACCAGCTAAATATCGTGAAATCGCAAAGAGTAATGCAACATCTCTCATTCGCGGGGCTGTGGGTTCAAATGCTGCCAATTATGTCAAGATAATTTCTGGAGGAAGCCAAAGGTGGTCGAAGCCTCAAGTTCGGCTTCGGCCAAGTACCAATGTGTCTTTTTCAATTCATATGCACTTTCTAAGTTTATCCCAGACAGCACGACATAGGCGAAAGAAATCATCGTGTGTATACTGGATTTACAGTTAATGCAAGTTTAAATGCCCCATTGGTCTAGTGCGCGAGCGCGACTGCTGAGCATCTGAGGTCCTGGTTCGATTCCCGGGTCGGACAAATCGTTATTGGGTTTTTCCGTTAGAAATTTCTCATTAAAAGCCACGGAGTCTGGATATGTACCCGGTTGATGGCAGTAGGCTCGCCCCTATTACGTGGAACATGAGCATAACCGGCGAAATGTGGGTGTATTATTATGTACACCTCTGCCTACCCCCTCGGGGATTACAGGCAAGTCTAAAATCGGCAAACAGGCATCGGTTTTGAGAGGCCTTTGCCCAGTAGTAAAGGTACAGCAAAAGGCTGGTATTACTATTTTTAAAAAAACAGGAGAGAGAACAAACTGGAAGTAAGATACTCGACCCATGAGATTCAAAAATAACTGGCGAAACGTGGGTGTACTATTAGGTACACCTCTGCCCAAATCTTCGACAATTACAGGCGTAATGTTATGTTATTTTTTGTTTTAAGACGCGATGTACAAACTACGTCACGCAGACGTTGTACAAACACATTATAGGAACAGCTACGGCTACGAACTGGGATTAATTGCATCAGGTGCGTTTTTTTTTAAATTTTTTTTTTTGTAGTTGCATGGGACCATACAGGTTGGAAGGCACGCCGACGCTAAAACGCTTACCACGTATTCAGTACATCGTTATGAATCTCCTGCCTACGCCGCATCAGCGCTTCACATCAGGCGAGTTGCGGCCAAACGCAAGCCTATACAGTTTAAAAAAATCCCCACAGAAATTTTTCTATGGTATTAAAAAAAAAAACAGCTCTCTGAATACGTAGTTACCCTTTTAGCGTCGGTTTCTCTCACACCCTGTATAGCCGATGATCCTGCCTAAGGCCGACCTACACACGTCCGAATGAAAATTATTTTTTGGCAATCTTAATTCATAAACAAACATACCTATTACTAACTAGCTTTTGCCCGCGACTTTGAAATTATTATATGCCCTACAGACTCACGCGAGATGTCTCATCGAGAAGGCTACATAGCACCGGGACGTAGCGCGAGAACCGAAAAGGTCTCTACAGTCATGCAACCTTCTTGCTTGAGTTCTCGATCGTCATCCGGAATAGACGACAGTGCAGCAGCTTTTAGCAAAGTGAACGAAATAATTTCAAAAATGACTTAAACACCTAAACACTTTTAAAAAACTACTCAAACAGCACATCATAACAAATTCACACTCTCTACAATTCACCTCTCCTGCCCTTATCCCAATTTATTTGGGGTCGCGATTCAGAAACTGGCGTCAAATACACAACGCCATCTATCGAGCACGGAGTTAAACTACTAAAATATAATGCATGGAAAGCGTTCGAACAGTCACTCTATATTATGTAGATTTTCAAAGCAGCGCCATATAGAGTATCTTTTAGTATCATAACTTTTTGAAAAACTCGGGCAGTCGATTTAAAAGTGATCTTGTGAGCACATTTATTCATTAGTACCATTTTGGTTCAATAGATGTCGTTGTATCTTAAGTAATGATGATAATTGCTTCTTGAACACTTTAAATTCATTTATTTTTTGATTAAGAGCACGGATTGCAATGAAACAACCAATACCTTCTCTAAGTTACGCACAATACTTGTGCATTGAAACTAACCACATTGGTTTTGTAATTTTCACGTGATACTTAAACAAACAAACACAGACTGCAGACTTACAGACAAACACAAAAAATCTAAATAAACTTTTTTGCAAAAAATAAAACCGACTTCAAAAATACAAAAAAGTGAAAAATAACTTTAGCTTCAGAAGTCGGTGATTTTTGTTTTATTGATATGGTTTTTGCCACCGACTCAGACCGTGACCAGATGACCCAGATATTTAAAGCTCTGCACAATTTTCAACTTCGTGCCATCGACCATGATCGGAGGTACTGTACTAGGTCTCTGTTTTCCTACCCTAAAAATCAGTACCTCATATTTCTGTGAGTTGTACCTGAGACCGTGTTCGGATGCGTAGCTTTCACAAATTTTAATCAGTGTCCTCAAGGCGTTCTTCTTCTTAACAATAAATATTTGGCGACGAGTTTGGCACTTTCAGTAGCGTCCATCAGCTCCTGTGATATGCAAACAACAGGACAGGCAGGACACGATATCAAGTGTCCATCGTTTGTGGAGCAACACCACATTTACACTCCAGGGCAGAGTCATCTATGAATCTCCACCTGAACAGGTTTTCCTTGCTTCGGCCAACCTGTGTCCGGAGTCTATTTAGAGAATTCCAGGTCGGCCATGGCAACTCGTGTCCAGGCGTTGACCGAGGCGGCCAGCAGAACCATATCATCAGCATAGCTTATGTTGTTGACACATGTTCCGTCAATGTGGCATCCGATACGTGTCCTGCTGAGCTGCTCTATCAACTGGTTCACATATGTATAGGCTGAAGAGACCGGTAGATGTGAGGCCACCCTGCCTCACACCGCATTCCAACTTATATTCGTCACATAGTGTATTCCCCCATCTCACCTGGTTAATTTTTTGTATACCAGAATTTAACAATGCTGTTATACTTCGTTGGCATATCTGTTTCCTGTTTCCTCTAACTTTCGCCACAGTATAACAGTATTTATAGTAAATTGCGTTTGTTATATTTACCATTTATGAACCACATACGAGTATAACGCAAATAAATAATTTTGACTTTGACTTATACAACATTATCTATATCTATACTTCTATACTAATATTATAAATGTGACAGTTTGGATGGATGGATGGATGTTTGTTACTCAATCACGCCAGAACGGCTGAACGGATCCGGATGAAATTTGGCACAAAGATAGATTATAGTTTGGAATAGCACATAGGCTACTTTTTATCCCGGTAGGACAATCCCGAGGGTCAATTATCGACATTCACGCGGGCGAAGCCGCTGTTATAAGCTACTTTTTAGTATATATGCGAAACTAGAATATAGTTTGCTCAGAATATGTAACTGAATCGATTCCAATAATTTTTACACCATGTTATATTTTGTCCCAAAAATATTTAATAAAGGTTACAACTTAGTACCTATCCGCAATCATACGCGCACAACACATGTATTAGGCGCGGGCGCACAGCGGGGCGCCGCGTGGTGAGGAGGTTTTTGTACGGACAACTAGGTAACATAACAAGCTTATAACTTTGTGATTTTTCATGATAAAGTTAAGAAATTTTGTACATAGATTCTTTACATAAAAATAATAGTCACGTGTTTCGGGTTTCGCATATATACTAAACCTATGTTGTACCAGGCCACTCAGAAAGTTTTGCGATAAATAGTTTTTATATATGGGAGACTGGCCAGTTAGAATCTTTTTCGAAAATATGATTACTTGTAAGTAAAAATATGTGTGTTCCATTTTCAAAATTTCCCTCCACATTTTTTGCGAGCCAATTCAAAGTATCGTGTCTTACTGAAAAATGGATCTGCGCCGGGAACATTTTAGAGCTATGATTTTTTACGATTTCAAGTGTCGCCTGAAACCGGATGAATCGTTCGATAGACTTCAAATGGCATTTATGGATGAAGGCCCCTCCAAGGCAACCGTGTATCGTTGGTATAACGAATTTAGGCGCGGTCGACCAACCTTGGGGGATGAAGAAAGAAGCGGTCGCCCTTTGACGGCTATTACGGAAGAAAACGTGCTAGCAGTGAAAAATTTAATCCAAGATAATAGGCGAATTACATATCAGGAGATTCAGCACATATTAAAGATTGGATCGGGAAGCGTTCACGAGATTCTACACGGGAATCTTCGCGTGAGGAGGAAAGTATCGCGCTGGGTGCCGCACTACCTCACCGACGCTCAGAAGCAGGCCCGGGTGGAATGGTGCCGTGATATGCTGAACAAATTTGAAGCAGGCTCGTCTCGGCGTGTTTACGACATCGTAACAGGTGATGAGTCCTGGATTTATCAATACGATCCAGAAACCAAGCGCCAGTCGACAGTTTGGGTGTTTCAAAATGAACCAACGCCTACCAAAGTGAAGCGATCTCGAAGCGGGGGGAAGATTTTGATCGCCAGCTTTTTTAATTTGACTGGCCACTTGGCCTCAATTGCCTTACGAGATCAAAGAAGCATCAACGCCGAATGGTATACTACCAAATGTTTACCAGAAGTTTTTTCTGTTGTGAGCAACAAGCGACCAAACACAGGGCTCCGCGGACTACTGCTCCACCACGACAATGCGCCTGCACACACCGCGCTCAAAACGAGGGACTTCCTGGACAGTACACCAGTCAAACTCCTGGGTCACCCTCCTTACAGCCCTGATCTAGCACCGTGTGACTTCTTTTTATTTCCAAAAATAAAAAATCAGCTCAAGGGGATACAATTTTCGTCGCCGGAAGATGCGCTGGCTGCGTTCGAGCAGGCTGTAAACGAGGTGTCTGCGGCGGACTGGAAAAAGTGTTTTGAAAACTGGTTCAGACGCATGAATCTTTGTATAGAGGCTGGTGGAGAGTACTTTGAAAAGATTTAATAAAAATATATGTATACCTGTAGAACAATTTTTTTTAGTGTCGCAAAACTTTCTGAGTGTCCCACGTATATAAGTATTTGAATATAAATATATTTCAATAAAAAAACAGTTAGGTGTACAAACATTATATCAACTAACGTATTTACTGCTCGCCCTTGGCCGTTTTATTGATTTAATCTCCTGCGCGTGTCCCAAACAATAAAAATCTATATTTCCTTTCTTCCAGGTATTATGGAAAAATATCGACATATGATGGTCGTTTACCGATACTATTCCAAAGCAAAGCCTTTTAAAAATCACACCTATGGTACATATAAAATAATGAACGGTTACGCTGTAATGCGTAAGTATTTTCATCTATTACTAACTAGCGACCCGCCCCGGCTTCGCACGGGTGTAATGTAGATACATATTAATGTGGTGTCAGTGTGATTATAAATCTCTGATATCTTTTATGGTATACATTTTAATGATATGCTGTGAAGGCCAATTTTCATTTACATTAAATGCACAACGTATCTAACGTATTTTATTGGATAAAAATCTATTGCATAAAAAATTGCACAAGTAATTGCTTAAGCTCAAGTAATTACTTTAGCTTGACTATAGATACGGGTGTTAGCTTTGCTTTCTTTGACGATTCTTACCTTGTTCTTACTTCGTTTAAATTCTTGTAATGCAAAAGTAATGACTTAAACTTGACCATAGATACGAGTGTTAGTGTTGCAAGTCAAAATATAAAATGGTGTTGTGACACAATACGACACAATTCCAATATAAACATCAGCGTCTAATAATTTCTATGCTATCTTATTGTTCCTAATTGTAAGTAAATAAAAATAATCGTAGGTACTATTCTTAGTCATAAGTTGCACTTATTTTCTCACAGCGAATGATAAAAAGTAGAGGGTCCACATCGGGACCCACTATTTTATGGTCGAGTGACGTAGGTACTTTGAATCCTAATTGTCTCTTACCCACTTTTAATACATATTATAGCCTTTCTAAAGGGTTTTCTTCTTTATCCTGTGGTAAGTGCCTAACCTGGTGTCAGAGTTTTTATGCCGCCCATGGGCCTCTGACTAGCTTTACATGCCGTCGAGAAATATCTCTCAGGCATGCTGGTTTCCCCACGATGTTTTAGCTTCACTACTATCCACTACTAACCGAAATCTTCCAAAAAACCTAAAAAAAAATCAATTTTTCCAAACTCGGGTGCCAAGTTCACACAGGTCGATGTTTTCCTTCACCGAAGCAATTGATAATTATATACGCACATGATTCCGAAAAATCAGAGGTTCGGGTCTTAGGTTCGAACTCGAGACCTATGACTTGGTACTGCAACGGTCACACCACTAGACTATCAGTGCTTCTCAAAGGGTTTGTAAAGGGTGTAATAAGACCCTTAACCTTTTGAACGCCAGAGCATAAACAAACGCGCGTGCCCTCCACGCCACGCCACAATTTCACAGCATCCAAATTAAACGTGTTATGCCATCCGTGGCGTCGTGAGCACTTTTCCAAAAGGTTAACGAAGCCGAGATACACGTGTTCTTCCCGCCGTTGCGATATTTTTTTTGTTCTGGACCTGGAAACCTTCTAGTTCCGCTTCTAAGACGACCCACTGACCATAACTTTGCTTTAAATACCACCATGACCTCTACTATTCATTCAATGCATTCATCAGCATGATTCAAGTGCGTTATATTGAGCCCTACCGTAAAACGTGATTTTTCATAATTAAAAAAAAATGTGTAGTGTTACTTAGTTTGATGTACGTACAGAATGCCTGGTGTTGGCTTCGTGAAGGGTCCCTTAAAACCCAATTTAGTATACCAGCGGATACCCGGCATGTGCTACTACGCTGTAGCCTAATGCATTGTTTTAGTGGTCTAGAACCATCTTCGCATTATTTATTGCTTTTCTAATGACACATCGATTGGATGGTTTCAAAGTCTATAACGGACATATGTACATAGATAGAAACAATTTTTGTCTTTTATAGTTTTTTTTTTTTTTTGACAGAGAGTGACTACAACGAGATGCTACACGAGACGGTATTATTCTATAAAGTCCTGGATTTCCATATAAATAAACAGAATGCTGAGAATCGCAGAGCAAGAAAGCTGGCGAGAAAATACCACATGGATCTGCAGGTCATTCTAGACTTGATAAGGGTGGGGATAGACGTCGAAGGTATTTTGGAGGGGGGGAAGGAAATGAGCCCCATCAGGAGGTTGATGCAAGGAGACCTTAATAGTACTTTGTCCGAGATTGATTCAATGGAAGACGAAACGTTTTCAAGTACGATGAGCAGCATCATCAAGGAAATGGCGAAAAGGGAAGGTAATCAGAAAATAGTACATTTTGATATAAGTGGGGAAAGTTTGTTATTGCGGCCGAGCCGAAATACACACACGAGCCGCAGGCGAGGGTGTTATGGAGCCGAGAACTGCAGTAACAAATGCCCACGTGTATCAAACGACGTTTTTCAGTACACTTTTAGATTTTTGGTTTTAGTTTTTAGTCCAAATTTGTTCAAAGTCCAAATTGATTCAATGGAATAGAAAAAAAAAAATGCGTGTGGAGCGAGCCGCCTCACCACCTGGCTGTGGAACTTTTATTTCCGCACTATAGAGCGGGAATATAAGAAGACAACCACGAGGGTGACATCCATAGCATGTTGAACCTAATCGTAGTGCGATAAGATCCAGTTTTCGAGGAAGTATTTGAAAAAATACATTTCAATATCGGGTTATTTTTTTTTAACCTATTCTGCCAGTGGTCGCAAGCACCTCTGCTGAGCATGAGGTCCTGGGATCGATGCCCAGGTCGGGCAAAGTGATATTGAGTTTTTCCATCAAGAATATCTCAGTAAAACTTACGGAGTTTAGATGGGTGCCCGGTTCATAGCAATAGGCTTGTTGAGAAACATTAAGCACATCACTACTTGGAACATGACACGTCACTAAAACATAGACAATATGTTATCTGTGGTTCCGGTTTTCCTCTCCAACGTCCGTTCATGGAGTCTATAATTGTCTGCTCTCTATTATGTAAAAAGTTATGTAGTAAAATATTAATAAACAGTATTAATATAAATAAAGTTCACTTAATTTACAATCAACCCAAAACTTAACATGGTAGCAGAGCGTGGTTGAGTGTGAAGTTAAAATTGGGTTGCGATCCACGTATTACAAAGTGAAGAAAAAATGGCGGGCGCCGCGGTGTCTAATTTGCCGTGTTTGGATGAAAAATCGAATTTCAGTACTTGGAAATTCCGAATAAAACTAATTTTGCAAGAAAAGCAAGTGGAACACGTATTAAGGGAAAGTGAAATTACTGAAGATAAGTCTAAAAAAGACGACGCTAAAGCTAAGTCGCTCATAGCACAAAGCGTGTCCGACAAATTTATAGAAATCATAAAGAATGGCAGAACTGCTAGAGAAATGATGAGCCTACTTGAAAATATCTTTGAACGAAAGAGTGTTTTTAACAGATTTCACTTAAAACGGAAATTAATATCTTTAAAATGCAATGAGCCGCTGCAACAATATCTAATAAAGTTCAGTTCGATTATCAGCGACCTGGAAGCCATCGACGTTAAAGTAGATGAAGAAGATCAAATTTGCTACCTACTCTCATCACTGCCGAAAGAATACGACCATGTAATTACATCAATAGAAACAATGGCCTCAGAAAAGAAGTTGAGTTTTGATTTTGTCAAGGCCAGGCTGTTAGATGCCGAAACTAAAATCAGCATCAGCACCCACACAGTAAACCAGGAGAACGCATTTATGATTTCCTGTTACACATGCGGGAAATCAGGGCACAAGTCGTATGAGTGTAATAATAAGGAGAGTACTGGTAATAAGGAACAAGGAAAATACAGAGGAGGACGGAGCCAAGGTCGAGGTTATGGTCAAAATCGCAGAGGAAGAGGAAGATATCAAGGACGAGTATCCCGAGGCCGAGGCTTCCCGGGACAAGGTGCTACTTCATTAGTGAGTGAATCAGAGATCGGTTTTATAGCCAGTGAAAGCGTTTTATGTGCTAAAAGTGTGGACAAAAACTATGATATCACCTTTATTGTGGACTCAGGATGCACACAACATCTTGTAAGTGAACAATTTGAAAAATACATGACAGACATTCAAATACTAGATAAAAGTGTAAAAATATTAGTTGCAAACGGCCAGTATATACATACTAATAAAAAAGGTAATTTAAAAATAAAATACAAAAATTTAAAAATAAATGTTGATGCCCTAATTGTAGAAAACATAACCTACAACTTACTTTCAGTCAAAAAGATAACTGAAGCCGGATTTGATGTAAAGTTTAATAAATATAAAGTTGTTATTATAGGAAACAATTCAGTCATTACAGGTTATTCTGAAGGAAGATTGTATAAATTAAATGCTAATGTATGTCATGAAGTGTGTAATATTAGTACAGGTAAAGATCAATGTAATGATGCTCTTTGGCACAAACGTTTGGGACATTTAAATAGAAAATGTTTAGGTATTATGCACTTACCAATAAGTAATCAAGCTTGCAGCTCATGTATGGAGGGAAAAGCGACCAGAGAACCATTTAGGCAGATACCAAGACCAAGATCCAAGAGAGTAGCAGAAATGTTGCACACAGACATAGCAGGACCTGTCAAGGAGCTTGGACTAAATGGTGAGAAATATTTCATGACAATATTAGATGATTATTCCCATTTCTGTGTGGTGTTCCCTTTAGTAAACAAATCTGAAGCAACACAAAAATTGATTGATTATATAAGAAAGTTAGAAAATGAAACTGGAAGTACAGTTCAGCGAATCAGGTGCGACCATGGTGGGGAATATACGGCCAACAAGTTAAAAGATTTTTGTAAGAAAAAAGGAATAAGTGTAGAATATACCTTACCTTACACAAAACAGTCAAACGGAGTAGCGGAAAGATTAAATCGTACTTTGTGTGATAAGGTGAGAACTTTGTTTGCAGAGACTAATTTGCCAAAAACTTTATGGTGTGAAGCTATTCAATGTGCTGCCTATCAGCTGAACAGGTCACCTTCTTCAGCAATAAATTATAAAACACCGTGTTTCATGAAAAATGGAACCTGTGACTTATCAAGACTGAGAGTTTTTGGGGCAAAGGCGTGGGCCACTATTATACCTAAATCAGACAAATTGGATAAAAGAGGAAAACAGACAAGAATGGTTGGTTATAATACAGTAGGATACAGATTGTGGTGTCCAGAAGAAAATTCAATAATAATATCAAGAGATGTGAGATTCAATGAAAGTGATACAGTATATAAAAATGAAGAAAACAAAGAAAGGAGATATATTCAAGAAGAAGAAAACCTAGAAGATAAAATAGAGATGAGACAAGAAGAGAAACAAGGAACTAACAATGTGCAAGGAAAAGAAAACGAACATGTCACTAATGAGGGAAATTTAAACGAAGACGCAACAAGAGAAGCGAAAACTACAAGATCAGGAAGAATAGTAAAACCACCTGCGTATCTTGATGAGTATGAGACAAATATAGTTATTTGCCTGAGTGCAAATACACCTAGCTCGTTTGAAGAAGCAATGGAAAATACAGAATGGAAAGAAGCTGTACACAAAGAATTAAAAGCTTTAGAAAATCTAGAAACATGGAAAGAAGTACAATTACCAGAAAACAAGAAAACAATAGATACTAAATGGATATTTAAAGAAAAAGATGATGGTACAAAGAAAGCACGACTAGTAGCACGTGGATTCCAACTGAAGGAAAATCAATATGAAACAATGTATTCACCGGTTGCTAGAGCACCGACAGTAAGAATGTTAATATCTAAAGCTGTGAATGAAGACCTACCTATTAAACAATTGGACATACCTACAGCATTCCTTAACGGTAAAGTTAAATCTGAAATATACATAAAACCACCAAAAGGTTACACAACAAAAGGGAAAAATACAGTATTAAAATTAGAACGAGCACTGTATGGATTAAAAGAATCACCGAAGTGCTGGAATGAAGAAATAAATAATTTCATGGAAAAGAATAACTACGAAAGATCAGGATATGATACTTGTCTATACTTCAAAGAAGATTGCTGGATAATATTATATGTTGATGATATAATAGTAATTGGAAATTGTGAAGAAATAATAAAGAAGTTAAAAGAAGAATTTAAAGCAAAAGAACTTGGAGAGATTAAAACGTTTTTAGGAATAGAATTTACTAGAAAGGAAGATACAATAGAAATAAAACAAACAAAACTAATTGAGAAGTTGTTAAACAAATTTAATATGTCAGAATGTAAAGATATGAAAACACCAATGGAAACAAATTATAAGATACCAGAAGAAGAAAATAAAGAAGATATTAATGAAAGATATAGAGAACTAATAGGAAGTCTACTTTACATAGCTACTGCAACAAGACCAGATATAACATATTCAGTAAGCTATTTAAGCAGATATCTAGACAAAGCAAATGAAAGTACATGGAAAGCAGCTAAAAGAATACTCAGATATATAAAAGGCACTAAGGAAAAAGGATTAATATTCAGAAAGAGTAAGAACTATGATTTATATGCCTACTCGGATGCAGACTGGGCAGGAGATAACAAGGACAGAAAAAGTGTGAGTGGAGGAATAATACTACATGGAAGTAATCCAATCGCATGGTTTTCAAAGAAACAAGGATGTGTGGCACTCTCAACGGCAGAGGCAGAGTATGTGGCAGCTGCTACTACTACACAAGAAGTCATGAATCTTAAAGGAGTTGCAAATAACCTAAACTGTTTATCTAATGTAAAACTTTTTGTTGATAATCAAAGTGCCATCTTAATTTCCAAAAGTTTTGAGAATTCCAAAAGGGCTAAACACATTGATATTAAATATCATTTTATAAAGGATGTTATAAGCAAAAACATAATTTCTATTCAATATGTAAATTCTGATAACAATTTAGCTGATTTGATGACTAAAAGCCTGTGTAAAGAAAAGTTTATAAACTTTATTAAGCTATTATTGACTTAATTTCTATTTAAGTATTTTTATAGAGTCTACCTAATGGTGACTTTAAAGTTAAATAGTTACTTAGTTTAATTTTTATTTAAAGATATAAATCTTTATAAAATGTTGTGTAAAATAAAGAACTAAGTAGTATTTTGTTGTAACTTAAGTTTATTTTTTTAATTAAATGTGCTCATGTTTCATAGGCAAATTTAATAAATGTTATTTAAAGTTAAATTTGAGGAAGAGTGTTGAGAAACATTAAGCACATCACTACTTGGAACATGACACGTCACTAAAACATAGACAATATGTTATCTGTGGTTCCGGTTTTCCTCTCCAACGTCCGTTCATGGAGTCTATAATTGTCTGCTCTCTATTATGTAAAAAGTTATGTAGTAAAATATTAATAAACAGTATTAATATAAATAAAGTTCACTTAATTTACAATCAACCCAAAACTTAACAAGGCTCGCCCTCTGATTTACATCATCATCATTCTCTTGTCGTTATAACAATTTATTTGGGGTCGGCGCAGCACGTCTTTTTGATGTGAAACATCTATAGCCGCAAGTAAAACCGATTTCTGGCGTGGCGACTCATGCCGTGGCGACGCGTCGCCACGCTATATGATGGTATATACAGTCGTGGTCAACTAATTAGGGACATGCAAGATAGTGAAGAACAATAACTGGTTAAGTACATACAAATATAAAACCCTATTGATTTCTCAGTAACTATTATTTGCATAATTTGGTCCGATTATTATGCTTTAAATGGCTGTAAATAAAAGAATAAATAAATAGAAAAAAGTATTTAATATCAAAGGTTGAACATGTATTCAATTTTAAGGTATAATTCTGTAGCTGGACATTTAATTAAGGACAGTAAACTATAATGAAAAATAGAGTTAAACAAAACTAATAATCTGCAGTATTATAATATCTTTAACAGCTCCATTTTATTTCGTGTAAAATCAGTACCCAGTAGCAAAACCTTTGTTAGTAATTACCGCTTGACACCGATGTGGCATAGACATTATCAGTTTCTGGCATGTTTCGACAGGAATGTTTGCCCATGCCTCACAAAAAGCTTCATTAAGTTCATCTAAAGTTGTGGTACGATAAGTGGCTACTTTTTTCTTGATTTCATGCCAAAGGTGCTCGATTGGGTTAAGGTCCGGGCTATTTGCTGGCCAATCTAGCACCGATACTGACTGACTGGTAAGAAACGACTTGACTGAACGGGCGGTATGTTTCGGGTCGTTATCATGCTGAAACGTCCATATAATAGGGAGATGCTCCTCAGCATAGGGAAGCATCGTTTCCTCCAATATTGCCTTGTATTGATGTTGGTCTAAGTTACCCTGAACTTTCCTCACAGGTCCCACTCCACGTCCAGAAAATGAACCCCACATTTTAATGTTTCCACCGCCATGTTTCACCTGCTTTTTTGTGAATCTTGGATTCATTTCCGCTTTTACTGGACGCCGTACGTATTGCCTTCCATCTGAAGAAATCAAATTAACCTTGGTCTCGTCAGAGAATAATACATGTTGCCATTGGGCGTAGGTCCAATGTCCATATTTACGTGCAAACGCCAAACGAGCATTTCTATGTTCTTTCTTCAACAACGGTACTTTGCGAGCCACTCTTCCGAACAACCCTGCTTCTACCAGACGTCGTCGAACGGTCCTCGCTGAGACACCAGCTCTTTCGTCTGTCCCAAACACTTCGTGTTTAATTAAAATAGAGCCTAGAAACGGATCTTTCTTAGCTAACCTGGCTATCATTCTATCTTCTTGCGGAGTTGTTTTTCTCGATCTTTTTGTTCTGGGCACATTTAAATCTGTGTTATTGCGTCTGACATGTTGCACTGCATTGTATACCATAGTTTTTGAACAATTTAAATGTTCTGCTATCCTTCGGTATGGCCAACCATGCTCGACAACAAACTTCATGATAATTTTTCGTAGTGTTGGATCGCAACTTTTATTTTTACCCATTTTTCTTCAAAATATTTTTCAAAACTTAAAATAAATATCGGGATTGCCGCCAAAACTACCACGAAACAATAAGAGAAGAAGTAAAAAAGTATTGAGATGCAAATTTTGAAAATAGAACGCAATATCTCAGTGTCCCTAATTAAATGGCCAGCCAGCATTATTTGAACAAATAGCACTACGATAATCTATCAGCTATACTGTAAAGAGGTTTAATGTTTAATAAGTTGTTATTGTTTGTATAATCGGGCACATAAATGAATAATTATACTTACATGTAAGAGATATGGAATATGGTTTAGACTCGTTGGAAAATAAAAAATAAATTCACAATTCGGTTTAACCAGAGTGTCCCTAATTAGTTGACCACGACTGTATATACAGTCTATATGCAGTAGTGTGTACGGTGTGGCGACGCGTCGCCATGCGCAATCGACTGCGATTTTCTTCCCACTCGATCGCGTTAAGCCATCTCTCTCGCCACACTGAGCTTGGATACTTATAGTATATACTCCATAGTGTATACAGTGTTGTTTACTACGGTACACATAACCTGTGTTTTACTTGAAAACAAATTCTTTTTCTAATAATAAAATATGTCTGACAGTGATAATTTAGAGAGTGACAGTGATCAGCCTCCTGCAAAGAAAGCAAATATAAATATATATTTTATTTTATCATTATCCCATCTTTAGTTCCTATCTCAATCTGTTCTTTTCTGCATATTACTTTTACAAAATAATGTCGATGTTTCACATCTGCCAGGCGTCCCGTGACGACTCATATTTTTCTTCCATACTTCTCGCTCGTCCTCTGTTACATTGGACTTCAACATATCTGGCAAAATGCGGGTGTACTATGACAGTGGCGTAGTGGGGGGGAGGCAAAGCCCCGGGCAGCGCAATCAGGGGCGGCAAACTGGCTTTAATAAAGACCAAAGCGTGGGCGGCACGTCAACAGAATGACTGAAAACTTGTCAGTTTCGTCTAGGCCAAGGCTGCTCAACTCCAGGCCCACAGGCCATAGATAGTGTGGCCCACCAACACATTTGAATTGGCCCAACTGCGATCAGTTAGTCTTGAGAACAGATTTCAAATCAGATGGAAAAAAACCATTTTCAATAAGCTAATATCCAGCTAGGAATTACAATGTTATCAACGGCCAACGCAACGTGCAACGTTTTCTTTAATGATCCTGATCGGTTTATTATTAGACTAGGAGTACACCTACCTACCTTAAAGTTTTGTTTAATTTTAAAAGCTAAGTAATTATCTATACGTTACTATACGTAAGTTTTATTTACTAGACGGCGCCAGTTGACATGTAATCTAAATTATATGGCCCACATTAAAAATATGTTGAGCAGATGACCGGCGCAACTTCGTCCGCGTTTAAATTTTTGATTAATACTCCGCTCCTAATGGTCGCAGCGTGATGTTTTACAGCTTATAGCCTTCCTCGATAAATGGGCTATCCAATACTAAAATATTTTTTAATTCGAACCAGTAGTTTCTGAGATTAGCGCGTTCAACCAAACAAACTCTTTAGCTTTATAATATTAGTAGGTATAGATAACTACAGATATTAAATCTTTTTGAAGGTCTTGGATTCCCAAAAGAATGGGCCTATAATGAATGGGTGAAGAAGAAGGGAAATAATACCCAAGAAGCAGAATATAAGAAGAATTTACGGTACAAAATGTGGGCCGAGAAATGGGATGGATTTAACCCCGATGTTGAGGGTGTGAACATTCCGGATGAGATAGCTAGATTGGGGCTTAAAAACGCGAGCGATTTCTTTATGAAAGAATTAAAAGATGATTTTATGACTTAGCCTTAAAGTTTAATTTAACCTGTCGTGCTTCTTCCTGCCTAATCATTACAGCATTTAGGTACTAGCACTCGTATTCACAAACACTTCGATTCGGGAAGTCGTAGCTCTATCTCGCTCGCTTTCGTAATGCCAAACAAAGATAGACATAATAATGTCTATAATGAAGTCACAAGTATTATGACTACTCGAATCGAAGCGTTTGTAAATACGGGGGAAGAATATAATTATATAAACTGTTTTAAGCTTTCACGGTTTATAACTGAACTTTCACTATCACAAACAAAACCAAACAAGAGAGCTAGCAAGGGAGCTCAATATAAACATTAATCGCGGAAGATATCTCGTAAGTAATAGTGAAAGTATATATTTATTATTTTTTAACTGGTGGCCTACAATGACATCTTTAGCAGGTTTTAAGCATTTAGTGTAATTCCAGTGTGAGAAAGAGACAGAGCTATACAGGATATCTAGCGCAATCTCTTTCCCACACTGGAATAATACTAAAACATTCCTGCTTTATGACGTCATGGTAGGCCAGCTGATATGTGTCTTAATGCATCAGTAGGTTAATGTTTAGGTATATTTTAGTGTACTTAGCATATTTTATTTTATTTTTACAGATTGGAAGGGACACCAACGCGAAAACGGTCACCACATATTCAGTACCGTGAAATATGCCAACTTTGCCTATCAAGGTATCTTTGCCCTAAAAGCAATTTATAAGCAAATTCGCTAACATATGGCGCAATTTTGGTTTTGTAGCATTATTACTTGGGTGATAAGCTTAACTAAAATTGCGTCCTTAAAGATACCTTGATTGGCAAAGTTGGCATATTTGACGGTACATCATTCTGAACCCCAACTTTTGTAGAAAACAGCTGCTTTTTTTTAACTGACGATAATATTATATTTGGGGTATAGTTCAGATTAATGTACTGAATATGTGGTAGGTAACCGTTTTAGCGTCGGTATCCCTTCCACCCCGTACCGTAAAACGGGGTGAATCGAGACAAAACTTTGAAAGAGATTTTAAACTAAGGATTAGTATGGTATGTTGCCTACAAGGCCTCTAAATAATTAAGTAAATGAAATTGAGACGATGAAAGCACATTAAGACCTAGGTTGAATACCTACTTTACACGACAAAAACATTCAATCTTCTTCCAGCATTCGGCTCGATGAGTACCGGAGCGTTCGGCACCACGACGTCGAGCGCGGGCGGTCTGTTTGGAGGCCAACAGGGCTTCGGCAAGCCCACCGCGGCGAGTCCTTATTGGTAACATACCATATTAGTTCTAAGTTAATATCCCTTTCAAAGTTTCGTGTCGATTCACCCCTGCATCTCTATTCACCCGTTTTGAGGGGGCCTGTGTCCCAGCAGTGGGGACGTTATTATCTCTTCTCTTCTTCTTAGCGTATCGATGTCAATTCAAATTGAGACAGCCCGAAATTTGGCGACGAGTTACGAGCACTTTCAGTGGCGTCCATCAGCTCCTGTGATGTGTAAACAACAGGACAGGCAGGACACGATATCAAGTGCCCCATCAGGCCAATCATCTATGAGCATAGAGTATATAACCACTAGAGAGCTTATAGGCCGATTTCTTCTAAGTACACGACTCACTACCGCGGGCCGGGGGACGAGGAAGAACGCGCGCCTGCAATTGGTCAGTTCAAGGTTAACTTGCATAGGTATGCATATCGTTAGGGCTGATCTATTCGATTAGGGGAAAACAGTCGATATCGATAAAATAGATTTTAACATTATAAAAAATACTCAATTAAAATCGTATAAAAATAATGATATTTAATCAAAAACCGTCGATTACGAAAAAACATGTATCCTGTTATTATTGATTTTTAAAATGAATTAATTTGGTAAATGTTTTTCGAATTCAAGTTTTAGGGTCCTGAACGTATAAATTGCACCTTTTTTTTAAGTCAGTTAAGAGTAGATAGGTATTTTATTGCAGTATTTGAATTGAATAACATTTTTATTAATTAAAATTTTATTATTGTCGATATCAATTTCGGATAGTAAAGGCAACACGGCACGGGTTTCTACTATAAACACACAAAGGGAAAGAAAGGGATAAAAGAATTAGAATTGTCTAATGAAAGAACGGGACATTTCCAAAAGACATCAACGCGGAAATCAAAACGTGTGCTCTTTCACCCAACCACCATTTTAACGAGACCTCTACGTCTACGGTCGCTCATGATCTCATTAAATCAAAAATAATTTTCTTACTGTTTACTTACCGGTGAAAAGTCATGCCATCCTTTTTGTAACTATGTATATGTTTTGGAATGTTTCCCACACCACTTCACCGCGCATGAAGGCATTTTGATGCGTTATAATTGCATAAAAAGTTTAAAAAATTTGAATAATTTAGCGTGCACACAGGTCTAATACTTGGTCACAACTAAAATGGTTACTAGTACCGTAGCCTATATAAAGGCGACAAAACACTAATAGTTTTCGAGCATCGGGGCACTGTATGCGCAGTCAAGTGGTTATATAGTCTTTGTCTATGAGTCTCCAGTTGTATGGCTACAATGACCTCTAAATGCAGGAATGTTTTTAATTCTATTTTGAGAGTGGGAAAGAGATCAGCACAGCACACAGCTGTCTAGCGCCATCTCTGCAATTCCTGCATTAAGAGGTCATGGTAGTCCACCTGAACAGGTTTTATTTATTTATTTAACACTTCAAGCACAATGTACAGAGGCGGACTTAATGCCATAGACATTTTCTAAGAGTCAACCTTTGGGTGATGCAGAGACAAACAACGGTAGGTCGGTCGGTCAGTTTTCCTTGCGGCCTTGAGTCTATATTTTAAAGACTTCCAGGTCAGGCGTGGCAGCTCGTTTCCAGGTGGGATATTTTCAGCAAGAAAACTAATGGGTTGGGTAGGGAACTTCCTCGTCACAGCTTCAGTCTTAGAGCGTTCGCCAGTAAGCGAGCCAACACTCTTTAAAACTATTACGGCGGTTTATCCTTTGCGGCACAGGAATGTTATTGTGTCTAGCTTCGGAAACCAATTTGGCTCGTCCCATCATTCATCATTTTATATTATCCCTTTGTACAATGGAGCAGGCAATCGTCTCAAATAAAAATACGGCAGACGTTAAAAGCTTTTAATATGTACATTATATTATGAAGTCAAATGTTACATCATCATAATTTTGATCTTAGCTCGAAGCACAATTTGTTTTTATCAAAAATGGTACAGCAGTTTCGGAGATAGCAAGTCTTTAACATGTTTACTGTTCATGAAAGTGCTGTTTCAATTTTGATGAGTTTATTTATCTTAGTTTTTTCTACAAATTGAGCTTCGGTTAAAGTATTAAAGGGTTTTTTTAAACAGTTGTAGGGTAGGTATATATTTATACACAATTTTTTAATTTTAATTATATTATTAGAAAAATCGGATACTTTTTTTATCCCAAAATCTATATTATATTATTTAAGAAAAATTCCAATACATCAATCTGATATATCGGCGAATATATAACATTTTTCATACATTTTCCTCCAAAGGGGACCGATACACGCAAAAAATAAGTCGCAGCGACAAAAAAATCGCTCGTGTGTATAAAGCCTTAAGTTTTTTTTTACTCTTCTTTAATTATAATTTAAACCACTTAGTCTCTACTATAAAAATTTCGAACGACCATATCTGTACACTTTTTTCTATTTACAATTTAAACAAAATTTTAGAAAAATCGTTTCCAATCATCATACAAGTTATTTTTTTCAATTACTTTGTAATATAAAACGATTTTTTTTTATTTAGCATTGAATTCAATTCTCCTCTTGATATAATTGGCATGAAATGTTGAGAAAATTGCTCCAAATTACGTAAACTCACGCCATTTTCTTTGAGGGTAGGCAGTTACTACAGAACGCCACCTGCTACGATCCTTAATTCCTTACACACTCCTTTCGCGTCGTCCACGTTCATACATCTGGTCACACACGCACGCCGATTGCGAGTACTACGCACCTGACCTTAGTGAAGAACCTCAACAATAAAGTTGGTGTATATCCTTCTAGGGCGTCCCCTGACGTCGTGTAAGAAATAACATGTTGGCTTTCTGTTTATACATATAGACGTTCACAAACTTACGTCTATTTCCCATGGCGCTAGGCAGAAACCACAGAACGCCACCTGCTACGATCCTCATAAACTCCTACTTTTTTTTATACCTTCTCCAAAACCTTAGACTGACAAACAACTAGCGACCCGCCCCGGCTTCGCACGGGTGCAATGTAGATACTAATGTTTTCTCTACTATAATATGCATATAAGCCTTCCTCTTGAATCACTCTATCTATTAAAAAAAACGCATCAAAATCCGTTGCGTAGTTTTAAAGATCTAAGCATACATAGGGACAGACAGACAGCGGGAAGCGACTTTGTTTTATACTATGTAGCGAAAATTAATAGCTCAATCTTAGTTCCACATTTTTACAGTTATATTACCTGACGCCATCAACCTTATTCTCATGACCATAAAGATCACTATATTTTAAAAGACTTGTCACTGATAGCGACCGAAAAACAAGCTTACTGCAACGAGTATACGGATCACTGTTATTTTGGCATTTTTAATTTCATCACCTCCGAATCGAAAGGCAAAATTCGTCAACAGGGCCTTACTTTCTAGAGTATGGTAGGCGTATAATATGAATATCAACATTACAATTATAAATATATCACAACATCACGCCTGCAAACCCCGGAGCATTAGGCTGAGATGTATCTAACAATACATCTATATCTCACCAGTTTATTCGAGCACCTATTGCCATCAACCGGGCTCGAATCCAGACTCCGTGGCTGCTACTGAGAAATTCGTGATGAAAAACCCAATAACACTTTGCCCGACCAGGGAATCAAACCCAGGACTTCATGCTTGCGACCCTAGTAGACCGACGAAGCAATCGAGTATAAGTGAAATGAATAAGGTTAGTTTTTGCATGAAATAGTTATTCACATTCACTCATACAAATATTTGCGTAAGAATAAGGTTGAAATTCGTATGAACCGCTTACTTACAAAAGTAAAGATTTTCCCATAGGTCAATTTACCAAAACATGCAATATGACACATTCATTCCATCTCTTTCACACAATTAAATTTAAACCAAAATTACTTACATCATCTGCCTAGCCTTTTCCCAACTATGTTGGGGTCGGCTTCCAGTCTAACCGGATGCAGCTGAATACCAGTATTGTACATGGAGCGACTGCCTATCTGACCTCCAAAACTTGAGAATTAAAAAAAGGAAGAAATGAGGTTCTAAATATATGAATACGCTGTCGGTGCGGCTAATGGGTAGTGGCACAAACAATAACGGGTAACTTTTATATTATCGACTTTGCTCGTCGCTATCCAAAAACCTCTAGTTTTCTTTTCAATATTCTAACACTTAAAATTGTCTTTATATTCCCTATTCCTAGAACATCTTCTAGGCCATATGGTCCAGCAAAAACGGTGCGTTCGTTATCATTAGGTATTGCGTATATACCGAATTGTGGATTTTCAAGTTTTTCTACACATTTCTTAGAAAAAATAAAGAAAAAAAAAATACTCATGCCAATTTGTATAAGAGGGAGTGATAAAAAAAATCGTATTATACACATAGTTTTAAGTACTTGAATAGTCTATACAACTAAATATTTAGTCGACTCTTAGGAATGCTATACAAGTTCAGGCGTGATTAAGCCAAAGCTTGGAGTCTAAATCGAATATAATGCCGCTCGTTTGTACCCAGACCCGAATATACATGGTGTAAACGGATCCTTCAATAAACGGTCAACCAAGCATTCTGTACATCAAACTAAGTAACTCTAAGCAAAAATTATTGCTGGGAAACGACTCTTGTTTTGGGGTGAAATATCACTCTTAACGGTAGGACTCAAAACATTGTGCTAATGGATGCATCGAATAGTTTGGGGGTCGTTTCAACTTTTGTCACTTGTTTTTTTTTACAATGTTATAACTTTACTTTAAATAGCTCCATGAACCCTATAGTATTCAAGGCATCCATCAGCACAGTGTTTTGAATGCATTACATTGAGCGCTACCGTAAACCGTGATTTTTCACACCACAAAAAATAAAAAACGTTTCCCAGTATCAATTTTTGCTTAGAGTTACTTAGTTTGATGTACAGAATGCTTGGTTGACCGTTTATTGAAGGATCCGTTTACACCATGTATTTCTAAATAGCTTGACGTCATTCTTCAGAATGTGACTCAACTATAGACACACCTACCATAACTTGAGTCTTAACCGGCCTCCCCAATGACTTTGTTGTTTAACAAATACTCGTAAATTGAATCATCCCAAACATGTACGGAGCACCGGATACAATTTTAACACCAATAACTTGAAATTGATAATCCTATCAACCACACTTTTGAGGGTAGTCAAGAGTTTTTAATTATTTTACAGAATTAATTGTGAAATTCAAATGTTTTTTTTTTTTGTGATTTTACCTGAATTGGCTGTACTGTCATTTTAAGAAAACCTTTCCTTCAAACTTAGAATTAAAGCAAATCACTGCACTGCAGTCCTTTCAAAGATTCACGTCTTACACTTGCAGTCGAACACTAATGTCATGAAAATAAAAATCACTGTAATTTCGACAGACTTAATGTCAGTGGCGGCAATGCAACATCAACTTTATTGGACCGACTATAAAAATGACGGTGATGCAAAGACAAATGTAAAAAAAAACCTGAAAGGGCTGTAAGCCGTCAATCGCGGAACGTCGTACGCGACGAGTACTACCGCGCAATAGATTTTCAACGCTCGCCGTTGAGCTAAGCGTTCAGAATCTAACTGAGCGCCTCTCAAGTTTTGTCAACATCTACTAATCCATCAAATCCAAAGGACCATGGGCATTTTATTTATTAAAACTTTATGCACAAGTAAAAAACTGTACAAAGGCGGACTTAATGCCTTGGGCATTTTCTACCAGTCTACCTTAGCATTTTGCATATTTTTTTTGGCATTTTCTTTGTTCTCAGTGTGTAAGACCAACAGAATTGAATAAAATAGTAGCTTACAGTTAGGAGCCCATTTTATTTTAAAACAACAACTACCTAAATCGCCGGAGAACAGAAATAGAGACACTTGAAATAACCTGTTGCCTTTTCCTGTATTTTTTATACATGGCGTAACATCATCATAAAAACCAAGGATGCAGCTGTTCCATACAAAAGCGTAATATCTACACGATGAAAATTTATGGAATAGCTGATTTAATAAGTACCCAAAAAAGAATAATAACATATATACCACGTTCTAGATGCGTCTTGGTATATATCTTTAGATCTATCATTTCACATAAGTAATTTATGTTTAATTTGCCTGATGCAAAAAGGAATTCAGAAGGTAATAATTAAGACATCAAATAACTGAAACATTATTAAAAGTACGATTACTAAGATCTACCACCGAATATTTTAATGATTTTTCATTACATAAACTGGAATACATTACCTATACTTAACCATGGTTCAGTCGAGACGCAAGATCAACCCACCCCCTACAAAGATGAGCAATCTACTTTCTTGTCTGAATAAATCATATACTGAACCCACGGTAAAAAATTGGGTCAAGCTGTTTTACCAGCATGTATTCTATAAAAGTTTCAAAACTCTGACTACCCTCACTTTGTAAAAAAAAATACAAATACACAATAATAATAATACTATTCAAGTACAAAAATCGAAACAACATTTTACAAATCGATAATTTCTTTACATACAAATGTTTTAAGTCATATATTTCACTTTGAAGTACAAAAAATTTCGTTTTATTTATTTATTTTTCAGTCCGTGGAAACATTGTCTTATTTAGGTTTTAAGTTATATTCCTTTTTTTTCTGAAGAAGTTTTCAATCTAATAAAAAATGTTTATACGGGGTGGAAGGGACACTGACGCTGAAACGGGTACCACGTCCTCAGCACATCATTCTGAACCCCCCCAAATACTGCCGTGCTAAACGCAAAAGCGGTATCTCAGAGAAAGCCACTTTCGAGAAAATTTAAGTTTTGTAGATATATTTTGGTTAAAACTTTACGGATTAGTTTTTTTGCTTATTAGTTTTTTTTTTGTTTTAAAATAGATACTGCTTTTTATCTAAGTTAATTAGATGCGTATTTATTTAAGCTATCCGATGCTATCAAAATCTACTTTACGATTTTTTTTTGAGATACCGCTTTTGTGCTTAGTAAGGCAGTATAGATGTTTTTTCATCGGTATTTTTATTAAAACAGCTGTTCCATACATTTTGATGGAATAACCAACGAAAAAGGACCATGCGTCATTTTGGGCCCACTTTTTCAACATTGTTCAACAGTGATGAATTATATGTCATATGAAAGCTCATATAGTATACTTTATTTCATTCTATGGCAGCTAAGTTCAAATCCAGCGCGAAAATGTTCTTTTTTGCGTTTTTTTTTTATTTGGGACTAGGTAGACATGGGGATGGTTTTCATCGACCAGCATTACATTTAGACGATATAATTATATATGCATTTTAAAATCTGCCTATTATATTAAGATTAATGTTAAAATAAAATCGAACAAAAATAACTCGTTTTTTATTTGTAAAAAACACCCACTTCACAATCACACCTTAAAAAATTGCACAAGACCAAGTCGATATTTATCATTCTTTAATTAATGAGTTACTTACCCATTATTCTTTATTCAATAAAAAAATGTGCACAACAAAACATATCATGCGTATTTTTAATTACAACTACAACGTACACACGTACACAAAACGTACTAAAACGCCAATTTCGCGCTGGATTTGAACTTAGCTGCCGTAGAATGCAATAAAGTATACGCCAAGAGCTTTCATATGACATAGGTTTCATCACTGTTGCACAACTTTGAAAAGTGGGCCCAGTGTTCATACAAAAGTGCCCATGGTCCTTTCTATGTGGGGTTCACAATGATGTACTGAATTACGTGGTAACCTTTTCAGCGTCGGTGTCCCTTATACACTGTATTACACCGTCACAATTATTTCGGGTAGTCGTCATCATTTTGATTTTCTTAATCACTGGTAAAACTAGAAAACACATAAATTTTCTTTCACTGATTCGACATGATTGAAGTAAAGAGATGAACAATAAAACAGACGAATACCAAACATATAACCGCCTTTTAAGAATCAAAGACGTCAAACTAAAAATCGAAATTGGTTTTAAATAAATGTATTTCTTTTTAGTTTCGTATTTTAGCAAGTTATTTATTAGAAAGAACACTTCTTTTCATCAATTTGTAAGGCCAAATTAAAGAAACTTCGCTTTGAGCAACTATGGTGAACAATGCTCGTGTTTTCTCTGTATTAGAAGTAGCAGTGGGTCAGTAGAAGACTTGCATTACTTATTTTATTTTATTACAGTAACATCGGCCATGAAGTTAAGGGGGGATGCGCTATGGTAGCCCGCGAAATTTAATTTTTCTTACGTTTTTTTCAATTCGCAGGTCAGTGTCAGATTGTATGTTGATTAAAATATGTTTGGCGACCCTAACAAATATGGCTTCACATATTTATAATCATCAATACAACCCTCAGTTAATTTAATCTCAATGTAAGACTTTTTCATGAAGTCATTAAAAAATATGAATTTAGCGGGCTACCCTGGGGCTTCCACGTTAACATTAACAAATTGTTCATTAAATATCGACGTCTGCAAAAGTATCGCTCGTTAATTTAACTTGACCTCAAAGGAGAGGCTTTAAAATGTCATTTGTGTAAATAAAAAAAACAACGAAAGCTACGCTACGACCGTCAACTAAATGATTTTCAGCGCTAAACGCGGGGTTCGAAAATCCAACTTGCAATTTAGGCATTACATTTATTAGGTATTATTTCCACAACTGACATTTTAAAACTTCAATGTTTTTATTAAGTAAGTCATTTTATTTCATTCGCCGTAAGTGGTTCGAGTTATTCGAATCTGTTATACATTTCTGATTTTTCTATAAAAAAGGGGTAAGTTGAGGTGTAAGTCAAGATTAAAATTGAATATTCTTTATATTACGAAGATGGTATCATGAGCCTGCATGGATCATCGTAAATTGAATTTTAAGTCGGTGAGGTAAAAGTTAAAATCATAATTTTTATAATTAATTATCATCACCCGTCTAGCCTTACCAACTATGTTGGGGTCGGCTTCCAGTCTAACCGGAGGCAGCTGAATATTAGTATTTTACAAGCCAGTTACTGGGTAATACGATACTTCTTGGTAAGACTGGCTGTCAAACTTCAGGCTTGTCATAAAAATATCCAAATACACGCCTATGGTCTAAATCTTTAGAATAGTCATAACATTACACTTCAAAAGCTAGGTTTTATATGCCATGATAACTTTTATTGGTACGTATAAAAAACCAGTCGGTAAATTTTAACCTGTAACTGTTAGTTAGATATAGGAACCAATTGAACCTATAATTTAAACCCAATACCGCCAACCGCCATAAGAAAAAGTCTAGAAATAGACCAAAACTAAAAAATATCGCCTTTCGAATAGAAAATCTGTCAAATACCGTCAAAATACTTCACCTTTCACCGCTGCACTCCAATAACAACCTTATTCTCACGACAATAAACATCACTAGTATTTTGACGGACTCGTCAGTCAGCTAGCGGCATAAAAAAACGCTTAACGAAGTCTAAAGGCACTTGTTCCCCCGTCATTGCGATCTTTTTTTTCTTCTAGACCATAGATGCGAACCTTCTAGTTACGGAGATATGTTATAACTTAACTTATACAACATTATTTTTAGTTAACGCGAAACCAGAATATAGTTTGTTCAGAATAAGTAACTGAATCGATTCCAATACTTTTTATACCATGTTATATTTTGTCCCAAAAATATTTAAAAAAATTTACGAGTTGGACACCGAGCGACACTTAGTACCTATCCGCAATCATACGCGCACAACACAGGCATTAGGCGCGGGTGCACAGCGGGGCGCCGGGTGGTGAGCATGTTTTTGTACGGACAATAACGTAACATAACAAGCCAAAAGCCAAGCAACTTTGTGATTTTTCATGATTCAGTTTTGAAATTTTGTACATAGATTATTTACATAAAAATACTAGACACGTGTTTCGGGTTTCGCATATACTAAAACTAATGTTGTATACATCCACGACCCTCGTACTATTTAATGCATCCATCAGCACAATGTATTACGTACACATTGGAGTCCGTAAAAGATTTATCACTTAAAAAAAAATATGTTTCCCAGCAATCATTTTTGCGTAGACTGCCTTCGTGAAGGGTCCGTTTGCACCTTGTATAACACAAACCTCGTTTAACCAACTTAAAACCTAGCGATAAATAAACTTTTGAAAGAACAGTAAAACTTGACTTACACCTCTACCCAAAAACAAACTAACAACTGACAACCTACGTCTTAAAAATAAAAAATTCTCATACATTACAAAAAAAAAAAACAATTTATTTTTCCACTCGCAATCCTATCTTGCGGACTTGCTCGTCCGATCACACTCCTCAGTGCATCTACAATCTTCTGATATAGAGTCTAAAGACATCAGGCTTTCTTGTGAGTGTCTAAGGCAGGCCCTGCATCTTGAATCGACGGAGTTTCCACTCTCAGAGACAGATTCTAAGGATCTCAGACTTTCTACCGACGTTAGTTTGTAAGAACGTCTGAATTCAGCTATTTCTTCCTCGCTCATATTTAAAGCGAGCAAAGAATCTCTCGCCATTTTACCTAGTGATGAGACTTTTTTCTTTTTCTTCGTCAACACTGACTCCATTTTCGTTAATGGGCACGGCTTATTCAAACTTTCGGGCAAAGATTTCGGGCTCGAACCGCTTCGGGAGCGAAGTTTTGATCTGCGTTCCGGTATGTCCCTAGGTGTTGTACTTTCGGGCACTTTGAAGGCGATCGTTTTAGCTTTAGGACTCTTCTCGTCGGATAATTGAGATAAATCTTCTAGAGAGTTGGATTTTTTCAGTTTAGCTCGTTCGGGAATGATCGGAGACGTTCGTAAACCGATGATTTCTTTCGCTGTGAAAACGTTGTCTTGAAGACTGTCATCGACTACTAATTCTGGTGAAAGATCCAGAATTTCTTTGATTTCGGCTTCTTTTAATTCTTCAGCCAAAGAGCCTTGTTGGACAGTAGTTTTCAATACACTCTCTGCTCCTATTTCAAAGTCCCTATTTTCATATATTAAGTAAGATAAAGCATCTTTACCTAAATCTATTTCCTGCGTTTTCGATTCTTTATCGGCTTCCACGTTAACTCTGGCCATATCTTCTAGTTTTATGTCATCTATATACGCTAGTTGCAAGGGATTGTCTTCGTCTAACGTCTCCTCAATAGTAGCTATGGGCGCTAAATCACTTTGGACTTTAACTTCTTCAATTTTGGGTTCGTTTTTGACGTCCCATGGGTTAACTGTTGGATTTTTTACTTGTCTTTCTAATTCTACTGCTAAAGCTTTAGTGTTAGTCATGCTTGAAGTAAGCGTGTTTTCTGGGCTGATGTTTTCTTTGATGCCTCTAATAACTTTGCTGGGAAGCTTATCAACTGATTGCCCATTATCCGGGCTATTTTGTTTATCCAAAGAGTTTTCTGACCCAGAGCTTTTCAGTACGGCGGCAAAAGACCTCGGCCTGGCTATCTCTTTCTCCTTCTCTTCCTGTCCCTCTCTTACGAGATCATCACTTCTCCTATCTACTTCTCTCTTCATATTACTAATTACACTTAAGTCTAAATTTTGTACTATTAAATCTTCGGTGGTTTTGGTAACTCTATCTTCTGTCAACTCACTCTCTTGCGTGGGAAAGGACTGAAATTCACTTAGCGTGTTGTCTGTGTCCGTAGAGGGTGTTTTCGAGTCTAACTTCCTCGAAAAAGACTCGTCTACGAATGAAACCTGCACTCTTTCTGAGAGGGTAGAGTCTGTAGCTTCTGAACTATCTTCCTCTCTCTCTCTTTCAATTGTACTGCCCCAAGACCAGAATGAGCTAGTAAGAGAAGAATCTTTCCTAGGTGGCGTGTTTGATGCAGATTTTTTCTCATCTTCGCTTGTGAGGCTTCTGGAAAATATACTGCTCGGATGCTGAAACAAGCTTAGCAGTTTCTCTAGATGAGAAGGTTTAGCGTCTTTTTCTTCTGGTCGAGGTATATGGAAACTGGAAGACGGTGCTACCCAAGATATCTTCCTCATCCTATCTAGTCCCTTATTCTTCAGAGCCGGTACATCCAACAAACTAGACGCCCGTTTCGGAGAAGCTGTCAGAGTATCAACTAGTTGGAAACTCTCGGGTTTTTTGACAGTCTCCTTCAAACTGGAGTTGTTCGTCAGGGTACCCTCGTTTGAGGAGTTATCTTCTCGATTCTCTGAGGGGTGCTGCAAGGAGTATTCTATGCCCGAATCTGCGGAAGTGACCATGACCCTATCCTGTTTAGCTGAATCTAATGAGCTTACACTTGCCTCTAAGCTGGATAGGGAATCGTGTATAAGTTTAGTCTTCCCAAATATAGGGGAAACACTCTCATTTGAACTGACAGAGAGATTTAAGAAATTTACACTGTTAACAGGCGTGACTTCGCTTGTAGACTCCATGCTTCCTTCGTTAGACAAAACGGTAGTTTTCCGTCTATCAAGTTCCTGTACCGTCTTATTCTGTTCGTTGAGACTTTCAACGGAACTCCCCAAGATCTCCAAAGAGGAATTACTATCGAAAACGCTTCTCTCTTCTCGTCTATTCTCCATTAGTCTAGAAACTTCTAAATCAGGGCTATCTAAGCTTGATTCGCTCTTATTTTTTTTTAGTATTACACTATCAGCAGGTACATTGTCGTCTAAACTATTTTTATTTTTAACTAGAACTTTGATTTCTTTTATAATATTCCCTAAATCTTCAACAATGCTGTTCATTGTATCCGTGTTTGAGTCTGTACACGTTTTGGTGTTCTTTTTATCACTTTTAACCACTTCACTATAACTTAAATCACTTTTAACAATTGTCGGTTTAATTATAATACTAGAATCTATCACATTTAAGTCACTTATAGTTTTAACGTTTATGAGATTTGGATTTTCTGACTTTGTTTGAGTGTCAGACTTAGGCACATTTTGTTGAGTACTAACTTCAGTACCCTTAACTGTATTACTTAACTGCGTTAAGATTCCTGTTACGATTTTGGAGTCTATGAACTCGATTTTTGAGTTTTCGAAAGTCATAGTAACTGTTGAGTCCCAATTCGCATTCTCAACTATATCGTTGGACTTTGAAGTCTCACAGTCAGTATTCGATTTATTCTTACTAGATTCACTTGCAGCGTTTTCCTTTGTAAGATGAGTTATACTCGACGCTGTAGATCCACCGACTTCAATATCGTCACTTTCCGGGAACTCTTCGATCGTAGCAATTGAAGTTTTCGGTAAAATTGAATGCGAAGGCGATGTTTTAATCTTACTCGAAGTTTCGATTAAACCTCTTAGTTGAGTCGCTGTGTCCAAATCTGTAGGTTCCTTTGAACTGGAAGACTCAAGAAGTATTGGAAGCTCTGTTTTGTCTTGAGTAGATTTGACGATTTGTATTAAACTTACAGGGTCAGTATCCAGTGTAATAGAGACCACAGGTGCGTTGGGTGATCGAGTCGTTATTTCTTCTTTGATTGGAGTAACTGCTACATTATTTTCAGGCTCCATAATTATAGATTCAACTTGTTTGATTCCAATATCGGCCAAACTTGTAGACTCGATCGTTAAGTTTTTGAGTTGATTAGCCAAGTCGTTCACGAGTTGAGCTTCGATATTTTTAAGTTGTATGGAAGGCTCAACGGTCGTGGATATAATCTGTTTGTCATCAATATTCGTAAGACTCGTGGAGTCAACAACTTTAGCATGCGTTAGAGGTTCTGTAGAGATTAGCGTAATTGTTTTATTTCTTTTTTGACTTGCCGGCTCATCATTTTGATTCGCAGGCTCAACTGATGACTTTTTAAGTTCAGCGGTGGGTCGAGTTGCTCCATTCTTGGTTTGTATTACGGACTCAACACTTGGTGATATTGTCTGTTTATCAGCAACATTTTTTTGGCAGACTGGCTCAACGTGTAGTTTTCCAAGTTGAGCAACGGGTACTGAACTGCATTGATTAACTGTACTGTTCCTTGTTTGAGTAAAAGGCACAACATACGGTACATTTCTAATTTGAGTCGGCGTTTCCATCTCCAATTGAGTCCCTAAAGTGATTTTATCTAGAATCGCAGACTCAATACTTGTATATTTAGCCTGTTTATTTACATTATCAGTCTGACTCGTGGAAGCGACGTTAGGACTGATTTGGCTGCCTGGATTTTTAACTTGAATTTTCGGCTCAACTCTTATTAGTATCGGTTCTTTATGAAGTTGTGTAGTAACTGTATTCTTGACAGCTGTCAATGGCTCAAGTTTCGTTTCCGTCGGCTCGTTTGTCGCTGGAGTTACAGGTACATTTTGTCGTTGAGTTTCAGGATCGTTTTTGACTTGGATTGCAGGCTCATTTTTGTGTGTTAACTCCTGTCTGAGTTGAGTCGTTACAGTATTTTTAGTTGCGTCTGTAGTTATAACTGGAGTTGTAGCTTCAATTTTAGTTTCTGTTATTTCTTTCGGTTTTTCTGTTAGTTCATTTCTGACCTGTATTGTCGGTTCAGTCTGAACTGGTGCTATTGATTCTCTCTTTGATTCTTTCATAGCGTCTTTCCTAACTTGAGCCGTTATCACTTTTTTACCTACAGACTCATTGACAATTTTAACTAGATTTTCCGCAATAATCGGTTCATTTTTAACTGTAGCAGTTTCATTTTTAGCTTCAGCGTGTGCTTCGTTTTTAACCTGGGTCTCATTTTTAACCTCAGCTTTGTCAATTTGAACAATCGCTTCAGGAGTAACCGGTTCAAATTCCATATTAGCTTCGTTCTTCGATTGAGTCGCGGCGTCGTTCTTAGTTTTATTTACTACGTCAATTTTGTTGAGGCTGGCTTCGTGTTTGAGTTGACTGACCACTTCGTTCTGTAGTTGACTGTACACGGCGGGTTGGGCGGGGCTGTTCGGCGGGGTGTAGACTGAATCGTAATTTCTTGTCACTGAGAACCTTGAGGGGGATTTTCGAGGTTGACTTGATGCGGGGTGTACTTGAATTTGAGGCGGTTCCATTACCTGAAAATGGAATAATTTTGTATAATTATTAGTTTGTTTTAAGATTTCATGGCTCGGTTTTACTACTATTCTCATATTGAACACACTAGCTTCTTCCCGAGGAGCTCGTGGCTAACTACTAACAGCCGCTCGGGTCGATCTTCAGGTTAAGCCGCACTTGCCTAGGCTAGTCCGTGGATGGGTAGCCACCCCTTACATACCGAGTTTCCTCTGTGCCCCGAAAAGCACGTTAAGCCGGTGGTGCTGGCTGTCATTATTAGATCTTTGACAGTCGTTACGGTGTCCCAAAAGTCTGACAACAAGTCTTAAAAAAGGGGATCGTATTACTTAGTACCTATGTTGTGGAGGTCAGATAGGCAGTCACTCCATGTAAAATACTGGTATTCTGCTGCATCCGGCTAGACTGGAAGCCGACCCCAACATAGTTGGGAAAAGGCTAGGCAGATTGTGCATCTGCCCAGCCTAGTCTTATAAAATAATACCTGAAAACATTTCAGAATAATCATCTTATGAATGTTACCTGCACGACTTTAAACCGCGAGGGAGGGCAGTAAGCGAGCCTGGTGGGCGTGGAAGATGACGATGAAGTGGAGCCGCTGCTGTCCGTTGAGGAGTCGCGCTCCGGCGTCACTCGGGTCACCTGGAAGGAAGGCATATTGGATTGATTAAAACAAGGTAGAAGGAACACCCGACGTTAAAAAGGTTACCACGTAGTCAGTACGTCGTTCATTCTGAACCCCCCCACCCCACCCCCCAGAAAAATCTGCTGTTCCATACATTCCGTGTAAGGTATTGCAGGAATGTGGTTCAAAATGATGCACTGAATACGTGGTACTTAGCCGTTTCAACGTCGGTGTCCCTTCCAACTTGTATATGAGTTTGTTTTGAATGTCAAACTCCCTCACAATTGCATTCAAGCTCAAAAAGAATCGTGCAACTTTGTAAGTAGAATTGGCAGTCGGGAGACTGTTAATGTTTTGTCCTTTGTTATTTTATATTTTCTGCATATTTCTTTATGAGATCCGTACTGGGTGACTGTATCTTTTTAGATGTATCTACAGGGTGGTGGTGTGGCGGGTTTCAGAATGATGTACTGAGTATGTGGTTTCCGATTTCGGTACGGTGTCCCTTCCACCACGTATAGTCGTGCGACGCTCCTCCTCAGAGTGAGGTACTCACCATGAACCGTGAGGTAGGATGCGGCGCCGGCACGGGGCTGCCGGCGGGCGAGGGCGCGGGGGACGGCGCGGGGGAGGGGGCGGGAGAGCGTGCGACGCTCCTCCTCAGAGTGAGGTACTCACCATGAACCGTGAGGTAGGATGCGGCGCCGGCACGGGGCTGCCGGCGGGCGAGGGCGCGGGGGACGGCGCGGGGGAGGGGGCGGGAGAGCGTGCGACGCTCCTCCTCAGAGTGAGGTACTCACCATGAACCGTGAGGTAGGATGCGGCGCCGGCACGGGGCTGCCGGCGGGCGAGGGCGCGGGGGACGGCGCGGGGGAGGGGGCGGGAGAGCGTGCGACGCTCCTCCTCAGAGTGAGGTACTCACCATGAACCGTGAGGTAGGATGCGGCGCCGGCACGGGGCTGCCGGCGGGCGAGGGCGCGGGGGACGGCGCGGGGGAGGGGGCGGGAGAGCGTGCGACGCTCCTCCTCAGAGTGAGGTACTCACCATGAACCGTGAGGTAGGATGCGGCGCCGGCACGGGGCTGCCGGCGGGCGAGGGCGCGGGGGACGGCGCGGGGGAGGGGGCGGGAGAGCGTGCGACGCTCCTCCTCAGAGTGAGGTACTCACCATGAACCGTGAGGTAGGATGCGGCGCCGGCACGGGGCTGCCGGCGGGCGAGGGCGCGGGGGACGGCGCGGGGGAGGGGGCGGGAGAGCGTGCGACGCTCCTCCTCAGAGTGAGGTACTCACCATGAACCGTGAGGTAGGATGCGGCGCCGGCACGGGGCTGCCGGCGGGCGAGGGCGCGGGGGACGGCGCGGGGGAGGGGGCGGGAGAGCGTGCGACGCTCCTCCTCAGAGTGAGGTACTCACCATGAACCGTGAGGTAGGATGCGGCGCCGGCACGGGGCTGCCGGCGGGCGAGGGCGCGGGGGACGGCGCGGGGGAGGGGGCGGGAGAGCGTGCGACGCTCCTCCTCAGAGTGAGGTACTCACCATGAACCGTGAGGTAGGATGCGGCGCCGGCACGGGGCTGCCGGCGGGCGAGGGCGCGGGGGACGGCGCGGGGGAGGGGGCGGGAGAGCGTGCGACGCTCCTCCTCAGAGTGAGGTACTCACCATGAACCGTGAGGTAGGATGCGGCGCCGGCACGGGGCTGCCGGCGGGCGAGGGCGCGGGGGACGGCGCGGGGGAGGGGGCGGGAGAGCGTGCGACGCTCCTCCTCAGAGTGAGGTACTCACCATGAACCGTGAGGTAGGATGCGGCGCCGGCACGGGGCTGCCGGCGGGCGAGGGCGCGGGGGACGGCGCGGGGGAGGGGGCGGGAGAGCGTGCGACGCTCCTCCTCAGAGTGAGGTACTCACCATGAACCGTGAGGTAGGATGCGGCGCCGGCACGGGGCTGCCGGCGGGCGAGGGCGCGGGGGACGGCGCGGGGGAGGGGGCGGGAGAGCGTGCGACGCTCCTCCTCAGAGTGAGGTACTCACCATGAACCGTGAGGTAGGATGCGGCGCCGGCACGGGGCTGCCGGCGGGCGAGGGCGCGGGGGACGGCGCGGGGGAGGGGGCGGGAGAGCGTGCGACGCTCCTCCTCAGAGTGAGGTACTCACCATGAACCGTGAGGTAGGATGCGGCGCCGGCACGGGGCTGCCGGCGGGCGAGGGCGCGGGGGACGGCGCGGGGGAGGGGGCGGGAGAGCGTGCGACGCTCCTCCTCAGAGTGAGGTACTCACCATGAACCGTGAGGTAGGATGCGGCGCCGGCACGGGGCTGCCGGCGGGCGAGGGCGCGGGGGACGGCGCGGGGGAGGGGGCGGGAGAGCGTGCGACGCTCCTCCTCAGAGTGAGGTACTCACCATGAACCGTGAGGTAGGATGCGGCGCCGGCACGGGGCTGCCGGCGGGCGAGGGCGCGGGGGACGGCGCGGGGGAGGGGGCGGGAGAGCGTGCGACGCTCCTCCTCAGAGTGAGGTACTCACCATGAACCGTGAGGTAGGATGCGGCGCCGGCACGGGGCTGCCGGCGGGCGAGGGCGCGGGGGACGGCGCGGGGGAGGGGGCGGGAGAGCGTGCGACGCTCCTCCTCAGAGTGAGGTACTCACCATGAACCGTGAGGTAGGATGCGGCGCCGGCACGGGGCTGCCGGCGGGCGAGGGCGCGGGGGACGGCGCGGGGGAGGGGGCGGGAGAGCGTGCGACGCTCCTCCTCAGAGTGAGGTACTCACCATGAACCGTGAGGTAGGATGCGGCGCCGGCACGGGGCTGCCGGCGGGCGAGGGCGCGGGGGACGGCGCGGGGGAGGGGGCGGGAGAGCGTGCGACGCTCCTCCTCAGAGTGAGGTACTCACCATGAACCGTGAGGTAGGATGCGGCGCCGGCACGGGGCTGCCGGCGGGCGAGGGCGCGGGGGACGGCGCGGGGGAGGGGGCGGGAGAGCGTGCGACGCTCCTCCTCAGAGTGAGGTACTCACCATGAACCGTGAGGTAGGATGCGGCGCCGGCACGGGGCTGCCGGCGGGCGAGGGCGCGGGGGACGGCGCGGGGGAGGGGGCGGGAGAGCGTGCGACGCTCCTCCTCAGAGTGAGGTACTCACCATGAACCGTGAGGTAGGATGCGGCGCCGGCACGGGGCTGCCGGCGGGCGAGGGCGCGGGGGACGGCGCGGGGGAGGGGGCGGGAGAGCGTGCGACGCTCCTCCTCAGAGTGAGGTACTCACCATGAACCGTGAGGTAGGATGCGGCGCCGGCACGGGGCTGCCGGCGGGCGAGGGCGCGGGGGACGGCGCGGGGGAGGGGGCGGGAGAGCGTGCGACGCTCCTCCTCAGAGTGAGGTACTCACCATGAACCGTGAGGTAGGATGCGGCGCCGGCACGGGGCTGCCGGCGGGCGAGGGCGCGGGGGACGGCGCGGGGGAGGGGGCGGGAGAGCGTGCGACGCTCCTCCTCAGAGTGAGGTACTCACCATGAACCGTGAGGTAGGATGCGGCGCCGGCACGGGGCTGCCGGCGGGCGAGGGCGCGGGGGACGGCGCGGGGGAGGGGGCGGGAGAGCGTGCGACGCTCCTCCTCAGAGTGAGGTACTCACCATGAACCGTGAGGTAGGATGCGGCGCCGGCACGGGGCTGCCGGCGGGCGAGGGCGCGGGGGACGGCGCGGGGGAGGGGGCGGGAGAGCGTGCGACGCTCCTCCTCAGAGTGAGGTACTCACCATGAACCGTGAGGTAGGATGCGGCGCCGGCACGGGGCTGCCGGCGGGCGAGGGCGCGGGGGACGGCGCGGGGGAGGGGGCGGGAGAGCGTGCGACGCTCCTCCTCAGAGTGAGGTACTCACCATGAACCGTGAGGTAGGATGCGGCGCCGGCACGGGGCTGCCGGCGGGCGAGGGCGCGGGGGACGGCGCGGGGGAGGGGGCGGGAGAGCGTGCGACGCTCCTCCTCAGAGTGAGGTACTCACCATGAACCGTGAGGTAGGATGCGGCGCCGGCACGGGGCTGCCGGCGGGCGAGGGCGCGGGGGACGGCGCGGGGGAGGGGGCGGGAGAGCGTGCGACGCTCCTCCTCAGAGTGAGGTACTCACCATGAACCGTGAGGTAGGATGCGGCGCCGGCACGGGGCTGCCGGCGGGCGAGGGCGCGGGGGACGGCGCGGGGGAGGGGGCGGGAGAGCGTGCGACGCTCCTCCTCAGAGTGAGGTACTCACCATGAACCGTGAGGTAGGATGCGGCGCCGGCACGGGGCTGCCGGCGGGCGAGGGCGCGGGGGACGGCGCGGGGGAGGGGGCGGGAGAGCGTGCGACGCTCCTCCTCAGAGTGAGGTACTCACCATGAACCGTGAGGTAGGATGCGGCGCCGGCACGGGGCTGCCGGCGGGCGAGGGCGCGGGGGACGGCGCGGGGGAGGGGGCGGGAGAGCGTGCGACGCTCCTCCTCAGAGTGAGGTACTCACCATGAACCGTGAGGTAGGATGCGGCGCCGGCACGGGGCTGCCGGCGGGCGAGGGCGCGGGGGACGGCGCGGGGGAGGGGGCGGGAGAGCGTGCGACGCTCCTCCTCAGAGTGAGGTACTCACCATGAACCGTGAGGTAGGATGCGGCGCCGGCACGGGGCTGCCGGCGGGCGAGGGCGCGGGGGAGGGGGCGGGAGAGCGTGCGACGCTCCTCCTCAGAGTGAGGTACTCACCATGAACCGTGAGGTAGGATGCGGCGCCGGCACGGGGCTGCCGGCGGGCGAGGGCGCGGGGGACGGCGCGGGGGAGGGGGCGGGAGAGCGTGCGACGCTCCTCCTCAGAGTGAGGTACTCACCATGAACCGTGAGGTAGGATGCGGCGCCGGCACGGGGCTGCCGGCGGGCGAGGGCGCGGGGGACGGCGCGGGGGAGGGGGCGGGAGAGCGTGCGACGCTCCTCCTCAGAGTGAGGTACTCACCATGAACCGTGAGGTAGGATGCGGCGCCGGCACGGGGCTGCCGGCGGGCGAGGGCGCGGGGGACGGCGCGGGGGAGGGGGCGGGAGAGCGTGCGACGCTCCTCCTCAGAGTGAGGTACTCACCATGAACCGTGAGGTAGGATGCGGCGCCGGCACGGGGCTGCCGGCGGGCGAGGGCGCGGGGGACGGCGCGGGGGAGGGGGCGGGAGAGCGTGCGACGCTCCTCCTCAGAGTGAGGTACTCACCATGAACCGTGAGGTAGGATGCGGCGCCGGCACGGGGCTGCCGGCGGGCGAGGGCGCGGGGGACGGCGCGGGGGAGGGGGCGGGAGAGCGTGCGACGCTCCTCCTCAGAGTGAGGTACTCACCATGAACCGTGAGGTAGGATGCGGCGCCGGCACGGGGCTGCCGGCGGGCGAGGGCGCGGGGGACGGCGCGGGGGAGGGGGCGGGAGAGCGTGCGACGCTCCTCCTCAGAGTGAGGTACTCACCATGAACCGTGAGGTAGGATGCGGCGCCGGCACGGGGCTGCCGGCGGGCGAGGGCGCGGGGGACGGCGCGGGGGAGGGGGCGGGAGAGCGTGCGACGCTCCTCCTCAGAGTGAGGTACTCACCATGAACCGTGAGGTAGGATGCGGCGCCGGCACGGGGCTGCCGGCGGGCGAGGGCGCGGGGGACGGCGCGGGGGAGGGGGCGGGAGAGCGTGCGACGCTCCTCCTCAGAGTGAGGTACTCACCATGAACCGTGAGGTAGGATGCGGCGCCGGCACGGGGCTGCCGGCGGGCGAGGGCGCGGGGGACGGCGCGGGGGAGGGGGCGGGAGAGCGTGCGACGCTCCTCCTCAGAGTGAGGTACTCACCATGAACCGTGAGGTAGGATGCGGCGCCGGCACGGGGCTGCCGGCGGGCGAGGGCGCGGGGGACGGCGCGGGGGAGGGGGCGGGAGAGCGTGCGACGCTCCTCCTCAGAGTGAGGTACTCACCATGAACCGTGAGGTAGGATGCGGCGCCGGCACGGGGCTGCCGGCGGGCGAGGGCGCGGGGGACGGCGCGGGGGAGGGGGCGGGAGAGCGTGCGACGCTCCTCCTCAGAGTGAGGTACTCACCATGAACCGTGAGGTAGGATGCGGCGCCGGCACGGGGCTGCCGGCGGGCGAGGGCGCGGGGGACGGCGCGGGGGAGGGGGCGGGAGAGCGTGCGACGCTCCTCCTCAGAGTGAGGTACTCACCATGAACCGTGAGGTAGGATGCGGCGCCGGCACGGGGCTGCCGGCGGGCGAGGGCGCGGGGGACGGCGCGGGGGAGGGGGCGGGAGAGCGTGCGACGCTCCTCCTCAGAGTGAGGTACTCACCATGAACCGTGAGGTAGGATGCGGCGCCGGCACGGGGCTGCCGGCGGGCGAGGGCGCGGGGGACGGCGCGGGGGAGGGGGCGGGAGAGCGTGCGACGCTCCTCCTCAGAGTGAGGTACTCACCATGAACCGTGAGGTAGGATGCGGCGCCGGCACGGGGCTGCCGGCGGGCGAGGGCGCGGGGGACGGCGCGGGGGAGGGGGCGGGAGAGCGTGCGACGCTCCTCCTCAGAGTGAGGTACTCACCATGAACCGTGAGGTAGGATGCGGCGCCGGCACGGGGCTGCCGGCGGGCGAGGGCGCGGGGGACGGCGCGGGGGAGGGGGCGGGAGAGCGTGCGACGCTCCTCCTCAGAGTGAGGTACTCACCATGAACCGTGAGGTAGGATGCGGCGCCGGCACGGGGCTGCCGGCGGGCGAGGGCGCGGGGGACGGCGCGGGGGAGGGGGCGGGAGAGCGTGCGACGCTCCTCCTCAGAGTGAGGTACTCACCATGAACCGTGAGGTAGGATGCGGCGCCGGCACGGGGCTGCCGGCGGGCGAGGGCGCGGGGGACGGCGCGGGGGAGGGGGCGGGAGAGCGCAGCCGCGTGCGACGCTCCTCCTCGCCGGGGCCCATGCCTTGCTGGAATACAAAAACCAAAAATCTTTCAGATTTACCCTTTAGGAATCGTGTGTTTATGCGACAAGGGGTCAGAAGGGGTTACAGGGATCATGGAGGTATTTAAAGCAAAGTTTAAACATTTCAAACTAGTATTTAAAATAAAACCCGGTAAAAAATTGGAACTTTGACCCCCAATATATTCGTAACCAGAACGTTCCCAGGTATGGTCCAGAACAAAAACTGATCGCAATGACGGGGAAGGTTTAGGCAGAGGTGTACCTAATAGCACACCCACATCTTGCCAGTATGTTTAAGTCCCATGTAATAGCCCGCGAGCCTATTGCCATACTCCATGGCTGCTACTGAGAAATTCCTGATGGAAAAACCCAATAACACTTAGCCCGACCTGGCAATCGAACCCAGGGCCTCATACACTTCTGTACAAACTTTATGGCGGCTCGGAAGTTAGCTGCGAGTGACGGTCTGCGCATTATACAGTCAAGACGATGCGTCCTCTACGCCCCGCTGATACCTAAAATTGTATTCTGCGCAGCTTTACGTTAGATGTTTCGACCCGCAATAAAGTTTGAACCGTTATACTTGCGCTAACCGTCACTCGCAGCTAACTTCCGAGCCGCCATAAAGTTTGAACAGCACTATACTCAGCAGTCGCGCTTGCGAACGCTACACAAACATCGCAGTCACACAGCACAGCCTATACCCTACATATTACGACTTACTCTTAGCAGACACGCAGTGTGACACGTGAGACTTATCTTCCTATGTACAGGGTGCGCGCCTTCCTCGTCGTGTCTCACTGGAGGCTCGTTTCGTCGGCACATAGCTCGTATTTCGCGCGTGAGCCTACGTACGAGGGCCGTTTCCGAGTCCTCCGCTGTGAGGTTTGTCGAGTCCTGGAAATAGAGATAACGTTATCAGGCCTGTATGAGGAAGAGAATAATTCTATACACAAATAAATAAAATTGAAGTGTCTCTTTGTAATTTCAAAAATAACAGCTTTTTAGTGAATGCATATGAAAGTATACAGGGTGGAAGCTTTCAGTGGGGCAGTAAGGGGAACTACCTTAACCGATGCAGCTACACGGAAACGGTCTTATTAGGAGACTATCCATAATTTTTCGTGAATTTTTGATACCCATTCACAGATTTTCTAAAAAATGTACAGTTAGCAATAAAATGGCCGTTTTATACAAAACATTCCCATAGAAGTTAATGATCACTATTAGAACGAGGATCGATTGGCATGAAAAAAAAATGTGCAAAATTTACATACATAATGTATGGGAAAAGTTTTTTGCAATTTCTGATTTTTTAGTACTCCAACCTTGGTTGTATTATTATTTTTTAAATATTTTTGTGTGGACTGTAATTATGTATTTGAATTGATTGAATTTTGACTATAATTTAACTATTTCCTGATTTATAATTTCAAATTAAGTATTATATACTATTTTGTACGCTGAATGTGGCAAAACATGTTGAAACACCATTATGAAACTTATTTCCATCCATGTATACACATGTTTATACAAATAAATGAATCTTTATCTTATCTTTATCTTGGTCCCATACAAGTTTTTGATCAGTATTAGAAACAGGATCGATTGGCATCAAAAAATAAATTGTATAAAATGGCAATTTTTTTGTTAATTTTTTTTTTTTTTAATCTGTGTCTCCTAAGACCATTTTCGAGTAGCTACAAAGGTTAGGGTAGTTCCCCTTACTGTCCCACTGAAAATTTCCACCCTGTATACGGTGCTTATAAGACTAATAAAGTTTTTTTTTTATTTTTCATTTTTCTGTCTGTTTGTTCCGGCTAATCTCTGAAACGGCCGGACCGATTTTGACGGGACTTTTTTTGTAGATAGCTGATGTTATAAGCGGTAACTTAGGCTACTTTTATTATAGACAAATATTAGGGTTCCGTGCAAAAAAAAATTGAACCCTGGAAATTGTCAACAAAATCTGATTGAAATAGAGAAGTGATATTTTTATAATAATTACACGCGGACAAAGGTCGCGGGCAACAGCTAAAAAAATAAAATGCATTTATTTTAGGTAAAAATTACACCCAGATTATCCTAAAACAAAATTAATAAAAATCTCAAGTTATAAAACATATTTCAATCTATAGAAGGATTAATCGTACTACCGTTAATTTGGAACAGTACTCGGTTTTTAAGAAAAATAAATTATGATATCTCGTGTCGAAAAAGTAGTTTTTTTTTATTCTTTAATTATAATTATGTTAATCCAATTTATATATATATAAATAATATTTCATGAATAAATCTTTCAATAAATTCTGATATAAATAATTTTTAACTAAAATAAACATAATTTTGTAGCAGGCAGGCGTAGGCAGGTAGTATTTCAATTTCATGTTGCATATTTGTCACTTTAGTTGCATATTTCGAGCAATTACGATGCATATTTCGACGATTTTAAAATGCATACAAGGTGTAAGTACCACGTATTCAATACATCATTCTAAGTTTTTTTGACGTGACAACGTCTTATAATTCGATGGAGCCGGCTGCACGCACTAAAAAACATGACTCATGCGGCGTTACCTCGCTCTGAGGCGTTACCTCGCTCTGAGGCGTCCCATTTAAGGCTTGAAGTGCAAGCGAGAGCGCGGAACGAGCGACAAAGAGGCACAATCGGTGACGTTGTCACGTTCAACTATCGTCAGTAAACCGAATTCACAGACAACCGATTTTTTTTTAATCTGCTGTACCACACATTTTGATCGTGTAGGTATTGCAGTTTTGTAGGAAACACCGACAAATGCCCGACGAAAAATTTCCATGAGGTTCAGAATGATGTAGTGAATACTTGGTAACAGTTTTAGCGACGGTGTACCTTCCACCTTGTATAATCCGGTTTCTAAGGATGATGTTTAAGGTTTAACTTACAGGCGCGGGCGGTTCATCTAGATCGATCTGCGTGAGGGTGCTGTTGTCCTTCATGGCCGCTAGGATGGCCTGTAGACCCGCGCTGCCTAGCCGGTTCTCGCGGAGATCCAGCCTCTGGAAGCACAAACAAAACCGGGTATTTATTATGTACATTATATACAAACGACAAATAGGCCTAAAATAATAAGAAAAAAATAATTGACTTCCAAAAAACACGAAAAAAAGTGGAAAATAACTTTACTTTCGGAAGTCAGTGCCAAAAAAAGTCAATGTAACAAAGACAAGTCCCGTTTTTGTCGCTTTTTTTATGAAGTGGGTAATTGTTTTGCAAAATTGTATATTATACAACAAGTGACAAAAAGGGGAAAAGTTGGACCCAATAGCATCGAACTATTCTAGAGTTTCAAACAGATTTTAGATAAATCTTAGAGTCTTCCAAAATATTGTTTACATATTTCTTTTAGTACATGGAGGATTTATAGCTAATAAAAACAAACAAAAAAGGAAACCATAGTCACCAAAAAGCCAATAACAAATCCACATATTCGTGGAAACGTAAAACGTTAATCAAAACAGTAGGAGATTTTTTTAATTTTTATTATTGTTTACATTACATTGCTCGCGACTGTAGGTATCTCACCTGTAACTTAGTATCAGCTCTAATGAGTTCAGCGAGTGCGGCGGCATCAGGGCCCAGGCGGGAAGCCTGCAGCCCTAACGACACGAGAGCGGAGCCCCGCGCGAGGGCCCGTACTGCGTCGTTACCGAGCGCGTTGCGACCGATGTTTAGTACGCAGAGCGATTGGGAAGAGCGCTGGAAACAGAAAATAAACAAAAATATCATCATCTGCCTAGCCTTTTCCCCAAAAGGGGGCCTGGAAGCTGACCCCAACATAGTTGGGAAAAGGCTAGGCAGATGACGATTGGGGTCGGCTTTCAATTTAACTGGATGCAGCTGAATACCAGTACTTTACATGGAGCGGCTGCCTATGTGACCTCTACAACCCACTTAGTACTGGTTGTCAGATTTTCGGGCCACATGATAATGTGAGCCGGGACCGACATCTTAACGTGATTACCGTGCCACGGAGGAAACTAGGTATGTAATGAGTGGTCACCCATCCACAGACCAACCTAGGCAAGCGCGGCTTAACCTAAAGATCGGCTGTTATTATTATGTAATCCACGACCTCCGGCTTGTTCACGAATAAATATTTTATTTATTTATATCAGTTTCCATATTTCTTACTCTATCTGTATGAATACGTAAAATTGCAAAACAGGTGACGTCACACAAGGGCGGGGAGGGAGTCCCAAAAATGTGCCCAAGGGGTTTACTATGATCTGTTAGTGCAGGAATGTTTTAGTATTATTCCGAGTGTGGGTAAGAGATGGCGCTAGACAGCTGTCTAGCGCTGTCACTTTCTCACTCTTGGAATAGTCCTAAAGCATTCATGCACGAACAGGTCATGGTAACCCCCCCAGCTGTGACAAAGACGGGGGGGGGTCAAATTTAATTTATGAATAGCCCCTAACATGGGACAATGGCAGGAAGATGATGAATATCCCCTTCTATGAGAGCGGTTGGTTTTCTAAATAAATGTTAATGTATCCTCACCAACGCTTTACTGAGATACGGCGCGCAATTCCTCGTGAGTTGATTGTTCCACAGCACTAGGAAGGCCAGCCCTCGAGCCTCGTGACCACCCACTGGAAACATAAGGGAAATAATTATGTTTGTGATATTTATTCATGAAATAACTTAACATAACATCACGCCTGTAATCCCTGAAGGGTTAGGTAGAGGTGTACCTAATAGTACACCCACATTTCGCCAGTTATGTTTAATTCCCATGTAATAGGGGCGAGCCTATTGCCATCAACCGGGCACGAATCCAGAATCCGTGGCTGCTACAGAGAAAATTCCTGATGGAAAAATCGGTCTAATTTAACTGTAACACAATTTTGCGAAAATGTTTTCAACTAACTTTTTAGACCTGTGTATCCTGCTTAGGGGTGTGAAGTTTCATTAAAATCGGTTCAGTCATATCGAAAAATAAGGACTTGAAAATTTGTATGAAATGCCGTACGGCGTACACGCTCTTAAGTCGCGGATAAAGTTTAATAGCGCGATTCAGAATTTTATATTAGTTTTTCATTTGTGTAATAGATGGCGTTGTAGTACTTCTTGTACTATGTTGCTGTAGTACTTTTTGTATTGCCGCTACAATGCAATCATAAAGACAAGAAAGTTTCGAATAAGCCGTTTCTTATCGAGAAGAACCGACGAGAAGCTCCACGGATACTCTTTTCAGTGGTCTGATATCTCCGGAACTATTTATTTGTGTACACACAAAACGCACACACAGGAAATGACATACAGACAAAAGAGCACAAAGTTACCGCTTATTTCATTTAGAAATCGCTTCCATCGGACTTGCGACAGGATAGATCGATAAGAAACGTAGACACATTTTAAAAAGAGTCAATTAACGTTTTGAACGCCAGAGCATAAACGTACGCGCATGCCCTCCACGCCAAGTCACAATTTCACCACACACAAAAAAAAATACCTACAAAAAGAACACGGATTCCAAAACATTATCGATAAACAATATTATTAGAGAGACAAGACAAGAGCTGAAATATTTAAGGTATACAAATAAAAACACACAATATTAATGATTTAATTGTTTATTTCGTGTCAGTAGTGCATCGCATTTTTTGTCACATATTTGTGTCGTTGGCGTACACGGTACAGGGCACGCGCTTGCTGGTCACGTATACGCGACGGTGGCACTCAAAAGGTTAAGACCTTACCTATCAGTAAGACTTGAAAAAAATTATTTCGTGTCAGTAGCGCATCGCATTTTTTGTCACATATTTGTGTCGTTGGCGTACAGGGCACGCGCTTGCTGGTCACATATATGCGACGGTGGCGTTCAAAAGGTACCCTTACCTATCAGTCAGACTTGACAAAAATCTTTTTAGCATTCCATAGTGTGGATCAGTCACACCAAAAGATCGCTGGATGTCCTGCGCATCCAATATAACAATATCTTCAGGATGATGTTGGGGCTGCCCCGATTCTGTAGTGATGAGTGTGATGTTCGCGCTATATCGCACTGATGGTTTTCACGCCGTTATTCGCAAAAAGACGGTACCGGTTCCGGCTGCCACGCAATCTGCAGATCAGGGAGATCTGCAGATTGCGTGGTAGCCGGAACAAAATCTTGGAGACTGTAGCGGACAGGATCTCATCCCCACTTTGGAGGTCATTTGTGAGAAGGGTAATTTAGTATTTTAATTTTATAATAATTTATCCTTAATTTTAATATATTTCATAGTTTATTTGATATTTTGTGCCGTTAAATTTTTGAATGTAGATTGATAGTTTCCGTTTAATTTTAAGTATGACTGATTTTTTATGTAATTTTAATGTATTTAATTTTTATAATTTTATTTTATTATAGCCAAACTTTGTAGAAGGTATATCGCTATGACCCTAAGGAGCCGTGCGGCAGCTAGTTCCCAACAACTTCGTAAAATAATAAAATTTCTGCTTCGTGGACGAGTTGTTTTATTAAGAAACTTAGTGTAATACCTTGACAGCGATGCGGCGACAGCGGCGAGGCCGCAGCCGAGGGCGGCGACTGCGACGTCTGCTCCGCCAGCGCCTCCGCCAAGTGCGCCGTGCCCGCGTCCTGCAATCACGCCATTTTAAATTATTATCCGTGGATACCAATGCAGGATGCACTCGCCATTGATAGTTTTTAAGAAGAAAAATAGTCATCCTGCGGCATCATCGTAATTCAACCGTCGCTCCACTAGGCCTCAGCCAAGTCGCCTTAACCTTTTGACCGCTTGGCTAAATATCAATTGCCGTGCCCCTAGCGCGCGGCTACAAATCGATAAAATAAATAAGCATTTTCAATACTTAGAGCTACGAGACGTAATTTTAAATAATTGTTGTAAATAATATCTCTATTTAATAATGGTTTTAGTTGTACCACGCAGTTAATAGGACGAAAATAGAACGAAAAAATGCATGTTCACTGTCGCAGAAATACGACACAAGCGGTAGGGGCACGGAAATATGTGTCGCATAAATGCGACACAAGCGGTCAAAAGGTTAATTCACATTAGAGGCCATCCAAAAATTACGTCACACGAATTTCATGATTACATTCGTTCGTGAATGAGGGAGCAGGTCATCGGTCCACCTTGTGGGCAGGCTTTATGAATGGAGAATACTGTCAAGTTAGTTCCGCGTAGATGGCGCTGCGTTTGCTACTTCCATTCAACCGCCATGTAGTTCCGTGCTGAAAATTTTGCCGCGAGATGGCGCTTAGAGGCTTTTTCTTGTCGCCGATCGGTCGCTTTTCATTCAAGATTACCTGGCTATTGACAAACAGCGCTATTTCACGGCCAAGCTTTCAACACACAAGCGGATAGTTCAGCTACGAATCTAATCGCATTTATTTTCATCTGTTGTAGTAGGGTAGAGCTACCTTATAAGGAGTAAGCGCCATGGTGGCCTGAAATTTTCTTACAGTTTTTGGAATTTGCAGGTCGATGTCGGGTTGTTGATTCGCGACCGTAACAAACATGATTTTACAGTTTTAATTAATAAAATCATCAATACAACACTTTCAGTCCATACGGGGTGGAAGATACACCGACGCGAAAACGGAAACCACATACTCAGTACATCATTCTGAACCCCCCACATAGAAATTTTTCGTGTTGTTTTTTTTTAAATCAGCTGTTCCTACAAAACTGCAATACCTACACGGTCAAAATGTATGGAACAGCTGTTTTTTTTTAAATAACCGACGATAAATTTATACGGCGGTTCAGAATGATGTACTGAGTATGTGGTTTCCGTTTTCGCGTCGGTGTCCCCACCATTCCGTATAATCCTGTTAAATGACTTTTTTTGGGTCTCGAGTTCGAACCAAAGACACCTCTGATTTTTCGGATTCATGTGCGTATTGTATAATTATCCCTTGCATCGGTGAAGGAAAACATCGTGAGGAAACCAGCATACCTGAAAGATATTTCTCGACGGCATGTAAAGCCAAGTCAGAGGCCCATGTGCGGCATTAAAACTCTGACACTCGGAGGCCTACTCTCTAAGCACGAAACCCGTAGTTTCGGCCGAAGATACGGGCGTTTCCTACTCCGTAACACTTTCTGACATAAGATTAGTGAAGGACCCGAACTGAAACGAATGACAACACAATTGTACAGTTGTCCCTTACTCCCGATGTATTTTCAAAACTTGCGAATCCGAAAATAATAGGGCGTAGGGGTCATTTCGAAGTTTCGATCTACTTTCGTACGGGCCCGTATCTTCTTCGACGGACTTAGTGAGCAGACCCCCAGTTTAGGCACTAACCACACGATAATAATAAAAAATGAAATGAAATGAAAAAAAAAATTAAAAAAAATGAAAATGAAATAAATAATAAAATGAATAAAAAATATATAATGAAATGAATAAATGAAATGATAAAGAAGAAACAATGACTTTTTCATGAAATAATCACCATATCATTTAATACCTGTATCATGTTGTTGGAGAGATCCAGCAGTTGTATGCGAGAGTTGTATCGGAGCAGCGACGCGATCTGCGACGCGTCCGACACGGACAGTCTGTTGTCGCAGAGTCGCAACTCGCGAATCGAGCTGTTCGATTTAAGAGCTATCACTGCGGAAGAAGAGACGAATGGTTGTATTAGTGTATAGCCCTTGCTAGTGGACCATACATTACTTTTAGATAAGTGATGAATGGAACTAAAGAGAGTGAAGTACTAAAACACTACTGTATTGAACTTACACTATCACTTACGGTATATATTTCGCGATTATTGTTTATACTGTTACTGTTAGCCTGTATCATCCCACTACTGGGCAAAGGCCTCCCCTCATGACTTCCAAATTCTTCGGTCCATGGCTAAGGTGGACCACTGATCGTCGGTTCTGTCCAGCTCGTCCCGCCATCTCCTGCGAGGTCTACCGCGCCGCCTTCTGGTTGTGTCAGGGATCCACATCGTGGCTATTTTGGCCCTCAAAAAAAGGAGGAGGTTCGCAATTCGCTTGTATTTTTTTTTTTGTTTTTGTTACCTCATATCTTCGTCATTTATTTATGAACCGATTTGAAAAATTCTTCTTTTATCTGAATGGATACACTTCCCGATTGGTCCCATAGAAATTTCATTAAAATCGGTTGAGAAGTTTGATTTTTAAATCAAAATACACACATCAAAAGTATCTAGGGATCAACATATATTTTTGCAATAACTTTTCTCCTGATTGATATTAATTAAAATTTTCTTTAAGGATTCATCAAATAAAGTGTTTTCGTTTGTCACAGTAACGATAAACCAAGTCACCTTTGCATTAATAAAGAAATTTGCCATTTTCCTAATAAAGGGATTTTTGACATTTGAACCACTAACATTAAAGTTCGAAAAAAAGACTGAAATAACAGTTTTCTTTAAAATTTTATTGGGTAACTTAAACAATTAATAATCCGTGTTTCTACCGCGAACACTAACAACACAAGAACATCGGTTTGGCATACTCAAAATGAGTTCATCCAAATCACGCTGTGGAATGGTCGCCCATGTTCGTTGCAACAACAAAAAAAGGTCTTCTTGCGACTGGATACCCTCCATATTCGGCAGAGCTCTTCTCTGTAGCATATCCCATGCATGCTCAATCGGGTTCAAGTCTGGCGACTGAGCAGGCCAGGGCAGGACATTGATTTTAGCTGCGGCGAGAGTCTGTCTTACAACTCTTGCGGTGTGCGGTCGTGCATTATCATGCATTAACTGAAATAAGGGACCGATTTGCACTTGTAGAGGAACGATGACGTCTGATACAATCGTCTCAGCATAAATTTGAGCGTTGAGGTTGCCTCTGATCCAAATCAACTCAGTTCTTCCGCCGATCCAAATACCCGCCCATACCATGATGGTTCCACCACTATAAGGATGGACTTCCTGGCAGGATTTTAATCGCTGTTGGCGTCCAGGGGTTCTCCAGTGTCGTATACGTCTTGTATCCGGTCTCATACCAAAACGAGACTCATCAGAAAAGCACACGAAACGCCATTGTTCTTCTGCCCAATTTCTGTGTTCAAGAGCCCATTGATATCGAATCCTACGATTGTGCATTGCTATAGGTGGTACCCGTAGCGGTCTTCGGGAATGAAGGTTCACTTCATGCAAGCGGTTTCTGACTGTTTGGTCGCTAATTAAGTTCCCTGAAGAGTGATGAAGCCTCACGGCTAACATCATGGCGGTTATTGTTGGAGCTCTTCGAGTTAAGATTTGAATGTATCGGTCTTGTCTCCGTGTGGTGCAGCGATACCGTCCTCCATGGCGCTCAGCCACGGTACCAGTGCTTCGGTAACGTGTCCAAAGTCTACTGATAACACTCTGACTTGTATTCAGAGCTAAAGCCACAGTACGTTGCCGGGAACCAGCTTCTATCATTCCCACGGCTCTGAGCATTTCTTCCCTGCTTAAATGACGTCGCCGCTCCATAATAACGTTGGTTTTAATCAGTAGTAGGGAAACAGTAGCACTAATAATGTCTTCAATGCGTTGTATGTTTTTATAGGGAAAATATTGACAGCTTATTTTCATCTTTTACTCGAATTTGATTGAGAGTTCCTGATTCAAATTATGAAATGCACCAAAAAGGATCCATATAAATTTATAAAATCATAAATTTATTACAAAGCCACATCTCAATCTCAAGAAATCCGCATAAAAATGCTTGATCCCTAGACACTTTTGATGTGTGTAGCTGGAAAAACTATGTCAACCAAGTAAAAGAAATTGCGAAATTGATACTTGACAAGGATTTGTGTGTGATGCGACCACTAAAAAGGGTAAAATAAAAAGGTTTTTGCAAAAAAAAAAATAACAAACAATAGTCACCGACTTCCGAAAGTAAAGTTATTTTTCACTTTTTTGTGTTTTTTTGGAAGTCGGTAATTTTTGATACAATAGTGTGCAAATTACTATAAACAAAGAATCCACTACATTTTAATGACAATCAGAGAAGAGTGGGTTTAATTAAGTATCGATCATCGTAATCTGCTCGGCCTTTACCCATGTCTGGATTAACTCCAGTCTAACCGAATGCAGCTGAATGACTCTCAAGTATGGATGAAGGAAAAAGTGATTTTAGGGTCTCCGCATATACAAAGTAATGTTGGTTTAAGTGTCTTCTGCTCGTATTCGAAAAATGTGGTCTTATCTGAGGGGCCATCCATAAATTACGTCACAGGAATTGCATGATTTTTTTACACCCCCCCCCCCGTCACAGCTGGCCACATGTGTGACACCCCTCCCTAGTGTGACGTCAAATATTTAGCAATTTTACGCGGTCATACAGAAACGAGTTCAAAATATTTTTAAGTTTTTCGTACATAGTTTCAATTTCGTGTTTTAATCCATACTCACCCTGTCTCTCTTGCTCTTTATTTTGAAATGTGACGTCACGAAATTTAGGACCACTGCCACCCCTTGTCACATTTCGTCGACCCCTCCCCAACCTCCTAACGTGTGACGTATTTTATGGATGGCCTCTATGTGGCCGTGATCGCGAAAAAATAAATAGTTAACTATCTACTAGTCGATTTGGCTCCCCCCTTTTACTGTCGTGAGATTCGGGGGTCATTCTTACCTAGACATAACAGAGGCTCGCCACACAGGTTCACTCGCTGCAAACACAGCGCCCTCAGGGTACAAGTGTGTGCCCTCAGCGAGCGCGCTAGCACGGGCGCATGCGACGCTTCTAATGGCGCGTCCGACACTTCCAGTTCTGATAGGTCTGCGCTCTGAAATAATTACATCCATTAGTATAAAAGGAACTATTTAAAGGAGGTCAGTCTGTGTTGCCGAAGCCGAAGCCCGACAATCCATCCAATGTTTGTTTGGTCTTCGAAACCTTACCATAGACAATCGGAATATGTCTATATTACCTTTTTGATCATTCTCGAGGCAGCTTGCCAGCCCCTGATGCCGAACTGCCGCGGGCCTGCGATGGACAGTACCGTAGCGCTCTCATAGTACTCTATCATGTCGAAAATCGCCTCCTGGAACATTGAAAAATAAGCTTTTTATTTTGTTACTTTAATGAACTTAGAGGGGTCCGTAGCTGAGGTAATAACATACGAATTTGTGTTCCAAAGTTTAAGGGAATGGCGCCAAAGCCAGCGAAATTCAAAATTTCCTTCGTTTTAAAATTTGCTGGTCAGTGTTCGGTTTTATATTGAACAAAATATAATTCGCGATCGGAACACGTATGTAGTTACAGAATTGTAGTAATTTAAATCATGAATACTGCCTTACTATGCACAAAAGCGGTATCTCAAAAAAAATCGTAAAGTAGATTTTGATGGCATCGGATAGCTTAAATAAATACGCATCTAATCAACATAGATAAAAAGCAGTATCTATTTTAAAACGAAAAAAAAACCTAATAAGCAAACAAACGAATTTGAAAAGTTTTATTTAAAATATATCTACAAAACTTAAATTTTCTCGAAACTGGCTTTCTCTGAGATACGGCTTTTGCGTTTAGCACGGCAGAATACAACCCCTTTAAGTTCATTTAATCCCATTCTTCTTCGAGGGTTGTATACAACTCGGCACTGACCTGCAAATTGCAAAAAATTTAAGGAAATATGAATTTCGCGGGTGACCTTGGCGCTTTCACTTTGAAAACAGACGAATTTGTCTTCCAAAGTTAAGAGTGCGCATGCCGCTGAATCAAGGTCGCTCAAAAATTCTTGCTGTATCACCAAGGGTCGAAAAAGTAGTAAATATTTGTCTGTGCAAAACAATTTTATTTGACCTTATCTATACTAATATTACAAAGAGGTAAAATTTGTTTGTAAGTTTGTATGTAAGGGGTAATCTCCGGCCGAGATGGGACACCTCAGAGAGCATTTAAAGCATTTGGTCAAGGCTGTCGTTCTTTGTTCCGTCATTGACGTCGTTATGGTTAATTGAAAGCCCGAAAGTGTGACAATCAGTCTCAGTACGAGCTGACCTCTGGTTTGATTCTTCAGAAGACTACCCGAAGGTCACCGATGATAGCCGAAATCTAACGAAGGCCAGTAGTATTCTACTCACCACTCCTTTCTGATCTCGACTCTTCTGAACTGTACTTTCCGCATGACAGCTTCCAAAACGAGCCGACCACAGCCGAAGGTTGCCGGGAACCGCCGAAGCCTTACCTAGCCCTACAAGGCAAGGCTACTCACCGCTCCTTCGTCATCTATCGTGGCATGTTCTATCTCCAGTCTTCTGAACTGTACTTTCCGCATGACAGCTTCCAAAGCGTCGGCCGGCGCGGGACCTGATAGGGAACATTCGGCGAGCGTCAGCCGGGGAGCTCGCGCGGCCCCGCCGATCGTACCGTCTGGTAACTCCTGGAAAAGATGGTAGATGGCGTTAGTATTCATCATAATAAGCCTATAACTAGCCTAAGCCCTAGGGATAAAGGTTTCCTTTCAATGTGTCTACGATCTGGAATAAGGGGGTGTCTATTAATTTCGTGAGGGGTTTAGGGGGGAGGGCGAGGGGCCAAATCTCACGAGAGAACTCTCTCCCTAAAAAATTTATATTATATTTTTTAAGATATTTTTTTCCCACAAGAAACAGTGTAAAATTGCGTGAAAACTAGGTTTATGTAAACATGTCTCTCCACAAAAATGTGGCTAAATCCTACTGCAAGATAAGCACAGATTGGTGACAAGTGTGTTACATTTCAGTGTGAACCGTCCAGACTTATGCAATGCAACATTAACACTCGACGTATTTGATTCCATGTGTGTTTACATTTACCCGATATGTACCGGGCGAAATGAAGAACAGAGACATGTCCACCTCTTACCCGTATCTGCTGCAGCACAGAATCGATGCATGGCGTGCTATGTCGTCGGCACGCCTCCAAGTATTCGGCCGCAACTTGCGACTTCGTCGTCGACGGCACTGCGGACAAGCAGAGGAAACTTGGTTAAAATGATGCATACTTTCATATTTGGACAGCATGGATTTTCGCAAAGTAACGCCTGATTCCATAATTTAGATACATGAAGCAACTAAAAAAAAACACAAGGGAAATTTCGGAAAAAAGCCAGAATGCCCCACTACCAAAAATACGAAGACATGTGAATCAGTTTCTTCTAGGCGTGCGTGCTCCACCCTAGGCCGCATCATCGCTTCACATCAGGCGAGTTGCGGCCAAACGCATGCCACAACTATTCAGTACAAAAACAATGTGATAACCACCACCCCGCACAGGGTGGATTACATCTCACTCCCTCTCACATAGAGACCTGTGCCCAGCATGTGCAGTTATCACTACATAGTATAAAACAAAGTCGCTTCCCGCTGTCTGTCCCTATGTATGCTTAAATCTTTAAAACTTCGCAACGGATTTTGATGCAGTTTTTTAATAGATAGAGTGATTCAAGAGGAAGGGTTATATGTATAATACATGCATATTATATTAGAGAAAACATTAGTATCTACATTGCACCCGTGCGAAGCCGGGGCGGGTCGCTAGTGGGAACATAATTGGCGGATTATGCTATGAACAACTCTTATCAAAAAGATACACTTGGTTTAAGGTTTACCCTCTGTTTTTCTTATGAGCGTATCGATGACAATTCAAATTGAGTCAGCCCAAAGCTTGGCGACGAGTTTGGCACTTTCAGTAGCGTCCATCAGCCCCTGTGATGTGCAAACAACAGGACAGGCAGGACACGATATTAAGTGCGCCATCGTTTGTGGGGGCATTTACACTCCAGGGCAGATTCATTTATGAATCTGCACCTGAACAGGTTTTGCTTCAGCCAATCTGTGTCCGAGGACTATTTAAAGACTTCCAGGTCAGTCATGGCAACTCGTGTACAGTTGGGAGATTTTCAGCAAGCGTCACTACCGTACTTGATAATTACAAAAAAAACGCATATATTCACAAAATCAAATAAATGGCTTATGTATAAAAACGCGATCTTTTACAGGGAACGGTAGGTCAGTGTGGGTATGACGTCATCCACTTTTTATGGTCAAGTGCTGGCCATACTCAGTGATTGTCAAAGTTTTTAAATATTTCAAGTTAAAGCGCTCCTTTGTCATCGAAGCCAACAGATGCAGTGTAGCAAGGAGCTAGAAAACATCACTGTCTGTGCTAGAAAGAGAAGACCTCTGAGTTTGTTTCGGCGCTAGAAAGAGAAGCGAGACAGACCTCTGAGTTTGTTTCGGAGTGTCTTGTCAGAGTCGGATAGGAAACACCAATCTCATCTAGTTTCTATATTAAGGGTGTAAGAGTACTGTGGCGCGACATTTGGACCACCACCTTGATTCCGGAGCGAAACCGCTCCGCTTATGAATCTCGCACCACACTCACAAATCATACGATTTTTGTTTGTCTCCGAGTGCGAGTGCACTGCCGCTTACACGCGCCGCGCTCAGCCGCTGTGCGCGTGATCGTTGTACATGCGAAGACGGCGTGCGCGCAGGCTACGTGCGTGGGAGCAGAGCAGCGAGCACAGTCCACCGTTGACTAGCGTCCTATCTACTCGTGCCGCGCCTTGCTTATTATTATTGTTTAGATTTTTGCTCCGCTTTTTTATTTGTAAATACTTAGTTTAGTTTAATGTTAGTAATTTTAATCATTATATTAAATTCATCTCGCTGTAAATAATATCATTCATTTTCTACGCTTTCGCCTTCATTCTTCCCGCTTAACTCCGCAAACCTGTGCTTTCGTATAGCGCTTGTTAGCTTAGCCATACGGTTCAAATTCCCGTGTGGAGTTGGTACTGTCACATATTCGGTACCACATTGGTGACCCCGACGCCCGAATACGGAGGACGCAGGTGCAACTGTTCACAAGCATTACCGTTGAAGAGAAGAGCAGTGATTCAACAGGAATCATACCAGGCAGTTTATTTACATCGGAGGTTTGTTGTGGTCCGAGCATAAGCGGTGAGCGATTTTTTTTTTAATAAGTGAAGATGTCGTCTGCCGAAGAATTTTCTAACGCTGACACTAAGGACGCAGTAGCGGTGCCACCTGCAGAGGTAGCAAGAGTGGGAGTACGCTGCCCACCATTTTGCCCAGAGGAACCGGCATTATGGTTCGCGCAGTTGGAAGGACAATTCGTCCTCTCAAAAGTAACCAGCGATACAACTAAATATTATTATATCACCACTCAGCTGGAGACTAAATACGCACTTCAGGTTAAGGACGTTATAACGAACCCACCTGAAACAGGTAAATATACTAAACTCAAAACAGAGCTAATCAGTCGCCTGTCTGCATCCCAAGAAAAGCGGATACAGCAGCTGTTGGTCCATGAGGAGCTCGGTGATAGGAGACCATCACAGTTTCTTCGGCATTTACAAAACTTAGCCGGACCTTCCGGAGCATCAGATTTCGTGAAGAGCGTATGGACCAACCGTTTACCGCATAACATTCAAACTGTCATTGCTTCACAGATTGCCGAATTGCAGGTGGAAAAACTAGCCGAGATCGCAGATAGAGTGCACGAGATAGCCCCGACAACTCCTCAAGTAGCGTCTACCAGCGCTGATAATATCGACTTGGCCAAGCAAGTAAGCGAGCTCACGAAACAAGTTGCCATGCTTACCACGAAGATGTATCAAGGAAGACGACACTCACGTTCACGCTCACGCTCACAGGCTCGATACAGAAGGTATGACCACTCTAATAGCTCTAGATCACAACAGCCACCACCAAATCACCCGCACTGCTTCTACCACTACAAGTACGGTGATAAGGCGAATAAATGCAAGCAGCCCTGCACGTTTACGACGGAAAACGCCAAGGGCAGTCGCAAGTAGCGGCTAACGACTGCCCCACTTCAACAGGCCGTCTATTTATAACCGACCGGACAACAAAAGTCCAGTTCCTGGTCGACACAGGCTCGGACTTGTGTGTTTTTCCACGGTCGGCAGTCAAGACACCAGTAATCCAATCGAGGTTCGACTTAGTGGCTGCCAACAACACTGTCATTCACACTTTTGGACCTATACAGCTACAACTAAACTTGGGTCTAAGAAGGAACTATACCTGGAAATTTACGATAGCAGACGTGTCGCGAGCGATAATAGGGGTAGACTTCCTTAGTTTTTACAATTTACTAGTTGACTGTCGAAACCAGCGCTTAATAGACAATGTAACGTCACTATCAGTGTCTGGAGTACATTGCAGGTCATCTGACGCCATAGAATCAGTAAAGGCTGTAGTGGGAGACACAGAGTACCACAAAATCCTACGCGAGTACCCCGAGATAACACGGCCGCCAGGAACTCACCTACCCGGTAAGCATAACACTATGCATTACATTAGGACGACGCCTGGACCACCTGTATCATCCAAACCCCGGCGTCTGGATCCCACTCGTACCTTGGTGGCCAAGAAAGAGTTTGAAGATATGCTGGCGAGCGGAGTAGCCAGACGGTCGGAGAGTGCGTGGTCAGCCCCTCTTCACTTAGTAAGAAAAAAGGACGACGGATGGAGACCATGTGGTGACTACAGGGCACTAAACGCCAGAACAATACCAGACAGGTACCCCATCCGTCACATACATGATTTTTCTCACCAGCTGGCAGGGTGCGCAGTCTTCTCTACGATAGATCTGGTTAAAGCGTATAACCAAATTGCTATCAACCCCGATGACATTCCAAAGACTGCCATAACAACACCGTTCGGCCTATACGAATTCAGGTACATGACCTTTGGATTGCGAAACGCAGCTCAGACCTTTCAGCGTTTTATCGACGAAGTGCTGCTCGGGCTTGATTTTTGCTATGGGTACATCGACGATATATTAGTATACTCAAGAACTCCCGAGCAGCACAAACAACATTTACGAATACTGTTCGAGCGCCTCAGAGTCTACGGTATCGTGGTGAACACAACAAAGTGCAATATTGGACGCACAGAGGTAACCTTTCTGGGATATTGTGTGTCAGCAGCAGGTACGAAGCCTCTTCAATCAAAAGTCCAGGCCATTCAAGATTACCCGGTACCCAAGACAGTCAAGGAGCTACGGCGATTTTTAGGAATGGTAAATTTTTATCACCGATTCATTCCTCAAGCAGCTAAAACTCAAGCACCGTTAAATGCCGTCCTTGCTGGCCCCAAAATAAAAGGAAGCCATCCAGTTGTCATGACTCCAGAGCTACAAAAGGCTTTTGATGAAACCAAAACTTCACTTTGCAACACAGCTCTACTGGCTCATCCAGATCCATCAGCTGAGTTGGCAATTATCACTGACGCATCAGACACCGCCATAGGCGCCGTGTTACAACAACGAAACGGTAACGACCAACAACCCTTAGCGTTTTATTCTCACAAGCTCAGCCCCGCACAGAAGAAGTACAGTCCGTACGAACGCGAGTTACTAGCGGCGTATGAGGCTGTGAAATACTTTCGCCATATGGTAGAAGCCAGAGTCTTTGCCATATTTACGGACCACAAACCATTGGTGTACGCATTCAAGGCAAACAGGGAGAACTTGCCGCCAAGACAGTTCCGGTACCTCGATTACATCGGACAATTTACCACCGACATCAGGTATTTGCCAGGAAGAGAGAATGTGGTCGCTGATGCCTTGTCACGAGTGGAAGAAGTGTCGCCAGCAATCAACTACGAAGACCTTGCAAGATTTCAGAGCAATGATTCAGAACTGCAAGGCCTCATCAAACACGGCTCATCCCTCAAGCTGGAGAAGGTTACCACGCTGGGTAACAAGCACATATTTTGTGACACTTCCACGCCATACCCTCGTCCATACGTGACACCGCAGCTAAGGAAGCAAGCCTTCAACTCACTACACAACTTACACCACCCAGGATGTTCCGCTACAGTGCGACTGGTAACTCAAAACTTTGTATGGCCTGGGATTCGCAAAAACTGTAGAGAGTGGGCTAGACAATGTTTGCAATGCCAAACTAGCAAAATTACCCGTCATACCACCTCACCTCTATCCACATTCCCAACTACATCCTCCAGATTCACCCATATACACCTCGACATAATAGGGCCCCTAACCCCTTCTTATGATTTCAGGTACTGCCTCACTGTCATCGACCGATTTACTCGGTGGCCTGAGGCATACCCACTAAAGGAGATCACCGCTGAGGCCTGTGCTGCTGCCTTGGTGTCTGGCTGGATAGCTAGATTTGGCTGTCCCGCACGCGTGACTACGGACCAGGGTCGCCAGTTCGAGAGCCACCTTTTCAATGCCCTCACTACCCTGGTTGGGGCGCGTCATCTTCGCACCACTGCCTACCACCCTGCAGCAAATGGCATCGTCGAGCGACTACATCGGCAGCTTAAAGCAGCCATTATGTGCCATTCCACGTCACAATGGACAGAAGCCCTACCACTAGTACTGCTCGGCATGCGGAGTTCTTGGAAGCAAGACATTCAAGCTACGCCTGCGGATCTGGTATATGGAGAATCTATACGACTACCAGGTCAATTCCTATCTCCCACAGAACAGTTCACCGCAGGTGATGTCACGCAGTATGCCACGCGTCTCCGAGCACACATGGCGAAACTCACTCCGAGGCCAACATCGTGGCACACGACCTCTCCTTTCTACATTCCTCGAGACCTCCATACTGCTTCACACGTCTTCCTTCGTCGTGACCACGTCCGAGGGTCTCTGGAGCCACCTTACGCCGGACCATACAAGGTCCTAGAAAGGACACCAAAGTACTTCACGATAGAGGTAAAAGGGAAGAAAAATAATGTTTCTGTTGACAGACTCAAACCAGCCTTTATAATGAAGGAAGAAGAGACGAAGCCAGAGGTAGCACCAACACCTGCCGCCATCACCACCTCTGAAACAGCGAGTGAAGAAAAGAGAACCAGAAGCGGGCGGCGCGTGAGGTTTCCTGACTACTATCGACCGTAGCAACGGTCTGGCAGGGAGGAACTGTGGCGCGACATTTGGACCACCACCTTGATTCCGGAGCGAAACCGCTCCGCTTATGAATCTCGCACCACACTCACAAATCATACGATTTTTGTTTGTCTCCGAGTGCGAGTGCACTGCCGCTTACACGCGCCGCGCTCAGCCGCTGTGCGCGTGATCGTTGTACATGCGAAGACGGCGTGCGCGCAGGCTACGTGCGTGGGAGCAGAGCAGCGAGCACAGTCCACCGTTGACTAGCGTCCTATCTACTCGTGCCGCGCCTTGCTTATTATTATTGTTTAGATTTTTGCTCCGCTTTTTTATTTGTAAATACTTAGTTTAGTTTAATGTTAGTAATTTTAATCATTATATTAAATTCATCTCGCTGTAAATAATATCATTCATTTTCTACGCTTTCGCCTTCATTCTTCCCGCTTAACTCCGCAAACCTGTGCTTTCGTATAGCGCTTGTTAGCTTAGCCATACGGTTCAAATTCCCGTGTGGAGTTGGTACTGTCACATATTCGGTACCACAGTACCCTTACCGAAGGCGAAAGACACTTGTTTTCCCAGTCATTGCGGTAACTTTTTTGTTCTGGACGCCGCAAGAGCTGAGGATGAGGCCCTGCTTCCGGTCACTGGATTAGGCAAATAATGATAGGTTTTGAATCAGGTGTTGGGCGTGGCCCTTTGTCATACATTGCAAGATTACATGTTCGTTATAGAATCTGGTCACATTTTTGTTCTGGACCATACCTGGGAACCTTCTAGTTACTGAGATATTGGGGGTCAAAGTTCCAAGTTTTCCACAAGATTTTTTTTTCACATTTCACAAATTTTAATAAAACGAAGAAGATGATTTTTATGTTGTTACTTCACTTTAGATACCTCCACGACCCTTGTACTGTTCAATGCATCCATCAGCACAATGTTTTGAGTGCGTTACATTGAGTCCTACCGTAAACCGTGACTTTTTACTTAAAAAATGTCGTTTCCCAGCAATAATTTTTGCGGTTAGTTACTTAGTTTGATGTACAGAATGCTTGGATGACGGCTTCGTGAAGGGTCCGTTACACCCTGTATATTTGAAAGACATTCGTTTATACAAAAGACAGAATAAACAACACTAGGAAGTGGCGAAGGGCGGGCGTTTTGGGGGATGGTCATTTGTAAACTCGACGTTCGAATAGTGCTGATTATCAGCCTAATTTGAATAAATGACTTTTGATTTGATTTGAACAATCACCGATAGTCAACAAAATTGGTAGAGCTTACTGCTTGTGCTTAGGGCTATGCGCCGCACGTTCTTAAGTTCATCAGTCTCCTGCGCTTATCCCAATATATTTGGGGTCGGCGCAGCATGTCTTCTTCTTCCATACTTCTCTATTACTCGTCATCTCAACAGTCCCCCACCTCCTTTCTAGCCATATCATCCTTCACACAGTCCATCCATCGTTTCTTTGGTCTTCCTCTACTTATACACCCATCTATGTTGTTAAGTTCCTAAGTAGCTTTTGCGTGCCCCCCTGTTTGGCCGCTTCGATCTTCGAAAGTAAACGTTTGATTTTTATACAATTTTCTCCATAATTTAGGAAATTTATACTGGAACCTTTATGAGTACCTAAGATTAGCCAAATTCTCGAAGTATCAAAATGTTTTTTGGTTTTTCCATCAGGAGTTTGTCAGTAGAAGTCACGGAGTCTGGATTTGTGCCCAGATGATGGCAATAGGCTAGCCCCCTATTACATAGGACTTAAACATAACTGGCGAAATGTGGGTGCACTATTGGGTACTCCTCAGCCTTACCCTTCGGGGATAGCAGGCGTGATGTTATGTTATGTTCTCGAAGTAAGGACATGTCGCCATTGCACCAGCAGAAGCGGGTCGCTTTTTTAATAAAATCTGAACACTCGTATGAATTTAAATGAAATAAAACCTGACCTATATTCCAGATTATCCTTTCAATGAGTCATACTTCACCAAGTAGGTTTACGAGTATATCCCCATTGAGATTGCATCACGGGGTGCTCTTTCTAACGTCACTTTTAGGATCGGTTCACACCAAGACGCAACGCCACGCGACAATACTTGAAGAGGTTTTTTTTTGGTAATGGCATTTTACATGTATGAGGCGGGCTTCTGCTTAAACGGGCAATCTTGCGGGTGCCTTAAGTGTAAGGCCTCCAGCCAGGGGCAAAAACTTATGGACTAAGCGACTTCTCGCTAAGAGCACCCCCTGTGGGGTACGGGTCTCGGTTTAGGTCGTCGCTGGGGGAGGGCAGCAAAGGGACAGGCTGGATCTGAATGAAATCGTGATTTATCTGATTTAAAACTACTTGCTCAGCATCGCAGGCTGGCTCGAGCAAGAGTCGGGAGAGGCGTGAACAGGAACGTCGCGACGGGCTTCGACGGCGAGGCCGGAAAGACGGCGGTTTGTATTTATTTTCCGAATCGTTCTGGTACATGAAGAGGCTAGTTGTTTTGCGCTCAGTAGCGTGATGCCGCGAGACACATTGCGAAGCCGCATGAACACGTGATGCGATTGTCTACAATCCGACCTCTCTTCGTAAGAGCTTCACGCTTTTAACAATTATCTCTTCCGTTTATTATAAAAGATTTATTGGCGTTTCGAGAAGTTAAGAAAGTAACGAATGAGTATATTAGAGGCGAAGTTTGAAAGCGGCGCCTGTTACAGAAAAATTGAAAAGGAACTCGTTGTCTTGGTATGGACATGTATTAAGGAGGGATGAAACGTATGTGACTAAACGAGTGATGGATATGAATGTTGATGGATGGAGAGGGAGAGCAAGGCCAAAGAAAAGATGGATGGATCGCGTGAAGAATGATATGAAAGGGAAAGGAGTAAATGATACCGTGACGTCTGACAGGGGAGAATGGAAGAAGAAAACGTGTTGCGCCGACCCCGAGTAGAATGGGACAAGGGCAGGGAGATGATGATGGCGTTTCGAGAACATCTTTCTTATGTACTATCGTCGGGTCTTACATTTCTTGGCAAAGCACGGGTTTAACGGGCTCTTAACGGCAGCGTCGCGTCTACCGGCGAATCATCGCTGCGTCTCGCTCCACCTCAAAAAACCTCGAGGTGTTGCGCGACACCATGGGGCGTATTCGAATTATCTCATCGAAATGTGTACCTTTTTGTGTATTGAATTAAGTTCTATATTGTTTCGGTATCTCAACATGAATTTTTTTAACAATATTTTGATTTAAAAGAGTATCCATGGGGTTTCTTGCCCATTCTTCTCCATAGAGATCTATCTACGCTTTGAAATGGATAACTACAGTACTTTCACAATTTATTATGTCTTGTGACTGGGACTGTAGCTTCGCTTTTTTGAGATTCTAAAGTGCCTGTGATGGTCTAATTGAAATAAATGCTTTGAGTTTGAGCAGTCTAAGAAATACCGCGCCTCGTCTCGGTGTGAGCTGGCCCTTATTGAATACTTCACAGATATCCGGGTTTATGTCTGAATTAACGACATCTTGAAGCGAATGATGACGTCACGTTTCACAAGTGCTGTGGAGATTTTATGGAAAGTTCTGGTTTTTATAGTTTAAAAAACACGCTTTAGAGAGATGTAATTTTATTTCTCGTATTCTTCTTCAGCAAACCATTTCATTTGATACCTTAATCATGGGAACGCATAAAAAATAACTAGTCCGCCATCTTTGGGAGTCCACCATATTGGATTTTGAATGACCCACTTATTTAAGCAAACATTGTCATCCAAACTAAACATGAATGCCAAAATTTCAGCTCAATCGGAAAACGGGAAGTGGATCAAATCTAACTTCTTTAACTTTTTTCATGGTTAGTTGTGGTGGAGCTAATACAAGCGTGTTAAAAGGTGTTTATTGTCAACCTAATTTGAATAAATTACTTTTTATTCTAGGTGTACCTATGCGGCAGTGACCACCGTTTACTCGTTTTACCATTCAGTAACATGGAAAAAAGTTTGAGAACCAGTGCATGGGAGTATATAACCAAGCATGGTGTATGACTCACGTCCACAAATAAACACAAATAATAATAAAATGTAGGTCAATTGTTATTATAAACATGGTAAATATATTCATAATATTTGCGTTGGAAACGATAACTTTGTGGTTACTGAGGTAACGCGTAGGATTCGAATCCGGTTCTTGATTTATATTCTTTTGTTTCTTTTCAATACACTTCCGAAGAGACGCTAACAGCCGTACGGTTATTTGGGCGATTTTGAAGGTAAAACAACACTTGCCGAGGTCTCAGTGGGTGGGTGGCCATCCATTCGCTCTAAAGTCTGACAACCAGTCTTACCAATGGGTATCGTGATACCCACTAACAGGGTCTAACAGGGTCGTGGAGGTCAGATAGGCAGTCGCTCCATGTAAAATACTGGCATTTAGCTGTATCACGTTACACTGGAAGCCGACCCCAACATCGTTGGAAAAAGGCTAGGCAGATGACAATGACCAAGACTGTAATTAGCCCGTGATTTCAGCTACTGAAGCCTTAATAATGTAACGGAGTTTCTTGCCCATTCTTCTCCGTAGGATCTACGCTTTCGAATGGGCAACTACAGTACTTTCACAAGTTATTATGCCCTGTGACAGGGACTGTTGCTTAGTTTTTTTTTTTGTGTTTTGACATTCAAAAGTGCCTGTAATGGTCTAATTGAAATAAATGCTTTTAGTTTGAGTTCAATTAAAGAAAGATCGATTTTCAAAAAGAAGGCGACTAATATACGGCACGCATAACTTTTCTGGTTTCCGCACGATGTTTTGCTTCAACGTTTTGATAGCAAGGGAGAAAGGTGATGATGACTAGCCTGGGTCTATATCTTGCGAGTACAATAGTACATTTTGATATAAGTGGGGAAAGTTTGTTATTGCGGCCAAGGCGAAATACACACACGAGCCGCAGGCGAGGGTGTTATGGAGCCGAGAACTGCAGTAACAAATACCCACGTGTATTGCTTTGAGTTTGAGTTTGATTAAAGAAAGATCGATTTTCAAAAAGAAGGCGACTAATATACGGCACGCATAACTTTTCTGGTTTCCGCACGATGTTTTGCTTCAACGTTTTGATAGCAAGGGAGAAAGGTGATGATGACTAGCCTGGGTCTATATCTTGCGAGTACAATAGTACATTTTGATATAAGTGGGGAATGTTTGTTATTGCAGCCGAGGCGAAATACACACACGAGCCGCAGGCGAGGGTGTTATGGAGCCGAGAACTGCAGTAACAAATGCCCACGTGTATCAAACGACGTTTTTCAATACATTTTTAGTTTTTTGGTTTTAGTTTTTAGTCCAAATTGATTCAATGGAATAGAAAAAAAATAAAAATGCGTGTGGGGGCGAGCCGCCTCACCACCTGGCTGTGGGAATTTTATTTCCGCACTATAGTGCGGGAATATAACAAGACAACCACGAGAGTGACATCCATAGCATGTTGAACCTAATCGTAGTGCGATAAGAACCAGTTTTCGAGGAAGTGTAATGAAAAATAATTACTGATGGCAGTAGATGAGTTTCTTGGAAGATATCAACCAAATAAATAAACTATTATGTTATGCAAGGTGGAAGGAACACCAACACTAAAACGGTTACCACGTACTCAGTACATCATTCTGAACCCGATCTGAACCTGCAAAAAAATCAACCGTTTCCTACAAAACTGCAATACCTACACGGTCAAACTGTACTGAACAGCTGTTTTTTTTTAATTACTGTGCTAAATGTCGACGAAAAATTATGTATTGAGTATGTGGTAACTGTTTTGGGACGGTGTCCCTACCACTCTGTGTAGCAGAAGTGCCTTATCGGGCTTGTTGGTAGATTTATTACTTAATAGCTGACCCGGCGCAACTTCGCCTGCGTAACATTTTTGATTAATGCTCCGCTCCTTTTGGTCGCAGCGTGATGTTATAGCCTATAGCCTTCCTAGATAAATGGGCTATCCGACACTAAAAGAATTTTTCAATTCGAACCAGTAGTTCTTGAGATTAGAGCGTTCAAACAAACAAACAAAACTCTTTAGCTTTATAATATTAGTATAGATTTAAACTTCATGTACAATAGTTGTACATAGGCAGACTTAATGCTACAAGGCATTATCCACCAGTCAACGTAAACGACAAGAACGGGGTAAGAAGTATTGAAGTGTACCCGTAATGTTGAAGGTGAATTGGACTGTAAACACTTTCGGATCTTACACCCGTATCTATAGTCGAGTTAATGTCATTTCTTGAGCGTAAGTAATGACTTTATGCAATTTTCTTATGCAATAGACAAGAATTTAAACAAAGTAAGAACCGTCAAAGAAAGCAAAGGTATGAATTCTAAAGAACTCTTTCCAGTTCTAACATCAAGCAATTACTAAACTACATAATAAAAATCGTATATTAAAAAATTACATTTACTTCGACTTGTTTATAGATACGGGTGTTAGTGTTTATATTACCCGACTGAGGGTAGGAATGTGTTTATCAGCATATATTATGTATGTTTGTTCCTTTGTGGCACTGTAGAGACCAAACGCGTGGGTCGATTTTGATGATTCTCACGTCAATCTATTTGTCTTAATTACCAAATAGTTGCACTGTTACTAAGTCTTCTTTCTTTATCGTGTGGTTAGTGCCTAACCTGGTGTCGAGAGTTTTTATGCCGCCCATGGGCCTCTGATTTGGCTTTATATGCCGTCGAGAAATATCTCTCAGGCATGCTGGTTTCCTCACGATGTTTTCCTTCACCGAAGCAAGTGATAATTTTACAATACGCACATGATTCCGAAAAATCAGAGGTGCGTGTCTTGGGTTCGAACTCGAGACCTATGACTTGGCATTCCAACGGTCACACAACTAGGCTAGTGATAGCCTACTTGTTGTTACTAAGTAACACATACTAACAATTCTGCTGACAACACAAACGAGTAGCGTGATAGAACACAATTGTAGTTAATTAACAATAACACAAACTGAGTGGGAGATCTGTTATCGGCATACATTGTAGTGTTAAGGCTTCCTGCATAGTGTAATGTCGAATACGACCTTAGTTACTGTTACTGATGGATGGATTGATGGATGTTTGTTACTCTTTCACGCAAAAACTACTAAACGGATTTGGATGAAATTTGCCTCGTGGCTAGATAATAACAGCCGCTTGCGTCGATCTTCAGGTCGATCAGCGCTTGCCTGGGTTGGTCCGTGGATGGTTGACAACCCATTTCATAGCAAGTTTCCTCCGTGCCTCGGAAAGCACGTTAAGCCATTGGTCCCGGCTGTCAATTGTGGATCCTTGACAGTTGTTACGTAGTCAGTGGCCCGAAAGTCAGACAACCAGCCTTACCAAAGGGTATCGTAATACCCAGTACTAACTGGATGGTGGCGGTCAGATAGGCAGTCGCTCCATGTAAAATACTGGTATTCAGCTGCAAACGGTTAGACAAGAAGCCGACTCCGACATAGTTGGGAACACGCTAGTCTTTTTTTAATACTAAATAGGCTTGCGTTTGGCCGCAACTCGCCTGATGAAGTGAAGCGATAATGCGGCCTAGGGTGGAGCACGCTCGCCTAGAAGAAACCGATTCACTCGAACTTTGATAGTAGTTAATCAGATGAAGTATCTACTAACAACCACGACGATAAAATCCAAAGGTCACGTGAACGAGTCCTAACGAAAGCTATCAACGTACGCTCAATGCTCGGCATGACTTCACCGCGGCTCGCGACCTTGTGTGTCAATGTCATTGTCAGGGACATTGGACAAGGGTGGCTTACACTGGCATGCAAAACAAGCAGCGCAGTGAAATAATCTCGCCACTAATCATCATGTCTCAACTACGTTGAGGTCGGCTTCCAGTCTAACTGGTATTCAGCTAATACCAGTATGTACCATGGAGCGACTGCCTATCTGACCTCCACAACCCAGTTAATACTGGGTGATACAATACCCCTTGGTAGGACTGGTTGTCAGACTTTCAGGCCACTGACTACCTGTAACGACTGTCAAAGATCTGCAATTGACAGCCGGGACTAAGGGCTTAGCGTGCTTTCCAAGGCAAGGAGGTAACTCGGTATGTAAAGATGGTCACCCATCCACGGACCAACCCAAGCAAGTGTGGCTTAACCTGACGATCGACTCAAGCGGCTATTATTATCTAGCCACGAGCTCCTCCTGCCTAGAGTTTTCCTATGTTAAATTTCTCGAATGCAGTCGAATACCAAGTTTTTTTCATCAAGTGACTGCTGATTGCGTCGTCGCACTTCTCCATGCTCCTATTCGTTTCTGTAGCTCAGAAGTTGTGGGGTATAAGAGTATAGGAAGACCAAAGAAACGATTGATGGACTGTATGAAGGGTGATATAGCAAGAAAGGAGGTGTCTGAAGAGATGACAAATAATAGAGAAGTATGAAAGAAGAAGACATGCTGCGCCGACCCCAAATGAATTGGAGTAAGGGCAGGAGAATGATGACTACTCATGCCCTAACATCAACAGACAAAAATAAAAACTTGCCAAGTCACACGTATTTACAGCAACATCATCCCTTACGTAAAAACCACCCTATTAATCATACGCAGGCGTAACGAAAACTTCGAATAGTAAATACCATAGTTACGAGGGCTTCCGCAAGAGTGACCTCATAGTAGCGACCTTGAGGGATATCATAGCAAGTTCAGTACTTGTTTATCCTGATCATAATTAATCAGATGTCTAGCTTTTTTTGGGCCCTATCAGAATACCAGCGCTGTGACTTTTTTAATGTTTCAGCACCATGCTGAGATAGGTGCCTTTTGGCCTCGTACAGGACCAGTTTAGTTAGTTGTATTTTAATCTGTTCTTAAGTTTTCTTTTTTTTAATCTTCGTTTTATTGTCAAAATACCACTTTGTTTTGTCCAGTGCGAGACTAATAAATACTTTTTCTTTCTTTCTTTTCTCCAACTCTGCTGGAGTCGCTTTCCAGTCTAACCTGATGCAGCTGAAAACCAGTATTTTACATGGAGCGACTGCCTATGTGATCTCTATAAATCAGCTACTGGATATTAAATACGATACTCCTTGGCAAGACTCGATCATCTAATTCCTCTGCCGCTATCCAAATTTATTCGGGGTCGGCGCAGTATGCTTTCTTCCATACTGCTGTATTGGTTGTCTTCTCAGTAGTCACCCCTTTTCCATCATTCACACAGTCCATCCATCCTTTCTTTGGTCTCCTAATGACAACACACATTACTTGCCAAATCACACGCAAATAGAGTAAGGTCTTCAGAAATGTCAGATGTCATAGAGTGTTGCCGCCTTGCGCGCTTTTTTATCACGTAATTTTATTAATATTCACGAGTGTGGTCACGATTGAGCCATTCCTGATTAATTATGACTTGAAGATTGTGGGTAGCAAGTTGGGAGTTCTAATTTGTTAGTACTTGAAGGAAGAATGATTTTTAAATGTTTCATGCTTGCTAATTTTAGGGACAATATTGTAAATATTTACTTTAAGTTTACACTATGTCGTTAAACGCAATAAAATAAAAAAATAAAATAATGATGATATATTGGTAGTTTAAAGTATAAAATAAAATTAATGACAGGACCTTACTCGACAGTGGCGCCATCTGGTGAGCTCAAAAACGATAGCCCTCATTATGGCAACATGATCTCTTACGCGAAATCCCTCTATTCATCAAACATAGGCAAAAAAAAACTACACAAAACACAAATATATCTTGTACAGTAAATAATACAGTTTCGAGGGCTTCCGCAAGAATGACCTCATCGTAGTGGCCTTGAGGGGTGTCAAGTTCAGTGGTATGGGTACTTATGTACGGGTGGTCCGTGCAACGTGTAATAAAGCATCGATGGGGACACTTGTGAGTACTGCAACGAATCGGGGTCAGCTCACCCCATATTTACAGGCTGACCGCGATTCTTGATTTTTGATCAGTACAATTCGTCGGCGGCAGTGCAGAATCTACACTTTACATGTTCGATTCCAAGGTCGGGCAAAGTGTTATTGGTTTTTTCCATCGGGAATTTCTTAGGTTACAGCCACGGAGTCTGGATTTGTGCTCGATTGATGTCTCCTATTATATGGGACTTAAACGGGCGAAATGTGGGTGTACTATTAGGTACACCGCTGCCTAACCATTCGCGGATTACACGAGTGATCTCATTACAGTATCTATACTAGCCGCCCGTGATTTCGTCTGCATTTTTTTTTAATTCTGATAAGATCACGCCTTTAATTTCTGAAAAAATAATTCCTGACGGGAAGTAGCCTGTCTCGGGCCTGTGGACGTTGAGCTAAGGACTAGCTCGCCGTCCCTCCGTCTTAGGACGACAGGCTGTGTCGACGGCGCGTTCGTGTTCCACGCGCGCTTCAAAGAGATGTCAGCATAGGGAAGGGGGGGCGCAAGGGCCAATGCCTGACGGGTGCTGCGGGTTGTTCGAAAGAGATACCGCGGCCCCGGAACACAAAGGGCGATGAAGGAACATGGGTGGGTTTTAGTCAGTAAAAGTCTGACACTCCCTCCCGCTCAGCCCAGAGCGGGAGAAGTCATTTGATGATTTCCCATCCGGAAAAAAAAAAAGTAGCCTGTCTTTTTCTAAGTCACTAGTCTCTGCGTAACCCTTCGCGGATTACAGGCGTAATGTTATATTATTTTAAATTTCTTCATCAAAATTGATAAATTAAGTAGCCTGCCATCAAACGGCAAAACATTGAGATGGCTGGTCAGCACGCACGGTCGTTTAAACAGACGAAACCAAGGACCTTCGAAATAATTGCTGGATAATTAAAACAGTTTTTAGCTTCTCCTGTAAATAAGGTTGTTGTACACTTACAGGGGGGTCCATCAATCCATATAGGCAAAATTCATTTATTGTGCGTGCAAGCAAATATGCAACCAAATATGCAAACAGCATGATTTTGATCCCTTCTTATCAAGTGTGTCCTCGATCAGAAGGTGCCTGAGCCTTAGCTTTTTTTAAATTAAGATATTTCATTTTAAGTTATGTGTAAGTATTTAAGCATGTTGTTAAATTATTAAAGGTTAAATATAAGCTGAATAGATTTAAGTACTAGTGTATATATTGGTAGTATTAAGATGTGTTTTACTTTAAGCTTTGATGTTGTCCTTTGATTTTTACTTCATTGTGGCAGCGATGTGTTGTTCACACTTTTTTTGTTTACATTCTTTTTTTTTTTATAAGTGAGGACTTATCTATCACTGACTGTCAGTCTCACGTACTATTTTTTATCGGTTTTGTTAGCTGTTATGTAGTCTTCCATAGATGATAAATAAATAAAATGTAAACGACGCGCCGTCTCGACCTCCTCATTTTATGCATTTCTATTGGTCCATAATTCGGGAGGAGGTCGTGGCTAAATAATAACAGCCGCTCGGATCAATCTTCAGGTTAAGCCGCGCTTGCCTAGGTTGATCTGTGGATGTTGACCACCCATTACATACCGAGTTTCCTCCATGCCTCGGAAAGCACGTTAAGCCGTTGGTCCTGGCTGCCAAATCTAGATCTCTTGTAGATCTTTGACAGTCGTTAAGTAATCAGTGGCCCGGAAGTCTGACAACCAGTTTTACCAAGGGGTAACGTATCACCCAGTACTTGCTGGGTTGTGCAGGTCAGATAGTCAGTCGGTCCATGTAATATACTGGTATTCAACTGCATCTGGTTAGACTGGAAGCCGACCCCAACATAGTTGGGAACCGGCTAAGCAGATGATAATGATAATTTCAGAATATTTTTTTCCATATACCCGAAAACCCTTATTCATCATCAAATATACATTCAGAGGCTTCCGCAAGAGTGACCGCATCGCAGCGACCTTGGGCCAGGTCAAGTTCAATGTTATACGTAGTTGTCTAGGGGTGGCTCGTGCCACGTTTAACATTAATGGGGACACTTAGCTGCAGTTTTAATGGTTTTAAATGTACGTTCGCAGAACGCGATCAGCGATTGTACGTATGCATAAACTAACGCCTTTCTCACATGGATGTAAGTAGAAACTTTAAGGGCCCTACAGACTCACGCCGAGAACCCACGAGAACACCCGAGATGTGATGATTGGTTTCTCGCCATCTCGTTCTCGCGGTCGCCTGTTCTCCGATCGGTGTCGGTCTTTTTGCCCGCTACAAAGCGTTTCTTGGGTCTGGGGAGAAAATCGCATGAGTGTAGAGACCTCGGTTCTCGCGCTATGTCCCGGCGAGCCTTCTCGACGAGACAACTTGCGTGAGTTTGTAGAGCGTATTAGAACGCGCGCTCTCTACCTGACTTACTCCTTTCGTTCACACATCACACGCACCGATTTTATGGTTAAGGTCCAAAATTAGTTAAACAAACAAATGAATATTTTTCAAAAACATCTATCTTTCTATATCGGATCTTTTTCAATTCATTTATTGCATCGAATATGGTAGGTACATGAAGTTCTTATATAAAATATTTAGTAACACACATTTGGCCAATAAGTACAAGTTTTTACACTTAATATTTTAATTACCAGGTAACTACATTTTGTCAAATTTCTATAATTATAATTTTCATTTACAAAACTATCTGTTTTTTTTTTTGTATTATAAGGCAAGTCCTATTTGATTCGATTGAGTCGATTTCCTAAAAAACTGTTTTTAGTTAGATCAGTCTATTAATAAGCGTGCGAATCTGGTTATACACACACGCCGATTACGAGCACTACGCACCTGACTTTTCATAAAGAACATTGTATTTCTAGCTCTCCAGCCAGAACCTAAAGTATCCAGTCGTGAACCGTCTCTCAATTATATTATATTATTAGTATTTTAATATATATTTATAGTATTTTAATATATATTTATTGTATTTTAATATATATTTATTGTATTTTAATATTTATTTATACTATTTTATATATCCTTGTAGTTTAGTTTAGTATTTGATTAAAGTTATTTTCAGATAACACACCTACCGCTGTTTGTCTCTGCATCACCCAAAGGTTGACTGGTAGAAAATGCCTATGGCATTAAGTGCGCCTCTGTACATTGTGCTTAAAGTGTTAAATAAATTACACCAGCATATACCGAAACGGAACTGGGCAGAAAATAATCACAGTACATTTAATCTTACGGTATACATACACAGAATACACTTTCAATTGACGGACACCCCTAGTAGTAAGCACTTAAATTACACGATGATTACTGAAACCATCTAACAGTCAGCCCCAAATAAGTACCCCAAGGTCAAGGGCAATAGAGTCAACAAAGTAGTATTAGCTTTTAGGTTATTCACCTACAAAATAAACATGTTCACAAGTCACAACAACTGTTTAAGTACTTTGCCGATGGCGACCGCAACTGCAAACGACGGGCGGGCAATTTGGGGGACTGTCTCTTGTACTATTGACGTTCCAAAAAGTGCTGATTTTTAGTTTAATTTGAATAAACGGCTTTTGATTTTGAAACCTCGTCAGCGTTGCAGCCGAAAATAGCCGCAAGCAATAATGCTGTCAGTGCTACGGTTTCAATTCTGAACGCTTCGTCGCAACTTCGACGGTGGTCCGTGGCGGCAATTCGCGTATTCAGTTTTGCGCAAGTCAAAGAGAAAGAGTGTGGCCCAGACTCCACGGCAGAGACGAACGGAGCGGTGCGGAGAGGTGTAAGACTCAACGAATGTGATTGATTAAAGCCTACGCAGACCGGGACGGCATGGCAAGGGATTTTGCCGTCAGTCAGCGCACACTGGCCGCTTAGATACCGCGGCATTCCAGCACTTTGCCACGGCATGCCACGGCGTGCCGCGGCACGACAAAGCACGCCTCAGCGACTCCTGCTGCCTGATACACTTTTGATCACAGTCGTCAAAGACGCGGGCGCAAATGGATGGTCAATGGTGTGCATTCCCCGGTTCTCTACCCCCGCCGCCGCACCCCGCAGTTTATCACTACGAGCGCCGGAGTCCGTGGCATGACGTTGCCTACCGCAGTATGCCACGGTATCCTGCCACGGGAGCCTGTGGCGCGACTTTTAATGCCGTGCGATAAAATCCCTTTCAATGCCACGGCATCATTTTAAAGCGTAGCAATTTATGTCGTATTTCTGTAACAGTACGGTTGAATGTCCATTAGTAAAACTTTAAATCCCTTGCCATGCCGTCCCGGTCTGCGTAGACCCTTAATGCCCGCACGTCTCCACTCCAATCCGCTCGTCTCCGCTTCGGTGACAGGCACAGCCAATGAAGGCACTACTGGTGTGCGGTCTGCGTAAGAGTTTTAAAAGAGTTTCATAGAAATCGCGTTTTCATACAGCTGGTCTGCAAACGTAGCAAACAGCAAAAAGATTTAGTTGTTTCTAACTATTTGACAGCCAATGTAGATCTGAATCTGTTGTAACCCTGACTCATCTCCTAACACATCGAAAACTAGATCTCGTACATCTGTTTGGTAATGGAAGTGTTGATACACTCATAACTCATCTTTTAATGCGAGACTATTGGAAGGCTTCCAAATACTCGGTTAGTGGCCCCTCGAGACATGATAGATATGAGAAAACTATGAGTAAACGTTGGCAGAATGGTAATTGCAAAGGTGAATGCTTGTGACGACATCTATGCCATCAATATTGAACTAAAGCTAACGTGTGTTCGCAGAATCAGGGGGTCTACTCTCTAAGTCCGTCAACAAAGATACGGGCCCGTACGAAAGTAGATCGAAACTTCGAAATTAACCCTACGCCCTATTATTTTCAGATTCATGACTTTTGAAAATACATCGGGCGTAGGAACAACTGTCCAATCGTGTTTTCATTCAGTTTTAGTTCGGGTCCCTCACTAATCGTATGTCCGTAAGTGGTACGGAGTAGGAAACGCCCGTATCTTCGGCCGAAACTACGGGTTCCGTGCTTAGAGAGTAGACCTCCAAAGTTTACCGCACAAGACAGGCAACAACCATCGGGTTGTAGCCTAGCAGACAGAATAGCCACCTGGTCGAATAATCCTCCCTTTTCTAAGAAAGCTTAGGAAGTTTCCACCCAGTTTGTCATCATCATCTGTCCAGCCTTTTGCCAACTATGTTGGGGTCGGCTTCCAGTGTAACCGGATGCAGCTGAATATCAGTATTTTACATGGAGCGACTGCCTATCTGACCTCCACAACCCAGTTAGTTCTGGGTAACACGTTACCCCTTAGTAAGACTGGTTGTCAGCCTTTCGGGCCAGTGACTACCTGTAACGATTGTCAAAGATCTACAATTGACTGCCGGGACCAACGGCTCAAGGTGCTTTCCGAGGCACGGAAGAAACTCGGTATGTAATTAGCGGTTGTTATTATTTAGCCACGAGCTCCTCTCAAGGAAAAAATAAAACTATGAACTAATATTAAAGTTTCGTTGCTTTAATACTAGCAGACAGTAAGACGCTGCTGCTCACCTGGCATGAATCGGAGTGACGTAGACCCATTACCGTCCCACGGTCCATGCTTTGTCACTAAGAATTATTATGAACCAAACTATACAAACAAATCTGTACGTCAACTCGATTTTCACACTTGTTAGTGGGCAGAAATGCCAACGATTCTTAGATCTTCTCTTTTTTAACCGAATTCTAAAAAACGAGGTGGTTGGGTAATCCGCCAGTATTTTTTTTCATGTGTTTTCACCGATCTCTGCGTTATTCGAATTATAGTTCGATTTACGTGATACTTTACATATAAAATTTTAACTGACTTCAAAAAAAGGAGGAGGTTCTCAATTCGGTTGTATGTTTTTTTTTTGTGTTTTGTTACCTCATATCTCCGTCATTTATGAACCGATTTGAAAAATTCTTCTTTTATCTGAATGGATTTACTTCCCGATTGGTCCCATAGAAATTTCATCAAAATCGTACAAGCAGTTTGGTTTTGAAATCAAAATAACTGGAAAAAATGTCATCCAAGTAAAAGAAATTGCGAAATTGATACTTGACAAGAATTTGTGTGTGATACGATAACTAAAAAGGGTAAAATAAAAACTTTTTTGCAAAAAAAAAAACCGACTTCCAAAAAAAAACACTAAAATGTGGAAAATAACTTTACTTTCGGAAGTCGCTGGCAAAAAAGTCAATGAAACAAACAATAGTCACCGACTTCCGAAAGTAAAGTTATTTTCCACATTTTAGTGTTTTTTTTTGGAAGTCGGTTTTTTTTTGCAAAAAAGTTTTTATTTACTTTGCTTTGGGACTTTATGAGTTATATTGTATGTGTATGATAAGCTAACAACTTCTAGTTACAACGTAAAATTGATACTTGACAAAGATTTGTGTGAGATACCACAACAAAAAACGGTAAAATAAAAACTTCAGAAAGTCAGTGGCAAAAAAAGTCAATGAAACAAATAAAAGTCACCGACTTCCGAAGTAAAGACATTTCCCATTTCTTTGTGTTTTTTGGAAGTCGGTTATTTTATTCAAAATAATAATACAAAAATTGTACCTTAGATAAAAGAAGAAAAGAATTAAAGGGCGTCAAAAAATTCGTCCACATCGCTGTCAACAGGAATAGTGCCCAGAAAGAAGGTTGGCAGCATTGCCACGTTGAATGACAATGCTGCAATTGCTTTTTTTATTTGCAAAAAGTTTTTGTGCTTTTTCCATATTCGTACATCTTCTTTACGTGTCGACAGCAATCTAAATCGATTCAGCCCAAAGTTCGGCAACGAGTTCGGCACTTTCTTCAGCGTCCACCAGCTGCTCTTATATGCAAACAGGACAGGCAGGACATGTTATCAAGTGTCTTGTCGTTTGTAGAACAACACCACATTTACACTTCATGGCTGAGTTTTCTATGAATCTCCTCCTGAATAGGTTTTGCTTGCTTCAGCCAACCTGTGTCCGGAGTCTATTTAAAGACTTGCAGGTCAGCCATGGAAACCTGAGAGTGGGTAAGGGATGGCGCTAGACAGCTGTCTGCTCTCGGAATAGTACTAAACATTCCTGAACTAACAGGTCATGGTAACACCCCTGGTGGAAAGTGTTCAGCAAGATAAGCCACAACTTCTTCGGCGGTTCAAGTTTGAGTGCTTTTTCTGCCTCCTCTCCTTCTCGAATCGATGACTCTAATTTTGTCCGACCTGGACAGCTCTGTCGTTTGCCTCAGTCAAGTCCTGGAGGTTGCAATTAGTTCTGCACGAAGGGTAGGAAGGTATGGCATATCCTATGTTGCGGCTACACCTTCGTTTGAATTCTTACAATCTTACGACTGCGCGTAGCAATAAAATGCGCTTTTATTGGACTCGATTAACGAGAACTTGGCGAGAGCGTATGAGTCAGAGGTATGGATTAAGAAATGCGTTGTTTTAGTCGAAACATATGCATCTAGACTTCCTTAGTTAGCCTGGTGGGCATTTGAAATGCTAAAACCATTCTAAGGCGACGTTCAAGAGATAACAAATAATCCTTCAGACCTTCATTCACCCTTTCAAAACAACAAAAACCAGTGATAACCTAGTGGTGTGACCGTCAGACTGCAAAGTCATAGGTTTCAAGTTCGAACCGAAGACTCTGATTTTTCGTATTCATGTGCGTATTGCATAATTAACACTTGCTTCGATGAAGGAAAACATCGTGAGGAAACCAACATGCCTGAGAGATATTTCTCAACGGCATGTAAAGCCAAGTCAGAGGCCCGTGGGCGGCATAAAAACTCTGACACCAGGTTAGTCACTAACCACACGATAAAGAAGTTCATTGTATATCTCCAAACAGGGCAAGTTTATGGGCTACAAATACGTATCGATTCACCGTGTCCTTGACAAACAATCACCATACGGGGTAGTAAAAAGAACCTTGAAAATATGGCATCGTAAAGAATTTAGTATCGCATGTAATGTCTTATTCCCACTTCCGGAATAAACACGAGCGTAATACGTATTGAAATATTTATAGAATAAAAACAAAGAGGATGTTTTAACCAGACCAATTTTTTTATACAACTAAATATCTTGCCGACACTCGCCTGATGTTGCGCGATGACGCGGCCTAGGGTGGAGCACGCGCGCCTAGAAGAAACCGATTCAGTCGAACCTTGAATAGATCCAGATTATAATGATCAGGGAACAGAGAAGCTGGCAGTTAGTTACTGTACTGCTGGGGAGTTAGTTCAGCCACTTCTCCTCAGCTAAAACACTGTCTGTGTTCTGTCTTTTTGGAATAAATGATTTGTGTGTGATTTTAATTTATGTGTGAGGAAGCCGGTAATTCCTAAAACTAAAAATTCGAAGACATGTAGCATCCAGTTGACAGGGTGGATCGTCTCACAAACTGACAATCTAAGAAATTGACAGTCTCACAAACTGACAATCTTACAAATTGACAATATAACAAACTGGGAGTCTCACAAAGTGACAATCTAACAAATTGAAAGTCTCACAAAGTGACAATCTAACAAACTGAGAGTCTCAAAAACTGACAATCTAACTGATAGTCTCACAAACTGACAATCTAACAAATTGACAGTCTCACAAACTGACAATCTAACAAACTGATAGTCTCACAAACTGAAAATCTAATAAATTGACAGTCTCACAAACTGAGAATCTAACAAATTGACAGTCTCACAAACTGACAATCTAATAAATTGTCGTTCTCACAAACTGACAATCTAATAAATTGACAGTCTCACAAACTGACAATCTAATAAATTGTCGTTCTCACAAACTGACAATCTAATTGTTGTTATGATCTAGGGACGGCCGAGAGAATCTACTGGTTGCAAGAAGCATAGAACTAGTCGTTGTGGCGACGCTTGGGGTGAGATGGTTAGCGGTGGACGTCAGTTGGATTATATGATGATGATGTTATAGCAACCCGATGGAGATGATCATCTTGATGGTGCTACCGAGTTCATATGACCCCAATCTATTTAAATCGCAAGTTAATAGTTCATTTTGGGTTAGCCCGTTCCATCTTCGACTTCATCTGTTCTCAGGACAAGATTGAGGTCAAGAGTAGGCCCATTTAATATTTAAAAAAAAAAACCACCAACTCGCACTGGCCCCGGGTGGTAGATTATGACCGGGTTCCTGTCGCAAGCCTGTGTCTCAGGAGTGGAAACGTTTAGGCTGATGGCTATGTGATTTAAACCTGGGTTTTTGTTTTTTGGTAATGGCATCTCGCAGGTCAACCTGAGGCTGGCTTCTGCTTTTCCGGACAATCCTGCGGGTGCCTTGAGTGTAAGGCCTCCAGCCAGGGCAAAAACTTATAAACTAAGCGACAACTCGTTAAGGGCACCCCCTGTGGGGTACGGGCCTCGGCTTAGGGCGTCGCTAGGGGAGGGCAGCAAAGGGTCAGGCTGGATCTGTGTGATATCATTATTTTAGGGCTGATTTAAAACTACTGGCTCAGCATCGCGGGCTTGCTCGAGCAAAGGTCGGGGGAAACCTGGGTCTATGGGTAATCTACTTTTATAACAAGGCTGTTTGAGTTGAATTTCAGTCATCAGTCCTCCTTCAGAGCTACAACTACAGCAACTCATTCATATTTTGACCATGTATTTGCTACGGCCATAGTATATAATTACACGTTATGACGTCAATTTTCAATAGACGTCAGTTAATTACGTCAAATTGGCAATCGATACATGTATAGTGATTTGAAAAAGTCAAGTTCTTCGAGAACTGTCTGATACACATACATAAACTCACGCCATTTTCCCTTAGGGGTAGTCAGAAACCACAGAACGCCACCTGCTACGATCCTTACATACCCCTTTTGCCTCGTCCATCATCCATACGTCTTTCATACATCTGGTCATACACGCACGCATGTTGGTTATCTGTTAGACTGGTATACGTGATGGAAGGGGACACCGACGCGAAAACGGAAACCTCATACTCAGTATATCATTCTGAACCAACACATAGAAATTTTTCGTCGGTTATTAAAAAAAAACAGCTGTTCCATACATTTTGACCGTGTGATATTGCACTTTTGTAGGAAACAGGAGGTTTTTTTAATTACCTATGAATAATTTCTTTGTGGGGGGGTTCAGAATGATGTACTCAATACGTGGTTACCGTTTAAGCGTCGGTGTCCCTTACACCTCGTATACTTCCTATAGAGTGAACACAAGTTGCTCTCTGACATTTACTTGAAGAAATCTTAGATTCGCGATCGGAAAATACAGAGCCTAAACTACAGAAGTTTTGCAAGAGGGATCCTTTCACTACGAACGATATTATAGATATGGAAGGAAAGCTAAGAAAGGATTTTTGAAATTCATCTCCTGAAATGGTTAAGTACTGGCTGGAATTTATGTGAAAGATTTATTTATTTATATTTAACTAGCTGTCCCGGCGAACTTTGTACCGCCTAACAATCAATGACTCCTACCCCGCCTACCCTACCTGCCCCACCTACCCTACCTACTCTACCCACCCTACCTACCCTGTTTACCCCACCTACCCTACCTACTCTACCCATCCTACCTACCCTATCTACCTACTTCCTAGTACCTGCCTACCTATCCTACTCTCGTAGTACCTACCTACCTATCCTACTCTCCTAGTACCTACCTACCTATCCTACCCTCCTAGTACCTACCTATCCTACCCTCTTAGTACCTATCTACATAATACCCTCCTAGTACCTACCTATCCTACCCTCTTAGTACCTATCTACATAATACCCTCCTAGTACCTATCTACATATTCTATTCTCCTATTACCTGCCTACCTATTCTACCCTCCTAGTAACCTACCCTACTCTCCTAGTACCTGCCTACCTATCCTACTCTCCTAGTACCTACCTACCCTAGTCTCCTAGTACCTACCTACCTATCCTACTCTCCTAGTACCTACCTACCCTACTCTCCTAGTACCTACCTACCTATCCTACTCTCCTAGTACCTACCTACCTATCCTACTCTCCTAGTACCTACCTACATATCCTATTCTCCTATTACCTGCCTACCTATTTTACCCTCCTAGTACCTATCTACATATCCTATTCTCCTAGTACCTGCCTACCTATCCTACTCTCCTAGTACCTACCTACCCTACTCTCCTAGTACCTACCTACCTATCCTACTCTCCTAGTACCTATCTACATATCCTATCCTCAATTTTGTCGCGTTCGCGATTCACTTTTGTTGAGTTTCGGAACGCGACATTAGATCCTCCAACGCGCACGCGAATTTGAACTTTATGCAGCGGTAATAAATTACAAATTAACTCTCCATTTTGTTTAGAAAACGTTTGTATGGGAAATAGAAAAGTGCTGTTTTGAGGGTTTTCCCGGCAATTATTCGAATTTTTCTCAACTTTTAAACCTTCCCTAGACCTCCACGAACATTTCAAAACCAAGATAAGATAAATCCGTTCAGCCGTTCTCGAGTTTTAGCGAGACTAACGAACAGCAATTCATTTTTATATATATAGATTTTTGCCGATGGTAAATCCATTAGGGAACATGGATTTTTCCAGCTAGAGTTTTTTTCTAAAAGCGGCCTCAGCACTGTATTACATCAAAGTGGTGTGAAAAGAATACTATATGACCCATAGTTAACCATTAGATTATCACATCATTTTAATGTCTCTCCGCTTAATTTTAAAACCACAAAATCGACATCTCAACTCTCGGTTTCTGTAGGAATCGGGCTCAAAAGATTCACACATCTCCAAAACAGCATTAATGATTTCCTCAATAACTCCAACCGCACCTAATCCTTTGGTCACCTCACGTGACAAGTGGGTGTGAAGATAGCCACGTATGCCAGTTATGCCAGTTCTGGCACGTTACATGGCACCACGCCATCTCAGGTGGCATCGGATGTTGCGTGTTGGATTTGAGTCATGCGTAGATGTGATTCTGGTCGCGGTAATGAATTAGGAGAAAATTTGACGATAAATCTTTGGACCGGGTGGCTCCAAAGACACAAAACAAAAAAAATATACACACAGAGATTGCAATAATATAGCAAATTGCAATAATTAATTACATTTATTTAAAAAGGAAAACATCATGAAACCAGCATGTCTGAGAGATATTTCTCGACGGCATGTAAAGCCAAGTCAGAGGCCCATGGGCCGCATAAAAACTCTTACACCAGGTTAGGCACTAACCACACGAAAAAGAAGAAGAGAATAATATCTTATGTACAGTGGCGAGCTTAACCCAGAATGAGGTTTTCTTACAGCAAACTTAATTTTCGACAACGAGATTTGCAGAAGAGGATACAATCATCTATATGCATTAACAGTACATAATACGTAAACTCACGCCTTTTTACTGTGTGTTTCTTGGTATTCAGCTGAATCCGATTAGACTGTATGCTAACTCACCATAGTTGGGAAAAGGCTAGGCAGATGATAAACTTGTCCTGTTTCGTGGGTGCTTTTACAAACATTTAAACTCACATACACAAACAGCCAGACCCGGAACAGCTACGGGACATACAAATATATGTTCCGTGCGGGAATCGGACCCGGGAGACGCAGCGCAGCAGTCGATCGCTCAGCCACTGCGCCAACCAACCGTGCTGTTATTTAGAGACGCATCCACCAAGCCCACTCTGTCGTACAGAGAAGTGGTCTGTGTCCCATCAGAGCTAACAATGGCTGATTATACTTGAAAGAAAGAAAGACCCACCACTACGTTCATCCCATTCATCATCTCCCTAGACGTTTCCCAACTATGTTGGGGTCGGCTTCCAGTCTATCCGGATGCAGCTGAACACCAATATTTTACACAGAGCGATTCAGACCTCCCCAACATGACCCAGTTAACACTCGGTAATACCATATCCCTTAGTAAGACTGGTTGTCAGACTTTCGGGCCACTGACTACCTGTAACGACTGTCAAAGATCTGTTAAAGACAGCCGGGACCAACGGCTTAACGTGGTTTCCGAGGCACGGAGGAAACTTGGTATGTAATGGGTCATACATAGACTAATCTAGACAAGCGCGACTTTACTTAAAGCTCTACCCGAGGGTCCGTTATTATGTAGCCATGAGCTCCTTTCTCATACCTCTCTCTACGTTTATCCCATGGGGGTAGGCAGAAACCACAGAACACCACCTGCTACGATCCTTAAATGCTCCTTTTGCCTCGTCCACGTTCATACATCTGGTCATACACGCACGCCACGGTATGTTGATATTTCCAAAGTCCCTAGCTCCGTTGTGTGTGTGTACAGTCACGAGCACCAATATGTTAACACTCAGCAACTTTCAAAAGTGATTTTCTCCTACTGTTCTGATTAAAATTTCATGTAGTTACGAATACAGCATTTCGGAACTCATATTTTTAGGAAATAGATGCTATCTCCAAGTTAAAATCGTTACATCTCAAGAATTGAATAACTTGTATTATTTTAAATTTTGTATAGTATTAGCAGTACACCACTGCCTACTCCCCCCCCCCCCTTTTTCTATTTCATGTTCGTACAGTCCATCCAAAGGTTGTCTGGAAGAGATCGCTATCAGCGATAAGACCGCCATTGTAACCATAAAATTATCAATTTTGTAAATCCGTTCTGTTTCAATTTCGGTGTACAATAAAGTATATTCTATTCTATATCTCGCCAAAATGGCTTTTAAATTTAGGAAAGTGTATACCATATTTAGTGCCCGTGACTGTACATAGTAAACTAATTTAGACTGTTACTCATGGTCCTTAAATATTCTTAGTACGGGTACTATTCCCAATGTCAATATTACAAGGGCCAACGTACTACACCATGATTTGAATCGTACTATTAAAGATATTTTTTGAAGGTTGACTCGTCCATTACGGTGCTTTTTAACGATGAGAATTTGAATATCATAATATCACGCTTGTTTCCTCCGAAGGGTTATGCTTTGGTTTATACTACAACCTTCATTTGACTGACTGACTGACATTTGACACTAAGAAAATGTGCCAATTATGTTTAACCCTTATTAATTTTAGGCATTTATGACTGAATAAAAATTCTCAATAAATAATTATGTTAGGTTCTTTTTCTGGTTTGTAATTCAATAAAAATTTGTGTGAAATTCGAGTACCAGTATTTATAAAACATTTTTACAAAATGGTATTTTAATTCCATTAAGTTATAAGTAAATGTATTTATTGTGATAAATCTTATTTTTTTAGTATGTATTCTATAATAGGAATTATGAAGAAATGAAGACTACCTGTAGTTTTAAATTTTACAAAAAAAAAAAACTGTATTAATGTAATATTCCAGAATTAGGAAACAACAATACTGGCTATTTGTTTAAGTCCCGTGCGATAGGGGCTAATGACATAAACTGCACACAAATCCAGACCCCGTGGCTGCTAGTGAGAAATTCGAATGGATGAGAATGAATGGCAAAAACCCAATAACACTTTGCCCGACCTGAGAATCGACAACAGGACCTAATGTCGGCAGTAGCGCTTGTGTCTACTTGATCAACGAAACAGCAGATTACATTCGTACGAGTAAAGATTTCTTTGAAGGTTGAGTAGTCCATTACAGGGTATTTTTTAAGGGTCAGAATTTAAATTACCCTCAACTCCAGTATATGTAAAGTCACATTGGGACTTGCCCGTATTTGAACCTACAACCTCGTGCATCAGAGGCAAGTCCATAACCAATGGGGCTTTGACCACATTTACTGTATGACAAGTTCAAGCACCTTAGTTGAGGACTTGAGGGTCAACAGAGCTTGCAACTATTCAATGCTGGTTTCAGTTACTAAGAGCCTAGTGGCCATATACTAACAGCCGTACATAGAATAGAATAGAATATACACACATCAAAAGTGTCTAGGGATCAAGCATTTTTATGCGGATTTCTTGAGATTGAGATGTGGCTTTGTAATAAATTTATGATTTTATAAATTTATATGGATCCTTTTTGGTGCATTTCATAATTTGAATCAGAAACTCTCAATCAAATTCGAGTAAAAGATGAAAATAAGCTGTCAATATTTTCCCTATAAAAACATACAACGCATTGAAGACATTATTAGTGCTACTGTTTCCCTACTACTGATTAAAACCAACGTTATTATGGAGCGGCGACGTCATTTAAGCAGGGAAGAAATGCTCAGAGCCGTGGGAATGATAGAAGCTGGTTCCCGGCAACGTACTGTGACTTTTGCTCTGAATACAAGTCAGAGTGTTATCAGTCGACTTTGGACACGTTACCGAAGCACTGGTACCGTGGCTGAGCGCCATGGAGGACGGTATCGCTGCACCACACGGAGACAAGACCGATACATTCAAATCTTAACTCGAAGAGCTCCAACAATAACCGCCATGATGTTAGCCGTGAGGCTTCATCACTCTTCAGGGAACTTAATTAGCGACCAAACAGTCAGAAACCGCTTGCATGAAGTGAACCTTCATTCCCGAAGACCGCTACGGGTACCACCTATAGCAATGCACAATCGTAGGATTCGATATCAATGGGCTCTTGAACACAGAAATTGGGCAGAAGAACAATGGCGTTTCGTGTGCTTTTCTGATGAGTCTCGTTTTGGTATGAGACCGGATACAAGACGTATACGACACTGGAGAACCCCTGGACGCCAACAGCGATTAAAATCCTGCCAGGAAGTCCATCCTTATAGTGGTGGAACCATCATGGTATGGGCGGGTATTTGGATCGGCGGAAGAACTGAGTTGATTTGGATCAGAGGCAACCTCAACGCTCAAATTTATGCTGAGACGATTGTATCAGACGTCATCGTTCCTCTACAAGTGCAAATCGGTCCCTTATTTCAGTTAATGCATGATAATGCACGACCGCACACCGCAAGAGTTGTAAGACAGACTCTCGCCGCAGCTAACATCAATGTCCTGCCCTGGCCTGCTCAGTCGCCAGACTTGAACCCGATTGAGCATGCATGGGATATGCTACAGAGAAGAGCTCTGCCGAATATGGAGGGTATCCAGTCGCAAGAAGACCTTTTTTTGTTGTTGCAACGAACATGGGCGGCCATTCCACAGCGTGATTTGGATGAACTCATTTTGAGTATGCCAAACCGATGTTCTTGTGTTGTTAGTGTTCGCGGTAGAAACACGGATTATTAATTGTTTAAGTTACCCAATAAAATTTTAAAGAAAACTGTTATTTCAGTCTTTTTTTCGAACTTTAATGTTAGTGGTTCAAATGTCAAAAATCCCTTTATTAGGAAAATGGCAAATTTCTTTATTAATGCAAAGGTGACTTGGTTTATCGTTACTGTGACAAACGAAAACACTTTATTTGATGAATCCTTAAAGAAAATTTTAATTAATATCAATCAGGAGAAAAGTTATTGCAAAAATATATGTTGATCCCTAGATACTTTTGATGTGTGTAGTTCATTGTACACCAAAATTGAAACAGAACGGTTTTACAAAATTGATAATTTTATGGTTACAATGGCGGTCTTGTCGCTGATAGCGATCTCTTCCAGACAACCTTTGGATGGACTGTACGAACATGAAATAGAAAAAAGGGGGGGTAGTCAGTGGTGTACTGCTAACACGGGTGGTGAAGTGGTGTACATGTCGATCTCCAAGGTTAAACAACGCTTGCTAAGTTCGATCCGTACATGGTGACCAATGTGGCTGTTATCTGCCTAGCCTTTTCCCAGCTAAGTTGGGGTCGGCTTCCAGCAGAAACGGATGCAGCAGAATACCATTATTTTACATGCGGTGATTCCCGGTTGATGGCAATAGGCTCGCCCCCTATTACATGGGACTTAAATCATAACTGGCGAAATGTGGATGTATACTGTGTGAGACACACGCACGGCTGGGCAAAATACATGGTTTGCTTTAATTGAAATACAAAATATCTTTGAGTAATGTATTTGAAATATAAAATACAGTATTTTAGGTATTTTATTTGAAATACAAATTACAAAATACTATTAAGAAAAAAAGCAGAGTAACAGAAGATTAATCAGTAAAACCCGACTTTCCTTTCATGAACACTATATTTTTAAATGTACTGTCAAACTATTTAGCAGTCACCATTTTGCTTACGAAAGCCATCGAGCGCTATTTTCTTCAGAACGCATCCATTAATAAGATCGCTAAATGAAGGTTAAATGTATTTATGTTAAAATGTATTTTGAAGCCATAAGTATTTGAAATACTAACTACAAAATACCTCGGCGTCAGGTATTTGAAATACAAATTACATTTTAAGCAAGTAATTGAAATACAAATACCAAATACGTGTTTATATTTCAATTACGTATTTTAATTACAAGTCAAACTCAAACAAAGCATTTATTTCAATTAGACCATTACAGGCACTTTTGAATGTCAAAACACAAAAAATAAACTAAGCTACAGTCCCAGTCACAGGGCATAATAACTTGTGAAAGTACTGTAGTTGCCCATTCGAAAGCGTAGATCCTATGGAGAAGAAAGTAATTAAAGCAAGTAATTCAAATACTGCCCAACCCAGGGCACACGTCTGCCTAACCCTTCTGGAATTACAAGCGTGATCTTATGATACGCGTTTAGCTTCAGATTTCAGCCTAACCCATAAGTAAAAGAACTGATTTCATGTATTTAGGTTAAATAAAACATTAAAACCATATAAAAACATGAGATAATTCAACGTTAACAACAGCAAAAATATCAAAAACATCGAAGTTATTGTTATAACTCACGCACAGGTCAAAATAATATACAGCAATAATTAACCTAAATTGAACTAAATAACAATTAATGGAAGCAATCATTCTTGTACCGACATAAGAACGTAATAGCAACTGGCAAAAACTAAGTTTTGACCGCGGCTCCATTTGCAAATAAACTTTTTTTTACATAACACAAAATCACGCCTGTTATACCCGAAGGGCTAGGCAGAGGTTTCCCTAATAGTACACCCACATTTCGCCAGTTAAGTTTCAAGTCCCATGCAATAGGGGGCGAGCCTATTGCCATCAACTGGGCACAAATCCACAGTCCGTGACTGCTTCGGGGAAATTTCTGATAGAAAAACCCAATAACAACTTGCCCGACCCGGGTATCGAACCCAGGACGTCATGCTCAGCAGTCGCGCTTACGACCGCTAAACTAGCGAGGCAGTTTTTTTGCAACGTATTTTTTTTTATGGCAATCTGGTGGTATGACGCTGTTCAAACTTTATGGCGGCTCGGAAGTTAGCTGCGAGTGACGGTTAGCGCAAGTATAACGGGTCAAACTTTATTGCGGGTCGAAACATCTAACGTAAAGCTGCGCAGAATACAATTTTAGATATCATCGGGGTGTAGAGGACGCGTCGTCTTGACTGTATAATGCGCAGACCGTCACTCGCAGCTAACTTCCGAGCCGCCATAAAGTTTGAACAGAAGTGTAACAGTCAAAGCCGCCCCTAGCATAACATGCCATCATACTAGTGACCCCCGAAAGACGAGGCAGTGATTCCTTATAGTGATAATAAAATAATACCAGCCTGCAACTGTCCCACTGCTGGGCAAAGGCCTCGTCTCATACAGAGAAGGCGCGAGTATTGATCACCACGCTTGCTCAAGACGGGTTGGCGATTTCAGACTTATATTAATTAAAAGTCCAGGTTTCCTCACGATGTTTACCTTCACCGATGTCTGTGATGTCCAAGATAAATTTAGAAAGTACATACGAATTGAAAAAGTCACATTGGTACTTGCCCGGGTTTGAAACCACGACCTCATGCATGAGAGGCGAGGCCTTAACCTACAACTTGGCCATACATTACATACACGATTCCCTATAGTACACCCACATTAATCCCATGTAATAGGACGAGCCTATTGCCATCAACCGGACACAAAGCCAACCTGTTATTATTTAGCCACGAGCTCCTCAGTTGTACTTAAAACAAGTAACTTAATACGGTGCAACCTCGGTATAACAAAACAGTAGGGAACAAGTTAATATTCGTTCTATCAAGTAATTCGCTAAACTGATGTTTGTTATGTTGAGGCTAAGATGGTCTAATAGGACATGTTAGGTTTTTGTATGAAGGCTGGGCTTTTATTCCAAGCTGCTATGAACAGGAAAGAAATTATATTTTTATGAAAATACATAAATTAAGGAGCCTTTTCATATTGTTAATTTTTTTTTTTAAATCCCCCTTCCTTGTTTATTATGTTTTTAAATAATTATAATTTGAAAAATAAATTGCAACCCACAATAATTATTGATTTTGGCATCACTATTCGGTTGGATGTCATTATTGTCATTGTGAAATGTGAACGTTAATCAAGTGTCAAATTCAATTTAATGTCGTTTGCGTCTGTGGTTTGCGTTACAACGGAACGGACACAAAATCTCTTTTCAGAATGCGAAGTGTTAAGCCTTAGTCCACCTCGCTGGCTTGGTGCGGGTTGGCGGATTTCACACCATCAAAAACTTTATAAGCCCCTCTCAGATGATGATTTTACTAATGTCAAGTAGAAATTACAAATACTATAAACCTCAATATTCAGCAAACGGAAAAATGGCGATTTTGACGATGGGACAAAGGGACAACTGACAAGTGTGACAACCTTACTGACACAGATAAGGTTTTCATAGATTCCATTAGCAAGCAAAGGAATCAATGCCATACATACATATCATGGAGATAATTCGTTGGTTTTATTTTAAAGCCATCTAATATTGTTTTAAAACTTTTAAATAACTTTAAAGTGTATAATTTTCTCTAGAATGATATTTGACTCTTTTTTCTTAGTTTTTCAATGTGCAAAAATAATATTGACTACAAAAAATATCTGGATATAAAATATTTATTTATTAAATATTGGTGGTTTTAGTATTTTTTTTTTGTTTTTGTAAGGCTATCCTAAATATTTTTTCCTATTAGAAAAATCACAAATGATAGCTGTTCAAAAAAAAAAATATTTTAAGCCCATTTAATAACATGTCCTTTAATATAAAGAGGTAAAAAAAATGTTTTATTCACCTAAACATTACGTACTCGTCTTGCTATATAGCGCACAACTTCTATTAATAAATGATAACACATTTTTATCAAATTAGTAATATATTTTATATTTAAAAATAATTAGGTAAGTCACAAAATTTTACCTTTACATTAATAATCAAAATTAAATGCAGTAATATATATGGGATTAAGGGTCATACGTTGGTGGGAACGTTATATAAAGGTTTTGTGTTGACAAAATTCGTTAATTAGAGGTATTTACACTTTTTCTTCACAGTTGAAAATTCGTTATAGAGCGGTTGTTCGCAAAAAAAAATTCGCAATGTAAATGTGTATTTTACATCG